>JAQSVV010000065.1:0-1279496 GCA_036375495.1 Agrotis segetum
CTTCGAATTTTTGATTCTAGGACATGCCGGTTTCCTCACGATATTTTCCTTCACCGTTTTCAGAGCAGTGGTGATGAAATAATTAACACAAAGTAATGCGCCTGGCGGGGTTCGAACCCACGACCTACAATTCGTAAGTCGGGACCGATACCACTTTGCCACCACTGCTCTCAACTCACTTGTAGGTACGGTTATCATTATGGTAAATAATCTCCTGAGCTTCCCGAAACTACTTTTTATTCATTCACAGTAATTATTTTAATTAAAATTCCAACTCAAATTAAATCAGACTCAAATTCAGTTGAAACACTGAACGGTATTGTTAACCACAATATTTAACTAATAGAGTGTGCAATGCGAACTTATGATCAGCGCTCGTTCCAATCCGTTGCAGTTGAATTACCTCGGTAGAATTTACTTATAGTTGGAGTGTTGGATTAACGGTTGAGTTTAGTGCATTTGTTGGCAAGTTAAACAGTTTTGCAATTGGATTGTTATAAGTGGAAAGTCTATGAAGCTTATGCGAACACGATAAGGGTGTGATGACGCCGTATTGTGATGTGTCATGAAAGATTTTCTTACACTTGTACCACGGTAATAATATCTACAGTACTTGATCTTCATACAAACGGACGAAACGCGAGCTATACCACGTGACTCGACGTTGGGGCGCACTCGGGGCGCTGACAGTCACGGCCGTACCGTAGTGATGAACGGACGGTGTGTTGTTTTTTTAACAAAATCAGTTCATGGACATAATTTAATATGACGAGTAGGAAATATTGTGCTGTTTTTGGGTGTATGAATTACAATATGAATTCGTCAATAACGTATCCAGTCATAAGTTTTTTTTTAAATACCTGGAAACTCTGAAAAGTACTGACTATAAAATAATTTTACTTAAGTACTAGTAGCTGGTAGATAGATACATAATGTGTGACTTTTTAATGGATAAATATTTTCTATTATCTCACGAAAAAAAGGGTATTTGGACTAATAAATACAGTGAATAGAGTAAAGGAAAATTACTGAGACGAGTGAAATAGGTAAGTTATAGGCAGTTCTGAATGAATCATGATACGGTAGGTACTTACTTGTGTTAAAATCCTTCCTATTCAATATACAAAGTATTTTATTTGTTTACTGATATGAGAAAAGTATATTTACAATCACAAAACTAAATAGATACAGAAAGTAGGCAAATGTAATTAAAATGCTGGAGACGGGCGTCGGATCGAACAGCCCTAGCGCATGTTTACGTACCGCGCGGCTGTAGGTATTTATTTCTATCATGCGGCCGAGATCCACTACTGTAGATATTTATACTATGCTTGTACGCTCTTAAATAAACAGTAACTAATTATATGAAAGTTATAGTAACGATTACGATAATTTATTAGAATTATATGGGCATTTGTTATTGCAGTCATCGGCTCCATGACATTTTTTTTCTATTTTTAGGTGGTAAAATCATCAAATGAGACTGTCAGACTCTTACTGACTAAAATCCATCCGTGTTCCTTGCTATGCCCTTTACGTTCCGGGGCCACGGTATCCTGGGTTAAGAAAACCCCGCGACCCCAGCAGGCATTTGGCGGGAAACACGACGTTCCACCGACCCGGGCTTGGTCCTTGGTCGGACGGTGAGCTACCCATCACTCACCGTCCGCAAGCCCGCTCCGCCACTGTGCATTCTGCTAATCAGAGGAACACGCGTTGGAGCGTCCACACGTCAGGCTATTCGCATACGGGCAAAGAGACCCATTAGGCACGCAGTGCCTAGGGAAGAGTTTTACGAGAGGGAACTCCAGTCCACGGGCGCACGTGGAGGTTTCCTGGCTCTTTTTTTTTTTTTTTTTTTTACGTGGCAAAATCATCAAATGAGTCCTCCAACCCCGGGCAGGGCGGGAGGGACTGTCAGACTTGTACTGACTAAAATCCACGGTGTCCTTCGGTAGCCCTTTGTGCGTGCGGTATACGTATGTCCCGCAACCCCGGCAGGACTGTGGCCCTCTATAGGGGGGCCCCGTCACTATGCTGACGCTCCTTGTCGACCCGGGCATGGTCCTTGGTCGGGCAGCGAGTTGCCCTTTACTCGCCGCCCGCATGCCCGCGCCTACGGTGGCCGGAGATCGTCCCGCGACATCCGTCGCCGTGGGCGTCTACCACTGCGTCTCGGGCGGAGGGAGGACGGTATCCTCTCCCTCAAGCGGCCCGCCTCCTCCTTCGCGAGCATGACTGCTTCGCAGAAGGAGGCGACCGCCTCCCACTCCGTCTCGCCCCGCAGCATGGCCGCAACCAATGCCGGGCGCGAGAGGTCTCCGCCTATCGCCGCGGTGAGGACACGGCGGTGCTCCGCCCAAGCTGGGCATTCCTGCACCGTATGCTCCACCGTGTCCTCCGGGCGATCCTCGCAGTGGTGACACCCGGGCGTTTCCTCCTTTAGGTTTCCTGTCTTAGCACCCCACACTCACCCTACGGCTTGGCTGGGAATTCCATCTCGAATTCCATTTGAACGTAAATATGCGAAAGTCTGAATATTTGCATTCATACTCGTAGATGGTTGTTCTCAATCACGGTTGAACGGATCTTGATGAGGCTTAGAGATACGTAATATTCTGGAATAACACAATATGTTGGTCGCTGACAATAGCTAGTAAATAATAAAGTGACTAAAGAATGACTCAGATTCACGCGAAGGTCCTTGATCCGCGTAAAATGTATCACAATGGAAATGATGTCACCCGATTTGGATTATAGCGTGTTCCTTTGTTTCAGAGCTTTGATCTCCTGTGCACAATGTCATGAACTCGAGCGTACCTACCTGCAGTTTAAACTGCGAACGAATGTACTTTGTGAGCGTTTGAAGGTAAAGAAGGAATAAAAAAGTTGGAGTAGAAGTGGTTCAAGTGGTACTTTCCAAAGTTAGGACATGGACTAAAATGGGAGTCCATCCTTAATTAATAGATATTGATTCTAACATAACGAGCTTATTTTTAGACCTGGGGGGGTATTACAACGTCTTAAAACCAGGCTTATTCCGGCGAGTGAAAGTGACAGAGCTATACAAGTCGTCTAGCGCTATCTCGTTCACTCACTGGAACAAGCCTGGTTTTAAGACGTAATACCCCCCCTGGGGCCTTACCACGAGCTCTTAACGCGATCCAGTTTTAAGCTGTGGGAAAGAGACAGAGCTATACAAGTCGTCTAGCGCCATCTCTTTCCCACAGCCTAAACTGGATCGCCGTTAAGAGTTCATGGTAGGCCACCTGGGGGCCAACACGACCACGACGTCTTAAATCGAGAGTAGTTCCACTATGAGAAAGAGACAGAGCTTTACAAATCGTCTAGCGCCATCTCTTTTCTACAGTGGAACTATTTTCGCTTTAAGACGTTATGGTACGCCACCTGAATTGAGAATGCTGACTGATCGTTTATGACAACTATGGCCTTTATAAAAATTGAGGTATATTGGTTAGCGCCTGTTCAGACACGGCGGGAACCGCGCGATTTCAGAATCGCATGGAAATCGCGTGAGTCTTATTTGTATGAGTTATTAAGTAATCGTTCAGACATAACCGCCGTGTCTGAACAGAGGCTTAGGGCACCTCACTGCCCGACCATGGACCATGCCAAAGAGGGTCAGCAAGATGACGGGGCCCCCCTCTAGAGGGCCATAGCCTGCCGGGGTCGCGGCGCGTGACTTATCTCATTACCGAGCGAGACCCGAGAATATAAAGGGCTATTGAAGGACACCGTGGATTTTAGTCAGTACAAGTCTGACAGTGCCTCCCGCCTGCTCGGGGTGGGAAGACTCATTTGATGATTAACACACTAAAAAAAATGTTACGCGCTCGATAATTGGAGCTTTATGGCCGCGATAAGTTTTCATTTAAATGCAACATTTTGTGTTTTTAACCGACTTCAAAAAAAGGAGGAGGTTATCAATTCGACTGTATTTTTTTTTTTTTTTTTATGTTTGTTACCTCATAACTTGCGACTGGGTGAACCGATTTTCATAATTCTTTTTTCAATCGAAAGCTGGTGCTTCCCGTGTGGTCACCATTTTAGGATCTGATGATTGGATCTTGGAGAAATCGAGGGCAACCCTCAAATTTTATTAGCTGACACATAGTTTTTCGCAAATCTTATGAAGTAATTCAAGTACTTGCGTATAGAAATCATCATCTCATGTAGCTGAGCTGATGATGGAAGGTACTACTCCTCAAGTAAGAAAATTATGTTCGTGTTCGCATATCTCCGGAACTACAAGTCCGATTTAAGTAATTCTTTTTTTGTTGTACTAGGTATCGTTCAACTTAGGGAATACTGCAAATTTCATCAAAATCGGTTCAGCAGTTTTTGAGATAGAATGAATGCAAGAGATGTTAACGATGTTATTACCGGTGCTACGGATTACGAAATTCTAGTGGATATGTAAGAAAATTATACAGGGTGGAATTTTGTAATGCCACCTGGAGGGAAAGTACCCTTAATACTGCAGATAGATATTTTTTCTCAAAGGAAACATTCCTTTATTTTTGAATAGAAAGCAAACTGCATTCAAAGATTTTCGAAAATTCTCTTCTCCCACCCAGGAATCGAACCGGCTAAAATCTGAAAAAATTATACCCGTACTTTTATTGCACCGATCGTTAGGGACAATTATAACGATGATATCTCTCTAACAAACATGATAAATTAAATGAAAGGAAAACCAGGAAATCTTAAATTAAAGCTCTCGTAACATGTAATATGGTTTCTTGGTTCAATTCCCGGGTGTGGGAGAAGAGAATTTTCGAAAATCTTTGAATGCAGTTTGCTTTCTATTCAAAAATAAAGGAATGTTTCCTTTGAGTAAAATTTTCTATCTGCAGTATTAAGGGTACTTTCCCTCCAGGTGGTATTACAAAATTCCACCGATATGGACCAAGAAACCATATTACATGTTACGAGAGCTTTAATTTAAGATTTCTTGGTTTTCCTTTCATTTGATTTATCATGTTTATTAGAGAGATTTCATCGTTTTATTTGACCCTAACGATCGGTGCAATAAAAGTATAGGGTATAATTTTTTCAGATTTTAGCCGATTCGATTCCCGGGTGGGAGAAGAGAATTTTCGAAAATCTTTGAATGCAGTTTGCATTCTAATCAAAAATAAAGGAATGTTTTCTTTGAGTAAAATTTTCTATCTGCAGTATTATGAGTACTTTCCCTCCAGGTGGCATTACAAAATTCCACCCTGTATATTTGACAAGAATTTTGGTTGAATATTTAAACTAAAAAGAGTAAAATAAAAACTTTTTCTAAAAAAAATGTGACCGCCTTCAAAAACAACCACAAAAAAGGGTAAAATAACCTACAAAACTTTTCTTTCGGAAGTCGGTGGCAAAAAAGACAATGAAATTAATAAAAAAAAGTCACCGACTTCCGAAAGAAAAGTTTTGTAGGTTATTTTACCCTTTTTTGTGGTTGTTTTTGAAGGCGGTCACATTTTTTTTAGAAAAAGTTTTTATTTATTCCTAACTTCGGGAGCCCTTGACATTTGGGGGCCCCGCCGTATCATTGATACGTCTGATACAGCGGTAGCTACGCCTCTGTGTATGTGGATAGGATAGAGTGAATTGAGATTGGATGTACATTTCTCGCTGATTGGATGAGGTTCTCATCATCGGCCTAGCCTTTTCCAATTATTTGAGTCAGTTTTCTTTCAACTGAATGCAACTGGTTACCAGTATTTTGTGCTACTAACAATTTGCAGATAGCTGTTAACACTGCTCGATAGTCCCGATTTCTGCTTACGAGCGTATCACTTACTTTATTTAATTTATTTTATCACCATTGCCACCCGCCCCCCGCCCCAAAAACATGTACGTCAGGATTGAGGAGCCACATCAGATTTTTTAAATCTGATTTCACCATTATTTAGCAGCAATGTAGCTGATGTTGTAGCACAAATTCTAGATTTAGCAGCAAAATATATCACTAGTTATATTAATGCAAAAGTGGCTGGCAAAACGTTTGAATTGAGGAGCCACCTTGGATCTCGGTAAGTAATAGATGCACATTGTTGAAACTTTTGCAGCATTTCGCTTTTGCGACTGGGACTTTTGCGGAATCACCTGGGCCCTTTTTAGTCTTCTGCCCGTATTGCAGGCCCTTCTGACTCAGTCCGACCCTGGATAACTAGACAGTTGAGCCTTAATAAGTTCCCCGTTCATTTGCCCCGGACTGGAAGACCCAGCGTTGACAGGCCTCCGACTAAGTGGACCGACGACACCGTGAGAGTCGCGGGCAACCGATGGATGCAAGTAGCGGATGGTCGTTCGGCGTGGCGGTCAAGGGGGAGGCCTATGTTCAGCAGTGGACGTCTTCCGGTTGATGACGACGATGAGGCAGTCATTGAGTAGAGAGCCTTATAAACCACATACAAAAACTACTTATCCTAATTTTCAACAACAAAAAAAAAAACAATCAAATCAAGTCAAAGACAACATATTCCCTATCTCCATCTTACGGAACGTCTTAACCGCTTTAATATGCTCTATATAGTGAATTTATTAGCACTTCGGGTGTGCAATGTGATTAGAAATGTAGATCGTGGAGAACAAAAACTACGCTCAGTAGACCGAGGAAGCGTTTAGCATAGTAATTAAGTGTTTTGGATGTGCCGGAATTAATAATGGGGATACGTTCGCTTTATTATCTTGCTTGTGAGTTGGAACTTGGCTCTTATCGATTAGCTTACCCATCTAATAATTTCATCATTTATTTTTGCCCTGGGCGGGCTTCCATTCGAACTATAGTCCCCGCCAAATAAGTCTGGAATAATAAAGGTCATTGATCCTAAAAACGCATCGTTCGAATTTCATAACACCATCGTTCGGGACACGTCGAGCTTCATTGTCTCGGCGCTTTTCTGGTGGTTGCCACTGTTGATTCTTTCTGGCTTTCAGGAGTTGCAGTGGTTTGGGAATAGTGTGGTGGGTTTGTCCCATTTAAAAAACACCATCGTTCGAACTTCAAAATAAAATATAAGGTCGAGATCGCCTCTTACCACGGTCCACGATACGTTGCTCTTGTAAAAATGTAAAGAAAATGTCGTAGAACAACTTCTACGACATTTTCTTTACATGTAAAAATGTAAAGAAAATGTCGTAGAACAACTTCTACGACATTTTCTTTACATGTAAAAATGTAAAGAAAATGTCGTAGAACAACTTCTACGACATTTTCTTTACATGTAAAAATGTAAAGAAAATGTCGTAGAACAACTTCTACGACATTTTCTTTACATTTTTTCGAATGGTTTTGAAATATTGTATTATATTTTCATTGATAATATTGGTACACGGGGGCAACGTATTTTATTCCACTTATGTGGTGGAAACTATAGACGCATCTGGTTTTCAGTATCTTCTATGGAGCAACTGCGTATAAAAATGACCTCCACAATCTAGTAACTAGTTCATACCGCCAAACTGGTTGTCAGACTTTGGAGCTTCTAACAGTAACTATTGATTAAAGGAGTAATCATCATCTGCCTAGCATTTTCCCAACTAGACTAGCGAGCAAAAGTATCGAATCACTTACTCTGATTTCGTGCAATCTTGAGTAAGTACTAAATAACTAGTTAGATATAATAAAAATCATTCAAATCACGTCATTATTTAAGGAGCAATCTCGAATCAATTCCAAGTAAATGATTCAATAGTTTTGGTCGCGAGTGTAATTGGGGTCGGCTTCCAGTCGAACCAGATGCAGCTGAATATCAGTATTTTACATAGGGCTACTGCCTATCGGACCTCCACAACCGAGTAACAGGGCTATACGATGGTAAGACTGATTGTCAGACTTTAGAGCTTCTGACTAAGGGCTCATGTACACCACGTCGGCGTCGCGTATATGAGCACTTACAGTAGCGACTGCCAAAGATCTACAAATGACAGCTTGGATTAATGGCTTTACGTGCTTTCCGAGGCATAGAGGAAACTCACCATGACAGATGGTCACCCATCTACGGACCAACCTCGACAAGCGTTTAACTTAGAAGATCGGCTTGTGTCGGCTGTAATTATGTAACCATGAGTTCCTCTTAAAGATACTTGAGATCTGTACCCTTAGCACGAATTTTTACTCATTTACTTTACAGCATTTACAGCGTTTCATGTATGAAAAAATCGGTCCAGGAGTCTTTGAGAAATCGGGGAAAATACATTAAAAAAAAAGATTACGATGAATTTAGAACCTCCTCCTTTTTCGAAGTTAGTTAAAAATAGTTGACGATTAAAACCTACCTGTCCCCAAAAAACATACCGTAAATACATACATATTAAAGCTGTAAAAATAAAGTTGACAAACTTACATTTGCAGTTGAAGAGGATGTTCTCCGAAACATTTTGTTTAAGAAAATATGTTATACAAGTACATTTTATAAGTTGGTCGACTATTACTCGAAAAGTTGTAAAGCCTACTTAGTCATGATAATTTTCTTTTAAATTTCGTTATATATACTACTATTGTGAATTTTTTCACACCCCCAAACATAACCGTTTAGCTGGTAGAGGGGGGGGACACTCGAGTCGAGCAAAATTTAGCACTTTAAAGCTTAATATTTCACAAATGATTTTTTTTACCAAAAAATTGTTAATGGAAACTCACATTATTTTTTAAAGACCTGTTTAATGATACCCCACACTAAGGGGTACGCGAAAACGAAAAAAAACATTCCCACTTTACGTGTACAGGAGGTACCCTAAAAAAAATATTTTTGAAGATTTTATTTTACCACTTTTTTGGCACAACAAATCCGTATATTTACACCAAATTACAGCTCTCTAGTACTGTGCGTCTCTGAGCTAAACTGCGGACAGACGGACGGACGGACGGACGGACATGGCGAAACTATAAGGGTTCCTTGTTGACTACGGAACCCTAAAAATGGAACTCTGGTGTTCGAAGATGGAACCATTTTTTTCCTTGAAAATTGCCAATTTGGAATTGTCAAAGTTCCAGTTTACTTTACGTCTTAAATACTGAAAACTCGTGCTAACGGTACAGGAAAGAATAGTCCAAGACTACCAGTATAGAACACAGTCCACCAGATTGTGATCGTAAAAGATAGTACCAACATAAATAAAATCCTTGTCAGTCCCTTGAATCGTAAAACTGGACTGTGTAAAGGGTTTCTCTGATACTATAAAGACGATGGCCGGTCGTCGCCGATGTGTCCGCCTCCACAAACTGTAAGCGATTGACGCTCCATGCATTTTATAACCTCCATTGTTTGCAGTGACTCGATCATCTGGTCGGTTTGGCTTTAGAAATTTTTGCAGTGGCTATTTATTGAAATTTTATTAGGTATTTGGTTTAAATAATCGTGTTTAAAAAATAACCTATTGCAATTGGGCATTCGATCACTTTAAAAAGCTATAGAAGAAGATGAAATTGTTTGTGATGTTACGTGTTGTTTGGAATGGAAGCATCTACGTTCGTTACTAGCTAAAGATATTGAAGAAGCCTTATCTATCTAGGCTCATAACTGCAGTAACTTCATTTCATTTGTGATTATGGCAATTGCAACAGGTAAGTATCGGAAACTAAAAAAAAACATGATAAATATTCAGTTTCAGTTCTATCAAAAGTGTTAGTTATCAAATGAGTTTAAAAACTTATAATAGACATAATATTTCGCTTAATTGAAAAAGGAAAGTCAATCGGCACTCTGTATAGAAATAAAGAAAGACGAAAGAAAGAAAAAAATATAGACATAAAAAATAGCAATACAGTACTAAACCCACACCAAACTTTTATCCCAAATTGAATTTTCTCTTAAAAATCCACAACACTAATCCTTAAAAACCGAAAATTGGCGTCTTCAGTCTTCACCAACTTTCTTTTTTAAATCACGCCAACAAATACAGAAAGTAGTTCTGAAGCGTTCAGGAAACAATTTCTTAGTGCTGAAGAGTTGGAAGGTTCATTAAAAATGTGGTGTTGTTCAACCAGCAGCTTAGAACTGGGGAGGCTTCGCCTCTCGCAACTTTTCTGACTTATAGACTTAATATAAAGTCTGCGGGCTTCGGATTCCTGTTAGTTATTTACAAGTCTGTTTCTGTATAGTTCATGTTATTTTATGGTAAAAAATCATTTTCTTCGACAGTGTGGGATAGTGAAAAATGTCGGCTCGTTATTTGGGGATTAAGATTTAGTGCTGAGGTGTTGAAAAAGGAAATGGAATGTTTTTGATTTAAATGGGTTCTGTTTGTGGCATGTCATTTACTGGATTGGAATGTCAAAAGATATCTAAATAGAGAATAAGGCAGAAAATAAAGAGTTTTATTGGATATTTGACTTTAATTTGTTATGTTATAATTGTTTGTCAATTTTTTCTTGCTAGAATCCAGCCCAAAAGCAAACACAATACTTATGTTGAATCGATAGTAAGCACAAGGAACTGGAACTCCTGTCATCAGCATGTCATAATTTAATCCTCATGTCATAAATACTTCAATCAACATTTTTACTAGAAATTATCATACAGCAATAATAGGCATTCCTGAGCCTCAACTAATTTACAGTAATTGCAAAAGACCTACAAATTATAATTTCTCTACCCAAATAAACTAAAAACCAATCACGAGACCCAAACTACTTAATCCTCTAAAACAAAACACACACAGATGTCCAGAACATAATTTACGTACACAACTCTGATCCTCTTTAATGTGTTAAGAACAATATAAATACAATATGGCCGCCAGAGCAATCTGCTTAAAAACAGGATTTAAAGTTAAATTAACATTGGACCGGAGTGTCGACACCGGATACACTGTTTTATCATGCGTTTTAATCTCTTAAAATAATTTAAACTCTTTAATCCTTGTATGTGTTGGTCGGTCGGCTTTCAATGCCATTATTGTTGGCGATAATTTTCAGGCTTTAAAAAAAGGGGTTAATAACTGCTTGATTTTATTTGTCAATAAGGCTCAGATTTGTCTGTTTCATTTTATTGTTCGAACATTGTGATTCGGATTTACAATTAAAGCCACAGATTTCGGTGAAACTCGTTTTTGCTATGAGCTGGATTTAGTAATGGAAACATTGATTGGTTCCAAGAATACAACATGTTGACACCATCAATTGAGGTATTTCTCATTGAGCACCGCTGTAATGGCACCTGAGCTAATGGCACCTGAGCGAATGGCACCTGAGTAAATGGCACATGGGCTAATGGCACCTGAGCGCATGGCACCTGAGATTATGACACCTTAGCTAATCGCACCTGAGCTAATGGCATCTGAGTGAGTGATCAAAATTTTTAGCAGGTGCATGGTGTCCAATTTGGAATACTTCAATTATCAATTGCAAAAATTAGTCCGTCAGCAAGAGCTTTGAAAAATAATGGATAAGTTTTGGTGGTTTTTGTTGAATTATTTAATTTTATTTTTACTTATTTAATTTACAAAGAAATACGCATCAAAATTCAAGACCCCAGCTTGAAATTGCATTTGCAATTGCTTGTGACAATTTCCAAACGATAAATTCTCCCAGCAG
This sequence comes from Agrotis segetum, assembly GCA_036375495.1. Classification (NCBI taxonomy): domain Eukaryota; kingdom Metazoa; phylum Arthropoda; class Insecta; order Lepidoptera; family Noctuidae; genus Agrotis; species Agrotis segetum. Next base: position 11,558 of record JAQSVV010000065.1, read on the forward strand.
CATCCTAAAATTCCAACTATTCAAACACTACAAATATTTCGACACGCCACAATACTCTTCATAAAATGGATTCCACCATTTTCTAAAAGTCTTGTAACTGGTATTATGTTTCAGCCAGCCCTGATGGTTCATAAATTGGCAGAGAGTGCATGCGTTCAGGATCCTGGACTCCTTCAAAGCGTAGTGGTTCCTCCAACTGAAGAATTCGTAGTACCTCGTCTTATTTTGTATTATATCGTACATGATTTTAGCTGCCATCTGTTCTTCCATTTGTGAGGCCTCTAAGTACGAGTTTGGGGGTAGAAATCTGTGAAAATAAAATTAGGAATTATTTTAGACTTGCATGTCATGTTAATATTTGGTTCGTGCGGGAATGGGGATGGCAACTGGGGAACTAATGGCGCTAATATAGCTTGGTCCAAGCATCGTCATTGGATCAAATTAATTCAAATCTTAAAGGTACTTCAAAATAGTATTACGTCATTGGTCGGATTAGGATAAGTCTATGGTGGCGCCATCTACAATTAGCTTTGACTTGCCTTCCCCATTGAACTTGAGATACAGTAAGCAACCGCTCATCATGTGAATTTCATTGCCACTGTCAGTATACATTATTTAGTGTCATACTAAGAGACAAACAATTCGAATAAAAAATACGTGTGGCACTCGAAGACTGCCGCGGTAAAGCTTATTGCATAGCGTTTTTTATTAACTTATGCAATTTTTAGGGTTCCGTAGTCAACAAGGAACCCTTATAGTTTCGCTATGTCCGTCCGTCCGTCCGTCCGCAGTTTAGCTCAGAGACGCACAGTACTAGAGAGCTGTAATTTGGTGTAAATATACAGATTTGTTGTGCCAAAAAAGTGGTAAAATAAAATCTCGTAAAATATTTTTTTTTAGGGTACCTCCAGTACTTACACGTAAAGTGAGGATTTTTTTTTTCTCGCGTACCCCTTAGTGTGGGGTATCATTAAATAGGTCTTTAAAAAATAATGATAGTTTCCATTAATAATTTTTTGATAAAAAAATTCGTTTGTGAAATATTAAGCTTTAAAGTGCTAAATTTTGCTCGATTTGAGTGTCCCCCCCCTCTACCAGCTAAACGGTTATGTTTGGGGATGTGAAAAAATTCACAATAGTAGTATATATAACGAAGTTTGAAAGAAAATTATCATGACTAAGTAGGCTTTACAACTTTACGAGTAATAGTCGACCAACTTATAAAATGTACTTGGACATCATATTTTCTAAACAAAATGTATCGGAGACAACTGCAAATGTAAGTTTGTCAACTTTATTTTTACAGCTTTTATTGGGGATAGGTAGGTTTTTATCGTCAACTATTTTTAACTAAATACAAAAAAAAAAGGAGGAGGTTCTAAATTCGTCGTAATCTTTATTCTTATGTATTTTCCCCGATTTCTCAAAGACTCCTGGACCGATTTTGAAAATTCTTCTTTTTAAAATTAAATTCAGCGAATCAGTTTAGTTAATTCGCATAAGTATTTTGATGGGCAACTACGGAACCCTACACTGTGCGTGGCCCGACACGCACTTGGCCGGTTTTTAGGCTATGTTGTAAGACTTGTTTTCGTTAGGTTTAATTTCGTTCCGGAATTTCATGATTCAGTCCCCGCGCTCTGAGCCAGCGACAAAAGCTATGCAATAGCTAAAAAAAAAAATCGGTTGAAAATAATTAACAATACAAAAATTTGCAGAAATCGTAATTCTTAATTGGCAGAAAATTATAATATTCTTATTTAATTTTACCTCCTACTATGAAAAGACGAGTTTCTCAGGTTCGCACCGGGAAACGTTTTGTAGTTTTTACCTACCTCCCATGCATGCACGGATGTAGTAAGTAATTACCTTTTATAGTTAGCACCACCAAGCACAATCGGCACAGCATTGTTCTGATACCCAAACAGCACAGAGCTGGTGATAAAATCATCGGTCAAAGAATCTTCAAAAGCCAGATAGAAGTAGTAATATTTCCTTAATTTGTAAAAAAATGGCTTCATAGATGATCTTCCACACTTTTTGGTGCCGCATGGACCATAAATATCAACAGTGAGGTTATATAGAGCTAGTTCTGCCTGTAAATTTTTGATGTAGTATTCTCTTTTACTGTTCGTACTGCATTTTTCCAGGTATATGGCCGCAGCCATGGATTTGGAATTGAGGGAGCTTCTGAACTGAGCGGAGATCGGCTTCATGTCGTATTTCCAGTGGAGGTCTGCTCCTAATTCTTCGTTGTGGATGTTGTATACTGTGATGTATCTGTAGGGTATTGAAGAGTCCAGTCTGGAAATATAAAATAGAAGGTAAAATGTTCTATGTTCATGTAAAATTGTCAGAGGCCTTACTACGAGCTCTTAATGCGATCCTGTGGGAATGCGACAGAGCTATACAAGTCATCTAACGCCATCTCTTTCCCACAGCCAAAACAGGATCGAGTTAAGAGCTCGTGGTAAGGCCCCTGGTGGGTATAATGATGAGGATTAGCAAAGACTTGGAGAATTAGTTTGATTAAAAATGAACCCTAGAAGCAAGTATGTATCATCATCATCATCATCATCTCAGCCATAGGACGTCCACTGCTGAACATAGGCCTCCCCTTTGGATCTCCACAGATACCGGTTGGAAGCGACCTGCATCCAGCGTCTTCCGGCGACCTTTATAAGGTCGTCTGTCCACCTTGCTGGTGGACGTCCTACGCTGCGCTTGCTAGTCCGTGGTCTCCACTCTAGCACTTTTCGACCCCATCGGCCATCTGCTCTGCGAGCAATATGGCCTGCCCATTTCCACTTCAGCTTGCTAATAGGCAATGGCATAAGGCATGATGTATACCACATTAATTTGTGAGGACGGTTCCTAAATTGTTTTAAGAAATATTAAAGTTCCTGATATATCAATTGTTGGGGAAAATAGGACTTGCTTGGGTCGTATAGATCACTCAGTAATTTTTAAAACTTATCCGATGGTTCAAGGGAAAGATATTGAATTATTACAGTGCCAAATTAAAATAGCTAGCGAAAATCTTCACACGTGTGGAGTGGAGTGGAGTGTATCTAAACTATAACTAAATAAATAAAAAACATCTTACTTGTACGTCCAGGTCCAATTAAAATAATCATCATACTGAGAACTGCAAACAGGATAATTATGAGAAGAATCGTTGGAAGCAAAAATATACTTCTGAACCCAACTCCTCACTTGCGGCAAATGTGTAAATCTAGCGTATCGGCTGACATCTTGGGCATTGAAAACTATGGCATCGAAGTATCTAAGGTCTGGAAAAAGGCTTCTGTTCATCGTAAAGTAGCAGTTCAGAAAAGAGCAGCGGTTTCTCACAAAATACTTCTGTCCCTCTTCATCTATCCCAGGAACATGAGACCACAATAATATATGCTTCATGTCTGATATATGTCTCGCGATTTTCTTCACAGTATACGACGGATCTTGTCTCTTGATAAAGTGGTTGATGAGTAGCAAAATTGTTATATGCACGAGAATTTTAAGGAACTTGGTTACTCGAGCCATTTGCTTTTTAATTTCTTGAGTAGAATGCAGTTAGTAGATGTATTTGTAGAGATGAAACAGTCGTAATGGTTACTGGACGAGTTGTGTAAAAAGTTGTTCATTGTTCGGACGCAAATGCTGAAGTTGACACAGTGATTTCTCCGTAGTTGTTTACATTTTTGGTTGTTTTGGCTTTCTCGCTTATTGGCGTTAAGTTTCCAGAAAAATGTCGGGAAAGTTCTCAAAGATGTGCATAGCTAAGATACATTGCATGACTTTGTAGTTCACTGGGTCGCAATATTTGCTTGCGTTCGACTAATTTTACACGGCATTTTTCCGTTCATATAGTTTTTTTTAGATTATGTTACCTGTAAAAATATACAAATAGAATGTACAACTTCGCCGAAATATTTTAATAAAAAAGAATCTGAAAAAAAAAATCATTATTTGATTTGTCACAATACGATTTGGCGCGCATTTTTCCAAAATGGCGACAATGCTTCGCGCGCTTATTGTGCACTTGATGTGGGTTCGGGCGGACAGCCAACAAAATTGTCCGTGTTTTTTGAATGGCTTGTCCGATTAATGTTGTTACAAGGAAATCATTTTGATGGACGCTTTAGAAAACATTTTTTGTGCTTCAGATGTGATGTATGAATGTGTAAGGGGAAAATAAATACGAAAAAAGTTAAATGTCCCGCAGGCACGCAATGTTGGTTGTCACTGTCAATTTTCCAGGCTCATCTTTGCTTTTGGGTTACCAGAGCAAACCCAATTTATATGTATAAATAAACAGTAATTACCATTTCATTCGAACAAATCATAAGATTTTAATCCGTTCTGAGTAATAAAAGCGAATTCAAACAAATTCCGATTTAGTTGCAAAAGCGTATCATATTAGACCATTCAATAAATACCAATATTCCGTGTACAGAATACTATGCAATATTCAACTGGAATAGCGTACACAATCCCAGTCGATATGAACAGTATGTCAGTGGTTCCGTATGAGATTTAATACAGAGATTCGCAGATATTGTCAGGGTTGTTTAGTATGCAGAGGGTGGGAGTGATTTTCCAATGAGCGAGCTGGTACGAATGCAAAGACGCGATGTCTTCAGTGTGGCGCGGACAACGGAGGCTTATTCTGGAAAAGTATGACTGTGTATGGATCTTTTGAGTGTGTCCAACATCGGTACTATGGCCGCCATCTTGATTTCCAATCCATTTCTTAAGTATTTAATTGTAGATCGAGAAAGCCTTTTCCTCGATCTACAATTAAAGGAGGAGAGCTTCATTCGTCCAAACGAGCACACACGCATAATTTATTAAAGTGAGAATAAATTATTTTGATTACCTATGTGCTCACTTGGGTGAAGAGAGCTTTTGCATTCACAGAATTAACTTAATTAACGTTTTACAGAATAGCATTAATATTATATAGTTTTTGTAATACCTACTTTAGTCTTTACAGATAGAAAGAAAAACTTCATCTTTTTGAAGTCTGTTAAAAAAACCATTGCCTTTGTGTGGTAAAGTCTGCGCCACCACTTATGACTTGCCAGCTACTTTCTTCAGAGGCCTTACCACGAGCTCTTAACGCGATCCAGTTTAGGCTGTGGGAAAGAGACAGAGCTATACAAGTTGTCTAACACCATCACTTTCCCACAGCCTAACTGGATCTCGTTAAGAGTTCATGGTAGGCTACCTGTTGTCGCAAAATCTTATTAGCTAGCATATAATATCTTTCCGTCCAAAACAATGAGCTAAAATCCACAGTCGCATTCCAGAATAGTCCTGCGGCAAGGTAGCATGGTCCCGTCTGCTAATGAGATTCTTTGGGTCGCGGTTTGCATTTCAGATCAGGCTGTCTCGACGTCGACTCTGTCTGCCTTGTTCCACTGAACTCATGCTCTAGTAATGTACTGTGGACTAGTTTAACCTGGTTAGAATTAATACTACCTTGAATTTATGCGAGCCTAGTACCTGCAAGCACGGTAGGAATAAAATATAACAAGAAAATAAAGATAAGAAATGTTGAAGAAAATTAATTTGCATAAATATTTTTTTTAATTTTTTGATGGGGTCGCGGGAGGCCGCGAAGGAGATGGGCGGGACGAACTGGACAGGTTCTGTCCAAATTGGAAGGAGGACGCACGAGCTCGCGAGAAGTGGAAGGAGTGGAGGGAGGCCTTTGCCCAGGAGTGGGACAGCGCAGGCTATTAAAAAAAATTTTTTTTTGCTAAGCGTAATTTACAACACAACAATGGCCTCAATCTGAAAGGTTATTGACGTTTATTTTCTAGTTGTGGTGGCATATTCTTTATTTCTCTTAGAAAATCTTAAAAACAAAGACACAGCCCAACAAAACTGCTTACAAACTTTAACTGTAAGATCATTGAGTTAACCTATTTGAATTATCTTCTGATATTCACGATTATGAATATTCTATCGTTGAAGCAGCAACAAAACCGTATAATTACGTTTTTGAGCACTAATAATTCTATCTAATTTTTTTTTTCAATAAAATTAATATTTTCTTACTACTAGTCATCATCATAATCATCAGCCGGAAGTCGTCCACTGCTGAACATAGGCTTCCCCCTTAGACCGCCACGCCTAACGACAATTCGCCATTTGCATCCATCGGCTGCCCGCACCCTTACTACTAGTGCAAATTCAAAATTGGAATAATCTATGGAATATTCTGGGTGCACTTAAAATTGGTGCGTAACAAGCTTTATTTGTTTCCTCGTAGGATAGATTATGATATGAAGTTGAAAATTAGGATTTATTATATTTGCTTTCAAAGTTGAGGGCAAACGTTTGAACGCATATACGTTTCGCAAAATTATATCACTTTTTTGTAGTTTGAGAATGTGTATTTTCGCGTTTAATTCAAATATTAGCCGCTCATTTTATGGCTTTTAAACATACTCGTAGAAGTCATTTCAATATCCACAAAGCAGACTGATTGAAAAAATAATTGAGCGTCTTGCCTTGCTAAACTCTATCAAAATGTACACAATTTTCTTATAAAATATCATAAAGCTGCCTGTTTGCACAGACTATAATATTAATATGGTTATCCGAAGTACAGCCACCACCAATATGGAAAACCTTAACGACGTTTAAAATTAATGTATTCAATTTTTTTTAAATTCAATAATCATGGTTTCTTATTTTAATTATCTCCTGTGTCGTGGGTGCGTTTACAATCAGAAACTCACATACACATAGACCCAGACCTGGAACAACTACCTGCAGGCCATACAAATATTTGTTCAGTGCGGGGATCGAACCCGCGACACGCTGCGCAGCAGTTGATCATTCCACCACTATACCAACCGTGCCGTCAATAAATGTAAATATTTACTCTCGGTACTAACTAAATATTTTTAAAACTACAATGACAAACTTAATAAAGACAAAAATGATCAAATTAAAACCAACCTAGACCATGGACCATGCCTGGGACGCCGGCGGCGTGTTGTGTTCCACGCGCGCCTCAAAGAGTGTCAGCATAATGACGGAGCCTCCACTTTAGAGGGCCAAAGCCTGCCAGAATTACCGTGACCCTAAAACGTAAAGGACTATTGAAGGACACCGTGGATTTTAGTCAGTAAGAGTCTCAGTCCTCCCCGGCCTGTCCTGGGTGGGAGGACTTATTTGATGATTTAACAACAAAACAAAAAAATTGCAATAAGTAATTATTCCTTTATGTTTTCGGTGAGTCGTTTTTAATTAATTGACAATGTTTGTGACTGTACAGCCAGTCCATTCATCATCATCATCATCATCATATCAGCCGTAAGACGTCCACTGCTGAACATAGGCCTCCCCTTTGGATTTCCAGTAGGACCGGTCAGTCAGTCAGTGCCAGTCCATTAGCCAAATCTATTCGAATTTTCATATACAGCAATAATATAATCAAATCAAATGGAAAACGAATAGTGACTTTCGAAAAACGAATAAAATAACGAGGGTTCAGTAAGTCCATCTATAAAAGATCGCACAATATGTCATTCATTCTATGAATATGTCATTTAAAATATGATTTGTGTAAAAAAGGAATAAATTTAGCGTGGAAATGTAACAATATCGCCGGGAGTGTATGAGGAGAATAGAAAAAATCCTTTTATTGAAACTAGCTGGGACCCGTTATCCATTATGTATTAGATACTTGGGGGTTTATCTCCGTTGTTATAAGGCAGAGGACCACTTATTTTATGTTTTTTCTACAGCCCGTCAATTTCTTTGAGATTTAGGCCGCATTTTCACTAAGAGATATGTCGCAGAGACATGTTGCCAGACTTTTACGTGGGACAATGTTGCCCGACATTTGTCTTGTTCAAACTAAACAGTTTATACTAGCGTCGACTTTTGTGACAAGTCCCGCGACCCGTAGAGGTCACAAGCGACGTCGGGCATCATCGCGCGACACGTATAATTCGTGTCGAACAACAGAGTCGCGGGACTAATGCGGCTTATTGCCTCGGCGTTTTTTTTTTAAATCTTTAGCTTTTGATTCTGAAGACTTATCACTAGTTAATCTCGGCCGATGATACCATTTGAGCCACCAACGCTGCCATAATATCGATTTTAGATGTTTTCTTTTTAACTCAGTAGCTGCCAATAAGTCAAGCCTCAGAAGTAGTTATCAGGCACGATATTATAAGTATGTTGCGTAAATAATGCATAGATAATTATTAGTAATAGCAGCAATCGCAATTAATTTGCTGTCATTTAGTCGAAATGATGAAATCGAAAAATCGTTTTTTTTTTCTAAAATCGCTTCATTAACCCGACCTGACTATTAGCTTTAAGACACCATACAGATATCTTCAATAAGTTAACCTCAGGCTCATAATATATTTCAACCAATGACTAATACAATAAACATAACATCACGCCAATTTACTACGAAGGTTTAGGAAACCTGTACCTTTTGGTAGAATACCGAAAATACACAAGTTATGTTCTATCCCCACATAATAAGTAAGCCAATACAAGTAACAGCTGCTTCTAACAGCTTTACCTTATTCGTCCGGCACCGGTCGGTTTCGCCCGACAATCCCGTAACGTATCGTATAACGGTCACTCGCAGCAATAATGCGAACATATCTGCAACATTCAGTTTTTGTCCCTACCTTGTCTCTTGGGGGCCACTGTCTATGACATATGCGAAGGACTGCCTCTAAAATGCCCCCTCCTGAATATATTTGCCTATACGATATGAGATGTAAGCTTTTGTCACCCACCATATGTGCGACACGGATAGTTTTTTGCACTTCATATTTGGGCGCCATTTTTTGTAACTGTAGAATTTATATTTGCACTATTTGCTTTCCGGGAATATTGTTTGATTTTATTCTACGTACTGGGCAGTCCATTTTGTTATTTTCTACGAAATAATATGTTACGTTTTTGTTTTTTTTTCAATTATATTTTTATCACAAAACAGTAGTTTGAATTGACTAACCTTTCAGTCAATGCCGGCTTTAATTATAAATAATATATTTATTTAAAACTTCTTGCACATGGAAGTACAAAGGCGGACTTAATGCCATGGGCATTTTCTACCAGTCTATCTTAGGGTGATGCAGACATATAGTAGGTGATACACAAATATAGTAGGTACAAACATATTATTAAAAAAGAGAAAAATAATAATAATTATATTAGTTTACGACTTCATTGATTGTTATTAAAAAAACCAAATAAATCAGCACAATTATTTTAATTTTCTTATATAAATCTATATAGCAGCGGTTATGAGATTACTCCTTTAAAAAAACCACTAATTTATCTTTTGTGATTTGTGCATTTTCTGGTCAAAAACCTTATGGAACACACGATAAAATTATAAAAAATACTATGTTAACTTTTAATTGGGTTGGAAATTCTAACGAAACTCTAAAATAAACTTTATAAACTCTGTGGTCGTTATGATGTGGGATTAGTAACAAAACCGATAGGAAAGGGTTAATGTATGTTTTCGAAAAAGGCGCCATTTTAACTAACGTTAAACCCTTCATAATCAGACGTTATTATTTGTTAGTTTATTGATTTTTTCTGATGAAGCTTTAGTAATCTGATCATCATCATCATCAGCCTATAATGTTCCCACTGCTGGGACACAGGCCTCCTCTGTGAGAGGGAGTGCGCCATAATCCACCGCGCGGGCCCAGTGCGGATTGGTGGATGTGACATGTCTTAGAATTTCTGGTTCTAGGAATTGCCGGTTTCCACACGATGTTTTCCTTCGCCGTTTTGAAAGCAGTGGTGATGAAATAAATTACACAAAGTAATGCGCCTGGCGGGGTTCAAACCAACGAACTATATAACTCGTAAGCCGGGACCGATACCAAAGATTTCTCATACTTGATGGGCCCGATCAATTTCTCATTTTGTATGAAAAACCATTTTTTTTTATTTGCAAATTTCCAAAAGTCTTAGAACAAACATTGTTCAGTAACATGGGCTGAGTTACTCCACGAGAGGTTTTGCGCATTTAACGTTACACTTTGTATACAAAATGTTGTTTATTCCAAAGTGTAACCTCCATGGACACTCTTTTAATATGCATGATATTGAAAGATTATAAAACTTACCTTGAAACATTTTCTAAATAAAACATTGCCCACATGTTAGTATGCTATCACAGTCCGATAGATATAACCAAATATAACTCGGTTCGGTGTTCGGTTAAGCCGAACCGTAAAATTAAATCACGCCTCAAAGAGACCGTGCTTGGAATAATTCTATTGGTTACCAGATTATTTTGCAAATATGTGTAAATGATAATTGGATTGAACCTTGAAAATTTTGATGAAGGAATGTGATTCTAATAACTGAAAAGTGGCTTATTACTTATCGTGGTAAAGTTATTTAAATATTTGGCTATTGAAAAAGAGTATCTATGGAGTTTCTTGCTCATTCTTCTTCATAACGCCTTGGAATGAGCACCATGCGGTGTTTTCACAGTTTTTATGTCTTGTGACTGGGACTGTAGCACCTTAACTATTTTTGTACTTGTCTTATTTATGTCTTTTGTCGATTCATAAGTGCCTGTAATTGGCCTAGTTGAAATAAACGATTTGATTTGATTTATCAAATGAGACGCATGGCGGGACGGTAGAGACTGTCAGACTTGTACTGACTAAAATCCACGGTCCTTCAATGGCCCTTTACTTTCCAGGGTCTCCGTTACCTGATAAGAGTCCAGCGACCACGACAGGCTTTGACCTTAGCCCCCGTCAGGTTGCTAACAGGTCTTTGACCACCGTTGCCGTCGACCCGGGCACGGACCATGATCTGACGGCAAGTCACTCTTTACTCACCGTCCGCATGCAAGTACTTAAGATAAAGAAATCAATCAATACATCCATTATATAACCAATAAACAATATACATACATCGAACAACGAATCAAAGTACTAGGCTAGCATGAGACCGAAGACATCGATCACTGTAGGAACTACGACTAACTGCGCGCGGACAGGGTGACCACGCGTCTCGTCGCGATCTATCTTCATCTGAGCACTGAGTTGTGTGATACTGTGTCCATTGTTATATCCGCCCACGCGTTGATACGTATTGGAAGAAGAAAATGTGATTACATGTCTAGGTTCAGAATCTAAAATTTCACTGAGGCATTCGTTTTCGTGATCTGAAGACTTAACTTTCACGTTTTTGTGGCGGGAAAACGGGAACTTTGACGGTAATTTCATCATTATCAGCCTATAATGTTCCTACTGCTGAGACACAGACCTCCTCTCTGTGAGAGAGAGTGGGCTATAATCCACCACGTGGCCCCAGTGCGTATTGGTAAATGTCACATGTCTTCGAATGTTTGGTTCTAGGACATGTCGGTTTCCTCACGATGTTTTCCTCAATGGAAAAAAGTTCCTCATTTTTACACTAGAGGCGCTTCTACTTTGCTGTGCTGCATGTGCATTATGCATGATTACATAGGGTGGGATTGCATCCTGCAACAAGCCTGGATTTTTGTCGCGGAATTAAAAGATATTTTTCATAACATTTAATGTCATGGATTTCCGCAAAGTAACGCCTGATTCCATAACTTAGCTGACATATTTTGTTTGAAGTTCACACGCATTTTTCACGTAAAGGTATTTTATAAACCAAACCTTGCTTTTAAAATTCTCTCTAATCCCGTACCGTGAGACACTGGACTCAGTCCCCAGATTGACTGATAGTCTCGTGTAATGGGGGCATTGAGTGATCACGCTCCAATCTGACAAGTTAGTTCTACTCTTTCGGGTCTGATCGATCGACGAAACACATCGTTCAGTCGGCGAGATGGATACGATATTGATTGACTTTTTTGAGCAACACAGATTGAGATGAATCGCCTGATTGAATGTTTATTTTTGGAGACATGGGAGGAAGTTGAATAGCTTTTGTTTTAAATGGAAAGAGGAAATGACGGGATAAGAAAAATATTTTGACTGGATTGTTCTGTTTTAGCTATAATTATGGATTATTGTGAGCTTGTGTGAGAGAAAAATGGCAATGGCAACCACTGGACTCGAATTTCTCGAACTTACCGATTTTTCGGTATTTTTAGTGACATGACTTTTACCAAAATACCGAATGGTAAATACTTACCTCGATTTTTAGAGAAATAAAAATCCTCAGATTTAGATATTAACGTTATTAGGGAACACGTTTTCTACTAACTTTTTAAGATTTATGTATCCTTTCTATTCATCAAAATAGTAGCTTTAGTCATTTCGAAAAATGAGAACTTGAAAGTTCAGTACGTAAGGACAGGCTCTTAAAGACACACAAGAAAAAGAATAGTAAAAGTTAAAACTATATCCAAAGAGATTGGCTGTACGTAAAATTGGAAACAAAACGCTACAACACAAATTCTTTCACCACAAACTTTAGAGACCCGCCTTTGCCAAAAGCTAATTAAACGAGAGCTCTGTAAATAGTATTATCTAACGCAGATATCAACGCACGTAGGTATTAGGCAGTGTAGCCGGGAAATATGCAATATCGTCAGTACATGTCACATTATAATGAACGTTCAGAAACACCACTAACAAAAAATACGAATAAAGTCAGCATTCATATTTTTTAAATGTTAAACGGATTGACGCATGCGAAGCGTATTTCAAAGATTTTCTTTGGGAAGAAAAAATCGAATTTTTCTGCGCGTGCAGCGTTCCAACCCGCGACCTTCGGCTTTAGTACATCCGACGCTCATTTGGACGTTTCTCAAGCACGCTGTTTAAAATTTTCTTTCTAAAGACAATCTTTAAAGTCAGCATTCTTTAAAAAACATTACTTATTATCGTTTATTTATTGCAATAGAATAATTATATCTCTTCATCAATTACCTATTTTACTCTGTTTGCCTATTTATTAAAAGAAATGGTATTAAGGGCGACTTTTACCAACGGGTAAACATGTTTAAAATTTTATTGAAGCACAAAATTCTATTGACTTTTGTGCTTAAATAAAATTTTAAACATGTTTAACCGTTGGTAAAAGTCGCCCTAAGAAAGTCAAATAGTTATATCTAATAACCCCCGCTATCGCCCAGTTTTATTTGTTTCACAAACACAGAAGATATCACTTTTTTTTTTTATAATTAAGTAGCTCATTGAGTATTTAAGTGTTAAAATTCCGTCTGCAAGCCCGCTCCGCCGCTGTGCCCTCTGCTGATCAGAGGGACACGCGTTGGAGCATCCACACGACAGGCTATTCGCATACTGGCAAAGAGACCACTTGGGCACACAGTGCCTAAGGAAGAGTTTTTGCCCGCATCCCAGGGTGCACCGGCCCGAAAAACTGGTCTTCCCCCTGGACGTATCCGGGAGGGAACTCCAGTCCACGGGTGCACGTGGAGGTTTCCTGTCATAGCACCCCTTACTCTGCTGATAATAAAATCTCCGTAGAATTTAAAATTTTTGGCCTTCTGCACTTTGTTTTCCCAGTGGCCCCCTCTCTAGCGCTCGGTCGGAGTATCCTCGTTATTTCAGAGTTATATTCAGTTATTGCCCTGATATAATTTCCCCACATAGTTCTAAGCAATATTGTCAACTATTTAACATTGCTTTTCGTAATTGATTTACGTGGTGTAGGCGCTGGGGAAACTAAGTTTGTATGAAAATGTTGAGTTAGGTAGCGTTTTTCAATTAGTTTATCATAGGTATTGAGGCTAATGGCTTACAAATTAATGATAGTTGCATGGTTGATTTTTAAGGTTTAGCCTCGCTTACCGAGTTTGGTATGTGGATGGGTGACCATTTATCGTAGTGAGTTTTCTCTGTGCCTCGGGGCATTTGTCTTTTTTTTTTTAGGTGTTAATATCATCAAATGAGTCCTCCCGCCCTGGGTGAACTTACTGACTAAAATCCACCCGTGTTCCTTCCTATGCCCTTTACGTTCCGGGGTCACGGTAACCTGGGTTAAGAAAAACCCGCGACCCCAGCAGGCATTTGGCGCGAAACACGACGCGCCACTGACCCGGGCTTGGTCCTTGGTCGGACGGCGAGCTACCCATCACTCACGCCGCTGTGCCCTCTGCTGATCAGAGGGACACGCGTTGGAGCATCCACACGACAGGCTATTCGAATACGGGCAAAGAGACCACTTAGGCACACAGTGCCTAAGGAAGAGTTTTTGCCCGCATCCCAGGGTGCATCGGCCCGAAAACCCGAAAAACTGGTCTTCCCCCCGGGACGTATCCGAACTCCAGTCCACGGGCGCACGTGGAGGTTTCCTATCATAGCACCCCTTCTAGAAACCTACTTAGACTCAATCTTGACTAGGATTAAAATTTATTTGATAGAAGACGTTGTACGACAGCACAAAAACTACAATTGAGTTGTTCAATTGTTGTTTAAATGAAGTAAAAAAATAATTAATTAAGACTTTCATTTCAATCACTTGAACCGACTGGGCTAACCAAAACGTAAAAACATAAAAAACTAGCCAAATACCGACTGTTATTTGAAGCATATTCATCTAGATCAAAAATACTTTTATCATAGGTATTTTTTTTTTTAGCATGGTAAAATCATCAACCGGGCAGGGCGGGAGGGACTGTCAGACTTCTACTGACTAAAATCCACGGTGTCCTTCAATAGCCTGTTACGTTCCGGGGTCACGGTAAGGAAATAATCCCGCGACCTATCATAAATGTATTAAAGAAAATCTCAAGCATGAAAATGAATACAATTTTCCTCTTCCAATAAATTCTCCTACAAAATCTGCGCAGTGCGTGCATTATCTTCGTTAAATATTATAAATATTTTATCAGACTTGGCTGCTTCTATTTAAGTCTTCAGCCTCTATAAGACCTCGGCTATACAGATAGCGGTAAGATTATTATGAGATGGTAGTAGTTGGCACTCAGTGTGATTGAGTTGCCTTGATTCTTATTCGCTTTAATTCTTCGTAAGTAGAAAACCCTGTTTTGCGAAAACAAGATGTAGTTTTTCTTTTGACCTTTGCATTTCAAAGTAAATAAAGATAAATAGAAACTGTAGCATTCCAGTCACCAAACTTATCGAAATTATGTAAGTAGTTTAATCAGCTTGAAATGTTTGTCCTATAACTGGGAGAACGGCTTGTTCCTAGTCGGCCATAATCCGACATATGTGACATCCACCAGCCTGTACGAGTCTGGTGGATGTCACATATCTCCGAAAGTTGTTTTCAAGTTTCTTCATGATGTTCTTTTACCGTTTATGGAGCAAAACATGCTATCACGATAAAGGAAGGAGAAATTCCTTTGCAAAATATACACACAGCGAAATGCCTGCTAGATGCGGTCCTACGAAGTATAGATCTGGGCTATTATTACGGGTAAGACAGTAGATGTCAGAAGATATTTTCTAGGGGAATAACACAGCTTGGGCCACCCCGCTTCATCTCCGCTTCAATGTAACCAATTTCTGCCTGATTCCCGCTCGCAGTATAACCAATCTTTAATTAGATGCATCGTGCACGCTTGCCGCTGAATATTTCACGTGTTTCAACTATTACAGCGACTACCGACTACGCACACATAGAATGAGTAATTCGTTTCTGTAGTCTGTATTGTACGAAGATTTATGTGAGTAACGAATAGAGAAATTTAGAGCTAATTCTGGCCGTTGAAGGGAGTACTTTTAATTAGGTATCTCTTCTTTAATCGAGAATCTTAAAGATTTTAGTTTGTCGATCATGATGATACTGATGTGAATAAAGCACTTTGATCTTATTTTGAGCAAGAAGCTCGCAAAACTGATAGATTTTTTTTCTTTTTTTTTTGATAGTGGCATCTTGCAGGTCAACCTAGAAGAGGTTATGTTTCCTGTGGTTGCCAAAGATGACTCTAAGGCCTCCAGCCAGGGGAACACTGATGGCCGATGGGGCCGTAAGGTTCTGAATGACCACGCACCGGCAAGCGTAGCGTGAGACGACCACTTGGAAGGTGGACAGACGATCTGATGAGAGTCACATGATCACGCTGGACGCAAGCCGCTTCGAACCGGTCCTATTGGAAATATATGGGTGAGGTCTATGTTCAACAGTGGACTTTCGCGGTTTATATTATGATGATTATGTTCTTACTCTGATTGGGTGACAATTTTGTTTAGTAGATTGCTGAACAGTCTACTTACTATGTACCAAAAAAAGTCGAGTGAATTCGTCAAGTGAGAGTGGTTGATTAGTTGATTAGTAACATTGAGACATAGCCCATGACGTCTTAGCCTAGCCGCATACATCAGTTTTCCTGATCAGGAATCCTGATCCGTTTTCTATCCGTACACAGTGAATTCATACAAGTGTGTGTGCATGTTTTGTGTGTGTTGTTCAATTTCATTCATAATTTCGAATTCCGAACGAAAAAAAAACTGATATATGCGGCCAGGCTTAAAGTGGTAGTAATTCCACAGTGGCAACGAAGTGGCTCTAGACGACTTGTATAGCTTTGTCTCTTTCCCTGTAAATTTCAGTGTGGGAAAGAGACAGAGCTATACAAGTCTATAGAGACTAGACAAGAGCAGCAGGCAGGAAACCGGTACCTTAGTACTTGTTTTCAGTATTTGAGACGTACGTCATCTATGTTCGTAAAATCCAAAACAAAATCTCTTTATTCCTAACCTCCTTTATCTCTCACTTCCCTAACTAGTCCAGCATCCATCTTAGAATATTCTAGACAAATACGATTGTATTTTTCAAAAGCCTTTACACTACAGGCCCCAGTTATTAGGTATGCTGTCGGCAGCCACGGAGGGTCGGCCATTTTTCCTCATAAAATATAAATTCCTCTTATAAGTTTGAGTGATCTTCCTGTGGTTATACGTAATTTTACGACGAAAGTTTTGTTGGGGCCGTGTTCTGACTTGGCTATTTAGTGTCATGAGGTCGGTTTGTTACTTTGTGGTTTTAGAATAAGGTGGATTTATACACTCTCATTTATACTATTATACAGGTTTATTTGTAAAACATTAACAACCTTTCACGGGCTGAAAGTAGTTTCAAACAACAACCGTTGACAAAGTATGCAACACCTGATTTTTTTTGGGTCTTTCAGGGTTGAATTTATTGTAAGAGTTGTTTATCAGCAATAAGAGTTGTAATGCAGCCTGTGAAAGGTTGTTAATATTTTACAAACAAACCTGTCTGTTTTTTTTTTGTTGAGATGGCAATATCGAGTGATGCAGTCGAATTAAATTCTTTTCCATTTAGGCTAACAATATTTCACAATGCTGCTTTTTTTGTTAAAAATAGCTTTGTTTGCAGTATCTTGTTACAAAATTGTGTTTCGTTTTACATTTGTTACTGAAAACCTTTATTTGCAAAATATGTTTTTGTTGTGTTATTCTTGTGGCCGATTTATAATAGGAATAATTCTAACAACTAATTAAATGTTATGAAATATATGTAGTTTAATTCCGCGACAAAAATCCAGGCTTGTTGCAGGATGCAATCCCACCCTATGCAATCGATAGGGCGATCGAATAAGTGATACCGCATGATAAGACTGGGTACAGTAATGACTGCCAAAGATCTACAAATGATAGCCGGAACCAACGGCTTTACGTGCTTTCCGAGGCACGGAGGAAACCCGCTATAACAGATGGTCATCCATTCACAGACTAACCTCGGCAAGAGCGGCTAAACCCGGAAGATGACGACACGTTTGGCGCAGTGGTTGAGCAATTGGACTGTTGCGCTGAGTGTCGCGGGTTCGATCCCCGCACGGAACAAATATTTGTATGACCTGCAAGTAGTTGTTACGGGTCTGGGTGTTAGTGTATGTGAGTTTCTATGTTTGTAAACGCACCCAGGATACAGGAGACATTTTTAGTGTGCATCAAAGTCATGTGTGGGCTGTAATTATTTAGCCTCAAGCTACTCCATTGTCTTTCACACCGAAAAAAAAATTCTCAGATCTCATAGTTCTTAACTATTTTAAATATCGATCCTTCCGTCACCCATTTTGAACAGTCACTAAGCTGCTACAGTGCTCTAATATAGCATACTTGCCGGGGTACCGATGGGTTACTTCATAACTCGTGATTTCGCGTATAATGGACTTAGTTCAATGTGTTCGATGATGTACGCGCCGCGCGTCAGGGCTGAGTGACGGCGGGTAGCCTAATGCCATGGTATGGTGTGTTTCATTGGTTATTTGGTGGAAACTTCAGATATTAATTTGAAGTAGGTATTTTAAATGGGGTTCAGTGATTTTACAGCGTCGAATTAATTTTGATAGAGAAACTATGCTATAAAGATCAGAATTATGATGTTGTGTGTATGTAATGTGGGTCTTCAAAAGGGGCGTAGGTGTTGCAGATAACCATAGGCTACAGTGGCCGTATTCCATCAGGTAGGCAACTGCTTTTTTGCCGAGGTAATGGAATAAAAAAGGTTTCAAAAAGAAGAAAAAATGTGGATCACTACTGGATAATAACTGTCTCGGTAGCTCTTGTTATAGCGACAGAGGTGGAAAACAAACGAATGAAGTTTGAAAAAAAGGCAAGTCGCGTTGCGATGACTATAGTGTACGAGACTTGCGGATTGAAAGAAACAAGTGAAACGCGCGCTCGTCACATCACATGACGTCGTAAATTGGACATTTATACTTGAAGAAAACAAAAATTTATATAATCACAACTGCATTCCAAATGTCACTCAAACTTTTACCTCCAAGTCAGTTCAACCAGCCATGATCATCACAAGTCAAAACTAATTAATACAACATCCGAATTACTTTCCGTAAATACTCGGATCGATGGCAAGCCGAGAACAACAGACGGTTCATTGTAGACGCATCTCAATAAGCCGAAAGCCGAAAGCCGATTATTCAGTAATTTGCATCGGAGCGGGCACAACCCTATTACCATGTCAAAACCCGCGAACTCAAAGACAGACTGTTTGGCGCCATGTTAGGCAGAGGATAATGGCGGGAAATATTATCTATGGTGTTGTGAATCTGTGGCTTCTTTTTTTTGCTAGAACTTTAATTACTTGAGGACTTTACTATGCGACTATGATTGTTTGTTCTGTAATAACAATCGTTCTACAAAACCAAACTATTTAATGTCCCATTTTTCCGCACTGTAGTCCGTCTGTAGTCCGAACCACCTTACATAAATACCGCGCAACGCGCTCGTTGAGAACAACCCTGGATTGGACTTGTTTGCTGATGAATGGAAGACGATAATTTAGAATGTCTGTGATTCTGTGAGGAGACAGAATGAAAGGATCGTTTCATTTGGTTTTAATGGCATTTTTCTTTAAATGTAGTAACTAAATAAATGATGAGGAAAGACACTGTGATGTGATAGTGCTATAATGATGACGTGTTGCACGCTTTTGTACAGACGGCTTCACATCAAGCTATACAGCTACTACTAGCTATACAGCTACTACTAGTCGTGGTCTCTCTTTGTGATGATCTTTTCTCACATTCAACGATCAGTTTATACTTGTTTTGTATACAGTTTAATGTAGCTGATTGTCTGAAAACAATCCTACCTTGTTAAGACTGGTTTCCCAACTGTGATACAACGATAGGTTCCTCTTGAGGTATCGTTGCATCCAGTTACTGGATTGTGGAGGTAAAACAGGCAGTCGCTCTACGTGAAAAACAGACAGGCGTAGCGAACGCCAGTCACATAGACTATCGGATCGCTTTCGCTTTTCTATGTGACTGGATTCAAACAATTCCATACATTAGAAATAAAAACGCTTCGGATCGCATTCCCTTCGCCTGTCTGTTTGACAATAGCCGAAATGCTGATATTGAGCTCCATCTGCTTCAACTGGACCCCAACATAGGGAAAGGCTAGGTAAATGATAGAATGTTTTGTGTAACTGTTCTTATATTTCAAGTGGCGATGTCTAGACCTTTATATAAGGGAGCGTCATATGTAGAAAACTTTGTAAACTTCTTTTTGTTCGTGTACGGTTTTGATATTTTCAATTGACATGGCGTGTTTAGGTAGTTTTTCGGAGGTTTACGGTAAACATCGTGAGGAAACCAGCAGGTCCTAGAATCAAAAATCGAAGACATGTGACATCTACCAACCCGCATTGGGCCTGCATGGTGGATTATGACCCACTCCTCCTCAGAGAGAGAGGAGGTAATGAGGTATCATAGCAGTGGGAATATTATAGACTGATGATGCCAAATTTTCGGTGAGTCAGAAATTGTCACCTCTGAAATTAAAAATCGTCTACTCAAATCATGAAAGCAGGCAGCACTATTCTAACAGTGTAACTGAAAGCCTGCCAAATCCCTATCACATTAAGTTTCAGACGGCGCGATTTAAAAAATAAAAATGTTTAAAAAATTCTCAAAGTTTCGCGTCGAGGATTGCAAGTTGATGCCTAACTTTGGCTAGGGGAGCTTACGGAGCCAACTTTGGACCGTTTCGTAAACTCGACTTTATTCAATAGCATACTTTTTCGACTATTAGATATTTATGGACTTCGTTCCGTGTGTCTGTGCAGGCTCATATCGTATGCCGATTATGGCTGAATGCTGGCTGCAGCTGGCTTTTTTTAGACGCTCGTGGCTAATCAAAGTCACACAGGCCGATCTTCCGGGTTAAGCCGTGGTTGCTGAGGTTGGCTGGTGGATGGGTGACGATCTGTAATAGTGAATTTCCTCAGTGTCTCGGAAAGCACTAATGCCTGTTGGTCCCAGCTGCCATTTGTAGATATTTGACAGTCGTTACTGGTGTGGTGTATAGTCGGAAGCTCTAAAGTCTGACAACCAGTCTTACCATGGGGTATCGTATTACCCAGTTACTGGGTTGTGGTGGTCTGATAGGCAGTCGCTCTACTTAAAGTACTGATATTCGGCTGCATCTGGTTCTACAAGGCAGGCAGATGATGAGTAAAAAATATTTTTGGGATTGTAACACCTTTTATATCGTAGTGTGCTACGTCTTACCAATTTTAATCAAAGTAAAACATTAATAGACGCTATGTGATAAGAAGGTCTAGAGTCTAAGAATTTCTTCTGTTTCACGGGTGCGTTCATAAACATTTAAACTTACATGACACAAACATCCAGACCCTAAACAATTACTTTTAGTTCATACAAACATTTACTCTATGTGATAATCGAATACGCAACACTCAACGCAGTAGTCAATGGCTCAACGATTGAACCAACCATGCCGTCAGTTTTTACATATTTATATTTACCGTTAAAACTTCAGTGATTAGTGGTGCCAGCGGGCTTTATATCTTTGAAGTCAATCATAACGATTCAGATGACCGCGTAGCTTTTACACCAAAACCAAACATCAATACATTTACGACTACACAAACGAACAAAGTTTTTTTCCACCATTTTGTTTATTTTCCCCGTATTTTCTCGTCGTGTTTTCACGTATTTTTTCGTCGGCGCTTAGTATCGTGAGGTTGACAGTTGCTATCTCTGCTCGCTCCGCCATATTGGCGCGACAGTGTTGCCAACTTGTCATTTTTTTAAATAGTGAAACGAACCGACTGTGTTTACAGTTCTTTCTACAATAGTTTAACGTTTAACAGCAGTATTCCAACATCAAACGTGTGTTAATAAAGATAAAGATCATTATTGTATGGCAGTGTTATCAGTGACAGCAATCGAAAATCAACCTTGTCTTAACGAACATAAGGATCACTGTACGTTTCATAGTGATGCCTACTCAAAAGTAAACTAACTTTGAAAGAACAGTATATGGAGTTCAGTTGGTTTTGAGCAATTTATTGACTTGTTTGTGTATCTTGGTAGTGTTTTAAATTGTAGGTTTATGACGTATAAATGTTGGTTTCAGTTTTCATAGAGCAAACCTGTCAAAACGTAGTCTGAAACCCCTGAAACTATTGAACTGGAGACAGCAACGTCGGTAGTATCGAGAATTACGTTTACCTAAAGCCTCATATAGACGGAGCTAGAACTGGCAACTTTTTGTTTTATGGTGTGGAAAATCATGAAATGTAGGAATCGTTTGATAATTTTGCCTCGCTTTAGACGGAGCGAAAGGGACTGTTAGTTTTAAGTGACTGAAAACCACTTCGTTTCTTCAGTTGCTCTTTGCGTTCAAAGAGCACAGAGCCCTTTTAAGACAGATTGGGCGATTTTCCATTAGACGGCACGGCACCGGCACGGCACCGGCATGGCCGTGCACCGGCACCGGCGCCGGGGCTTCGTTTTTCCACTGCGCCGGTTCCTAATCGGCCCGGCAACGGCACGGCACCGGCATGGCCCTGCACCGGCACCGGCGCCGGGGTATCGTTTTTGCACTGCGCCGGTTCCTACACCGGCGCCGGTTCCTCAGCATGGTTTTATTTCTTACTAGCTGTGCCCGCGACTTCGTTCGCGCGGATGTCGGAATTTAACAATGTAGTTTTTAGTAAGTGGAAAAGCGAGCCATACATTTTCATATATTCTTGCTTCCGTGCCGTCTAATGGAAAAACGCCCATTCGTGTCCCAGAAAACTTGAGCGCTTCTTGAGGCGCGTGTGACGTCAATTTTTCTTATTAATCTATCGAATTTAATATCATATAAATCGCCGATTAGTCAAAACATCGTCAAGAGTCGTGGTGGCTCAGTGGTATTGGCCCCGATTTACGACTTATAAGTCGTGGGTCCGAACCCAGCCAGGCGCATCATTTTGTGTAATTTATTTCATCACCACTGCTCCTAAAACGGTGAAAGAAAACATAGTGAGGAAACCGGCATGTCTTTGAACGAAAAATTCGAAGACATGTGACAGTCGCTAACCCGCATTGGCGAACTCTCTCCCACAGACTGAGGAGACCTGTTTCCCAGTAGTGGGAACATTATAGGCTGATGATGATGAGTCAAAACATCTCTTATACTTTTCACAAACAAAATACCGGTCTCACTTGATCGTATCGATAGTTCGAGGTCACCGTACCGACACTGCTCAGGTAACAAATGTAGGTAACCAATTTACTAAATTAAAACAGTGCAAACTGCCCAATAGATCTACAAGTCATGACTATTCGACTAACAGTGTTTGCGTGTTCGATAGTAGCAATTACAATAATTCAAACGACAGCGCCCGGCCTATCTCTGTGTGTACATTAGCTAATACTGGTTATGTTAATGTTGTCTGTCTGTGTGACGAATGTGGGGGCCATGGCGGTTTGGGACTGGGCTATTGTGTGATGGGTAGTGGGAGTATATAGACAAGGGTTTTCCAATAAATGGTTGTTTGATAGCTATTTTAAATATTCTAATGTTTATTAGAGTATTTAAACAGCTATCAAACAATCATTTGTTTGAAAAGTGTTTAATCCGTACGAAGGGTATGGGCGTAATACCGAAGGGTGCGCAGGAGTTTCAGTTTCTTCTGTGTGAGTTGGCAACTTCTTAGATCTCATTTTTCTTCTAGGCTACGACTAGGTTGAGGCTAAGAGTATTTAAACAGTAAGTGAGTGAGTGAACTCTGAAAACATTTTCATTGATAATCGCAATAACTTCACTGGACTGTCTTAAAAGGGCGCTGCGGTCCTTGAAATTAAATAACGTTGGAAGAAACATGGTGATTTTAAGTTAGTCAAGTCTTATATAGTCCAAGTCCATTCCGTGTTACTCAAACCGGGAGGATATTTGATGATCATTTACACATTAAAATAAGAATGACCGTACTAAATAATTTATTAATCAGCATGACTTTTTACGTTTTCGTGACGAAAAGTAAACGGTTACTTTGACGTTAATTATTTGGAAGAAATAAGTTTCACGTTCGTTCACTAGAGGTGATTTTCTATTTTCGATACAGTAGAGTACGCAATACATTCATCAAGTACCTACGCTGTAAATAAAGTACAGAAATCTTTCGATTCTCTATTTCGCAAATTTTATATTAATACAGTTTGCAAGTGATATCTACTGTGCTCTAGTTTCTATTCCAAAGCAAGGTATAGATTTACCAGATATCGGTAAATGCAAATATTGATTTAAATTGTAAACCGGCGGTCAATCCATATTCAGTGAACCGTGCATCTGTTTAGGTGCAAATACAACATGCAGCTTTGCATGATAGCGTTCTAATAATACTAAGTAACTTTCTGTGCATTATTTTTCCTTTTAAAGCTCGTTCTTGAAGGTTCTCGAAAGGAGATCACGCACCGGCAAGCGCAGCATAGGACGTCCACCTACAAAGTGGGCAGACGATCTTATGAAGGCCACAGATTATGATTATGGCGCCCTCCCACTAAAAGAGAGGAGGCCTGTGTCCCAGCAGTGGGAACATTATGGCTGATGATGATGATGATGATATCTTAGCTTATAAACTGTCCAGATTCCGTGTTCGAAACCGTGTTAGATTACGCCACGAGTGTCAAAACATGCGATCGTTCATAGGACTATTAGTGCTTAGCCATGAACCCTTTCATGCTGTATCTGTTCTATATTCACCAAAAAACTTTCCTCTTGAATCATAAAAAACATCCCACATCCCACTCTAGTTGTCGGAAACATAATACATCGCCACAATGATTCAACAAATCTGTATATTACGAGGGAAATCACTTAGCTCATGACAAATAGTTGTGGAGTGACATTCACTACTTTTACGGCTCATGCATGCTCATACACCTCAGGCGATGCTACTCAAGATACGACTAGGTCAAAGTGACTGGCTCGTGTCGCGTGCGTCTTGTTTCCTTCGCGCGAGCGAGCTTATGCAATAAATAAATGATATTTATTTTGCAAGTTATAAAAAACACTTTTACACGTCATCGATATTTTTAAAGCTCGATGGGGCCGGTGTTTCGTACCTGACTACTCTGAGAAGAAACAGCCGAAACAAACTGAGAGGTCACAGTCTCTTTTAAAGTCCAGACATTGTTTTGTTCAGGCCATACGAGGACCATGCGGGTGTCTGAGATGCTTATCGAGATGAATATAATTATGAAAATCTGTTATAAACCGAGTTCTCTCCGTGCATCAGCAAGTACCTTATAATGTAGTCTTGACTGTTACTCTAAGATCTTTGCTTTCATGATTGACATACGGTAGACACTACTGGGTCTTACATTTTGCTAAAAGCACTGCGGTTCTGGAATGCATGAACCAACAGAAATAACAGTGTTTTTAAGTCAACCAAGTCTGACAGTACGCTTCGTTCCACGCAGTGCAAGTGAATTAATTTATTTTGATGATATTCCACACTATAAACCAGAATCAAAGGTCAGATAGGCAGTCAATTCATTTCAAATACTAACCCAGATAAACTGGAAGCTGAATTTGACATACTTAGGGAAAAGGCAGGTGATAACTCTCAAGCACGGATCCCGATGATAACTACCGTCACTTTCCTCTATATTTTTTCCACGCAGTCGCTGTCGCATCATGTGTTGTTGTGGCCAAGCAGTTAAGACACATAATCAGATGGCTCTTGTGGGACTGAGGGTGTCGCCGTTAAATAATGATAGGTGGGTAGTTCGGGTTATGTTGTATTTATGTAGATTTTGGACATGTTTTTTAAAGAACAAGCAGCGTGCAGTGTTGGCCCAGAGTTATCGGCTCCGACTTACGTATTGTATCAAATATCAGTTCACAATTTAGGACCCATTAATATTAGTAATCATTTTTTTCCTTCTCCTCCACTATTCTTTTCTGATTAATTTCGTTGCAGGATCCAAGACAGGTAAATTCATTCTCCGGGACACGTCGAGCTTCAATGTCTCGGCGCTTTTCTGGTGGTTGCCACTGTTGATTCTGGCTTTCAGGAGTTGCAGTGGTTTGGGAATAGTGTGGTGGGTTTGCCCTAAAAAAAAATACGAGTTGTAGATCGTGGGTTCGAACCCAGACAAGCGCATTACTTTGTATTATTTTTTTACTCTTGCCTTTTTTATGTTTTTGCTTTCAAGCAGATGTCTGCGTATTTCTGTTTTAATTCTTAATGTGACAACTTTAATAGTCGTATGCTGCTGTCTGTGCTCGCATCATTCTTAGATATCTTTATTACAATTAACGCGAGAACTGGTAATTGGCTGTTTGATGCCTATCACCTCTTCTTTGTCATGATTTTGTTAGCTGTAAGTCCTCCAGGAAATTAATAAATAAATTATTTATTTCAACACCACTGCTCTCGGAACGGTGTAGGAAAACATCGTGAGGAAACCGGCATGTCAAAGCAGTGGACACATTTGTAGGCTGATGATGATGAATTTAAAGAACCATGGCAAATTTTGTTGAGAGCGTATACGCCTTACGACATTTGGGTTGTTTACGTTTCAGACGAACAGATTTTTTGTTTGACCAATTTTTATTTTGACGACGTATTACTCTACTTTTTACAACACTGCAAGCTACAGCTATGTTCAAATTAAAGGACATAAGTAACTTTTATTTTATTTTTTACATTTATTTCATCATTGTGCTTTTATAAGACGATAGCAATATTTTTGAATAGGCATGTGCACTAAAAATTGAATCAGTCTGTCAGGTAGGTTATAAAAAAAAAATACCCGTATTTGCTTTTTTGTTGTATGGGAACAGATCACTATATACCAAAGTGTCTTGAGAGTTTCGTGGTATAATTATAACAGCTGCAGGGGCTGAAATTATGCGTCTGTATGACTCCGGAATAGTAAGAGATTAAATGGGTATTGGTTTGACGGCATAAAAAGCTAGGCGTATTATAAGATGCGAACAAAAATGTTATAATGTTACTGAATAACTGAGTTTTGGAGGTGTGATATGCAAATCTATTCAACTGCACCTGATTGGGTTTGATATAACAAAAAAGCAATTTTTGTTAACCCAAATTGATAAAGATACGACGAAGCTTTTAAAATTCACAGTACGTCATGCCGTTGTGTCATTTTTAATGCGTCCTGACGTCACAAACCCGAATTTTGATGCGTTTTTATCTTTGCGAATATTCACTACTTTTCTACAAAGGGAATAATATGTGTCCATTATTTTTCAAAACTAAAAAAAAAATATCATTACATTATTTTTGTTTTTGCGAAACCCCATACACCTGTCTAGTATTTTTGTTTAAAGAATGTAAGTATGTAGAAAATTTCATAACTGTGTGTAAAAATTATTGGAATTGATTCAGTTACTGATTCTGAACAAACTATATTCAGGTTTCGCATATACTAAAAGTGATGTTGTATATCATACTAACACACTAATAGATTTCCAATTTATTGACGTTGGAAACTATTCTATTATTTCTATCTATCTTCAAGATAGATAGGCGTAGTATATTATCTAGTCTTCCATCGACAAAATCTGTTTCTACGGTGTCGAGCTACGCCCGCAGAAATCACCGAATAGATTTCTGTTCCAGTTTGAACCAGTTTAAACCTGTTTTTAATGCGCCTATCTGTATTCTGACGTCATTACTCGCTGCACGGCTTAAATATGACAGTGTTGTTTCACGCTATGAGGCTATGTGGCTATCTGGCTATATGGCTATGTGGCGATGTGGCTATTGTGTTGGCTATTTAGAAAGACGTGTGTGATGCAAATGTACACGTATGCATAACTGTTGTGGCAATGTTCTTTGACGACCAATGATGGTCTAGTTTAATGGTTGTTTGGATGTAGGGTTGTCACCCGTCCAGGTCTTCCCGGATTTTTTCCATTTTAGAGGACATCCGGGAGCGTCCGGAGGGCTCTTCATTTGTATTCCGGGTTTAAAATATAAAGCCTTGGGCCGCCTGCGACACATGCACACTTCGAATAGAATAGAAAACATTTATTCGATAATGGTAATGGTAATAATAACACACACATAGATGTAATAAAAAATAAAATTCAAAATACAATAAGAATTTTGCTGCGCATGTCCACACCAAAAGGGTTACCAACTCAGCACTCACTTCACCGTCCCCCACCCCTCCCACAAGGGAGCTCACTTCGAGTCAAGTCCGGGTTCTGGACTTTAAAATCCGGTGTTTTCCCGTGTCTTATTCTGGTTTCGAAACTTTAAAGATGGCAACCCTATTCGGATGTATATTAATATGGGAACAGGTCACTGCATACCGAAGTGTCTTGAGAGGTTCGTGGTATAATTATAACAGCTGTAGGGATTGAAGTTATGCGTCTGTATGACTCCGAGAGCAGTGGTGGCCGTGGGCAGTGGGGTAGGTCATGGGTTCGAACCCCGCCAGGCGCATTACTTTGTGTAAATTATTTCATCACCACTGCTCTCAAAACGGTGAATGAAATCATCGTGAGGAAACCGGCATGTCCTAGAACCAAAAATTCAAAGACATGTGACATATACCAACCCGCACTGGGCCCGCGTGGTGGATTATGGCCCTCTCCCTCTCACAGAGAGGAGGCCTGTGTCCCAGCAGTGGGAACATTATAGGATGATGATGATGACTCCGGGATAGTAAGAGGTGTGTTGACGGCAAAAAAAGTTAGACGTATTATAACAATACGCTAAAAAAACGTTATCATGTTACTGAATAACTAGGTTGTGGAGGTGAGATAGGCAAATATATTCAAGTCATCAGGTTGGTGGTTGGGAATTGGGACTATTTAGGAAAATTAGGAAACCAGTCGATGTATAAAATTAATCTACATCAGTTTATTTCAATAATAATTTCATTACGAAAACCCTGGAAAGAGGGCCATTGAAGGACACCATAGAATTTAGTCAGTACGAGTCTGACAGTCCCTCCCGCTCTGCCTGAGTGGGAGGACTCATTTGATAGATAAAAAAATAGGGTGACAATGGTACGTGAACACAAAGCATAAACAATTAGTTAAACGTGTTATGCCTACGGTGCTACGGCGTAGCACCGGGGGTAGACCCCAGCGCTACGCCGTAGCCACATCGTAGAGCGTTCGTAGAGGTTCGTAGACAATGTTTACGATATTGCTTTTACGTTTGCTACGCGATACTATTGCATAGGAATGGACCTCCATTAGATATTGTTTTGCTTACAAAAAGGCTTTGATTATTTTATATATTCGTAGAAGTATTTTTTTACATCTAATTGCCTTATTATTTTTGGCTCCACAAAAGATTTCATAAAAAAAAGTTGAAATTGTAATCAATATCAAAATACCCGGAGTTTATTTTCAATGATGGTTTCAGGGTTGGCGTCGTGGCTGAAAGATTGACTGCTGTGCTGCTTGTCACTGGTTTAATTTTTGCACGGAACAAAATAATATTCGTATAATCTTCAAATGGTTGTTCCGGGTGCACACTGTCTAAAAACACTATGTAATGTTTTTTTTCAAGTTGCATACTGTCTAAAAACACTATTTTATGTTTTTTCAAGTTGCACACTGTTTAAAAACACTATGTAATGTTTTTTTTAAGATGCACACTGTCTAAAAACACTATGTAATGTTTTCTTTTAAGTTACTTACTGTCTAAAAACACTATCATCATGTTCCCACTGCTGGGACGCAGCCCTCCTCTCTGTGAGAGGGAGTGGGCCATAATCCACCACGCGGGCCCAGTGCGGATTGGTGGATGTCACATAATATGTCTTCGAATTTTTCGGTTCTAGGACATGCCAGTTTCCTCACGATGTTTTCCTTCACCGTTTTGAGAGCAGTGGTGATGAAATAAATTACACAAAGTAATGTGCCTGGCGGGGTTCGAACCCACGACCTACAAGTCGTAAGTCGGGACCGATACCACTGGGCCACCACTGCTCTGAAAAAAAAAATACGATAAACTTGTTTAAAGTTACACAATGTCTAAAAACGCTATAGCACTTGTACAAGACACAAAAACAATCCATCAACTTAAAAAAAAAAAAAAACAAAATAGATTGTTCCCCACTTTCAATAAAAGTCGCTTAACAGGAATCCATCATTGATCCCCACTGTGCTCTGATATCGCTAGAATTGAACCCAAAACGAACGACAAGACGACCGGATCAGCGGTGATCGATCGACTTAGCCCGCCCGACAAGGGAACCTCATTCATTCGCTCTAGTCTATGTCTCGTGATATTCTCTAAGGGTGTTTGTACACGTCGCATGTAACCCGCGCAAGTGAAGGTGCGGTTTACCCGCGCGAGTAACATGCGCAAGCTACATGATCAAGTTATCCGCGGGGTGCTTGTATACGGCGCATGCAACTCGCATAAGTAAAGGTTTGAGTTACCCGGGCGAGTAACATGCGCAAGCTACTTAATCAAGCTACCCGCGGGATGCTTGTTTACAGCGCATGTAGCTTCAGTATGTTGAGGCACTTGAGCGGGTTACATGCGCCGTGTATAAGCACCCTAAACATCACAACGGGATTTGAAAAGTGAAGCCATGATGATTTAGTGAGTCTATTTAGGACTTTAGGAGAAGCTTGTATACCAACTATCTTAATAATAACATCAATGAGTAGTTGCTTAGTCCTGTAATGACAGTTTAAGAGTTTTAAATAAATATTTTTTTTTTTTTTTTACAAAATCGTAAAAACAGTAAAAAACTTTTTTTTTATGGCCGTCTGCACGTACGAAAAAAGATGACATCATGCGACGTTACCTCGCTCTATAGCGTTTCATAGCAACGGCGTGTCAATTGTTTGTTTATAGCAACGTAAGGGTGCTTGTACACGGCGCAGGTAACCCGCGCAAGTGCCTCAACATACTCAAGCTATATGCGCCGTGTAAACGCACCCCGCGGGCAGCTTGATCAAGTAGCTTGGCCATGTTACCGCGAGGGTAAACTGCAAGCCCATACCTTCACTTGCGCGTGTTACATCCGCCGTGTACAAGCACCTTTAGTGCAGTATTGTCTATCGTCAGTCAACCGACTTTACAGACAACCAATTTTTTTTCGAAACCTTGGGGTTAAACGTGGACAACATTTAGGGGTTCAACATGGACAGGTGCAAAGATCCTAGGGGTCGAAAGTGGAATAAAACAAAAAATAGGATCACAGGTACCATTTCAAAAACAAACAAAAGAGCATCCATCCAATAACCTTCACTTAATCCGAGTCCACATCCCGACAATCAAAGGAAAGTTTAGCACAAAAGAAAGTAAACACGAGACTCATTGGAAGTTAGCTAGTTAGCGCCGAAATAGGGGATCGCCGGCCAGCCAATATAACAAAGTTCCACCGAACTTGTTATTTATCTAATCCTTGGCGGTCTGCGGACACGGCTTTGACTGTGGGTCTGGAAGTGAGGCAGTTTTTGTAAAGTTTGTAATGGAAAATTGGTTTTTAAAATGTTTTGTTGGTTACGGTTTACCACATCATAGATAAACATCTCACATTATACTGGGTGTAATATATAAGTATGTTCATCAGTTGTCAGTACCCATAACACAAGGTCTGCTTAGCTTGGGACTAGATGGCGTTGTGTGGTAGTTGTGGAATATTATTATTATTATATTATTATCACCATCTTCCTGCCCTTATATCTTTTACTTGGGGTCCGCTCAACACGTTTTTTTCTTCCAGTCTCCCATATCAGACGTCACAGTATCATTTACTCATTTTTCTTTCATTTCATTCCTTAGTAGACAATCCAAATAATTTCATCGTATCTGCCCAAGTTACACACCAAAGCTATTCAACAGCTTACAGTTTTTATGTGAGTTTTCGGCATTTTTAGGAAGCCTATTGCTTATAGGCCAAAAGACAGCCATAGGGAACTGCTGCTGATATATGTGTTATTTTTTAAAATCTGCAATTACAAACTATACACGAATTTTACGTACTGTTCGTGAAGAGTTTGTTAGGTCAGGGGCACCCCGTCCCGCCCTCTGGGTGGGAGGACTCATTTGATTTGATTTGATTAAAATAACAAACGACTGGCGCATTAGATATTAGTGGTCTTTGATCCATTTCTTATAGATCATGCAGCCCGGAATATAGATTTGTGTGTCAACGTTTATTTTACATAGCTGTAAAACATGAATCACATAGACTAAAACATTTTCTTCTTTTGTTTGATATTTTGGTCGCGGCACTAACGAGCCATCGTGACCCCGGAACGTAAGGGGCTATTGAACAACACCGTGGATTTTAGTCAGTAGCAAATCTGACAGTCCCTCCTGCCCTGCCCTGAGTTCAGGGCTCGTTTGATACTTTTACCACGCTAGAAAACCTTCTGTTTGATTCAAGCTGTCATTACAAACGAAATACTATGACCAACGTTTGCAACTTTACGGGATACGCACCTAAAACTTTTTGTTTACCATTCTTCCTTTTCAGGGAAACTTTGCCACATCAAATGGCAAAACAAAGTGTGCTAATGAATGTATACACTGTCCTTTCTGAAGTGGCAATGGTAAGAGTCTCGGAGTATATCTATTTGTGGTCATTCTACGCATGCAGGTGACCAAGGCCGTATTGTGACGTATTAAGAGGATAGAATAGCTGCTGCCCTTTCAAAAAATAGGTATTTAGAAAAACTCCTACTGTCCCTCTCACGCTTTGAAAAAACCCCGATCGTGCGATAGAGAGCGTTGCAGCTCGCGACTGACTGTAAGTATTTTTTATAATATGAAATTTGTCTCTCGGGAGAAAACGTTTTTCACATACTAAATCACGACCAATCTCTTAGATTCTGGTGTCAATCGTTTCAGCATATTATATTCTAGGTTTGTAGGTTTTGCTTTTTTTCTTAAACTTCTTTGTTTTTTAAATACAAAGGTTTTACTTCAATGAAGATTTTGTCATAAAAATTGTAACTTTTAGGCGCCTGTAACTTTCAAACTATTATAAATTTTGAAAAAAAGAAAACCTATAAACCTAGTTTTTTACTGTGTCAGATGCATTCTAAAAAATCATTGAGATAGGATAACATCTAGGGGGAGAAAAACGTTTTCTCTTTTTGTATGGACGACTCGACTTGTATAGCTCTGTCTCTTAAGCAAAATACGAGTATAAAGACGCCAATATTTCAAGGCAGATCGTTTTATTAATATAATTCTATTTAAAATTGTAAATAATACCTAATCAGTACCGTTTTTTTTAGCGTGGTAAAATCATCAAATGAGTCCTCCAACCCCGGGCAGGGCGGGAGGGACTGTCAGACTTCTACTGACTAAAATCCACGATATCTTTTTTTCATCTTTTTTTACCATGGCGTAGCAATATGAAAATAAACCTAACGTTACAGAAACAAAAAATCAGTTTTGTCCTTCATAAAAATGTATTCCATTTTAAAACTACATTGAAATATATTCGTTTTAATATATATTTTGCAAAAATAGAATAATTGGGGTAAAACAACTGTGGGGTATCACATATCCTTGTGTATTAGATTTACACTTTATTGTTGCTATCAATAGCTAAATTAATTAAAATCGGTGCAGTAGTCTTCATCATCCGCCTAGCTTCCAGTCAGACCGGATGCAGCTGAATATCAGTATTTTACATGGAGCGACTGCCTATCGGACCTCCACAATCCAGTAACTGGGTAATACGATACCCCATGGTAAGACTGGTTGGAGATTCTGACTAACAGTAACGACTGTCAAAGATCTACAAAAGCTGGGACCATCGGCTTTACGTGCTTTACGAGGCACGGAAGAAACTCGCTATGACAGATGGTCAAAAAATCGGCGCAGTGGGGGTAAATGTAAAACCTTTTGACAGGCCTTCTACGATACATGGACTATCCAAGACTGACAGGCCTGTTGGTCTAGTGGTTAGTGACCCTGACTGGCTATGCCGGAGGTCGTGGGTTCGATTCCCACCCAGGACAAATGTTTGTGTGATCAGCACGATCATTTGTTCTGTGTCTGGATGTAATTTATCTGTAATATGTATGTATTTAGAAATATATGAGTGTGTTTATCAGTTGTCTAGTACCCATAACACAAGCTTTGCTTAGCTTGGGACTAGATGGCATTGTGTAATAGTTGTGGAATATTATTATTATTATTATCTCCTTTTGCTTCACATTCAAACATCCGGTATTTCATGAGAGTTATAGGTATAAAGCAACAAATGATTAAAAGTAAGTTATATTTCACCATAATCCTGTCCCTGTATCCATCATAATAATAATCACGGTATTATGCCCGGTGTCATTTGTAAAAGGGTTTTATAAACTAATTTATTTAGGAGGACTTCTAATCCGGGTAAGTCGCGGTTACATGTGATGATAATCCGTTGGACACTAGTTAGTCATTGTTTTGTTAATTAGATACATTTATTGTACTGAGTTTGTGATTTTGTAACAATTAAAATTCTTTTAAGCTATTGCCGTTTATTACTATTATATATTTTGTGCTATTGCATAGCTTTTATCGCGGACTCTCAGGGCGGCAACCGAATCAAGAAATTCCGTAACAAAAATAACAATAATAAACCTAACATCGTCTAACGTCGTTTCAGTTCGGCAGACTTCAGCACGGAGTTTATTTTTCTTGACATTTCACAGGATTGAAGTGGCTGTACACAATACACATAGCCTAAAAAAATGCATAAGTTGATAAAAATGCTATGCAATAGCTTTACCGTGGACTAAAGCTCGTGGCTAAATAACCACAGTCGCACAGGCCGATCTTCCGGGTTAAGCCGCGCTTGCCGAGGTTGGTCTCTGGATGGGTGACCATCTATCATAGCAAGTTTCCTTCGTGCCTCGGAAAGCACGTAAAGCCGTTGGTCCCGGCTGTCATTTGTAGATCTTTGACAGTCGTTACTGTTAGTCAGAAGCTCTAAAGTCTGACAACCAGTCTTACCATGGGGTATCGTATTACCCAGTTAGTGTGTTGTGAAGGTCCGACAGGCAGTCGCTCCATGTAAAATACTGATACCCAGCTGAATCTGGTTTGACTGGAAGCCGACCCCAATATAGTTGAGAAAAGGCTAGGCCGATGATGCTATTCAATAGCTTTGCCGCGGCACCCTCCAAGTGCCGTACGTATTTTTCAATATAAAAGGGGTTTGGGTTACCAGTGCCATTGAGATAGCTCTGCCGTTGTCGCTGGTGACAGATGACTGTGGTGACCGCGGTATCTTCTATCTATAAGCTTCACAATGTTGAACTCACGAGAAAGCCACCGCATGTTTTAATTAATAAAGGCCTTAAAAATATCTATACTTAGCAAAAAGAAGCTTTCTAGAAATTCTAAGAATTTAATCATTAGCAAGCACACTGGCAGTTCGTAATACACTAACACTATCTTTTAAAGATCAAACAACAAATATATACGAAGCTTAGTACCGTGCAGTGTCCATTTCCCCTTAATGTCCCCTATATATTAACAGTATAAGTAATAAGCGACTACGATAACAGTGAACAAGTCAATTTTCGAGTGACTTTAGGTTGACAGCTAGAGGTTTATATCTGTCAACTTAAATTTTAAATACTTAGTGCAAATTAATTTTGCACCAAGTATTGGTACAGCACAGACTACCTACAGTATTCCTGTCTTTACTTCTTTCTCACACGGCACACCCATCCAAAGGTTGTCCTGAAAAAGTCGCTTTTAGCGATAAGACCGCCCATTGTGTCGTCCTATTTTTAAGATACATTTGTAAATTCCCGCAATTTTTACGACTTGCTTTATAAAGAGTAGGTATTCTATCATATCATATGACACTCATGTGACTAAGAGAGTGGAGCATGAATGTTGATGGATGTAGAGGAAGGCCAAAGAAAAGATCGATGGATTGTTTATGGATATGAATGAAAAACGTCTGATAGGAGGGAATGGAAGAAAAAAAAACGTGTTGCGCCGACCCCAAGTAAAATAGGATATGGGCAGGAAAGGAAGATGATGATGATGATGATTAATTACTGTTTATCAATTAGTAAAATAAACAAGGTGTCACAAATGGCGGCCATCACAACTTCACCCTTATCGTGGTCGCATAGAATGTCTCAACAATTTCAAAGAGTAGTGAGCTTTTAACTAATTAAAGTCTGTTACGGAAAATAAGCTGCATCGCGACGTCAAACGAAAGCTTTTCTGTCCAGTTGTCCGGCTGTACGGTGTTGGCCGGACGCTTTGATAAAAAATACGTGTTTTAATGCCTCGGCCATGAGTTACGCGTTCGAAAGGACTCGCGTGTTGGTTTGAGGCTAGTTATTTGATCAGCTGTTAAGGTAACTATTACTTGAAACCAAAAAGCCTTTTTGTCTTTTAAACCGATAAACACATTATTTTAACGGCAAATTATCAAGCAGGTAAACTTCAACTCGCTGCCCGACGATGGACCATGCCCGGGTCGACGCTGCGCGTTGTGTCCCACGCTCGCCTCAAAGAGCGTCAGCATAATGACGGGGCCCCCTCTCAGAGGGCCAAAGACTGCCGGGGTCGCGGAATGATTTCCTTACCGTGACCCCGGAACATAACAGGCTACTGAAGGACACGGTGGATTTTAGTCAGTAGAAGTCTGACAGTCCCTCCCGCCCTGCCCGGGGTGGGAGGACTCATTTGATGATTTTACAACGCTAAAAAAAAAGCAGGTAAACATAATTATGAGGTTGTCGATTGCTTAACTGGCCAATCCTGTGGAAGAGTTGAGTGTAAGACCTCCAGTCAGTAATGACTTAAAATTAAATTAAAAGTAAGCTAGGAAACCACACGCTAAGGAAAACAACATGCGAAGTACGAGATTCAGCTTAGGGCGTCTCTTAGGGACAATCATTGTAAAACAGATATTAGACACATTCTATAAGGCCACCAGAATTGCCCACAGTCGCAAACCGAGCCACGATTGTGTCCACACAAAGCAAACATTGATGTCGCTTGACATTCGTATCGCCTGATGGTGTGAACGAGGCGTTATTAATGTTCTAGTATCTTGTCCTGTTTCCTTGGCTTGCTTTTACTTCATATGTTGATAACTTGCGTTTTTATTTAGTTTAAAAAACGTAGTTTTTTTTTCGAGGTATTACACACATTACAAAATAATTAACATAATCACGGTGAAAATACATTTTTAGTAAGCGAGTTAGATAATCGTGTATGATACTATTATTTATATGTATTACACATTACACAATCGAGTCTATGAGAAAGCGTAGAAAGTGTAATATTATTTTCAAGTATTTTTCAGAAGCAGACTAGAAATGTTTGTAAGGTTATCTACTGAATTAGTTTTCAGTAAAAAATATTCTCTCTTTTGGTAGCAATGCCACAAAGCGTATTGCGATAAAATTTAAAAAAAGGAATATTCTACTTGTGATATGTTTAAAAAAATTTATTGCCTCAGCGATATATGAATTTGAAAGAATGGCGCAATTATATTAGCAACATTGCTAAAGAGGCGTTTTTAGATCCACTGATGGTTATCTGCTCACTCCCTATTACATGAGACTAATTAGTCAACTAAGGGCTGGTTTTTCAATAGTCAGTTAACCGTTACCTGAGGAATGAAAATGACGGTATGACATATTTTCCATAGATAAGCTGTCAAACCGCCATTTTTATTCCTTAGTTAGCGGTTATCTGACTATTGAAAAACCAGCCTTAACTAATTGATTGATGACTCATTGTCAATCAGTTATGGAACAAGGCGTTACTTTGCGAAAATCAATGATGTAGTGTTTAAAAATATTTAATTTCACTGAAGAAATATAGATTAACTAGCTATTGCCAGCGGCTTCACCCGCTACAACTCGAAAATTATCCCACGGGAACATAACATCGGGATAAAAACTATCCTATGTGTTAATCCAGGTTATAAACTATCTGTGTACCAAATTTTAGCCAAATCCGTTCAGTGGTTTTTGCGTGAATGAGTAACAAACATACTTACACACACATACATGCTCACAAACTTTCGCATTTATAATATTAGTAGGATTAGTTAGGATCTTCAACGTAAAACTTCACATTATCCTGAAACCACAACCATATGTCATCTTATCGAAATCTCAATCCCTCTAGCTCAATTTTATGACCCACTCATAAACATTATAACTAAGTGCACTCAATATTCTCATTTCGTACATTTCAGTTGTAATATTGGGCGATTACATAGATATACTCGTAAGTAGATTTATCTGGATAACGCAAAAGTTGCCCTATTTTGAGTACTGAAAAAGTGTCGCTTAAAATTCGAGTTAGGACATTTCTATTTTTATTTCTTAGCTTAAATTTCTTACAATTTCTTTCTTGAATGTTGTTTTCTCGTGCACTAATTACTTACGAATTTTTAAAAAGCTTGTATTCTGTATGTAATTTCCGCTCTGGAAGCAAAAACTAATGTGTTTTTTTTTTTGGTAGGAAGCTACATCTTTGTTAGTGCTAGACAATAATAGTACATTTCAATACCAGTGGGGAAAGTTTGAAGATTGTATTAGAGGCGGATTATTCACCTGACCTGAGAGAGGCATACAGTAGCGAGTATTACGATAAGTGCCAGTTTTCGAGGAATTGACGACATGGTTAGCGCAGAGTCTGAGCGATCGACTGTTGAGCAGCGTGCCCCGGGTTCGACTCTCGTACGGAACAAATATATGTATGATTTGCAAGTAGTTGTTCCGGTGGTTCCGGTTCTGGGTGTTTGTGTATGTGAGTTTATTTATATGAATACTTATGTGAGTTACTTATAATATGTTTGTAAACGCACCCTAAATACAGGAAGAATTTCCTAGGGTGGGCCAAGATTTAAAATTAAAATTAAGTCGGTTAATAAAAATGAATTGAACATTATATTACATTTACATCACACATACTTGCCGAGCTATAATGTTTATTGTCAAGCAAGTCGGACGATGTGACACAGTGGGTAGAAGGCCAAAATTTTTATTTGCGTTAAATAAAAATTTGTGTGTTGTATTTTACGTGGGCAGAATCTAATTTATACTTGTGATACTTGCGCCATCTAGTCAAATCTACATCTGTGGTTACGTACGTTATTGGAACTGCATTTGCAAGATGATTTTGCCGTATTTAAGCGCTGGCAGGATTCCAAGAGATAGGAACGGTACACTTTCAAATATTTAGACAATATCTATAGTATTAGATGTTTATGTTATTACTGGATAAGATGAGATTTCGTTGGAATTTGAAATAAGCAAATAATCGAGAGTTTGTATCTAAAATTGCTGCATGTAGATTTTAAATTCTGTACTTAGCTCTCTTAGAAGTTTCGTAGTTTGTTTCTTGCAAGTAAGATTACGATTATGTTCGCTATATTTTTGACTGGGAGCCGACCCCAATATAGTTGGGAAAAGGCTAGGCAGATGATGATGATTTTTGGTTGATACGAGTAAAAAATTGGCATACACTTATGAAGCTTGCTTTGGAACAAAAGTTTGAAGTATGGTGTCAACAAAACATACTGCTAACAAACTAGCTGTAACCTATTTCTGTTCCAAAAAATGACGAAATTGGTTAAGTCAATTTTTGCGTCTAATTCTTGCACACGTAGCAAGAACCGTAGAAATAGATTTTAAATTGTCACTTACGGGATATCTTCCGTGATTATTTGATACTTTGAGTTCTTTTTTGAGAAATAATCACGGAAGATATCCCGTAAGTGACAATTTAAAGTTAGAGACAAACCGTGAAAGCTTAAAACAGTGAAATAGATTTTGTCTACGGAAGAAACAAGATAGACATAATGTTGTTACTCAGGCAAAGATACGAGTATTATAACGATTTCTATAGAAATAAATAAATCTATTCTTAATTGAATAGAGATGGTCGCGGGACTTATCCAATTACCGTGACCCTGGAACGTAAAGGGCTATTTAAGGACACCGTGGATTTTAGTCAGTACAAGTCTGACAATCCCTTTCGTCCTTCCCTGGGCGGAGAGCACTCATTTGATGATTTTACCACGATAAAAAAAAATAGAGTAGTGATAGAATGTCATGATCATTTCTTTAGGAATAGGACATTATTATAAAAAAAACATTACAAAATTGCCTTTTTTATTATTTATTAATCCTCAAACTAACAGCCCTCTATAACATTAAAGGAAGATTCAATAGGTATAATACACTATACATTACCTAATATTAGTTCAATACTATAATGGCAAAGCTGTTAGAGACATTACTCTCCTTTGATAGGCGCAAATGCAATGTGTTTGAATACAAGTCTGAATAGTACAGGATATACCTGTCTAGTTTTAGGTAGCATTTGGATGTTCTATTTGGAATATTCTGTTACATTCTACGTTTGAAGAGATATTGGACTTATGTGAATATCCAACAGTCAAATGATACCCGAGAGCAGTGGTGGCCCAGTGGTATCGGCCCCGACTTACAAATTGTAAGTCGTGGGTTCGAACCCCGCCAGGCGCATTACTTTGTGTAAATTATTTCATCACCACTGCTCTCAAAACGGTGAAGGAAAACATCGTGAGGAAACCAGCATGTCCTAGAACCAAAAATTCGAAGACATGTGACATCTACCAACCCGCACTGGGCCCGCGTGGTGGATTATGGCCCACTCCTTCTCACAGAGAGGAGACCTGTGTCCCAGCAGTGGGAACATTATAGGCTGATGATGATGATGATGATGAAATGATCCCCGTGGTTTCACCTTAGTAACTCGGCTCCTATTGATCTAGCACGATGTTACACAACGTGTAACGCCAAAAGCGCAAAACCTCTCGTGGGGTAACTCAGCCCATGTTACTGAACAATTTTTGTTCTAAAACTTTTGGAAATTTGAAAAAAAAAATGGTTTTTCAGTCAGATGTGCCCCACCAATTTCCAAGTTCAGTAACATGGACTGAATTACCCCACGAGAGGTTTTGCGCTTTTGGCGTCACACGTTGTTTAGCCGAAGTAGAAACTTATTGTTCCTACTTCTCCACTATTACTTTCTGATTAATTTCGTGCAGGATCCAAGACAGGTAAATTCACTCTCCGGGACACGTCGAGTTTCTTTGTCTCAGCGCTTTTCTGGTAGTTGCCAATATTGATTCTGGCTTTCAGGAGTTGCAGGGGTTTGGGAATGGTGTGGTAGGATTGTCAAAAAAAGCCTATAGCCTTCTTCGATTCATGGACTATCCAATATGTTTTTTTAGCGTGGTAAAATCATCGAATGAGTCCCCTCACCAAGGAAAGAGCAGGAAGGACTGTCAGACTATAATCCATGGCGTCCTCTAATAGCCCTTTAAGTTCCGGGGTCACGGTAGCTGTTTAGTCCCGCGACCGATGACAATACTTAAAAAAATCAATTTAAACCAGTAGTTCCTGTGATTTTTTTTTTTTTTTTTTTTTTTTTTTTTTTTTTTTTTTTTTTTACGTGGTAAAATCATCAAATGAGTCCTCCAACCCCGGGCAGGGCGGGAGGGACTGTCAGACTTGTACTGACTAAAATCCACGGTGTCCTTCGGTAGCCCTTTGTGTGCCGGGGTCGCGGTATACGTGTGTCCCGCAACCCCGGCAGGACTGTGGCCCTCTATAGGGGGGCCCCGTCACTATGCTGACGCTCCTTGAGGCGCGCGTGGGACACAACGCGCCGTCGACCCGGGCATGGTCCTTGGTCGGGCAGCGAGTTGCCCTTTACTCGCCGCCCGCATGCCCGCGCCTACGGTGGCCGGAGATCGTCCCGCGACATCCGTCGCCGTGGGCGTCTACCACTGCGTCTCGGGCGGAGAGAGGACGGTATCCTCTGCCTCAAGCGGCCCGCCTCCTCCTTCGCGAGCATGACTGCTTCGCAGAAGGAGGCGACCGCCTCCCACTCCGTCTCGCCCCGCAGCATGGCCGCAACCAATGCCGGGCGCGAGAGGTCTCCGCCTATCGCCGCGGTGAGGACACGGCGGTGCTCCGCCCAAGCTGGGCATTCCTGCACCGTATGCTCCACCGTGTCCTCCGGGCGATCCTCGGTAGTTCCTGTGATAAGCTGGATTATATAAAAAGACAGATATATTTGCTACTTTAATAAATAAAACGAATAGATAAATACTCCGTAAACAGAAATCGAACAACGTCGTTAGCTTTTCAGTTGCCATAGAAGGCATGCACTTTCACGTACATTTTCTATCGCGTTGAATACTTGACATCATAACCTTTGCTCGACGGCAGGGGTGCCAAACCTTTAAGCTTTATGATCTCTTCTTTTTTGTAACAGTATGGCGACAAAAGCATACGACCTACTTGATGGAAAGCGACGATGGACGCCTGCATACATTAATTGGCTATTTGACAGTATCAATAAATTACGAATCTATTAGTCTGTTATTTAAGGTTTTGAAAAATAACAGACACTTTTCTTTTGTAAAATCAATGAATATTTACCAAGATGTTCTATCTTGGTAAATATTCATCAAATCAACATGAAAAATCAAGATTTTGTCACCGAAAGATTTTTTATTTTAACCCAAACCTGAACTATTTCTTCAGAATGCCATTTATTTATATGTAGAATGAGCCACTTTTGCATTATCTTGTCTTTCCACTCGGGACACTACTTGATTAATGTTGAAAGTCTCATGATGAAATGAAAAGGTGCTAGAAAAAGTAGCTAAAAAGTTTAGCCAAAATTTTTATAAAATTTTAGCTGTCGTTACCAAATAATAGCTAGATCTAGCTATAAAGTTGCTGTGTTGGAATCACTGTAGATTTGAAGATTTGTAGATTTTGTTGCAGATTTGAAGTTGGGTCAAATCGATCGTATGATAGGCACTATTCGTCCATATACACCATGTATATGGACGAATAGTGCCAATTTGAAACAATTGCCAGCGTTATTCCGATTGGACGATAGACTGTATGGCTACTTTATATATGAGATTTTAAAAAATTGTAATGATAAAAATTTACAGCGCTTATACCCATGTTTGCCAGCCCTGTTCAATGCGATCGTGTAGCGAGATGTTCGCACTTGCTCCAAAATGGCGCCGGAGATAAGATACGAGGAGTGTTAAGTGAAAATATTCGTTCACCACCATACACACTTTATGATATTTATTAACGTTTTATGGTGTTTTTAGCTGTGTTTTGGCATAAAACCTGATGTTTTATAAGTCAATCAATTGTTGAAGGGAGATGCAATTTGTTAGTTGCGGTTTTTGGAGCAGTTATGGCTGATTGGTAATGGTCTGGACTTATGAGTTGTAGGTCTAGGATATTTCATCACTATTGCTCAAAACGGTGATGAAAACTCAGGAATATTTAGCTCTGTACCAGATTTTTTTAAGTTCTGTAGATTACC
The DNA here is from genome assembly GCA_036375495.1 of Agrotis segetum. Taxonomy (NCBI): domain Eukaryota; kingdom Metazoa; phylum Arthropoda; class Insecta; order Lepidoptera; family Noctuidae; genus Agrotis; species Agrotis segetum. The sequence goes on from JAQSVV010000065.1 coordinate 54,611, forward strand.
CCCGACACTTATACTTACAAACAAATAACTCTCCAACTTAAAATTGTTTTTAGGTACCTAAATTATCTGTGTTATAGATACCCAAATTATGTATATCAGTACAATATTTTAATTAAAGATAATTCCAGAGAGTTTATTTAAATAATTGCACAAAATAATGAAGCTATTAAGGGCCGTGTTTCGTATAATTACGATCCTAATTCTTGGAATCTATCGTATAAACCTGTTACATATATTTCTCTTGAATATTAAAGCATGTGTTTTTAACATAATATAATGATTTTACTAGCACTTTACTTTTGACGGCACGTTTGACACAGTGGCTGATCAATTGGACTGCTGCGTTGTGTGTCGTGGGTTCGATCCCCGTACGGAACAAATATTTCTATCATCTGCAAGCAGTTGTTCCGGGTCCGGGTGTTTGAGTTTCTATGTTTGTACGCACATACACGCACCCACGACACAGGAGAAATTCCTATAGTGGGGCAACGTTATGAAAATGAAAATGAAATGAAATGACATTTCATTTTTTACCGACATCAATATGTCGGTAAAAATTCTAAATCCGCAGTCTAGATATTTTTCCCTTCAGTGAATTGTTCCTTTGGTTACAGGTGGATGCGGATACAAAATAATATTTTCATCCCCCCCATGTCGGAAGTCTACTATTAGCGCAAAAGCCGTTTTTATGAGAATAAAGTATGTGAATAAATGCATTATTTTGTTTTGTAGATAGGAATTAAAACATATTTTTTATGGGTTTTATTATCTTTATTATAGTATTTACTAAAAATATTTTAACTTAGTTTAAAGAGTTTAATACAACTTTGAATGTAGAACTTTTTAAACAGAATTGGTATATTACTGTAAAAAAAAACTGGAATATATTACTGTCAATAATAATAGTGTAGTTTGTCAGTAATATTTTACGGATTTTTCTTTATTAGAAGTATCTTTGAAACTTATGTAAATTATTTCCATGTGGGAACTCCAAAATTGGTATTCATCTCCTTAAAAAAGGTGAAGGTTCCAGATGCCATGTTTTTAGCAGAATCGATGCTTTTGGCTATCGTATTTTGGACTGACTCGTGAACAGCTGTAAAAACACAAAAATAATATAAAATATACGTTTCTGGGTATGCGGACTATGAGCAATAGGTCACGTGTTGCAACCTGACGTGGTCCCCTTAGAAGGGGCTGACCTTTCTCATTAGGTAACATGTAGGTATTTTGTTTAACTAGTTTGTTTTGTGCTTCTTTAATTACTATTGTAAATGTTTGCATACCGAATAGTAAAATAGTGCAGAACTATATTTTTATCTACATTTTTAACACCTTATTGTACCACCCATGTTTGCAAAATAAAGTTCTATTCTATTCTAACATTGACGTCGAAAGTTGAGGGCTATTGAAAAATCACCGTGGATTTTACTAGTCAGTACAAGTCTGACAGTCTCAGTCATCTCAAAGCCTTCGCATCGAAGAACACATTGAAGAGTCCACCGAGGCCAACCATGTAGTCAAAAAAGCCTCTCAGAAACTCACAGGCTTCCGATATAGCTTTGGACTTCATCATCAACATCTTCATCAGCCGGAAGACGTCCACTGCTGAACATAGGCCTCCCCCTTGGACCGCCAGGCCAAACGACACCGCCACTTGCATCCATCTGTTGCCCGCGACCCTCACGATGTCATGTCGTCGGTCCCCTAGTAGGAGCATGCTTACGCTGCGTCTTCCGTCGTTTTGGACTTATGATGATGAAATAAACCCAAGTTTCCTAAAGATTTCTCGTTTCACTGATGTCGAGTGATATCTATTTTCGTCACTCTAACTTTATCTTCTTCTAGAAGATTTTTTCTGCTATGTTGAATGGTTTAACTTTAATAAAAGAAACCTCAACAACTTACCGTTAATTGGCTGAAGAATAGTTTTTTGGGGTAACTCAAAAAAGAATTGGGACTGTTTCACTGGTTTACCGTTAATCAAACTGACAGAAGTTTGAAAATCGCCAAGATTTTCCTTTATCGTAATGCCACTCACTCTCGAGTCTTCTTCTTTATTAGAAATAGCAGATGTCTTTTTAACGACATCTCCAACAACTTCTTTTAGTTTTGTTTTTGCAAGCTCTTCAGTTGAGGCCTCAGATTTTGCTATCAATCCAATTTCTTCTGCACCTTTTGCAACTATTACTGTCGGTAACGGAACTGGTGTTGACATATCCGATGTTGAAGTAACCGGTACTGACATAACCGGTGTTGACACAATCGGTGTAGATATATCTGGTGTTGACGTAACTGGTACTGACATATCCGTTGTTGACATAGCCGGTATAGACATAGTCGGCGTTGTCACAACCGGTGTTGTCGCAAGCGGTGTCGACAAATCTGGAGTTGACATATCAGGCGTTGATTCATCCGGTGTTGGCATAACCGGTGTTGTTACAACCGGTGTTGACGTAACCGTTGGTGACGTTATTTCTTCTTCCTCTTCATTAGTTTTCGTTACACTTTCTGTCGTTGTTTCACCTGCTTGTGCAACTTTTAAAATACTATTGTGAAATATCTGAAAAAAAGAAATTGTATGTAACTGTATACACATTTAGACAATTTTTGCAGGGCACCGCTCATCCGCGCTTCCGAGCGGTATAAGCCAATGCAACTTTGCGATAACATAAATATGAAATCAGTCACATTTCCAGCACAGGATGGTTATATACTCGCGGACGAGGGCTGATCACCGCCTGTCCAGGCGGATGAATGATGCCGTATCAAAATGGTCTAAATAACGTAGGCCTCCTCTCCAGCGCTGTGTTGCACAATGCCACACACACTTTGATTTGTGCTGTTATTGTACTTATATAAAAAACATTTAAAAAGGTGAGTCCAATGCATTATCAAATTTAATTGCCGAGGTGTTAAATCAAGATTTTACACTTCTCACGGGGAAATGCAATTTGTTGTTTAGTTTTATATGACCACGCTATGATTGGATTTCATGTGAGAATAATGATTGTGGATACACTACTTGCACTAGGTACTCGGAGTTTTTTACATTTTATTGGGCGCTCCAAATACTTGGCCGCCCCTAATATTTGGCCGTCCTAGGCCCGGACCTACTGGGTCTTAGGGGAAATTCGACACGTCGCACAGCTAAGGAAGGTTTCCTACCGGGAACAGTGCTTCCTGCTAACTGTAACCTTGGGGTCTTCAAGTAAAAGATGAACAGGTTACTTCTGGGCCAGCGTGCTTCACCGTAAACTATCAGGTGATTTGATGGTCAAACACGAACCTATCATTAAATAATAAAACATTTGAGGTACATAATCTGCCTAGCCTATCCACAAATATATTTAGGTCGGCTTCAAGTCGAACCAGGTGTAGCTGAATATCAGTATTTTACACAGAGCGACTGCCTACCGGGCCTCCACAACTCAGTAACTGGGCATTAAGATACCCTATGGTAAGACTGGTTGTCAAACTTATAGAACCTTATTAATTAAAGTGGACTAAAGTTACGCCCAGGTTAATTAATCCTTAAAAAATGTATGGTTAATCCGAGGATTATCCTGGTTGTAACTTTACTCAACGTTTATTAATAAGAGGGTTAGAGCTTCTGACTAATAGTAACGACTGTCAAAGATCTACAAATGAGAGTCGGGACCAACAGCTTTACGTGATTTCCGAGGCACGGAGGAAACTCGCTATGACAGGTCACCCTTCCACCTGTGCGGCTGTAATTATTTATAAATAAAAAAAATGCTTACTTACCGCAATAAAAATTAAACACACTGCCACCCGAGACATTGTGAAATAAACAAAGTCAAATCAAGGATTTGACGCATTCAGATTAAATTCAGTACTAAATCTAATAGCATAACGCACAAATTGGAACTAAATGGATGACATTTGTCACAGTTGTTAGAATTTAATAACGTGTTTCGTCTCAGTTGTTAACTTATTAGTAGGTATGATGTTCACATGTATTTTTTTTTATACAGATAGGTATTTTGTCTAACGGATTTTCTACCTTATCAAAATAGTTTTTTTTAACGTGGTAAAATCATCAAATGAGTCATCCCACCCCGGGCAGGGCGGCAGGGACTGTCAGACTTGTACTGACTAAAATCTACGGTGTCCTTCAATAGCCCTTTATGTTCCGGGGTCACGGTGATGGAATAAGTCCCGCGACCCCGGCAGGCTTTGACCCTCTGAGAGGGGGCCCCGTCATTATGCTGACGTTCTTTGAGGCGCGCGTGGGACACGACGCGCCGTCGGCCCGGGCATGGTCCATGGTCGGGCAGCGAGTTGCCTTTTACTTGGTGCCCGCATACCCGCGCCTACGGTAGTCGGAGATCGTCTGCTGGCGTCGGACGCTGCGGGCGCCTACCACTGTGACCATTTGACTTGTCAAAATAGGTAGAGGAGGAACATAATATTCGATTGGTATTTGTGTGACAGACTCGTAGTCGGTCCCAAACCGAGTCGGTAACCAAAAATCGAAGACATGTGACATCTACTAACCCGCACGCGGCCGCGTTGTGGATTACAACCCACTCCCTCTCACAGAGTGGAGGCGAGTGTCCTAGCAGTGGGAACATTATCGGCTGATGATGATGATGAGGTTTGTCTTTTCTTGGTAGAATATAGACGATATTCATCATCATATCAGCCGTAAGACGTCCACTGCTGAACATAGGCCTCCCCTTTAGACTTCCAGTAGGAACGGTCGTAAGCTGGATGCAGGCCGCTTACAGACGATCTTCTTCTTTAAAGACTTCTTTCTATTCTTTCTTTCTTTCAAATTGGTCATACTCAAAAACAAACTGCTGTAAACCAAACATTTCTTCCAAAAATTACATGCAAATAAGTCCATTTGCAATTCCACGATTTCTCTTACACAACGAACGAAAAAGACAAAGAACACAGCCCAAATTGCTGCAAATAGCAGTATCAATATAATAACCGAATAGCTAGCTATACGTTTGTCCTTTGTGCGATGGTGGCGAAAGGCGCGAATTGGGAGTCGAACGCGAACCCATCGATTCCAAACTAATATTTTACACATTCATGTTGAAACAAAAACGTACAGAGCGCAGGATTCTGCTGTCGTGTCACAGAACGTGGTATGTGCATTTTAGTTTTGTAGTATTTGGAAATATTTGTAGTGGAATGATGTTGGTTTGTAATTAAATGAGTTTTAAAAAGTTGCATTTATGACTGTAAAGATATTGTTTCGCAAAAGTCTTTGTCGAGTGCATTTTTTTTTGGTAATGGAAGAAAGATGGAAGTCGCAATGTACAGATTGGTTTTACTTCGGACGTAATATAATAAGGCGAAACGTTATCCTGCTTATTACGCAAAATTCTTGAGACTTCAACTTTGTCTAAGTCAAAGCACAGGTATTATGAGGCGGAGTAAGTCTAGTTAATCACTAGTTAAAGGAAAAAAAAAGTTACTTGTTATTGATATTTCTTCGGGTCTATTTTGGGGTCGAATTCCACTGTGACAGGATGCGCTTGGATTTTAATATATGTTTACTCCCCGCATCATCAGCCTGGCCTTTTCTCAACTAAATATTATATTGGAGTCGGTGTAAAGTATAACACACATCAGTACCCTTAGCACGAGTTTTCACTCTTTTTACAGCGTCTTTCCAGTATTTACAGCGTTTCTTGTACGAAAAAATGAAACAGCGCCTCTGGTGTGAATAGAAGGAACTATTTTTTTTTCTTCAAAAAATTGTCAATTGAAACTGTCAAAGTTCCAGTTTACTTTACGTCTCAATACTGAAAACTCGTGCTAAGGGTACTGACTTGGGAAGGTACGAATGCAAAAACTAAATGCAATATATTGCAATGATTTTTGCCAGTTGCCGTGTGCTACCCATGAACAACGACTGCACAGCACCGCTGCGGCCGCTCAAATGTAAATTAAATGATGAATAGATACGCGCACGAATGCGCTTTGCTGTGTACCCGCAAAAAAATAACTACCCTCCATTAATTCGAGATGTGGCTGTTGTTTACTCGCTTTTTCCGACTATGCTTACTTATTTTTGTTTTTTTCGTTTGTTTTTATATAGTTTTGTTTATTAATTATGTTTTCCGCCATTTTGCAGGAAGTAAATACACGTACCATATTATAAACATTTTGTGGTCCATATTTATAAATTGATTTTTGAGTTCAAACCTGAAACCCTTTTTTTATCGTGGTTGTATTATCAAATGTGTCCACGGCAGAACGGGCAGAAATCATATTTCGTGGTGTTTTTTTTTAATTTTTTACGTGGTAAATCATCAAATGAGTCCGAGTGAGTGGGAGGTACTTTCAGACTTGTACTGACTAAAATTCACGATATCCTTCAATAGCCCTTTACGTTCCGGGGTCAAGGTTACTCGTTATAGTTCCGCGACCCCAGGGGGTAAAAGCTCCGTAAAGGGCCCCGTCATTTTGTTTACACTCTCTTTTTAGGAACACGACGCACCATCGACCGGGGCATGGTCCATGATCAGTCAGCGAGTCACCCGCGTTTATTTCCTGGTGCTGCCTTTTCATTTTCATTCATCAAACTTAATAAAGATTTATTCTAAAATTCAACCCTTCACACTTTTCCTCTATCCATTTTACAAACCCAGTCCCATTTCGCAACACAACTACTTACATGCCAGTTTTAAATGATATATTAGGTACGATTTTAATAACGCTGCTGACGGTACCGCACCCATATCAACAATTTATACGTCAGAGTCTTAATCCAAGGTTTACGTGTATTTATGTGAGCACCTGGTTATGTTACGGTGTTTTTTTTGCTGTCCTTACCATATGCCTAATGCGTATTGTTGCAATGGGTATATGTCGAACTAGAGTGTTCTTTACTATAAAATATTTGAGTGTTTCAGAATTTTATAGTAAAGAACACTCTAGTTCGACACATAGTAGTATAGTAGTTATTCTAAAAGTTTAAACTCATACGGCTTTATTATAAAACGTGGTTTAACTTAGAACAAGCTTTAAATCAAAAATCAATTTTTGAATTTCGGACTTCATTCCTACTGCTATAAAATTCTAAAATGCACATTGACAACTTAGACCGGGAACTAAACTCGGTTTTTGTTTTAATAACTTTACGACAGTAGAAATAAAGTTCGAAATACAAAAAATCATTTTTGATTGAAACCTTGGTCTAAGTTAAACCACATTTTGTAATAAAGCCGATAAACACTAGGTTCGTATTTTAAAAAGTGTTATTTTTTTGTTAACGCACCCACGTTTCATACAGGAACAATATTCATAGGGTGACATGTTTTATTAAAATATGTATTTATGTAATTCATTTGTAGATCTTTGACAGTCGATAGGTACTATTAGTCAAAAGCTCTAAAGTCGGACCACCAGTCAGTATTACCCAGAAACATTGTGGAGGTCCGATAGACAGTCGCTCTATGTAAAATACTGATATTTAGCTACATCTGGTTCGACTGGAACCCGACCCCAATATTGTTGGGAAAAGGTTAGGCAGATGATGATGATGATTTTAGTAATTTATAGAGCGGGGCAAAGTTAAAAAAAATACCTTAATCTTGTAAAACAATCTGAACATTTTTGAGCTACTAAGTATACAATAGTATGTCTTCTACAAGTCACTCCGGGTTGTGTAAAAAAAGTTTTGATCCTATTCCTCTAGTACTTTCTTTTCAGATTCCACGTTGTGTCCAGTTTTAAGGGGTTTTTTGCTAGATCTGGGAGCACGGCAGTGCCCCTGCCAAGACTAGCCAAGCGAAGCGCAAGGGCACTACTTACCTTTTTTCGAAGTGTTTCGTTGTTTTTTTTTTTAACTATAATTTAATTGTTCTGCTATCCCCGTACGGAAAAAATGGATCGAATGTACAATATTCAAGTCTAAAAAAAATCAATAACCTTTGGCTTTATACAAATTGTTTTCGTGTGGAATTATTTTTCTGGCGAACTTACATCAACCCGTCACTCCTTACCCGGATGACTGGCAAAATGCTACTCTGCCTCAAAATACTTTGAACCTTATCCTTTTATTTTAACATACCACTTGACAAAATGCAATCCAAACTATTCTCCCGGAAAGTACCAATCACCTCCACTTCAACCCCACATAAGGAGCTAAATTTACTTTTTCCAGGATCCTCATCAACCGTATGGATTGGAAAAGTCCATCCCCTCCGCATGTGACATGGAAGGGGCGTTACCACTGAACCGATGAGTCAGTGGGTTCGAATCCACACTGTCTAATAAAATAGATACTCTTGGAAAGCACTTTAAACAAGACGGAATGAAATGTACTGCTTTATACGGGGTTTATTTTTCAATTGTTAAAGCTTTTCATTTAATTTAATGGATAAATGTGTAGTGTGAGAGTTGGCAACGTCGCTAATAGCTGTCAATTTATTTGACTGTCTTGATAATTAATTCGACAGTGATCGCAGTTCCCAAGTACTTGAAATAAGCGGCTTCGATCGCGTATAATTCCAATTATCTCATGGAAACGTAATCCTAGGACAAAAAGCATTCTAAGCTATCAGTTAATCTTACCGGGGTCGCGGGATTAACGAGTAACCGCGGCCCCGGAACGTAAAGGGCTATTGAAGGACACCGTGGATTTAAGTCAGAACAAGTCTGAAAGTCCCTCCTGCCCTAGCCTGGGATCGGAGGACTCATTTGATGATTTTACCACGTTAAAAAAAAGTCGCGGGACTAACGAGTAACCCCCGGAACGTAAACGGCTATTGAAGAACACCTTAGATTTAAGTCAGTACAAGTCTGACAGTCCCTCCTGCCCTAGCCTGGGTTCGGACTCATTTGTTTTTATCATCGTAAAAACAAAGCTATCTACTCGTATTATCCACATTTCACTGAAATCCGTTAAGTATTATTAGTCTGAAAGAGTAATAAACATCCATCTATCCAACCATCACAGATTTATATTTGATAGAACTGTAATTATATTTGTATATAGGGTGATTGGTAATTAGTGTACGATACTTAAACACGTAATTGTGCTCATGATAACAAACAACTTTTAGTATGGGAACAAACCTGAAAACGCAGAAAAAAAAACAGCTGTTCAGTACATTTATGTTTGTTTAATGTACTGAACGGCTGATATTTTTTTCACGATTTCGGCTTTATGTTGGTTGCGTCATAAAAAGAAGATATTATTCTATCTAAAGTACTTATGAATCTGAACAAGAACTTGACTAGTACTTTTAAATACAATTTTATTCAATCCGTTTGTATTCTCTCATGTTATTTCCAACTGCTATATCAGCAAATTGCATGTAAGCGTTAAAGCGTAAATGACACCCGAGATTCACTTTGAAGTGTCTCCGATACTGAATTCACCATGTATACGTAACTTGGCATGCTAAACAAGTAGTGTTGTGCTTTGTTATCGATATTTATGATATAAAAAGCTGGCAGGGCAAAGTCTACCAGATTTACGGCAGGAATTGTTGGGTAGATTTTAGTCAAGCAGTTTAGGTCGTTGCTTTATTATTATGATGATCATACTTTGGTATTTTCCGGAATGATTGTAGTTTGGGCTTCTTACGGGCGAAACGTAGCTTTTTTTTTAGCGTGGTAAAAACATCAAATGAGTCCTCTCACCTCACTCTGTAAGACTTCTGCTGACTAAAATCCACGGTGTCCTTCAATAGCCCTTTCTGTTCCAGGGTCACGGTAAGGAAATAATCCCGCGACCCCAGGCAGGCTTTGGCCCTCTGAGAGGGGGGCCCCGTCATTATAATGACGCTCTTTGAGGCGCGCGTGGGACACAACGCGCCGTCGACCCAGGCATGGTCCATGATCCCCACCTTTCAGCCTGTGAACCGGTAGGTGGCCTCCCGCTTTTTTTCTTTTAAGTAGTGGAAATTTTTCAATTTTTTTGTTTACCGTTCTGACACTAATAGGTCCTTTTGTATATCGAAATATTTCCAAACACCAGCCCATCCCTATTCTTCTCTTACAGAGAACGCTTAGCATTAGACGAAGCTTATTTGTCGAGGCTAGACTTGCTTAGATTTAGACATAAAGCTTTGACAATAACTGAGGAAACTTGTAAGAACTAACAACCGATGCTTTGGCACAACTGCTTTGTAATAGTAATGATGACTAAACTGTCTAGTTTGATGTAAATATTATGTATGGTGCAACTGCACAATTCTGTACATCAGCAGTTTACGCCACGTACATTAGAACTCATTATAAAATTTTTAGTTCGCATTGAGCTACCAAGTCAGCCAGGCATTACGTGTGGCGCTACTGTTGTGTGTGTGGGATAGGCCTTAAGGGTCAACTCACACCAAAAGAGCTTCGAAGCGCAGCGAAGCAGAGCGCAGATTCAGTGTCATATGAATTTTAACTTTATTTTTATCACTATAATACTTATTAAATTGTCGCATGAGAAACTCGAATGAGTCGCGCGGATGCCCGCGGCGCTTTTTTTTTTTTTTTTTTTTTTTTAAAGTGGTAAAATCATCAAGAGTCCTCCCGCCCTGGGTGGGGCGGAAGGGACTTTCAGACTCTTACTGACTAAAATCCACCCGTGTTCCTTCCTATGCCCTTTACGTTCTGGGGCCACGGTATCCTGAGTTAAGAAAAAACCCGCGACCCCAGCAGGCATTTGGCGCGAAACACGACGCGCCATCGACCCGGGCTTGGTCCTTCGGACGGCGAGTTACCCATCACTCACCGTCCGCAAGCCCGCTCCGCCGCTGTGCCCTCTGCTAATCAGAGGGACACGCGTTGGAGCGTCCACACGACAGACTATTCGCATACGGGTAAAGAGACCCCTTAGGCACACAGTGCCTAAGGAAGAGTTTTTGGACGCATCCCAGGGTGCACCGGTCCGAAAAACTGGTCTTCCCCCCGGACAAATCCGAGAGGGAACTCCAGTCCACGGGCACACGTGGAGGTTTCCTGTCATAGCACCCCTGCCCGCGGCGCTAGGGAATTAAAATTAATAGTAATGAAAATAAAGTTAAAATTTATATGACACTAAAACTGCGCTCCGCTTCGCTGTCCTTTGCCGCTCTTTTAGTGTGAGTTGACTCTTACAAAGTAAACCTTTTGAAATCTTCTGCTCTACACAAGGCGTATTTGATTTTCCATCACACAAAAATAAGGGTAAGATTTGCAATCAATCCAATAAACACTTTTCAAATACTACAGCTAACTAATAACCCAATAACATCACTCTAAACAAAACTTTAAAACGGTCTCTATTAATAACGTGCTAAGTTGCTAACTACATCGTGAATAACAAGCGTTGGGTTGTAGCTCTTCATTGGAGCACGTTAAGCGATACATCAGCTTATCTTATCTAGCCATCGCAACTCATCGCCGACTCGTTGGCTTTAGTTCGTGATTGTACAGACTTACTGACCGTGTGTTGCTTTTTTTCAGCGTGGTAAAATCATCAAATGAGTCCTCCCACCCATGGCAGAGCAGGAGGGACTGTCAGACTTCATCATCAATATCATCATCTCAGCCATAGGACGTCCACTACTGAACGTAGGCCTCCCCTTTAGATCTCCACATTTATACCGGTTGGAAGCGACCTGCATCCAGCGTCTTCCGGCGACCTTTATAAGGTCGTCTGTCCACCTTGCTGGTGGACGTCCTACGCTGCGCTTGCTAGTCCGTGGTCTCCACTCTAATACTTTTCGACCCCATCGGCCATCTGCTCTGCGAGCAATATGGCCTGCCCATTGCCACTTTAGCTTGCTAATCCGGTGGGCTATATCGGTGACTTTAGTTCGTCTACGGATCTCCTCATTTCGGATTCGATCACGTAGAGAAACACCTAGCATAGGCCTCTCCATAGCTCGTTAAGCGACTTTGAGCTTTGAGATGAGGCCGATAGTGAAGGACCACGTTTCGGTGCCGTAAGTCATCACTTGTCAGTGCAAGTCATGTCAGACTTGCACTAACTAAAATCCACGGTGTTCTTCACTAGCCCTTTACGTTCTGGGGTCTGAATTTGACACCTTAGGGGGAGCCCAGTTATTGTGCTGACGCTTTTTGAGTCGAGTGTGGAACGCAACGCGCCGACGACCCGTGCATGGTCTATGGTCGGAGAGCGAGTCGCCCATTACTTGCCCCCGCATGTCCGCGCCTACGTTGGCCGGAGATCGACCTGCGACGTCCGTCACCGTGGGCGTCTGCCACTGGAATTGTGTGCTGCTTGGAATTATGTTACAGTAAACATATAAGAGCAGTGGTAGCCGAGTGGTATCGGACTCGACTTATAAGTTGTAGATAGTGGCTCATTAATTTGTGTTATTATTTTCATCACCACTGCACTTAAAACGGTGAAGGAAAACATCTTGAGGAAACCAGCATATCTTAGAACCAAATATTCGAAGACATGTGACATCTACCAACGCGGAGTGGGCCCGCGTGGTGGATTATGGCTGACCCCCTTTTCACAGAGAGGAGGTCTGTATCCCAGCAGTGGGAATATTATAGGCTGATTGGTGGCAGTTATTTAAACCTTTTTCGTATCGACGGTGTCGGATCACTTCGCTTTTTAGCATAAGTATGTGACAATAAAATCTAATCATCCAAATGCTGACAATAAAAATATATTTTCAATGCCCTTTTAAAAACATCGTTTATAAAAGTTTGAACTATCCAAGAAGTTTTAGAAAATCTTCCCTACTTCTTTTATTTAGAGAACCTCCTTCAAATCTGATCAAATCAAATCAAAGCGTTTATTTCAATTAGGTCATTACAGGCACTTTTGAATTGTCAAAAGAATTTAAAAAAAAACCTAGTACACAAATAGTTATGGTGCTACAGTCCCAGTCACAAGACATAAAAACTGTGAAAGTACTGTAGGTGCTCATTCCAAAGGGTAGATCGCTATGGAGAAGAATGAGCAAGAAACTCCATGGACATCTTTTTTTCAAAACTCAAAACAGTTCAAGCATTTTTATAGTATTCCCGATCTATAAAACATTGACGACCAAAACAGTACCCGTAATCCGTACTTACAGAAAGTAGTGGCTACGAAACTAATTAACAAGTTCCACCAGACATCGGTTCTCGGAGATTTCGTTAGGCGAACAGCTATTTTTGTACGAAACTTCGCTTTTCCCGCAGTTCCGTGAGTACTTACGCACTTTATTTTGTTTCGCTGGCTAATGAATATCCGCGGAACGAGGCATCTATTTTGGGTTAATATCGGGTGTTGTTAATCTTTATGGATGTTAGAAGGTAAACTTTTTAGACAGATATTGCCCTCTGCTCTTTCAAAATTAGTTAAATTCAATGTAAAGTTGAAAAGGAAAAAAAAAATCTGTTCTTTTTGGATTAGGAATTGAATTTTGATCGTTCAGGTGCGTATTACTCAGCACGGTAAAAATATCTATAGAACTTCGGGCTTAAAAGAATTTCAATTTTATCTGTCTTTTCAATAATACAATAAATAAATTGAAGTATGGTATCACACAGACATGTTATGTAACATACAGACTCAGAAAAAGAAAATTTTATGAGCAAAGATAAAATATTAATACCTTAGTTGAGTAGTAGTACCAGTTGGCCCCCAAGCTAGGCAGAACCAGTATTCTGGTGACCATGATGACCATAAGCCATAAAAACATACAACTTTCCGGAATTCTTCTCTATGTCTTTTTCTATTTTTTTGGCGAAGTAAATCATCAAATGAGTTTTCCCCCCGTCCTGGGTACGCGGAAGGGACTCAAAATTTACTTACTAAACACCCTCATTTTTCAGTTGTCCCCACCCTGTTTCTTCTTTTGTCCTTTGCGTTCCAGGATCACGGTTTCCTTTACAAACGGTCCCGCAACTGACACTCCACTCTACATATTAGCTAGCTAAGGCGTGGGCCACATAGAAAAGACGTAAGACGAGGACGCTTAGCGGGCGGGCGAAAATGTTTGAGAGTCGCGCCCGTGACGCGTCTTTTCTGTATGTCGCGACGTTTCTATACAATCATTTTCTATGAAAGAGACGCTGAAGAGACATATCTCCGCCCCGTCTGCGTTTTACGTCTTTTCTATGTGGCCCGCGCCTTAGTTTCAACATTTGTTCTGATAGACATTTTTTCTTTCTTTTTCTACATATTTATGCGTACTGTATTAAAATCAAGCATAACTGGGAGCCAAAAAACACCACCTCGTTACCGGGAACGTCTAAGCAAACAAATTGTGCTGCAATATTTAAGATGAACTCACCAAGTTGGCGACAACTTGCAGTTTTACTCAAACAAGTTCGCGCTGAAAGTATGTTTAACTTATGATTGGGATCCGTACCTCTTTTAAGGTGGAAAGAGAAATAATGTTGTGGATTTGACTAGAACATTTATTTTTTATTTATTCTTATATCTCACACTCGCATTGTTGTGGTAGTGATATGGCTAGCCATTGAAGTCTTTTCTAACCAATGCTGTGTTGGTTTTGTGTCTTATCTATCCAGTTTCTTCGTGATCGTCTGTCCACCTAGTCGATTATGATCTCATATTCCTTCTCTCTTTCACTTTTCTATTTGCAAACTATTATTTTTTATTATAACGATAAGCCAAATCCAATTGACAAACTAATCTTCTTGGTTTTTTAGGCTTTATTTTTGGTGTGGCAAATAACCAAAATAATGACTCCTCTCGATCTGTACTCAAATGCTTTGGGTGGGGACTGTTGGGACTATTCCTTTATCGAGACCTTTTGCAGCCTATGCCCACTGTCAATTTTGCAGGCAGGCTCATTCTCACACAGATAAAAATAGTCCGGAATGTCCACACTAAAACCTACCATCATATTCATCTCACTAGCATTCGTTTTAGAGTAGTATAAAGTTAAATAAACTTAGTTGAAGATGCATGTGTTTGTAGCCAGTCGCAACGTCTGATGACGTGTTCATAATCATAACCCAAGTTACAACTTAAATTTTAAACACGACCGTAACACCAACTTAAAATTAAGTTAAAGTTTTGATGAAGTTTCGTAAGTTTAGTGCGAATACTTTCGGGTTACGTGTTAAGTTAGCATTAAGTTGGAGTTAAGTTAGACGACTTACTTTTTGGGTGTTAATATTTTATTCATGGTGTTTTTAGATTGCGTCAGATAAAGTAATGATTTCTGTTAGCTAGTTAAATACCTAGAGCCAAGTAATATAACCCGCACTGGGCACGCGTGGTCTACCACAGGCCTCCTCTTTGTGAGAGGGAATGGGCCATTATCCATAATGGCCCATTCCCTCTCACAAAGAGGAGGCCTGTGTTCCAGCAGTGGGAACATTATAGGCTGATGATGATAAAGTAATATAATAATACAAGCTGTTGTCTGCGGCTTCGCCCAGATTTGACTTGAAAATTATCCTAGTTAAGCAGATATACAGTATTTCATTTCATCTAGATTCGTTCAGCCATTCTGATAAGATTAAGTTACAAACATTCACCCATTCAAACATTCATGCTTTGTCGTTTTTTGTTTGTTTTAGGCACTTGCAAGCTACGAACATAATTATATAAAAAAAAATATTCTCAGTCGAAAGAGAATTTGACTATAATAAAATTAATTAAACATAATTCTATGTGGTGGAGAAATTAGTTAGCAAAGCATTTTTTTTTATAACGAAATTCAATATTCACAAAACAGATTCAATGGCGAAAATTATGAAATTCCAAGTTAAGCTTCTTTTAGATCACAATCTTCATTCCACTTGAAACTCTTCAATTCCTCAAACTACATTACAAAGCTCCAAAACTGCAGACGTAGAAAAGGCCTAAATTTAAAAAAAAGGTCAGTTTTCACCAAATTTTATGGCGGTGGCTTTTAGTCATCAAAATTTAATAGCTTTAATCTTTGCAAGGTGTCAGCGGAAATTTTAATTATGTCACTCGAAAAAATGCCGATGGCGATGATGACTGCGAAGCCACAATAAATAAAGGAATCAGAAGTACTCCTTAATACAATACTGTTCCTATTGTAATCATCTCCCAAGCCTTTTCAACTATAATAATATTCATCATCATCATCATCAGCCGGAGGCCGTCCACTGCTGAACATAGGCCTCAGACCGCCACGTCGAACGACAATTCGCCACTTGCATCCATCGGCTGCCCGCGACCCTCACGATGTCGTCGGTCCACCTAGTGGGAGGCCTGCCTAGGCTTCGTTTTCCGGTCCGATAATAATATTCCACAATAACAATGGTACAACTGGTTGCCAGACTTTCGAGCTTCTATCTAATAGTAACGACTGTCAAAGATTTAGTTAGGTACCTTAATTCCGAGGCACGACGGGTCTCTCTGCACGGAGGAAACTCGCTATGAAAGATGGCACCCATCCACATACCAACCTTGGTAAGCACGCACACTTAACCCGGAAGATCGGCCTGTGCGAATGTACTGGGGATGGCAACTGGGAAATGGATGGCGCTAGTATAGCTTGTTCCAAGCATCGTCATTGGTTCAAATCTTATAGGTACTTCAAAATAATATTACCTCATTGGTCGGATTAGTACTTAGCTATGGTCGCGCCATCTACTATTAGCTTTGACCGGCCTTTCCCGTTATTTAGCCTTGAGCTCCTGACGGTAAGGAGGTGGTCCCAAAATTTTATAAATATTTTTCCCTTTTTCTAAAAGTTACGAGAACTTTCGCTAGTTTCACTTGAACTTCTGCCCTTATCGTCTACCTGGTATCCTAATTGGAATTATCTCGGCGCAAATTCGAGGCTTTGAATAATGAGTCCCTATAACGAGGGAACTAAGAGGATTGCCTCTTCACCGTCCTTCTACCGATTTTATACAATTGTAAGCTCCATAGTTAGAAGTTGACTACTACTAGTTATTAGAGCTATTACTGAAGAATTTTTAACTACTCGTATTTTCATGTATATTTTTTAAATGTTTAAATATTTTATAAAACATTTAAAAATATAAATAATAGTGGCCCGTTGATATCGAGAACACTGTCCAAGATTCAATTTTACAGGCGTTATGACGCCACAACCCCACTCCCGAAATTCGCACCGTTTAATCTTTGTAAATATTCATTGATTTAAAAAAGAACAAAAATATGTGTCCATTATTTTTCAGTACTCTAACTGAAAGACTCGGGTCGGGGACTAGCGAGTTACCGTGACCCCGGAAAGAAAAGGGCTATTGAAAGACACCGTGGATTTTAGTCAGTAAAAGTCTGGCAGTCCCCTGCCCTGCCCTGGATGGGTAGACGCATTTGATGATATTACCACTCTAAAAAAAAACTGAAGGAAAAGAAAACCCGTTGTCTTTTTTACAGATATTTATCAAAGGTAAAATTTATTTCTATGATTTTGAAGCTTGTCTTCTTCAACGTTCTTTATTCCATTAATATCGGGTTTTCTGACAAGGAACCTGCCAACTCCTCGGATGCAAAGGTCGTAGTAGTCTGGGTTCCACCATTCTCTGAAGTGTTTGTACACGGGACGCTTGCCAGTTTCTTCATTAAGGACCTGGCAGAGTTGACAAACATCTGGATCCGGAGGGTTTTTTACGAAACTGTAGTGATTATGCCACCTGAAAAATAAAAATAAATAAGTACTATGCAGTGTTTTGTTCTGTCTTCTGCTTGCATGGAGGGAAGTGGCATATTTTTCCTACTCCTCCACTTTTTCTGATTAATTTCGTTGCGGGAACCAAGACAGGTAAATTCATTCTCCGGGACACGTCGAGCTTCATTGTCTCGGCGCTTTTCTGGTGGTTGTCACTGTTGACTCTGGCTCTCAGGAGTTGCAGTGGCTTGGGAATAGTGTGGTTAGTTTGTCCCTAAAAAAAATGTACTATGCAGTTCTAGTTGGTCGCGGGACTAACGAATTACTGAGACCTCGGGACGTAAAGGGCTTTTGAAGGACACCGTGGATTTTAGTCAGTACAAGTCTGACAATCCCTTCCGCCCTGCCCAGGTTAAAATCATCAAATGACTCCTTCATTTGATGATTTTACCACGTAAAAAAATGTAGTTTATAGTTCTTTATCAGTAAACTATCACTTGAAAATAGTCGAGAGTCAAGAGGTCGCCGCCTATCGCCGTCGTGACGACACGGCGGTGCTCTGCCCAAGCGGGGCAGTGCTGCACTGTATGTTCCTCCGTGTCCTCAAAGGTGATCCTCGCAGTGGTGACTCCCAGGCGTTTCCTGCCTCCCTATACGAGTTGAGGACCTGCATCATGCCTCAGGTTAGGACGCCGTGACGCCTATCCAGCCACTCCTCAAAGAGGGGTTTTAGCGCCGCGATTGCGGTGTGACCGAATTGAACTGCATCTTTATTATGCAGTGCAGACGCCAGCAGATCAAATTTTACCTATCGAACATTAACCTTCCTTCATTGAGATAAGGTTGAAAATCGAATAAAGTAATCCTCACCAAAGAAATTCACACCGTTTTCCTTGTACATTTTTTTACAAGCACACTCATAATATTGCTGCACGTAATTCCGCTGCGTCTACGTGGTCTATTGTTTTTTTCTTTGTTTTCGTCTTGTCATTTCTTTATTCAGGGTTTCCTCAACCAGCTGATATAAGTATCATCATCATCATCCACAGCCCGTCTTCACCCACTGCTGGGTATAGGCCTCTCTTTGTTCGTGCCAAGCTCCACGATCTTGTGCCAGCCTCATCCAGGATACTCCCGCAATGTCAACTATGTGATCTGATATAAGTATAGATAAAGATAGTAATACCTGAAGTAGTTCGCGTACACGTCAGGGTTTTTGATCGCTCTCATCATCTCCTCAGCTACCTGTGTAGGTTCGAGTTCATACGCGTTGATAAACGATCCAGGAGGGAGGAACCTAGAACAGAGATATACAGTAATTTATAATTCTTTGTAACAAAAGTTTATAACCTGTGTTAATACATTTTTTAGGGTGGTAAAATCATCAAATGAGTCCTCCCACCCAGGACAGAGCGGGAGGGTCTGTCAGACTCGTACTAACTAGAATTCATGGTGTCCTTCATGAGCCCTTTACACGGTCACGGTAATTTGTGACTCCCGCAACCACCTGGATTTAAACATAGGATATCATTTATCCCGATTTTTGTTCCCACATGTTAATTTTCGAGTTGTAGTGGGTGAAACCGCTAGAAAAAGCTAGCACTATATAAAAAAGAAGTTTATTCTTACCTGGAATAATCAGCTCCACCATATACAATAGGCACTGCAAAGTTGTTCAACGGATATAAAACTTTCTCAGTCACGTAATCTTCACAAACGGAATTTTCAAAAGCAAGGTAGAAGTAATAATCATTTTTTAATAAGAACATACACTCTTCCATCCTGCCTTTAGGACACTTCTTTGTTCCACAATGACCATATATATCTATTGTCATATTGTATTTTTCCAATGCTATTTGAATGGCTCCAGCAACGTTGGTTCTTAAACCACCACCAAGACAGTTGGACACGAACCAAGCACCTGCTTTGGTTTTCTTACCAAGCTCTTTTTTAACCCTTTCTGGAGTTTGCTCCATTGGAGTAATCCAATTCATATTGATTTTTGGTCCAATCCTTTCACCTTGCTTGTTAAGAATTGCGTAATAAACCCACGGGATATCGGAATCTAGTTTGTATGACAAAGTCAAGTTGTAAAAATCATCATAAAAGGCATCACAAAGTGGGAATCTCATTGCTGATTCGGATGCCATGAAAATATAGTTTTGATGAGTATCTCTCACCACTGATGGTCCGTCCCAGCTGTTTTCCACGTCGAATAAAATAGCATCAAAGTGCCGGAGATCGCCGAGCAAGTTTCTACGTGTGGTTAGGAAACAATTGTAATAAGTACAATTGTTTTCTATGAAAGGTTTCTGACCACTCCCAAACAACGGTGTGGCGTAGTGCAAAAATGAACTCGTGTATTTCAGCACGAACTTGAGATCCGTCTTAAATCTCTCAAGCTTATTGTACGTGTCAACATACGTAGAGAAATTGTAATACTTTTTAGCCATCATCATTTTTTGCTTGTCTGTCATTAATACTTTGCTTGTATAAATGTATTCTATATCGATTTTACTTGCCACTTGTGATTTTAATGACATTCTTAGATATTGGAAAAATAGGAACGCGTAACCGCAAATTATGAATAGTTTCACTGATTTAAACATGATTGTGAAACGTTAAGTAAGAATCGAGATTACTTAAAGGACTGAAATGTTTACAGATGAACACAATGAGAATAAACTTCCATGGAAAATTCGAGAAAGAATGTTAAATTGACGTCAATTAAGAGACGTATCTCTTCGGATGTTTTAACAAAACTGTTTTACGCATACGACTAAAAACGTCGGAATATGTTGGCAATTATTCTAAATAGAAAATTAAATATGAAAATGGCTTTGTTCGCGCTAGCGTGTGGTAGACCGGTGGTCTCGACGTTCGGTATGCTAATGACTATAAATAGACGAGTGGCGCCCCCACTTGCGGTGGCCGTGCCGAGATTTATTTTAGCTGTGAAATGTGATACGTACGTAGGACTTTCGGCAAGAGAATAAAATTAAAAAAATATTCTCGTTTCATGCAAGAGCTTTGTTGGACAAAACTGTAGGTAAACTTCTAGTTTATTTATGAAAATATGTGAGATATTTTTTTTTCTACATTACCCGAGTACGTAAAACCATGCGTTTGATTTAATTCGTGTTTTGGTTATAGTTTTCTGAGTCTAAACTGGAAGTGCTTTCTCTATTTACGATGCATTTTATAGTCGCTTATAATATGATGGGTTCTTTTATCGAGTACCAGACAGGAGATGAGCTGACCTCCTTTGTGTAGTTAGAAGATTACGAAAAAAATTAAAAAGTGAATAGAGATACGCTAAATTGCCGAATAAAAACGTATACGATAAAGCGGACCTGTAAAACGGACCTGTGTATAGGAGCACTAAGGGCTCATGTACACGATGCCGCCGCCGCGCCGCCGCCGCTCCGCCACCGCGCCTCTAGGCTGTGTACACAGTCGCTACCGCGCCGCCGACGCTCCGCCGCCGCGCCGCCGCCGCGCCGCCGCCGCTCCGCCTCCGCGCCGCCGCCGCGCTGGCACCGCGAATCCAATTCACTAGTGTTTTATTTATCTGAAAAAGGAGGTTTCTCATTTCGGTCATAATGTTTTTGAAGTGAAAACTTCTTTAGCGGCGTTGTACACTTTTTCTGTAATGGGTAAAAAATTTAAAACTCGCGTCAGGGTCACGTGACCAAAACTCGCGTCAGGGTCACGTGACCCTGATCGAAAATGAGTAAGACGTCATTCAAATTAAAAATAAAACATAGTAACAAAAAAGTTTTCACTTCTACCGGCACTCCTGGAGTGCAACCTTTTTTTTTTAATGTTTATTCGCGGATAACTTCTTTGTTCATGAACCGGTTTTGATGATTCTTTTTTTGTTGGAAAAAAGATATTTCTTACTATTTAGCTCCACTCGATTTCTCTGGTCTTCCATCATCAAACCCTAATCTCCATATCATGGGACCGCAATTGAAATACCTTCTTTCCAACAAAAAAAGAATCATCAAAACCGATTCATAAACGAAGAAGTTATCCTTGAATTATCAAAAAAAAAAACATTATATGGCCGCAATGAGACATCTCCTTTGTTAGATAAATAAAACACTAACGAATGGCATCGCGGTGGCGGCGCGGAGGCGGCGCGGTGGCGGAGCGGCGGCGGAGCGGCAGCGGAGCGGCGGCGGCGCGGTAGCGACCGTATACACAGCCTAGAGGCGCGGTAGCGGCGCGGCGGCGGCGCGGCGGCGGCGTCGTGTACATGGGCGCTAAAGCTACTGTCCAACAGACAGGCGAAGCGAATGCAATCCGAAGCGTTTTTATTTGTAATGTATGGAATTGTTTGAATCCAGTCACATAGAAAAGCAAAAGCGATCCGATAGTCTATGTGACTGACTTTAAACAATTCCATACATTACAAACAAAAACACCTCGCTTCGCGTTCGCCACGCCTTTCTGTTTGACAATAGCTTAACAGGATATACGCGATACCCTGCAGTTCAGACTGGTTGTCAGACTTTCGAGCTTCTGACGAACAGTAACAACAGCACAACCATGCATTATTGGATTATGAAACATCCAGGTTCCATTTGTAACCGAATTGTAACATTAAGCTATTGTCAAACAGACAGACGTAGTGAACGCGAAGCGATGCGTTTTTATTTTTAATATATGCAATTGTTTGAAGCCAGTCACATAGACTATCGGATCACATTCGCTTCGCCCGCCTGTTTGACAATAGCTTTAACGTGAAGTCACTTTTTAATAAAAATGTGAGTGAGCGCCTCGCACACATTTCCTTGGACATGTTCACTTGATATACGTAGGAATTTAACGAAGGGGATTTTTATCTTTCTTTTTGTTGGCTTCTATTCTAGTTTAGTAGTGGCCGCCATGAAATCTGGATATTCTATAATCTAATGATCCATTTAAAATAGTAGTAAAATAACATAATCAATATCCATTGAAGGACCTGGTCTTAGCCGCTTTGATGTCGACATCGCCAGCCGACCATGATCCCGGTTCCGTGACAAGTTGTCCCGGGATTTGCATAACACTGTCCGATT
This sequence comes from Agrotis segetum, assembly GCA_036375495.1. NCBI lineage: Eukaryota > Metazoa > Arthropoda > Insecta > Lepidoptera > Noctuidae > Agrotis > Agrotis segetum. The sequence continues at coordinate 77,205 of JAQSVV010000065.1, forward strand.
CCGGGACTGTTTAACATTACAATATGCTCCTCCTTAGTTGCTGTATTGTTTGATAATTATCATTTGGAATTTGACTTGAATTTAGGAAAAGAAATATTCGTGTTATAATCTGTGGTAAACTTAATCTCAGTATGGCAACATCACTGGCCTCTGTAAATCCCTACAACATTTGCCATGGAACATCACCGGCCTCTGTTAGCGATTTACAACATTTGACATGGCTGCTACTTCCTTTCTGCTCCGCAACTTGTCCAATATGTAAAACTTAAATATTAGTTATTTTGAGTTAAAAAACTTCATAAAATATATAGCTGCACTCAAACAAATCGAATAATTATCCCCACAATACGTCTTTTCATTTGTTGCATTTTTGTACCTCACTAAAACCAACCTGGTGACCATCAGACCACCACTCCAGAACTTCCGTGTGCCCATGCCCATGTGAACACCTTTAAAATCGTCCCTGCGAAGATTTTGAAGGTGTTTTCCCTCGGTGCGTCGTGTTTCATGAGAATCTCAAAGAGCTGAAATCAATCTGACGGGGCCTCACTCTCCGGATTCCGACTTCGGCAGGCTTTAGGTGAGCCAAAGCTTGCCGGAGTTGCGGGACTGTCTCATAAGGTAATCGTGACCCTGATACGTAAAGGGCTATTGAAGGATCACTGTGGATTTAAGTCAGTAGTACGAGTCTGTTAGTCCCTCGTCCCGTCCCCCCCGGGAGGACTCTTTTTATGATTTTACCACGATAAAAAAGGTCTTGTCCTAAGGGGTGGCTTTACACAGTAGCACGTGATCTCTAAGCTACCGTCTTCCCTCTTAATGGGCAGACAGAAGTCTCACTCTGAGCGCACGTGATCCATAAGACCCGCATGCCGTGGCCATACACTTTGACTTGTGAAAAGGGTTTGAAAATTCAATGAGAAAATCACAGGGTGGTTTATTTTATATCGTGTAGGTAGGTAGGTAATATAAAGTAATAAAACCCCGGTGTCGTGTTAAACGGCAGCAGGCTATGATCCGGGATTGCGTGACATCTTGTCCCGGAATTTGCATAACAGAGTGTCCTCTGTCCCGGGAAACGGGACACGGGACGCGGGATGTTCTTCAACTACACAATATGCTGATTGTTTGGTGACGGTTAATTTTATTTTAAGTTTTGTTTTCTGGTTTCATGATTATTCAATCTTGTGTGTTTTTAATGTTGTTTTTGAGTTTTAAAATTGAAATCTACAAGAACACTAATTTAATTAGTTGGAGTTTTAACTACTTTCTAAGTATTCTTTGAACTTTGATCTATCGTTTTTCCGTACCGACATAGTCTTTCTTCAGACTTTTCGACATGGTCGAAAATAATATAACACCTTTAGATAAGGTTTTTAATATATTTTTTACCTCATAAGGACAATGGGCAAAAATGTATGGAACTTGGTCCAAGATCCTCCACTGATGACACTTATGGGAAATGAAAGTATATAGTTGTGACATCATTCTGGCAAGAGATTATCAAAATCCGTCCGGGGGTTCTTTTTTTATGTCTATTTAAGTGACTCCTAACCTAACCTAACTTTACCTATCCAAACCTAACCTAACCTAACTTGTTTTGTTAAGCTGTAAATGATGCCCGACGTATATTGAAGCATCTGGGAAGGCGCTTAGCTTATGCGTGCCTTAGACCCACTAAAATACCAACGAGACCTAAAGTAGCTAACCTAACCTAACTTTTTTTTTCAGCTAAAAATGATGCCCGACGTATACTGAACCATCTGGGAAAGCGGTTGGCTTACGTGTGACTTCGAGCCACTAAAAATACCAACAAAACCTTAAATAGCTAACTTAACCTAACTTTTTTTGTTCAGCTAAAAATGATGCCCGAAGTATACTGAACCATCTGGGAAAGCGGTTGGCTTACGTGTGACTTCGAGCCACTAAAAACACCAGCAAAACCTTAAATAGCTAACCTAACCTAACTTTTTTGTTCAGCTAAAAATGATCCCCGAAGAATACTGAACCATCTGGGAAAGCAGTTGGCTTATGTGTGACTTCGAGCCACTAAAAATACCAAAAAAACCTTAAATAGCTAACCTAACCTAACTTTTTTGTTCAGCTAAAAATGATGCCCGACGTACATTGAACCATTTGGGAAGGCTGTTGGCTTATGCGTGACTTCAACTCTCTAAAAATATCAACAAAACCTTAAATAGCTAACCTAACCTAACTTTTTTTGTTCAGCTAAAAATGATGCCCGAAGTATACTGATCCATCTGGGAAAGCGGTTGGCTTATGTGTGACTTCGAGCCACTAAAAATACCAAAAAAACCTTAAATAGCTAACCTAACCTAACTTTTTTGTTCAGCTAAAAATGATGCCCGAAGTATACTGAACCATCTGGGAAAGCGGTTGACTTATGTGTGACTTCGAGCCACTAAAAATACCAAAAAAACCTTAAATAGCTAACCTAACCTAACTTTTTTTGTACAGCTAAAATGATGCCCGAAGAATACTGAACCATCTCGGAAAGCGGTTGGCTTATGTGTGACTTCGAGCCACTAAAAATACCAAAAAAACCTTAAATAGCTAACCTAACCTAACTTTAGTTTTTTTGTTCAGCTAAAAATGATCCCCAAAGTATACTGAACCATCTGGGAAAGCGGTTGGCTTATGTGTGACTTCGAGCCACTAAAAATACCAAAAAAACCTTAAATAGCTAACCTAACCTAACTTTTTTTGTTCAGCTAAAAATGATGCCCTACGTTTAATGGACCATCTGGGAAGGTGGTTGGCTTATGTTTCTTACACCGACTAAAAATACCAATGAGACCTTTAGGTCTGCTGAAGCTGAACAAATAAGTTAGGTTGGGTTAGCTATTTAAATAGCTAATTAAGGTCTCATTGGTATTTTTAGTAGGTGTAAGTGAAACATAAGGCAACCGCATTCCCAGATAGTTTATAGTGGAATCGTTTACAGCGGAACAAAAAAAGTTAGGTTAGCTATTTAAGGTCTCGTTGGTATTTTTAGTGGGTCCAAGTCACACATAAGCCAACCGCCTTCCCAGATGGTTCAGTATACGTCGGGCATCATTTTTAGCTGAACAAAAAAAGTTAGCTTACGTTAGCTATTTAAGGTTTTGATGGTATTTTTAGTGGTTCGAAGTCACACATAAGCCAACCGCTTTCCCAAATGGTTCAGTATACTTCGGGCATCATTTTTAGTTGAACAAAAAACGTTAGGTTAGGCTAGCTATTTAAGGTTTTTTTGGTATTTTTAGTGGTTCGAAGTCACTCATAAGCCAACCGCCTTCCCAGATGTTTCAGTATACGTTGGGCGTCATTTTTAGTTGAACAAAAAACGTTAGGTTAGGTTAGCTATTTAAGGTTTTGTTGGTATTTTTAGTGGGTCGAAGTCACACATAAGCCAACCGCCTTCCCAGATGGTTCAATATACGTCGGGCATCATTTACAACTTAATGAAAAGTTGGGTTAGGTTAGATTAGGTAGTCACTTTTAAACGGAAATAAAAAAAGAACCCCAGGACAGATTTCGATAATTTTTTGCCAGAATGATGTCACAACTATATTCTTTCATTTCCTATAAGTGTCATAAGTGGAGGATCTTGGACCGCTTTTGCCCATTGTCATTTGCTCCCAATTTTTCCTAACCCATCCTCACCCTGTACACTGCAAAACAGAAAAAAAAACGGCACCGATCTTCTCGAAAAAAATCGAAGTCCCAAAACTTTTGCCCTCAAAAGCCAAAAGCCGCCAGATATTAGCAAAAAGTCATTAAAAGTAAGGGCGGTGTTCATCATAGCGGCTTCAAAGTAAGTATTAAACGGTAAGTTGGGATCTTAAGTTAAAAAGTTCATTCATTTAACGGTCGTATGCGTTCGTGGGTCGGCCGCTGAATTTCAAATTTTAACACGTATAAATAAATGTGGTCTGTTTTTATGGGCTGAAGTGTACGATGTTGTTTTCTTGGAGAAATATTGAAGAGGTATTTTGATTTGTGGTGGCTTTTTTTTAATAACTTTGCCCCACACTAGAAATTTCTCCTGTTTCGTGGGTGCGTTTCAAACAGAAACTGACGTACATAAATACCCAGACCTGGATCAACTTCTTGCAGATCATAACAATAATTTCTTTCGTGCGGGCATCGAACCCGCGACACTGCGGATGTCGATCGCTCAGCTACTTCGCCAACGGTGCCGGAGGTGAAGAGGTATTTTGATTTGTAGTGGCTTTAAAGAAGCACCGGGCCCATATTTCAACGTCTTAAAACCAGGCTTGTTCCAGTGAGTGAACGAGATGGCGCTAGACGACTTATTTCGCTCTATCACTTTCACTCACCGGAACAACCCTGGTTTTAAGACGTTGTAACACGGCCGCTGGAGATAATATCAGATTTGTAGGATTTTGTGTAGTATTTACAACAAACGCGCTGGTCTTGCGTAGTGGATCCACTCCCATTCACAGAGTCCTGTGTCCCAGCAGTGGGTACATTTTAGGCTCATGATTTTAATTTAAACTTTGTAGCTCATCATCTGCCTAGCCTTTTCCCAACTATATTGGGATCGGCTTCCAATCGAACCAGATGCGGCTATATATCAGTATTTTACATGAAGCGACTGCCTTTTAAACAAATAGGTGGTTAATGAAAAAACAATATGTCAAAACAATTTTTAATTTTGTTTTATTCAAATTATGACCTACCTAGCCCCATGGGAAGAAGGCGTCAGTTTATGTATGTATGTCAATTGTGAATCAGCATTTTTATCGTATTAAATATGCCGTGAAAGTTTTGCTGGCCAAAGGTTCGACGTACTCGTATGTATTCTGAAAAGAATTAAAAGCAAGGCAACAAAAGAGTTAAGCGGAGAAGCAAGCTATCGTCGTTGCTGATGTAATCATCACTTATGACTCCCCAAAGGGCCCCCCCCCCAAAGGGCGAAAGCCTGCCGGCGTCGCGGGACTATATTATCAGGTAACTGGCGCCCCGAAACGTAAAGGGCTATTGAAGGACACCGAGGATTTTAGTCAGAACAAGTCAGCTGCCATGGGTGGGAGGACTCATTTGATGATTTTACCTCGTAAAAAATACACCACTTTGTGGTATTTTTATGCCTTCTATAGTAACATGATAATATTTCTCATTATGTCAACAGGTTATCTATAATGATGGTAGGATCCAGCTCGAAGGACGAAAATCCAAAAGAAAACTTTTTTTTTACATGTTTGAGACACAACATTTCGTTCAGCAACGTTCTGCGAACCAAGTTGTCTGCTCGATTAAAACTAACTAATCCAATAGTGTAATAAGAAAACTTGACTACTTAAGACAATAATTAAAATAAAAACGACCCCAAATTGATCGATAAAATTTAAGCTAGCAATCTTAAAAGTTACTTTAAAGGCATACAATGGTCGAAAAGTTAAGTTTCTCAAAAGGCCGAAAACAGTTTAATTCATTCATTGAAGTTTAAACTCGGTTTCCGCACCATCGGGTTATCCTATTACCGATTATTAAATCTAACTTTTGATTTGTATTCAGAGGTTTAAATTCCATTTTAGGTTAAACTTTGCTAATGTTATGACCTCTCTGACGTTATTATTTCTATGTTAAGTATTAACATTTTAATTGAGTTTATGGCGATTTGGAAGGTTGAAATAAGGGGTTTTGTTGTCGGTTAAGTGCTAACAGGCTGTCTTCCAGAGTCCAGCTGAAATCTAGTTTATTTTTTAATTATTCCATAGGAGCTCATGGCTAAATAATTAAAGCCGCACATGCTGATTTTCCGGGTTAAGCTGCGCTTGCCAAGGTTGCTCTGTGGATAGTTGGTCATCTGTCATAGCAAGTTTCTTCCACGCCTCAGAAAGCACGTAAAGCCATTGGTCCCGGCTGCCATTTGTAGATCTTTGATAGTCGTTACGAAAGTCAAAAGCTCTAAAAGTCTGACAACCAGTCTTACCATGGGTATTAATCCAGTTACTGGGTTGTGGAGGTTCGATAGGCAGTCGCTCCATATAAAATACTGATATCCAGTTGCATCTGTTTCGACTGGAAGCCGGACCCAATATAGTTGGGAAAAGGCTAAAAGTAGGCTGGGTTTTCTTTTTAACGAAAAGTTGGTGAATATTTTTTGGGATGAGGCGATGTACTATAACTATTGTTTTTGTTAATGTTCTGAATTTTTGTTTCACATTGTGACAAAAAAAAGCAATTTTTACACAGGGTAAGGACCCTGTGTAAAAATTGCTTTTTTTTGTCACAATGTGACCTGTCACTTAATTCTGTCTGTACGTGCATTACTTCCGAACAGATAATGTTTTATTGTTGTGTTCGTTAATCACAGGATCAGGTTTGTATGAAAGATGTTTACGGAAAATCCAGATTTCAACTCGTGCGAAGCCAGGGCGAGCTGATAGTTTGAAATAAACAAAATAGGCAAATAATCGATGCAAATATAAACTCATTGTGGTGTGCACTACCCGCATATTCTTTGTTTGACATGCATTGTTCATTCTCGTTTAGTTATCACTACACAATATGACATTTAATACCCCTCAACATCACATGCACACTTTAAATAAAAAATGTAACGTGTTTTTTTTCCCCTAGTGATCCTATAAAAAAAACTGTTTATTTCGGATAAGTAACATCTATGGGTTAGAAAACAAGAGTCTTATAACTATGTTAGTAATGATAAACAACCAAAAATCAAATTAAACACCCAACCTATTCACAAACTCTCTTTTTTTAAATTGTCAAAGATAAACTTTTCTCAAAAGGATTTATACCTTTTTTCGAAAAGTAGTTTTGAAAAAACCACGTCAAAGTATCGAGTCAATACCTAAATCGCAAAAAAAGAAAATACTCATTAAAAAAGAACCCTGTTTGATATACATTTTCCTGTCACGAAAAAGTACTTAATTAAACAAAAATTTCAACCAATCCGCCCGTGAAATAATATTAGATAACTTCTTTATCTTATTACGGGGACATTGTAACCATAATTTTGACTTGAAAGTCTGTCTGTCAGCACCCCTCGGATAAATCGTGAATATAAAATTATCACCTCGCGACCTGAGTCGGCGCGTTTGCTTAATTTTAATAAAAAAGAAAAAAAGCCCGCGTAAATGCCGGGCGCCATTTTTTCTCCTCCATTTTTTTGTCCGCCATTGCAAATCTTCGTAAACTCAATTGATTCTTGTTATTAAGTTTTAAAGGTTGATTTTGAATAAAATTGATTATTATTCAGCTGACTGTGGCTATTATTTCTTTGGAATTGATTTTGTGTTAAACTGGATCGTTTTTAAAATAACAAGTTTTTGCTCTCGATAATTTTTGTTTTCTTTCTCTCGTTTAACATTCTAAAAAAAAACATTTAAATAGTTAAATAGTCTACGAACACTGTAACAATTTTTAAATGTTTTATTTTTGTCACATTTTTTAATGATGAATGGCTTATGTAAGTCTAAAACCAACCTATTTTTTTGCATTCCACATATTGCTATCAAATCGAGGTGTGATAATAGACGAAAGCCTCATTTAGACGATGCAAGAACTCACACGAGAGTTGCATTACATTGCTGACTTTATAGGTACAACGAACTCAGTTGTCAAAAAAATACCGCAATATAGTAAAACTCGGATACGAGTTCTTGCTCCGTCTATATGAGGCTTATAAGTCATAAATAATCGTGCTAGGTGCTCACTGTAACCAACAAAAATGAGACATAACCATTTAAATCTTTAATGAAACCATTACTGCCTACTACAAATTAATAAAACTCACAACTGTTACCATCAGAACTTAACACGAAAACTTATCTCCTAAGAAATGGCCTCCTTAACATTTGGCGTTAATCCAAAAAATTAATTGGACAAAAGCTTTCGTTCAACAGCGCTTTTAGCACTGTGAAGCGCTGTACAGCGCTTAAGGCTCAAGTGCAAGCGTGTCGAGAGTAATTAGTGCAATCAGAGTGAATCACGTTTTAGTCAAGTGCGCTGTTGTGCCGAGTAGTTATGTCCTTACTATAGGCACATGTTCGGAATTTGGGTGAATTCGGTGCGAGTATCGGTCGTTCTCAATATTCTATAACCTAACACAGACTGCAAATCTAGACTTGCACAAACATAGGATTTTGACAAAGTTAGAAATCTGCGCGAGTACGTTAACCCGCCCATACACGTAACGTGTATGCAGTACATTTACTATCTCTGTCTGTCTTGCCTTGCTAGAGATGAAAATAGTATTTCTATCTGTATCTTTGTTTTTGCCTTACTACATATGGAATCACTATTTTTACCTCTACCTTACTGCAGATGAAAATAGTATTCATATCTCTGTCTTTGATTTTGCCTTAATAGGGATAAAATAGTATTTATATCTTTGTTTTTGTCTTATTAGAGAAAGAAACACTATTTCTATCTCTATGTTTGTTTTTGTGTTACTAGTGATGGAAACACTATTTCTATCTGTATCTCTAATTTTCCTTACTAGAGATAACAACACTTTATCTATCTCTGGTTTTGATATCGTATTTCAGGCAGTTTTATTGATGAAAAAACCCGAGAGATAAAGGGTTGACTTTAATTTCAGAAGACAATTATTTAGCAAGAGATTTTGATTTCCAGATTTGACAATATTATTGGCTTTTAACAAGGCATTGGAATTCCTCAGTAGGGTCCAATTCCAATGCAATGTTATAGACTTTGCTCTTGTTTTTTTTTTAAGTTTCTTTCTCTATCTCTAGCTATTTAGTAAGGCAAAATTAGAGATGAATATATACAAATATATACCAAACTTTTGCAATTTTAAAATCGAAGTTTACTTCTAGCACCTGTGATTTGCTTAGAGTAGTAAATACTCGCACGTGATGTGTCAGCGTCACATATTCACACATGGACCTCTAGTAGCAGTAACTCTCGACATTTCACAAACTCCATTCATGTGAGAGGCTGTTACTGCGCTTTTTAATAGCTCTTCAGTAACACCGCTAAAATACTTATTAACAACCCTGTAATTACAGTTATTAACTTTGCAACTTCGAATGGAATGTTATTAGACCTAATTATTACATTATAGTTTTAGCTATGGTTTACCACACGCACAAGTTTCACCACAGTTTTGCCTGCGAAAGCTTCTCGCATGAAACACTGAACGCCCAATCACACGTATAGGCAAGTACGCGCAGGCTGGGCTTGCGCAGTCAGAACTGTGGTGAAACTTGTGCGTATGGTAGTCCCAGTAGGCCAGTAGGATGATAAGAGCCATTTCCCGGACATCAGAACCTCAGGCTTCCTAAGCCTCGATGTGACGGTTGAGTCCATTAGTGATGGGCCTCACCCGAATCTCCTGGCTCTCACAATCATCCAGATGGAGTCTTCCGTCAAGTAGCTTTCACTGTGTAACGGTGTGAAAAAAAAAGAAAAAAAAAGAAGAAGAAAGAATATTGGGTTGTAAAAGTCACCGTTATGTTACAAGTTAAAAAGTAATACAGTAGGCCTTCAAACTCTCGGCTTTCAGCATTGGGCTATTGTTTCAAGGACCTCTTGTCTAAAGGGAACCTATGGGTGATTCATTTGGAATAAAACGAAGAAATTAACATTGTAAACGATAACTGTATATTACAACATTTAACACTTATACAGCTATAGACAGATTATGGAAATTGATGTAGCAAAATCCTGAGACCAGAAAGTTCTAGAAAGAGGACGGGCATCGGTGCCTGTGATATTATGCAAAACGCGCACTGACTCTAGTTTGGCCAAAAGAATACAAGAGACTTACGTGGTACCACGATCACGCACACACACGTTCACGATGTGGCCTCGGAAGCCATGGATTTTTGAGCAGAACGCCGGCGATGAAGCTGGTCTGGCATCACGATGGGATGGCGACCACTAAGGCCGTCAATCGTCGAGGATCGTCGACGAACGCCATCTGCCGGCGCACCACGTCGTGGGCGCAGGACACCTCCCGCGAAGTCGACCAGGAGCACACGGAGAATTACCGGCTGGCAACGGCTTTGATGATCCTTGGGATCGTCCACTGGGAAAGCTTTCCCAGCGGACAAGGCCCGCCGCGTAGGCCTCCCTTCGGAAGTTTAGGACTGCCGCACGGAGCACGCGGTACGGAAAATTGTCATCGAGCAAATCAGGGCTGATGACGCACTTTTACGTTGACTAATCATCCATCGGGATATAAAGATTAGCCATATTTTGTAGTTTTTAAAGTTAGAAACCCAAGAAGAAATGAGAAGCGATCATGGCGCTATATTCAGTTTAGCTACGCCATCTTCTCGGCGTCGTGTAGATGAGTCCGACGGCACGCAACTTGCTCAAGCCATCCTTTTTTTCCAGACCGTTCGATCCCATCCGGAAATCGTCGACACGAAGCGATGACGGTCCGTTCCACACGAAATGTTGACATTGAAAATACTTAAACTATTTTTCTAATTCTAGTTTTAAAACAGCATAAACTAATTGACACTCTACCACATCCGTGACAAGAAAAATAACTCCCTTGTCGAGTTTATGTAGTTCACATAAAAATAACAAATATTTAAACGCTGATGACTGCAATGGTCATAGACAGCCACAACGAGTTGGAACGGAACGCAATTCTGATGGTGCGTTTACACATTCGTATGAATAGCGAGGCGCATGTGTAAATGGAGTCTATGACATTTATTACATGATTAAGAATAAAACTAGAAGTGTAATAAATCCGAAAACCATTATTATATTTGGAAAGATCTTCCAACGAGGATTCCGAAAAGCATATAGTGTATATGTCATAGTTCTGATCAACAGTTATTGCGTAATTCGTCCGTCAAAATATCACAGACCAGGCTGTATGGTCTAAGACCTTTGCCTATCCTCAACGGGATGAATGAAAAAATCATCATCATAGACTGTCAAAATGCTGATTATTGTCGAATTTTTCGTACATAATTATGAGACATGAATAGCGTTCTATCTCAAAGTGATTAGTGTTTCAGATTACCTGAAGCGTAAAATAACCTATATACAATGAAGGTTATTTATTTCGAAGTGTAATTTATGTTCCAGGCTTTCATTGTAAAACTAACCCCCAAAAAACGTTACTGTTCTACATCAATTGTGCTGTTATCAAGAAAGTAGCAGGATATGTTATCTAGCTGCTACAACTGCGATCTGATGTTGATGCACAGGAGTTCCTTCTGGGTGAAATTTTAACGATATTGGTTCTCATTATTACTTCTGGGCTAGATTTAGGTCAAGAAAACATCCATTGCAAAAATAAATTGTCACCAATGTGACTTTGCCTCTATCTGGAGTTGTTCTATTAGAAGCAAAATCTTTGAAATTTATCCTTTTTCCGTTTTTTGATTTAAATAAAACCACAAAAACAATTTACACATTTTATTCAACTATAAATATACGATAATAACATGAAAACCAAAGTAAATAAACAAACCAAAAAAACGCGAACTTCATCTAAACGTATGCGACATAATACGTCTAAATGTATCAAACACTGACTTAAAAGTTCTTACTCTAGCTGCAGGGAAGAGGAGATCCAACAAACCTCTTTGGTAAACTTCTTTTTTTATCGGAATCACTTCTATATTTTCATCTGGCTCTTCTGTGGTCGTAGAAGTTGTTGTTGTTGTTGTATTTTGTGGATCAGTTTTCACGTAAGTGACGTTAGGTGGGAACATTGGCGGCGGGGTAGTCTTGGGAGGGATTGTTTGCGTTTTCGGATGAAACTCCACGAATTGTGTTTGTACATTGCTCAAGTGAAATGATTCATCGTCTGTTGATACTGTGGAGTAAATTTCTACTTCCTTGTTAGGTTCTGTATCGGTTCTTATTGTTGAGGCAACTGGTTCTTCGGCTAATAGAGCTAAGCTGTTGCTGTATATGTCGTGGAAGTTTACTGTCGATGGCACGTTGTAAGCATTGTAGGTGTAACCCTGCTGTTCTTCGGTTGATTCATTGTTTAGTGGCTGTGGGAGAGAAAAAATGTTGAGTTTTTGTATTATGCGACCACGGCGAGCAGTGGTGGCCCAGTGGTATCGGTCCCGACTTACGAGTTGTAGGTCGTTGGTTCAAACCCCGCCAGGCGCATTACTTTGTGTAATTTATTTCATCACCACTGCTCACAAAACGGTGAAGGAAAACATCGTGAGGAAACCGGCATGTCCTAGAACCGAAAAATTCGAAGACATGTGACATCCACCAAACCGCACTGGGCCCGCGTGATGGATTATGGACCACATCCTCTCACGGAGAGCAGGCCTGTGTCCCAGCAGTGGCAACATTAATAGGCTGATGATGATGATGACCACGATAGGAATGAAACTGTAATCGCGCCATATTGTGACGTCATGGAGCTTTTTTTACACTTACATGCTCTTAAATAAACGATAATCTATCAATGAACTGTAAAAAGATATTATTGAAAATGATCTTTTTTTGTGTAGATAATTTTCAAGTGGAAAGTGAATTTGTCTGAATTAACCCTTGAAAAGTTCGTTTCCTTTCGTGGTGGCAAAGTATCTTAAAACGGATCTTTTTTTTCAAGTTTCTATAAGTACCTATTACTTTTTCCAATTTGCTACACAAATTCTTCACATATTCATAGGGTTAAAACATTTTTTTAGCGTGGTTAATTCATCAAATGAGTTCTCCCACCCCGGGCAGGGCGGGAGGGACTGTCAAACTCGTTCTGACTAAAATACACGGTGTCCTTCAATAGCCCTTTATGTTCTGGGGTTACGGTAATGGAGGTTTAACACAATCATCAGCTAAGAAATCCTGAACTAATTTCCTGAATTATAAATCGAGGAAATGAAATAGCTACACATACGTAATTTGAATTATTATCGCCAAGATTAACATATGACGTGTCACCAACATTGTAGGTTATCGTATCATCGGCTGTTCGTCTTGGAAAGATTCTCGTGCCCGGCGGAGTAGCTGGTGTTTCAATGATCTGAAAAAAAAATCACTTCAGATAAATGTTTGATGGTCACAGTACTGCCTAAACAGAGTACATGGTATTGAGACAAGCAGACGACGACAGCAGACGACAATCGTTATCGCTCAGCAGTCACTAATAAATTTTCAACTTTATACCCTATCGCATATAGTTAAAAATCTACTAAAGACTGCTGCGCGATAACGAACGAAACAAACGAAAACGATCTGTGAACTTCAATAGATTTTCAACTTTACGCACCGGGGTATAAAGTTGAAAATGTATTAGTGACTGCTGAACGATAACGATTGGCGTCTGCTGTTGTCGTCTTTTTGTCTATAGGGCCTGTGGTCCTTAACTTAAAAGGTAACTCAAGAAACAAGAGTTCCTTTTTTCAAATGTTTAGGTACAAAACAAGAGTTTAATTGTTTCTGTAATTACAGATTTGGAATGGAATTACTGAACAAAAATTGTGAACTTAAAAAATTTAGCTTTCCCTATGGCATGCATAATTTTGCAGATAAAGGGTTAATAGCCTATAATGCTGCATCCAAACTTGCATGTTTTTTTCGCGAAACAATAAAAAAAATGTTTAGAAACTTTTAAATCATTGAATTTTGAAAATTTAAATCAGAGATCATTTGAAAATGTGGATAGAAGCACGCGAGGGTGAAAAAAAATGTCCCCCAATATTCAAAGGTACAGTTCCGAATGTAAAGGTTTAATATTCCACGTCTTCAAATTCACCAGGTCATAGAAAACTAACCTGTAACCCTTTACCAGGTGTACTAAATAGTAAAACAACTAAGTTACTCACCAGCAATAGAATCGTAGCACAAACTAATCCCACTTGACGCATGTTGTATCAATGATAGTTGAACTACAACTAAACGAGCCGCTAAGTGTAGCCCCGTTGACACGTCCGATTGTATCCCAATTAATTGTTCTAGCCAAACAATGAAAGTGTTTATTCATCAAGAATTAAATAGTAATCAATGTCTTTGTGTATTAGTTTCAGGGGTATTGTTGGCAAGTGTTATTTTTATTTTACACTAGTTTTTGACTGCGGTTTGGACTCATCAACTAACCTTATGCAGACGAACGCAAATTTTTGAGTTGTGAATAATATATTTCTTCCAAATCAACTGGGTGAAGCTGAATATTTGTATATTTCATGCAGCATCTGTCTATTTGACCTCCCCACCCAGTTAGAACACCTTTTGCGAAGCAGTTGGGGAGATAAGATAAAGACCCATCTTTAGCTTACCTCACCAACTGCTTCGCAGCCCGTCTAAAACGCTTCTCCCTATGAGGAGCCGCGTCTTGCACGCACACATTCTCATTGGCAAGAACGACGCGTAATTTAAAACGCATACCCTTTTTAGGGGGACTACCCATCGACGCATACGCGCGGCGTTTTCTTCACTGTATCACTTATTGCTATACAGTGCAGATTTGTGGACGGTGATTAAGGCTCTCATATTTTGCAAAATCGACGTCCGATGAGCGGGGAAAGTTTGACGATTTCCCCGCCACCAGCGCCACTGTCGCGAAATTATTGAAAACCTAAGTTTTATGTATTTCATTTCTAAAACTTCAATATTTCATACAGTGTTCCCTTCACGCAAAATACATTTATTACTCTAGTAGAAATATTTTATCACAAGGATGTCAATGCATTTACGAATACAAAATGATATAAATACCTGTTGATGCAAACAAATATTTAATAAATATATTCGTCCATTCACAGACCTAAATATATTTTATAACATTTTGACACAGATTTTGATGTCCCCAGATAACAAAAAAAAAACTACTATTTTTTAGAAAATTTGTGAGCATTGGTATACTGTGCCAAAATGACAATACCCAATTATCTATAATGCCCCAAACACACGAGCGGAGCGTTTTATTATCATGCGTTCACATTTTCACAAAGCGGGACGCCCTTCACCATCTGGTAGTGTGTACCAGTACACATTTTACGAATAAAACATTTACTGATTTGAATTTAAAAACATATTTTTTTATCTCTTTTATCATCAATTCATCATCATCATGACCATACGATGTTTTGTGTATAATTTAAGAACAATTTTTTCACTGATGCATGGAAAAACATTATCAAAATTAGAACTTCGATAAATAAATGTTTATTAAAAAAAACTACAAAGAATATGGAATTTATATTATTCTAATTCTATTAAGCATTTAAATTACAACACCAAATTATTAATAAAATGTGTTTAAAATATAATTTTTAAACACATTTTATTTTATTTTGTTGTTTATTTATACAACAAAATTGCAGGTTTTTTGTCCGATCGCCATAAAAAGACTTCTTAACGTTTCTGGCGGGAAATCAGAACAAGATGGAGAACTTTTGTTACTGCTGCACTTTAGCAGCTGGCTAAATGAAGTAAATGATGGTAGTGTCATCCTCTATTCGTTCTATTAGAGCAACCAAAATTATAAATTTCCCGCGAACGTGCCTTTCCCATTTTTTGTAGGATAAAATATCACACTTCATGTAAAAATAAAATTGCTATTATTTAGAAAAACTATTACTAAATACAATATTAAAAAGAGTAATTTCTATGAAACTAATGCAGTGTCGTTTAGGCGATGCTAATTCCTAGTAAAACAGATTGTGGACGCGCCACAAAACTTGAATCACGATCACTATTTTTTTTAATTTACTAATTATTCTTTATATTCTAGACAAGTACGTCTAAATTCTTAAAAAAAAAACAATATTGTACATTTGGTCTTAGATAATTATGATTTTCAACCACGTCGCAAAAAAAAATTAAATAGAGCGACAAACAACTTGTACTGAACACATGGTGAGACTGAGCAACAACCACCGATTTTTCATCGCATTCGCAGTACTTTGTGGCCAATCGCACAAGTGTTTTTTTCTGGGCATGGGAAATAGAAAAAAATGTATTCCCATATTGTATCTGTTCAAACGTCAACGATTATAAAACGCGGCGTTTTTGTTCAAACTCCATTTGATTTTAAATGCTAGGCGGTGACAGTTAAGTTCAATTTTATGTACCTTTTTGTTAAAACTCTGCGTTTTTTTACGTCCAAAAAACAGCGCTAGTGAGAATGGAGCTTTATGCGATATTTAAAAGCGTTGTGGGTGTTACTCCTTATTTGTAGGTGACATGGGTGACATGTAATCTTGAAGTATTCAAAATATTGACAATACAGTAATTTTCATTTAATTATTTTAATCCTGTTTCTTCGAAATTGTTATAAATCTTTGACGAAATGAAATAAATAATAATAAAAGTGAAGTGCATCTTATCCTATATTGCAATTCGATACTATTAGTGGTTGTTTTCAGTTACATAATTATTGTTGACTGAAATTCAGTACTAATAAGAATAGTTCACGTGAAATGTTATATAGATCCAAAAGTATTGGACGATGGAGAATGCAAAATATTGCAGAACGATGAACAAGAACCGTACTACGATATCACGATAACATTGATATAGGTACCTGTGAGTAATTTATTATATTGATAGAAACAATTCGTAATGTATATTATACGTATTCTAAAATTCTCATTCTCTTAAATCCCTTATTTGCTCCGTACATCAAGAATGTCTGTGCGTCAGAAATTTCCTGCAATTAAATTCAGTAAGTTCGGTTTCTTTTCAATATTTATTAATGAAAATAATATGTTATTGAAAATAGAAAGTTTATAGGTCTATTTTACAGCCATGTCCGTTTAATCAGGTCCCATTAAACACAGCGTATATATGCCTAAACATATTTTGAATAATAAATAAGCCTACGCTATCTTTTTCTCAATTTCCAATTTTTCTATTACGAAAATCTGACAGCCCCGATCAGAAAAAAAGTGTCATAGGTCTAGTCTGTAAGAGCCACGCTGGCTGACTGATTCGTCAACGAGCGACAGTGATGACACTACTTTTGAAAGGCAAAAGATGAGAGGACGATAGTGAATGTGTGCTTAGAATAAAACGGCGTATGTGCCCAAACACATTGACGTCTTTTTATAAATTAAAATTGTTATTAAATGAAAAAGTAACCTGATAAAGTTCTGACAAATATCATTACCTATTTATTGATATATTCTTCAGGACCAAAAGTTTGATCAACTTCAAGTACCACTCAAAAAACGTTAAAAAAATCTCTATTTTCGCGATTTTTTTTGATCGAGTCAAGTTATAAATATCGCGTTTTCAACTGGAAAATAACATAGACAGTTTATTGAACTATAACATACATTTTTTTCAGATCGAAAAACGGATATTTGATTGTTTGCCGTTGAATCAAAAATAGGTTGATTCCCAATTACGTGGCCTTAATGGATAGCTTGCCGTCTGGTCAAGGACTAGGCGCGGGGCACGTGAACGAACAGGGTGGTTTAAGTCAGTTTGAGTCTGACAGTTCCTTCCGCTCCACTCGTCTTCAAATATTTTTTCACAAAAAAAGATCATAACCACAGAAAACCACCTCTATTCAACCATTTCAGAACTACAGGCATAAAAATTATCAATAAATAATAGTGTCCGACCGAAATTGATTTTTCAGCCGAAACCGAAACCGAAACCGAACCTTCGGCCTTGCTCTCAGTTTCGGCCGAAACCGAAACCGAAACTTTTTAAAACTTTTAACATTTCGATTTTTTTCTGTTTTTTTTTTTTGCAAATTTTTCAACTGGGCGTGGACGGCTACCTATATTTTTAACAATGAGGAATATCGAAAAACGTTGAATAGAGTCTCGAGACCGATTTTGCCGAAAACTAAAACTCATTGGATTTTAGAAAAATCAATAATCGTGGCCAAAAATCGAACCCGCTAATTAAAAAAAAAAAATCACAACCTGTATTATTACACCATTTGATAGTGTTAATAGTAAGGATCAAATTCTGGGTAATAATGAAATACAGCAAACTTATGGATAGATAGATAGACGGTCTTAAGAATTGCTATTTTTCTATGTTATTTAACTTCTACTGAGTCTATAATCTATTCGAAATTATAAAAAAATCATTGTTTCCAATGTTTCACTAGATTTGAAGTCTCAAAAATCGCACTATTTTAATTTAGCAATACGAAATAACTGAGACATTTGACTAAAAAAATTGCATTATTTCAAAAAAGAAACCGTTAACTTAATTATGTTTGGAATACCGCCTAATCCTAATTGCCTTGACGCTTGATAAGTTTTTAATCATTAACGTACGTAACAAATATTTTGTATTATGACATGAATATACAAGACTTAGGTGCTCTTGGCAGTAAACTCAAAAACATAACCTCGTCTCACGAATAAACGGACGGTGGCAAACTGAGCCGGGCCCCGCAAGTACGTGTTAGCTACGAATTTTACCGAACGACGCACGAAGATGCAGGAACACTTTAGTTTCGGCGGGGCCGAAAGTTTCGGCTATATTTTGGCCGAAACCGAAACTAAGGCCGAAACTAGATATTTTGGCCGAAACCGGCCGAAACCGAAACCGAAACCGAAATTTCGGTCGGTCACTAATAAATAATTCAAGAATTATTCGGTATAATTTTTCTCTCTCGAAATTCAACCTTGTGTCGGTCGGGATTCATCGCACTGGAAAAAAAATATCCATTTCCCCTAAATTTATATTTTGTATTTTATGTTTAATTCGGTAAAAATAAAGGTTTACATAATTACAAGTAAAATACAATAATTCTATAATAAATGTAATGTAGCGATCTGCCTGATATAGGTTTATTAAAACTTGTGTTTCAGGCATGGTGTTATTTTGTGTTAAATACTTACTTATTCCATGATGTTAAGGCGCATAGTACCCTCAATGACCTTGAACATTCAGGCGGAGCTAAACGCACACTTTCATAACTGCACCGCACATATTAATATGTCCCGAGCATACTGCGATACCTCAAAATGATATCATAGACTATGCAGCGAGGCAGAAACAGCTGCAAAAACCCGCCTTCGCCCGGTTTTTATATGTGGAAATCCCAATTTTCAACATATTCTTTGTAAAATACTGACTGATTTACATGAGCGTTACTCACTTTGTAGTAAATTTTAACACCAATTGATACATTCAAAAATATTTTAAATAAACGGAGCCGTTTAGAAGGAGTGAGCATTTATTTGAACAAAATAGCGTGTTGTTAAATATTTTTTTACAGTTCAACTATTTGTCATAAGAAAATAAAATTTACTCACATTGTTGTACATGAATATACATTCAACATATATTTTTTTTCAATCTTTATACCCAGCCGTTAATCAGGAATGTG
The DNA here is from genome assembly GCA_036375495.1 of Agrotis segetum. Lineage (NCBI taxonomy): Eukaryota > Metazoa > Arthropoda > Insecta > Lepidoptera > Noctuidae > Agrotis > Agrotis segetum. Next base: position 96,463 of record JAQSVV010000065.1, read on the forward strand.
CTTTAGAATGTAACGTTTTTACGGCTTAAAAGGCGCGAAGGCCCTTAATTATTTTTCTATAGAAATTCTCATTCGACTACGGTCCGATGCATACTGCGAATGTCAAATTGGAATTTGATATTGTGAAACAGATTTGAAAGGGAAACAACTCGCTCATGTACGGGTATGTGCATATTCAGTTTCGTAGGCATTTCTTTATTAAAATCCAACAAAAGCTTAAAGTATTTTCGAAATAATAAAGTATATGAGAGGCATATAAAATATTAAGTAAATAACGCGTATATTTACACTAATTACGTTTTTTTTTTATCGTGGTGTCCTTCGGTAGCCGTTTGTGTACCGGAGTCGCGATATGCATGTGTCCCGTGATCCAGGCAGGCTTTGGCCCTCTAAAGGGGGGCCCTGTCATTATGCTGACGCTCTTTGAGGCGCGCGCGGAACACAACGCGCCGTCGACCCGGGCATGGTCCATGGTCGGACGGCAAGTCGCCCATTCGGCGTGGTCAGAGATCGTCTGCAGACGTCAGACGCCGCCGCCTCCTCCTTCGCTAGCATAACTGCTTCGCAGAAGGAGGCGACTGCTTCCCACTCCGTCTCGCCCCGCAGCATTGCCACGACCAATGCCGGGCGCGAGAGGTCGTCGCCTATCACATGCGTGAGGACACGGCGGCGGTGCTCTGCCCAAGAAGGACAGTCTTATACCGTATGCTCCACCCAGACAAAAAAAATACTGAGCAGAAAAAATAAGAACTAAAAAAAGAATTAGATGCAGCTGAATAACAGCTTTACTGGTTCGATTCGAAGCCGACCCCAATATAGTTGGGAAAAGGCTAGGCGGATAATGATCTTTATACTGGTTCAAGTGAATACTTCCAACACACAATACTCTACAGCACTTAACAAAACATACATTTTAATAACGTATACTTCAAAACACAAATTATATTATAATCTCAACGTTTTAATGACGACGAACATCAAAAACTTGGCATGATATTCATAACAGTGCATGCAGCAGGGAGGCAAGCGAGATAAAATCGCATTTGGCCGCAAATAAAAGGGAAGCCCGCACGTACGACCCCGCTGCGCGCACGCCGCGGGGTCACGTCTCCATTGATTTGGACGACACGACACGGTAAGAAAATATGTAGTAACATCAAATATCTAGTATAATTTGCTTGCATTTTCTTTCAGAAATAAATAGACCTAGATAACGCAAAACTCACTGCTTCGTGTGTCCAGCTTATGCTAAAAAATCGTAAGCTCCCACTTTCATGTTCAGCCTGCAGTATGCCAAACTTCAGGTAAAATAAATAAACTGCCATAAATAAATAGTGCTTACATTATCTACATACAGTCATACATTACGTACATACACAATCAGCCTATAATGTTCCCACTGTTGGGACACAGGCCTCCTCTCTGTGAGAGGGAGTGGGCCATAATCCACCCCGCGGGATAAATAGTGCTTGTGCGTCATAATGTGGTCGAAATGTGGCTTGGTTTTTGGTTCATTGTTGCAGTTACCTACAGGTACATCCTCCAAAGAAAAAAAAAACAAAGCTCTTGAAGTTAGCACACCGTTCATGACTCCACAAGTTTTCTTGATACCACGGAATAAGAATGAAGTCAAAATAAAAATAAAATACTCTTTTGCCGTACCGTCTCGTATAATGGACACTCGCTCCGCCTCGCTGCGCTTGTAAGGATGCTTATGATGCGGTGTTGCAGTTTATTTAATTTCCTCAAAGGCATTACGTGGAAAAAGCATGTTTTCAAGTGCCTCCCTGGCTTCCAGAGCGCTCAGCTCCTTTTTGTAAGCCCTTTTATGTTAGAAATATATTTTGACGGGGAGTTTCTTTTGATGAGAAAGTGGTGTGAAGTGTATAAGAAGTTGAAGAGATTTTCGTGAAGTTGTTTATAGAAGGATTTGACATAGAAGGTAGTTTTTAGGGTCTTTAATAGTAGATTATTAACCAAGGGCTGTATGACATCAATTGCATACGAGGTTTTTGGCGCCTGAGCGAAGCGAAGGCGCTAATTAACCCGAGTATGCAATTGATGCTTACGCCCGAGATAAATACTCTGCTTTACATATCGATTGTGAGGTAAGTAAACAACAAGACAGCAGGTTTCAATGAACATTTATTAAGAAGAAAAAAATGTGTATTTAATTAAAATTAATAGTAAAATTACTACAATTTGTAAGAGATATGGTCACGTTCTTTTTAGGTATATTAATAGTTTGAATATGAGTTTGTGATGATAAGACTTGAGTTTGAGTGACTTGAGGTTCACTTGGTTAATAATCTACTTTTGAAAAAGAACTCAAACAAGAAAATTAATTATTTTCGCGATGCTTTCGCGCCTACTAAGTAGTAGACTGCCTTTTTTTTTTCACGCACGCAAGCGCGTCAAATCTTGCTGGCCAGTTTGATTTTTAAATCGATTTCATCTAACATAGTATTATTACGATGTGGAAACAAATTAATAGTTCCATATTTAAAATAAAATCTTTATATAATAAATTGTCTAGATTCCGATTCGAGTAATTAATCGATACCGAGAAAAAAAAAATTAACTTTTTAAAAATATTCTTCGTGCAGTATGAGTATGACAGTTCTTTTTTCAAATTCCAAAACCTATGCTGTAATGATAGTCATACACCCCGGCATTCAGGGGTGTAAGGGTGTACTTACAGAGCAAGAGATATGTAAAATAATATAACTAACTGACACTACGCCCGCGACTTCGTCCGCGTGATTTTCGAACTTTGCCTTTGTGAATTTCTTGAATTTTCTTTGCTATAAACCTCACGAAGCCCGAGACCTTTCCAACGAATGCAAAACCGTGGAAATCGGTTCGTGCGTTCTGGAGTTATATCCTCAGGAAGGAAAACCCGACTTATTTTTATATAGTAGACTAGCAAACCTGGCCCGTGCGTTCTGGAGTTATAGCGTCAGGAAGGAATAAAACTCTATTCTCACGTAGAGACAGCATCACAATTTGGTTATGCCTTTTAAAAGCTTAGATATCCTTTCAAGGGAGCTAACCACATCGCGACGCTATCTGACCACTACAGTCGAAAGCAGGCGCATATTTAATTCATGCGGACTACATTATTTTCTCTTCATAAAGGTGGATATGGGTGATGCTGACCGCATCGTGTATGACGTGGATACGATGCGGTCAATTTACAATGAACGACGTAAATATTTCATACGATCGTGTTGCACGGAAAATACTGATAAATTATGATAAGGCCTTTAAGGAAAATCCAGACGGTATAACTAGTACATCTCTTAAAAAACAACTCTATAAGCGTGGCAGTGCTTTCACTGGAACTTCTCGTAGTGACACGTATTCGTCTCAACTGGAGTGAAGAACTGAGGTAGTATGTATGTGTTGAGGGCTGGCATATGTCGCTACAGTATGATCAAATTGTGCATAGTAGTGAAAAAGCTGGACTTTGTTTCAGTGCCGAATACAATGTGATACAAAGTGTACATGAAAGAGGTTGAAAATGATAGCCACTGGCCACTTTCAGTAATTATCAGCTGCTTCACCATTGTATAACTCTAAAATTATCCTTATGGCTGCTACACACCTTACGATAAATCTTTACGATTAGTCGGAACAGTTCAAACTGCAACGATAAATCGACAAGTGTGTAGGAGAAAAACTATACAGTTTGTTCGATTTTTCTCATAATATACACACTTGTCGATTGATCGTTGCAGTTTGAACTGTACCGACTAATCGTAAATCGAATTATAGTAAGGTGTGTGGTAGCCAGTCGCGGGACTTTTCAAATTACCGTGACTCTGGAACGTAAAGGGGTGACGGAAAGGATTGCAGTGAATTTTGGTCAGTACAAGTCTGACCGTCCCTTTCGCCCCGCCCTGGGGAGGTATTACAACGTCTTAAAACCAGGTTTATTCCGGCGAGTGAAGGTGACAGAGCTATACAAGTCGTCTAGCGCCATCTCGTTCACTCACTGGAACAAGCGTGTTTTAAGACGTTGTAATTACCCCCCTGGGTGGCTGGTGGATTTGATGCTTTTACCACGATAAAATTGAAGACTTTGTTGAAAACCGCATCAAAATCCGTTGAGCCAAACGCGAGATAATCGCGGACAAACATACATACATACTGGTCGAACTGAGAACATACTTTTTTTTTTTAAAATCGGTTAAAAAAGTACAAACGGTGAATCAGTTTTACGTTAGCTAGTGCCATGTCCCCCCTTTCCCTGATCCCAGACGCCACCGTAGGGATTCGCTTCACGGCAGCGTTACTTGAATTTATTCCTGAACCTTTTGTGAAGGATTACGTTGACAAATTGTGTAAGCGAGTGCGATTTGTCTGTCTCACACTCCCCTTATGGGCACAGATTTTAATGCTTATACGATGTTGATACTCTTTGAGGAGTAGTTGAAAATGGAACAGGGTTTGAAAGGGACCGTTGGGAATGTTATAGATGTGTACCGGAAGAGACGTTTTTGTGTGGTCGTTTTGAAAGTATGAAATAGTATTCATTCCCGAAGGTGTATAAGTAAATGTCACAATCCCGCTGTTCATAACAGTAGTACCCGAACCCTTCAGGTCCAAAGAGTTTAACCATAAGGTTTCCTTTGGCAGAGGGATATCACTCGCACCAGTCGCGGGGACAATATCCTAGCGGCTGGTCGCGCACTAAATTACTTGAGACCAGCAGACTTTCTAAGTCGACGGTCTGGTCTCAAACACACAAACATTCCAATACAAGGTTTCGTATTAGTTTATTTTACTCCAAAGGTGGAACCCTTTATCAGGGTGGATAATATTCCAATTAAAATAACAATAATTTTACAACGGTTAAAGGAAGCAGATAACTGAGTTTACTTTAAACATGAAATATAATTAAATAACATATATGTATATGTAGCGGCACAGGTGCAGCTCCAAGGCTTGGTTAAATAGTACTGACTAAAAAGAGAAGATGATGCAATTACAGAATGAATTCGAAATATGAATATTCAAATTATTTTAGAAAATCAATAAATAGATCTAAAAGGAATGAGGTTGAGACAACAGAGAAGGTAGAATACCCACTCTGTTACAGGTTTTTCAATAGAACAACCACGTTTCACTTCAAGTGGCATATAATTCGCAGATGAAAAAAATAAACAAAAATAGTGTGACCTTCCAATAGTACAAAAACGAATATTGTTAAAATAAAAAAAAAGTTCTGTGCGACTTGAAAAAATACACGATTTTGGAATAAGGCGTTACTTTGCAAAAAATCGTGACATTCCTTTTATTGTCGTAAATGTTAATTCAGCGAGAAAATCAATCATCAGAAATTCGTGTATTGAGTTACCCACGACACAGCAGGAGAAATTAGCGTTATGTTTTTTTTTAAGTGTCTCCATTGCGATAATGATCCTCGAAAATTACACTAAATTAATTAATAGATATGATTGTCGGGCAAGCATTTCCAAAAAAATCTAGAAACTCTACACTCTTTTCCTTATACACTCTCTTTCCATAATTATCAAATGGACTATAACCCTGACCTTCGTGTTACAAAAATAAGCCGGAACTGCACTAAGCTACAAGGTTGACTGTGACCGACAATTTATATTTTTAGCCATGAAGAGTTGTAGCCGTATTCAGGGCAAAATGTCAAGCGTTTACGGTGCCAAGTACCACGTGTTCTTCTAAGTGCAGAAAAATAAGAAAACTTGAATATGAACAGTTGGATTTAACACAAATAATACACCTGTAAAGGAACAGTGTATAAGACAAGGCCGCGGGTTAAGATGGGAAATAAATCACACATTTAAGGCAAACTCAACACTATACTAACGTAGCGCAAGCGCCAACAGAGGCCTTACCACGAGCTCTTAACGCGATCCAGTTTAGGCTGTGGGAAAGAGGCAGAGTTATACAAGTCTTCTAGCGCCATCTTTTCCCACGGCCAAAACTGGATCGCGTTAAGAGCCATGAGCTCTTAACGCGATCCAGTTTTGGCCGTAAGGCCTCAGGACGCCATTTGTTAATTGCCGCTTGATGACGTTCTGATGGCGCTTGCGCTACGTTAGTGTTGTGTGAAGTCTGCCTTAATTGTGTATGTCCCTATTATACCTCGCGTCCCCGTATTATACACTGTTCCCTTGTGTACTACGTATACAAGTATCTTCAAAAGTATAAGTAGAATTGTTCATCTAGATGATGCAATAACTAAGTAAGTATTTCTTCTTATTTTCGTGTCGTGGTAAATAACAGTTACTAGTCCCATGCAATTGGATTGGTCTAAACCACAATAAAAAAACAATAACAAACAAAAGTGATAAAAGAAGAAGGGAGTCCATACAAAATTTACCCAGGCCCGCTAGTGAAATGCTTTAATTGCTCAAATACGCGTTACAAAAATGTTACTAAGTTAAGTTAGTAGCTGTTTCCCGCGGTTTCACCCGTGGCTTGACTCCTAGTGGTCGTAGCGTGATGTTTTAAAGGAAAAAAAGGAAAGCATTCCACATTGGACACCTGGCACCTGCGAAAAATGTTGATAAGAGTCATATTTGGTAGTTAAGGCACCATTAGCTCAGGTGTCATTTATTTCAGAGGGTGCCCAATATACAATGCCTCAAAAAAGAACATAACCAAAGAAAAAAAAACGTCCTTTTATATGTTTGTAAAGAGCTGTACTCACCCTTCTATAGTCTATGAATGTCACGCTTTCAGCGTGTCTATGGTCTCTCACGTTCGTAGCAACACGTCTTTGAATCGAGTCTACCATTGGGGACGCCTTTCGTATTACTTGAATTTTATTTACTACCCTTTTGTAAGATTGTTTTGATAAATTATATAAAAGTTGCGATTTGTGAGTTGTAGGGATTTTTTCCTGTTTGTTGGTTGGCTTTGAAATAACAGAAAATTCTAAGTCGATAGATACACCGAAAGTCCTGATTATAGGGTATTACAGAGTTTTTTAACATATATATGTGAAATCCACCAAACCCGCACCGGGCCCACGTGGTGTATTATGGCCCACCTCCTATCACAGAATAAAATATTATAACAAGTATCTGGTTGACCGAGCTTCGCTCGGTTTTTAAAATGTCTATATCTAGAACCGAGCTTTTCTCGAACCTGGGACCTGATAAATCGATTCCTTGAGCCGAAAAACCCCTAATCTGTGACTTTCATGGAAATCCTTGGAGCCGTTTCCGAGATCCTGATTATATATAAATAAATATACAAGAATTGCTCGTTTAAAGATATGAGATGATATTAGATATGATATTATCCCGAACTGCAAGCAAAACACGCTCGTATGACGTAGAGTTGCGGGTACCATTCTGTTATACAATACAATACTCTCATGAAGCCATAAATTCCTCTGACAGCATCATACCTAAGCATAGGTACTACTCGAGTCAAACCAGCAGAGCTCCTTAACACTTGAATAATGCACTTGTCAATAGACAGATTGATATGCTCTCTGAACCCCCCTCTCTGAGGCGCACCCCCCTCTAGGATGGACATACGGAGTGGGAGGATTTTCAACTGAATTTTGAACTTGTTGGCAGGAGTAGGTATCTAATTATGTACTACTAGCGGCCCGGTACGTGCTGCGCTACGTTGACAGCCAAATCCCCATTAACAAAATGATCTGCCAGGTATAGAATTCATTAGTTTAAAAAAATGTGATAAATGATGAACCGCTCGACCGATTTTGTTCAAACTTCACATAAACCATCTACTAAATAATCCGAACAAAGCCTGCACATTTGGTTTGGATAGGTGAGCCCGTTCTTGAGTTAAAAAATTACAACGAAAAGTGGTATTGATTTTTATCTAAATAGATAGAAGATAGATTAAAAAGCTGATTCGAAAGCCTACCAAAACTCTTGTTTTAGGCGTGTTACAATAATAAATAATAAAATGATCTGTTTTTCTTAGTTTACTCTGTTCCACTCCTGAGTAAAGGCCTCCCCTCATTCCTTTCACATCTCTCAGTGGTATGCCTCTTCACGACCATTCACAAGGAAGCCATCAAAAGCGTCCCGCCATTTTCTCTTAGGCCTGCCGCAACCCCGCCTTGCTCGGTCAGGGCTTCATTCCTACGATATTCTAGCCCATAGTTGAGACGTCATCCGGCAGACGTGACCCTCAGGACCGGATCAGATGTGGTGCTGACTCATTGTCACTAAATCAGCATTTCATAATGGGAAGAAGAATCCAGGGATCTCTTAAATAAACTATAGATAAATAGTTAAAGCAAACGGTTGCACTACGAGTTTTGATTAGGTGACCTAGCCCAACTAAAAATAATAATTGGACAACTGCTCCTACCGAAGACTCGTATTCCAACTACACAGATTTAATAGTTGGACCTCCACCCGTTTTTTTTACGTGGCAAAATCATCAAATGAGTCCTCCCACCCCGGGCAGGGCGGGAGGGACTGTCAGACTTGTACTGACTAAAATCCACGGTGTCCTTCAGTAGCCTTTTATGTTCCGGGGTCACGGTACGGAAATAATCCCGCGACCGCCCACCTCCCCTAAATGAATAAATGCACCCACGACCTAGGAGAAATTCCTGGCAAAGGACACCATTTTTTAAAAGACAAGAGGACAATGTTGTCCGAACATCAAGTCCGTATGCCCCAAGACGGACAGCCATAGACAATCGCGGTAGAACCTACTGCGTATAATCTATGCTAGTAAGACACCTTTGTTCCAAGCACTGCCCTGCCGATTCACGAGCGACACAATGGAAGCAATGCATCAGCCTGATAGCTTGTGGCCTAATCCTTGCTCTCCGATATATTACATATGCTATTGGAATACGGATGTTGGTTTCTGTGTAGGTGATTGGCAAAAGGTCCATATTCAGCTTCAGAAATATCCTATTTTTTTTTATTGTTTAATTATAGGTTCGCGTTTGACCACATCTCGCCTGATGGATTTATTATTTACCCGTTTTTGTCAGACTCTTACTGACTAAAATCCACTCGTGTTCCTTCCTATGCCCTTCACGTTCCGGGGCCACGGTATCCTGGGTTTAGAAAAAACCCGCGACCCCAGCAGGCATTTGGCGCTAAACACGACGCGATACCGACCCGGGCTTGGTCCTTGGTCGGACGGCGAGCTACCCATCACTCACCGTCCGCAAGCCCGCTCCGCCGCTGTGCAGAAAATAAAAGTAAAACCTACAAACCTAGAATGTAATATAATGAAACTATTGACGCCAGAATCAGAGATTGGTCGTGATATAGTATGTGAAAAACGTTTTCTCCCGAGAGACAAATTTCATATAAAAAATACTTACAGTCAGTCGCGAGCTGACTGAAATGGCAGCCGCTATACTTTCCTCTTAAACCCGTATACTCCAAAAATTATGTTCAGACTCCAAAAAACATCAACATGTTCTTTAATCATGTTCAGACATCGATACCTACTAAAACTGCAGAGTTTCGCTAGTGAAATCAATTTGACCTTGCATGTCAATCTGACTTAATCTTCTGTCTCCCTTCCACAGTATACCCGTCGCTATAGTTAGATGTAATCAATCAGGTCGAGCGTGGTTCCACTGTCTCAAAGGATCTAAGCAAAACAACATGCATGCATGTTTGCTTGGCATACATTCAAGCATATGAAGATTGGTATCTTATTGATAGATTTCCGGATTTTATTATCTGTAGTAATATAACAAAATGTTTGTTTGTTTGTAGAATCTCCGGAACTAATGGCACAATTTTAATGTTTTATATTATTACATTTGAACTGATGTAACACTTATTAGAGCAGTGGTGGCCCAGTGGTATCGGTCCCGACTTACGAATTGTAAGTCGTGGGTTCGAACCCCGCCAGACGCATTACTTTGTGTAATTTATTTCATCACCACTGCTCTCAAAACGGGGAAGGAAAACATGGTGTGGAAACCGGCATGTCCTAGAACCAAAAATTCGAAGACATGTGACATCTACCAACTCGCACTGGGCCCGCGTGGTGGATTATGGCCCACTCCCTCTCACAGAGAGGAGGCATGTGTCCCAGCAGTGGGAACATTATAGGCTGATAATGATGATGATGATGAACACTTATTTATTTATTACCTATTCCGATTGCTTCTATTCAATGAAATGTTTATTTTCTGCAGTCGTCTACGAGTCGTGCCATACTATGGTCAAAAATAACCATTTTCCCCTTCTAAAGAAAAGATACAGCAAACTAAAAGAAAGCGAACTTGCATACCTACATATGTATCATCCATTTTTCAGAGATCTTTAAATCATATTAATTACTGCAAAAGTAATTAACGCTTTCATAGCATTCGTTAAAAACTAGTCTCTCCGCCAACCCAACAGTTGGAATGGTTTATGCAGTTGTAGCAAGTAATAATATAAGATCAAAGAACTTTAGAATGCGTGAATGATTGTATTATAAAATAAAGTGCATTATGGACGGATGAAGTTTTAAACTCTGCGTTGTCAACCTATTTTCTGTCTCCTATAGCGCCTAGGCCTGTTGGTCTAGTGGTTAGTGACCCTGACTGACTATGCCGGAGGTTGTGGGTTCGATTCCCACCCAGGACAAATGTTTGTGTAATGATCACGATCATTTGTTCTGTGTCTGGGTGTGCCAGGAGCCGAAGCAATCTTGCAGAGGCCCATTGCGCATTTTTAAATGAAATGAAGCTCTAACCGGCGGTTATCCCTGTATGCACTATGCCAGTTATATATCATCATCAACCGGAAGACGTCCACTGCTTAACATAAGGCCTCCCCCTAGAACGACAATTCGCCACTTGCATGCATCGGTTGCCCGCGACCCTCACGATGTCGTCGGTCGACCTAGTGGGAGGCCTGCCTACGCTGCATCTTCTGGTCCGTAGTCGCCACTCGAGAACTTTTCTTGGTTTCATCCCATCGGTTTTCCGTTCTACGAGCGATGTGGCCTGCCCATTGCCACTTCAACTTGCAAATTTTATGAGCTATGTCGGTGACTCTGGTTCTTCGCCGAATCCATTTTTTGTTTTTCATTTGGAGAATAGCATAGCAGTTAGGTAAGATGATACAGGTATCAGTAACACTAGTACGGATTTCTAAATCTATCTGAGTCTAACATCCCCTAGTTCAGTCTCACATAACACGATCCCGCGAGTGTTGCGAGGCGCCATCTTGTACTAATTGGTCCGCGACGCGAAGATGTTCTGACGATTTATGGCGCACCCACCGCGCCGTGCATTTAATACTTTACACGCAATTTTTATATTAAAATCGTGTGTTATTGTGTTATGTGGCATTGCATTGCATTGTGAAAAGGCAAAGATTCCATTAAGAGGAAACAGTACGGCCGTTTTTCTATACAAACGTAGTTCCCTGTTTTCTCCCTGGATAATGCCAGTAGAGCAATAATTTTTTTACAAAAAATCTATGACCACTATTGGCATGTCTCTATGTTTTCCTTTTTCCCATAAATTAATTATGAAAAGAGATACGAACATTCAAAATCCTAAAAAAATGGCCAGATTTTCCGCTGTGTTCAAACAATCAGTAAACAAAGACGAGATTATATAAAAAAAGGAAAACATAGGAACACGGCCAATGCCTTTCTTTATTTTTTAAAGGAAAAAGTAGTGAAATCGGATAAGTTTTGGAGGAGTAATCAGGGGACTACGAATCGTTGATTTTGTGCCATTTTTAAGGTATTTTCGGTCCAAGCTGCAGTTGTCTCCTTCGCGCTCTGTAAGCCCCTTCGTACATTAGGAAACTCCGGTATCCGATACTCCAGTCGCATACCCAAGTCGCGCGACTCCAGTCGCGCACGATCCGTACACAGCGGCGACTCGAGTCGTAAGACTCAAATCGTCTATTCGGCCACCATTCTATATTCAACTTAATAATACATTGTACAAAACACAAAATGTTCATCTTATAACATATTTAAAATGCTTCTATTTTAAAAATGACGAGCGCATTCCTTTTTCAAATTTTTGGAATTAAAAATTGGCGCGTATAGAGGAAAAAATCAATCTAGAAAGAATATGGTTCATAATTTCGCCGCGCCAACCGGCTACAAGGTAGCTCTATTTGTTCAAGCTTTGACTTTCAAGGTGGTGACCATGGGTTCAAACCCCAGGTAAACATAGAATTTTTCTTTTTTCGCGTTTCAGTTGTTTTTTAGAGGTTTATTCAATTTTTTCTAGGTTTTTTTTATAGTTTTCTTTTATTTGCACCGGAACGCTGACGCCCTTACTGCTATGATGATGACCGTGGTTTCAAATTTCAGATTTGAATAGGTTTTTTTTAATGTTTTCGTTTTCTTAATTACTTTATTTTTGTCGTATGTGCAAGTACATGACGAATCTGGGTTAAAGTAGTAATGTTTGTAACGAAACCATAATAATTTATAAAATGTGCAAAAAGTTTGACACCATGCTCGATAGATGGTGCTGTCGTCGAGTTAGATCGCGCTATCGTTTTGTTAGGTTCTATTGAAGAACACCGTGGTTTTTAGTTAGTACGAGTCTGACAGTCCCTCCCGGGCTCCCGCCCTGCCCGGGGTGGAAGGACTCATTTAATATGATGATTTTACCACTTAAAAAAAAAGCTTATTCCATGCTAATTATCTATTAGAATATTCTTTTGAATTTGACAAGCCTGTTGGTCTAGTCGTTAGTGACCCTGACTGCTATGCCGGAGGACGTGGGTTCGATTAGCACACAGGACAATTAATGTTTGTTTGATGAGCACGATCATTTGTTCTGTGTCTGGGTGTAATTTTATTTATCTATTATATTTATGTATTTAGAAATATATAAGTATGTTTATCAGTTGTTTAGTACCCATAACACAAGCTCTGCTTAGCTCGGGACGAGATGGCGTTGTGTGATACTTAGTTGTGGAATATTATTATTATTAATTGTAATGATACAAACAAGGATATTTTTCTACCTCAGATACTTTAATAATTAATTTTAAAATAATAGATACAAATTTTTCGTCAGTTAAAAATCGCGGAGACTTGGGTATCGGCGATCTTGATAGATGAGTAGCGAGCGACTAGAGTCGGCGACGCATGTCGGCGACGCGACCTGTGTACGAGCCTCTATGGATTTGTATTGCGATAGTCGCTTGGAAACCAAAATCGTAAGGTATCGGAAACTTGCGTCGCCTCGTGTACGAACCTTCGTACACGAGGCGACGCAAGTTTCCGATACTGGAGTTTCGCCACTACTCATGACCTGCGGAAAATTCGAGGTACTAAATTTTTATAATGCAATTTGATGTAACGACATAGACACTAGCGCCGCGTCAAAAGGTCATGATGGGTGGTCAAGAATATGAATTTATAAAATGGCTGACACATGACTGTCACAATCAAAGTATATTTTTTAGGGTTCCGAAGGTTCAAAAAAAAACGGAATCTTTATAAGATCAGTCGTGTGACAGTCCGTCCTTCACAGTTAATTTCCTGGGAACCTAACATTAATCCAAATCCAAATACTATAACATAATTTAAAAATTTTATTCAATAAAATAGAAAAAAAACCATCTCTCCCAACTTTTTAATAAAACTGCATACAAAATTATGATTTGATAGAGGATTGTAAATATTTTTCTATCGTTTTAAAATAATTACTTTCCAAAAATGATTCAAGAATATGCTACGGAACCCTTTATTCTGTGAATAAAATTAAAAATGGTAAATAAATTGTTCCGCCATCTTGAAAATCGCGGAAACTCAAGTCGCCGCGATGTCAGCAGATAGGTAGCGCGCGATTGGCGTCGCGCGTCGCGTGCCTGTGTACGAACGTATATGCATTTCTATTGCGAGAGTCGCCTGGATACTGAAGTCGTAAGGTATCTGAAACTTGAGTCTTATAGTGGACGAAGGGCCTAACTCTGCTGTGGGCACTGTGCGACAGCAATAGATTTTACAAATACCTATTTTTCAATTCTCCAGCCCTTGCTGTTTCCTCTTAAGTATGATGGTTGAGCAGTTTGTTTTGCTCACACTTGAACTCTTAATTTGATCGTTAAGCAGATTGATCAAGCGATCCAATTCTAAAAATCTTTTTTTCTTGTATGAAGCTATATCTATCATTTCTGAATATGGGTCGACGGCGGCGGCGCGTTGTGTCCCACGCGCGCCTCAAAGAGCGTCAGCATGCTGACCCCCCTCTCAGAGGGCCAAAGCCTGCCGGGGTTGCGGGATTTATTCCATCACCGTGACTATTGAAGGACACCGTGGATTTTAGTCAGTACAAGTCTGACAGTCCCTCCCGCCTCCTGCCCGGGGTGGGAGGACTCACTTGATGATTTTTTTGAAAAAAAAACATTTCTGAATGCTAGTTACATTTATATCTCGCAATGGATCAAGTACCTACTTGATTTATAAATATAACAAATAGTTCAGACTTTCAGGAACAAAGTATTTGAATAAGCAATTTTGTCTTTCACTATTCAAGATTCATTGCAAGTTATTATAAAATATAGGAATATTATACGACGAAAGAATAATAAAATACAATGTTCGACTTGTTTACCGGTTCCCGTAAGTCATGAAACTTGACATCTAGAAAACTGGAACTAGGTTACTGTGTATTTTTATCTTTTCACCTACAGTAGCCGTAAATATCGAGTGTAGTCAAGTGCGATATTTTAAAGAACACTACTTGTACGACCCCTGTTCAAGTGTATTTTTTTTTTTAAATATTCTTAGCCCCAGATTTTTGGTTTGTTCCGCGTTCAACCCCTAAGATTTTCTACCCTCTTCCGCGTTCGACCCCTAAACGTAGGGGTTGAAAGTGGAATTTTTCCACGTGGAAGTGGAATTGTTCCACGTTCACCCCCCATTCCTGTATCGTGGGTGCGCTTACAAACATAAAAACTCACATACACAAACACCCCGACACCGAACTACTTGCAGATCATACTGTGACTGTTCATAAAATACCCTAGGCTGATAAAATTTTCGTTTTTCCTAAATTACATTAATATAGTGGAAAATATGAAAGATGGGGCCCCCCCCCTGGGGGGGCCGAGGTAGAGCCCCGCCTCCGCTCAACCTCCGTGGTGCACATGCCATAGACAACTGCGACCTCCGCCGGGACAGAGAGGACTGAACTCTCAGCAAAGGGGAGGGGACCAAAGTAGATTAGTGCTGAGAGTCCACAGTAATACATACATGAATAATATCAAGTTAAATTAACAAATCAAATAATAATTATGAAGCTAGTAAGACAAGAGGACAGCAAAGATATAATATAAAAGGAAACGTCACGCTTGCGCTTAATTAAGTTACGTTAACAAGTTACACTTGATTAAAGCTAACCCATTTCTATGGCATGTAAATCCGGTTACAATAACTGCCCCAGTACGCGACCGCTAGGCCTAAGCGCATAGCTCCACTAAGGACACTGCTACGAATCCTAACAGATCACGCTCCCTATACATTATTCTACATGTCCTACCCAACACCTAAGACAAAGATCTGAGAAGTTCATCTGTCATTGAGGAAGACACGTTTCCATTTAATCTCCTACACACGCGCACTATCGTAATACCCTTACGGCTCTACCCCATTGGCAATCACATTCACAACAAACAACTGGCGCAAGCGCTTCGTAGAAACAGTCTATAGCAGAACATTTCACGTTTGTATTGCTGGACGCCGAAGTGGGTATTATCGTCACTTCACATTTCGTATTTAAGCGCCCCCCCAGTCGTAACGTGTCGTGCCAATAATATAGTGTCGATTCGACAATGTTGGGCATATTAGCCATAGTTGCTTTTAGCGGGACACGTTTGTCAGTCCCTAGCGTTCTCTTGGAACGGAGCTAGCAAATCATAGGAGATACGGGTACATATTTGGTGGTGCCTACCCCAACTTGAAATGCGCATCCATCAACCAACACGCAAAGTCTCTGAGCAAGACTGCAGGAAACAGTGATCATCAACAGCATTTGGTTAGTTTGCCAATTAATAGCAATGCTTGTTATTATCGCTTGTAGTTATCACCGGCAGTTACATTATCACCGCATTAGCTGGTGATAATATAACTTGGTATAATCAAACCATGGACATGGTTCTGCCTTTGATTTATGTGAGACGTCACGTAAAAGTCTATATTCGTCAGGAGTCAGATGAGTCGTTGTACAGAGTACGAGACGAAATGCGCGTGATGCATGTAGAGTGTAGCCAAAGGCTTTCCCCGTGTCATTATAACCAAACACCAATGATACCTCACTGCTGGGTTACGGGATAAGGAGTCATAACAAATAAGACGTAAGATAATAATATAAATAAGGTACTGCTCAGGCGTCGCTCCGCTGCCGCTGTACTGAAATAAATGATTATTAACAGCCATCCAGCGCCCTCAGCAACCTGCTACTATAAAGTTAATTACAATTAACACTTACCAAGTGTTCTTAGGAGAGAATTAGTCTATAATTAACTTACAGACTCTGCTCAAGTACCACCCGTATGGTCTCCACAGCAGACCGCCCTCTGGATTCACCTTTTCGCGTTCCACGGACCACTAGTTAGATTTACTTCACTGACTTATACTTGACTCAATCAAACATAGTTCAAATAAACAACAAGTAATATCGCGCCCGGTCTCTCGGCCGGTGCCAACCGAATATCTTGAACTTCCCCTGGGTCCACCCGTGTGTACCTCTAGACGTTCCAAGACCAACTGCCCCGAGGAATCATCCCCGTCCTCTGACTCCAACTACCTGCTAAGGAACTCGCAATCGCACTTCGAATTTCTCACGGTCTCTCTATTACCCCAAGTCCGAAAATCCCTTTGTTTTTAAGTGCAGGATTGAATAATGGCTGTTAGGTAAGTTGCGTTGCCAGATGCGGCCTTTTTAATATTAGTTGGCGAAAGATTTCTAAACTTCTTAGAATTTATAATTTTGAGTTGTTTAAGAGGTCCTATTGAGTGTTCGTCCGGAGCTTGGTTTATTGCGAACACATGTGCTGATACGCAAGTTGTAGGATCGTTTCTTTAGAATTATTTCCTAGTCAATAGTTTTTGTAGCTATTGAAATAAAGGAATGGGTGTTTTAAACCAGCTATTTATCACAGGGAAATGTCAGGCCATAAAGTAAGTAAGTTAATGTGAATTTAGGCGCCCGACGTCACGTGGTGATTTTAAAATAAATAACTTGTCTGTTATTAAAACAAGGTTACATGACGGACAGTCACAATACAAATATTTGTTCCGAGCGGGGATCAAACCACCAACACTCTGCTTAGAAGTCGATCATTCAGCCACTGCGCCAACCCTTCCAAATTCCTGTTACGCTGATGTCAGTCACGTACATCGGTTCCGTATTTTACTGAGAAAAAATTACGCGTTACTGTCGTTCGTTACCGTCATGGCATTCAAATCTTTGCACAGACGCGGGAGATGCGACTTGAAATGCGACTTAGGGCGGCCATACAATAGCGGACGATCTCCGGCCACCGCAGGCGCGGGCATGCGGGCAGCGAGTAAAGGGCAACTCGCTGCCCGACCATGGACCATGTCAACGGCGCATTGTGTCCCACGCGCGCCTCAAAGAGCGTCAGCATAATGACGGGCAGAGGGCCAAAGCCTGCCGGGGTCGCGGAATTATTTCCTTACCGTGACCCCGGAACATAACAGGCTACTGAAGGACACCGTGGATTTTAGTCAGTAGAAGTCTGACAGTATGGCGGGGGCGGGGGGCTAAAGGGCGGCCATACAAGAACTACTTCAGAATTCAGTATCGACTTGTTCAAGCAGCGAATACACAACGTGTAACGTTAATAGCGCAAAACCTCTCGTTGCGTAACTCAAGCCCATGTTTGTTCTAAGACTTCTAAAAAAAGATTTTTCATACTGATCATCATCAGCCTATAAGCCTCCTCTCTGTGAGAGGGAGTGGGCCACAATCCACAACGTGGGCCCTGTGCGGATTGGTGGATGTCACATGTCTTCGCATTTTTGATTCTAGGACATGCCGGTTTCCTCACGATGTTTTCCTTCACCGTTTTGGGAGCAGGGTGATGAAATAAATTACACAAAGTAATGCGCCTGGCAAGGTTCGAACCCACGACCTACAACATGTAAGTCGGGACCGATACCACTGGGCCACTACTGCTCTCATACTGATGATGGGCCCGATCAATTTCTCATTTTGTATGAAAAAGCATTTTTTTTTTGAATTTCGAAACGTCTTGGAACGAATATTGTTCAGTAACATGGGCTGAGTTACCCCACGAGAGGTTTTGCGCTATTAACGTTACACGTTGTATAGTTGACTGCAGTCTTATACTTCTACGTACACACCGGGATGTGAAACCGTTTGAGCAGTCAAACTGCTTCTGGAGCAGACAACGTTTGTAATTAACAATGGCAGCTTCAATCAGTTGAATTTGACTCCTTGATCAGTTCACGTACAGCTTGGCCAGAACGGATTGAAACGGAACTAAAATATTTATTTCTGACAGCGTTTTAAAATCTTTGATATTTGATGTAAACAAAGACCGCAAGTTTGTTAGATTTATTATTGTGCCATAAAACTAACGTAATAAGTGAAAAAAAATCATTCAAAGTGCTGGTAGCGCGAAGACAGTGGCGACTGCCGGTTTTCTACATTTTTATGTCAAGCTGTATGTTGGTTTTCAGCTAACTGCTTCAGCAGTTGTGTATGGACGGCCAAAAGAGCCAAAAGGGACGGGCGTCTGTCGCTTGTTTCATTCTTGCCGTTCAATTTTTACGATACTTCAGGTCACGCAGTTTAACAAAAAAAAAAAAAGGTTGCACTCCAGGAGTGCCGGTAGAAGTGAAAACTTTTTTGTTACTATGTTTTATTTTTAATTTGAATGACGTCTTACTCATTTTCGATCAGGGTCACGTGACCCTGACGCGAGTTTTGGTCACGTGACCCTGACGCGAGTTTTAAATTTTTTACCCATTACAGAAAAAGTGTACAACGCCGCTAAAGAAGTTTTCACTTCAAAAAAAAAAAAAAAAATTAAAGCGCAATATTTTTATGGAGCAGTGGTGGTCCAGTGGTATCGGTCCCGACTTACGAGTTGTAGGTCGGGGGGTCGTACCCCGCCAGGCGCATTAATTACTTTGTATAATTTATTTCATCACCACTGCTCTCAAAACGGTGAAGGAAAACATCGTGAGGAAACCGGCATGTCCTAGAACCAAAAAGTTCGAAGACACGCATGTGACATCTACCAACCCGCACTGGGCCAGTGTGGTGGATTATGGCCCACTCCCTCTCACAGAGAGGAGACCTGTGTCTCAGCAGTGGGAACATTATCTGATGATGATGACTTTTATGAGCACTTTTACGCAACACAGATGATCCAATACTAATTAACGTCACACTCACAAAAATGCCAAATAAGTAACACCAAGAACTTGTAGGGATTTTTGTTGATATCATTGAGTAGAAATGATACTTCTATTCAATGATATCAAGAAAAAACCACAAATCTCTGCAAGTTCTTGTTTCATTTATTTGCGTCAACGACAGAGAACATCTCGGTCAAAGGAACGTTAATATTATAAAATATTAGATGCAATTCTACGGTACATTTTCTTTTTCTTTGAAAGTTATGATTGGGAGAAAATCTCACTAGTAAGATCGCCAACTTTGCCTTATTATAGCATACCCTGATGTTGCGAGCTACCTGCCCGAAAGAATATTGTAGACAGGCTCCGGGATTTGTCTTACTCTTTCACTTACACTTATTTGTAAAAGAAGACAATTTTTTTAATGTTTTGACTAGCCATGTGTTTAAATATTTTTGGGTAGCGAAAGCCAAACCAGATTCTACAAATTGTTTCCTACATCAATAATTACATTAGTTAAGTGTGCCGCAGCTATTAAAACCCATCTCCAGGATAGATGATAGCATTCCATAAGTCCTTGACATTTTAATAAATTCTTAAAATTAAGTAAATCAAATTATGTGATAAGAGTATTTTCTTTTCACTTTTAAACCACACACTTGCTCCGGTGCTTGCGTTTATTAAACGAACTTAAAAACAAAACATGTCGACTTATCTAAGAGTATACAAATTGTTTTTTTATCATAATTTAATACCTGCTACCCCACTGCTGGGCAAAGACCTCCTTCCATTCCTGCCAAAGGTCACGACTATGCGCTATTACCTATTTTATGAATTGCAAAAAATGACATGTCACATCCACACTATTCTTTACTTCGCCGGCACCGTAGCCTCCTGTACTCCAGTCGCGTATGAAGGAAAATTAGACTTTTTAAACTTGCCTCCAGAACTTCGATTTTCCCTCATTCCTCCCAAGTTTGGAGTTACTCCCCCCAGGTGGGTTGCATGCTTATTACCCAGTTTTTTATAGTCGCGCTCGACATGCACCGGGTAAATCTTTGGTTTATTCAAACGTGGTTTTGACTTGATTGACTGTGTTTATTTTTGTGTTCTTTTTATCTCACTGAAAATACTGATATTTAGCTGCATCTGGTTCGACTGGAAACCGACCTCAATATAGTTGGGAAAAGGGTATGCAGATGATGTGATGTCACTAGAATAGTCAAGATGAAAATAATAAAATTTGAATTATTGTTGTCTACGCCGATTCTGTAGATAAAATCCTACAGTATTTAATTAAAAAATATGGAAGCTAGTACTGACGGCTGACATTAGTGACTAGGTTAGTGGCTACCACTGCTGGCAAACGCTGGCGATAAGCTCTGGCGACATTCGCTCGCGGAAGGTTTTTTTTTTACATAGTTGAATCTACTCTCAAGTCAGGACGAGAGAGACTGTCAGACTTGTACTGACAAAAATCCACGGTGTCCTTCAATAACCCCTTACGTTCCGGGGCCTCGCTCACCTGATACAATAGTCCCGCGACCCTGGCCTGTGGAAGGGCTGCTGGCAAGCGCTGGTGGCTAAAATGGGTGCCTAGCGATGTTTGCTGGGCGCACTGGTTGAAGGTGACAAAAAGATGCTACAAAAAAAAAACCTTTTCAATAAAACTATACACCTGAAAACTACAAAGGACACGACACAACCAATACTCGTAAATCTTTCAAAAAATTGTATCCACCGGATAGCAACCCGTTGATAAACCAATTCACAATTTATATGGGAACAGAATAAAAAGCAAAGGGCTATGTGCGAGCATCCAAAACGTCATTTATACATCCTATCGGTTGTTTCCGAAACAATGTTCGCGAATGACAAACGATTCGACCATAGAGTAGGGAATCGCTTGCAGTGGGGACAGCTGCTGCTTTTTGGGCTTCGTTCACGGTCACGAGTGATGCAATATGTGTCAAGCAACACGAGTTTGAGTCCTATCAAGCTGGCAGTGGAAAGAGTAGACAACAGTTGCACATTCAATTCAGCACACACATATTTTTAAAAACGTAAAATAATCGGCTTCATTCTTGCCGATGTCATCATTTAACTTCTAGTTGATCAAGATAGTGGTAACGTGTTTTTTTTATTTTTCTTTATTGGCCAACCAACAATTGTTTATACTACAAAAATATAGTCAAGGTTAAATCTACCATATTCTAGGGTTAGTATTTAACAATTTATTACAGGTTAGCACCGCATGCCCCTTTAACTTACAATCGCTAGACTAATATAAGACTTAAAATTAACAAGATAAATTAAAATTACGTGATGAAATGAATACAAGAAAAAAAAACTAAATGATCAGCAAAAGTAGAAAGAAAACAAACAAAAAAAAACCAATAAATTACGTTAGGTACTGGGGTGTTTTAGTGGAACTACCAAATGGGGTTTTTAGCTACAACATTTACATTACACATTGCATCGCACAGATTTTTTTAATTTTATCACAAGCAATCAATTTTTAATGTCGATGACACTCACTGACACGTTTCTTTTGAATAACTTTAATTTTGTCGGTCAATGCGGCTGCCGAGACTATCTTCGTGGTCCGTGGTCTGTGGTCGCCATAGACTTGAATACAGCGAACATTTTATTGTTTGGATGTTTGGTGGTGAAGTTTATCTCTTTAAAGTTACAGGTAGTATTATTGGCTGAAAAATAGAGATTTGATCATCCCATCTCCTTCTTTTTATTAAATTCATCATTGTCTACAAGTTTCCAACGATGGATGAATGTTTGTTGGCACTCTGTTTCCCAAAAATGGGTGGATAAAAGCACACAGGTGCACAATGGAGAATTTACACAGGTCGATTTTTTAGTTGATTTTGACCCCATTCCATCATCATCATAATTATTAGCCGTAAGACGTCCGCTGCTGATTAGAGCCCTCCCCTTTAGACTTCCAGTAGGACCGGTTGTAAGCGGCCTGCATCTAGCGTGATCTTCTGGCGTTCACAAGATCGTTAGCCCACCAAGTGGATGGACGTCCTACGCTGCGCTTGCCGGTGCGTGACCCCATTTAACCCCGCATAACTTTAAGTGCCCGAATACAGCGCGGGTGGTAATAAATCCACTCTTCTGCACTTCATAAAAAAATTTATTCCGCAAAAATAGAATTATTTTTTGCAAAATGAATGTAGCATTTTTTTTACACGTAAAATCGTGTCACTTTCCAAAAGCAGAGGCCTTACTTACCACGAGCTCATAATTCAGTCCAAATTTGGCTGTGGGGAAGAAATAGAGCTAGAAGACTTGTATAGCTCTGTCTCTTTCCCACAGCCAAAACAGGATCGCATTAAGAGCTCGTGGTAAGGCCTCAGGTCGTGGACAATCGGAACCATCTTTTATTACCTGAAGAACTGAAAGAGGCAAAAGAAGAATGTAGTTATGGACGGAAGCAGATTTCGTTGTGTAGTGTGTCCTTCATAATAACAATGAGAAAGAAAGAAAGAAATGTATGTTTCTTTCTTTCAGTAAAATGGGTAATTTGTTTGTTAAATATTGAGAGATTCAAATAAATAACGACGGACCTGTTTCCTGAGATCGATGACAATTGTCTGTTCAAAAAGAATTTCATAAATATTTGTTGTTAACTGAACCTTTTAAAACATATTCATGTAAGGGTGCCTGTACACAGCGCATGTAACCCGTGCAAGTAAAGATGCGGGTTACCCGCGCGAGTAACATGCTCAAGCTAATTGATCAAATTACCCGCGGGGTGCTTGTACACGGCGCATGCAACTCGCGCAAGTAATGGTGCGGGTTTGCGGTTTACCTGCGCGAGTAACATGCGCAGGCTACTTGATCAAGCTACCCGCGTGAGGCATGTACAGTGTACACGGCGCATGTAGCTTGAGCATGTTGAGGCATTTGCGCGGGTTACATGCGCCGTGTACAAGCACCCTAAGACACATGGCCCAGCTCAGCCATGTTTTTAACATATCCTACTACTATTATAAAGGCGAAAGTTTGTGTGTATGGATGTATGGATGTTTGTTACGCTTTCACGCAAAAACCACTGAACGGATTTGGCTAAAATTTGGTACACAGATAGTTTATAACCTGGATTAACACATAGGATAGCTTTTATCCCGATTTTATGTTCCCGTGGGATAATTTTCGAGTTGTAGCGGGTGAAGCCGCTGGCAACAGCTAGTACCTACATAAAAACAAAGTAATGTTGAACTTGTTGCAATGTTGAAAACTCATCAACACATGTTGAAAACACTCACTCGTCAAAATCATCTCCTACACTTTTCTTGTATGTATAATGCACCTAATAAATCTATAAAAGTCCTCCTTGCCTGGGCATAATAGAAGGGACTGTCAGACTTTTACTGACTAAAAAAACCTTGTTTTTTCACATGACCTATGCGTTCCTGGACGGAGGTAAGCAATCTGGGAATCGAACCTATTGCATCATTTGCATGTTCTTGACCAGTGAGGGATATAATTAACTAGTAAGGGTAAAACAACAACAAAAATCAAGTACAACTTTTATTTTTCACCACCCAAGTCCTTTAGAACCAACGACGAAATCAGTCAAAAACCAGTATTTAAAAAAAAATCTAAGATCCTCAAAATACCAACCAATAAATTCAATAACTGTTCCTCAAAAAGAACAGTTCCACCAAACATTCCTCCGCAAGTTCTTCAAAGGCACAGGGGAACGTTATTTGTCCTATTTCTTTATGCCAAACATAAAATGTTCCGTCGAAACTCTCAAAGAGATCTGTCTGTCTGTCTGTTCGCAGCCAAAAAGCTCTCGAGAAAATTTTTCTATCAGCCGATGTCTCCCTCTATTTGCTAAGACCTGTTTCGTTAGAGGCAGTGAGTGTTTCCATTGAGTTTAAGACTTTTTGACGATATTTCAATTTTGTCTGGCCGCGATGAATTAATTGTTAGGACTTTTATTTAGTAAACTTACTTTTGCTCGCGGCTTCGTTCATGTCAAATTAAACTGACAGTCGATTCGGCGATACGTGGTGCCATCTCTTAGTTTTATTTACAGAGTAAAAATGAAATAACTTTGCTAAGCTTGAGCTTCTAAAGATCTACCCAAGAATGGTAGATTTGGACTTTAGTTTCCAACACATTTTATTCACCTTTTATTTACAGAGTAAAAATGAAATGACTTTGCTAAGCTTGAGCTTCTAAAGATCTACTCAAGAATGGTAGATTTGCACTTTACTTTCCAACACATTTATTCACCTTTTATTTACAGAGTAAAAATGAAATAACTTTGCTAAGCTTGAGCTTTTAAAGATCTACTCAAGATTTCTAGATTTGGACCTAAGTTTCCAATACATTTTTTATTCACCTTACATCTACACAAATCTCGTATCGTATCAAACATCGGAAACAAACAAGTCTCTTTGCATGTAGGACGTCGAGTCTTCGGCAAATATGGACACCGCGTATGAAGTCAAACAAAATTACGTATTCCATAAAAATATACCCCTTTTGCGCACGTGACAAGCAGAGACGTGTCAATATTGTAGCCATAACTGTAGTTAGTTTCATATAAATATACGTTCAAAATTCAGTTGCAGATGTCTGACGTGAAGACATAATAAAATCTATGTACATACTTATTTAGGTAACTTTTCATTTGTAGGTTTGCTTTCTTGTCCTAACGTTTCCAATGTGGACCACTGCTGGGAGTCTTTGGTCTTATGGACCCGCTCGCTTATGGACCCACGAGTTCTCTGGAATCACATAATTTTTTTATTGAATTTTTATATTGGCTAAATGGAACCAAATCAAATAGATAACTAAAGAGATAATTATTGTTTAAAGCTTCCATATTGATACAGTTGAGCACTTTAGTTGACGCAACGAAATTTTGACAAATAGTTTATTTTCAATCAATGAAAAATACCTAACAAAACTGCGAGATTGGGCTTTAATGCTTTTTCTTCTTGACTATACTAATAATGAAATTAAGCAGTGGGTCCACGAGACCAATTCAATGCGTGATTGAGATAAGTTATCCAGTGGGTCCATTCCGAACTGGTCCACTTGACTATTGGCTCCTAGTTTCCTCTTTGTGAAAGGGAGTGAGATCATAACCTAAGTAACCATCTTTGCCAACCCAAAATACCTTCTAATAAGTTAATTGACACGTTATTAAGCTGAATATTTGAAGACAGTAGCCGCAACGATTCGAGCGATCAGTATTCGAGGAATTTGTCGGAGAATTTCGACATTCCGATGGTCGACGGTGACGTAAGCTCATTGGTTACCTAGCTGTAATATTGAAAGGTACATAGTGATTTGTTTGGTTTACAACATTGTTAGAAATTTTCAGGAAAGTTGATAATTTTTATGATAATTTTGAGACTTTCGAATTGAAAACCTTCGGGCGATCCCTAGTCCCTTGACCATCAGAATCATGTTGCTGCAATCGTACACCCTGTTCCTTAAATTACCCCTTTGAGTTCCAGGGCGACATGAACCTATCAAAATTTGCGTGAGTAACGCTCTTAAATATGTCCAATTTTTTCGACTTTAAAATAGCACTAAGAAGGATATGAGGCTGACCTTCTCTCATCAGTAGAACAAAATTAAAATAAACAATTTTCTGGCGTCTGAAATTTGTCATTTTTTGTATATAAAAGGTTACAAAACTCTCTCAAGATACAGCTTACTTACAGTAGAAACACACAACGTTTAAAAAAAACAATTCAGAATGCCGAAAGAATCTGTTCACCGAACCAGTTATGTACGCAGCACTGACTCGCTTTGTTTATTTGCTATCAAAAGAATTTTTTGTTTACCACCGTCATCTAATGAGACAGCGGATGCATTCTTCTTTATTTATCGAGATGAAGCCGACGTTTCTCGTCATTGTTCACGAGACGCGACGCGAAACAACCGACAAAAAATGTATTTGGTCTCCCGAACTGAAACCTTCGCGAAATTATTTTTCATAGTCAGCTTTACCGGGCTTTTCATGTACGTAGCGCTGGCATTTTATTCATTTCATACTGCGTATAGCAGTGTGTCTCAAACGGCAAAGTACCGGGAGCGGTTCAACGAAACGAAGGGTTACGAAGCAGAAGACAGGTTCGAGAAAGATCTGAAGTACATTCTTGTATGGGCGAAATATCGATCGTTTAGTAAAAACGTTACGCTGTTACCGCACGAGGGACAAACGCTGTTCATTGAGAACAATTGCCCAGAAATCAATTGTTATATCACAACAAACGAGTCCATTCTTAACAATGACTACTTGAACTTCGACGCCATCGTTTTCAACATAACTCTAATGATGAAATATGGGTACATCCATAATCTCCCAACGAACAGAACCAAGCGGCAGAAATACGTGTTTTACGGCATGCAGCCTGCAGATAGCCGCCCTATATGCAACGTTCGTGTAGACAACTTTTTCAACTGGACTTGGACTTACAAATTTTATTCAGATGTATTCACTCCTTTTATAGAAGTGAAAGACCTGAATGGTAAAGTTGTAGCCCCCAGTAGGAGAGTACTGTGGACCACACATGTCAAACCGGTAACGGATAGTGATGTTCGCAAAGTGAATACGAAGACAAAAGCGGTAGCATGGATTCTAGAAGACTGTAAGCAAGAGAGAGCGAAGAAAACATTTCTTCACAAATTATCTCGAGCTTTGAAAGCATTTAATTGGACTATTGATGTGTATGGATGTGGTAATAGACAGTGTCCTCCAGAGGGATGTCTAAAAGCTATTGAGAGAGACTATTATTTTTATTTAGCGGCAGAAGTGAGTATGTCTGAGGATTATGTGACGGCAGAAGTGTTGAAAGGTTACCATCACGACGCGGTGCCAGTTGTGGTTGGTGGCGCCGATTATACCAAGTAAGATATTTTAAAAACCTACACAACATTAAAACAGTTATTCCAATAATGTTTGTTCCGTTTATCAATCTTAATTATTTGAACACGATGTTTCTTTTTTCTTTTTAAGACATTTGTTTCATTTGGTTTCGCACCAAAATGATTCTCATTTCTTGTGATCTGCAGAGAAAAGTGTAGTTTATTTCTTTCAACAATAACATCGCAGGCTTTGTCTCAGTCACCTTTGTCTAGACTAGAGTCAAGAGCAAACACAGCTAAAATAATAAAACAAAATGTTTTTGTTTTCATCATCATGAAAATAGTGCTCATGCAGTGACTAGAACCATCTTGCTAGAAATATTCGCATCCAAACATGTATTAGTAAATCAAGTACTTTTGTTTCCATACGCCTTTTAGTACAATTGGACCACAATGCGTTTTAGTACAATTTTATGTTTTATCTTACATTTTGACTCTAGGACTATGTTGCTTATTGAGTTTTTGTCTTTCTAACTCTGTCTACTATGTGTTCATCATCGTCTTTTATAATATAAGTGTTTAATGACTCTTCCATTTCCCCAGATTTCTGCCAGACAACTCCTACATAAACTACCAATATTACACCGAAGAGAAACTGGCAGCCATCTTAGATTACACCATTCGAAACCCAGCAGTCTACCAGCAATACTTCAACTGGAAGAACTACTACACAATAGAGAAAGTAGACGAGTCCCGAGGATACTGTGACCTCTGCAAAATGCTGAATGATAAGAAAAAGTACCAATCTTATACTTTATACAGTCATTTTAGAACATGGTGGTACAGTGGCCCGTTGAGAGAAAAATGCCTCCCCAAAGGGGCAGAAAGCATATCAGTGATTAAGGAGTATCTGAAAGAGCCTGGGAGGTTTAATGTGTAATATCCTGTTGATAATAGATTGAAGAAATAAACTGTCATTTTGGAAAAAGTTTAACAGCTGTTAAACATCTGTCGTCTTACTACAAAAAGTTAAACATCTGTTGAACACTTGTCTAAATAAGTGTAATAGCAAAACGACCATTAAAGGCGCGTAACCAGAAAGTTGGCAACGTCCCAAATAATTCTGTCAATGATTATCAAGTTGAAATTAATTTGGTAAATTTTCTGTATGAAAATAAGAAATATGGCTCTATAGTATTTTATTTTTATTATTATTTAAAATTCAATTATTTAAAGGACATACTATATATAAAAACTAAAATTAAGAGTAAAATATTTACAGAAATAACTAAACAAAAACTAAAACTAAAATTTAAAGGGCGTCAAAAAACTCATCCACATCGCTGTCAATGGGGAAAGTGCCCAGAACGCTGGCAGCATTGCCACGTTGGATGGCAATGCTGATCCTTTGACCAAGAAATATGCCAGCCCTCTGGTCACGCGAGGCGTCGACTATACGCTTGGCGATATCTTTGAAAACTCGATGAGCACTCGGACCCCATGGCCCTAGTGTTTCAACCCCAAACGGCTCAAATACATAGTTAGTAGTCAAGCCATTGTATTTGCGCCGTTTGAGGTTTTCGGCACTTGCAGCAGCCGCACCAGCACAGCATGCAGTACCAGGAAGATGGGATGGCGCAAGGGTGTCGACACAGGTTGCATCCCACACCAAAGGTCTACCCAACTTCCATGGCATTATAGTCATCCCATCTGGTCTCTTCCCATCGTCGCGTGCCAAGCCACTGGGTTCTAAAACGGCTGGCACACCGGCGGTGACAAGAGCACGACGGATAATGTCATTTAAACTTGCGTGCCGTGCTAGCCGACCCGCACTCTTGCTGCAGGAAAGGCCATGGTGCCCGAGGCAGTCGACGCCTTCGCCACACTGACAACGATGTGGAGCCCCACAAGGAGCGCCAAGACGCAGGCATGTAGCGATCCGGAAGGTTTCGTCACCCAGCATAGTGCCTATGTTGGGTGACGGTAGTGCCTGAAGCCATAGACCCGACTCCCATTCGCCCACAGCCAGCAGGCGGGCACGCTCTACAGAATTGGTTGACGTATTAATAAGATTATACCGTACCAACCTGCAGAGCGGCTCATCCCACTGCCTCTGGGAAGATGGGTTCACGGGTCGATCTGAATCCGGGCAAGTCATTTTCCAGGCGTTCTCCGCATCGGTCAAGCACGGCACCTCAGAGTCAACCAGGGATAGATTTAAAATCTTCCTGGTTAAGGTTTCAGTGCTGTGGACAGAGGACAGGAACGCCGGTAAACTCACACTAGAAATTTTGCGGACGCCGAGTCCACCAAATCGGATAGGGAGGGTGGCTTGCAGCCACGCTCGGTCGTCCAGTGCCACATTAAGGATGGATGTTAAAGTTTCACGAAGAATTTGGTCAATTTTGTCCAAAATATGTGTGTGCTTCCACAGAGGAGAACACCGGAGAAAGTACATAAAATTTGGACCAAAACAACAATACCTAATAATGGTGAAAGCCGAATGTAAATTAATTTGGGAAAGTCGATCTGAAATGTCATTGAAATGATTAACTTTTTCGTCGATGAATGATGAAAAACTATCTTCGAAAATAGGGGAACCTAGGAGGTGCAGAGAACTTTTGTCTAAAATTTTGATTTGGGGAGCTATTGTATGAAATTTGTCAAGGGTAGATTGTCTGTCAGTCGTGTCAGAAAGAAAAATTTCACATTTAGATGGGTTAAGGTCCAGACCGATGGATTTAAATTCTTGTTTGAGAAATGTAAAATCATAGTGGCTCTATAGTGCATTAAAATTGTTATAGGAATGCGATTAAAACACTGAATTTGATGTTGTAACCATTTCAGATGTAAAAAAGCATTTGGAAAGATGCTAAATACGTTTTTACATTTAAAACTGTGTTACGATATTAATTATTGCATTCCATAATCTTTGTTTAAGCGCACTGCAAAGCCATATTTCTTTTTTCCATTCAGTAAAATTGCCAAATGAATTAAAACTAGTTAATATTTGACAACTATTTGCGACTTTGCCAACTTTCAGAATACGTGCTTTTAAAACAACGTCAAATTCCGTTTGGGGAATTTGGATTCAGATACAAAATTAATTTTGAGTGTAAAATATGGTACACTCCAGAAAATTACATGGGTGTAGAAGTATAGAAGTCACTGCTAAAGTTTACAAGTATGGATAGAACAGAAAGCTTTTAAAAGTAAAATAGATTTTAAATAGTTTATGGTCGCTTGCCGATCACTAGTAATAAGTATTGAATTTTGTAAATATTTTCGTTCGTCATAAATTGAATACTGTAACTGTGAGATGTTGTAAATAATATCAGTAATTACAATATTAAAAATTATATCTTTGATTTACTTTTCAATTCTTTAAATAATTTATTATTGAGAATTAAGTTAAGGTATTTGTTTTTGGCTTCATTATATTTTTTCTGTAAATCTTTTCCATCGTAAACAATCTAAATTAATTCAAGCACCAATAATTCGGGCACACCGCAATTGCGGCGGTAAGACCCCTCCCATCGGATGACGCAGGTCCTCACCGGACACGGAAGTTTCGGGAGGTACCTGTGCCTGATGGGGAAGGAGGAAACGCCCGGGTGCCACCACTGCGAAGATCGCCCGGAGGACACAGTAGAGCATACGGTGCAAGACTGCCCAGCTTGGGCGGTGCACCGACGTGTCCTCACGGCGGCGATAGGCGGAGACCTCTCGCGCCCGGCATTGGTTGCGGCCATGCCGCGGGCCGAGACGGAGTGGGAAGCGGTCTGCTCCTTCTGCGAGGCAGTAATGCTCGTGAAGGAGGAGGCGGGCCGCGAGCGAGAGAGAACAGCGTCTTCCCTCCGCCCCAACCGCAGTGGTAGGCGCCCGCGGCGTCGGACGTCAGCAGACGATCTCCGGCCACCGTAGGCGCGGGCATGCGGGCAGCGAGTAAAGGGCAACTCGCTGCCCGACCAAGGACCATGCCCGGGTCGACGGCGCGTTGTGTCCCACGCGCGCCTCAAAGAGCGTCAGCATAATGACGGGGCCCCCCTCTCAGAGGGCCAAAGCCTGCCGGGTCGCGGGATTATTTCCTTACCGTAACCCCGGAACGAAACAGGCTATGAAGGACACCGTGGATTTTAGTCAGTAAAAGTCTGACAGTACCTCCCGCCCTGCCCGGGGCCGGAGGACTCATTTGATGATTTTACCAAGCTAAAAAAAAAAGCACCAATAATTCAGTTTTTGTACATTTATTTCGATGTTTTTACGAGTATATCGACACGGTAAAACGGCCGTTTTTACTGTATTCCATAAAAAAATAGACTAAAAAACATGTTGCAAATATAGATAATCAGAGACTTTTTTATAGACTGTTCCCTCAAGTATTTCACACATTTTCATGCAAAGAAAATTCTGCCACATTTCAAATAAAGTTAAACAATAAACTGTATACAAAACCGTGTTGTATACAGCGTATTGTTTTATAACTCTCATTGTTTTTTATTCAATGAAGCGCACAAAATGCCCTAAAAATGTTGTAACACCTGACTGGTTTAATATTTAAGAAGACAAAGGTTCTTTCTGCAAAAGGTTACCCCTTTTGTCACCTATTGGGTCTTTGTTTAGAAGAATTTATCTGTGACATTTACTTGATAGAAAAAATAGTCCTATGGTAAAACAGTGTGTCAAAGATCATGGACTTACGGACGGCGAGTAATTGGTAGCTAAGGCCAAGACTCCATCAAAGCTATGTTATTGACACAGCTCCACTCCGGCAACGCAATTCTATTGGTTGTTCAAAACACGTCTCGACTCGCACAGTTTTGGTGCAGTCTCGGCCTAACAATCAAGAACTAGGCCCGAGCCGACAGCCCGTCCTTTTTTAGGAGTATAATCGGTTCATCATCTGCCTGCACCGACTGCCTATCTGACCACCACGGCCCTGTAAGAACTGTACCCAGTACAAACAGGGTTGTCGAAGTCATACGTAAACTCTTGGTAGGATTGGTTGTTGGTCTTTCAAACTTCTGACTAACAGTAGCGACAGTCAAAGATCTATAAATGGCAGCCTGGACGGCTTCACACGTCTTCTCGCTATGATAAACTCACTATGCCAGGACGGTCATTCATTCACAGACCAACCAATTATTTAGTCACAAACTCCTCTATCTTAAAAAAATCACGTAAAGCCGTTGGTCCTGGCTGTAATTTGTAGATCTCTGATAGTCGTTACTGTTAGGGAGCTCTAAAAGTGTGATAACCAATGTCTTACTATGGGGTATCATATTTCCCAGTTACTGGGTTGTGGAGGTCCGATAAGCAGTCGCTCAATGTAAATTACTAATATTCAGTTGCATCTGGTTCGACTGGAAGCCGACCCCAATATAGTTGGGAAAAGGCAGGCAAATGATGAAATACTCTTTCTTAAGATACCCTCATTAAAACACGTTTACCCACATACATCCTTCTAACCGTCAGCAACAAAATCAAACTGGATCAAAAACAAACAGCACTGACTTCATTCATTACCATACCGTAGTACCTAAGTAGGGTCAGCAACAAAGAGCTGTTGAATATTCGAGCAGGCGATCTCTGCGATATGCTAACCACGCCGAGTACTTGACTTGCCGACGGTACTGACGAAATGTATGAATTTTTCAGTATTTACTACTTGGGAGGAGGAAGGAGCTTTGTTTCATCAGCTTTGAGTGTGGACTGATTGTTTTGTTCTAGTCAGTTCTGTTTTGTTGGATTTTTAACAGCAAGGGCGGTGGTTTGTAGAGGAAAAGTTTTTAGCATGACATGTGTACAACGACCAATTTCTGTCTTATACTAAGGGTGCTTACACGGCGCATGTAACCTGCGCAAGTAAAGGTGTGGGTTACCCGCGCGAGTAACATGCGCAAACTACTTGATCAAGCTACCCGCGGGGTGTTTATACACGGCGCACTATTCGCGCAAGTAATGGTGCGGGTTTGCGGTTTACCCGCGCGAGTAACATGCGCAAGCTACTTGATCAAGCTACCCGTCTGGTGCTTGTATACGGCGCATGTAGCTTGAGCATGTTGAGGCACTTGCGCGGGGTACATGCACCGTGTACAAGGACCCTTAGAATGGACAAACCATATAGGACGATACAAATATTTTACGTTCTTTCATTTTGTCTATTCTAAAGTCGAAAATATTATTATGATTGACTGCTATTCTTGGACTTCAGCCTTTATTAGATCTTCATTATGTATTTAATCTAATTTATTTGTTTTTGATGAAAATTAATGCATTTTGGCACCTTCAAATATAGATAAATAGACCTTATAGTTGTCGGCACGATTGACGCAGAGGCGGTCGACTGCTGCACTTCTGTTAGCGTGTTCGATCCCCGCAAGGAACTTTGTATGTTCTACTAGTAGTTGTTCCAGGTCAAGGTGTTTGTATGTGTGAGTTTCTATGTTTGTAAACGCACCCACGATACAGGAGAAAATCCTAGTGTGTGGCGAAATTCTTTAAGAGGATCGTCTACCGAGCGCTCGTCCATACTAAGAGAGAAAACGTTTTCCTACCCCTAAATGTTATCCTATCTCAATGATTTTTTAGAATGCTTCCTACACAATAAAAAACTAGGTTTATAGGTTTTCTTTTTCAAAAGTAACTCTTTGGCGCCTGTAACTTTCAAACTATTATCAATTTTGAAAAAGAGAAAACCCATAAAATCATTGAGATAGGATAACATTTAGGGGTAGGAAAACGTTTTCTCTTTTAGTATGGACGAGCGCTCGGTAGACATTTGTCT
Organism: Agrotis segetum; assembly: GCA_036375495.1. Taxonomy (NCBI): domain Eukaryota; kingdom Metazoa; phylum Arthropoda; class Insecta; order Lepidoptera; family Noctuidae; genus Agrotis; species Agrotis segetum. The sequence goes on from JAQSVV010000065.1 coordinate 130,454, forward strand.
TAAATATTAAAATATTGACCTCCTGAAAAGTATAACTTTTATGATTAGTGGCCTAACGAACCAATAATAAATCTTCAAAGAACGTACAAACAGATCCATCCACCTTCCAAACCGTTAACCACATAGCAAAGACACTTATGAAGTAATGAAGTCTGCCTGATGAATATTCGAGAAGGCTTGACGACACTTCTCCCCGTGAGAGGGCGCCACTGAACTAGCGATTTGAATTATGCCTGGTCAGGTCCTTAGGTAGCTGGCGTGGTGATAATTAAAATATAAGGCCGGGATGATGAAAAGATGGATAGGTTATAATTTGAAGTGGGATAAGTAGAAGATCAGAGAGACTACTTATTCTCCGGGATGGTTCTTTGATGCAGTGATGTCGCGGATTCGAATCTCGTATGGAGGAAATACTTGTATGGCCTACAAGTGCTTTTTGCAAGTGATTGTATATTTTTTTCATTTTTCACTACCACTACTACGATATAAAATTGTATGTAACACCTCTGTATAACAATATTCTGACAAATAAACTTATTATTATTATGTTGTTTATTCATTTAAATACACATATTTTACATTTCTGAACATTCTTAAAAAAGGAATACAAAAAAAGAAATCATGTAAAAAGAAAAAAATAGAGGTCCGCCGGTGTGGGAGCAGGGTCCAAGCTACCGGTGGTTAGGGCTCCAGAGACAGGAACCGCCTCACAATACGAGCCGTATCGAGGAGTACTGCCTTCTGAATCAGGCCCTTGATCCAACCCCCTAGAGAGCCTCGAAAGGTGTTCGTCGAGGCTCTTTGCCATTAGGCCATTGGCCGTAACGACAATCGGCACAATGATAGCCGAGCTCACATTCCTGTTGTTCTGCTATACCCGCGCTGAAAACATAGATTAAATGTACAATAATTTCTAAAAACACGCGGTATCTATCAAATCGGGGTAAGTAATATAATAATATGATATAACTACAAAATCTCTAAAACTTACAAGAGATAACAACTGAACATATAATTTTATTTGATATAACGATCTGTTAATATAATAAACGATTGACATAATTTTATAATGACTAATTTCTATAAGCATAACAATCAATGAATATAAAATCGTTTTGTATACCGCTCAAAAGACATAAAACTTATTTGGTCTAATTTTTTTTTCTTCCTGGCAAGTAATCTAACACTGATGTACCTAGTAATAGTACCACCTGCCGTGAATCTTGGACGGAGCCCCGCTTCGCGGGGCTCCTATTTCTGCGTACAGGGTTTAAAGTAACCTAACACGAAGGGGATGTCGGGGTCTTTCAGACCCCGCCATCCCCTTCGAACCTAACCTGTCCGTGTCGGGGTGCCCCAAGTCCCGAGCTCGCTTCGCTCGCTCTTGCATCCTAGGTCAAATAACTGAAAAATTATACGTTTCAAACGTTACATTTAATGATTTTCGTTTTATTAAACGTTTTATCAAATAAAATTATATAAAATGAGTTTTAGAGTAACACAAACATTATGTGTGGAGAAATTATATCAACCGTTGGTATATCTCACGTTGATTATATCATGTGAACGTTATTGAAATGAAAATATATCAAATAACTTTATATGAAATGAGACGCACCCATCAAATCGCCCGCATGCGTGGATTGCAGCCCACTCCCAACAACAAGATAATTATGGCCTATATCCCAGCAGTGGGAACATCAGACTGATTATGCTAAGTATCAACGTTATTTCCTTGCAACACGGTTATATTCCTTCCTCAAACTATCAATTTTGAAATTGGTAAGTCATTAAACAACTAAGCTCATTGTGTAATTGTATCGCATTGCGATAGCGATGAGATTCGGCGATATATCGGCGAATAGGTGTTAACTAACTAACACGCACCTGTGCCCGATGTACTGTTACCCTTACTAACGGTTCTCGAAAGTGATTTAACCTTCTTCTTCGTCGATGATATTAAAAAATTAGATGGGCCACGACTCCTAATAACAGGGGACCGATGTCTGTCAACACATTAAGCAAAAAAGTCTTATATCTGTCTCATTTCAACCACTCCTGTGAGCCGTAAACATACGTTGAGACAGAACAGACCTTGAGTTAGCCAATCACAACGCAGTACCCCGTCCCCCTCGCTTACGTAGTACCTCAGTGAGTTGACAGAATAGTTTTTGTTCCTTAGATCGTGCATGCAGAGTCTAGTATTATATCGTCGTTGCCCTCAAAGGACCACCAGCTCGTCTTTTATTTTATTTTTTAACCGACTTTAAACTTGCCGACAATCGACTTCGTGGTAAAACGACGTTGTTGAAGGGGCTGTCAGAGTCCTTCTGTCTAAAAGTTCATCCTATTTATATTAAGATATAGTTTAAAATCAGATAGATTTAGATGTAACACTGTGTTATTTCGAAAATTTTCTCTACAATATTCGACAACCGGGCACGTCTGTGATAGTTCAATTGGTGGTTAAGCGTGTGAAGTACTTGTGCAGAAGGACGCAGGTTTGACTTCTGCTCGCAGTCAAACTTTCCTTCAAAAAAAAAAATTAAAACTTACCGAACTTCAAACCTACATTAATCAATTGAGTCCTGGAACCCAGGGCAGATCAGGAGGGACTTCCAGACTACCTAAAATCCACCTAAAATCCTCCCTAAAATCCACTGTGTCCAATAGCACTTTACGTTTCGGTAGTCACGGTTATCGTGAGTCCCGGCAGGCTTTGGCCCTTAAAGGGGGCCCCGTCATTATGCTGACACTCTAAGAGACGTGCGTGCAAAACATTCGAAGAACAGATAATTTCAATAGAAAATAAGCAAAAACATTTTCTGGGCCAAACTTGGTCCGTGGTACTGGTACATACAGCTAGTTCTATTAGCCGTGCGTTGTTCGCATGCGAATAAACACCTGCGCCCACAGTGTTCGAATAAACTTTTAGCATCACTGACTATTTAACTTAGTTTACAAAGCAATTGGGAAGGTGCAGCGAGAATTGTTTCAGTAGTTTTAACTGGGGCTAGATAAATGATTTATTTTATAAAAGAAAATACTTTGAAATGTTTGTTCCCTCTCACTTATTTTCTAACTACATATTTATTTTCGTAATAGAAAATTTAATTAATGTAAGTAGTTTATTTAATTGAAGGTTATACTTGTTTTCTCTTTTTTGTTCTTCAAGAGCAGATAAACGCAGCACTCGAACAAAAGTTGTATTTGTTCGAGTGCTGCGTTTATCTGTAAATGATTGTGCACAATAGTGCACAATCATTAAACATTAAACATTATGCAAACAAATATGTTTATCTGTTTTGTTCTTTTTTTATGTCCATAACCGGTGTAAAGAATTGTTGGTAAACCAATAAAAAATTAATAAATGATTTGGTTTATACAATTTATGCCTTAAAAAATATAAACATCTGTTGACCGCTTATCTAAAAAGTGTGACTGCAAAACGACCTTATTCAACGTGAAATGTCGTTTTGACGTTGACAGTTTTTTAAGACAAGTTTTCAAAAGATGTTTATGTTTTATGTCGTATTTGTTTGCAAAAGAACGTCAATGTTAAATTACATCAGTAAAAATTTTAAAATTGACACAATGTATTACGATAATATTATTATTCCTATGACAATTGTAAAAGGGGTATAGTATGTGTGTCACTCCATCAATAAAAATACTGGAGCGATTCGGATAGTATATTCTGGCACACAAATTTATTCTAATATTATTAAGCAGAAGATTTTCTTTGGTTCAACGCTCTAATCTTAGGAACTACTGCAGCTGCGCATTGTTTTTTTTTGTATTAGATAATCCATTTATCTGGGAATAATATACTATATTATAACATCTGCATGCTACCAATATGAGGCGAGCATCGGGAAACCGCGGTTAACAGCCAGTAGTTCTTAAACTCCATTAAAAGAGAAAACTTTTGTCCTAAAAATATTTTATCGCAAGTTTTTTTTACGCGTTATGCGATTTTTATTCGTTTTAAGCTATTATTTATTGTTATTTTAATTAACTTTTTTTATACAAGAGAAAACATAACGTAACCAAAACTAGAAATATAGAAGTGTTACTATCTAAATTAAATAAATTATTTTTGTCTACCACGCGGGCAAGTCCTCGGGCAAAACTTAGTGAGCCATAAATACAGAGATATTTTCAAGGAAGTAATCTTTGACAGCAATGACAAAGGCCTCCCTTAGCGCCACCCCTCAACCTTCAACCCCGGCCTATGGAGTATGAGCTGAAACTGCGGATAGCGTTAAATAACTGATTGCATCCCCTGCGACCGATTGGGCACAAAGTTGCTGCTCCTGATATTATCCCGTTAGGGTGACTGTGATTTGAGGACGATTGCGGACAAAACTATTGACGCTCAATTTTTTAATAGTGTATTTTTTAATTCTCTAATGTATAATATACAAGTAAATAAAACAGATTAAACATGACTTGTCTCAATGGGAAATTATTGGCTCTACCCATTAATATATTAAAATCCAAGATGCACACTCAACGTCTAAAACACGTTCCTAAAAATGTGCGCAACATTCTAAATTGTGCGTTCATTTCGCCTACCACGGCCGGTCGTAAAATTGCTGCGTTGTAATAACAACTTTAAACAATTGACGTAAGGTTGAACTTGCAATAATATAGGCTTGTAGCTGATAGAAAGAGACAGAAAAAGAGCTTCGGGACACTTTCGTGCGTTACTTTTATTCGTGACTGTGCATCTTGGGTTTTTATACTCTACCCGAATTTTAGACATCACTTAAAACAATTAACCGAAAATATACATAAGAATATCGAGGGTATAGTGCTCAAACCCAATAAGTACGAAATTGACACTTTTGAGATATTCAATATTTAAGTTTTAAGGACATAAATACCTATGTTATTCAAATAATGTCGGTATAATGAGTATTTGTGGTAAAAGTGGATACGTTGAATTAGTGTAAAACAGTACTTTTGAGTTTCTGAGGTAGTCCATTTTGTCATAATAAAAATTTAAGTTACAAAGGGTACCGACTTATTGGGTTTTAGATCTAGAGAAATCAAACATATTATGTACTTCGAACATGTTTTTTTTAAAGAATCACAAGAAAAAAATCAGGAGAAATCACTCTTCGTCACTTTCGAAAGCTGTCGGTTTGGTGTACGTCTTCATACCACACATCCATCCATGAAATTCCTTTGGTATGATAAGTTTTTCCGAGATAAATTGTTTTAGCAAGGCTAAGTGGTACGGCGACCTCCCCGATGGCGTCAGCGTAATATGTTGCATTGACGTCACGCTCGTCCTGGCATCCTCGACAGCCGGTGGAACTTCAGGGAGCACTTCTTGCGTCTGGCCCCAAAACTGAACCGGGCACCAGCCGCCCTCAGGCGACTCCTGCCTAATCTCAGCGGGCCAAACCCCTCCTGCCGTAGGCTGTACGCCGGTGTCGTGCGGTCCATGGCAATCTACGGGGCCCCTTTGTGGGCCCTGAGCATCCGGACACGACCACTAAAGTTGGTCGCATGCCAGAGGGTCATGGCTATCCGGATGAGCCGGGGATACCGCACGATCACCGGCGAATCTTTCAACCTTGCCGGATTACTGCCCTGGGATTTCGAGGCACCCTCCAACGCGTCTATGAGTGGCGCGTGGAGGCGTAGTGCCGGGGTGTATCCCCGCTGCCTCGACAAGTCGAGGCGCGGCGGGAAGCGCGATCTTAGGGCAGTATGGAGGGGACGACCGACGTCCGGGCACGCCGCGTGACGCCTATCCTGCAATCCCTCTTTGAGGAATAGCAGGATAGGCGTCACGGCGTCCAGACCTACCGCATGACGCAGGTCCTTGACGGACACGGAAGTTTCGGGAGGTACCTGTGTCTGATAGGGAAGGAGGAAACACCCGGGTGTCACCATTGCGAGGATCGCCCGGAGGACACAGTGAAGCATACCGTGCAAGACTGCCCCGCTTGGGCAGAGCACCGACGTGTCCTCACGGCGACGATAGGCGGAGACCTCTAGCGCCCGGCAGTGGTCGCGGCCATGCTGCGGGGCGAGACGGAGTGGGAAGCGGTCGCCTCCTTCTTCGAAGCACTCAGGCATCAATGCCACGAAAGTTATCGGACAATTATTGTCATAATTAAAATATATTTTTAATTATGACATGTCCGTTACACTTTCTAACTATCAATCTATATTGTTTCCTTCACATCCTCTTTTACAATTGTTTTCTAGCTGCTTTAAAACCGGCGTCGTGCGGTCCATGGCCCTCTACGGGGCCCCTATGTGGGCCCTGGGTATCCGGACGCGACCACTAAAGTTGGTCGCATGCCAGAGGGTCATGGCTATCCGGATGATCCGGGGATACCGCACGATTGCCGGCGAATCGGCCAACCTCCTTGCCGGATTGCTGCCCTGGGATCTGGAGGCGACTGCCCTCCAGCGCGTCTATGAGTGGCGCGTGGAGGCGCAGCGCCGGGGCGTATCCCCGCTGCCTCGAGAAGTCGAGATGCGGCGGACAGAGCTCCGGCGCGATCTCAGAGCAGTATAGAGGGGACGACTGTTCAACCGACGGCTGGGCACGCCGCAATTGCGGCGGTAAGACCCCTCTTTGAGGAGTGGCTGGAGAGACGTCATGGCGTCCTCACATTCCGCCTGACGCAGGTCCTCACCGGGCACGGATGCTTTGGGAAATACCTGTGTCTGATGGGGAAGGAGGAAACGCACGGGTGCCACCACAGCGAAGATCGCCCGGAGGACACAGTAGAGCATACGGTGCAAGACTGCCCCGCCTGGGCAGAGCACCGACGTCTCCTCACGGCGGCGATAGGCGGAGACCTCTCGCGCCGGGCATTGGTTGCGGCCATGCTGCAGGGCGAGACGGAGTGGGAAGCGGTCGCCTCTTTCTGCGAAGCAGTAATGCTCGTGAAGGAGGAGGCGGGCCGCTTGAGAGAGAGGACAGCGTCCTCCCTCCGCCCCAACCGCAGTGGTAGGCTCCCGCGGCGTCAGACGTCAGCAGTCGATCTCCAGCCACCGTAGGCGCGGGCATGCGGGCAGCGAGTAAAGGGCAACTCGCTGCCCGACCATGGACCATGCCCGAGTCGACGGCGCGTTGTGTCCCACACACGCCTCAAAGAGCGTCAGCATAATGACGGGGCCCCCTCTCAGAGGGCCAAAGCCTGCCGGGGTCGCGGGACTTTTCCATCACTGTGACCCCGGACCATAAAGGGCTATTGAAGGACACCGTGGATTTTAGTCAGTACAAGTCTGACAGTCCCTCTCACCCTGCCCGGGGTGGGAGGACTCATTTGATGATTTTACCACGATAAAAAAAATGCTGCTTTAAAAACGATTTTCTACTCGCATTAGCTCAGTTCGGACTACGCTAGGTCCAATTTATTTATATTGGGTTCTCTTCGAACAAAGTATCAAGAAAGTTAGTTGACGATGAAAGCTAATACAATATAACTAAACATAACTTGTTACTTTTGATACATAATCGAACAGTAAAACCCAACAAATACATTTATTTTAATTTAACTTTTGGTTTTGTTTGTTTTTTTAATCTACGTATTTGAAGGTAAAACCCGATAAATACAAATAGTGATTATTGCCTCGAAACAGTTAGGTCATTTTAGCTAAAATTGTTGAACGCTCAATACCAATAAAAAGCTTTATGTGGTTTAAGCGTGAAACAAAAATATTATGTTACAAGATAACACGCTTTATAGGGTACCAGTTTTTAAGTCTTAGCTAAATGTGGTGACTTTATTGGGTTATTACCTTCAGTAACTTTCTTTCTGCTGCGAATTCAACTTATTGGATTAGACCACTGGAAAGAGCGTCAAAAATGCATTAAGATGTACTAATAAAACGATTTTTGATTTTTCGGCACTTATTGGGTTTGAACACTATACCCTCGATATGAACTCACAACTTTTTCGCGGAATTAAATAACCTCATGACTTTTCTGTATAAGTATGCATTATGCATGAGGGCAGGTGAAAGAGGCCTGAATTCTTCATCCAAGTCTGGATTTTTGTACCGAAATTAGCACATTCTTCATTCCATAAATATGCGTTAATAATAAAATAATTTTTTCAACACCAACGTAACAATATAATCCTCATTATAACTTGTATTCATATGCATCCTCAACTTATAATTCATCAGAGCAATCCGTTTAATTACAGATGACGTGGTTTCCCTGTAATGTGGTATTTATTTGCGGCTGTAATGGATGAGTCGCTCGCTTGCAATTTATTATAAAGGCCCCAATGTAAAATTGAGATTAAATAATATTTTGTGGGCTGATATCGTTTGTATTGTGAACTTTTATTGGTGTATTTTACTGTCATAATTTAAGCCATTTAAGTGATCTTTTTAAAAAGCTAACATTTGTCTAGAAAAAGTGTAACTGCAAAACGACCCTTATATCAAAGTGAAACGCCACGCCGCGCCGTTTTGAAGATGATTTTTCATTTGATATTTGATTTGGACCTTATCACAAGATTTTTAATTACAGCGTACTTGAGGCTACTGCGTTAATTGTATGGAAAAATGAAAGAACGCCTGTAGTGTCCGAACGGGGAACTAATTTCTTCAAATTAACGTCAATGTTTCAGTTTTCAAAAAAATGGAAAAGTCTTGATAAGGCCTCTGTTTCATCTTACGAAATGACAGCCACAGAAGCGCGAACAAAAATATAACACATCAAAAATAACCTCAAAACCGTAATGCAATTCCTCTTCAATATAGAACCCACATTTTCACAATAAACGCAATCCTCCTAAAGCCATCGTTTACCATAACAATAAGATAAAATAGAAATAAGACATACAAAACATTGAAATGTAAAGAAGATAGATGGATGCCTTATTGTAAGAAAGCTAAAAGTATTCAATAATAAATCTGAGTTGGGAGACGTCGATCACAGATGTGTCCTGGAGGACTGATATCGGCATTCGTTTTAATGCAAAATTGAAAGGAAAGGCGAGGAAAAAAATGTCTTTGTCGGTAAAAAGGATGGCTATGTTTTTTGGGCGGATATTCTATGAAATAGGGAATTATTTTATTAAGGGACACAGATTATTAGTTTGACTTAGAAGTGATATGAAAACAATAATAATATTATGATGAGCTATAGGAGGATCGTCTACCGAGCGCTCGTCCATACTAAAAGAGAAAACGTTTTCCTACCCCTAAATGTTGTACTATCTCATTGATATTTTAGAATGCTTCCTACACAGTAAAAAACTAGGTTAAATAGGTTTTCTTTTTTTCAAAATTTATAATAGTTTGAAAGTTACAGGCGCCAAAGATTTACTTTTGAAAAAAAGAAAACCTATAAATCTAGTTTTTTACTGTGTAGGAACCCCTTTGTTTTTGGTGTAAACATCATATTAGATTGAGTCTTCCTACCTTAGGACTGGTTAACTCATGTTGATGACTATGTAGCACAATCCTGCATTTAAAAAATCTCTTCTATGTATCAATTCCCAAAACTTGAGGGAAAAATAAAATAAAAAAATAATGAAATTATGACATTTATTGCATTCAAAGATACCCTAATAAAAAAAGAATTTCTTAGCTCTGAAAAAAATACAAAATTTTATGTTCAACTAACCCGGTAAACAATAGAGTTAACTTTTATTAAAATGTATTTTATTTTATAACAACCTAACTATTTACATTAAAAAATAAAAATAATAAGACAACCTACAATACAAATTAAAATAATAGTGGGTAAAAATCTTCCTCAACACTGCCAAACCGTCACTCAACTATGCTGGGTTCGGATCCCAGTCGTACTAGATGCAGCTGAATATCAGTATTTTACTTGAAACGTCTACTTATCTGACAACCCAGAAACTGTGTAATGATTTGCTATGCTAGCTGATAAAAAAACTTTAAAGGCCGCATATTCTGAAAGTTGGCAACGTCGCAAAAAGCTGTCAAATATTTACAAGTTATAATTAATTTGGGAAATTTTCTGTATGAAAACAAGATATATCGCTTTGTAGTATAAAAGTGTAAATGCAATTAAAACACTGAATTTGATGTTGTAACCGTTTCAGATGTATAAAAGTCATTTGGAAAGCTTCCAAATGCTGTTTTTTACATCTAAAACTATATATTCGGTGTAACGATATTAATTATTGCATTCCCATATCAATTTTTTAGTTCGCTACAGAGTTATTTTTCTTATTTTCATACAGTAACAATGCTAAATTAATTAAAACTTGTTAACATTTGACAACCATTTGCGATGTTGCCAACTTTCGGAATATACGCTCTTAAGACTATGTTCATATCCATGGGTTACCGAATTTGTTGCAGAACAATGCATCTTATAACTAGATTAGAACAGTGTGATTCTAAAATTATTATTTTTTATGATTTTCTGATTGCCCTATAGTCCCCGCCAAATAAGTCTGGAATAAAGTCATTGATCCTAATGATGCATCGTTCGAATTTCATAATAAAATATAAAGTCAAGATCGCCTCTTACCACGATACGTTGCTTTTGGTCGTTCTACGACATTTTCTTTACATTTTTTCGAATGGTTTTGAAATATTGCAATACTCGTATATTGGTACACGGAGGTCAACATATTTTATTCCACACATATCTGGCGGAAACTATAGAGCCTTATTTTGTCGAACTGAACTACAAACACAGCCAAGCAAACGCCAAACATCACTGCTAACATATTCTCGATCTTTTTAGCGAACGCTAGCCGATGGTCGTCCTGCCGGGGATGCGGGACATACGTATACCGCGACTCCTGCACACAAAGGGCTACCGAAGGACACCGTGGATTTTAGTCAGTACAAGTCTGACAGTCCCTCCAGCCCTGCCCGGGGTTGGAGGACTCATTTGATGATTTTGCCACGTAAAAAAAAAAAGAAAAGCCGATGGTCGTCATGAAGATGTCACATTGTTGGATCTACAAAAATGCTCGCTAAGACGCTTGCGTTTGTTTTTCTGTAAAGTAGCATTAATTTAAAAATAATGCTCCAGTTTAACAGCACCTCGAAACAATAGTCCTTATAAACTATCAGAATTGTCCAAAATTCACAAAATATTATCAGGCATCTTCTGAGCATTGAACAACTTATACAATCGTTTCCTTTGGCACACATCTTTGAATTCCGGGTCCCACCATCTTCTAAAATTAGTTTTTATAATAGGAGCGCCGCTGTTCTGATTAAGTTTAGTGCACAGATCACAAACTTGGGACCTAGGTCGTATTTGGTAGAAGTAATATTTCATCCAATCAAAAAAGAATTCGTACATATCCGTGTTTTTGATGAGGTAGTTGAGGAGAGCTCCTAGCTTCTTCATGTCGAAGGCTTGGGCATTGATGTAAGAGCCGGGAGGTAGGAAGCTGAAAGACAAAATGAAAGTCAATTAGAAGTTCCAACCCCACGGGAACATATAAATGGGGTACGAACTATCCTATGTGTTAATCCAGGTTATAAACTATCAGTGTATCAAGTTTTATCCAAGTCCGTTCAGTAGTTTTTGTGTGAGACTTTAACAAACATCATCATCATACTAGCCGTAAGACATCCACTACTGAACATAGGCCTCCTCTTTAGACTTCCAGTAGAACCGGTTGTAAACGGCCTGCATCCAGCGTGATCCTGTGGCCTTCATAAGATCGTCTGCCCACCTAGTGGGTGGACGTCCTACGCTGCGCTTAACAAACATACATTTTCACAATCTTTCTTATTTAAAATACATAAATTAATCTACAAAATAAAAACATGATTATTTGACTCGTTTGGCGGTACGATCGGCGCAATGGTCGAGCGATTGGACTGCGGCGCTGCGTGTCGCGGGTTCTTTTAATGTTCGGAACGAATATTTGTAATAAACTGCAAGTAGTTGTTCCTGATCTAGATGTTTGTGTAAGTTAATGTTTGCAAACGCAACTGCGTTACAGGAGAAATGCCATTTTTTTTTAAATATGCTCCGCACTAAAACGAATTAAATAACGTTATCATCTCATAACAAATAGCCAGTTTTGGCGTTTGAATTTCAAATGGCTTAGAAACAAAAGAACATCCTACTAATCCTACTAATTTTATGAATGCGAAATTTTGTGAGGATGTATGTATGTGTACACATAATATGTTATGTAGGTATGTTTGTTACTCTTTCACAACCACTGAACGGATTTGGCCAAAATTTGGTACACAGATAGTTTATGACTTGGATTAATACATAGGATAGTTTTTATCCCAATTTTATGTTCCCGTGGGATAATTTTTGAGTTGTATCGGGAGAAGCCGCTGGCAAAAGCTAGTAATTAAATAAAACTTACTTGGCATAGTCATTGGGTCCAAGAACAATAGGTATAGCAGCATGCGACATAGCAGTTACCATCACCTCGGTCACATAATCTATGGTCTGATACTCCTCTAAAACAAGTTGAAAGAAATATTCATTTTCCACCATTTTATAGCATTTCATGGCACTGCCTCCCGGACATTTTTTCTGGGAACAAGGCCCATAAATGTCCAATGTGTAATTGTATCCCTGCAACTCATTTCTCAACTCCTTAATAAAGTCTTCGTGTTTCGATTTCAGTTTGCATTTAGTCAAAATCCAAGCCACTGCCTTTTTTTTCTGTCTGATCTTATCAGTTAATCTCTTATTCTTTTTCATTTTCTTTACCCATTTCATGTTTGTTGTTGGTCCAACGATGGACTTATTCTTGCTATGGATTTCTATGAACGGTTGGGGTATATCCGAATCTAATCTGTATGTCCAAGTCATGTTGAAAAAGTCCTCCAAATCATAATCGCACAACGGATGTTTCGTCGGCGTTTCTAAAGACCGGAATATGTATAACTGATCGGGCGATCTTGTCAAGTTTAAGAAGTCTACATCCATTTTTAGTACGTAGTCTATATCGAACACAACTGCGTCGAAATCTTCGTCGTTATTCAGAGTTGCTTTATCATAAGTGATGTAACAGTTTATGTACGAACATTTTTGGTCGATAAACATCTTCTGTCCGGGTGCAAACTCAGTGGGTTTATGATGTGCGAGACGTGACCTTTGAGACTTGGTTTGACCCCAAAAGAGGATGTATTTTAAATCTGTAGCGTATCTTATATGTCGACGATGATTAATAGGTTTGCTTGTTAACACATGTGGTAGTATCATCACAATCAAAGCGGTGACGCCAAAAGTTAAACATATTATAATTTTTAAATAGTTCTTCTTCAAAATCATTTCTTTCATATGATACGAGATCGTGTACATTTTTTCTGACTTTTTCTTCATGGACTTTCTTTTAACTAGCACTTAACACTTCACTGTTTGTTGCCTGACTGATTTGTGAGTGTCTGATCTAAGTATTCATGTAGTATGAATGTCCCTGTTTACAAGTTAGTTGACATTTCTTGAATTTTTCAACGAAAGAATGTTTTGTTTGATTTGTAGTTGCAATGCTGACGCACTTGGACTTGTAAACATTTTGTGGCGGTTATGAGATTGTATGTAAAGTGAATATTTATTTAGACAGTAAAAGACACTTGTTTGCCTATGTTTGATATACCTATAGGTTTGATAGAATGGTCAAGAACATAAATTTAAAAAAGTTGCCTCGCACTGGAATTTTTATTATAAACTCTAAACAAAACTACCTATAGCTCGGTTTGCACTAGTTTTTTTTATTTCGAGAATCGAATTCGAATTCGATTCGAATCGCTTAACTACAGAGTCAAATATAATTCCAGAATAAACTATAATTTATTTGAAAACGTAGTTTTTTATTTAACATTCGAATTCAAAATAACAACAATTAAATAAGTTCCTCTTTCACAAACTCCAATACAGTAATTAAGGCGAAGCATACACCAAATTGAATATATGCACCTCAAGTTGTACTGTTTGTAATTTATGTGTTTAATTTCGCGACGTACTAGCGAAACTGGCATATGAAAAACTCGCTTACACTCGTTTAATTTATGGGTAAAAAATATTTTACGGTGAGCTTAATATTGTCGCTTACCGCACTGGGATCGGCACTGCTTTAGTCGCTCGCATGATTTATTTGACTCCCGAGTAATATATATCGAATTAGGGAGTGGTATGTTTTTGTTTTGGGAGAACTTCCTCTTAATTTAGAATGTGTTTTGTGTGGTGTATTGAATGTTGCAGTTTATAAATTGTGCTTTTTGTTACCTACTATTTTGGCATAGAATGTTGTTGATTATTCTCCGTATTTAAAAAGCTTCCTAAAACTTCTGATGATGCTTTTGCAGTCATTATAATACTTGATCAGTCAGTAACCTGATTCGATTTGCTGTAGAAATTTTCTCAAAATTGTGTAAGTTGTGGTTACCTGTAATTGAGTGCTCATTACGGATATTGTTATTTGAATTAAGCAAGACGTGTATTTGTAACGTTTCATGTAATGTTTCCCTCGTTGGTAATCCTTAAGTGAATAAATAAAAATAAAAATAATTTATTTCGTTAGCCGCGGAAACCCCACACTTGTTTTATCTGCATCGTGAGCGCATTTACAAGGATTTAATGTTAAACCCACACGATACAAACAAACAGACCCGGAACTTCAATTTTTATAGATCATACGAATATTTGTTTCGGGAATCGAGCCCACGACACGCAACGCTGAAGTCAATCTCTGAACCACTAGCCGTAAAAGCCGTATAATTCACGTAAAGATTGTCTTGGAGTTGTCGCTATTAGCGATAAGACCGCCGTAATCAATATTTAGAAATATTGTAAAACAATTGTGTACTTGCTCTACAAGTATCTATCTATCTTTGTATAGTTGGCGGCGAGTAAAGGGCAACTCGCTGTCCGACCATGGACCATGCCCTGGTCGTCGGCGAGTTGTGTTGCACGCGCGCCTCAAGGAGCGTCAGCATAATGATGAGGTCCCCCTATAAAGGGCCACAGTCCTGCCGGGGTTGCGGGACATACACGTATACCGTGACTCCGACACACAAAGGGCTACCGAAGGACACCGTGGATTTTATTCAGTACAAGTCTGACAGTCCCTCCCGCCCTGCCCGGGGTGGGAGGACTCATTTGATGATTTTGCCACGTAAAAAAAAACCTCGTATAGTTTAATGAATACAATATCAACAAAAACAAGTGTCTCCCTTCCCATTACATTACTAAATCCTACAAATTATTCAAAATGCCCAAATTAAAAGGGTATTGTGTATAATGGCTCTATAAACAGTCTTCATTACATAGCATCTGCGAGTGAACCACGGATTAAGTAGAACTCGACTCAAGTCTTTGCTTATTTTCTGTTGTTACGCCTGAAATTGTCGACACTTGAGTACAGATTAGCTTCGTTACCCCGCGGCGGAGCGCACCTGCTGTAGGGATGGGGGAAAAATTATCGATATTATTTTCATCGATGTTTTTTTTTTCGTGATTTTATGAGCAGTTTCCCATGGGGTAACGTATTACCCAGTTACTGGGTTGTGGAAGTCCGATAGGCAGTCGCTCCATGTAAAATACTGTTATTAAACTATATCTGACTCGGCTGAAAGCCGACCCCAATTGAGTTGGTTAAAAGTTGGTCAGATGATGATGATTATGTGCAGTTGAAAAAGAGTTCCGGGTGAAGTGTGTCTAACTAGCTTTTGCTCGCATCTTTGCTCGCCTTAATTTATAATATGGCAATTGATTCGATGATTTCTCGTGCCGTCTATTATCACAAAAACGCTACTGTTCTTCACCTAAAAAGCATTTAACCTGGTGTGAGGATACGAAGAAGCTCTCGTTAGGTTCTTTGGTTAGTTGACGTTAGAATGTAGTCAATGGTTCTCTTGAACACGACTTGGCATGTTAATTCATGTTATATCAAGAAAGTATGTATTTCTTATTTTGTGATACAGCCACTGGAGATATGACTGAATTTTATTATGCTACTTCGTACACCAACATTTAAACTCGTTTCCAAAATTAAAACGAACTGTTTTATTGTATACTCACTTAAGTTAATAGAAAGGAAAATAACTTTTGATCTCCATACAAATATGAACCGGTATCGATAAAAAACAAAACATCGACAACACCCCATCCCTACGTTTCCAAGTGGTCGCGTAGGAAGAGCGCGGAATAATGATTTCTTTGAGTCCTCACTGTTTGAAGTGAGCGCCATTACTGGGGCTGATACGTTTGTGTCCTGCACTTAATAGCGGGACCCAATGCCAGCCATAATTGTTTTCCCTTACCTTTGTACGGTAAAAATCATGTTTACGACGTTTTTGTCGAGATGTTCACAGTAGATTTTTAGGGTTCCCTATCCAAACGAAACATCTTTTTTTTTTTTTTTTTACGTGGTAAAATCATCAAATGAGTCCTCCAACCCCGGGCAGGGCGGGAGGGACTGTCAGACTTGTACTGACTAAAATCCACGGTGTCCTTCGGTAGCCCTTTGTGTGCCGGAGTCGCGGTATACGTATGTCCCGCAACCCCGGCAGGACTGTGGCCCTCTATAGGGGGGCCCCGTCACTATGCTGACGCTCCTTGAGGCGCGCGTGGGACAAAACGCGCCGTCGACCCGGGCATGGACCTTGGTCGGGCAGCGAGTTGCCCTTTACTCGCCGCCCGCATGCCCATCAGAGTTAATGGTATGAGAGCTAACGGCACGGTTGGCTGCTCAATGGCTGAGCAATCAGACTGCTGTTGCATGTTGCAGGTTCGATTCCCGCTCGGAGCAAATATTTTGTATGATCTACAAATAGTTGATCCGTCCGTCGGTCGCAGGACTAACGAATTACCTTGACCCCGGAACGTAAAAGGATATAGAAGGACACCGTGGATTTTAGTCAGTACAAATCTGATAGTTCCTTCTGCAATCATCAAATAAGTTCTCCCACACAGGGCAGTGTGGGAGGACTTAGTTGATGATTTCACCAGGCTAAAATAACTTCTGTCTTTCTGTATCTCACTCATGAACAGTGTTAAATTTTCACACAATTTGATGTATTTCTATTGTCGCTACAACAACGCAACTAAAAAACAGAATACATTTAAATAACTATTGAAGGGGGCCCCTGTTCATTAGACATGATTTCCTTGCCGTTTTTTATAAAATATGTCATGTTATGGAACCTTTTGTACACGATTCCGATTCGGACTTGGCTGGTTTTTTTTTGAGATATTCCTCGTAGATTTTTATCTGGAATTATTGTTCGAGATGACGATAAGAATTTGAATGGACACGAATAATGGATGGCTTTGAAATTATAATACCTTTCTGTTTGTCGGAGTTGTAAGAGAATTCAGTGATGAGGAGTGGGAGTGTTTCGTGTTTGAATAAATAAAGGGGATAGGCAGAGTGTCCGTTTACATCAATATACGTTTCTGGGTCTTTCTTTTTTTTACCTACAATAAACCTACGTTTTGGAACGAAGTTCCTTATCGCGCGTTGTGAAAGGGGGCTAGACGGAAAAAAATTCTTACTTAAAGTTGTCACGACACTTTTTGGAACGAAGTTCTTTATCGCGCGTTGCAAAAGGGTGCTCCACTCCACTCTTTGAGCTCTACTCAAAGAGTGGAGTGGAGTGGAGCGGAGCGGAGCGGAGTGCAGTGGAGCGGAGCGGAGTGGAGTGGAGTGGAGTTTCGACGATTATTTTTGTTGAGTTTATACAGTAACTTCGTTCATCCGGATGTCCCTTGACACCTCTCAAGTTTTTTTAAGTTTATTTTTGGTAATCTTGGTCTCTGATTTCGGTCCTTGAAACCGGTAAAAGGTGCATGACGAGTGTCTGTAATTAATGGTTTATAATTATTAATTAATAAATAATGGAACATCACCAATGTCTCTCATCTTCATTTGAACAACTGTTTTGAATATGGGAATACAGCATAATAATGTTAAAATAATGCATTTTGTTTAACCTCTACTATATTACATTTTGAACTCTAACTTGAGTCAATAACCTCGTACAAATACGTGGTCTTCATACCTACTCTGTTCTTAGAATACAAACTAGCATTGGCTAACTTACATACTCGATAGTAGAGTTACCAAATACAATTCAAAATTTTCACGTAGGAATGTTTGAAATTCATCATGTGGCCGCCATTTGAGTCATAATTAAAAATCTACTAATTGCTAGGCAAGTCTCGGCAATACCGTCATATTGCCGAGACTGACTTTTTGTTTCGTTGTTTTGTTCACCCAGGTGAACAAAGTGTACAACTTTGGTGCCCTTTGTTCACCTCGGAAAAATATCACCAAATATTCATTATCATCACCCAGGTGGATTGAGGACACTGAAGTTGTGTACTTTGTTCACCTCGGAAAAATATCACCTGGGCGATCAAAGGCGACTTTTCTTCTACGATCTTGTAGACTTTTGGGACTGGTGATAGATGAGCCTGGTGATAGATGAGCCTGGTGATGATGACAGATGAACTGGGTGATATAGCCCAGGTGATCCAAAGTTGTACACTTTGTTCATCTGGTTGATATTCCTGGGTGCACAAAGTGTAATAAACCAAACTCACGATCTTATCCTATAGAGATAGACAGAAATTAATTCTGCAACACTTAAGTACGATGTGGTCCAAAAAATTATCACGAAGTCATGACGGTAAAAGTGACCCTCACTTTGCACACCTTACAGTCTTTGAAAACATTGTCGAGTACAAAATGCTGGAAAATTAATATACTGGACACAGTCCGGCATGAGTCAAAAGATGAATGGTAACCCTACTCACTAGTCAATAAGACAAGGGACTGAGCAAATAAACAAATTCATGGGTTAGTGCAAATACAGACGGGACATTGATCGGTCTAAAGTCGAGTTCGATCAGTGTTAGGGCTGCTCAACTTTTTATAAGTCGGGCCAAAATGAACGATATTTTTTTTATTGTCCCAGAGACGGTTACAATTTTAGTAAACTTTACTGATACTAATACTGCTAGTCTACTTCATCCCCCCGGGTCGACGGCACGTTGTGTTCCATGCGCGCCTCAAAGAGCGTAAGCAAAAAGACGGCACCCTCCCCTTTTAGAGGGCCAAATCCTGCCAGGGTCGCGGGACACACGATTACCGCGACACCGGTTTACAAAGGGCTACTGAAGGACACCGTGAATTTTGGTCAGTACAAGTCTGCCCGTCCTACCCTGGGTAGGAGGACTCATTTGATGATTTTAGCACGATAAAAAAAGACTGCTTCATCCCACTGCTGGGCAAAGGCCCCATGACTTCCAGTATTCACGATCCAGGGCCAAAATGGATCATTAATCGTTGGTTTTGTTTTGTCAGTTCTTGCTGTGTCAGGGCTACACAAAGTGGTTACTTTGGCCCAAAGCTCATTGGGCATGCGGCAGACGTGGTCGAGCTAGGTCCATTTTAGTGTAGCGGCCTTTCGACCAACGTCAAAAGACATCATTAAAAAAAACTGTATGTTAAAGGCCAAGACTGAACAGTGCGTGGCAGTAAGTACCTAATTTAAACTTCATAAAAAAAGAACAACGCCTATAAAAACTGAACAAAATTCACATCCTATAAAAAACCCATTGTCTGGTATCGATTCTCAGTCCACACCTAGATTCGTTTGATTCCATACGAATGTCAGCACAAAGTGAGACGAACTCAATCAAATCTAGGTGCCGTAAAGAAAAAGTGGGGAAGTGCAAACTGGATTGTCACAGTTTCAATTCCATTTGGACGAGGCGACCGCGACCGGCGAGATGGGACGGTGTTTTTAGGGGAGAGGTTTGTGTGGTAAGCGGGAGCGTTTTAAGTTAATTGAGGGTTTTTTAGCGTGCGATTTATCCAGCAGTTGACTGCTACAGGCTGATGATGAGAGCTTTTTGAAATCGGTGTTTTTTAAACTCGTATTATCTGTAGAACTTGCCAGGAATCCTATAAGTACAGGTAAACGTGGGTGCAAGGAGTAATAAAAAAGTAAAGTAAATATCTAACTCTCCCTTATATTAATCTGGGACGCTTGAGTCACTTCAAAAATCTCTTCCTGGGCTCCTCTACTACTAGTAACGGTTTTGGATAGCTTTATTTCAATCAGATATTTAGTAAGCTTTTACAAAAACTGTGTTTTCATGTCTCTTGGACTCTTTTTAGTCTTATCTGCAAAAAGGCTTTAACAATTTGCGCAGAGATTGGAATAAGACAGTGTTTCAAATCTTACCGATTTTACCAGGGCGTAATAATCATCAAATAAGATTTTCCGCCCTGTTTAAACGGCACAACAGAAGAGACCATCCGATTTGACTGTCTAAAAACCAATAAGATCTTACAGTTTCCCTTGGTGTTCCTGGGTCGCGGGGTCTTTTACGAGAGTTCTACTACACCGACTGGCATTTGCTGACGAATCCGTGGGCGTGGTTTAATAATCAAGACTGTTCCTGATCAGGCGGCGAGCAACGCATAGTCCATTACCCGCCAACCGCAAGTCCGCGCCTTAAATCGCTTTCCGCTTCCAACATAACCACACCTTACTCTGTGTTAGAGTATTCACAAGTGTAAATCACAGTAAACAGTGAGGTCCACATTTTCACGTTGGGATTCAGTCGTTTTCAGTGATTTAACACCTAATTAGTGGTTTTGCGGGTAGATGAGTGGTGTGCGTGTCTTATTTATGGACAACTTAAGTTTCAGTTCACTTTGTGGGTTTGTGATAACTTGTGGGGAGTAAAGTTATAGTGTTTTGTTTTGTTATCGTTTTGTTAAAACACTACGCAATACTTAAAAATATCTAACTCGGATCATATTATTTTGAGCTTAATTAATTATCGACAAATATCAGTATTTTTTTTATTAATGACACGGTTGGTGCAGTGGACTGCAGCGCAGTGTGTCGCCGGTTCGATTCTCCCAAGGAACAAATGTTTGTATGCCCTACAAGCAGTTGTTTTGGTTCTGGATGTTTGTGAATATGAGTTTCAATGTTTGTAAATGCATCTACGAAATAGGAGGTTTTCTCAGTGAGAGTAATGACAAAAATAATGATAAAAAAGAACTATTTAATATCACATCTGACTTTAAAATTCTGACGACCGTTTGAATTCTACAATATGGATGTATTCCAGTTTGAGCAACGACTTTAGGGCACTTTTTAGGGTGATTGTTTGAAAATGTTTATTTTTGTTTTACAAAATAAGGTATTATTAGTAAATAAATAAAATTCATTTATTTCAGATGCACATAAAATTCAAGTTGAATAAATACTACAATATTATAAATGCGAAAGATTCGAAGAATGTTTATTTATTTATTACATGGAGGACTATAGGCATCAGACAACCAATTACGAGTCCTCGCGTATATTTACGTTGAGGTTGTTTGTTACTCAATAACGCCAGGACGGCTGAAAATAATTATCTTCAAGAGATATTTAGCTTCATATAATACTCTGGAAAACGATCTCAGTATCATCGCTAATTGACTATCACGCAAGTAAAACCGCTGCCAAAAGCTAGTAAGTAACCTATTCACTTTTCGTTCATAGACAACAAGCTTCTGTAGTAGCTATAAGCCCTAAGTGAGTTGTTTGAGCAATAAACGGTGTACGCAGTGCATTACGCTGTCAATGAACGGTAACTCAGTTGTGTCGCGATGGGAAACCACCTTGTACCGATAGCAAGAAAAGTTGTCTTTGATGCATACAATTTTATTTAAATTTTGAAAGAAGAATTTTAGCTTATAGTAGTTTATGAAAGTGGTACATAATGAGGAGCGTGAGTTTAAAAAACGAGCTAAGGCAGTTTTTTTAAAGTATCACACGAGTGTATAATACCTATTTATGTGCAGTTTCATACATAACACTACATTATCTACTCTCATTGAACACCAAAATATCAAATAAAATATAAAGATTGACAGTTTGTGGTTATTTTGTGTTCATTTTTCAAAATTTCAATGAAGCGTTCTTTTCAAAGCGCGCGCAGCCACAGATAAAATATTAAATAGATGTATCTATGATCATCTGTATCGCAATGTAAAAAAAAATATTCTAACATTATTTTGTTAGAGAAATAGTGTCATATTTTTTTTTATTTCATTTCGTTCATACTATTGACTAAAATCCACGGAATTCCTTCAATAGCCCTTTACATTCCAGAGTCACACTTTCTAGTTTTGACAATACCGTGACCAAGAACCAAAAACCAAGGCAAAAAGAAATAATATTGTAGAAAATAAAAATATTTATTAAATATTCTAAATTATTCTGTAAACTGTCCCACTCGCGGGCCACTTTGCCCCATCCTGGCGACATCGCCAAGATACAATGAAATTACCGAGAAGGTTTTTTAGCCTTGGCACGCTATAATTCATAAATTGTCTTATGACCGCTTTTTCAGCTCGTGGCTTAATATTAACAGCTGTACGGATTGACCTTTAAATTAATCAATGCTTGAAAGAAAGAAAGGAGAAAGAAAACTTCGAACTTTAATGCCTTTCGGTGAAAGTCCGAAAATCTGCCTTTAATATATGTATTTTCCTTTCGGGACTATGAACATAGGTTATCGCACTTCCTTGGAACGTAAAGGGCATCATCATCTGCCTTGCCTTTTCCCAACTATGTTGGGGTCGGCTTCCAGTCGAACCAGATTCAGCTGGATATCAGTATTTTACATAGAGCGACTGCCTGTCGTACCTCCACAACCCAGTAGCTGGGTAATACGATACCCCATGGTAAGACTGGTTGTCAGACTTTAGAGCTTCTGACTAACAGTAACGACTGTCAAAGATCTACAAATGACAACCGGGACCAACGGCTTTACGTCCTTTTCGTGGCACGGAGGAAACTCGCTATGACAGATGGTGACCCATCCACGGACCAACCTCGGCAAGCGCGGCTTAACCCGGAAGATCGGCCGGTGCGGCTGTGATTATTTAGCCACGAGCTCCTCAGTGTGTATGAATCTGACAGCCCTAATTTTTGCTACCAGAGAGTCACGCCTTGGAATGGGCAGTGGCTGGGCTGTGACCATCTTGTCAGAGTCCGCTATCAAAAAGATTTAAAAAGAGTTCGGAGGTGCTCAGGAGTTTCAGTTCTTCCTGGGTAAGCCAGCTCCATCTTAGCTCCTATCTTCGCTCCTGAGTTACATTGAAGCCAGGAACCCATTGTAAATAAAACATTTTAAAAATGATTATGTTTATTTTGCCGTCACTACTATTTCACGTTGTTCCAAAGTTGGGTCGGCTTTTAACTTCATCCCTTTTGTTGCGAGGAGTAGGCAGTTGATGCAGTTATTGTGAAACATTGTGCGGGATTGGAACCTGTGGCTTTGAAAGCTTTCGTGACTAATTTTGGTGAAACTAGTAATTAGTTTTTAAGTGGGATACTCTAGTTTGACTGGCCTGTTGGTCTAGTGGTTAGTGAATGACTGCTATGCCGGAGGTCGGGGGTTCGATTCCCAGCCCGGACAAATGTTTGTGGGATGAGCACGATCATTTGTTCTGTGTCTGGGTGTAATCTATAATAATATGTATGTATTTAGAAATATATAAGTATGTTTATCAGTTGTCTAGTACCCATAACACAAGCTATACTTAGCTTGGGACTAGATGGCGTTGTGCGATAGTTGTGGAATATTAAATTATATTTAAAAAAAAAGTTGATGTAGCCACAATGTTTAAAGAATCTTTACAGACATATGACATTATGATCCATGACAGTGATAGTGACAGTTGTAACTTCGGTTTATATTTTTTTTTACCATTGAGAGGCTGCCAGACTTGTACTAATATAAAAAAAAAACATAGTAATCCTTCAACGGGGGACTATGAGGTAACCGTGGTTCCGAAACGTAAAGGGCTATAGACACCTTGAATCTTAGTCAGTGCAAGTCTGACAGTTTTTTCCGTCCTGCCGTGGGTGGGAGGACTCATTCGATGATTTTACAATAGTCTGTCTTGAGTAAGTTTTGGTTATTTTGGTTACAATATTCATTGATTTTATTTACATTGGCAATAGGATTTTTTCCTGTATTGTTGGTGCGTTTACCAACGTGTAAACTCACATAGATAAACGCCGAGACTCGGAACAATTACTTGTAGATCATACAAATATTTGCTTAATGCGAGAATCGAACCCGCGACACGCAGAGCAGCATTAATCGCTCAGTCACTACGATTTTTTTTCATAGTAAAGAAAATACAATTTCTCATAAAACATAATTCTTTTTTTTTACTTCTTCTGAAGCTAACTGCATCACACATTCAAAACGCAACATCAAAAGAACTTTAAAAACATGTTAAAGTGCTGTAATGCAACCAACTTGGCGGGAGACAAGTGGCGACGGCAACCGGAAGTTCACCCGCAAACAATATGGCCGCCGGCCACTTCCGGCCGCGGAGTTTCCGCCTTCGGCCCGCAAGCGACATTAATAACTTTTTAAAATGCGTAACGTTGTTTTAAAATAGAAATCTGTTGTCATTGGCTGGAGGTAACTTTTGAATTCTATTGTTTGTAAGAAAAGTTAGTTAAGTAAGTTTAAGTTAGTTAAGGTAGATCAAGTTATGGTTGAAGTTCGAATTCGTTTATGAACAACTAAGTTATTGAAGTACTGATATTTGTATGTTTTATGACAAAATAAACAGGAATTTTCACTGTGAAATTATATCGTAGGTGTATTTACGAAACAAAGGAGGTCTAATTTGTTGGTAAGATTGGCGCAATGGCTCACCGATTGGACTGCTGCGATACGTGTCGCGGGTTCTATTCCCGCACGGAGCATTTGTTAGCATTTGTATAAATCATGAGTAGTTTTTCCGGGACTTAGCGTTTGTGTATGTGAGTTTATATAAGTTATTATGTTTGTAAATGCAACCACGATACACTCTCATTCTCTCACATAAATTCTTAGTGTAGGGTAACATTAAAAAAAATGTGATTAACAGAATCATAAGAAAGTATTAGTCAAAGTGTGATGTGGAATATGTTTCTAATTATGATTACAATTTCATAAGATCATTGGGCGTTCACGCTACGAATTTCTCATGTGAGTGCTGTTGTACGTTTACTCGAACTAACTACTTGTAGGTTGTTCAAATATTATGTTATTGACGGGAATTGAACCCGCGACACGCGACAGAGCAATCAATCGCTCAGCCGCTGCGGAAACCGAGCCTTAGATCGGACAGTTATCATAAAGTAGATAATAAATAAGTGAGATTAACTTCACGAATCACGATTTTCGCTGACTTGAATAAAAATCATTCAACATTTAATATCATAATCGGCAACAGCCTTTTCCAATACATTGCAGGTTAAAATTTCTTTCTATAAAAAAAAAAAATGATAATCCAGTTCATTTCGACTAGGACTGACTATATCTATAAATATAAACACAGCTCTATAAGAAAATGGTACCCCAAAATAACCCATAAAAATACAACCCAAAAACACATTACATTACAATATAATAAATAATAACTGCACCAACATTAACCAGTATCACAGACGATAACGCAGTGCTACGACACGACGTAGCGCTACGCCGTAGCCGCCGTAGCGCTACTACGGCGTAGCAGCCGCCGAGTTCCGGAGGAAAGAGGGGGTCGTAGACAGGCGGACACATCCGTCCTAGGGACATATGTATCGGTGGCGTTTCCTCCCTGAATGTTTCATGGCTAATCTACTATCTGAGGAAGACGGTGTAATGTAATGTGTGGTGTATTCATAGGTTTATGCATTATACAGTGTGAGATATGGCTTGTGGAATTTTGGGGGCTGAGTTTTCTTGGTTTGTGAACTTTCTTTGGGAAAATTTGCCGCTTCTCTGATTTATTTCGATCGAAATTAGTTCTGTGTTTTAAGTGTGAAAACGTAATTTAAAAACAAACTCACTTTTGCTTTTATAATATCACTTTTATATTTAATAAATCTATAAATAAATTATTATTTTTGCTCAATTTTTTTTTAATTTTTTCAGAATGTAAAAGTGAAAGTGGAACTATGAAAGTGGAGCTTTGAAATGATTTTCACTTTTTCTTTCTGATACAAACAGCTATCACTGGGTTAGTGAATCAAGGTACTTGTTTGGTTATATTTTTTGTTTTTTTTTTTCTATAAATATGTAGCTGCTACATATTATACATGTAAGATGAAAATATTAGGTTATTCTAACACGATTCCATTCGTACGTGAAATGGGCTTAATATGACACCCTTTGATGCCTAACACAAGTGCATTGACCGACTGCGCGGAGCAACCCTGGTACATTTGTTTCACCAAACCCGCCCTTCCGCGCGGACGAACCCTGTTGTATGAAAATTGCCTTATTTTCGTTGTTAAAAAATAAAAATGAAACAATCAGTTCTGATAAACATTTTATTATATAACTCATAGAGACAACACAGGCATCTAAACTACTACATTTAATTCCATAGAGTACATTACAGTTACTTACAGTAATCGTATATTTATTTATATATTTTTTACCAAAAGATAACAAAAACACACATTATTTTATTATATTAACCTATTTTTAGCTTTTTTGTTTACCGGAGTTTTGATATAAACAGTACTTTTTTATAATAATATTTTGCCAATATCTATGTCTACGGCCTAATTATACATGTTTATGTAATAATCTAGTCATAAGCCTTTTTTGTAATTGTATAATGTTACATTTAAAGCGAAAAATAATTTTATAAATCACAAAAAACAAAATAGTTAAAAAATCCGCGTTGGGATTTATTATACTTTTGCTATTATAAATAAAATCAGAATGAAATATTTTGTATATTAAATGCCGCATATCCTACATATATTATAAGCCTTACAGTCGTATATTTTTGCAATAAATACACATAACAGTGTGGACGAATTATGATACTTCATTTTAAACCAAAAGTTTTGTATATACATTCCTATATACATTTGTATTTCTACATATAACTTCTAGAATATAATACAAGGTAAATAGCCAAGATATATTAGGATTTCAAAGCTTTGATTTGTATATTGCTTAAAATTTTAACAGTAAGTTTTCTGGGAAATATTGTCTACACAATTGACGATTTATAATTATTATTTTTAGGACTAATTATATATTTATTTACTTTTTATGCATCTTTCCCAATGCTTGAATAAGTTTTTATTTTTTATTTTGACAGTTCTAGAAAAGTCTGTCAGCAAAATGCATAGACACGATTTTTGTCTTTCGTTTGTTTCTATAGCAAGAATAATATATTTTCTACTTTGTTTCTTTGTAACGATACACATGGCTACGTAGTTTCATAAATATCTAAGTAGAATACAGGTTCGCTTGATTACTATAGTTAATTTTACTTTTTCTAACATTTAAGCGAACGAGGCGTCTCGAACGCATCGTTTAAGTCTGTGTCTCGACGAGAGTAATAATTGCATAGTTACTTTTTTAAGCATTGTTATCTTATTTAAAGCTTTAATAAAATATTCAAATAAATAGCCAACTGTGCTTAATATATGCAGTGCGGTATTTTTTATTTACATGACCAATATTATAAATCAATTCGTGTTATGAGGGCTTGAAAAATATGTATGCAGCGACTACTGTCCAAATTTTTTAGGATACATACGTTTGTAACCTTATCTAAGTTATATGTTTCTAACAAACTATGCACTATGGTTATACATATTTTTATATTTACACAAGAATATAAAACATTAAAATGTTACTTTTTTATCTGTTGTTGCTGTATAAATAAATAATCAGTGCTGATAGGAATGTTGCTGTAAGTTTTCGATGCTAATAAAAAAAAGTTTAAACACGACAAGCAGTTGTCTTCCATTTCAGTTAAAAATTTAATTTACAAATGGTAAAAGATTGTAAAAAAATGTGCAAGAAAAACATTTATTTTAATTTTAATTGTGCGCAAGAGATAAGTCATCAACGCTTCTGTACCGCAAGTTGTGCTCCTTGGGCCATTGGGTTGCTGTGAAAAAATAAATAAGATTAGAAACAATATATTCGAAATATAACTATGATAAACAAAAATAATGAAACTGAAGTGATTTTCAAGAACTCAAGACCTATCTTTTTGCATCTGATCACTCAATTTTGAAAGTTATTTAAGTATAACATCCTTCAAAAATTGCAGAATGTGCAGATGACACTGTAGAAATTGACTTTGTCGACGAAATAATAGTAAAAAGGACAGAATTCAGAAATATTTCTGGATACATAGATACGTTTTTATTTTTCAGTAGTCTACGGATCGTGTTGCAGGTACTCGGGCAAAAAACATGTCACATCAAATTGTAGAGAAACAACTTTGTCTGTTCTTGATGGAATAGACATAGAGTTTGTCATGTTAAGCCGGGTCCAGACTGGTGTAACGCCTATGTAATGCGATGCCAATGTAACGCGAATCCTACGTGTGGACGGAACTACGAGCATTATAATTGTGTAACTCTCGCAGTGCCGTCCAAACGTAGAATTCACGTTACATTACACGGTGGATTACATTATGCGTTACAACAGTCTGGACCCGGCTTTAAAGTGATTTGGACGGATTGCGCCTGTTTGAAAGAAGGCTATGTCCAATTGTCCAGCAGTGGACTAGGTCAAGCTGGGGTGACTAAACATGTTTTTTTTTTTTTTAAAGGATATTAAAATTACCTGGTATTGTTACTCGAACGGGTATCGTTTATTAAACTTGTAGGAGGTAAACTGGTAGTGGTCGTTGTTGTAGATTTTGTTTCAGTAGTGGCAATAAGCAATAGATCATCTGTGGTATTTGACACTTCTGTGGCTAAAATAAATAATAGCAAAACAAAATAAAAATTAAATAAATAAAAAAATGCTTGAACATGCACACAAGGATACAAGTAACGAACATTGAAGCATAACTCAGAAACATAATAAGCTAAAACAAAAGCACGTTTGATTATGTTCACAACATCGATATAAACACTAAGGCTGAGGCCACATTAGACAGCGATTTGCGATATAACTGGATGAGCGAAACAGGTTACAACTGTATCCTCAGCACGAATTTTCACTCCTTTACTTTACAGTATTTACAGCGTATGAAAAAATGGAACAGCGCCTCTGGTGCGTGAAGACGGAACTAATTTTTTCCTTGAAGAATGTCAACTTGAAATAGTCAAAGTTCCAGTTTACTTTACGTCTCAAACACTGAAAATTCGTGCTAAGGGTACTGGTGAATGCTCGCGGTGAGGGACCTTTAGTTAGACTTAGAATCTCGCTAAAACGCTCTCGCTTGTTTTTTTCTGTAATGTAATGTAACAAGTGAATGAGCAAATTTATTATATAGTATCTGTAGAGTAAGCAACAGCCAATACCAATTCAAGCTGATTTTCTCTAACTACACTTTATCTACTAACATATTAAACTATACCTAATTCTGTGACATTTCTTTGGTTTATCGTGCCTTTTGCATGCAACACTTTTTTTGGATCGTCTCTTGCGGTGGTAACGTGCTGAAAATGTTATAAAACAGAGATAGAAAGGTGAAAAATAATTGTCAGGCATTAATTGTTTTCATTCAAGTGGGTTTAATGTTTCGTATCAATTTTGGAAGATTTACGTTAATATTACGACGGGTTCCGGGCTTATTGTATTAAGCGACACTCTGAGCGATATAAACTTTTATACATATTTGGAATAAGCGAATTTTTCTGCGACATTTATCAAAAAATAATCTAATGATGGGGAATATGCTAAAAAACAGTCATATCCTTCTTTTTAAAGAAATAATGCGATTTGCTAAACTTATATTTATTTCTAAAAATCGAAACTTTAATCTTCTCTGGTGTAAAGTTTCAAAAATGTCGGTTAATACAAATAGCCCGGAACCCGTCGAATTAAGGCTCGTATTGTTTAAATATATAAATAGTTCAAAATTTTGTAGGTCGATAAATTAAATTTCTCAAAAAATCTTCGAAAGAATAATGACGTTTATCGAATGAAAATTATGGAAAATGAAACTAAATTCGAGGCAAACATCTAAATCTATGGCTCTGTCAAAGTAAAAGAAAAATATTTGATACGAAACATTGAAATTAAAAAAAATAGTGCTTATGATTTATTTGCCAGAACATGCTCCACTCTAGAATCAAGATGCATTAATTGTGTTAAAAAGTGCAATTAATTAATTTACTATGATTTAAATTTAAAAATACCTGTATAATGCATATTTCGGTACATGTCTGGACAGTTGTTTGAACCCTGTAACAAAAAAAATAATCAAATTAATACATAACAAAAACATGTGGATATACCTCTCTCCCCTCCACTCTTTTATTATACAGTTTTATTGTTTGCAATTATTAGATTCTGGAATAAAATTCATCACGACGCGCCGTCGACCCTGTAATGGTCGCATTGGTCGCGCCTACGGTGACTGGAAATCGCATTGCGACGTTCGATGTCGTGAGCGACTCTAACAGTGGATGGGTTGTGAGTTGGAGGCTGTCCTCTCTCTCAAGGCGCCCGCGTCCTACTATGGAACCATTCACGCACTTACCAGTTTAATAGTTGCATTTTCTTAATAATATTTTCTTGCCCATTTTTACCCCTAAAAATAGTCTTAGATGACTGTATTTTAAAAAAGAGCGTTTAAAGATTTCGTGTTGATAATTTTTTCTCTCTTTTCCTCTAATGAGGTTGTCTCAAGTAATGGCAACTTGATTAAACATGTCGTGTCCAGACGTGAATTATTTTACTCCGTGGAGTCGGACAAGTCCTCTTAAACCGGGATTTGTTTAAGATTTATTGCTGGCCATGCAATTTGGTTGTGTTTAAGTCTATTGCAAGTGGCGGTTCTATAAATAAGTCAGCTGTTATATAGTAGTATTCATTGAATGTTATTGTATCTGGAGCTGTTTAAAATTTATAGATTTTAGTGAGAATTGATTTAAGAAAAATATTAGATGTCCATTCATGTCTTTAAGTCCTGTCGTTTACTTTACATCATTTAAGTGCCAAACTTACATAATATTTGATTCAATAAAAAACCTATTGACAGTATATCAATCAATCAATTCAGCCAACACAGTGCAAAAAGGCCTCCCCCGGGCTTCTTAGTAAAGTATTTAATTTAATTTTGATATTTTTTTTTCATTTAATATAAATCAAAATTAAAAAGTTATTATTAACAGATGTCATACTTTTGTTCGTTTTTTTTATTATAGGTGTTTTCTAAACAACTTACATACTACTACAAAAACTCGCATTGATTTTGACTGGCCTTTTGGTCTAGTGGTTAGTGACCCTGACTGCTATGCCGGGGGTTTTGGGTTCGATTCCCACCCAGGACAAATGTTTGTGTGATAAGCATATATATTTATCAGTTGTCTAGTA
Organism: Agrotis segetum; assembly: GCA_036375495.1. NCBI lineage: Eukaryota > Metazoa > Arthropoda > Insecta > Lepidoptera > Noctuidae > Agrotis > Agrotis segetum. Next base: position 161,751 of record JAQSVV010000065.1, read on the forward strand.
CCCATAACACAAGTTCTGCTTAGCTTGGGACTAGATGGCGTTGTGTGATTGTTGTGGAAAATTATTATATTATTTTAAAATCATCATAATTTAATTCATGTTCCCCAAATATACCATAACAAATATAATGCCCCAAAAATAATCACCAGCATCCAACTAAGAACCCCGGTATCCGCATCACTAAACACGACAACATAACTCACTGAGCCACGAAGTCTTATCTCCGAACTAAGTATGTAACACCACGGAGTATGAATGTTTTATAGAGTTGGGATCTTAAATAAATAGTACTCAAACTGAAAATTATTGATGATTTTATAGTTTTAAATATTTTATGAGCATTAATGCCACAATTTATACCGTTATTGCAAACTGTAAAACGTCGCGAAATAATCATTTTTGCGTACGTATTAGGGTCAAGTCATACCGATTAGCGATGCGGCGCTCACATTTCATTAGAACGACTCAAAATCTAACTTTATTTACTACAGTCATAAAAAGACATTTCCAATATCGTGGCGTCACGTCACACGTGTAGCTGCCTCCTATTATTTTTAAGACCTGTATAATTCTGCACTCATGTGTTACAAAATAAATATCTTGTATCTTGCCACTTCGCGTCGCGTCGCGTCTCCACGTGAACTCACACTTACAGGGCTATCTTAGCGGCATGTGAAAGAACAGGGTAGTTTCTGGTCAGTAAAAGTCTGACAGTGACTTCTGTTCTACCCAGGATGAGCAATTGTATCCTCTCTGTATTTAGTTAGCATTTTATGACCATTAACTGCTTGGATTATTTGTTGATAAATAAATGTTTCTAAAATATGTCATTCTTTCACTACTTATTTCAAAGATCCCTTTGAACTCCGAAACATCAAAATTATTCATATAAACAAACTACAAACACTGATTTAATTTTAGGGCTCTTAAAAAAAAAGAATACACTCAATAGTTGAAGACAAGTGACAATCGATAAACGAGAACGCTTTGTAGTCTTTAATATATTTTCAACTCTACGTTTTTCATAATACATTTGAAAATCTATGAAAGACTACAATGAGTGCTGGTCTCATTATTACGCTAAGCCGCAAACTGTGTAATACAAGGCACAAGTTCAAACTCTGTTTATATCACGGTTATTTGCTAACTTTGTGATAACCCGCTTTTTATCGTGCACTGCTTTTGTTTCCAGTGAAACCTTGCAGATTTACAGGTGTACCAGTGTTTATTCGTGTAGTGGTTTTTATTTGTCTATGTCTTGTAGAATTATGGATTTCGGTAATGTTATTTTATGTTTATCGGAAGCCAGCTTAGTTAAATCTATACTAATATTTTAAAGATTTTTTTAACGTGGTAAAATCATCAAATGAGTCCTCCCACCCCGGGCAGGGCGGGAGGGACTGTCAGACTTGTACTGACTAAATTCCACGGTGTCCTTCAATCGCCCTTTATGTTCCGGGATCACGGCAAGATAGAGTTTGTTTGTTTGAACGCGCCGATCTCTGAAACTACTGATTCGACTTGAATGGTTATTGGGGTAGTCCATGTATCGAGGAAGGCTTTATGACTTCACGCTACTACCGATAGGACCCTACCACCACTCGAGCTCAGTGGCGGTGGGCAGATGTCACATGTCTCCGAAATTTTTTATTCTTAAATATACGGTTTTCTACACCGTTTTGAGAGGAGTGGTGTTGAAATAAATTACACGGAGTAATGGATAATGGAGAGAAAGAAAAGGCCTAAGGAAACATGGTTGGATTGTCTAGAGAATGATAATTATGAAAGAAAAAGGTAGACACAGGCCCCATGTTTAAAAAATGGTGGGTCATATGAACCACCAGGTGACGTTAAAAGGACGATATAAAGTCTTTTTTTTTTTTCTGTCAATATCCAGGGTTTTAGTCATTTCATTCTGTATGGCATCAGTTTCATTCTGTGTTATTTAATATAGCTTCTAATCCATTATGATACGACACCGTACAAAAATCATGTGACAATTTTCCCCTTGTCGCATGATTTTTGTGGACCAGTGGACCCTACGCAAGGCAAGCATGCGAGCAGCGAGTTGTTACCGAGTGGTCCACCCGACGTCCGCGCGTGAAGGGCTTGCCACCGAGGCGATCCGGAGACGCTACGAGTTCATATAGTGAGCGCATGTCCATACAAGTCCGTAATTTAGAAAGAATACTAGCCGCAAAGATGAGGCGGTGCGGAGTGGGTGCCGGGTGTCTCTACTGATCTGTGACCTTAAAACAACCGTCGACCCGAAGTAAAGTATGCCTGTGAGGGTTCGAAAGTACAACTTGCACTCGTAATTCTCACCTGAAGTCCTTGTTTGTTGAAGTTGATGTTGGTCCTCACGGTGCGATGGTGTAGTGGCTGGACTGGTCGCGCGTTGTTGCCCAGTGGCGCCTTTGGAGTCAGCTGGGAGCCTTGCATCAGCTGACGGAGGGCGTACATCTGGGGAAATTGGGGAGTTTAGAATACTGATTTCACTTGTTATCTTGGGTGTATTTCTTATGAAACCTTATTGGAAGGAAAACATATATTAAGACCACATTTTTTGTGACCTGTATTAATATGGGCGCTTTCACAATGGCCTATGGCATATGGCAATGACATTGGCATTTCCACAATGTCCGGTCTTGCTCATTTTCCATAGAAATGTATGAAACTATCAAACCCGCCGACATCGTGTCGATATCCCGCTGACATCATGTCGATATCGTGTCGATATCGTATCGATATCATTATCATATAATCTGAAAGCACTCGATTGGTCACGTTTCGTAAAAGCCTGTGTCACTTTTGTCTCAAGTAACTGACGAATTATAAATGAACAAAATTATTGAAGACACTGCAGTAAGCCCAAGAACTTAACTTATGGATCAAACAAATATTTGTTCTGTGCAAGAATTGAACTCGCCAAATGTCGGGTAACAGTTGATAGGTCAGCGACTAAGCCAACCATGTCGTCAAATATAAGATAATTGTAAAATAATACCTCTTGCTTAGAAATATAGATAGGCTTGTTAAAGATGATCCAGACTGCTGTTTCCCAGCATCCGGGATGCGTCGTGGACCCCTCGTACGTGAGGTACTGTTGAGTGTTCGGAAGGAGGGAAGACAACGGGAGGTGCTTGATCGGGAAGGAGGCACCTGGAAGGAGAATAACGTGAGACATTTTGAAGGAGTTAGAAGAACTCTTTGTTTTGATAAGAATAAATTACTGTGTGATTGTAGATACCGAGAAGTGACACTGACAGTTTCATAAAAAATAGAGATCAAGAACCTGTGCCGACAGAATCTTTGTTATTTAATAAAAGCTGAAAGTTAGTGGAGCACGTTTACTTAAATTAGTGTCATTTTTTTTATCGTGGTAAAATAATCAAATGAGGCCTCGAACCCAGGGCAGGACGGGATTAACTTTCAGACTTGTGCCTTGCCTTGTGACTTTCAGACTAAAATCCGCGGTGATCCATCAATAGCCCTTTACGTTCCAGGGTCACGGTTACCTGGTGAGACAGTCCAGCGAAAATTGGGTTTAACCGTATAGTTCGGTAGCGCCCCCGAAAGGGGCGCGACAAGTAAACCTACGCTGGCTCAATAGTGGGTCCAAAAGGGGCAGACGTTGTAGTCATACGACATCCTCATTATAAATTAAAAAAATATAATATTCTCTGCGTAAAATCCTATGAGTGCGCATTAATTAAGAATGTTAAATAAAAATCTGATTTATTCACGAAATTAAAACTTCTACATTTAGCGCCTATTTTCATAATTTACCGTAACAAAATCCAAAAGTGTAAATACGATCTTCGCCATTTTGATAGCAGTGCTGGGTGGGGCTAAAAATCATAAAAAACGTGGTTTTCGGACATCCAACGGATCATTATAGGAGGAATGAATAACTCGTCATTTAGTATTGTAACGAATTCACACGTATTTCAACATAAATTAGCAGTGGTAATGAAAAATTTGATATCTGAACTCGAACTTTCGCGCCACTTTTGTTTGTTTACATTTTTATTTTGCACTTGGATCACACACGCGAGCTTTAACTCCATAATAATAAAGATAAATATTATGCCAAATATTATAAATAACGTAAAAAAGACCAGATCTTGGCGTAATTCTCTAATACAGGGCCAATAACACGTATTTTTCATTACCACTACTCAATTTGTATTCGTAATCGACAACCATGTTATTTTTTTTTAATCGTAATGATGTGTGAAAGCGAGTATTCTAATCGATTCCATAATTGTTTTTTTTGTCAACTCGAGTGAAAAAAATAAGGAAATTAGGAAATCGATTAATAAAAATTAAAATAAATTTGTTTTATGCTTAGAATACAATTATTATCTATTATAATATAGTTTAAAGCTTTTATAATAATATTACGTACATTGTCATTCCCAAAAAACAATAACAGACAAAGGAACAATGTCAGATAATAAATGTTTGAATGCGCGGCAATTATTTAATTCAAAAATTTTGAATTAGGAATGCACTCGCTGAGGTACTCGATAATCAAAATATGTAATAACTTTTAATTTATTAGCTAATTTTTACTGTACATTTTATTTTGTACAATCATATAATTTTTAATGTTGAATGAATATAGAATGCCTTGGATTTTGATAGGCATATTATAAATGAGTTTGTTTCCTACCAAATAAAAGTTTTTTTTTTTTATCGTGGTAAAATCGTAATATCATCTTTGTCCTTCCACCCCGGGCAGGGCGGGAGGGACTATCAGACTTGTACTCACTAAAATCCACGGTGTCCTTCAATAGCCCTTTATGTTCCGGGGTCATGAAATAACTCCCGCGACCCCGGTAGGCTTTGGCCCTCTAAGTTCTCATTATGCTGACGCTCTTTAAGGCGCACGTGGAACACGACGCGCTGTCGACCCGGGCATGGTCCATGGTCGGACAGCGAGTTGCCCTTTACTCGCTGTCCGCATGCCCGTGCCTACGGTGGCCGGAGATCGTCTGCCGACTTCCGACGCTGCGGGCGCCTACCACTATGGTTGGGGCGGAGGGAGGACGCTGTCCTCTCCCTCTCGCGGCTCCAAACAAAAGATAGCCAAATTAATTATTTTATTGTACAAATTTGTTTCGTGAGATTGGTTTGTTGTTGTAAGTATTACACGTCAGAAATCAAGCTTTTGAAATAAAAAAAGAAAATGCTAGGTATTACATTTTTTAACACTATTCGATGTCGCTGAGGATCAAATTCGGTGAAGTAATGATAACTTGGTAAAATATGAACTAATATACAAACAATAATTTAGTCATTGTACAGCAGAATAAAATCAAAATTCGCGCAAACTTACTTAAAGTTCGAATTTCAAAAAAATCGTTAATGTATTTACACCACGAAGTGATAATAAAAATTTGAAATAAGAACACTATGTTGTGAACATGTAGCGAAACATTATTTAATGGAAAAAAATCCTTATACCTCAAGTTTGTCGCATGTTTCTACTTCACAGAATATTGATAGTTTGATTGCTGAATTTATATTTCGAAAATTTAATTTTTATGATGTTATTTAATTTTTTATCAAATTCGCCTCGAGACTTCCTTAGGATTTTTCGCTATTCCTCATAGTTTAAAATTTAGCCAAATACGCCCCGTTGGAAATTCTAATTGTTTGTTACTGCAAGGAATCATTTAGAAGTACATACTCCCATCTCTCAGCATTAGATCCGAACCCGGTGTTTGTCTTTTCACGTTTTGTAGATCCGTTTTAAAAAGATAAATTGAAATTAATTAACGAAAACACAAAATATAAGTAAAACCATATGATTGAATTTAAGTTTAGAAGACACATATAAGGTATGTTTAGCCTCCAATGAAACACCGATACATAAATTATTACGTAAACGAAATAATACTTGAAAATTTGAAATATTATAAAATGATTCAGATTTAGTTTCATAGACTTATTGCATGGACTGAGCTTTCTATAGTCAAAAAGCAGATAAATCAGTCCATGCTCTATGTCTTGTTTTACTTTTTTTTTCATGTTCGATTATGTTGCGAGTATCGATTAGGCTGAATGAAGGTTTTTAATCGTTTTGTGAATATTGGGTTTACGGTCAGCACTAAAAAGAGTCATGTTGCAACATAGTTTTTGCAAATTTTTATCCAGACTTTGATCGTTATTATTTATGAAATTATGTATGAACACTGGCAAATCTAGTAATGTACATAGTAAGTTATTTTATTTATTTCACTGTTTAACCATTATTATCATGTGATAAGCTTCTTTATGTACATATTTTTCAGCACATCTAAATTACCTAGTTTTTGGAATGATGTAGCATTTTGTATGTTACACACATTTTACAACAGAATGAGGCAGTTTTATTGACCTCAACATGTTCTTAGAGATATTGTTCACAAACTTATCGCATGAAATAGCTGTAGTTACATATTTTTGATCAAAAATTGGATGCTGAAAGTTGACAAAAAATATTGTGTAATAGCTCAAATTTCGAATCACCCGGTCGACTCAGCTGATGTGTCAGTGTCAAAATATTGTCGTGCAGAGTGGTTAACATATATGTTAAAAGAGGTGTATATCCCCAATTTTCGCTGGACTGTCTCACCAGGCGCATATATACGCGCGATCCACCCGGGCATGGTCCACGGTCTCGGACAGCGAGTCACCCATTACTCGCCGCTCGCCTACGGTGGCCGGAGATTGACTGGCGACGTTCGCGTTGGACGACGACGAGACGAAACATTATACGTCAGCGGTAGACGCCCACGTCTACCACTGACGTAAATGAGGCATATGAGATTTTAAATTTTGTAAAGACATTGAAAATCTTACTGAATATGTAGTTATTTTAAAAGTATTGTACCCTCACCTCTGTAAGTAACTTTGTTGAATGCGTTTGTGATCAACCTGAAATCGGTGTTGGCTGGCTCCCCAACCTGTAATCAATGACAATATTTATTATCAGCCTATACATGTCATGTTCCCACTGCTGGGACATAGGTCTCCTCTCTGTGAGAGGGAGATGCCTCTGGGTAACCAATGCTCTCACCGTTTTGAGAGCAATGTTGATGATATGAATTACACAAAGTACCACGAGCAACAACTCGTAAGTCAGGACCGATACCATTTGGCCACCACTGCTACATAGTAGAAATTGAATATCCTGAGAAATGGATGTTTTTGAGACTCTGTTTTGCAACTTGAAAATCAAGAGGTAATTATGTAATTAAGGTAATATGAATATTTTAAAATTAAAGCACTTTCATCTGCCTAGCTTTTTCCCAACTACATATATTGGGGTCGGCTTTCAGTCGAACCAGATTCAGCTGGATATCAGTAGTTTACATGGAGCGACTGCCTGTCGGAACTCCACAACCCAGTAACTGGGTAATACGATACCCCATGGTAAGACTGGTCGTCAGACTTTAGAGCTTCTGACTAACAGTGACGACTGTCAAAGATCTACAAATGACAACCGGGACCAACGGCTTTAAAAATAAAGTACGTTGGACAGTATTAAGTCTAGTAAATTGAGAAATAGAATAGTTATAGAATCATAACGATAAAATATTGATGAGTAAATTTTAAAAAAGAAGAAACAACTGCAACACTGTTTATAACTAATGTGGTTATTACCGTACACAATGGTTGTTGTAAATTTCACTTTCATTAAACTTCTTACCTGCACCATTAGTGAGATGCCAACAATTCCTTGAGATTTGTGTTGAGCTTCAGACATGTTGTGGTACAACTCCTTATTGAAGCCATACAGCTGAATCTGTAGACAAAGGTATTCATCCGTATCAATAAGATTGTTTCAGGGTATTTTTGATGGGTCGAGAAATCACCAAAAGACTCCTTAATGTTCTGGGTGTTAGTTGCTTACTCCCGTATAAATAAACGTGGACTAAAGTTACGCCAAGGTTAATCCTTAAAAATTTATGGTTAATCCGAGGATTATCCTGGTTGTAACTTTAGTCCACGTTTATTAATAAGGGGGTTATTGAATAAATCCTACCCTGTTCCTTTGTAACTGTTACACGCCCTGTTAGTCCCTGTTCCTTGGACTCAGTTTTCGATTTCATCTAAAACACAATGTACACGTAAAATACAATATCTCCGGCTTTCTAGTTTTTATGCAGTGCGGCAGTGCACTAGAAATGCCCTGAGTTCAACCGTTGTTATTGACTTTAGAGAAGGCAAAAACTAGCGGATTTGGGTAAAAATTGTATCATCATCATCACCATCCACAGCCTGTCTTCACCCATTGCTTTTCCTCCATCTGCCATCACCGCACCTTGCCAGTGTTCTGGCCAAATCCAAAATTTTATACATGTATGTAGTTTATAACCCAGATTAATATATAGGACACCACAAACATAAAAAAAACTTCGTGATGGCGCTGGTTTGACGTCGTGGCCATAAATTGAAATACAAACCTGTCTGTACCAAAAGATACCAAGCCAAATTGAATCAAATAATAATTGATTTTAATGGTGCAAAACTCAACAATGTTCCACTAACGAGTACCCATTAACAAATACTAAACCACAATAAAGTTAAAACAGTAATAATGGCTAAATCAAAAAGTCATTAAGATTGGACCACAGACCGCACTCCACAAAGTTGGAAATAATCGACAGTCAGTGAAATTTTCGTCACTAGTTCGAACCAAACATTTTCATTGATTAAATTGGTGAAAATTAATAGGGTAGTTGGAGTATCCAATTAGGAATGGATGATATTAAAACTGGACGCAAAAACAATCCTTCATGGTAGTTATTCGAGTTTCGAAAGTAATTAACGGTAGGGAACTCTGTTTTTTTTTTAAATTTAGCATATTCGTAATGAGGAAGAATGAGTATCACGAGAAATGCTTTGGGTGTAAATATAGATTTTTACTTTAAAAAAAATCTTCCAACGCCTTTCAAAGGAGCCTTGAAACAGCTGTACAGGTTTAGATAAAACACGTCTAAGAATCATCACCAGACACCAGATTTTTAGTGAGAAATTGTATTAAAATCAGTTCATCTGTTTAAGTGCTATGGTGCCACAGACGGACTCAAACTTTTTTTCATACATATTTAACTCTAAGGTCAACCCATACTGTGCCCGCGTTGTGGGTTATGGCCCAGTCCCTCCTCTCTGTGAAAGGGAGTGGACCATTGTCCACCACGCGGGTCCAGTGCGGATTGGTAGATATCACATGTCTTCGAATTTTTGGTTCTAGGACATGCCGGTTCCCTCACAATGTTTTCCTTCACCGTTTTGTGAACAGTAGTGATGAAATAAATTACACAAAGTAATGCGCCTGGCGGGGTTCGAACCTACGACCTACAATTCGTAAGTCGGGGCCGATACCACTAGGCCACCACTGCTCAATATTCACATCCGCGGATCCAATTTATTCGTCAAACTTAGTGTTTATTTAGACATAATAACGACATGACTTTACATATTAACACTGTCAATGTTGCCATTATTAAGCCTGTATTATTGCCCTCTAGGGTCGTAAGGACCGAACTTTGACCCCTTTGAACTTTGTTTGTTTACCGTCGTTGTAACGATTTCCTGATATTTGAACGTGATTATATCAGAACACAAACATGCCAAAGATGGTCTATGAATAGATCTATTTTAAGTTATAAACAGAAATCGGAATTAGGATCGGAAAGACGATTGCCCATTCTAGGCCCTCAGTGGACTTTAGAATAGAGAAAAAATACTACATGCATTAATATCTAAGTTTTTCCAAATTTTGTTTATTTACGTTTTTGAAGTGAAAACTTCTTTAGCGGCGTTGTACACTTTTTCTGTAATGGGTAAAAAATTTAAAACTCGCGTCAGGGTCACGTGACCAAAACTCGCGTCAGGGTCACGTGACCCTGATCGAAAATGAGTAAGACGTCATTCAAATTAAAAATAAAACATAGTAACAAAAAAGTTTTCACTTCTACCGGCACTCCTGGAGTGCAACCTTTTTTTTTTTTTTTTTATAAAACACTCCTATTTTGTAGACTTATATTCGATGTCCATCGTGGGCCTAGGACACTATGGAGGGTGGGCATTCCCCTTTAAATTCAATTCAAACAAAATTATCTCGCTCCAGAATTCGAAAACCACGAACATTAAATTTAAAAACCCTAAAATGCTACAGATAAATTACGCAGAAATATTTCGACATAATAGCTTTAAAACGATCGCATTGGAAGTTAAAGAGCGAAGTTCGGTCGTTGAGACCCTCGCAGCTAATAACGAGTGTTCGATAACAGTAGCGTTTTAGTGTTGACTTGTGAAGTTATACCATTTCGAATTTGTAGAAAGATAGTCTGATTGTGTTTTGTTTAATTTGTTTTTTTTTTTTTCATGTTCCATGGATTTAAAAAATAGTTAAGAAAAAGAATGCAGGATGAATTACTATTCGCATTTTAAAATATTCTTTATATTTTGGTCTAACATAATGCAGAGGTATCGATCGACTTGAGAGTTGTAGGTCGTGAGTCCGAAGTTTAGAAAGTATAATTTTTGAAATTTGAGTACTATTATTAGAGCAGTGGTGGCGCAGTGGTATCAGCCCCGACTTACGAGTTGTAGGTCGAGGGTTCGAATCCAGGCAGGCTCATTACTTTGTGTTATTTTTTTCATCACCACTGCTCTCAAAACGGTGAAGGAAAACATCGTGAGGAAACCGGCATGTCCTAGAACCAAAAAATCGAAGACTTGCGACATCCATCAATCCGCATTGGGCCCGCGTGGTGGATTATGGCCCACTCCCTCTCACAGAGAGGAGGCCTGTGTCCCAGCAGTGGGAACATTATAGGCTGATGATGATGATGAGTATTGCTCACAAAATTATTAAGGAAAACAAATTAAGGAATTTCTTTACTGAAAACTAAGAACTTGAAAGTTTGTATAAAATGCCGTTTCGGCGTACAATGCGTACATGTTCTCAAACGCATTTATGATCATAAATTATTTACTACCATTAAAAAGAGATTTTCTTGCGCAACAGACTTGCAAAACGACTTATTTAAGAGTGTGATGTCCACAATGCTATGTTCGTTCGTTACTACAAACTTTATACTAATTGGACTCTAAAACTTAGATCTCTTATGGAGAAGAATGGATAAGAAATTCCAAGGCATCTCTTTTATTATTGTAACATAAGCTAAATGTCATCATTACTAGACGAAAGATGTGCAAAACAATTTTGAAAAAAGTTTCCACCAGAATACCATTTTTATTTCCGCTCGAACAACATGCAAAAATATTGATAATAGGTACTCAACCCACTAACAACTTTCTTGGTTTGATAACAAAGAATTATTATTTCATTTTATAATCGTTGCTCTAAACATAGGTGCCTTAAAATTGTTGCTCAAACTTGAATACCCCACTATTTTGATCGTCAGTTTCAGCATCTATTCATGTACTTAATTGTCTTTTGACTGGTACATAGTCGGCTTCCAAAATCAAAATAAAACTATCTCGTTGAAATTGTCATGTTGCAAGTAGGTCATACTATCATTTTTACCGGTCGTATTTTTACAAACTAGATGAAGCCGGTTTTTCGTATACCTGACTACTCTGAGAAGAAACAGCCGAAACAAACTCAGAGGTCACAGTCTCTTTTAAAGTTCAGACATTAAATTGGTAGTCATACGAGGGCCATGTAGGTTAACGTCTGAGATGGTCTTTTGAAGAAAGAACCACACAGATTTGAGTGGACCTGCCCAGTCAGTGCAAGCATTTGTCAATTATCGTGTAGCTCGACTCATAATTCAAGGAACTCAAAATACATATTGGTTTATACAGTACATAATTACGGAACTCGCCAAAGATACATAATAAACATATCAACAAAACCACTTTTCAATCTAACCCTCAGGCTATATCATAAATACCTTAACCCTTAACTGCTTAATAAAACCGGAATTAATTTGAAATCGAAGACGGTATTCCGAAGTTAGTCAACTATTGGAATGTGGGTGCATAGTTGCCAGTCTGCGGTCAGATGGTTGCATAGTTAGACTACCTGGTTCGGGATAAAGAGGGATTTATATGGAGGTTACTGAGCTGTGGAAATTAATCATCTTCTCTTGTTTTGTCTTGTCTTGTCTTGTTTTTGTCTTGTTTTATCTTGTTTTGTCGTTTTTTGTCTTGTTTTGTCTTGTCTTGTCTTGTCTTGTTTTGTCTTGTCTTGTCTTGTCTTTTCTTGTCTTCTTGATGATGAAAATAACTCGGAAACGGCTGGACCGACTTGGCTACTATTTTTTTTGTGCTTGTAACCATCAGCGCCAGGTTTCAGAGGACGAAAATCATCATGTCCAGCCGTGCGAAGCTGGGTCGAGTTATATAATATATTTTTATTTGTTACTATAGAAACTTCTGCCTAAAACCTTAAACCTAATAATTATTATGTGATTGCATTGAATATTTATAGAAATACAGAGGGGTAGCTTCATATGCAGGCGTCTGCAATTGCATATTTGACACTAGACCAACTATAGATCGGATAACGATATTACAAATAAGTTTGGAGATTTTGTGCCATGTATTTTCGTCAATATTAATCAAATAATGTTCAACAAATCATTCAGTCCCTCATTTCTAAATTAAATTAGTGCACCAAACTCGACGCCATAGAAATCCAACTTTACTTTCCCGTGACGTAACTATAGATGCTGTAATATTTCCCTGTACAATCTGATATCGGATTTAGTTGTTATAGAGTTATATTCCCGACATTGTTGTGAATTTGTGTACTGTTATTATTAGAGGGATATTCTGAAACTGCGGATGCGTTGTACTTTAGTTATGTTGGTATATTATTTTGGTGGGTACGTGTTGTAATTTAGACGCGGAATTGAATAGAATTTATGCATGGTGAGGTGTAAAGCCCTTCGTACATAAGGCGATGGAAGTCTTCGTACTTCGTACCTTAAGACTTTGATATCCAGGCGACTATCGCAATGCAGTTTCATTGGTTCGTACATAAGCTCACATCAATGGACGCCAAAGTAGTAAGGTATCGGACACTTGCGTCACATTGTGTACTAAGGGGTCTAGGCTAGTCGTTCGCACATTTTTCATCACTGTATGCGCCGCGCGCGCTATACCAGTTGGATTTTATAAGTGTGTAATTGTATGACTTCATCTAGTACCAGGTATATCAGGTAACATACATAATATATAGTATCCAGTACCTTTTTTATACGGAAAGTTAGTATGAATGGTTTTTTGTTACCAAATCTCGTCAGAAAAGCTGAATAGTTTTTGATGACATAAGGGATGCAGGTAGTTGGTTACCTGGACGTTCCTGTGGAATGGTTTACGTGTTATATGCGGCCGAAGACGCTAGCAACAGCTGTGGTGTCCTCAAAACTAACCAACATATTTTTTGTTGACTGGTATCGGACATTAAAATTCAATACATCATTATCTGATGATGATGGTGCGATCCGACCGATTTCGATCAGGGCGAGTGTTTCAACTCCACTGTAGTTGCCGTTCGTTTGCTCGCATATGGCTTATGTATCCAATCTTTTACGAACATCCATCCATCATCATCATCCATCTATGTGAGCACAACATAGATGTTATTTAAACTGATCGCCGCAGGTGGTGGGGCTTTCAATTGGTCACGCTTTGCATCAAGCTCAAGGTGTCGCTGCAATTCGAAATTAGGGTAGCTACACACATAGTCAGTTCGGTAGTATTTGGCGAACAACAAAGCCGACCCTAAGTAATTACTGCACTTGTTCAGCTTGTGCCGATCGGGTAGTTCATTCGGGTCAACAAATCATTCGCTGCTTCGCAGTATTTATGGAACGGAAAAGCCGACCCGCAGCAACTACCACATGATACGTTCGGCTCCAATCGGTCTTCTAGCCGCGGCCAACAACACGTCGTATTCGTCCCACACGTTATATCGGTTTTGCCGATTAATGCCGGCCGGGTTTTGTGTGCATCTACCCTTACGGACTTTGTTTGACATAATTATCTACAAGTAATATAAACTTCAACTCACCTCGCCCGGAAAAGTATGATGATCAATCTGATGCTCGGAGCCCCGGTTGTCTTCCATTCCATAATGGAAGTAGATCTCCTCAAACTGGTAGCGGTAGGAGAGTGGGCCTCCGCTGATGTTCACTTGGTGCTTCGAGTCCTTTTCCACGCGGAACACCAGAGACTGTCCTGTGTTTTGGAGGACGCCGCTAACCTGGTGAGAGAAATGGGTCTTTAATAAGGTTTTTAGAATACTTTCACAAATGAGGGAGGATTTTCCAGGCTTCTGAGTCAGCGCAGGCATGCGGGTGGCGAGTAATGGGCAACTTCGGAACACGAACCATGCCCGGGTCGGCGGCGCCAAGTGTTCCACGCGCGCCTCAGAGTGTCAGCATAATGACAGGGCTCTTTAGAGGGCCAAAGCCTGCCGGGGTCGCGGGACTTGTCCAATTTACCGTGACCCTGTAACGTAAAGGGCTGTTGAAGGACACCGTGGATTTTAGTCAGTACTAATCTCACAGTCCCTCCCGCCCTGCCTTGTGTGGGAGGTCTCATTTGATGATTTTACCACGATAAAAAAAGGCTTCTGAGTCAAGTTTGTTAGTAGGTCCAGTCGGCAACAATACTACAAATCCCGTTTCATCATTTTCTTGTTCATACATAGAGTTCACGTCAGGAGTGAAGTTTCCCTTCGGGAAATTCGTGGTACTACATTTTTTACTACAATTTATGTAATGACATAGACACTATATAGCGTCGCGTCAAAAAGACTTTAATCGTGGTGAGAACTCTACAAGTCCTGTTTCAACACCCAAAGGCGCTCGGAAAATAGTATAGATTTGATACAAGGTGCGCATTGTGATGCTCGATTGTCTTCCGTCACTCATGAAATGTTCGAATTTGTAACATTAAGCCTTATTTAGACGTTGCAAGAACTAGAACGCGAGTTGCGTTACATTATGGACGCTTATGTACAACGAATCCAACTGAATTCGTCGATCAAACAGATACTGCAGTGTAGTGAAACTCGCATGCGAGTTCTTCCTCCGTCTAAAGGAGGCTTCACATTGCAGGTGAATGCTCGCGGTGAGGGAGCGCCTCAATAATTTCTACTGTTTTCTGACGAGTACAGTCGTCTCCTAAAGTCAAAAGCAACTATCTTGTTAAAGTTAGTGTCTTTGTCTCTTTCTATCACACGAAGACACACCCAAAATAACAAATGAATCAGACGCCACTATCAAACTTACACCAAAATAATAATCAACACGAATTGGTATGAATCACACCCCCCGTGGGGTGTCCGCGGGGTATTCGTGGGGTGTCCTATCAATCAATGGGTCGCACCTTGATTAGAAGCTGGCAACTTATGCGCTTTGAGTGGAGATGATGTATGGCCTGTTGACACGCGATGGACAAAGCTGTAGAGGTGGTAGAAGTGGCGGAGGGTTTTGCGTTTTATTTCGTACTAGTGTTTGCCCGCGGCTTCGCTTGCGTTATTTTAGAATTTGAGAAACAATACGGATCGTGTGGCGCCATCTGGAATATGAACGTAATTGTTTTCTCGGCAACAGCTCTCTTCTGTTATTCGGGATGTAAGATACCTTATATCCGTGTCTATACTCCTGACAACGTATATGCTAAATTTTGGGACGATCGATTCAGTAGGTAGTAATGCGTGAAAGGTAAAAAACAAACATACTTGCATTTTTATTATTAGTTTAGATCAATAATGTTATATCTAGGTACATAGTTTGCATAGGAAACGTCCTTATTTGAGCGACATTAATTTCAAAGAACCGTGTTTATTTTAAACATTAGACTATCATTTTTGGGTTGATTTACAGCATCGCTGCAAATTGAACGTACGATAGCATTGCTCTTCTCCCTTTAGCATTCCGCGTGATACCTAAAAAATAACTAATTATCTGACTCGATGATTACAACCTAATTAAAACAGAATCTATGCACTGGTTTGAACACCAATTCAAAACATAAATAAACACATTTTTTTCTAATCTTTAAAATTCCACACCTCGAAACAATTACAATTTAAAAAAATATCCAACTTACTACCTACAATTTAAATCAGTGTATATTTATATCCTAGAAAACTATTGAAAAAAAATAGTAATAATTTAAAATCGCGAATAATATTGAAATAAAAGTATACACATTTTTTTTTAATTATTTGAAACTCTCAGGACAAATATAAGAAAACTCAAAAAGTGAAAAAAAGAAACAGCGAGATTTGATCCAGAGACCCCTTGCACGAAAGTCAAGCAGGATACCAACCAGACTGGCTAGTACGCTGACAGTGTTTTCAAATAGCGGTTCTTATACAAATGTCAACAATGACTGAAAATCAACATATTATAAAATTGCTAATCCCCCAAAGGGAATAGCGTAATTATACATATCCTATTAATAGAAGAGCAGTTTAAGGAATATTAGGGGAAAAATTGACTAAATAATATCCAGTGGTTTAGCTTCCAACTAAAAACAAACAGATAAAAACAACAAAATTTAAAATTGCTTATCTCCCAGGAAAAATAGCGTAATGATACATAGCCTATCAACAGAAGCATATTATTAGGAATATTTGAGGAAAATTTGATCGGCAACTTTACAGTAGTTTAAGAGATAGATCAAATCAAAAAAACATAAAAAATTTCGAAAGAAAAAAAAAGTTGATTTGGCATCAGAATCGATCCCTTATCTCGAAAAAAATACAAAAAGAAAAAAATATTCAATGTACAGGAATGACAACTCTACGATTTTATTATATGTAAAGAAGATAAAGAAAAGATAAAGAAGATAAAGACTACTAGCTTGCCCCGACTTCAAACCAGTTCAAATTCTCGGAGGATTTTCCAAAAATCGTCAACCAAACCATGAACTAAGTGGACCACATAGAAAATTAAGTGGACCAGAAATGGTTTCAGAAATAGGAGAATTTTCCGAACTGGTTCTATCGGGGACCATACATAAAAAATCGTATTTTCTTCACTTTTCCACGGTCTTTATGTATTAAGGACCACCTCATTTTTTTGAGAAGTGTATATTGTTTTAGTTCGTTATTAAAAAAAGAACCCCACTTTCGAAAGTTCAAAATAAGTTATCACATCAAAAACTACGCTCAGCACATTTTCTAAAGCACATTCTATTGAATCTAGATCTATGTAATTTGGTTGAGGGAGTGACTTGCCTTGTAGATAATGTTTCGTAAGAGATACCCACAAACATTTTAGTTTCAAAAGTTGCTTTAAAATTTTGTTTTTTTAATAGTACCAATAAACATTATTACGTCTGATAGAGGCAATCAAGTCCTGATTATTTTGGTATATTCCCGTTCAATTTTCCGAAAAACCCAACTCGAGCTCACTACACTCTCTTTATTAGTCTTATTATATACCTTTAGTGTTCAAGACCGAGCGTAGCGAGCACGGGAATTTGGGGTACTCCGGCTCGGATACTGTTAATGTTGGAAGGGGGTGACAGTAGAGGCTAGAGGCTGCGACTGAAGTGGGATCACGTTGCCCCTATCTTCCTACCTATGTTCGGTTTCTTTAAACCTTGAAAAAAAGGATTTGTTTGGCATAGCTTCATTTCTACAATACATCATAAAACATAATTTGCTGAGTATTTCAAATTTATTGGTAGTAAAATAATTGCATTTACAATAGGCGTATTTATGAGAGCAGTGCGGTTAGACTAGTGGTATCGGCTCCGACTTACGAGTAGGAGTAGCAGGTCGTGAGTTGGAACCCAGCCAGGCGCATTACTTTGTGTAATTAATTTTATCACCACTGCTCTCAAAAACGGTGAAGGAAAACATCGTGAGGAAACCGGCATGTTCTAGAACCAACAATTCGAAGTGTGATATCTACCAACGCGCACTGGGCCCACGTGTTGGATTATGGCCTCCTCCCTCTCACAGAGAGGAGACCTGTGTTCCAGCAGTGGGAACATTGATAGGCTGATGATGATAATAGACGTATAATCACAAGCTGCATAATTAATGTAATAATTTTAAAGATGAAGTTTAAAATACTCTCAAAGCTAGGAGTTGAATGAGAGTGTATGTATCAAAGAGTTTCTCGTTGATGCGATTCTGAAGCTATCCAATATCATAAATATAAATTGTTACATAATATTGAGTTATGCGCATAAAGTGGATTCTTTAAACTAGCTTAGAGTTTTTAATAGCAAAATTGAAAAGAATTTTCATAACGAGAGTATAAGCCAAGTATTTTAATATTAAAAGATTGATGATAGTAATTGAATCTTCTGAAATTATTTTCAGTCTAACCTATAGTGACTGAGCTAATAAGTTTTTAAAGACAATTACACTTTTTTAACATGTCTAAAATAACATTTGGACTTTGTGTTTTACTTTTTTTATTGCTTTTTTTTTTCTTCTTTATGGTTTTGTTTGTTCTGCCCTGGGCCTGTAGCCAAACGGCAAGCGACAATCGTTAACGTTCAGCAGTCGCTAATACATTTTCGATTTTTTACCCCGTCGTATAAAGTTGAAAATCTAGTAAAGACTGCTGAGCGATAGCGAACAAAACAAACGAAAACGGTCTATAATCTTTAAGGGGATAGGTCAGTAAAAATACGGTTTTTATTTTTTACTTTTCTTCGTACATATCTGGACTACAGATCTTACAACTTGGAATATAGTTATTGACTATATGATCTAAATTCTCTCAAAGTTGAAAACACGATTCAATTAAATTTTCTCGATACAAAAAAAATGCAAAGTTCGGTCTATCTAATTTATTTTTTGGACTTTATGGAATAACTACTATGAGTTTTTGAAAGGATGTTGTTTTAAATTGTATAAAATACTAGTATCTAAATTCTGTAAAGACATTTTTTCAATTAATAAAAATTTTAATTCATAAAAAGACGTCAATATGTTTGGGCACATACGCCGTTTTATTCTGAGCACACATTCACTATCGTCCTCTCATCTTTTGCCTTTTAAAAGTAGTGTCATCACTTTCGTTCCATGACGAATCAGTCAGCCAGCGTGGCTCTTACATGCTAGACCTGCGACACTTTTTTTCAGATCGCGGCTGTCAGATTTTCGTAATAATAAAATTGGAATGGATAAAAAGATCGAGAAAATAAAAACGAATGATACGTAGGCTTATAGATTATTGAAAACTATGTTCCGCTGTGTTACATGGGACGTGATTAAACGGACATGACTGTAAATAAGTCACGTAAACTTTCTATTTTAAATAACACATTATTTTGATGAATAAATAAAGAATAAAATAAACCAAACTCACTGAAAATCATCGCAGGAAATTCCTGACGACCCCTACTGAGCAAACAAGGGAAATGTTAGAATACGTATGATTCTATACATTACGAATTGTTCCTATCATCAATATAATAAATTACTCACAGTGATATTATATCAATGCTATCGTGATGTCGTACTATTGTTGTCAGATGGATCCTCTGTCTCCATCCTCCTCCCATCTAATCTTTATGCATCTAAATACCATTTCACATAAACTAATGATAAATGCACTTTGCAGTCAACATTTTGAGATAATATGTAACTGAAAACAACTTCTAATCGTATCAAATTGCGATATAGGATAAGAAGCACTTCACTTTTATTATTATTTATTTAGTTTCGTTACAGATTTATAACGATTTCTAAGAAACAGGATTAAAATAAATTAAATGAAAACTGCTGTTGTCACTTTGAATACTTCAAAATTACTTGTCAACTACAAATAAGGCATAGCACCCATCACCCTGTTAAAATAAATATCGTCTATGATGAGAAAAATCGGTGGTCATTGCTGTCTCACCGCGTGTTCGGTACAAGTTGCTTCTCGCTCTATTTATTGCTTTGGAGTAAAAAAAGATCAGTACTGGGTTCATTTTGGAGTGGCTGGAGAGAAGTCATGGAGTCCTGACCTACCGCTTGATGCAGGTCCTCACCGGACACGGAAGTTTCGGGTGGTACCTTTGTCTGATGCGAAAGGAGGAAACGCCTGGGTGTCACCACTGCGAAGATCGCCCGGAGGACACGGTGGAGCATAAGGTGCAAGACTGTCCAGCTTGGGCAGAGCACCGATGTGTCCTCACGGTTGCGATAGGTGGAGACCTCTCGCGCACAGCATTGGTCGCGGCCATGCTGCGGGGCGAGACGGAGTGGGAAGCGGTCGCGAAGGAGGTGGCGGGCCGCGAGCGAGAGAGGACAGTGTCCTCCCTCCGCCCCACCCGCGGTGGTGAAGCCCACGGCGACGGACTTCGCTAGACGATCTCCGGCCACCGTAGGCGCGGGCATGCGGGCAGCGAGTAAAGGGCAACTCGCTGCCCGACCATGGACCATGCCCGGGTCGACGGCGCGTTGTGTCCCACGCGCGCCTCAAAGAGCGTCAGCATACTGACGGGGCTCCCCTCTCAGAGGGCCAAAGCCTACCGGGGTCGCGTGATTATTTCCTTACCGTGACCCCGGAACAGAAAGGGCTATTGAAGGACACCGTCGATTTATCAGAAAAGTGATTATTACAACCTTGTCCCAAAAAAAAAAATACTGTGGGTAAGATATTATAGAATGAAGATTTAATTATAAAGAGGTTACTGACATTAAATTGTTCTAGTGTCCGTCATTACATCAAAATGCATCAAAAATTAGTACCAACACCAGATGGTGGAGGACAGGGTGTCAAGCACCCTTAGCTTTCCACTCTCGAACATATTAAGATATCACACAACCAGCTTTGTGAACGCACGTTAATAAAAGGAGCGTATGTTTGGGGCTTTTTTTAGCGTGCTAAAATAATTTACCAGCCCTACCCAGGGCAGGGCGGGAGGGACTGTCAGACTCGGAATACTTACTAAAATTTACGATGTCTTTCAATAGCCCTTTACGTTCTGGGGTCATGGTATTCGTTAGCCTTCGACCCAGGTAGGCCCTCTATAAGAGAGCCCCGTCATTGCCATTGTGCTGACACTCTTTCAGGCGCGCGTGGAACACAAAGCACATGCCCTTGCCCGTGCGCGCGTGTGTTTGGGGCTTAACGATAATAGGTTTTGTCACTTTCGTAAGGTATGCCAATTATCATTCATTTTCTACCAAATAGGTAGTAGTTATTTTCGTTATCTCGGGACGTCAAAATCTGTGTCAAAGTGCTAAAAAATAAATTTAAGACTTTGAATGATAAAAATATTACAAAATATTTATCCACATCAATAAGTATTTCTATCATTTTGTTTTAGTAAATGTTTCGATATCCTTATATCAAAATATTTCTACTAGAGTAATACATGTATTTTGGGTAATGGGAACACTTTATGAAATGTCGAAGTTGACGAAATGAAATTCATAAAACTTTGGATTGCGATACTGGCGCCTACTGGTGGCGGTGCGTGGCAACTTTTCCGACTCATCAAACGACGCTTTTGCTTGACCATACGCCGTTAATAGATTTCCAACTTTATGCAATAGTGTATAAAGTTGAAAATGTATTAGCGACTGTTGAACGTTAGCGATTGTCGATTGCCGTTTGGCTATAGGGCCTGTATGTATCGAAATCAAAGTTAAATAAAAGTCAATTAATCCCTTTTTTTTCTTAGTAGATCTTGCAATGAAATAGAGGAGACAAGCAAAGCCGCGGGCCAAAGCTAGTAATAATAATATATCGTGACTCGTAAAGGAAGGCTACTACACGACCCTCCCCTAATACGGCCCCATCGCAGTGTATGTTGCAAAAACGTGGGCGATATAACCCGATAGGGCCGATAGGCTATCGCGGGCCGCATACATTAGCATCGCATTGGGCAAGCTTGTAACTCACTATAAATGAATAATTCCGCACGAATGGTTATATTCATTAGATATTCCGAATTAGCCCTTTCGTTCACAGTGGTACTTGAGTATTCGTAATTTGGCTTGTTGAGAGTAAGGGACTTTACTCATGGCACGATGCGGCGCTGACGCGATTTGAACGAATTCCATCTACAAGTGAAAATCAACTTTGCCACTAAGAAATAAAGATGCAATTCGATTGACTTGACGTAGTCATGGCCATCGTGTTTTGTTTTTTATCTATCCCTAGATAACAAGGTGTTTTATGTCTTACGGCATAGTGATAAGGTTGATTTTCACTTGTAGTTGGAGTTCGTTCGAGTCGCGTCGGATTGCGACGCATCGCGCTATGAGTAACGTCCCTAAGAGGCATTACGCACTATCGTCTGGTGACCAGCGACTTAGTTCCTCGGCGAACGGAACATAGGTGAGCGACCGACAAACAAGTGCGTAAACACTTATTTAAACTAACGAAAGTCACAGTCTTTGTCGACCAAGACCGCGCCGGTGACCAGTCGACAGTGCGTAATTAGCCTTATGGTCACTCTCAGAGATTTTCTGTAGCTTCAAGTACCTTTAGTCCCTTCGTACACTAGGTGAAGCAAGTCTGTGATACCTTAGGGCTTTGGAAGTCATTGACGCGTACCTGTGTATGAACCTCTATGGATTTGTATTGCGATAGTCACCTGGATACCAAAGTCGTAAGGTATTATACTTGCACCGCCTAGTGAACGAAGAGGCTTATTAAGAGCGGCTTTTACAGAAGAGACGTGTGGCAGTAGCGGATGTCGTAGTCATTTCAGTATGGTTTCAAGGTGGCCTACCATAAACTCTTAAAGCATGAGTCTTTAGACTGTGAGAAAGAGATGGCGCTAGACGACTTGTATAGCTCTGTCTCTTTCCCACGGCCTAAACTGGATCGCGTCAAGAGCTCGTTAGGCCTCAGGTGTAATTTTTGTGGCGACTAAAAGTTTCAACGAGATTTCATTTTACTGTTACTATTTCTTTAAAAATGTTGCTTAGAAAACAAGGAGTTTCTCAACTGTCGTGGGTGTGCTTAGAAACTTTTTAAGTCACTTTAATAACACCCAGACCCCTAACAACTACTTGAAGGTCATACATTTATTTGCCATATAGCAACCACCATACAGCAGAAATAACTGGTTTGGGGGCAACAAAAAAACTAGCTACTTTTATAAATATAATGTTAGCGTACAGTAGCGTTTTTATTACTTTTAATGGATGTTGCATGTAACTATTAAATGGATGTCAATTAGTTTAGTTTTAACTACGTCATGTCGGTGTTACGAAATAACTTGGCTAAAAGTAAGCATTAGAGGCAAAAAGAGGGTTTTATGCTTATCTTTATCACTTCAATATCATCATCATCAGCCTATAATGATCCCATTGCTGGGACACAGGCCTCCTCTCTGTGAGAGGGAGTGGGCCATAATTCACTACGCGGGCCCAGTGCGTGTTTGTAGATATCACATGTCTTCGAATTTGTCTAGGACATGCCGATTCTCTCACGATGTTTTCCTTTACCGTTTTGAGAGCAATGGTGATGAAATAAATTACACGAAGTAATGCGCCTGGTGGTTCGAACCCACGACAAGTCGGGGCCGATACTGCTGGGCTACCACTGCTCTTTCGATAAATAAGTACATACATGTTTTTAATAACTGTACTCTTAGCACAAATCTTCACTCTTTTACTTTACAGCGTCTTTACAGTATTTACAGCGTTTCTGTATGAAAAAATGGAACAGCGCCTCTGGTGTGAGAAGAAGGAACTATTTTTTTCATTGGAAATTGACAATTTGAAATTGTCAAAGTTCCAGTTTACTTTACGTCTCTAATACTGAAAATTCGTACTAAGGGTACTGATCCCTTTTTCCATGTACACCGTTGATAGAGAGGTCACATAATGCAGGGAACTTTACAAACCTATCTATTTCATAAACACGTTTCATGGAAAATTTAAACAACTTAGTCGTTTCAATCGGTAATGTATTCGAATTGAATTCGTGGTAACATAATTATACATATAGGTTAGGTGATCCTCACACGACAACGCAACGACCGACGCGCGACGCGAGGTCGCGCGATCTGGACGACCACAGGAAAATAACAGAAAAATCGACAATCCGAATACTTGTTTTTAGGGCATTTTATTCGGCGTTTGCGGGCATTTAATGTCATTTATTGAAGTAAAAATCCCTAATTTCAAGTGCTTTTTGAAGGTACCCCCTGAAAAAATGCTTAAATTTCTTTTTAAATTGTTGGTTAAAACTCTAGTACTTTGAAACTTTCAGTGGTTTATCTTGTAGGCTTATGGTAATGTAACTGAAAAGCATGTTAACTTGTAGTATCGCGTCTGGCTTACCATGTTTTAACATAGGATTAAAATGGACGTGGACGTCGCTAGTGCTAATGTTTTAAGGGCGTTCACACTGATCGAGCGTTTTCGCAACGTTTTTGAGTATTGTTTGTAATCTATTGAAGACTTTTAAGATATTGTCAAACAGACAGGCGAAGCGAATGCGATCCGTATCCTTTCATATAGAAAAGCGAAAGCGGTCCAATAGTCTATGTGACAGGCTTCAAACAATTCCATTCATTACAAACAAAAACGCTTCGGCACGCATTCGCTTCACCTGTCGTTTGACAATAGCTTTAAGCGCCATTTAGACGAAGCAAGAACTCGTATGCGAGTTTCACTACATTGCGGCATTTGTTTCATTAACTGAATTTGTTCTACCTATAAATTCCGCAATGTAACGCAACTCGCGTTCGAGTTCTTGCATCGTCTAAATGAGGCTTTAGTGTCACAAGTTAAGTGCCATATTCAACATTTATTCGAATAATTCTGATGATTCCTGTTAATTTTTCATGGCCCTTAAATAATTTCTGTCTACTTTACGAGTAATCATTTTATAGATCATTTTGTTTTGGTATAGTGTCGTGTTGTAAATATAATTATTTCCCGTTTAGAGAAAGAGCATACATTAATAAAAAAAATGATAAAATAAAACAGCAGACCAAATTATTTATCTACAATGTAAAATACTACATTCAAAAATACCAATTCGGTTTTTTAAATGTTGTGTTGTGTAATTTTAGGAAATTCATTTAAAATAAAGCCGAATTTATCTGTAAAACGTTATAATATACTGTTCCGGTAAATACCACAAATAATCGCCACTACGGTGCGTAGTGGTCTTTATACGCGCTCGTGATGTTGAATTTGCAACGCACACTGTAGTTTTTCATACTGGTTTGCGTGTGAATTTTTTAAAAGCATTTTTTCTTATGCATCAGTAAATTGTGCGTGAAATATGAAGTGAGCTTGTTTACGTGATCAAAAACGTGGTTGTAGTAAAATATTTCAGTATCAAGTTACTGTTTAGACTGGCCTGTTGGTCTAGTGGTTACAGACCCTGACTGCTACGCCGGAAGTCGTGAGTTCGATTCCCACCCAGGTCAAATGTTTGTGTGATGAGCATGATCGTTTGTTGAGTATCTGGGTGTAATTTATCTATAATATGTATGTATTTAGAAATATATAAGTATGTTTATCAGCCGTCTAGTACCCATAACACAAGCTCTGCTTAGCTCGAGACTTTAAGTTCTTTCGACTACTTCGGTTTTAGTTTAAAACTAGATTATTGTAGCTAGCCTAGCTGTTTCCCCAAGCTTCACTACCGGACGGGACGGTTGGTGCAGTGGCTGAGCAATCGTACTGCTGTGCCGCGGGAATCGAACGCTACGGTTCGATTATCGCACAGAGCAAAATTAAATACTTTAATGATCCACAAGCAGTTGTTCAAAGTTCGTAAACGCACCCAAAATACAGGAGAAAGTAGACAATATTTTGGAAAAAAAAAACTTTATTAATAGACTTAAACCGTATCAAAAGTCCCTAAATATGGTCGCGGGACTTACAAAACACCGGCCTCATGTAGTTTTATGAAAAGACGTGTAAAAGTGTTGATGTAACCTACTTGTATAAATAACCAACATTTCATTTTATTTCATTACGAATCACCGTGACCCCGGAACGTAAAGGGCTAATGAAGGACACCGTGGATTTTAGTCAGTACGAGCCTGACAGTCTGCGCCGCTCTGTCCTGGAACTCATTTGATGATTTTACTACGATAGAAAAAATGTGTCCCATAATATCTATCTCTAGGTATACTAAAATTCATATCCACAGTATTTTTACTTACCTTATGTTTGTCAAACTGTATGTCCCTCAGCCAGGGGTCGAACAGTAGCTTGTCGGGTTCTATGTTGACGGGGCTCTGTCGACGACCCTTGTTGCACATGCTCCATTGGGGGTTGATCAGACCCCAGAAGCCGGGACCTGAAAATAAATCTTATTTCAGCGTGAACGGTAGACACAATAATTTAAAGGATCAAGGAAAAAGTTTAAAATAGTCATCAACATCAGCCGGAAGACGTCCACTGCTGAACATAGGCCTCCCATCAAACCGCCACGCCGAACGACAATTCGCCACTTGCATCCATCGGCTGCCCGCGACCCTCACGATGTCGTCGGTCCACCTAGTGGGAGGTCTGCCTACGCTGCGTTTTCCGGTCCGTGGTCGCCACTCGAGAACTTTTCTTCCTCATCGGTTGTCAGTTCTACGAGCGATGTGGCCTGCCCATTGCAACTTCAACTTGCAAATTTTATGAGCTATGTCGGTGACTCTGGTTCTTCGCCAAAGATCCATGTTCCGGATTTTATCCCGCAAAGAAATTTTATGAGCTTGAAGATCCCGGGGAATAAATGGATGAGAGACACACGGAACCGAGAAATGGGCAACAAAAGGGGGAGGCTTATACCCAGCAGTGGGTGATCCCGGGCTGATGATGATGATGAGAGGTCAAATTAAAGAGTGGCGCGAGGACATGTGAGTGTAATTTGGGTAAAATCAATAGCAATTATTTGTATATGTCACCGGTAGTTATCAAGATCAACAAGTTTATACATTTACTAAGAAATTTATAAACTAACTTAGCGAGTAAAGGGCAACTCGCTGCCCGACCAAGGACCATGCCCGGGTCGACGGCGCGTTGTGTCCCACGCGCGCCTCAAAGAGCGTCAGCATAATGACGGGGCTGTTTTTACAATATGGCGGCTAAGAGACTAAGTTGAAATTAGGAAAGAACTCCCGGCAAGCTGTCCATGTAACCCTTTTTCTGCAAACGGGAGGCCTTATCACGAGTTTTCACGTTTTTGTGACGTAAAGTAAACGAGGACTTTGAAGAAGATAGTTCTTCGTTCGAACACTAGAGGCACTTTAAAATTTTCCATACAATTAACGTCATATTACTACGCTGCACGGTAAAATACGGAAATCTTGTGCTAAGGCTTCAAATGACTGGACTCAAAAAAACTGAACGCAAAACAATACGTTTTCTTTATTAAAGCAAAACAGGGTCATTGACATTTTATACGCCATTTTTTACAGCCTTTATTTTATTCATTGGCAATCCTAAAGGTGCAGTCGTAAACCAAATTTTCACTATTTTATTCAGTCTGGCAATTTTATTGACTTTAAATGAACGTAGACAGGTTATTTTCTGAATATTTTGAAAGTTGTATATAAAATATACGATTTGTTTATCTGACTATTAAAATTAAAACATGAAAAGAAAGTTACGTTATGGATGTCACATGTCATCAAATTTTTGGTTGTAGGACATGCCGGTTTCCTCACGATGTTTTCCTTCACTGTTTTGAGAGCAGTGGTGATGAAATAAATTACCTACACAAAGTAATGCACCTGGCTGGGTTCGAACCCACGTAAGTCGGGGCCGATACCACTCGGTCACCACTGCTCTACTTTAAATTTAAATTTGAAGCTTTAATAAGTTTAAAAAAATCATAAAGCTTGTCCCAGAATTGCCATCGCTATCGATCCGATCGTTAAGATGGTATCGCGATAACATTCACTTGTCATCGTATTTATGACACTCCCAACGTAATTAGGCTATCGACTGATTTTAATGACACCCTTTGATGTGTAGATAAATGTTTTATTCTTTTAAATTGAGGGTAATAATGTCAAATATCGACCAATTCCAAGACTTTTTATTGTTTTACTCGTCTATAACCGGTTGTATTTTATTGTGTAGTTACTCTAAATATTAAAAAAAAAAAGAAAAAAAAGTTTCATGTTGTCAGTAAAAAATTGGTGAAATTGAAACGTATGCCATTTTGACACCTATTTATTTCCAAGTTATTAAGCACAGTTTTTATGCCACATACCTACTGTTCAACGGAGCAGTTTCAAAAAGTTTTACATGTATTTTCTTTTTCTCTAAATAGGTCACCTCGGATTCATTTGCTTGGACCTTTCAAATTATGCAGTAGATGAAAATGGGCAACTCGCTGTCCGACCATGGACCATGCCCGGGTCGACGGCGCGTTGTGTTCCACGCGCGCCTCAAAGAGCGTCAGCAAAATGACGGGGCTCCCTCACAGAGGGCCAAAGCCTGCCAGAGTCGCGGGACTTATCTCTTTACCGTGACTCTGGAACATAAAGGGCTATTGAAGGACACCGTGGATTTTAGTCAGTACGAGTCTGAGAGTCCCTCCCACCCTGCTCGGGGTGGGAGGATTCATGGTTTTACCCCGCTAAAAAAAAAGCATTACTTACATGTAAATACATTGCATACGTGCGAAGCCGAGGTGGATCGGATCTCGTGTTTTTAAATTAAATAAAAATAATAACTATAGACAGTGTTTAAAATCTCACTGAACAAAAATAGCCCTTGCTAAAAGTTATTTCGATAAAAATGTGTAACCCAATTCACATTACTCAACTACCCAGCAAAGTTTACACTATACAGGCTGATTTTAAAATAAATCAAAAGCAAATTATTAAATAACCCACAAATTCTAAAGAAATTAGTTTTAAACGATGACGAAACCAAAATTGCGTAAAACGTTATTCAAATGGAAGCTCATTCAACCCTATAATACAGTGCGATATCATTCAATGGGGATTGGGGACCCCAAAATTTGGTCACCATAGTGTATTGAGTCGTGGGTAATGCGTGGATGCACACCCTACTATCGCTGACAAAAGTAGGTTAACATTACTGAATGACTCTTCAAGTTTCCACACAGCAGTTATATAACAATAAATACACAGCAGTTAAATACATAAAACATAAGATATTTTAAGGAAAATTCAGCTGCGAGCAGGGTTCGAACCTGCGTCTAACGTTAACGTTGCGAGAGTAGTGCCTAGTGGTTGCGTTAACCAATTAGGTCATCGCAACCACTACTCTCAGACTACTCAGACTCCAACGAACAAACTTACGAGTTGTTGTGCAGAGACCGGTGAGCATGGGCAATGCTCACCGGTCTCTGCCCACTCAACAAACATCTATTTACCATCAACGTGACATGTTGCGGATGAAACGGCAACCCACATAATCCTGGAATGCGAGGGCGTTGCTAACCAACGGGCACAAAACCTTGGCACTCCAAGGTCGCTCCAAAATGCCTGTGAACGTCCAAGGAGACTTCTGAGCTTCTGGAAGGAGCTGGGTTGGCTCAAACAGCCAATCGTCCCACCTCACGCATAACTGACCACCTACTAGTCCAAATGCGGAAAAGGGAGCTCCAAACACTAACACTAAACACTACTCTCGAAGCTAAATTTCTCATTCCCTTGTTTTTTAAACGCTTCACAAGGCGCCTGGAGTACCTATCCAGAAGACGCAGGTTCGAACTCTGCTCACGACGTTGACGTCGCGATACTCTAGTGGCGAGCGTTTGCTTTGCGACCTCGCAACGTTAACATCGCGTTTGTTGGCCATAGTATTATGACCGCGACGTTAACGTCGCGTTCAGTAGACGTTAACGCTAGCCACGCGAAGACGTGACATCAAGACATTGTAGCGTCTACGCAGGAGAGACGCTAATGCTCGCAAATCGCCAGTGGGATAGCAGCTTTAGTTGATAATTATGCCCCTCTGTCGTTGACTGTACCGCGGTGACTACATCGGTCATCATTATCGGAGCGAGCACATCATTAGCCTAATGTTGGCTGGTTTTCAGTATTTTAGTGACGAGTATTTGCTTTGATGGACAAAGTAGCTGTTAACGTTGAGTAATATCGATGTACGGAAAAACTAGTTTAGTTTTTTTTTTTTACTTTGCCCCACATAAGAAATTTCTGCTGATACTGATACTCCTAGCCTACGGGATGGGATGATCCCACAGCTGGGCAAAGGCCTCTCCCCATGACTTCCAGTTTTCACGATCCAGGGCCAAAGTGGACCACTGTGGTCATCGGTTTTACCAAGCTAGTCCCGCCATCTTCTACGAGTTCTGCCGCGGCGCCCTCTGGCTGTGTCAGGCCTCCACACAGAAATTTACACAGAAATTTCTACTATGTCGCGGGTTTTTTTCACAAACATAAACTCACATACACAAATACTCAGACCCGGAACAAACACTTCTATGTTACACAAGTATTTTTTTCCGTGCCGAAGTCGAACCCACGACACATTAAGCAGTAATCAAACGTTGAGTCACAGATGGCCAGGTAGGTGTCGCTCGTTAGGTCCGCACACTTTCCATTTATAGCCTATAACCAACTGTCAAGCTAACTTCCAAAATCAGCGGATTCTGTTTTTTTTTTAGAAAGGTTCGCGTTTGATCATGGTTGTGGCACCATTGTTTCTGGCCATAATTATTGATTTTTCTAAAATCCAATCATTTAGTTTTAGTTTTCATCAAAATCAGTCTCGAGACTCCTTTTAGAATTTATCGATATTCCTCATAGTTTCAGATATAGCCATCAACGACCAGTTGAAAATATCACCCTGTATCTTTTTGTAATATCTAGGAAAATCTATCACGAAGTTTGATATCTGTATGACATTGCCAATGCCAACCGATTAAACGAATAAATTATGTAATATTCTGACTTGGAAAAAGTAGACAGGACCGGACAGCTCAGATTTGCCGACCGTCCCAGTCAGAACGTGAATATTCGATTTGGTTATAAAAATAGAAATTATTATATTATGCAATCTAGATAATCAGACACTCCTATTCTCGTGGTGTTACTGCAAAGTTCAGTAGGTACCCAGTTCTCGTGAGAAAAAGCCTTCCATCTCAGCTCACTATACTTAGTCTAGACAACTATTATAAAGAGGAAAGATTTAGATTATTGTTTGTGTATGTGTTTGTAATAATTAAACTCAAAAACGACTGTATCGAATTCTGAAACTTTTTCACCATTAGAAAGCTACATTCACCCTAACTGACATAGGTTACATTTAGAAGGCGGGACGAACCGCTAATAGTATACAATAAAATCATTTCTCTTATATGACTGCAACGTATCATGAAATACTTACTTTGGTCACATTGTCAACAATATGGAACGGCTAATGGAGCAGTATCTTAGGTGTTCTGCACTGCGCTCCAAAACACAGATCAACGATCCACGTCAATAGGTGGCTCAAAGGCTGCCATTGGGCGTTTCCATGCCAAACGAGCTATGGGCTCGCAAAGCTCAGGACTGGTGCCATGAAACGGCGGAGCGGGGTCAAGGCAGAACACGAAGGAGTTGGTGGCACGAATTGGACGCCTTCTTTGAGAATTGGAAGGATATAAAGCACTATTCAGACCGTTGGAAGGAATGGAGGGAGGCCTTTGCCCAGCAGTGGCACAGGGTAGTTACAATATAAAACATTTAAAAATATAAAAATAGTGGCCCACCGGTATCGGGAACAGGGTCCAAGCTACCGGCAGTCAGGGCTCCAGAGAAAGGAACCTCCTAACAATGCGCGCCGTGTCCAGAAGAACTGCTTTCTGAATCAAGCCCTTGATCCAGCTGCCTAACGAGAGCCTCCTTAGGTGTTGGTCGAGGCTCTTGGCAATTAAGCCATGGGCCGACACGACTATCGGCACAATGACAGCTGAAACGTTTAATGAATGAATTTTAATAATAATGATGACCAGAAACGTAGAGGTCAAAAGACATAGAGGCCGGAGCCTAAAACGGGGTTCGGCTCTTGGAACAACTCAACATGCCTATTACAACATCTTAAAACCAGGTTTGTTCCAGTGAGTGAACTAGATGGCGCTAGACGACTTGAATAGCTCTGTCACGTTCACTCGCCAGAATAAGCCTTGTTTTAAGACGTAATACCCCACAATATCTAGGTCCCAATCCGACCAATGAGGTAGTACTATTTTGAAGTACGTATAAGATTTGAACCAATAACGATGATGGGAACTAGCTATGCTAGCGCCATTAGTTTCCCATTTGCCTTCCCCATTGAGAGGAGACGCGATTTTTAGCAGTAAGAAAATGATTGAGTTGAAGGAAAAATGGGAAACGGGAAAATGTAATTAAGTCATCAAATGAACATTCATTTCATTTTCATTTGATGACAATCTAAATCTATAAACAAAAGTTAAAACATTTTAACTTACATAGTAGGTACATAAATACGAGTATATACCTAGATTTATTATCGCATGAAATATCAAACGGGTTATCCGTTTAAAATATTTAATTTAATTTATCAAAACTATATTATTCATTTATTCTGTTTTCATAATCCACATCATAATAGACTTTAATAATTAAGTTATAAATATTACAATGCAATTTTATTTCTAATTCAATTCGTGTTTATTAATTCTCGATTCATGGTTTTCACAACTCGACTGTTTGTTAGATTAAAATTTCATTCGGATTAGTTTTATGTTAAAACGAAACTATTTATTTTTCAAAGTAATTAATAAATAATTTAAATCTGCAAGAACATGAACATTCCATAGATTTTTGTGGGAGTTTATTTTCTGGGTCATTTAACGAAGATACGGGTAAAATAAAAAATAATGTTACGTAAAACCTTTATGCCCATAACATAACACATCACAAAAACTAACACATCAAAAATTTGTAAAAAGAAAAATTCCATATTTTATTGAAATTTTAAAAAATAAACGAGTCAGACACCAACTACCCGTCTGATCTAGCATTAAAAAAAAAAACAAAACACAAATTTTATTTCACAGCGTTAATTTTTACGAATTCACCTTTACACTGCCCACAAAAACATAAAAAGAAATCTCCAAATTCCGTTGAAAATAGATAAGTACATCCAAATTTCGGGTCGAGCGAACATCGACTATCCAATATAATGACATGGCTGAGCGCGCATTATCATTAAGATGGTATCGCTGATCATTACCGTTCCTCCATTATATGGGTATGTTAGTATGACCCCAATATTCATGCCATTGAGAATATGTGACTGTGATTCCACCTGTGTGACGTAATAGGATGACCTTTTCGCCCTTGGGTCAAAAGAGGTTGTTTTAGTACTTCAAAGAGTTTTGAGGATGAATTGTCTGTTTTATTCAATTCATTTGGAATAAATGTGGATTTTAGAGGTGAGTAGAGGGTGGAATCCACCCATTAGCGGTCACCTCTGGTGACGGCACTACAGGCTACTTGATGAGCATAGGTCGGAATTAGGTAGAGTTATTTACGTACTTACACTGATTTAATACAGCGAAAGAAAGACGTGGATACGCTCCAAATCCCGGAATTACTTTTAAAGAGCAGAACAATCCTGTGATTTAATGAATAAAAAGGTATTTACTATTCCACAATTGATTTGACTAATCTATCTCTGTTAAATTGATTATTATTTATTAGAAATCCAGGGAACATTCTAATAAATCTCAAAATGACTCTATTTAATTCCGACCAATAACCACGACGGCGATAGGTGGCAACATCTCGCGCCCTGCATTGGTCGAGGCCATGCTGCGGGGTGAGACGGAATGGGAAGCTAACGAAGGAGGAGAAGACAGCGTCCACCTCATGACCCAGATAGTTTCTAGTTCTACTCGTTACTCGTTCATCGTCGGAGGTCGGACCACTGCCTATGGCTTGAATTCGTGCTTAGCTGACGTCAGTTGCGGCGTACTGTCGGTCCCGTACTGTCGGTCGCGTACTGTCGGTCGCGTACTGATAGTAAGAAAAAGTAAGTATTGTGAATAGAACTATACGAGATCAATATCAGCGAAGCAGAAATTCATGCCTAATTCTGCTGTTTTAATTTTACAATTCAGTGAAATACAACATTCACGATTAGCAAATGTACGAGTATTTTGGGGAAATGTTTAATGTTCTGTTTCATAGGATTATATCTAATTAGCTATTGAACAGAAATATGTCAAATTAGTGATTATGATAAGAGAATAATAACTGTTCGGTTCATATCTGATTGCATTTTGTGTGTGGAATTTCAAATTTTCTATTTATAACTCACTAATTATTGCTCGTGGCTTCCCACGCGTTAATTTAGAATTAGACCGTCTATAGCGGCATCTATTGTCATATACACATTATTGTTATTTTTCTCGGAAACAGTACTTTTTGTTCGGACTAAAACGTACCCTTTTTGTTCGTCTCTGTAGAAGTATACAGGCTATACAGCTGGCAAAATTTCAAAATAATCAGCTGGGTATTCACTTAGCAGTGTTGCAAGTAACGTATCAGATACGGTATCAAGTGAGTACGTAGGCACGAGCCCGCTGCGAACCGCTCGTTGTAAGCTCGCAGTGACCGCTGAGTAGCGGTTTCACTGCGAACACAAGGGCGGCTCGCAGTGTGCTCGGACGAGCCGTACTCACCTGCAGGTTGATACAGTATCTGATACGTTACATGTAACACTGCTTAGTGAGTAGGTGAGTACCCAGCTATAGGTGTAGTGTCAAAGGCGTAAAAAGATAACAAACAAACTTATTTTCGCATTTTAAACATAGCTTAACTGTGAAATAACTAGTATGGTGATTATTTTTTTATATTCTTTTTTGTATCCCTCTGCTTGGCAAAGAGAGGCGGAGAGGCCTTTCAAACCTTTCTTTTTTGGGCTATTTCTGACCACGTCTGCCCCGCGAACATGATCAGATCATCACACCACTTCCACCGCTGTCGACCTCGACGGCTATGTCATCCCTCAGGCGCCTAGTGAGTGACGCAACGACGATATAATACTAGACTCGTAATAACAGGCGACCGATGTCTTTCAACACATTAGGCAAAAAAGTCTTATATTCGTTTCATTTCGACCAATCCTGTGAGCCGTAAGCATACGTTGAGACAGAAAAGACCTTGAGTTAACCAATCACAACGCAGTACCCCGCCCCCCTCGCTTACGTAGTACCTCAGCGAGTTGACAGAATAATTTTCGTTCCTTAGATCGTGCATGCGGAGTCTAGTATTATTATCGTCGTTGGAGTGACGTATGATAATAATTTTAAAAGAAAATAAGTCACTGACCTGATATCCCGTCGTAGGTCCACCATTCTTCCCAGCTACCGGAGATGTCTGTAAACAATATTGCAAAATTAATAAAGTTTTTTGGAAACTGCTAAGAGCGTCAGTGGCAGACACGGTTGGCCTGTTGGTCTAGTGGTTAGTGACCCTGACTGATATGCCGGAGGTCGTGGGTTCGATTCCCACCCAGGACAAATGTTTGTGTGATGAGCATGATCATTTGTTCTGTGTCTGGGTGTAATTTATCTATAATATGTATGTATTTAGAAATATATAAGTATGTTTATCAGTTGTCTAGTACCCATAACACAAGCTCTGCTTAGCTTGGGACTAGATGGCGTTGTGTGATAGTTGTGGAATATTTATTTATTTATTTATTTATAGTGGCCAGTGGCCGAGTGATGACTACTACGTTACTCGCGTAGCGTATCACACGGAACAAATATTTGGATGATCTGCAAGTAGGTAGTTGTTCCGGGTCTAGGTGTTTGTGTATATGAGTTTCTATGTTTGTAAACCACACCCACGATACAGGAGAAAATCCTAGTGTGGGGAAAAGTTTAAAAAAAAAGGCAACAGTGCTCGTCTCACGGGGATACAGAGGACACAGAGGACCAAACGCCTGCTGGGGTCCAAGGACTGTCTAGTGTCAGGTTATCGTTACTTTGGAAAGTAAAGGGCAAGACAAGTGAAGGAACACAGTGGATTTTAGTTAGTACGAGTCTTACAGTCCCTTTTACTCCACCCAGGCAAAGCGAGAACTTTGATGATTTTGGCATCAAACACAACGTAATTGCATGTAGGTATGACTTAGTCGCAAAATGACCTTTTTGCAAAATGTCCCATTCGCAAAATGTCCCTTCCACAAAATGTCCCTTTCATTTGATTACATTTTTATGAATAAAATCTAAGTTATTTTAAAATCTCACCTTTGACGGAGACACATAGCAGGGTGAGTATGAAGAGCGAACATTGGTGCATCGTGTTGATGCTGCGGTCACGGCGGACCACTCATTTGGCTCACACTGCTTCTGAAACAATAGAAATAAAGATTTTGAGATTGTCCCCTCGTGTTTGTGAATTACTAGCTGTTGCCAGCGGCTTCATCCGCTACAACTCGAGAATTATCCCACGGTAACATAAAATCGTGATAAAAACTATCCTATGTGTTAATCCAGGTTATAAACTATCTGTGTACCAAATCCGTTCAGTGGTTTTTTGCGCGAAAGAGTAACGAACATACCTACATACACATACATATTACATGCTCACAAACTTTCGCATGTATAATATTAGTAGAATTGGCACACTAATACTAATACATATAATTAATACAGCCGCATAGGCCGATCGTATGGGTTAAGCCACGTTGGCCGAGGTTGGTCTGTATATGGGTGACCACCTGTCATAGCGAGTTTCCTCCGCGCCTCGGAAACCACGGAAAGCCGTTGCTCCCGGCGGCCATTTTTAAATCTTTGACAGTCGATACTATATGTCAGAAGCTCTAAGTCTGTGTCTTCAGTAATGGAGGAATACAGTTTAACAAAATTGTTGTTAGATCTACATCTTGATTTCAGGACTGCCTTATCAGGTAACCGTTGCCACGGAACTGAAAGGGCTTTTTTTTTTTTTTTTAGCGTGGTAAAATCATCAAATGAGTCCTCCAACCCCGGGCAGGGCGGGAGGGACTGTCAGACTTCTACTGACTAAAATCCACGGTGTCCTTCATAGCCTGTTATGTTCCGGGGTTACGGTAAGGGAATAATCCCGCGACCCCGGCAGGCTTTGGCCCTCTGTGAGGCCCGGCGGCCCCGTCATTATGCTGACGCTCTTTGAGGCGCGCGTGGGACACAACGCGCCGTCGACCCGGGCATGGTCCTTGGTCGGGCAGCGAGTTGCATGCCCGCGCCTACGGTGGCCGGAGATCATCGAGCGACGTCCGTCGCCGTGGGCGCCTACCACTGCGGAACTGAAAGGGCTGTTGAAGTACTCTCTGGATTTTAGCCAGAACGAATCTGACAGACCCTCCTGTCCTGACCTGGGTGGGAGGACTCATTCTATGATTTTACCATGTAAAAACAAACATCTAATTATTTAAAAATTTAAATTCAACCAAAATAAAAATGCTTCTGTAATTTGACCAGGCATGTCGCCGTCGCTTGCGTGTTCAATGCTCATTAACACTGTCGACTCATATTTGTCTTCAGTTGCTAATTGCAGCAAAACAGCTAATTAATTTTGACTTAGAATGGTTATGTTTTTCAAAAAACCAAAAATCAAATCGTTTATTTTAAGTAGGCTGGCGTACTTAAAATAAACGATTTGATTTAGAGGCACTTTTGAATTGTCAAAAGACAAAAGTAAAATAAAATAGTTTTTAAAAATACGAGTAGTTACGGTGCTACCGGTACAAATGTGTATTTACGAAGTTTATAGCTTTTCTCGACGGGCTCTATAAATAGGCTGACAGACGCTGATTCTTTCTTGCTCAAATTGTCTTTAATGTCATAGGGATTTCAACCAATAACAATCAGTCTTAATTATGTTTAACAAATCCAAATCCCCAATTTACGAGCAAATCCCTAAATAACCAACGGATCTCTTCAGGACACGGTTCTTATCTAAAGTCCTGGTTAAAAAGACACAACATTGCACGAAGGAAATTACCGTTTTTATCTAAAACTGGCAATCTCGTTGATAAGGGTAATGCTGTCTGATATCCCGGTCTTCTTTGCTAATTACCATCGAACTAAATACTTAAGGATTATCTTAATGTTGTTCTTTGCTTGAAGATTGTTACTGGTTGCTACTTATGGCTTATGTTATCCTAGTACTAGGGAAAAGATTTTACGGGTAAAATTCGAAATAAAGAGATTTGTTTTTTTTTACGTGGTAGAATCATCAAATGAGTTCTCCCACCCCGGGCGGGGTAGGAGGAACTATCAGGACTTGTACTGACTAAAATCCACGGTGTCCTTCAATATCCCTTTACGTTCTGGGGTTACTGTAGTTCATAATTAGTGCCCGCAGTTTCGTTCTCGTCGCCCTAGTCTCATTTATTATTTGTTTACCAAAATTCATGAAAAATAGGTTCAGCAGTTTAAGCGACAAGCCTAATAGCCTAATAAATACATAAGTTTAAACATAAGCATATAATTCAAGTGAATTGTGATACAATAGTAGTGCATTATAGACCCTTTATGTTAAAAAATACTGGCTTTGTTTGTTTCAAAAAAGAAGGAGAGAGCAGGTAGTGTTGACACTTCAACAAAAAAAGTATCTCTATCTCATTTTAATCACAAATACAAAACAAACTGTGTGTAATAATTATTTTAAACGCATTAACGCATGCGATGCGCATCGTAAAGATGATTTTTCTTTCCTCAAAAAATCATCTAAACTGTGTGTAACCACCTAATCGTCGTGTACAATCAATTTCTTTCCACCACAATCTTAACCCCATTTAATAAACACAAAAACGCAAAACACCTATCAATCTAACCCTCAAACAGCAAGGTAGTGATCACCCACTCAAAGTCAACCCTGCAAATCTTCACGGTGTTGAGTCGAGGGGTGCAATCTTGAGTCGTTACCCCCACCCACGTCCGGTCGCCCAGATACCATCAAACTTCCGATGCTCAAGATTCACCCTTTAACGAGCTTCACTATCATTTTGTACCCATTTGTGTAGTACAAAGCCATAATATTGTATGCAATCGATACCAGATAAATACGTATGTCGAATTTCGATGTAATTTCGCTGAAACACTGTAAATTTGCTTTGTGTTCATTTTACTAGTATTTTGTGTTCTAGGAAACAGGATATTGGTTAGATTAGTGGTTAAATTTAAACCATTTATGTTAAACGTATAGAAGTCATGTATACTTAATACATATTTCAATATGAATGTATTTATTTTGAACTTAGTAGTTCTAATAATATTGAGTTCTAATATAATATTATATATATTCTGTTATAATTATGTTTGGCTGAGAAGTGGTAGACTCCTTCTCTGAAACAGTCAAGCTGGCAGAGGAGGCGGAGGGACGCGTGGGGGAGAGGACAGCGTTCACGTCACAACCCAGCAGCCGCGGGAGAAGCCCACGGCATCGAACATCGCGAGGCGATATCCGGCCGCCTATTTCCAAAGCCTATACTATTTCAGTCACGAGTCGGACTCTACTCGATTAGCTTTTGTTTGTGCATATTTCTCAACAAAACCTAATCTATCTCAGTAAAAAACTTGACTCAAATAGATTAGCTTTTTGTTTTGATATTTTCAAAGAAAATGCACGTACAAAACCTAGTTCTATATAATTCATGTCACTCGAATAGCTAGACTTTCGGCGAGTTATTTTTAAACATTACGTACGAGCAAAACCTTGTCGAGTAGAGGGTCACTAGCTATATGAGTAAATTTACCTCGGAATTTAACTTTTCTTAAATTTTGTAGTACTTGAATATCGCAAATACGACTGTGGGCACCCCGACTCGGACAGGTTAGGTTAGAAGGGGATGGCGGGGTCTGAAAGACCCCGCCATCCCCTTCGTGGTTATTTTTTTTTAAACCACCCGGAAGTAGGAGCACCGCGTAGCGGTGCTCCGTCGACGTTTTCAACATTTTACTTAGTTTAGTGAAATGACATGATCTCTGACTTTATATTAGTATTTTTGTCATAATTATCACTAGATACTTTTCTTGATAATTGGATTTCGTGAAATCCCTGATTTCCTCATTTCACTGCGACATGCATAAACAAAACATCGTCTTTTTTTAGAGTTTGACTCGTGCGTGACTAAAATGGTACTAGATTTTGTCCGTGCATTTTCTTTGAAAATATCAAAACCAAAAGCTAATCTATTTGAATCAAGTTTTTTACTGAGATAGATTAGGTTTTGTTGAGAAATATGCACAAACAAAAGCTAATCTATTTGAGTCAAGTTTTTTACTGAGTTAGATTAGGTTTTGTTGAGAAATATGCACAAACAAAAGCTAATCGAGTAGAGTCCGACTAGTGACTGAAATAGTATAGGTTTTGGAAATACGCTATCCGGCCACCGTAGGCACGAGGGTAATTAAGTTTAGCTGGGTACTCACTTAGCAGTGTTGCATGTGACGTATCAGATACGGTATCAAGCAACGACGATTTATTACTAGACTCGTAATAACAGGCGACCGATGTCTGTCAACACATTAGGCAAAAAAGTCTTATATTCGTCTCATTTCGACCAATCCTGTGAGCCGTAAACATACGTTGAGACAGCATAGACCTTGAGTTAGCCAATCACAACGCAGTACCCCGTCCCCCTCGCTTACGTAGTACCTCAGCGAGTTGACAGAATAGTTTTTGTCCCATAATGCGGTGTCTAGTATTAAATCGTCGTTGGTATCAAGTGAGTACGTTGGCACGAGCCCGCTGCGAGCAGTTCGGGCGTGGTTCGCTGTGAGCTCGCAGTGACACGCGGTGGACCGTGGACGAGCCGTCCTCACTTGCAGGTTGATACAGTATCTGATACGTTACATATGCAACACCGGTAAGTGAGTACCCAGCTATTGGGGAGTCACTGTTCGACCATGGACCATGCTCGGGTCTAAGGCGCGTCGTGTTCCACGAGCGTCTCAAAGAGCTTTAAGCAATATGACGGAGCCTTAGAGGACCAAAGCCTGTCTCATCAGATAACCGTGACCCTGAAACGTAAAGGACTATTCAAGGATCACCGTGGATTTTAGTCAGTACAAGTCTGACAGTACCTCCCGTCCCGCTCTAGGTAGGAGGACTCATTTAATATTTTACTACGATAAAAAAAATAAACCTTTCGTAGAAGAATTTTCAAAGAGATTTGTTTTACTCTTTTGAACATGTTAAATTGAAAGTTTCAATCACTCTATCAATTGAAACCATTGAACAATAATAATATTTCTCACAAATAAGTGAAAACTTAAAGACATGAAAATATTATTGCGAAGCATTCGGTTGCCAGACAAGTGTTATAAATGGTGGCAGAATGCTGGTGCCAGACTGTCTGGCGACATGGCGAGAGCGCAGTTGCCGAGTCGGTTGGCATTTGGCACATTTTTGTTTTCAAATAAGATGAATTGGTGAATTTTTAGTTTTGTGTTTTGTTGTTCTTGTAAGGGGTTATTTGTGACGTAACTTTGATGTTAGGTTGGAAATATTTATAGATTTAAAAAATATTCTATAAAATCTCTAAAAATAATAGCTTGAGTCGTCGAGTCGAGAGAATCATAAAATGAGTCATCCCGGACGAGACGGGAGGGTTTATTCCACTTTGTTCACCTGGGTGATATCACCTGGGTGAACAAAGTGGACACATTGGTGTCCTCAATTCACCTCGGAAAAATATCACCTGAGTGATATCACCCAGGTGAATTGCGGACACCAAAGTTGTCCACTTTGTTCACCTCGGAAAAATATCACCCAGGTGAACAAAGGCGACTTTTCTTATGCGATGTAGTGGACTTTTATCACCTATGTAATATTGTTGTCTTCTAGTAAAAAAAATTGTCTGAAGACACTATTGTTCTTTTTTTTCAGTCATCTTTTCTTCTACGAAGTTGTGGGCTTTTAAGCGCGCTACACACGGTTAAGATACTATAACATTTTATCTTACAATACTGATCGCTCGCCATACAATTCAATGGACACACGACAAATATAAAAAAAATATCTCATATTTTCGTATCTTAAGATAGAGAACGTTTTGAGAATTTATCGTAAGATAACATCTTAAGATATAAAATATCTTACCTTAAGATCTTAAGATACAAAATGCGTCGTCGTCTGTGGCCTTATACAATATAATTTTAAGATAAAATAATAATTATAGTATCTTAGCCGTGTGTGACGCCATTTATCACCCACGTCAAGCATAACAAAAACAAAAAAATAAATTTAATCTATTCCATTGCAGACAATGCGAGACAAAGACTTCTTCATGATCCTGTTCTCCTAGTACTTTTGTTCAGATTCATATTGAATTCTGGCACTAACACCTTTTTCATAATCCTGTTCTCCTAGTACAATTTAAATATTAAGTTGTCCGTTGCTTTTTACATAGGTGATAAAAGTCCACTACGTCGCATAAGAAAAGTCGCCTTTGTTCACCTGGGTGATATTTTTCCGAGGTGAACAAAGTGGACAACTTTGGTGTCCGCAATTCACCTGGGTGATATCACTCAGGTGATATTTTTCCGAGGTGAATTGAGGACACCAATGTTGTCCACTTTGTTCACCCAGGTGATATCACCCAGGTGAACAAAGTGGAATAAACCGACGGGAGGGACTGTCTGACTTGTACTGACTAAAATCCACGGTGAGCTTTCAAAAGCCT
The DNA here is from genome assembly GCA_036375495.1 of Agrotis segetum. Lineage (NCBI taxonomy): Eukaryota > Metazoa > Arthropoda > Insecta > Lepidoptera > Noctuidae > Agrotis > Agrotis segetum. The sequence goes on from JAQSVV010000065.1 coordinate 204,316, forward strand.
TTTACGTTCCGGAGTCACGGTAATTTAATGAGACAAACCCTCCTCCTCAATATAACTGTTTTAAGAAATTGTTATTCTATGGGTTCCACAGCGGCTTTATGCTTCATTAGCTTAATTATATTAAAAAAACCTTCCAGACGACCTTGGGTTGCTAAAAAAATGAATTTTGAATGCATTCGCTCAAAATTATACCTAACTTTATAAATCGATTTTTAAATAAAGTGTTTACAACATTTGACATTTCTGTGTGTATAAAATGCTGGGTAGTATTGTTTTTTGTATATTTTTTTTTTTTTTTTGTTTTTGTATAGGTACATGAAGATATTGATAAAGGCTATTATCATAGTTACTTCTAGTTGTTATAAAAAAATATATATTGGATTGAAAAAATACACAATAACGTTCTTTACATACCAACATGTTACTACATAACAAAATAACAAATGGCTCATTAAACATTACATTTTTCTTAGTAAAGAAATGGTACACTGAAAAAAATACATTTGCAGAAATCATAAATCTACACAAACTTCCTTTTTATTCCATTTTGAACCTTACGTCTTGTGAAGTAAGTCTGAGAGTTGTTTTATTGCAATGTTAAGTCGTTAAAAGCGCTCACAGTTGTTACTTGGGGCCTCGAAAATGGTGGAGTTAAGGTTAATTGAAAGACAAAATAACATTATTATTCTGTTTAAGTTTAATCATATAAAAAACATAGGTAAAAAAGAAAGAAATAACATTTCTTGGTACAGACACAGTGCACACTAATAAAATAAATTGAAATGAACAAGCGATTAAAAAAGCGATTAAAATTAAAATAACCTAAAACTATTTGCATACAAAAAAATATGTAAAGAATATGAAGAAACAAAGAATTAAGTTAAAAGTAAAGTTACAGGTCGTCAAGAGTCATTTAATAGAGTTTCTTTAAAGGCTTCTTTAGTCAACAACTATTTCCCGCTTCATCCATGATTTTTTAGCACAAGCAAATGTTTGGCTATCCGTAACCTGTTTAACCTTTTAGCATTATCCAGATTTTAGGCTATCTATAATATGCTTAATATCATACTAATCCTCTCAAAATTTGCATTTATCATTATCTAATTTATATAAATTAACACCTAAACACAAAGCTAAGCCATACTAAGCCATCTAAGTTCACAAACACATTTAAATTAGTAGTAATGTAATATATCACCATGTTATGAACAAACGCTTAATAAAAAGAAAAAAACCCGGTCAATTAATAAAAAAAAAACAGACATTACGAACAACCCCTTTCACCCCCTTTCACAAAACGCTAACTTCACGGCCCCACTCGAACCGGAAGTTAACATCGGTTGCTAGACAAAGCTCGTTGTTTACAGGATGTGGGTGTATCTGAAACTTGCTGTTGACGTAACTAACTGTTAGTGTAGGCTTTTTCCATGAATACGTTACGCCTAGGCCGTGACGACTAACAAATAGGTATTTTTTTATTATTTTCATGGTTGCACGGATCTGCAAGTCTGGATAATAGTGTTTTATTTATTTAAAGATAGGTTCGCATTTGACCGCTATCTCGCCTGATGGTAAGTGGAGATGTGGTCAACGGTGAAGCACGCTTGCCTAGAAATAACCTGTTAACTCTTGACTTGAAGACCCCAAGGTTATAGCTATCGGGAAATACAGATGGCGGCAGAGAATTCCACTCCTTAGCTGTACGTACAATAAAGGTATTGGCAAAACGCTTTGTTCGTACCGGAGGGATGTCCACTATATACCGATGGCGCATTGACGTACGTCTTGTAGTCCGATGATGGAAAGGGCCAGGCGGAATCAAGTTATGCAGTTCCATCAAACACTCTCCGGAATGTACGAGTAACTGGAAAAAAACCGACAGGCTGGCAACACAGCGCGCGTCGATGTTCAAGGCTCTGGAGCTTTGAATCGACCAGAGCATCGTGACTGATTATTTACCGTTACTATTATGTAAGTGAGCTTCTATTTTTGCAAACGCAACCATGAGACAGGTGAAATTAAAAAGAAAAGAAAAAAAAAAGGTTGCACTCCAGGAGTGCCGGTAGAAGTGAAAACTTTTTTGTTACTATGTTTTATTTTTAATTTGAATGACGTCTTACTCATTTTCGATCAGGGTCACGTGACCCTGACGCGAGTTTTAAATTTTTTACCCATTACAGAAAAAGTGTACAACGCCGCTAAAGAAGTTTTCACTTCAAAAACAAACAACAAAACAAAATTATTAGGTACATAGTGTACAGCAAAATTACAAAACAAAATTTTTTGGCCAAGTCGTTCTGTGTAATCTGTGAATAGAATGTAAATAAAAACCATAATCGTTTAGATATTAATTGCAGTAGACATATTGACAGCAACAATTGATTGCAAATCTAATTAATCCTTCAGTTACAGTTTTGAGAAATAATGAACACGTATTTTTCATTTATTTTTTAATCAATATTGATATTGACAGAATAATGTAATCAGGCATCAAAACTCGAGAGGCTCGTTTCGTACGAAGTACATTTAATTTTCACCCCTACTGATCCACTCCGTAGTAGTGTGTTTTATTTTAACTCGGACTAACAGTTTCTGAGATTAGCGTGTTCAAGCAAACAAACTCTTCATCAGCTTTATAATATATAGATTATCATCATCAGCCTATAATGTTCTCCCTGCTGGGACACAGGCCTCTTCTCTGTGAGAGGGAGCGTGCCATATTCCACAACGCAGGCCCAGTGCGGGTTGGTAGATGTCACATGTCTTCGAATTTTTGTTTCTGAACATGCCAGTTTCCTCACCATGTTTTCCCACACGGTTTTGAGAGAAGCGGTTTTCAAATAAATTACATAAAGAACTGCGCATGGCGGAATTCAAACCCTCGACCTACAACTCGTAAGTCGGCACCGATATCACTGGGCCACCACTGCTTTCCCTATTTAATAAAAAAGTACACTCCGTAAATTCCTAACAAACAAAACATACTACAGTGTGACTGAGTTTTTAACAGAAAAAAATAATGTATGAATATGTTGTTGTTTATTAGTTTATTACAATTTTTCATTTTTTTTTACTATTTTTATATGTTGTATTTGGCTTAACTATAGTGTGTTAAGTGCTTCTTTAATTACCTACTATTGTAAATGTTTGCATACCGAATGGTAAAATATGGCAGAACTATACACGCTGTTTTTTTGCATTTTCGTCAAACTTCAGGTGGTTGTCACAAAAGTCATAAATAATCAATTGAAAGTACAGTACCGGGCAAAACTAATAAGGGCTGCTTTTTTTTTGTTGTTGAAATTTTACAGTATTTCAGAATTAAACCCTTAATTCAATACAAATGAAAGAGAATCACCCGACTACACAGTCCGCGCGTACGCACACAGCGATGAGCAGCTGGTGTGCGTGAATTGAATCTACTACTCTTGAAGAAACTAGTTCTCACTTACGGATTTCAGAAAAAGGAAAAATAAAATAAAAAAAATACCTACCTATTTTATTGTTGATTTGGGTCGAGAATCATGAGTATAATCACGTCCTTGAATTTGACTAGGTTGCAGATCAACACATTGTATAATATACATTTTAACACCTTATTGTATTATCCATGTTTGCAAAATAAAGTTCTAATATCGGGTTGGCCGAGCTTCGCTCGGTTTTTAAAATGTCTATATCTTGTGAACCGAGCTTTTCTCGAACCTGGGACCTTAATAAATCGATTCCTTGAGCCGAAAACCCCTAATCTGTAACTCTCATGAAAATCCTTGGAGCCGTTTCCGAGATCCTGATTATATATAAATATACAAGAATTGCTCGTTTAAAGATATTAGATACATTCTATTCTAATAATTATGCAAGTATAAAATGAAGTTGCGGAACTATTTTAAGAGTGAGTCCTTAGCGTTCCAGGACAACGTTCCTGGAATGCTTAGGGCAGCTGGACGAACAGGGTGTTTTAGTCAACCAAGTCTGAAAGTCTCTTTCACTCAACCCAGAATTGAAGAACTTATTTGATGATATTTCAATCTACAAAAAAGAAAACTATTTCACAAAAGTTATCAATAATGCAGACACACCACCGGATTCCAAGGGAATCGCCAATCCGAATAATGCACAACAGATCTTACGCCACTATATCTACCCCCATTATCCGTAAATCACGAATACCCTGAATCATATCTCCAGGGGAAGCATACCCCATAACATTATTACTGCAAGTAGAACGCACACATATACTTGAAGATATACAGGGTGTATCATCGTTAATACAGGGTGTCACTGTTACGTTAATGAAGGGGAGATTCAAGGGGTCATTGCAAAATATATTTTTAGTGTACTATACAAATTCTTTACTAATCCTTAGTGGACCGTCTGTTTGATTAGTTCTGGATTATTTAAAAGATTATTCTGGAGTTTTTTTTTTTTTTGTTTTAGTAGGAACTATTCCTCTGTAATATTTCTTGCAATTATTGAAAGTCAGAATAAGTAGCGCTCACTAGAAAAATGCCTCCCAGACAGTGAAGCTTGTTATATGAAGTTATTGACTTAAACTAATTGTCACTGACTTCTTAGAAAATAGTTATTAAACTTTTCATGTTTCTTTTCGCAGTCGGAATTTCGATAAAGTTTGTTTATCTAGTAGGTACATTGTTTTTTATTATTATTTCGAACGAAACTAAGTTCAAAAACTACCAGTGTAAAAGTGTCAATATTCCATACCAATGACACTGAAATCTATTAAGCGTACCTAATTGAATTGATTACGTGCAGTTTCATTGATAAAATTCGTCGTGAGACAAAAAATCATAATACCAAAGACATTTAACTATATTACACGAACAATAGACGGGACATCACGAAAAAAGTTGTGATCCAAAACTTTTTACCAATGGGTAAAAAGCCGCTCTGTCTAGTAGTCGCGTTGCTATGCAACGCTAAATAGTGCAATTTTATTGTCCCAATGCCCGCTCTATAGGTTCATTAATCTCTTTGCTTAATACCAAACAATAACAACACCCTCTATACAGTAGATAGATACACTTTCCTTAGTTAGGGGTGAGTAGGAGACACGGAGTCTCGACGATCTGGCGCCATTGGGGCGACGAACCCGAGATCTCTACTATTGATATAAAATATAGCTAATTTAGAAAAATCGAGATGTTTGTTCTATTTACTTAATTATTTAATTTGTATGATCATAAAGTAAATGAGGTACCTAATCATCATTAGTTGATTCAGTAGGTTTCATTTATAACGTAATTTACAATAATATTGTAACAACGTATTTGATAACGTAATTTACAATAATATTGTAAATTACGTTATTAATAAAACCTACTGAACCAACTAATGATGATATATGTAGGTACCTACCTTATTTACTTTATGATCATACATATTAAATATTATGTCGGTTAACTTAATTTCTTATATTGAAAAGCTTGTAACTAAATAATAATAAACGCACAGGTCGATCTTCAATTTTAAGTCGCACTTATCGAGGACGGTCAGTGGATTGGTGACCATCCATTGCATTTAGAGTTTCATTGCACTTCAAGCTGTTAGTACTTTCTGTAGCAAGTCTTTGTAGATAAAATACCGTAACTTGTCGTAAAAAAGAAACTTTGAAATAAGGTGTTCAGTAAAAAAAATACTATCGTTTTAAAGTCTAGCATACCTGCATACATATTCATACGGGCAAGATAACAAGATTTGAATTTACCTCATGCAAAATCAAATTTTCTGTATCTTTATTTCAATTTATTTATTTCATCAATTTTTTATTTAAATAAAAGTGTTCTTCGAACTGAAAATAGATGAAATGTTGTGAGAAATGTTTTTTATTTTGTTACGAACGTTCGATAAGGCACAATAATAAAATAATTACGACTGGCCTGTTGGTCTAGTGGTTAGTGACCCTTACTGCTATGCCGGAGGTCGTGGGTTCGATTCCCACCCAGGACAAATGTTTGTGTGATGAGCACGATCATTTGTTCTGTGTCTGGGTGTAATTTATCTATAATATGTATGTATTTAGAAATATATAAGTATGTTTATCAGTTGTCTAGTACCCATAACACAAGCTCTGCTTAGCTTGGGACTAGATGGCGTTGTGTGATAGTTGTGGAATATTATTATTATTATTATTATTAATTACGCGGTGTCCTGCGTGAGCGACGAACTAATTCAACTACTATTAAAATATTCTTCATTTACTTCGTGTTGCATCGCATCGCGTCGCATTTGTCGCTCACGGGGGACACCGCCTTAGCCTATAATTTTAGCAAAAACTTCAACATAGTCTTTGCTCTGTAATTTATCAACAACTTGCAATCAAGATAATCTTAAGACAATAAACTATAAACGAGCAATAGACGAGACATCACGAAGAAAGTTGTGATCCAAAACTTTTTACCAATAGGTAAAAAGTCGCTCAGCCTAGTAGTCGCGTTGCTTTGCAACGCTAAATTGAGCTCGCTCTATAGGCTCTATGCCCGCTCTATAGGTTCCTTTAAAATCTCTTTGAAGATAATTTATTTATTTATTTAAAAAAACTCTAATACTAACATTACAGGTTACAAACCCAATGCGATAGTATAGACTACTTGTAATAGGAATATTAACCATTGAATAGTAGTTTATGTAACTGGTACATAATGAGGGGTGTTATACACGAGTGTGAGTTTATAAAACGAGCGAAGCGAGTTTTATAATAGTATCACACGAGTGGTATAATACCTAGTTATGTACAGTTTCATACACTACTTTATCTACTCTCATTGAACACGAACATATCAAATAAAAGATAAAATTAATAAACACTAATAATCATCCACCATGTCATCCACCGAAACACAAACGTCAAAATCCCAACATTCCCTTATAGTAGGCATACACCATCCTGCCTATCGATACGATAGATTTAACGCTTGCAATTGTTTCAAATCGGCAGTTCGTCCATATACACCATACACCATCCTGCCTATCGATACGATAGTTTTGTCACAACTTCAAATCTGCACCAGTGATGCCAACTCAGCAACTAGATCTGGGTATTATTCGGTGACGACAGCTACAATTTCTAGCACCTTTTCATTTCATCATGAGACTATCGAATTAGATTAAAAAAAGTGGTGCAAGCGATTTTCGACCTTATCGACATTAAAAATTTAGTTTGTTTTTCTCACATTCTCATTCGTTAACATTGCTTCTTCATTAAAATCCGGTGTTTGCATCGTTGTCAATAAGGTCGAAAATCGCTTGAAGGTCGGAAAACATTTGCTTAAGGATTGCAAGTTAAAAAAAGTGGTGCAAGCGATTTTCGACCTTATCGACATTTAAAATTTAGTTTGTTTTTCTCACATTCTCATTCGTTAACATTGCTCCTTCATTAAAATCAGGTGTTTGCATAAATGTCAATAAGGTCGAAAATAGCATGAACCTTTTTTAACTTGCTTTCGTGGTCCCTTGACACCTCTCAAGTTTTCAATCGTATTTTGGTTTAAAATAAAATGAATAACTCTTTTTTTACGAGTGTACATGCGATCCATGTGCGAAAAGCCTCAGTTTTCCTGGTAAGGCCACGTTCACATGGCGATTATTTTCCCGTATACTGTATACAAGATTTTATCGAATAGAGCAGTAATAACAGTTCACAAATGAAAACTTAAAAATAGTTTAAACGGCGTTCATACGGGAAAATCCCGTGTTTGAGAAATATAATATTTTACCGTGTACCGTGCAAAGTTGTCCTAAAACTGGTCAACTCTATTCGATAAAATCTCGTGTACGATATACGGGAAAATAATCGCCGTGTGAACGTGGCCTAACCGTCCCTGTAGAAAAGTAGCTAAAAAGTTTAGCCACAAGTTACACTTTTTAGCTTTTTTTCTAGCACCTTTATAAAATTAGCTAACTATCTATGAAGTTGCTAAGATGGCATCACTGCTGCCGATTTGACGTTGTGTCAAAAACGATTTGATGACCTATCAAAATTGGCATGTCATGCCATCAAATTGGCATTCCACCCCCATACACGTTCAATTCTATTTGAGCAAATTGGCAGTTTTATGCCGAATTGACAAATAGGCAGTATGGTGTATGGCTACCATTAGAAAGCGCGCGCAGCGACAGATAAAAAAGTAAAAAAATGTATCTATGATCAGTAATCTGTATCATGAAAAAAAATTAAATTATAACATTGTTTTGTTAGAGAAACAGTGTTATAATTTAATTTTTTAATTTCATTACGATACTCTATGGTATAAAGTATGTCATTATAAACTCGTTTTGAGTTTTGTATTTCGAAGTTTACGATATGAGAGTAGATAAAATAACATTACATTACTATCAATTACACAATATGTACATGCATTAATACAAAATTACTTTTATCTAAACGATACAATCATACAACCTAACCTTATACAAAATTAACAAAAATAATTATTATTATCTACAATAACAAAAACTCATAACAACAATTTTAATCCCGCAATCGATCTACTCCGCAAATTCCATATTCCTTTTTAAAAATAAAACGGAACAATCCATGGAGTTCTCGTTATGGAATCAAAACGGTCTTCGCTCATGAAATAGGAATATACCATTAAAACGATCACAAAGGATTTGGCCAACAATTTTTCCAACCAATCCAATACATTCGCTTGTTCGCGGGGGCGCGTATCGGATTCCCCTATACGAAATACAAATAAATGTGGAAGTGGCTCACACCGAAGTGAGCGGGAATGTGAATTGAGTTTTGAGTATTTAGCTTTGTTTTGGCCAATGGTGGCTAGGTCCTGAATGACCTCTATTGTTTAATATTTTTCTTTTCATGTGGTCTTCAGAACTCTGGATTTGTTAAGGCTTTAAGAATTTAAATTTTATTAATATTCTTAATTTCATCACCTTATTATGCAAAAATGGTCTTTGACTGCAGAAAAAATAGACAGGAAAATAAAACTATTAATAGGATGTAGTCAATATTATGTTTGTGTAGGTAGTTTATCGCCAACCCACCTTATTAAATAGCGTAGTCACAAATACATTTATTATTATGCTTTCTCTTTAGTCCTATAGCAGTCATGCTGGTGGTCATTTTTATTGAGTTTACATTCTTTTAGTTCTCAGTATAGGTACATTTAATGGTGACGATAGGAAAGCCATATTTTACTCAGACAAAGATTTGAGCTGAGCAATCGACTGCTGCGAATTCGATCCCTAAACGGAACAAATATTTATTGACATAAAATTAATTGTTTTGGGTCTGGAGTTTTTGTGTATGTGGGTTTCTATGCTTGTAAACGCACCTACGATACAGGAGAAATTCCTAGTGTGTCTTAGTAAAAAAACTTTAGTGTTAAGTGAAATGCCGAACGTACGAAATACGAACATTTAAAGATTATCGCTATTAAATTTACGGAAAATACCGTTAATGCGGCCCTTTTTTTTATCGTGGTAAAATCATCAAATGAGTCCTCCAACCCCGGGCAGGGCGGGAGGGACTGTCAGACTTCTACTGACCAAAATCCACGGTGTCCTTCATAGCCTGTTAAGTTCCGGGGTTACGGTAAGGGAATAATCCCGCGACCCCGGCAGGCTTTGGCCCTCTGAGAGGGGGGCCCCGTCATTATGCTGACGCTCTTTGAGGCGCGCGTGGGACACAACGCACCGTCGACCCGGGCATGGTCCTTGGTCGGGCAGCGAGTTGCCCTTTACTCGCTGCCCGCATGCCCGCGCCTACGGTGGCCGGAGATCATCGAGCGACGTCCGTCGCCGTGGGCGCCTACCACTGCGGCTGGGGCGGAGGGAGGACGCTGTCCTCTCTCGCTCGCGGCCTGCCTCCTCCTTTACGAGCATTACTGCCTCGCAGAAGGAGCTGACCGCTTCACACTCCGTCTCGCCCCGCAGCATGGCCGCAACCAATGCCGGGCGCGAGAGGTCTCCGCCTATCGCAGCCGTGAGGACACGTCGGTGCTCCGCCCAAGCTGGGCAGTCTTGCACCGTATGCTCCACCATGTCCTCCGGGCGATTTAATGCGGCCCTAACGTAAAATTTCTAAAATTAGTTCCATTAATTCCCGAAGGAGATAGGGTGGCCGAGCTATTAAAATCGGATCGACACGGAACAGCACTAATTGTCTCGTGTCATGGGAACATCCCTACGGCGTTTGACACTTGGCTCTGTGGTAGACATTCCCGCGCTTATCAAAATGTTGAACGATGTGCGCGAAGAGTTTAAAATGTTTTCATAATAATACTTGAAGTAATTAAGTCGTGTTTAATAAAAAAATACTTTTCTACAACAGCGAATGTTACGTCACGGTGTGACGTGGTGCCTAATGCAGCAACAAGAAGGTACCACTGAGTTAATTTAGCTGAGTGGATTCGGTCGTGCATTGTCGCTTGTTTATCGTCACACTCGCCGGCGACGACTTAATGGTATTAAACTTTAGATATAAATGTTCTTTGAACGGTGGAATTTTTCGGTTCGATAATATGTGGTTATAGTTAGGATATCATTGTAGGTTTTGGCTTTATTGGAAGGCGTGAATTTGTAAGAAAAGAATTGCTTGTTTCGAAGTATTGCAAGTTGATCTATCTTTATCAAGAACGTGATAATCTGTTGTTGGCCTAGGCAGATTTACATTGAGTCAGTAGCTGACGTCAGTCCACTGACGAGTAAGTGCTGACCTGGCACCGCCATAGTGTAAATTGATTTCAAGTCAGTACAGTACTGTAAAACTGTGAGGACTAACCTCCAACAGTTTTGTAAGCGCTGGCAAGATCAAGCCGCTCAATGATTTTCAAATATTAAAAATAAAGAGTAGAATTGTCTAGTACGTTCCAGAAAAAAACAAGTTGTTATGCGTGTGTCAATGAATACAATTTTTAATTCGCTAAAATATTTTTGTTATTAAGAAATCACGACATACTGACTGCTACTGACTGCGTATAAATAGCATGCGTCAGTTTTCGGCGCAAGCACTGACGTCAGTTATGACTGCCATGACAGATGATAGTCATAGTCTTGCTATCACTGTATAGGAGACTTACGGACCGTTCACGATTATAGCGATGCATAGAGCGATGGCTTAGCGTGTGGCAGCGGTAAGACCAACTGTATTAAAATGTTTAAAGCACGCCACCAGGTGCCACCGGTGGTTTTTTTTACTTGGAAATACAACTGTTTGGTAGGTGATGTTATATGTATGAAAATATGTAACTATGTGTACACTATCGCATTAAGTTGTCATTCTGTAATGATACTCGTAGTTGTAAAATGGAAAATAAATAAATGTACGTAAGTTTCATTCTCACAAATGGGCTTAACCGAACTATCTGTATTTCCCAACACCTTGGGGCTTTCAAGTCAAGAGTGAACAGTAGGTTATTTCTAGGTAAGTGTGCTTCATCGTTGGCCACATCTTCGCTTACCAACAGGCGTCATAGAGGTCAAACGCGAACCTATATTTAAATTAGAAAAAAAATTGTTTTTGATTAAATTTGACAGGCCTGTTGGTCTTGTGGTTAGTGACCCTGACTGCTACGCCGGAGGTCGTGGGTTCGATTCCCACCCAGGAACCTCAGTGAATAGGATCCATGAACCCCCAGGACCCTCTGTGTCTGGCTGTAATTTATCTATAATATGTATGTATTTAGAAATATATAAGTATGTTTATCAGTTGTCTAGTACCCTTAACACAAGCTCTGCTTAGCTTGGGACTAGATGGCGTTGTGTGATAGTTGTGGAGTAATATTATACCTATTATTATTATTAATGTTTTGGTATAGAGATCTACCATAGGAATATAGAGGAGCCGGAGAGCGGGCAACAGCTAGTAGCCTTATAGATCTAGTACAGTTGTACAATAGTAGTAAAGCCTCTTATGAAACGGTCTTGTTAAGGAAACTATCACTTTGTAAAGTTACTGAGTTTTGGTTGGCAATACTGGGAACTTCATTATTAGGCACAAACATATGGAATAGATGCATTTACGTATCATTTTAGAACGGTTGCATTTATTTAAATCATTTCTTTTTTATGTTGTGTTAAGTGTTGTCACGACGATATTTGGTTGAAACAAATTGTTTGAAATTGTACAGAAAAATGTAAAATTTGTTGTAGAATTGTAGTAAAATTAAAAAATGTAAAAGTTTTAAAATCAGAAAGTAGCCAACACTTTACATTTATGAAATTATATTTTTTTCAAGAATTCATTTTTCTGTATTAGTAGTTAATCTGTGTGAAGTCAGGACAACATCAAATTATTTAGCATGGGACAAATAATTACATATTAAAAAAATTTAAAAAGAAAAATCAACTAATAATTTAGCCTCAACTATGAAATGGATTACATTTAACATCTATTCAACCTCTACATCAATATAAAGGTGTAATAAGGAAATTATGCGTTGAAAACCGGAAACTTTGGTATAATAGATAGCACAACGTCATTCATAGTTTGTCAGTACACACGGCTACATCAAGCTATGACAAGCCAGCTTAAGCTGACCGTTGAATCTGCGGAAAAATTATACAAAGCCAGACCACGATAAACTGGTTTTGTAAAGCTTGATGTGTAGCCGTGTGTACCTAGAATCTAAATAATATGTTTTCTTTTAGTTGCTATTTTTAGTTATTTGCTTTTAGTAAATGGAAATTGAAACTTGTTTGCAGGAGAATACCTAACAAGGTTTTGTTCTTGATTTTATTCAAGCTTTTTCCAGCAGTTTCTTTTGCGTTAATTTAGAAAGAATTTTACCATCAAGCCAGAAAGAGCAGTGGTGGCCTAGTGGTATCAGCCCCGAAAAAAAAACGTGAGGAAAACGGCATGTTCTACCAAAAACTTTCAAAACACTAAACGGTGAAATCAAAACCTAATAGGGACTCCCTGTTGAACTAGAATCATGAAATTTGACAAGAAGTGAGAACTTACAGTTTACAGAAAGGAGTCCTTCACATGGTTATTATTAGTCACGGAAAAAACCACCAGAAACTTTAACTTTGTTTTTCATTACATACATAATTATTTTCAGCTATGGAACCCTCCATTGAGCGTAGTGCTACACTCACTTGACCAGTTTTTTCAACTCCTAATCAACTAATCATTTTATTAATCACACTTAACATCTTAATTCAGGAGTTTATTCACGTGTATTACCATAATTTGCACCAATTAGTTGATTTCCATACAAATTAGTATAATAGCAATAGACTGATAGGAGCTATTTTATATGTATTTAGGTACCGCTAATAACTGCGCTTTTGTATGCAAAACATGCATATTTTGACTAAACGTAATATTGTACCTGCGGCCTTAGCATGCATTCTACATTTGGTTGTATATCGTACTTGAAGTATTAAGACGTAAATTTTATGGAAAATTTAAAACGCCTCTAGTGTACGAACAAGGAACTAATTTTATCAATCAAATTTTTTTTTTCGCTCCTTGGCAACAGTCGGCGACTATGGTCAGAGTTAGTTGCTAACACGAGGTCAAATTGACAGTTTGTCATACAATATTGTCAATTTAACCTCGTGTTGGCAACTAACTCTGAGTTTAAAAGAAAACTCGGGTTCGTGCAAGTGGGCCTTAACGTCACAAAAACGTCAAAACTCGAGGCCTAATTACAATTTATATTATACTACTTAAGTAGTACGTTGGACGGCCAAATACGTATAATTCATGTAAGGGCCTAAGGTCTCTGTTTTCTCTCGAAAAGGTAAGTAGAGTTCGTAAATTGCACACGCATTTTGCCAGTTATGTTAATGTAGCTGGCGAAAGTGTGCCAGTACCAGTCCGGAAAATCTTCCGCATGTTGGGAGATTTTCCGGAACGGTACAGAATAAAATGATATTATTATTATTGGAGTTTTCATTAAAACAAATGTTTTACTTTAACTTGATCAACAGTCACGTTTGCCACCATCAGACCAGGGTGTGGACTCTTGTGGAGGTTAATTCATAGACCCTATTTTAAACAAGAAACAACACTGCTAAACTAGGGGTTAAAGAAGAACTTTACCATATTGTACCAATACTCGTTTATGTTAAAATAAAAAGTGAATTACTGGTTGGTCATTGTTTAAGTATCAAGCTAGCTTCTCACGGGCGCGTGATATCACAAATGAAGCTCCACAACGTTCGCGCCTCTACGTTCACCAGCGCACTTGCTACGCTGCTTGAGTTATAAGGCTGGGACGCGCCAGAGCCGAGTCGTTGCCTTCACACACGTTTCGCGAATAACTGCAACGTGACTCGTAATATCACGTGCCGTGTGAAGTCAGCTTTACATTTTTAGATTAGTATAGACGCTTCTTAACTTTAGAATGTTATATGAATAAATGAGCATAAATTCATCAATCCTTATGCCAAAACTTTAACATTGTAATAGCACTCATAATCGCAATTACATCTGCCGTTCTTTGATCCTCGTTTTTATTACCTTATTTTTCGTAAACCAAGTTAATCCATAACAATAACTAACAATGCATCAAACAACAAAGCCGTTAATCGTTTTAGGCAAAAAGTTCAACCGCTAATTAATATAACCGTGAATCAGTAATCAGAGGGAAGCGGTAAGACAATTTTGTGAAATTAACACCTGAAGGTGCGGCAGCGGTATTCCCGGATTTCACGGAACTCCGGAACTTGCGGATCTTGCCACGGAGTAATAAAGCAACAGAGTGCAAAGTGCTGAAAGTTGTTAACTTAAGTTATTCTTTGGCGTGATTCAGGTTGAAATGATGTTGATGATTTAGGGTTCCAAACACATTGGGTTTTGAACAGCATAGAGAAATATGAAAATTAGCATGGTTAAAGGTTTCGAAATTAAAATTTGAATGTATTTTGGACAAACTTCGACTAATTTCGGCTGTAAAAAAGGGCTCGTCCCATTTTTATCTTCTGATTGTAACTGTTAGCACAAGCATTGAAAGAGAGAATTATTACTTAAAAAACATGTAAACAGATAAGTAATAAAAAAAACACAAATTATGAGGTATTTATTTTCCAAAACCAAATTGTTAACACAACATAAATAACTTAAAAACTAGTATTAGTACAATTAATTAATAGCAATGTCAACATAATAATCATAATAATATTAACAAATTCATAAAAAAAAAAAAACTTGTGTACTGCTATATTTATTAACTGCAAATGGAATTCTCCAAGAACGCTGAAAATAATATAGGTCCCTTAGTTACAAAAGCTTCTTGCACACTAAGACCTAGTCTTTTAATCAACTGGTGTATAGATGCATGCACTTGAGGATCTGAAAAATAAAGCACTTTTTGAACTTAAAAATCTGTTTGTTTGTCTTTGTCTAGCTCTTTGTGTTTGTCTAGCTTAAACTTAAAAATGCTTCTTTTTTATAGAGAACGTAATTATCTGGGTAAATTAGGTAGAAAATAAAATTTGAGCGTGGTTCATTTATGGTAGCAAAATTATCAAATAAGTCTTCCTAAGTCTTCCAGGGCGGTACAGGAGGGACTGTCAGACTTGTACTGACTTAAATCTACGGTCATCCTTCAATATTCCTTTACGTTTCAGGCGGTTACTGAGACAGTCACTCCGGAGACAGTTCCACGACCCCGGCGGAGGTGGGATAGATCCACTTCCTAGTAGTCCAACCTAGGCAACGGTACCACAGGCTACCTGAAACCTGTGGCTGCTTTTGGCTGAGAGATCTAAAATGTAGGCCACATGGTTTGCAACCACAAACCAGTCGAAATCAGGCGTCCAACAGTTTATACTGTGTTTCATAGATGTACAGGAGTTCCAGTTAATTCTGACTTGCTCGTTGTTAGGCTTCTTCTTTGCATTTGGCAGGCCACAAACATGAACAATTTTTAATTAAAAACATATTATAATATGTACCTTCACTCTTTTTAAAGTTCGGACCAAGTCCCTGCCTCGGTCTCTTATCAGGTATGTAAGTATAGACGTGACCCTTCGACAGCTTGATATCTCTGATATTAGGAACTACCAGGGTGAATGATAGGTCTTCTAGAAAATATAATAAAGGAGATTAAATGACATTCCTTTAATTCCAAAACAAAATGTTATTATTTAGGATTTTAGAGTAAATTCAAGATTATTGCAAGTTTATTGCAGACGACAGTTCCTAAAAACGACCGCGACCTTCTAGAGGAGTAAAGATTTCCTAATATTTATCTAATAAGAATAAGCTACTTATGAAGCTCCCAGACCACTCAATGGTGACAATGCGAACCAAGTGTGGGTTGGTAGATGTCACATGTTTTCGAGTTTTTGGTAGTAAAAATTGCCGGTTTTCTCAAGATTCCTTCACCTTCCGTTCAGTGAAGGAAAACATCTATTAATTTGAAACCATTACTTTTGGGCTGCCGCTGAATCAATAATGAAACAAAAATATTTACTAACTGTATTCAATAAACGCGTAGTCTGATAACGCGAAGGGTTCCATTCCTTTTCGGTGGAAAGTGATGACACAGAGAGGTGAATACACGAAGATTCTCTGGAATTCTATCTCCAAGACTAGCCTGTCAGTTTTTTTGTTTAAGCTGAAACATTAGGAACGAGATTCTGAAGATTACATAAGCAAAATTATGATCACTTTTGCCAATCTTGAACAAACATGATGGGTTTTCACAAAAATAATAGCAACATGACAGAGGTTTTAAGCTTTACAGTAGGATCTTGAAATAAATCGGAGGCTATCAATCAAATTGGCTGGATTGGAAAAATGCCTCTCATCTAACTAAAACCAGCCAAAGCCGAACGAAGATACAACAATTTAAAAAAAACTTACTAAAACTCCTTAATATTAAAATCATTGAAGCCTGTGACCTCAGTTTCGTAGAGAACAAAGGTCATGTTAACATGAGGTATAGACATCGGTATGGCCTGAATCCTCAAGGGATCTGGAGCAGGACCATAGCCTGGTGAGCATTGAGAGATGTCAGCAAAGAACTGCCTGATGCAATTCACGTCTTGGATCGAGCAAGGACGCACAATTGGTCCACGTTGTTGATGACCTTGAAAATGCAGCAAAATTATGAGTATAGACAGAGGAACTGAGTGTAAAATTCAAATGTCATCGCAGACTGATCATTCAAGCCAATTGCTGTTCACATGTGACTAGTCTTTTTGCGCCCAGTGCGTGCTACTTAACGTCTTAAAACCAGGTTTGTTTCAGCGAGTGGAAGTGACAGAGCTATACAAGTCGTCTAGCGGCATCTCGGTCACTCACTGGAACAAGGCTGGTTTTAAGACGTTGTAATACGGGGGGTATTACAACGTCTTAAAACCAGGCTGGTCTGGCTAATTGCATCGCTAAGGTCCCGGGCTATTCAGACAGGGCATTTTTGCGCCATTTCAGGGTCTGCACCTTGTGCCTAGGCACCGTTGGTACATCCCTATTTTCGGCACTGCCACTGCTGGACGTAAGTATTATCCGGCTATGATGTTCCCACAACTTCGTCCCGATAGAATCTCTGAGGATTGAAGTTCACAACCTAAGCCCAGTTTGAGCTGATCGAATTGTCAAAACGGTTGACGAAATAATTGAGCGATTGACTGATATGCTACCAGTATGTTTTGGTTTTGGCACTTTCGCTTTAGTAGTTAACATCATAAAATTGTCTCCTGCTCTTTACACTGTGACCTTTATTCTTGTTGGCATTAGATTGCTGTTAGACGTAAACTAACTGAGGAATAACTATAGGTCTCTTACCATAGTTTTCGTCATCATAAACCATTCCTCTCCAGTCATTGTTTGACTGTGGTTCACTATCTACACTGGAACAAACTTTGATCAGCAAAAGGCACAAGAAAATCTTCATTTTTCAACTCATACAAGCGGATATCAAATACAGCAAAGGACTTTTATAGCCTACTAAATATTCGCGTGATGAATTACGAGGCCATGAATTACCATGTTCGGCTAATTAAATTTATTGATTTGTTGCAAATCACATAATTACCATTACCTGCGTCATTGTTTGTAATAAACTGTCAGGTACGAACATTCGCTTCGTGATTAGTTTTGCAAACATTCGTTTCTCAGTTTTTGTTACACACGTAATGCTGGCTTCACACGGTGCATGACATCGCAAACAATTTCACGAATCAACATCTACGGATCGGACGCGTCGCCGGTCCGAGGTGCCCCTAGCCACATTGCGCGTTCACGCAAACAAAAAGCGAAATTGCAAACCATTACAAGCATAAAAATTGTTTGTAATGCAGCTCAAATGTTTGCAAAACAAAATTGTGAAACGAATGTTCGCGGATCATTACACAGTAGGTAGGTAGAGGAGAAAAACAAAAAAAAAAAATCTTTAAAAAGGCTTTTGTGGACATGGATTGTATATAGTTCATTCACATTTTTTTTTATATATTTCCCTATTAATTTATGCTCTTTACTTGACCCTCTTTTCACACTCCATTCTCTGCTTACTCCATGTCTTTTAAAACTTTCGTCGCGCGGTCGACTTTGAAGCTGAACAGGTGTGAATTACTTTTAAAATATGGTAATCCTGGCTGAACGGAGTCCCGACTCCGTGAAGATACTTGCTGACGAATTTCTTTGAACTTCTAAGTTCGAGAATTATTATGCAGAGGCGTGATGCAAAGTGGGGTGGTGTTCTTTTATTACGCTTGTATTCTATCGGTTTTTTTTTTATAAGAACGTTGACGTTCTAGAAATTTCTCCTAATTTGGGATGCACTTACAAACATTGAAGCGCTGGCCATACCATTACCGCGAGTAAAACTATATGTAAACTAAACTATGCAGGTTCACATCGAAAAATACATCAGACGAAAGACGACGGTCAACTCGATCGTTTCACTTCTTATTAATTAACAATGCGATTAAAGTGTACAGCGCTAGTGTCGCTATTGTCAAACAGACAAACGTGGCGAACGCGCGGCGAAGCGATGCGTTTTTGTTTGTAATGTATACAATTGCTCGAAGCCTGTCACATAGACTATCGGATCGCTTTCGCTTTTCTATGTGACTGGATAACAAACTATTCCATACATTACAAATAAAAACGCTTCGGATCGCATTCGCTTCGCCTGTCTGTTTGACAATAGCATAAAGGATGATTCATGCTGCCGTGTCTGAGCCGTGCCCCGTCGGTGTCCTGTCCGGGCCCCGGTCGGGGCATGGTCAAACATTGTGGTGTATTTCCTTATAAAGTGATTCATGCTTGGGTTACGGAAAGGGCACGGACGGTTAAGCCGAGTGTGCCCCTTTAGTTCCAGCAGCGTGGCCAGAGCGCTGCGGTCGTGCTATCACAAGGCTGCGTTTATACAGAATAATACTGCTGGTGGCTTGCCATGCGCTTTTTAAACTCATATACTTTTTGCATTCTTATGATTAACTTATTTAATCGCCACTTATCCACCACGCCACATCATTATTGAGAACAACAGTATATTATTAAATCCAATAATTAACTATGGATGTCTACAATTATAGCAGCGGAATCATGCCATTAGCTTAATCAATGTGTTTAAGTTTTTTTCTGGACATACACACATAACGTTCAAAGGTCTTATTTTATTTTTTATTTTATTTATTTGGGAAAACAAACAATAACACATTCAATATAATACATTGAATAATAAAAGATTTACAACTGTGTTATCAACAACGTTCTCCACAGATGAAACCGTGAGACATTTTGGTTCGACAAGCGTTGACAATTTAGGAAGAAGAAAAAAAAATGAAAACTGGATAATCATATAACTTGCATAGTTGCCGACAAACAAAACAGCTACGTAGGAGTGAAAATAAGATCATTTAGGTCAATCAAAAATTCAAACCATAAAACAAAAGCATAATAGGAATATAAATTATAGCATTATTAAAACATAAAATAAAAACATCATTAAAATCAGTAAAATACTCGTAAATCAAATAAAAGCTTCATTAAAAACATACAATAAGTATTAAAAACATTATTAGCATTGATCTATACATATAATAAAATAGTAGGAAAGTCAAAACTGTACATTGAATATTTTTTTAAAAGAATACTTGGGGTGTGATCTACAATCGATACCGAAGCCAAAAATATAGTTTTTAGAATTTTTGTCTGTTTGTCTGTTTGTCTGTATGTATGTCCGGGATAATCTATACATATAATAAAATAGTAGGAAAGTCAAAACTGTACATTGAATATTTTTTTAAAAGAATACTTGGGGTGTGATCTACAATCGATACCGAAGCCAAAAATATAGTTTTTAGAATTTTTGTCTGTTTGTCTGTTTGTCTGTATGTATGTCCGGGATAAACTCAAAAAGTACTGGACGGATTTGAATGTTTTTTTTTTTGTTGTATAGGTATTAAGTCTGGCCAACACATAGGCTATAATTTATCTTGGAAACTTGAACACCTGGTGCAGAACCGCAATGGACCAGCTAAACTATAAGAGATACAAAAATGGTGCGATAGCAAAAATTGTTCCACGTGATGCGCATTTTCTGCTGAGAGAATAAATTTGAAGATCTGGAACACCTGATGTAGAATTACAAGAGCCCAGCTACACTATAACATATACAGGAATGACGTCTCAGCAAAGTTGTTCACCCAGATAAGCACTTTCTGTTGACATATAAAAATTTAAGATCTGGAACACCTGATGTGGAACACCAAGAGCCCAGCTACACTATAACATATACAGGAATGACGTCTTAGCAAAGTTGTTCAGCCTGATGAGCAATCTCTGTTGACGTATAAAAATTGATGATCTTGAACACCTGATGTGGAACTCCAAGAGCCCAGCTACACTATAACATTAAAGGAATGACGTCTTAGCAAAATTGTTCAGCCTGATGAGCAGTCTCTGTTGACGTATAAAAATTGAAGATCTGGAACACCTGATGTGGAACACAAAGAGCTCAGCTACACTATAACATATACAGGAATGACGTCTTTGCAAAGTTGTTCAGCATGACGAGCACTCTCTGGTGACTTCTAAAATTTGAAGATCTGGAACACCTGATGTGGAACACCAAAAGCCCAGCTAAACTATAACTAACATTCCTATATAGGAATGAAGTCTTAACAAGAGATGCTCAGCCTGATGAGCACTCTCTGTTGACGTACAAAAATTGAAGATCTGGAACACCTGTTGTGGAACTCCGAGAGCCCAGCTACAGTATAACATATACCGGAATGACGTCTTAGCAAGAGTTGTTCAGCCTGATGAGCAGTCTCTGTTGACGTATAAAAATTGAAGATCTGGAACACCTGTTGTGGGTCTCTAAGAGCCCAGGTACACTATAACATATATAGGAATGACGTCTTTACAAAGTTGTTCAGCCTGATGAGCACTCTCTGTTGACATATAAAAATTGAAGACCTAGAACACCTGATGTGGAACTCCAAGTGCCCAGCTACACTATAACATTTACCGGAATGAGGTCTTTTTTTTTTTTTTTTACGTGGTAAAATCATCAAATGAGTCCTCCAAACCTGGGCAGGGCGGGAGGGACTGTCAGACATGTACTGACTAAAATCCACGGTGTCCTTCGGTAGCCCTTTGTGTGCCGGAGTCGCGGTATACGTATGTCCCGCAACCCCGGCAGGACTGTGGCCCTCTATAGGGGGGCCCCGTCACTATGCTGACGCTCCTTGAGGCGCGCGTGGGACACAACGCGCCGTCGACCCGGGCATGGTCCTTGGTCGGGCAGCGAGTTGCCCTTTACTCGCCGCCTGCCTAATGAGGTCTTAGCAAGAGTTGTTCAATCTGATGAGCATTATCACTATTGATGTATAAAAATTGAAGATCTGGAACACCTGCTGCGGAAATCAAAGCTATCACTCATTTCACTGTATAATTATTAAATAACATAAACTTAGAACCTCCACGCAGTGAAGGCGGTAACAGTTCAGGACCGATTTTCGATGACGATGAATAAATGAGTAAAAATTTTACTCTACTGGCCAAACTCCCATTAATATTTTTACCCGGGCTCTTGGAATTGGGTATCAGACTTTTCAGATCTTCGATTTTGACGACCCCGTTGTCGCTGGCATAAACAACAGGATCCGCGCACGAAGTCGCGGGCAGAAGCTAGTTATTAATATTCAACATGTTATGTAAGATTTGTCTAAATGTTGTTTTATGTAAAGAAAACAGATCTAGACTACAAAAATTTTTATTATAATTGCTCATGAGACGACGAAGAGGAGCACGCAAACCAGCATTAGTACGACTGGTAGAAGTAGCGAATAAAGGTCTTGCGCGCACCTCACGACCCTGGCATGTTCTGGGAACTATATAGTACAACTTGTTAACAATATCCAAACAATCATACGAGTTATTACATAAGTCATACAGAAATGCAGCTTCAAGAAAAGTACGCCGTGAGTTTAGAGAGAGCAGGTTATATTTTTTCAGTAACTCACTATAAGAGAGGTAACAACTTTTGAAACAGCGATAATGCATTGACTTCAAAAATTTACGTTGAATACGTTCTAAACACTCATTATATTTGTTGTAGTAGGGGTTCCATACCTGTACTGCATATTCTAGTTGAGACCTAATTAGCGACTTATAAAGATACAAATAAGTACTAGCTTGCTTAAATTCTGTGGACGATCTCAGCGCAAAGCCGTACATACGATATGCATTGTTAACAATTTTATTAACATGTGCATCCAAATGTAGTTTATCATCGAGTAATATTCCCAGATCGCGAATCAAACTCTCCCTAGTCAGAGTCTCACTGTGTATTGCATATGGATATTTAAGTATGTTTTTGTTTTTGGTGAAGCTAATACAACAGCATTTCGGAAGACTGAGTTGAAGTTTGTTTTTAGAGCAATAATCCGCAAGACGATTGAGGTCCTGTTGAAGCAGTTGACAGTCGTGAATAGTTTTGATAGGTCTGAAGACTTTTAGGTCGTCTGCGTAAAGTAAGAATTTGGAATTAAGGAAACACATATCAATATCATTGATAAATAAAATAAATAACAAAGGGCCAAGTATTGAGCCTTGAGGCACCCCCGATGAAACAGTTATGGAGTTGGAATGGTACCCATTAACTACCACTTTTTGTGTTCTATTTGAAACATAGGATGTGAACCAACGGAACAAATCCCCACGGATGCCGTTAAATGCTATTTTCCTTAAAAGTAATTTATGATCGACCTTGTCAAATGCCTTACGGAAATCAGTGTAGATAGAGTCCACCTGTACACGTCTGTCTAAATTATTAAATAAATAATCGGTATATTCAACCAAATTAGTAGTCGTTGACCTTTTCTTGACGAACCCATGCTGTTGCTTAATAATTTGGTTATGAATAATCGGGTACAATTGATTGTGGACAAGTCTCTCAAAGACTTTTGACAAGATTGATAAAATCGAAATAGGCCGGTAATTCTCAATTTCATGTTTCGGACCAGATTTATGAACAGGGGTAATATTTGCTCGTTTCCATACATCAGGGAAAGTTCCTTGACTCAAACATCTATTATAAATAATAAACAGAGGGCGAGTTAAAGTATCAGCGGTACGTTTAAGGAAAAGTGGCGGTAAACCATCAGGACCGGGACCTTTAGAACAATCCAAAGATTTCAGGGCATAATGTACCTGATCAATGCTGAGCACAAGGTTGCTAACCAAACAACCATTCGTAGAGTCATCGAAAGTCTGATGTTGCATACTGTTGAGGGTGGAAGGCTCATAAACAGAATGGAAGAAGTTTAAAAAGAGATTACAAATTTCTTCTGGGTCATTTGAAGACTGTCCCTCGTACTGCATAGTTGAAGGAATGGAAGCTGTGGATTTACGGTTTGATACAAAGGTCCAGAAATACTTAGTATTAATTTTAATGCTATCCTCTACTGACTTTATGTACAATGAATAACATCTTTCAGATTCAGTGTGAAATCTCGACCTAAATAAAGAAAACTGTTCATAATCTGATAAGTTCTGATATACCTTCCATTTATACCATGCTTTAGTTTTACTTTTATATATATGGATCAATGCAGGTGAAAACCAAGCCGGATATTTTGAAGACTTGACCGAAGATAAAGGAACATTAGCTTTAATAATCCCAAAAATAACCTCATAAAATGTGTTCACCGCTTCTTCTGCAGATTGCCCATGCAATAATTCTTCCCAGTTAATTTTGTCTATGTCACCATTAATTTCTTCATAATTCGCCTTGTGGTAGTTGTATCTCTGTTCAGATTTACGTGCCATGGCTCTGTTACTAAATTTAAAAGAAGCCAATATACATACGGGTGGGTGATAAGGGTCTGAGGATAAAAGTGTGTCAGTGGGTGTAACTACCGAACAGTCATTGTTACTGATTACTAAATCCAAAATCTTTCCAGTCGAATTTGTTATGTTATTATACTGATAAGCATTAAGGATGGACATAAAGACACTTAAATGTCTAGAAATAGGAGAGTTACTGCAATTTATATTTATTTGTTGCGCGGTAGAAAATCTACCATTGGTAGCTGACCAAACTATGTCGGGGAGGTTGTAATCACCAAAAAGATAGAAGTTTTGGACATTCTCATTCTCAAGCACTTCCTGCAAAATCTCGAAATATGCAGCATAGGCACATTCGGGGGTTTTAGGTGGAATGTATGCTGAGCATATAATATCATATTTTCCTCTCGTAGTGCTAGGCACACTTAAAATAACATGCTCCAAGTATTTGTTTAATACAGTAGTTTTGTCAATTGTGCTACATTCCAGACCCTTAAGGACCGCTATGAGAGTACCGCCACCGTCCCTCTTTTGTGTAGCTTTGCGATCGCGATCACATCTGTAGATAGAATACCGCTGATCAATAAATTCAGAATCAAGTATCTCTGGCGTAAGCCAAGTTTCCGTAAGAATTATTATGTCATAGCAATTTGATAATATTATATTCATGAATAGAACATGCAGTTTAGTACGAAATCCCCTACAATTTTGATAATATATCATTAATTTATCACCCATTGTTGAATGAATGCTTATGAAAAATTATTATAACACTAAGCGTAAAATCATAATGACAAAAATAAGTTGTAAATATGTTCAATTGGAATTCAAATATCATTAATATTATTAGCAATAACAATACAATTAAATCATTAAAACTCTCTTTTACACAGAACAATCCAAATACATTATGTAATATATTAAAATAGCAAAAATAAATAACCGGAATAATAAGAATAACATACGCATCAACAGAAACATTTATGAAGACATAATAAACGGGCAAGTAAATATACCAATTCAGTTCACAAGCTCTCAATATGGGCAAAATAACGGAGCACATAATATAAATACACAACAACATATTATACACCATAAAAAAGAGTTTTTTATACCTCCATATCAGTTGAATCGTCACTAGTGGCATCCCTAATGGTAGTAGCCCCAGGTTTGACTTTACTGAGATCCTGGTATGATCGAATGGCGAACGATTTCGATTGCTCCTTTTCACGGACCAATATAGTGCCATGCTTAACCCAGACAAATTTGAAGTTGTGTGTTGTAGCAAAGTTCTTACACTCACGAAATAATTGTTTCCTTTTCAACGTTATTTATGTTCATGCATATATAAACGTTGTGATGTACCTGAGATATCCAGTTGATCAGACGTCAATCCTTTACACAAACGAAAAGCGCTGAGGACATTGTCACGCATTATACGTGACGCCAATTTTACAATAATGTTTTTCGGTTTATTATTGTTTTGATGTGCATGAGGAACCCGATGAATCGAAATAATATCCTTAATATTTATATTGAAATTGATTTTGGAGCCTATTTTTTCCATTATAGATATGAGATTTTTATGGCGTCTTTCAGGCAAATTACACAGTTCCAAGTTGCACTGTCTGGCATTTTGGTCTAAGTAATCAAGTTTCGACGATAAATCATTGATGAAACTCTTTGTGTCGTCCTCGTTTCTCTTGATGCGTAATTTCAAATCAGACTGTTCATCAGACAATAATTGAATATTATTCTGCATATGAGTTATGTCACTTGTTAAGCCATTGCACCTTTCATCCAGTTCCGACAGTTGAACGGTAAGCCGAGATTGCTCCGAGCGAATCGAAGAAATCTCGCTTTTTATCTCTGAAGTTACCACTGTAATATTGGCGATTTCACCTTTGATATTGCAAACGTTATCCGAAATAACAGTGATACGCGCATCGAGCTCCTTTCGCCACTCTGTCAGAGTGTTTTTAAATTCGAATGATAGCAAATTAAGTGCTTGCGTATATTCACTCTCCGGTTGCTTGCGTTTGCTGCGTAGAGACACCTTCTTTTTTTCGCCAACTTCAACCGCCGCAGACGTGTCGGTATCAGAATGAGACATTTTGATTTAGAGTAGGAGAATTATGCCGGGCCTGACACAAATTTAAGTTACTCCAAAAAGTTTTGTATATTGCAGGATTTGAACCTATGACCACCGCGCACGCACTCTCAAGAGTAGCTACACAGACCGCTCCGCCAACAACACTTTCCTTGCGATACCGAAATTTGTTATCCGTATGCGCTGAATCACGTACAGTGATGGGTTTTTGCCCGGGAATTTTCCCGAGTTGGGAAAATTCCCGATACTTTCCCATTTCTTCCCGGGAATATTCCCAAATGACGGGAAAATATTTTTCGTATAAAATTATGCAATTTAATTTATTTTTTACAAAGTTTTGCATTTGTGCGAGTCTGTGCATGCATGTCGTGGTTAAAAAAAAAGAAATTCATTGTAAAAGTACGGTAACAGCATAAAAGTAAGGGATTTTATGTATGGAAATGTTTGTTGATACGTATTTATTTAAAAAGACTTAAAATCAAAAGTATCACACCGATCTTTTTCTGATTATTAGGTTGTTTTTTTGAATATTAGTTTTGCTATAAATGCGGCTTTATACCTATAATAGTAATCAGTTGACTTTGAAGATAGATTTATTACTTGGTGCGTTGAAAAGTGGGTATTGTACGTATAAACAGCCACATATTCAATTATTTATAGCTCTAATCTAACAATTTATATTTTTTTTAGTCTTGCTTTGTAGACAAATGGTAAACGTAAACTCTCGAGTCTCTAACAGATTTTAAAAAGCAACTGGTCTGGTTTAATGGTCTTAAAAAAGCAACTGCATGAATTTAGTATGCTTACTCGTATCAATAACCAAGTACATTCCAAAAAAAAAATTTTTTTGCATTTTTTTTTTCAAAGATCATCAATCATTAAAAAAATTTTTTTTTTTCAAGCATTTTTCTCTTGACCTATTAATATGGTCAATAAAATAAGTTATTTGTAAGCATTTCGATGAATTGCCAGTTCAAAGTCTGCTAAATGTGATGGAAACATTGGAAACAGCTGTGAACGCTACACACGGGTGAACGAACTCAAACAGAAATCAAATTCATTACCTAATACGGTCAAAAATAAATGCTTGAAAAGGCGCGCGTGGAACACAACACGCCGTTGTCCCGGGCATAGTCTATGGTCGAACAGCGAGTCGCCCATTACTCGCCGCCCGCTTGCCCGCGCCTACGGTGGCTGGAGATCCGTCTTCCGAAGTGCGGCTAGGGTGGACGAACCCTGACGTTGTCCTCTTCCTCACTGCCCATGCATGACTGCTTCGCTAAAGGAGTCCACCGCATCCCACACCGTCTCGCCCCGAAGCATAGCTTCGACCAAAGCCGGGCGCGAGAAGTCTCTGCCTATTGCCGTGAGGACACGGCGGTGCTCTGCTCAAGCGGGGCAGTCCTGCACCGTATGCTCCACCGTGTCCTCCGGGCGGTCCTCGCAGTGGTGACACCCAGGCGTTTCCTGCTTCCCCGTCCGACACATGTACTTCATGAAACTTCCGTGTCCGGCGAGGACCTGTGTCATGCGGTAGGTCAGGACGCGGAGCCGCCTATCCAGCCACTCCTCTAAGAGAGGGTTTTACCGCCGCGATTCTAGCGTACCTGGACCTCTGTTGCGACCGTGGCTCCCTCCATACTGCCCTTAGATCGCGACGGAGCTCTTCCCGTAGCGCGTGCATATTGCAGTGTCATATTGCCACTTTCAAGAACTAGGTCGAGCACATACCTGTAGTACGGCACTTTTGATTCCACAAGGTTGTCTTTTAGAGCAAGTTGATGGATTATTCTGGCTACAGGGTTGTGTCTATGGAAATATTCTCCGTTAGCGAGACGAGAACACCCGGAGAAATGTGATAGATTGATTCGCCCTGACACGGTGGCATGCCCGACATATGTCAGCCCTGCTATCCTTCACAATAAATCTCCGGTAGTCATATGTCATCATAACTTCATCCATTATTGCTCTGACAAAACCTTTGGTTTCTACAAAGGAATCTCCGGATCGTAGCCAGGCTACCGACGTAGATATGTCTACATCTGCATCAAGCCTATGTACGGCCCGGTAACGTCCGTGAAGCTCCTTGTTCTGTCATATTTCCATGCGACCATTAGTGTCAAGCACTGCAGGTTTGCGCCAGTTCTCTTCAGCCCAGGAGAGTGGGGTAAGGCCCTTGTCCACCGCTACTACATCTCGATGCATTCCCATGTCGGCTTTTAGGAAAAATTCATTGAGATTGCATATCTCAACCTTGAATATACAATCTCATAACCGAAGACCGTGAGTGATCCATTCGATATGCAGTAAGCAATGTACGGACCCTCCTATCGCCTTGGATACGAGGGTCTGTACAATTAAGTTTTGTTTGAGTCCATAAGTATGTCAAAAGAGTACCTACATCAATACTGGCATGACCCAGCCGTTGCAGGCCTTATTACCACCTTATTACCACCAAATACAATAAATATTTACATATTTTTAACATTGTTATTGGATCAATATTTATTTTCCCGTCGTTTGGGAAAATTCCGGGAATTTATTTTATTTTCCCATATTTTCCCAATCTTTTTTTTCCCTCCCATTTTTTTCTTCCCTCCGGCCCATCACTAATCACGTATAATGCGCAGGCGACGACGGGGGCAGTGGTGGTTAGCGCGGGAGGTATCGAGCGACTTGCGAGTTGTCGTAGGTCAGGGACAAAGTTCGTTTATAACACTTTTTCGAATTTTGATTTTTTTTCACTGATTTAATATTCCTGTAACTTTGCGTCACTAAGGCTGATCACTACAAAATTACACAGATTTATAGGTCACTTCGCTGACTTGATGTTTTAGGTTTATAATTGTTCCAATATTCACTTTTTACAGCTCAAACTATTTTAAAACTGAGGAGCAAAAACAGCAACGTTCTGTCTTTTACCAATAGCGTACGACGTATAAGGTCTGCGAACATTCGTTTGTGATGCACAAACAAATGATTATAATGGTTTGTAAGCACACCTAACATAACATTTTCGTGTTAGCGTGTAACAAAAAATGAAACGCGAATGTTTGCAAACGAATGCTCGTACCTAAAGTGGGTACAAATAATGACGCACGAAATGTTAATTAAGTGATTTGAACCAAATTAATCAACTTAATCAATCAATATTTACATGGTATCCTCGTAATATTCACGCGAATATTTAGAAGGCTATAAAAGTACTTTGCTGTGTGCAATATCCGTTTATATTAGTTGAAAAATGAAGATTTTCTTGTGCCTGCTATTGATCAAGGTTTGTGCCTGTGTAGACAGTGAATCACAGTCTATTAATTACTGGAGAGGAATTGCTTATGATGACGGAAACTATGGTAAGAGACCTTTAGATATTTCCCACGTCTGACAGCAATCTAATGCCAACAAGAATAAAGATTACAGTGTAAAGAGCAAAAGATTTTATAATATATAATATATTCCACAACTATCACACAACGCCATCTAGTCCCAAGCTAAGCAGAGCTTGTGTTATGGGTACTAGACAACTGATAAACATACTTATATATTTCTAAATACATACATATTATAGATAAATTACACCCAGACACAGAACAAATGATCGTGCTCATCACACAAACATTTGTCCTGGGTGGGAATCGAACCCACGACCTCCGGCATAGCAGTTAGGGTCACTAACCACTAGACCAACAGGATTTGATGACGTAAACCACTAAAGCTGAAGGGCTTAGTGTTGCGAATTTGTACTAAAGCAAAATAAGCAGTACAGCAATCAATCGATCAGCCTGGACTGGGCTTAGATGGTGGATTTGCCTGCCAGGGTTGCGAGACTGTCCGCGACTTACCTTTACTGGAACGTAAAGCACTATTGAAGGAGCACCGTGGATTTTAGTCAGTACAAGTTTGACAGTCCCTCCCGTGCCGCCCTGGATAGGCGGTCTAATTTGCTGATTTTACCACGATATAAAAATGTGCTGCACATTATTCCTAAGAGATTCAATGGGGACGAAGTTGTGGAAACGTTACAGCCTGATAATGCTCGTGTCTAAAAGGGGATTACGTCCATCAGTGGACAGCAATTAGCTTGTATGCTTTCTATAATAATAATATTCCACAACTATCACACAACGCCATCTAGTCCCAAGCTAAGCAGAGCTTGTGTTATGGGTACTAGACAACTAATAAACATACTTAAATATTTCTAAATACATACATATTTTAGGTAAATTGCACCTAAACACAGAACAAAAAATGTTCATGCTCATCACAAAAAAATTTGTCCTGGGTGTAAATCGAACCCACGAGCCCCGGCCTAGCAGTCAGAGTTACTAACCAGAAGACCAACAGGCCAGTCAATAATATTGTTAATTTTTCACCTATTTCCTTCCTCTTTAATCAATCTTTTGGTGCATTTTCAAGGTTATCAACAAAGTGGACCAATTGGGCGTCCCTGCTCTCTCCAAGACGTGAACTGCATCAGGCAGTACTTTGCCCACAACTCTCAATGCTCGCCAGCCCAGGGTCCTGCTCCAGATCCCCTGAGGATCAAGGTCATACCGCTGTCTATACCTCATGTCAACATCACCTTCGTTTTGTACGAAGGTGATATTAAAGGCTTCAATGATTTTAAGATTAAAGAGTTTTAGTAAGTATTTCGATTTTTGTTTCTATTTGAAGGTATCTATCTGTCTTTAGTTTTGACTGGTTGTTCTTGGACAAAAGACCTTTGTCTACCTGTGGACTGGTCAGATCAAAAGGACCCATTCCTTTCAGCCTATTGCCCACTACTGAACGTAAGCCTCCCCCAAAGAGCGCCAACCATCCCGGTCCTGGGCAGCTTCCATCCACTGCCAACCACCTTCCTTAAATCATCGACCCATCTTGCAGCAGGGCGTCCTACACCATGTTTGCCCATTCGCGGTCTCCACTCTAGCACATGTTTGCTCCATCTGCCGTCTGTCCGTCTACAGACGTGGCTGGCCTACTTCCACTACAGCATGCTGATTCTAAGCGCAATGTCGGTTACTTTGGTTCTCTGGCGAATGACTTCATTACGAATTCTATCCACTAGAGAAACCTCGCGCATTGCTCTCTCTATTGCACGCTGAGCAACCTTAAATTTGTGGACCAGGCCGATGGTAAGTGTCCACGTTTCGGCTCAGAATAAAAGGACCCATTCGATCAAAAGTTATCAAAATGGACAAAAAGTTATCATAATTTAGCTAGCTTATACAATATTTGACCTTCAAAACCTCGTTTCCAATTTTTCAGTTTGAACCAAAAAACTGACAAGCTAGTCTTGGAGGTAGAATTCCAGAAGCTCTTTGCGTATTCTCCACTTGGCATCATCACTTTCCACCGCAAAGGAGAGGAACCCTTGGAGTTATCCGACTTCGCGTTCATTGAATTCAGTTAGTAACATTGAGTTTGTTATTTTTTCTTTTACTAGGAGAAAGCAGAATAAAGAAATAGGTGAAATATTTAGGGAGGGCTTCCATACAATAAACATGTTTTTTCTGTGTTTGTAAACAATGGTACGGAGCCCCAGGCCCGTTCCTCTTTAATTCCTGAGACTAGCGAGTAGTCACTAGTCACATTGAATACGGAAAAACAAATGGCAGCAGTGCATGTCTTTTAGCTGAAGATGATCATTGTGATTAATTTCTATAATTATTTGTAGACAATCTATCGCTCACCTTGATCGCTCCTAACATCAGAGACATCAAGTTATCCGAGGGTCACGTCTACACTTATATATCTGATAGTAATCCAAAGTACGGACTCGGCCCTAACTTTACAGAAAGTAAAGGTACGTATAATAATTATTATTATCTTTATAGCTGCTGATAAACCTGAGCATTCACTTGTATTGAGCGTTCCTGGGAATGTTACATTAGAGAAAACAAACTGCTGCGGGGCGAGTTGGAGCGGGAAGCGGTCGCCTCCTTCTGCGAAGCAGTCACGCTCGCGAAGGAGGAGGCGGGCGGCATGAGGGAGAGGAAGCGTCCTCCCTCCACCGCAGCCACAGTGGTAGACGGCATGCGGGCGGCGCGTAATTGGCGACTCGCTGCCTGACCATGGACCATGCCCGGGTCGTCGGCACAATGTGTTCAACGCGCGCCTCAAAGAGTGTCAGCATGATACACACTTTGAGGCGCGAAAGAAAAAGAAAAATAATGACATTGTCTTCGTTTTTCAGATCCTCAAGTGCAAGTTTCCATATCGCAATTGGTTGCGAGAATAGGTCTCAGTCTGCAAGAAGCCTTTATAACGATGGGACCGATATTTATGTCAGTGTTTTTGCAGAATTTAATTTGCAGTTACTGAATATTGCAGTGTATGATGATGACATGATGTCGGTTTTAGATGTAATAAAATATTTTGACTGGCATGTCTTTTTCTTTGAATAGTTTGATAATCTTTCTTGTCAATAGTTTGTTATGAAACAAATATTACCTTTACATTAAAGACAAAAAAAAAACAATGAAAGCACCAAATGCGGCCTCAACAAAAATAAAACGGACGAATTGATCCCGATTAGGGCAATTTACTTTTTGTACTCTGGTCGCCTAATGGTTGACGACTTCATTCAATTTAATTTTTAATTTTGAAAAACTACTGCAGTCCTGCCCTCCGTATGGCAAATTCATATAATCTGTGCTGTTCAAAAATCACAAATCTATAACAAATAGGCAGGCGCTAATTCAGGAGACATTCTTAAAATCCCGAAGGGTGTATTATAAAGAGCAATAGAACTTAGCATTCTGGACAAGCTAAGATAGAGTTTGTAACACCACGAATCCACGATCATTACAAATACCAGCACAATGGAAGTCAGCAAGCAGGGTATAAGGCTGAAATAGGATTGGGCAGGTCAAGTCAGCCGCATACATTATTACGGCTGGGCACAGAAAACAAAGTCTCCAGACAATGGGTACCTATAACCGGATGAAGCTAGCACGACCTAGAAAGAGGTGATGTTTGATCTGGGTGCATACCGTGAAAGCTGGCTGAAAGGAGTTCCGACACCGTGGAGGTACTTCAGCGGCACAAGCGCTCAAAGAACAACGCGAACGTTGAGCGCTAGTGTCAGTCGCTGTCAGTAGCTTATAAATAGCCAAATTGAACGTTGTGATGTAAATCACTATCGGTCTCATCCACAGAAATATTAAAAACAGGAGAAGTGGCAAGGGGGCGTGTCCGCTACCATTTGGTTCTGAGCGCGACGCTCAGAAAGTGAAAAAATGGCCGTCACCGCGAGTTAGTGTGTTGTCAACCGCGTTCGTGAAAAAAACGATTATGCCGTCTTGTTCGGTGCTTTTGTGCAAAAATAGAAACCAAAACAAATATTTTAGAAGTCATGGCATCGGGTTTCACATGTAATTACAAGTATTTTACAATATTTGTCTTAAAAATCACGAAAAACAACAAGCAGTAAAATATATCTGACTTGTACTACTGTGCTTTTGTTTTCCTACATTACTCCGACTGTATTATTTTTGCAATAAATACATTGCTCTTTCACAACCACATCATTGCATCACAGAGTGACTGAACAAGCAATGTAAAACTGACATAACGAAACCTCAATCAGCCGTAATGTCGCATGGTACGGCCGCTGCTCAGGTCCGCGTATTTTAGTGCGAGCTAGTGACGTGCTCTTGGAGATCCGACAAAGTCTATCGACAAGAAAGTCGACTGCTAATTGCTATTTTAATAATTATTTCAGTTTTTTTTTTTTTGATTTTTTTATCTTGTAATAAGGCTGGAAGGCCGATGTGGTTCATGCAGTTTTACATTTTTTTATTATTTTAGAGAGTATTATATAAATGCGAAACCGAAGATGGTTGAGTAAATTAATTAATGTTTAGTTTAGTAATCTATGAACTAAATTAATAGTAATCTATACAATAAAGATAATAAAAACGGTTTCATATCGTTTTTTATTAATTTTATTTCCAAACCTTTATAATTTATCGATATATTTATCGTGAACTCTTCGATTTAGTCAAACACTGTCGAGTCCGCCCCCGTGTCCCGACGACACACAATGATAATTGTTTTAGTGTGAGTAAATTACACGGAAAAAGTACGCTGTGGTTTAAAGAATAAGGTTTATATTTAAATGACAGAGTTTTCGACGGCGCGTGTGTGCACTTGTTCGTAGTATTGTTTTGATATACTACATGCGTAATATTATCTTTATGGTGGGGCAGTTGTGGCTTCACCGGTTTTCTATACATTTTGAACTCCACGCCATATCTCCTTTAATATATCTATGGTCTCATCTCAAAGCTCAAAGTCGCTCAACGAGCTATGAAAAGGGCTATGCTGAATGTTTCTCTACGTGATCAAATTCGAAATGAGGAG
The DNA here is from genome assembly GCA_036375495.1 of Agrotis segetum. Classification (NCBI taxonomy): domain Eukaryota; kingdom Metazoa; phylum Arthropoda; class Insecta; order Lepidoptera; family Noctuidae; genus Agrotis; species Agrotis segetum. The sequence goes on from JAQSVV010000065.1 coordinate 239,034, forward strand.
ATCCGTAGACGAACTAAAGTCACCGATATAGCCCACCGGATTAGCAAGCTGAAGTGGCAATGGGCAGGCCATGTTACTCGCAGAGCAGATGGCCGATGGGGTCGAAAAGTACTAGAGTGGAGACTACGGACTAGCAAGCTCAGCGTAGGACGTCCACCAGCAAGGTGGACAGACGACCTTATAAAGGTCACTGGAAGACGCTGGATGCAGGTCGCTTCCAACCGGTAAGGATGTGGAGATCTAAAGGCTTAAGTTCAGCAGTGGACGTCCTATGGCTGAGATGATGATGATGATGATGTGTAATTTTTGTATGAAGTGATTCATGCTTGGGGCCCGGACGGGCACGTCCGAGGCTCGGATGGGGCCAGGACACGGCACGGTGTAGCGTGAATCATTCTTTAGTCCCAGCGTGGCGTGAGCGCTACGGTCGTGTTCTTACAAGGCTGTGTTTATGGAGAATACCACTGCTGGTGGATGGCCATGAGCCTTTTAAAATCATATACTTTTTGCATTGTTATGATTAACTTTTTTAATTGCCACTTATCCACCACGCTAAATAATTATATTATTGAAAACAACAGTATATTATTAAATCCAATAATTAACTATGGATGTCTACAATTATAGCAGCGGAATCATGCCATTAGCTTAATCAATGTGTTTAAGTTTTTTCTGGACATTTCTGAGTACGTACTTTATTAAGACCCTTGCAAGAGCTGGAATATGTATGTATACTGAAAAAGAACCGCAATAAAATAAACAGCAGCAACAAGAACTAATACTTACAAACCAATCACGAGATTAACGTCCTCTAAAGGACTGCGAACATTCGTTTGCTTTTTTTTTATTTATTTTTTGATACTGGCATCTCGCAGGTCAACCTTTAAGAGGTTTGTGTGCTGCTTAACCGGACTTTACCTATAAGAACATTCGTTTGCGATGCACAAACAAATGTTTGTAATGGTTTGTAAGAACACCTTATATTACATTTTTCGTGTTAACAAAAAATGAGACACGAATGTTTGCAAACGAATATTCGTACCTAAAGTGGGTACAAATAATGACGCACGAAATGTTAATTATTAATTTGAACCAAATTAATCAACTTAATCAATCAAATATTTACATGGTATCCTCGTTTAATATTCACGCGAACATTTAGAAGGCTATAAAAGTAATTTGCTGTGTGCAATATCCGTTTATATCAGTTGAAAAAATGAAGATTTTCTTGTGCCTGCTATTGATCAAAGTTTGTGCCTGTGTAGACAGTGAACCACAGTCTAATAATTACTGGAGAGGAATTGCTTATGATGACGGAAACTATGGTAAGAGACCTTTTGGTATTTCCCACTTAGTTTACGTCTCTCAGAAATCTAATGACAACAAGAATAAAGATTACAGTGTAAAGAGCAAAAGATATGCTTTGTGTTGTGAATTTGTACTAAAGCATACAAGCAGTACAGCAATCAATCGATCAGCCTGGACTGAGCTTAGATGGTGGACTTGCCTGCCAGGGTTGCGAGACTGTCCGCGACTTACCTTTACTGGAACGTAAAGCACTATTGAAGGATCACCGTGGATTTTAGTCAGTAAAAGTTTGACAGTCCCTCTCGTGCGGCCATGGGTAAGAGGACTCATTTGCTGATTATACCACGATAAAAAAGGTGCTGGACTTCAGTCCTCACAGATTCTATCAGGACGTAGTTGAGGGAACGTTTAAAGGTCACAGCTCATTAGAGCCAACCGGCACCCACCCCGCACCGCCTCGTCGCCCGGTGTCCATTCATTGTCGACAGGTGGTCGACGGGTGGACGCCGCGTTATCATCAATAAACATCGCGCGGTCAACCAGTGGCAATACGCAGTCAACGCAAGGCAAGCATGCGAGCAGGTGCGGAGTGGTTGCCGGGTGGCTCTAGTGAGCTATGACCTTAAGTCTAATTATGCTCGTGTCTAAGGGAGGCTTACATCCATCAGTGGACGGCAATTAGCTTGTATGCTGCCTGAGACAATATTGCGAATTTTTCACCCAGTTCCTTCTTATATAATCAAGCTTTTGGTGCATGTTCAAGGTTATCAACAAAGTGGTGCAATTGGGCGTCCTTGCTCTCTCCAAGACGTGAACTGCATCAGGCAGTACTTTGCCCACAACTCTCAATGCTCGCCAGCCCAGGGTCCAGCTCCAGATCCCCTCAGAATCAAGGTCATACCGCTGTCTATACCTCATGCTAACATCACCTTCGTTTTGTACGAAAATGATATTAAAGGCTTCAATGATTTTAAGATTAAGGAGTTTTAGTAAGTATTTTTTTTTTATTTGTCTATATTATTTTCAGTCTCAGCTGATTTTTCATAGATGAGAGGATATGTCCACCTGTGGACTGCAATAAGCTTTGATTGGTAGCCAAAAATGTATTCGTAGATACTACGAGGCTAGTAAGAAAATCTCTTTAACACGTTCGGTGCGGTATCGGGTCGGTTATATCCGATGCTCATCTTGCCACTGGTGCGGGGCAAAAAATGTTGTCCCAACCGCTGGTGCGGGACAGATATATTTGGTTTCCCTATGAATATGAATGAGACAGTTAGTGTTTTGGAATTGCCTCTTTAAATAAATAATAAAGGAATAAAAAAAATGCATCGGGTCTAAAGGACCCGATGCCGACTGGAGCAAAATTTTTTACGTCTAGTGCGTTTATCGGATCTAAAGGACCCGATACCCGATGACCCCATAGCCGCACTAGATTACATGTGAGTAGAGCTAGTGAGGTCCTTCTGGTTCGATGATTTTTTATCCAAATGAGAAGAGAAAGTGTATGAAACATAAAACGATGTAGCAGTCATGAAACGATCTAGAAAACCATACTACTAAATATGATTGTATAATTTCTTTTTATTTGTATTAAATACTTTTTTTAACTATCACCGTTTGCTTCTAAACTTAAAATGTCACTTACGGGATATCTTCTCACGGAAATATTTTAATCACGGAAGACAATCCCGTAAGTGACATTTTAAGTTTTTGTATTAAATAGTTCTCAAAAATATATTGTAAGTACATTTTATCGATATCAAAGTTTTTTTAGTTATCCACAACACTAAAAATGTATCGACACTTTAACTAACCAGTGCGGATATGGGGTCGGAAAGATCCGACAGACAATACCTTTATTTACAAGCAAACCATTCAGTGCATTTACCTGCGACTTCAGCCTTTTATTGAGCATTTATTTGTCAACATATTGGTATAAAAGAATATGCTTTTATCATAATCTCTATTAAGATAAGTCCTTCTAAACAGACCGAAGTCGAACAGGTCTTTTCGACCCAGCACCGCACCAGGGACAAGTCGGGCTTCGGATATAATCGACCCGATGCCGCACCAACTGAAAGTCATCAAATTTGACTAACGCAGTGAACGTGTTAATGTTTTCGAAGTCCTATGTATTTTGATTGTTGAATCCTCAAAGAAACAATAACTGTTTTGTTTTGTATCATGTCTTGACCATCATTTTTTATTTGTTTATATTGTCAAAAAGTGGTCAGAATTTAGCTAGCTTATTTATTTGACCTTTAAAACCGTATTTCTAATGTTTCAGCATAAACCAAAAAACTGACAAGCTTGTTTTGGAGGTTGAATTCCAGAAGCTCTTCGTGTATGCTCCTTTTAGCGTCATCACTTTCCACCGCAGAGGAAAGGAACCCTTGGAGTTATCCGACTTCGCGTTCATTGAATACCGTTGGTAACATTTTTGTTTATTTTAGTTTTTGGGTATGTTCTGACTGATTAGCAGAAGAAAGCAAAATAGAGGGAGAGTTGGAAAGGAATCGAAGCTTCCTTTAGTTTAAAATAGCTGTAAAAGTTGGCTAACCTTTTTCATAGTCCTTAAAACAGCATGTTGTGATACGTAAAAAACTGAAGGAAACAACTAATGATCCTACATATTTTACCGGCAAAACTGCAAGATGTTGCCGGGAATACCGCCGACACTTCATGCATCACCAAGCTATTGATCTAAAGTTGGAGATGGTACAGCATACCCGTGCAACAAAAACCTGCCAGCAATGCCGCCGGCATGGTGTGAAGGAACCTTAACATGCCACGAGAAATGGCGCAATTTCATTAGTTGATAGCGCCCGAATGTGGGGTGCGATAGATTTCTGTAGCGCATGCCACAGGGTACGCATTCGGGGAATTGTTTTCATAAGTCGATAGCCCGCATGCACCATACACCCCGTTGATAAAACTCCATGTTCGTCACCATTTATTGACAAGAGTGGCAGAACCGCATGTATATCGACCAAAGAATTTCATTGGTCTATAACACAATCGGTATAAAGCAAGCGGGGAATCACCGCAGACGGTGTAAACATGTATCGACTTGTGACTTTCATTGGTTGTTTTCTCGCATGCGAGGACTCCCCGTATGTTGTATACCGAACGAGTTAACGACCAATTTAAACTGTGCCATAATTGAGACGTGACAGTATTGACGCAAATGAAATAAATGACGCAAGGGTTTCGCTTGACGCAACTCAAGAAGAGGGCCACAAATTACTCAATAGTAAAGAGTATACGAGTATTATGGACCTCATTAATTTGACGAAATTACTCCCAATTTTGACAGCTTGATATATAGTAGTCAGTTATTCTGTCCGTGCTAAAATTTTAAGCAAATTCTTTTGCTCTGATCGACACAAGTTTTAGTTTTGAGACATCGTTTCATGTAACTTAGGCCCGGCGCTGACTATCGGCATCGGCACGGCTGGCTGAGGATTTAAGGTGATAAAAGCATTATGCATTAACTTCATGGCAATAAAATAGAAATTGCCGAATCAGTAGCCTCATGCATACCGAAGCGGTATGTTTGTTATTACGATCATGGAAATTTCTACTTTATTGCCCTTAAGTTAATGAGTATAATGCTTTTTATCACTTAAAATCGTCAACCGTGCCGATGCCGATAGTGGGCGCCGCCGGGCCTTAGAGACGTAAAAAGCACTGAATTTTAATCATTTGGTTATTTAAAAAGAAAACCTCTATTCAGAAGTGGATGTCTTCCAGCTGATGATGATGAATGTCATTAATTTCTGTTTTACTTTGTAGAAAATCTTTCGCTCACCCTGATCGCTCCTAACATCAGAGACATCAAGTTATCCGAGGGTCACGTCTACACTTATATATCTGATAGTAATCCAAGGTATGGGCTCGGCCCTAACTTTACAGAAAGTAAAGGTACGTATAATTATTAAAATTTTCTTACCCATAAAGGTGCTGCCCTCCCACGGGGGCGGACGTCGCTAGACGGTCTCCGGCCACAATATGCGCGGGCATGCGGTCGACTCGTTGTCCGACCATGTACTCGTTCCAAGCCCGGGTCGACGGCGCGTTGTGTTCCACGCGCTTCAAAGAGTGTCAGCGTTATAACGGGGGGTAATACATTTTGAGGGCCAAAGACTGCCGGGGTCGCGGGTCTTATGAATTACTGTGACCCCAGAACGTAAAGGGTTATTGAAGAACACCGTGGATTTTAGTCAGTACGAGTCTGATAGTCCCTCCCGCTCTGCCCTAGGTGGGAAGACTCATTAATTTGATGATTTTACCACCCTAAAAAAACTGATCATTCTAATTACGAATTTAACATTCCAGAAAAACAAACGAGAGCGTTTAAGCGAGCGGTTCTGGATATCTTTTTGTCGAGGCAGGCCTGGCGCACACCGCGGTGTAGCCACGTCAACGGGGCCCCCGCGTGTGCTTGTAGTATGAAACTACATGACACGCGGGCGCACAGTGGATAGTGTTTCACAGTCGGTTGCCGCCCGCTGCCCGTTTCTCACGCTTTCCGTACATATTTTTACTTTATTCTCACGAGCAAAGATTTTAATTTTGCTTGTTTTTGGGAAGTGACACTTCTGTACGTAGTACTTTTTAGTATTCTGTGGTTGAGCTGACTCTTAAGTCTGACAACATCATGAGGAAAAAAAATTTTGACAACCATCGACTACATCGTTCGCTACAAAGATCGTGAAAATATTCGTAGCAATGTTTTTTTATCGTGGTAACATCATCAAATGAGTCCTACCACCTAGGGCAGTCGCCGTATACGTGTATCCCGCGACCCTGGCATGCATTGGCCCTCTAAAAGGGGTTCGCAGCAATGTTTGACTCTGTTCTTTGTTTCGTTCGTCCAAATTGTCGTTTTGAGTTTAGCGGGTTTGAATTTAATTTAAAGAAGAAGTAAATTAAATAACGTTTTGTTTTTCTTTCAGATCCTCAAGTGCAGGTATCCTTGGCGGAATTGATTGGAAAAATAGGTCTCAGTCTGCAAGAAGCCTTTATAACCATGGGTCCGATATTTATGTCAGTTTTCCTGCAGAACTTAATTTGCAGTTACTAAATATGTGTATCATGATGTCGGCTTTTAAGGAAATAAAATACTTTGATTGGTATGACTTTTTCTTTGAAAAAAATTAACTGTTAACTTTACTGTGTATTCAAAAACAGACTCATTTTCATTCAATTTGTGTTTTATACAGGGTGTAAGGGACAGCCCTCCACAAACATTCAGGGATTGCTCAGTAGACGAAACTGAACAATATTCCACATTTTTTTTTAAGGAAATGAAAAAGCACAGCCTCACCATAGAAAATTATAAACTTTATTTGACAGTTTGTATGGAGAGACTGATTTTTTTTTCATTAATCCTGAAAAAAAAAATGTAGAAGATTGTTCAGTTTCGTCTACTGAGCAAGCCCTGAAAGTTTATACGCAATAATGCCTGCGTTGCGTTTTCGTAAAGAATTTTGAGGAAAGAAAAATTTTGTTGTAAATGGGACTGCTGCAATTGGTAGGAGTGTGTTGCGATGGCCTAATTGGTAAGGCATCTGAAGTACTTATCCAGAAGACGCGGGTTCGAGTCCCACGTCCAACAAAATTATCCAATACTCAATACGTTCATTGCATTCAATGTGAACTTAGGTGGTAGGTACATCAAGATACATACAATAGTTTTGGAGCATTGTGGGCCTTGTCGGGCATAGCAGCATAAAAATTAGGAGGAGGGCTATTATAAATTACATAGCTCATAAAATTTGCAAGTTGAAGTGGCAATGGGCAGGCCACATCGCTCGTAGAACTGACAACCGATGGGGAAGAAAAGTTCTCGAGTGGCGACCACGGACCGGAAAACGCAGCGTCGGCAGGCCTCCCACTAGGTGGACCGACGATATCGTGAGGGTCGCGGGCAGCCGATGGATGCAAGTGGCGAATTGTCGTTCGGCGTGGCGGTCTAAGGGGGAGGCCTATGTTCAGCAGTGGACGTCCTCCGGCTGTTGATGATGATGATGATGATGATTATAAATATTCCTTTTATTTATTTGTTGTCCTGACTGTTGTATAGCACAGAAATAAAAAAACAACAAGACGTAGAGAGGACAAGTTATTTTAACTAGTGGTCACCTCGTCACGCAAAGGTCAAAATTCAACAATTGGCTTTATGACAGTGTTAATAAAAATAACAAATCTAATTATAGTCCATAGTTAAGGGACTTTACTCATGGCGCGACGCAATTCAAACGAATTCGAACTACATGTGAAAATCAACCTTCCCACTATGACTTAAGACATAAAACACGTTGTTATCTATGAGTAGATAAAAAACAAAACATGATCGCCATGACAACGTCAAGTCAATCGAATTGCATCTTTATATCTTAGTGGCAAGGTTGACTTTCATTCTTCTCTCTTTCTGAGTCTCTAAGAGTTTTGAAAAATAACAGCTGGGACAAAGTTTCCACATGATGGGTTCCCAGAGTTTGACGGTGCCGCCGAGGCAGGGCCAGAAAAAGGTGGTGATTTGATCTGGGTACATACTGGCTAGTTTACAAGGGCACAAAGGGTGTGATGGTGAATAGACTTGAGAGAGGACGTTACTCAGCAGTGGGATGGCATAGGATAGGTATAACCCGTTTCATTGAAGAAAGGAATCTAAAATGGCGGCTTTTACTTGCGTTGATAAATAGTACAGTCAGCATAATATAAGGTTTCAAGTTAAAGTTTTTTTTCAAATTAAAACAAGACTGGATCACAATAATTTCTCAAACTTAACCTAACAATAAAACAACTGAGCGCGTCAAGACAATCAAGACTATTTTTTTTCTACTTACGCTACGCGTGGGAGTGAGTATAGACGGCACTAGTGTGCGAGCGAGAGAAGACGATAAGCACCGCCATCAAAGAGATTTAAAAGACAAAGAGATTTAAAAGAACCTATAGAGCGGGCATTGGGAAAATTGTCATACAAAATTGTTGATGCCGTGCGTCAGTAGCGTTATATAAGCGTTGCATAGCAACGCGACTACTAGACTGAAGGACTTTTTACCTATTGGTAAAAAATTTTGGATCACAAAATTCTTCTTGATGTCCCGTCTATTGTTCGTATATAGTTTAATGTCTTTGACCGCCATTTAAGATTCCTTTCTTCAATGAACTCGGTTATAGATAAAAAAAAGATTACTATCGTCCGAAGAACACACATAACTAATACGCCACGGTTCCTAACACCATTAGACGGTGGGCGGTTGATATTCATGCACTTATACAGCCCCTATTTGGTATCAGACTGCCCTATTTGGCATAATAAACAGGCCCCAACACCAAGTGTGTGCGAATTTGCAGAACCCTAAAAGTCACGATTAATTTTGTAAGTTATCTTGGGTCGATTATTTAGATAATCGATTATTCGTGTAGTAACATTGTAAGCAAATTATTTAGTTCTTAATTAGGATTGAATTTGAATACGTGATTATCTAATAACCGATCATGTAACCTGTCTGATATTTTTAGTTCAAATCAAATAATTTATAGTTTCCTTTTGTAATCATGCGATCTTTGATTTATTAAGATCGAAGTTCTATATTCAACTAATTATATTATCATTCAATTTTTGTTCTTTATCTCGTTTATAACATGCTAGTTCTCATTCTAATACGCACAGTCTTTAAACTATAGAGTAATTAACATTTGCATACTGACCTGTGTTAAAAATGAAGTTTGTGATAGTTTTTTGTTTTTCGCTTGTTTTAAATTTTTGTAGCTGTGCGGAAAATAATACTGAGTCTGCAAGTGCTAAGCTTGAAGAAGTTCGAAAAACTGTTTACCAAAACGATGGTAAGTTTCATTCTTTTCTTTTTTAATTATCAAATAAAGTCTTTTTACTTCACTTTTCACTTGCTACATCGTTCTCACAGAATGTACCATCTCGAGTTGAATGATGTAAAAAAAGTTTTGTTATAATTTTGGCGATTGAAAAAGAGTGTCCATAGAGTTTCTTGCCCGTTCTTCTCCATAGAGATCTACGCTTTGGAATGGGCATCTACAGTACTCTCACAGTTTTATGTCTTGTGACTGGGACTGTAGCACCTTAACTATTTTAAACTAATTTATTTTACTTTTGTCTTTTGACAATTCAAAAGTGCCTGTAACTGGCCTACTTGAAATAAATTATTTGATTTTAATTTTTGAGTCAAGTTGTTAGATAGATACAGCCTTACTACAAAAACTTAAACATCTGTCATCTTAAACACTTGTCTAAAAAAAGTGTGACTGCATAACGGACCTTATTTCAACGTCATAATCTGACATTTTTTTAGACAAGTGTTCAACAGGCGTTTAAAAGTTTTTGTGGTACCATAGATAGAGTCTACTTTACAATTTTATTTTATTTTATTCTATAGATAAGCTCAAAGACAAGGATGAATATCAAGACGCCATCATCAGACCATGTCAACTTCAGAATATAAACTGCATCCGTGGATTTTTCTCTCACTACTCCCAGTGTTTGATATCTCAAGGACCAGCGCCAGATCCTTATGTTCTACAGCTACTGCCTAATATTCATATACCATTCGCAAATCTGACTTACGACCTGGTTAATCCGAAAATTGAAGGCCTTAATACATGGAAGATTGAAGAGTTTTAGTAAGTATTTATCTGTCAGCCTGTCATTTTTCCGACAACCGATGGATGCAAGTGGCGAATTGTCGTTCGGCGTGGCGGTCTAAGGGGGAGGTCTATGTTCAGCAGTGGACGTCTTCCGGCTCACAGTCGAACCGGATTCAGCTTTCATCAGTATTTTACATGGATGGATTGCCTATCTGGCTTCCACAACCCAGTAATAGGGCAATACAGTACCCCTTGGTAAGTTCGGTTGTCAGACTTTCTAGCTAAAGACTGTCAAAGAACTAAAAATGACTGCCGGGATATATTTACGTGTTTTTCAAGGCCCGGATTAAACTCACTATGACAGATGGTCACCTACCCATAGACCAAGTTTAACAAGCACGGCTTTACCATGAAGATAGACCTACATTTTTATCCGCAAGCTCCTCAGTTGTTTTCATTACCAGTGTCTATAAAAAGTGAAGGAAAACAAAGTGAAGTTTTCATAGAAATAGTGACGAAACGAGATATCTAATAACTTGCACTGAGTCTGTTCGGGCATTGTCGCCAATCATCGGGTGACGCGAGCGATGGCTGCGCGAGCGCATATATCAAGGGTCAACGGCCCACTGGGACACTCCACATACGACCGGCACCGAGCTCACACGCATTCACTTGTATTGTTTGTCCAGGATATTCTTGTAAATTGCAATATAGTAATCAGTTTTACAGTCCACTGGTTTCAATTCATAAGGTCCTCAGTGAGGTCCCAATCAGGCCTGGCCGATGACTGGCCTGTTGGTGTAGTGGTTAGTGAACCTGACTGCTATGCCGGAGGTCGTGGGTTCGATTCCCACCCAGGACAAATGTTTGTGTGATGAGCACGATCTTTTGTTCTGTTTCTGGGTGTTATTTATCTATAATATGTATGTATTTAGAAATATATAAGTATCTATATCAGTTGTCTAGTACCCATAACACAAGCTCTGCTTAGCTTGGGACTAGATGGCGTTGTGTGATAGTTGTGGAATATTATATTATTAATCAGGGCCAATTTGGTGGATGGCCTCTCACAGAGAGGAGGCTGTGTCCCAGCAGTTGAACATTATAGGCTGATTATGATCATGAATTTGTTGGATAATGTCCTATTTCCTCTTATTAGGGGAGGCCTGTGTTCTAGCAATAGAACCATCGTAGGCTGATTATAACACTATGCAAAGCGAATTCCGCGCGAGACTCGGGACAAAATCTGCTAGAGTCGATTGTGTCCGATAATTTGTATGGAAGTGTTCGATGTGGTGTGAATAGACGCATGGATTACTGATTAATAGAACAATAGAAATACGCAGTCTCAATTCGCTTGCGTTTTGATTCAGTGTAGTTAATTTGAGGGCATAAATTGTGCCACAATTATCACCAACTAAAAACCTAAAAATTTCTATGAATATGAAAAATGTCACTCACTATTCAAAGACTTTCCAGAGGAGGACTCTTAAAGATTTTTTGGAACAAAAAACACGTGATTTTGTACTATAATGTTTCAAAATAATAAAATAATTTCAGTCGTCGGAGAGCAGCGGTGGCCCAGTGGTATCGGTCCCGACTTCGAACGAGGCGGGTTCGAACCCCGCCAGGCGCATTACTTTGTGTAAATTATTTCATCACCACTGCTCTCAAAACGGTGAAGGAAAACATCGTGAGGAAACCGGCATGTCCTAGAACCAAACATTCGAAGACATGTGACATCTACCAACCCCCACTGGGCCCGCTTGGTGGATTATGGCCATTCCCTCTCACAGAGAGGAGACCTGTGTCTCAGCAGTGGAAACATTATAGGCTGATGATGATGATGATGAGTCGTATATTGCAAAAATCATAACGATCAAAAAGTGTGATAATGATTAAATAACAAAAGAAATCTTTTTCAGCATAAACAAAGCTACTGATAGATTAGTGCTGGAAGTAGTTTTTGATAAGATAGTGGTGTCTTGTCGAGATGCCAGGTTGAAATGTAATCGCAAGGGGAAGGAGCCACTCGTAGTAAAAGACTTCACTTATATTGAATACGGTAAGTCTTTTTAAGTAACATTTTGCTTAATTATATTGTCCTTTTTGGGGGTTTTCTTGGGCAAATATCATTGTCAAGTTTGAAATCTGTTTAGACAGTATTTTTGTCTAAGGGTGCTTCTACACGGCGCATTTAACCCGCGCAAGTGCCTCAACATGCTCAAGCTACATGCGCCGTGTACAAGCACCCCGCGGGTAGCTTGATCAAGTAGCTTGCGCATGTTACTCGCAAGGGTAACCCGCACCTTTACTTGCGCTGGTTACATGCGCCGTGTACAAGCACTCTAAATATATGGCTTTCCCTTCTTTTCCATGTACTGTTTTTGTCAGCCAGTCTCTAAGAAATACTACCAAGACTTCACATCAGGTGGCCTATCATGAACTTTTAAAGCGTGAGTCTTTAGGCTGTGGGAAAGAGATGGCGCTAAACGACTTGTATATCTCGGTCTCTTTCCAACAGACTAAACTGGATTGCGTTAAGAGCTCGTGGTAAGGCCTCTGGTGGCCTACCATGAACTCTTAAAGCGTGAGCGCGAGTCTTTAGGCTGTGGGAAAGAGATGGCGCTAGACGACTTGTATAGCTCGGTCTCTTTCCAACAGACTAAACTGGATTGCGATAAGCTCGTGGTAAGGCTTCAGTTCATAGGCTTCACTCAGAGTGGCAAAACTGAGCAGATTCGCACATTGCTATTAGAACAGATGAGCTGAGTTAATTGAGCAGCAGTGGCCCAGTGGTATCGGCCACAACTTACTTGTAGGTCGTGTGTTCGAACCTAGCCAACTTTGTGTAGGTAATTTATTTCATGACCACTGCTCTCATAAAGGTGAAGGAAAACATTGTGAATCAAAAACTCGAAAACCTGTAACATCTACCAATCCACACTGGATTCGCGTGGTTGATTACGGCATACTCTCTCTCACAGAGATGAGGCCTGTGTGTGAATTGATTGAAAGGAATAAAAGTAAAAGATTAGTTAAAAAGTAACAACCTTTATTATTTTACAGAGAATTTATCTTTCACACTGACGATCCCACATATTAAAGACCTGCAGATATCGAGAGGCAACGTGTACACGTATATAAATGATGCTACTCCTAAATTCAAACTTGGACCTGGTACTTACAGTAGCAAAGGTAGGATGGCTGAAGAAAATGATATGAAGGGAAAAATCGTTACAAAAAGTCACTAAGAATCTTCACTAGATATCTTTGAGGGAGAGGACAGCTTCCTCCCTCCACCCCAGCCGCAGTGGTAAACGCCCACGGCGACGGACGTCGGCAGACGATATCCGACCACCGTAGGCGCGGGCATGCGGGCGGCGAGTAATGGTTCGGTCCTGCCTGGATCGAGTTCGCGTTGTGTTCCACGGGCGCCTCAAAAGAGTATCAGCATAATGACAGGGCCCTCTAGAGGGCCAAAGCCGGGGTCGCGGGACTTGCTGAATTACCGTGACCTTGGAACATAAAGGGCTATAGAAGGACACCGTGGATTTCAGTCAGTATTATAGTCTGACAGTTCCCTCCCGTCCTGCCCTGAGTGGAAGGACTCATTTGAAGATTTTACCGCGACAAAAAAAAACAGTGAATGACCCCGGGAAGGCCGTTGAGTGACCCGAAATGGAACCCATGACTGCACAAGCGCCTGTATCCCACGCACGCAGCTTCCACGCCTACACTACACAAGTCATATTTTCCTTTCTATCCCATGTTAAACCTGTAGTCATACAGTCCACTATGTAATGACAAAATCCCAATAAAGCTTAGCCCTTCGAGTTGGATCTGGCATCTGACTTGAACAACATTGTTGGATGTCATTAAAAAATGATTACTGGCACAAGTTAACCGCTGTAAATAGAATCTTGCCTAATGAGTTCTGAATTACGAGTATAATGATGTCTCTTGTCCTGGGGTGTATTACAACGTCTTAAAACCAGGCTTATTCCGGCGAGTGAAAGTGACAGAGCTATACAAGTCATCTAGCGTCATCTCGTTCACTTACTGGAACAAGCCTGGTTTTAAGACGTTGTAGTACCCCCCCATGACCATTCTGATCTATCAATATTTAAGCGATACCAATGCATTTGAGTATCGAAACTATAAACAGAATTTCTTTTTGCAGATCCTGGTTTTAATTTAGCTATATCTAGACTGCTGAGCGACGTACCGTTGGCGCTTCAGGAGGTTTTTGTAACACAAGGCCCTGTGTTTTTCTCTGCGTTCTTTAAAAGTATCATTTGCGATTTTGGGTACTCGTAAATTACCAAGTGAAGTGTTTCATAGGTTTCCTGTAAGATACTTGTAAATCTCTTTATCAATATCCCTGTATTTATTATTTTGGGTTACGCTCTCACTCACTGTATTATTATTTAAATAAACATTTAATTCACCAGCTTTTAACCTGCCTTTTATTTTTTTGATAATACCACGCAACAGAACATAGGGCACCCGAGGTTGGGTTAGAGTTAGATTAAGTTTCTTTAAACCTCGCAGACGGAAAGAGGACAACGGGGCCCGCGTAGTCCCGTGTAGCACCGCGTAGGCCCGCGTAGCCCCGCGTATCCCCGAGTAGCCTCGCGTAGCCCAGCGTAGCCCAGCGTAGCCCCACGTAGGAACGCGTAGGCACGCGTAGCCCAGCGTAGCCACACGTAGCAACGCGTAGCCTCGCGTAGATTCCGTTATTTGCTCTCTGTCATGAGGCTCCTATACTTAATAATTAAATATTTTTTCAGGAGTCTCAACGATGGAGCCCCGCTACTTGGGGCTCCTTTTTTTGTCTGCAAGATCGAGGCATTTGACACACAGAATTTCAAATGCCGTACTGAAGTTAAACATCGAATAAAGACGTTGTATTCAATGACAATTACAATAAATGTATTATGTTCGAATTTCTGGCAACGGATGACCTCTAGTATTATGAAATACGAAGTGATTAGATGATAATTACGAGAATCAATCATACGTAAGTTACAGGAACTGCTTCACCTCATAATTGAAGGCTTATTGTTTACGAAACAGCCATAAATTACATCCAACATGTTATTAAGAAGTCATTCTTGAACAAATTGAGCAATATTATACCGTATTGATCTTCTAACGTTTAACCCTTTGAATAAATAATCATAATACTTGGTTTCCTTTAAAAATCACGCAATCAATGATGAATTTATTGCGTTTTGAACGAAATCTATTCAATCACTCTTGAAATAGAAGTGTCATAATGAAGGCAGTATATTGTTTTATTGTTCTGTTTAATTTTTGTTTCTGTGCTGAAGAAAGTGGTGATTGGAAGAAGTTGCATGGTGAACTTTATCGTGCTAATGTCAAAATACCTGATGGTGAGCTGATTTTTGTTCTTTTTATTAATGAAAATGGTCACTTCAATAAGTAATTTATGTTAAAAGTAACTATCGCGGAATGTGAAAGTAAACAGAACGAACTGGGCGATTTTTAGCCGGCAAGAGTCTGATGTTTCACTGCGCTTCAACTAGGGTGGCAGGACTCATCTGATGATATTGTCACCCCAAAATAAATGAAATTTATTTTATGAGAGCAGTGGGGCGTGACTTACGAGTTGTAGGTCGAGGGTTCGAACCCAGCCAGGTGCATTACTTTGTGTAACTTATTTCATCACCACTGCTCTCAAAACGGTGAAGGAAAACATCATGAGAAAACCAACATGTCCTAGAACCAAAAATTCGAAGACATGTGACATCCACCAACCCGCACTGGGCCCGCGTGGTGGTGGTTTGGCCCACTCCCTCGCACAGAGAGGAGGCCTGTGTCCAAGCAGTGGGAACATTAATAAGCTGATGATGATTTTATAACAATGGTTCGACTTCAAAGAATAATACTCCACCACATCTATATTTCTTGCAGACCAACAAATTCCCGAAAACTCTCAAAACTCCATCATCAAACCATGCGATCTCGAAGACCTGTCTTGCATCCGTAATGTCTTCGCCCAGAACTCCAAATGCAAGCTTGTAGAAGGACCAGCACAGGACCCTTATATGATGCAGCAGCTGGACCTGCCTATACCACAAGCTAATTTAACGTTTACACTGCTAAATGCTCAAGTAAAAGGCCTTAATGAGTGGAAGGTTAAGAATTTCTAGTAAGTATAAATAGTCAGCGTCAGCATAATGACGGGGCCCCCCTCTCAGAGGGCCAAAGCCTGCCGGGGTCGCGGGATTATTCCCTTACCGTAACCCCGGAACTTAACAGGCTATGAAGGACACCGTGGATTTTAGTCAGTAGAAGTCTGACAGTCCCTCCCGCCCTGCCCGGGGTTGGAGGACTCATTAATTGATTTTACCACGCTAAAAAAAAAAAAAAAAAAGTATAAATAGTTTAATGACTTTTCGTGATCTTATCACGGTGAGCGATATAGAGACGAGCGGTAAGATGAAATGTAGGATAGAAATATTTGAAACGGGTGCGTCTCATTTCATATAAAGTTATTTGATATATTTTCATTTCAATAACGTTCACATGATATAATCAACGTGAGATATACCAACGATTGATATAATTTCTCTACACATAATGTTTGTGTTACTCTAAAACTCATTTCATATAATTTTATTTGTTATAACGTTTAAATGAGCGAAAATCATTACATATAACGTTTGAAATGTATAATTTACCGTTTAAACTATTTTTTTTGATGACTTTGGTTTATCCTTTGAACTTTGATTGTTTGCCTTCACGAATGCTATTTTTATTAGAAAAATTTAGTATCCAAGAGCGAGCGAAGCGAGCTCGTGACTTGGGACACCCCGACACGGACAGGTTAGGTTCGAAAGGGATGGCGGGATCTGAAAGATCCCGCCATCCCCTTCGTGTTAGGTTACTTTAAACCTTGCACCCAGAAATAGGAGCCCCGCGAAGCGGGGCTCCGTTGACCCAGCATGACAGGTAGTAATCAGTTATTTGACCTAGGATGCAAGAGCGAGCGAAGCGAGCTCGGGACTTGGGGCACCC
Organism: Agrotis segetum; assembly: GCA_036375495.1. NCBI lineage: Eukaryota > Metazoa > Arthropoda > Insecta > Lepidoptera > Noctuidae > Agrotis > Agrotis segetum. The sequence continues at coordinate 256,023 of JAQSVV010000065.1, forward strand.
CGACACGGACAGGTTAGGTTCGAAGGGGATGGCGGGGTCTTTCAGACCCCGCCATCCCCTTCGTGTTAGGTTACTTTAAACCCTGTACGCAGAAATAGGAGCCCCGCGAAGCGGGGCTCCGTCGAAGATTCACGGCAGATGGTACTATTACTAGGTACATCAGTGTTAGATTACTTGCCAGGAAGAAAAAAAATTAGACCAAATAAGTTTTATGTCTTTTGAGCGGTATACAAAACGATTTTATATTCATTGATTGTTATGCTTATAGAAATTAGTCATTATAAAATTATGTCTATCGTTTATTATATTAACAGATCGTTATATCAAATAAAATTATATATTCAGTTGTTATCTCTTGTAAGTTTTAGAGATTTTGTAGTTATATCATCTATTACTTACCCATTTGAAACACCGCCTGCCGTCAGTGTTGAATACGCGTACCTACTTTCTAAGAAATTAATGTCTTTTTAACACCGCCACACGTTCATCAAAGTTACGGACCTGATTTACGAGTTAGGTCCTGTTTTCGCATCCAACCACGCGGATTATTTTGTGTACATTTATTTCATCACCACTGCTCTCAAAACAGTGAAGGAAAACTGACACGTCATTGAACCAGAAAATCGAAAACATGTGACATCTGCCAACCAGAACTGGGCCTACTGGATTTCAGCCCACTTCTCTCACAGAGAGGAGGTCTGTCTCCCAGCAGTGGGAGCAATAAGATGATTACACCAATTACAATATTGTTACTATCATTTTCTTTAATTAAGCCTGTCATAATTGTGGGATATTTGTGGGGATATGTCTATCATACGGGGTATCGTAATACCCAGTTACTGGGTTGTAGAGGTCCGATAGGCACTCGTTCAATGTATATTAATGATATCCAGCTGTATCTGGTTCGAATGGAAGCCGACCCCAATACAGTTGGGAAAAGGATAGGCAGATGATGATGACTATCGTTGTCTTTCTCTCTCTTGACATTTACACACATACATACAGAACTGCGTGTTGTAATTATAATAAATGATCTATTTCAGTATTAACAAGGCGACTGACAGACTACTCCTAGAAGTAGTATTTGACAGGATCGTAGTGGCATCACCCGGAGCCAGGACTACTTGCCATCGTAAGGGAAAGGAACCCTTCGAAGTAATTGATTACTCCATCATCGAATATTGTGAGACATTCTTTAGTGATCTTATGATTTTGTCCGTTGTAAATGCTGAAAACTGCTGGTCTTGGGAATTTGAGATAAATTCTTAGGAGGTGGAAATTTTTGGTTGTTCTTTAGGAATTTTGAAGCAGTTGCCTACGATAGTTAACTTTAAGCTACTGCTGCAATCATTGTATAATCATAATTATCGTGTCGTGATAATGTTTAAACTGCTGAGTTGCCAGCAATATGACGGGGCCACCCTTAGAGGGCCAAAGTATGCCGGGGTCGCGGAACTGTCCCATCAATTAATCGTGACCCTAGAACGTAAAGGGCTATTGAAGGATAACCATTTTAATTAGTACGAGTCTAACAGGCTCTCCCGTCCCGCCCTGAGTGAGGTTCAATGCCATCGCCATTTGATGACTTTAAAACGAAAGAAAGTCCAGCAACTCCTGCATTATTTATTTATTTGACAAAATAAAATAGCCTTTAAAAAATATTAACCTTGAACTACAAATCCATTGATTTAAGTAATTAAAATCTGTTCTTATAATTATGTTTTTTTACAGATGGTCTATCGCTTACTTTGACGATTCCAAATACCAAGGACCTACAGTTATCTAAAGGCCATGTATTCACTTACGTGGTTGATGCAAATCCTCTTTATACGCTGGGACCTGCTGTACGGAATGAAACAAGTTTGTGTTTAAAGTTTTTTTTTTTGTGGCTAAGTGTCTACTAACCTTCAAATGGGGGTATTCCCATTTAAGCAACTATTCCCTACTAATACTAAAAATGATTCCATGAAAATAGTTGCTCAGATGGGAATACCCCTCAAGTGCGCCAATTTCAAATTATTCTTCTGTGTATTTTCAAACCTGGCCACTCTCTTTACGGTATACTTTTATTATCGTGATAAAATCATCAAAAGAGTCCTCCCACCCAGGGCAAAACGGGAGGAACTGTCAGACTGTCAAACTTGTACTGACTGAAATCTTCAGTGCGTCCTTTAATAGCCCTTTACGTTCCGGGACACAGTAATGTGTAAGTCCCGCGACTGATGGCATACTTTTGGTAAATCTAAATAAATATCCAAAAAAACCTATTGAGGTTATTAGCACTTGTAGTTATGAAGTTTCAAACAAACTATCAACCCCAAAAACAGCCCAAAATTTTGAAAAATTCGGACTATACCGGATTAAACCGAATATCCGGATAGGACAGGATATTATAGAGATAAAATATCTTCATTAGCCTATATTTATAATCGTAAGTCCTAAAAAAACCCCATGCATTGTAATTTTTAAATACTTAACATTTTTCACAAACAGTTTCTAAGATTTCGTGGTGAGTGAATCAGTGAGTGAGTGAGTGATCTTTCGTTTTAAAAATAACTGCTAAGCTTTCCGGGTCATCTTCTGAATTTCTAGGGACCACTGTTGTAGGTTCTCGGCACTACGTTGAACCCGATCCTTCAGCTTAGCACGAAATACGTACTCCAGGTGCGCGTCGCCGTACCTGGATTCCAACGCTTCCCTAACGTTGTCCTGTTTATTTTACAGACCCCGATTTCATTAAGAGTGTTGATGCTTGGCTTGACTTCCTTGACATTACTATGCGAGAGGTCTGGGAGACCCAGGGTCCTGCCTTCATGTCCATGTTCCTGCATAGCAACATCTGCGATTTTAGGAACAACTAGAATGTAACAATAAAAAACATTGGTCGGAACTGTGGTGATGGAGCCACACTAACGGGTAATGCCGTCAATTATCATGATGATGAACGTTTAGAAGGAACATTTACCGTCTTACAACAAAAAACCAAAAAAAAATGCAAAACGGCATTTGACGTTCATATTATACATATATGGATATTTTATATCGTTTTGCATTTACACTTTTTTAGCCAACAGATGTTTGTCTTTTTTAATTGTTTGAAGCCAGTCACATAGACTATCGGATCGCTTTTTCTTTTCTTTGTGACTGGATTCAAACAATTCCATACATTACAAATAAAAACGCTTCGGATCGCATTCTCTTCGCCTGTCTGTTTGACAATAGCAATAGCAAAGCTAATCATCGCGAAAATGACCAGCATTTCCCGTTGTTGTTGACCCCATGACATAAGTTGGACTGCTTTAAACACATCCACCATTCTATAAACTTATGAAATAAATGATTGAGTTTTCTGTACATTTTTTTGTATACCCATTCCATTCTATTTGCGTGCAGAATCAACCTATAAGGTTCCCTTCTGGAACACAGGTGTGCATGTCTGTAGGAACGGGAAGTACTGGCTCCTCAAAATAATCGGATTCTACCAAAGCTACAGTACGTGTCAAAAGGTGTCAAATACGACGTACGTTAGTTTGTTCTAAGAGGTGAGAATTTTGAAGACTTAGCGAAATACTTAGGAGTGTGCAAGCAGAACGACATTTCTAAACTCCAAAACCGATTATAAATAAACTTTATAGGTCACATAAGCAGGCTTTTATTAAAGCGTTTTTCAAAAAAAAAACTATTTACTTTTTAGTTCTCTAGTTATGTATTGTGAAGTTACACATTCAGTACCCTTAGCACGAGTTTTCACTCTTTTACTTGACAGCGTCTTTTTTTTTTAAATCATTTATTTAGAGGCTTGCAACACATTTGTACGAGGTCAGCCTCGTAAGGTAACACTAATACATTAAAAAAATAAACTAAAATACTATCTATAAACTAAAAATATTTAAAACACAACCACTATCTAATTTACATAATTACCTATAGGTATAAAAAATCACCTCTCGCCAAAATGCCGGGCACCCAGCAACCCAATGACAGAGCCTACCGACATAATCGATGGCGACATGTACAATGGCAGAACCCACTCCATACCCAGGAAACAGCCCGGAACAGAATGTTGAAACCATTAAAAGAAAACACAAAAACATAAAAGACATAAATTAAAAAGTATCTCTCCTCGAAAAAACAGCCTTAATAAATTTATAAATAGCCACACTCTGCTCCGAAAGAGGATTCCCAAGCATAACATTAATTCCACCACTATACACATCGTCACCGACCATCGTACACAACTGTGGCCTCAAGTCACAATATGCACAACATTCTAACAAGATGTGGTACAAGTCCTCAGTTTTATTAAAGGAGATGGCTTTACACGCATCAGGTGTAGGAAACTATTAGCAGGCACATGGCCTGACCTTACCCTAAATGCTAAAACCAATAGTTCTCTTGGCGAGTAAGACTCGTCAAACCAAGGAGCTCGAGGCAATTCGTGCTGTATAGTTCTGTACCACAGACCTCTTGTTACTGTTACAGTATTGAAGTGGTCCTCCCACAACTTAAGACAAAAATTTTTCATGTCAGGAATAAGCTCAGTAAAATAAGGTTTCCCGGAAATAGCAATGCCGTCTTCAATAGCCTCTAAGGCCAGCTTGTCATCAATTTCATTTCCCGGGATACCTACGTGGGAAGATATCCACTGAAGTTTAATATTTACAAGTTTTTGTTGCAAGATGCGAATAATTTTCAACGCTTCATACGCTATCGGCATACCTCGACCTCCCGATACACAGCGAATCAAGTGCTGAAGAGCACTTTTGGAGTCAGACAATATCACAACATTTTTCCAGTACTGAAAACTCGTGCTCCTTAGCACGAGTTAACAGTACAGTACAGCCCTTGTACAGTAGTGGCATTTCGGAAACAAACGTGAAAAGTATGAAATGACGTGCGAGGCCTTCAAAACTAATCTGTGGTTCAAAGAAAATAACTACTACTCGTATTTTGGTCACTGACTGAAAACTACCTAGAGAACCGTAGAATATAAACATTACGGTAGGAAGTGCGTGTGTAATAAACATCATGTCTGTCCTACCCTTGCTATCAACCGTACGTGAAGATATTATGGATGCAGTTTTACTCTGATACGGAAATCAAGCATTACAATAAATTGGTATCAAATTACAAGCGACTGTTTCCCGTTTTTCACTCAATAATGGTTATGTATAACTTCCCTTATCAATTATTCAGCTTAATTATGCAAACATCATCATATATAATAATTTGATCATCTAATTGAACATCATTTTTGTGAAAAAGGCTTTGAAATGAGGATTGTAACGTGTTTTCTCGTGTTTTTTATAAGTATTTGTTATAGTTCGCAGAGAGATTACACGGTTCGTCGAGTTAATTATGGTGATAAGATAAATAGTGAGTAGTTTTCTTTGATTTATTTACTACACTAGCCAAAATTTTGTAATTACTTAGGTACTTGCAATTGATCCGGGATAGCCCCTTAAATAATGGCGTGATTTAATTGGTATCAATTTAAAGTTAACAGGGTCACGAACTCTTAACGCGATTCAGTTTAGGCTGTGGGAAAAAGAGATATACCTACAAGTCGTCTAGCGCCATCTCTTTCCCACAGCCCAAGCTGGATCGCGTAAAGAGCTCGTGGCAAGGCCTCAGGTAAGCATTTAACTAATCTAAGTTTTCAACGATATTTTCATTCTGAAATAGTTGAAAACGCCAGGCGTTTTTTTTTTTAAATTGACAACCCAAGTACGTCGAAATTGACAGCTCGTGTTTGGTTAACTATTCCAAAAACAAAGCTAAAAAATCACAGATAACCATATTAAAAAACACAAAACAATATCCTACTACTATTATAAAGGCGAAAGTTTGTAAGTATGGATGTATGGATGTTTGTTACTCTTTCACGTAAAAACCACTGAACGGATTTAGCTAAAATTTGGTACACAGATAGTTTATAACCTGGATTAACATATAGGATAGTTTTTATCCCGATTTTATGTTCCCGCGGGATAATTTTCGAGTTGTAGCGGGTGAAGCCGCTGGCAACAGCTAGTTTTTAATATAAACGAGCAATTCTTGTATATTTATTATAATCAGGATCTCGGAAACGGCTCAAAGGATTTTCATGAAAGTTACAGATTAGGGGTTTTTCGGCTCAAGGAATCGATTTATGAAGGTTCCAGGTTCGAGAAAAGCTCGGTTCCCAAGATATAGACATTTTAAAAACCGAGCAAAGCTCGGTCAGCCGGATATTTATTTTTAATACCAGCATGTTTCACAAAACGCAAACCTGATATCTCTTCTACCAAATTCACGTAAATATAAAAGAGAATAACGCTCATTCGTTATCCATTGCAGGTTTAAAACAGGATCGGATCTACCGTCCCTGTGCATTATATGACTTGGATTGCGTCCGCCGAGTCTTCGCTCAAAATTCTGGCTGTAAGCCGGTGAAGGGCCCTATAGACGATCCTTATGCCCTGGATTTTCTCCCAATATATTTGGCTCATGCTAATTTAACTTTGATAATGAAAAATGTACAATTTAGAGGCTTGAATGACTGGAAGATTCAGGAATTTTAGTAAGTACTTTGAATTTTAGTAAGTACTTTGAATTTTAGTAAGTACTTTGTATTTTAATAAGTACTTTGAATTTTAGTGAGTACTTTGAATTTTAGTAAGTAATTTGTATTTTAGTAAGAACTTTGTATTTCAGTAAGTCCTTTGAATTTTAATGTATGTTTAGCAAAAGAGATGTATTTAGACAGCAAGTTTTTTTTGTTACTTTACTTGCATTTGAGATTCAAATCAATCAAATTTATTATTCGTGTAACATAAATGTGCAGGTAGCAAGTTCTTATATTTAATTTATCAAGGTCGCTATTAATTTGATTAAACATCACTTTACTAAACAACATTTAAATTTTTAAAAAATGATTTTGAGACTGTAAGACCAAGATACAAAACTTTTCCTCTTTCTTTTGTCATGTTTCAGTATCAACAAAGCCACACATAACTTAGTACTAGAGGTGGTGTTCGACGCGGTCACGGTATACTCGCCAAGTACTTTGGTGAGGTACCATAAAAAAGGAAGAGAGGCGGTAGAGCTGTCGGATTACGTCACAGTCATTCATAGTAAGAAAACTAGCCATAGTCAAACATGATTCTATCTAACTACTACGAATATTTTGCACCTTTATGTATATTTTTGTTTTGTTTTGATTGGTCTTTTCGTTGTTTAAGCTCCCCATTGGGCGTTTTTCCATTAGCCGGCACGGCACCGGCAACGGCAATGGCCTGGCGCCGTTGCTGTTGCCGGTGCCGTGCCGGTGCAGGGGAAACAAAAATGTATGAAAATGAAAATGTGCGGCTCACTTTTGCATTTACCGGCGCCGGCGCCGGTGTCGGGCCGGCTAATGGAAAAACGACCTTCTACTATATAAAAATAAGTCGGGTTTTCCTTCCTGACGATATAACTCCAGAACGCACGAACCGATTTCCACGGTTTTGCATTCGTTGGAAAGGTCTTGGGCTCCGTGAGGTTTATAGCAAAGAAAACGAAGCCATCCAATAGTGGAAGGTCCATATTCGAGTGTAAGTTTTTTTTATAGATTGTGAAAGGTTGGTGTGCTGGCGTTTGTTCATTCGGTAGTCAACCTATCTGTTGTTATTTGTCTGGTTTAATGCTCAAAGTAAAAAAAAAAAAAAACAAAGAATTCAGAACCTTATTCCTTTCCACAGAAGATGTATCACTGACGCTGACAATACCAAACATCAAAGACTTTCAACTGTCTGAAGCTTATGTATACGCTTATATAGCTGATTCAAATCCACCTTACAGTGCTGGTGCTGGCATGACCGATGATTCAGGTAAAATACACTTTCTTTTAATCATCAAATGAGTCCTTTTACCCAGGGCGGGAATAGAAAGGGGCTGTCAGACTCGTACTGACTAAAATCGGGTTGTTGTAAGTCATGTTTTTTTAAATTTTGATAATGTAGTGAATTATCCAGTCCTGGGAATCGTCGTCCCTGTTGTCAACCCGAAGGACAGGGCTACAGGGGACAATTAGGAATAATTTCTTATAATCATTTATTTCTCTAACAATTTTCAGATCCCTCAATATCGGGAGTTTTCAAGGAGATGCAGTCAAATATTGGAGTCAGTTTAAGAGAGGTATTTGTTACAAAAGGACCGGCTATCATGAACGCATTCTTGGAAGGAACCATCTGTGATTTTTACAATGAAAAGGGACAATAATAGTACCTGTATTAGTATGATAATAATGTATTGTATTTATAAAATAGAAGTTTCAATCTATAAATTACGGAATGGTTTTTTTATTCAGCGTGTTTCGATATGAAATGCTCCTGGGTGGGAATCGAACTCACGACCTCCGGCATAGCAGCCAGGGTCACTATCACTAACCACTAGACCAACAGGCCTGTCAAAAATATCTCTACCTAATTCCGACCTATAGTAATAACTGAACCGTCTAAAATCACAATCAGTATTCTAGTGTAGTCGCCCACCGTTCCAAAAAACCGTATTTTACTAAATAATATAACCGGATACTTGCATTGTTAGTGCACCTCTACGGTAGAGTGGTGCGATGATATTACCTCCCTACCCAGGGGGCAAAGCGACGTATTTATTATTTACTACGCTACCTGAGTTACTCGAATAGCCACCTAGATTGTATCTTTGTTTATTTAACAAATTGTTTTTATGTAGCTTGTGAGATTAGAGTGGGTGGACTGTTTTCAGGATTTGTTTAAACTTCAACAAGGTATTTATTTTTGTTATGTCTCTAAAATCTACCTCTAAAATCCAGTTATTTTATCAATATAATATTTGTTAAAAATGTTAAAATTTTAAGTACGTTTTTAACTATGTCTTAAGTTACCGCCTCATTTGTTTATTGAACTGTACTGATTTAACAACTGGCCCTAGGAATTAAGTTAAAGTTTTTTATTGAATGCTAAAATATTTCCTATTTAAGAACAATTTCAAATATTGGAGTAATAAAAAAAGTGTTTCTGAGTGTGGTTATAAAAAGAAGAATCTAAAAATGTATCGAAAACTATCCGAATGCCTGATGTTTTTTCGACGCAATATTGATGTTAGGAATCAATATTTTTGTGCAACACAAAGGAATGTTGTTTTCTTTTAACTTTAAATTTACAAACAGACAAAACTAGAACAAATATCTACATATAGACAGCGCTGCAACACAGCATGTCGATCATTCAGCTGCTGCAAGAGACTACGTAGAAACTGCCACCTCGCCAACAATTAAAATCAAAACAGTGACAACTAACAGCTATTCACAAGACTAACAACTTACAGCAACCACAACAGAATACCAGCTAAGTACCTACCCTATTTTTAGCGTTGTAAAATCATCAAATGAGTCCTCTCACACAAGGCAGAGCAGGAGGGACTGTTTTTTTTGGGACAAACTCACCACACTATTCCCAAACCACAGCAACTCCTGAAAGCCAGAATCAACAGTGGCAACCACCAGAAAAGCGCCGAGACAATGAAGCTCGACGTGTCCCGTAGAATGAATTTACCTGTCTTGGATCCTGCAACGAAATTAATCAGAAAAGAATAGTGGAGGAGTAGGAAAAATATGTATCCACTTCAGCAGGAGGGAACTGTCAGATTTGTTCTGACTAAAAACCACAGTGTCCTTCAATAGCTCTTTACGTTCCGGGGTAGCATGTTAGTCCCGCGACCCAGAGACCCGCCCTCTAAGGAGCTACCTACAAACGCTATCAAAACTTCAACCTCTCCATAATACATTTGCAATCTCAGCTCAACATCTAATCTACTCCTTGTACCTTGTATCCATTGAATAATAGAGACAACGGAGCACAAGGCCCCGTTAATATTGCACGTCTTAATTATATGGGATTAGCAGAACACTAGTTATACGGTGCACCTGTGTACGTCTTGTAAATGGAGCTAAAGGAGGATTATTAGGATGAGATTTCGCTATGAGATGTATGGGTGCTGACGGTGCGCTTGAAGATAGAATAGAATAGGTGACTTCTAGTTTACAGGGTGCAATTGAAGTCGTGGGCATTATTTCAAACTAAGGCTTTACTCATGATACTAATTGCATTAGGCCTAATAATAAGCAAATCAAAAATATTATTAATGCAAGTATGGAAAACTCTAAAATTGTCTGTAGTAAGTCATAATTATTACATATATAGGTAGCAAAAAGCTTATTAATGAAAATAAACACTAAGGGCGACTTTCACGAAAAGTTAAACATGTTTGAAATTTAGTGTCAAAATTCAATAGAATTTTGACACTAAATAAAATTTTAAACATGTTTAACTTTTGGTGAAAGTGGCCCTAAAAGTAAAAAAAAAAAAAAACATAAACCCCAATAAGTTTTCAAGTATCAAAATCTCGAGCGCAGTACAGCGCGTTACGAAAAGTACCTAAACAAACATCAAATAATACTAACTTACATTTATAACATTTTTGATTTGCTTAATGCAATATTAGTATCATGAGTAGTGTCTTGGTTTAAAATAATGCCCATGAATTCAATTGCACCCTGTAGAATGATCTGGAATTTATGAATTATGGGACATCTCGTCCACACAAAAACTGGCCCACAGGCCAAATGTCCCCTTTTAAAAATGTGCATGGGTATATTCGCCCGGACCAATTTAGTAGAACGGGTCAGATGTCTTCTATTAAATACTAAAGGGATATTTCGGTAGTAGAAAGTGGTATAATTATTTATGTACTTAAATAATAATTCTAGGCAGGAGAATTATTTAAGTACATACCACTTTGAACTTATGCTTGCCTAGTACTTTTGCTGATTATATTATTATTGAACAGATATTTAATTAAAAATATACGATTTTGCCGAAATATCCCTTTACTTTTTAATAGAAGATATCTGACCCGTTTTACTAAACTGGTCCGGGCGAATATACCCATGCACATTTTTAAAAGGGGACATCTGGCCTGTGGGCCAGTTTTTTCGTGGGCGAGATGTCCCATAACCCGAATTTATGGGGGTACAAAACTATGTGAAAGTTCTAAAGAGGAAGTGGTTTGTGGCGTATTCGAAACATTTCAATACATTTGATCATACCGCTCGTCCCCCCGCGCTAAGCCACTGCTCACAGCGAAGTCGTAAGACGTTCAATCAGAAGCAGTCGTTTTAATTTTGGCCGTTAGTCTGGTAAAACAGAGGAGCTCGTGGCTTAATAATTACAGTCACACATGCCGGTGTAGTAGTCACATCTTCCGGGTTAAGCCGCGCTTGGGATGGGATGCATGACCATCTGTCGTAGCGAGTTTCCTCCGTGCCTCGAAAAGCACGTAAAGCCGTTGGTCCCGGCTGTCATTTGTAGATCTTTGGCAGTCCAAATTATTAGTCATAAGCTCTAAAGTCTGACAACCAGTCTTACCATGGGATATCGTTTACCCAGTTACTGGGTTGTGGAGGTCCGTTAGGCAGTCGCTCCATGTAAAATACTTATATTCAGATGCATCTGGTTCGACTGGAAGCTAACCCCAATATAATTGGGTAAAAGGTTAGGCAGATGAGGAGTCAAGTTAAAAAAGATTACGTATGTTTCATAAAACCAGCGTTCATAAAAAAAAAACATCAGTATTTTACAAAATTAAAATCTTACCATTGTTTTTTCCACTAATTAAAATTTATGCCGCATTACTGACGCTGCATATTTCAAAGACCTTTTGTTACCGAAACAGATAGTCATTAATAAAGCTCGCTAATTAATACTAATTATTATTATGTTATAGAAGTTAATGCCATAGCGTGACTGGCTGTTTTACATAATGTTTTTGTCTGTAAGCTGTGGAAACATGATATTATTATGAAACTAGCTTTTGTCCGCGACTTCGTTTGTATAGATTTCGGTTTGACAGTCATAAGTTCATAAGTAGGGCTCATGTACACGATGCCACCGCCGCGTCACCACCGCGTCGCAATGCTGTGTATACTTTCGCGACCACAACGCACGGCGCGGTGGCGGCGCGCGGCGGCGGCGCGTTGGCGGCGCGGCGGCGGGCGTGAGCGCTAACAAAGGCTTGTCGTATTCAACAGACGTATTTTTCTATTATGCAAACTCTAAGAAATGACAGGAACAATAAGTACATTTCGATTCAGATGGGAAAGGTTGTTAGTGCATTAACGGCGAAATACTCAGTCGAGCTGAAGGTGAGGGTGATAGGTAGAAGCCGAAAACAGCAATAAAAATACGCACATGTATGGAACGACGATATCCAAATACACTTTCGGAGAAATAAAATAAAAGAATGAAAAATGAATTTCATTAACAAACTATGATTTTAAACTTTTTTTTCCGCACTTTGTTTTTTCTAGGTTTAACGAGAATCAAATGTATGAAAACGCTTAACAACCTATTATAAAAATAAGTTTTTTTTTTTATGTTTTTGAAATAAGAACCCAAATTAATAACATTATGTTCCCGAAAAAAAAATAATTTAAAAGTAGCATGTTTATCTATGGTGTTCTTCTATTTACGAAAATAATTTAAATAATCAAAATAACGCCATTAAGACGCAGTCACATTGCCGATATTAAAAACTAACAATCACCTCAAAAAATACAAAAACAAAAGAAGCATTCAAAAATCCATTCGCAAAATTGCCAGTCGTAAAAAACAAAGACTAAAATAATAAAGGCACAAAAGATTTCTACCTACACGCCCGAAAACATTGTGACATTAGTCTTAATTGCATTGCCTGCCGTACCTAATCAAGGATATGAGGTAGCCTCACAAAGGACTTCCGTTGACACCATTCGCACACAATATTATGTTCAACAGTACAATGTACACTGTTTTTCAGGGTATTAAACGTGTGTGGAAGCGCTCCTTTGCACTTTGTTCTCTTTTTTGTTATGGCAAAGAAAACAGACGCGACAAGTGAATTGTGATTTCTAGCTTTTACCGAAATGGTGCAGTTCGTTTGACTGTTTTGATTAACTGCGGTTCGTGAGTCCTAAGTATGCTCAATAATTTTGAATGGATTACATCACTGGGCATGCGGGCAGCGAGTAAAGGGCAACTCGCTGCCCGACCAAGGACCATGCCCGGGTCGACGGCGCGTTGTGTCCCACGCGCGCCTCAAAGAGCGTCAGCATAATGACGGGGCCCCCCTCTCAGAGGGCCAAAGCCTGCCGGGGTCGCGGGATTATTCCCTAACCGTAACCCCGGAACTTAACAGGCTATGAAGGACACCGTGGATTTTAGTCAGTAGAAGTCTGACAGTCCCTCCCGCCCTGCCCGGGGTTGGAGGACTCATTTGATGATTTTACCACGCTAAAAAAAAAAAAAAAAAAAAAAAATGGATTACATCACTTGTTTTTTTCTTTCGCTAGTGCATTTTTTTCAAAAGTAGCCCCTTACTCTGGCATTGTCTACTACGAAGAAGTGAGTGAGTTTACATATATTTAAACTCACATTAACAAACTTTCCAGACTTAGAACAACTATCTATAGCCCTAAAAAATATTTATTGCGTGCGGGAATCGAAACCATAAGCCCCGCCGCACATGCCCACACTCGCATTGGCCGTCACGAGCCGCGTGCGAGTGGCCATATTTAAAACCTATGGCGCAGTACCAAAGTCCGCATTTGCTCTCACGTGTCGATGCAGGCGCGTACATGAGCTTGTGCGCGCGTTTCGGCTAGGTGACCGAGACATTGTTTTCGAGTGGCAGTGATGCGAGTGTTTTCAAAATGGAGGAACTCATTGAAGCTGTTCGAAGTGAAAAATGTTTATACGACGTGAAACACCCAGAATACATGAAAAATCTTTCCTAGTCATTCTGAAATAATTTTTAATTTTTTCTGAAAACTCAGAAGTTAATTTGAATTCTCCATGTGTTTTCCTTTTGAACATGTAAGAGGTCTTCCATATTTTTTTTCCGAATGATATCCTTATTAACATTAATCTATTTAAAAACTCGTTATCACTGTCGGATTCTGAACTTAAATCAATCGCGTCCATCTTGCTTCATTTTCTTCTACGAAAATATGTTACAGACGCTGACTGATGTACGACTCGTGAAACCAATTGCGGACACACACGTGTCCACCAATGTCAATGCGACATTGCCGCAGTGTCGCTAACGAGTGCGAGTGTGGCCATGTGCGGCGGGGCTAACACGCATTGCATCACTCGGTCGCTCAGTCAATGGTACGGTTGGCGCTTAGCCCCTCTAAAGCTATTGTTAAACAGACAGGCGAAGCTAATGCGATCCGAAGCGTTTTTATTTGTCATGTATGGAATTGTTTGGATTCAGTCACATAGAAAAGCGAAAGCGTTCCGATAGTCTATGTGAGTGGCTTCATACAATTACAAACAAAAACGCCTCGCTTCGCGTTCGCCGCGCCTGTCTGTTTGACGATTGCGTAAATGATTGACTGCTGTGCAGTGTGTTGTGGGTTCGATCTCTGCACGGAACAAATATTTCTATGATCAAGATCAAGATGCAAGTGGTTAGTGCGGGTTTCAGTATTTGTGTATGTGAGTTTCTTTCAATGTTTGTTAACGCACCCACAATACTGCATGAATTCCTAAAGTGGGGCTATGTCTTAAAATAAATAATTTGACCATATTTTACTAAACTCTAAAATCATTACGTATGGGTAAATCACAAAAATACGGCCCAACTTTCAATATTAATCCCGAGGTAACTCTAAAAGAATTCAATAATACCCACGTTCGTATATTTGTCAGAATTTTCCACACAAACACTGAAAGTGTCGAAGAATAAGGAAATTTAATCCATGAGCCATAACTTTTGTTAAAAAGAACACTTTTACAAGGGATCCACTCCTGGCGTGACTGCGTCAAAAAGTTGATCCCATCTGCCGTGGAGTAAGGAAGGAATTACAATGGATGAGGTATTTTTGGGTTGCTTTTATTGTAGTTCTAAAAAATGTGTGTGTAATTTAGTTTTTTTTATAATTTAAAATAGTTTTAACTTTTCATAGAGTTTTTTTTTTTGATACGTGCATCACAAAAATTTAGAAATCCCCGTTAAGTTATACAATACTTGTGGTGGGGTTGCCTCGCCCTTCCCTTAGCTTGTAAGACAACAATATTGTGCAAACTAAACAATATAGCAAAACAATCGTTTTAAATACACGGGGTATATTATTGAGACTCAAGTATGATTAAATTTTCAAAAACTCTCAAGCCTCACTAAGGCTGCCTTCGACGCGACCAAAATTACGATCGATATAATTATTGTCGAAGTACGGCACCAAAACGTTTTTACTGTGTTCCATTGGTGCGCAAGATTTTCAGTTCGTTTTGAGTAAACTTGCTCCGTCCCAAGTCTCATCTTTGCTTCTGAACTAAACTGACACCAAGAACAAACCCATTTTTAAATAAACAGAATACTACAATGTTTTAATTATCTCTGTACCATATCCAAACTTTGCATAGATCTTTGCAGAAGGCGTTTATAAGTTTTTTCATGAAATTGAGTGCGGCACCCTGGTTTAATATAACGGCTCATCTATTCACCTCAGTAACAATATGACAAACTTTCACACGTACAGGGATCACAGTTTTTAAAGAATTTTGGAGGCTTTCTCACAAGTTTTCTGTATTTTATAGCATACAGCGTTGAAACTTGAAGCATATCTACTTCGTGTATTATATTGACAATGAAAAAGTGCCTCTAGTATACTTTCGTATACTAGAGGCACTTTTCCATTGTCAATATAATAAGTCGTTTCTGGTGTTGTAAATTCAAAAAGTTATCGTGTAAAAATGTATGATAATATAATCTCTACGACGAATAAATTTATAGTATCGGGTGTTATAGTCATAACAGGTTGCAATTAGGCATGATTTTTCTAAGTCAGGGGAGTGACTCGTTGTCGAATGTTTGGGACTACATACAAACTATCAATCACAAAATCAACCACTTTTAGGAGTCGATTTTCAAAAACCCGTCTTAGTGAGTAACTAAGACGGGTTTTAGAAAATCGAATCGAATGGGGCCTATAAATGTAGTTTTACGTAACGTTTAGTTAGGTGAATAGTTCGTATAATCATGTACAAGAGCGGTCAGCGTAAAAATGACGCATTTGATGAACTCTTGAACGCAGTCTTATGGTAAGCGTCTACAGGTCCGCATCGTACGTATCGGACGCATCGTATCAAACGTATTTATGTGTCGGCAGCAATCGGATTGCCGACGCGAGTATCAGCAATCGGATTGCCGATGCCGCTTCCACTGATCGGCATTCCGTATGACGTCATCGGTACGCATCGCATTAAGGCATTGCCGTCCGTACGATGCGGATCAATCAGTGGACGCAGTTGTATGAGTTTTCATACAAGGCAAACTAAAATCCGTTAGATACCTACGATACGTCCGATACGTGCGATGCCGACCTGTGGACGTACACGTTTAAAAAAAAACCCTATGCGAAAACTGAAACCCCTAGGACTTGTAGTTTTTGTTTCGTGATGTGTGAGTGAGTGAATGACCTTTCGCTTTTACATATTTGTAGGTATATACGTACATATAAATAGGTATACGTTTGCATCTATAGAACAGATACGTCTACCGCAGTAACCGCGAAGTGATGCTTTAGGTACATTACCACATCAAATGCATTGCATTGATTGATACTATTACCTGTCGAGCAGTGATGGCCCAGTGCACAATTTACAAGTTGTTGGTGGTCACTAGTTGGAACTGACACAAGCGTATTATCGCAGATCTGACTTAAGAGGACTAGAACGCAAAAGGCATGAGAAAGAGCAGGACAGATTTAAGTCAGTAAGAGACGGATAGTCCTTTCTG
This sequence comes from Agrotis segetum, assembly GCA_036375495.1. Lineage (NCBI taxonomy): Eukaryota > Metazoa > Arthropoda > Insecta > Lepidoptera > Noctuidae > Agrotis > Agrotis segetum. The sequence continues at coordinate 272,865 of JAQSVV010000065.1, forward strand.
CACATAGCCCGGCTAACCAGTATCTTCATCAATCTTCGTATAAAAAAAATGTGTGGCACTCGGGTACTGCCGCGGTATAGCTTTTCATAGCATTTTTTATCAACTTATACAATTAAATTTATTTGTTTTATTTATTACTCTTCTAATTAAGCTATACGAACTAAAACTTTGTTAGACGATGCACGGCTGTCAACGCCGAACCGCTGGCGCTGTGCCGGTTGGAGTGGGGGGTTGTTAGGTTTATTTTCGTAACGGGATTCGGTCGCCACGCTCAAAGCCAGCGATAATAGCTATGCAATAGCTTAAAAGTCCTTTCCGCTCCACATAGGCACACCTGCAACACCAAATGACCTTATATAACTTTTTCATAGCCTTTTTGAGGGTGTGAAAAAAGTGGGAAAAAGCGTTTTCCGGCAGGTACAACAATATTGGTGAAATGAGTTTACACCGGAGGTGCTCCAGATGTCGATACATAGGTCCTTCAAGAAGAATAGTTGGTTAATAGTCGGTAGTTGTGTCTCTCTACAGTTCCATTAAGCCATAAGCAAATAAAGCAATTGCTTAGGGCGTCACATCTCGTTGACGTCAGGGTGCACCACAAACAGTTAAAGCTCGTTCCCATTATGTCGTCTATCGGATTCCGATTTTAATCGGGTATCGGCGCCTCTGTTCACACAAGTCGGCTGTCGGCCACGACCGCAGTTGGTGCCATACAAAACACACGACAATTTTTGTCGGATCCGACACAAAATCGTTGTCGGACAAGTGTGAATACATATAAAATGTTCTGCCGCTACAACACACGATAAAAAATCGTCCCGACAGACGACATAGTGGGAACGAGCTCTTAGTCCGTATAAATCTTGCATTGTGTGAATGCCGCGAATATTTAGAGGTTAAGACCTCCAAAATCAAAATAAGGCTCTCCTGCTCGGAACTCTACTTCTGCAACTCTGTATGTTCGTACGCAGGTATGAGTCAATGGATGCCATGGTAACTTATCGGAGACTTACGTTGCGTTGTGGAGGAAGGGCTAATATGTGGAAGGGCATACGGCCAGTTCACGTCCTCCTTACCACTGGATACGGTGACATATTGCGGAGTAAGATCAAAATGTTTGAATCACACGACGTGGCGCAACCAGTGGCGAATTCGCGTAGGTACAGTCGACATGACCCATTTTGACAAAAAATCGTTTGAATCCGTCAAATTGACGAAGATCGAAGTCGTTACCATGTATATTTACACAAATGTGGACCTAATGGTATTTGAATGTCTGTTAGAAAACAAGCTTATGGTGGGTCATGATTCAAGTTTGTTGATTGTACTTACAACGTAAATCCCTTCAGTATTTGCCTTCCTATAAAAACCCTACAATGGTGACCTATAGACTAAGATTGCTTAGAGCATCAAGTAATCTCAATCCAGCACTGATTTATCTATGCATCTATTCTAGATAATAGATACGTCTACCGCACCAACCACGTCGCGATGGATTAAGTACATTACCACATCAAAAGGCATTACGTTGATTGATGCTATATTACCAGTCGTAAGACGACAGAGCATTACACTGTGTGACTTGTTAAACGAGGGAATAGAGGTAAATATCGCTATAACCCGGTTCATTGAAGAAAGGAATCTTAAATGGCGGCGCTTATCGTGTTTTCTCGCTCGCACACTAGCGCCGTCTATACTCACTCCCGCGCGTAGCGTTAGTAGTCTTGATGTCTTGACGCGCTCAGTGATCTTTTTTAAGAATATTTACTACATTTTTATGTTATTCTTCCGTTGTTACCTGTTTATTATTGTTGTTGAATTTTGTTTTATTGTTAAGTTTGAGAAATTATTGTGATTTAGTCTTGTTTTTATTATTTTTAATTTGAGAAAAAATTGACTTGAAATCTTATATGCTGACTGTACTATCTGTCAACGCAAGTGCAAGCCGCCATTTTAAATTCCTTTCTTCAATGAACCGGTTATACGAACATTTACACGATCTATCAGGCGAACGTTCTAGTCGAAGGCAGTTCGCAAAAAAAATTTTCTTCATGTTGATGTCAGATTTGACAGTTGACAGGGCAAAAAGTTTGCCAGAACGCTCGAAACAATGGCTCTTTGGTCGATTGGGTTAGGACACTTTTCTATTTTGCTAGTACAATTCTCAAATTTTGAAAGCGGTTCAAACGACCAATTCAAGAACGCATTTGGTCATTTGGCCCCGCGGGCTAGTGCGGGGTCAAACGACCAAAGAGCCGATACGATGTTCGCTAAAACGCTCTCGTTTCTTCATCAGTGATGTAAATTAGCACTTTTCTACAAGCAATGATGGTATATGCATTGAATACAATTATGTATATTCAGCGATAAACAAGACACAAGACTACGATACGGTTCGTGCAGTGGCTGAGTCCAATCGACTGCTGTTCTGCGTGTCACGGGTTCGATTCCCGCACGAAACAAACATTTGTATGATCTACAAACTCAGACAGGACAGGTACTACTGAGCCACCATTGCTCACCTGCCCTCTATTATTATTTATTTAAGAGCGTGCACGAGTATAAAAGCGTGCATGACGTCACAATATGGCGTCATCACAATTTCGCTCTTGTTGCGGTCGCAGTACTCCGTACTCCACCTAAAATATTGGGCAGGTCCCTCGTTTCACTAGTCAGCCTTTTAACATATAATATGGAGGTGTGAACACACGATTGAATGGGTTCAATGACACGTTGCATTGGCTGTAATGAGTACTAAGCCAGCACTGAATCCATTGAACTCTATAAATTATCTCTAAATAGGTACTATGTCTTTATTTTCGCTTGCCTGGGTCGACGACGCGTTGTGTTCCACGAGCGCTTAGAGGGCCAAAGCCTGCCGAGGTCACGGGACTAACAAATTTCCACGACCTCGGAACGTAAAGGGCTATTCCTTCAATAGCCCATTACACATTGGATATTTTAATCAGTACCAGTATTTATTCAGTACTGTACGGGACACAACGTGCTTCATTGTGTCGGCGCTTTTCTGGTGGTTGCCACTGTTAATTCTGGCTCTCAGGAGTTGCAGTGGTTTGGGAATAGTGTGGTGGGATTGTCCCTAAGAAAAAAAAATCCTTCACGCTCTGTCCCTATTGGGAGGAAGGATTTATTTGATGATTTTACGACGCAAAAAAAATAATTTTCTTTATTTTCGTTCTTAAAAAGTAAAAAAGAATGCGATTTGTGAAAATTAAGAAAGGTAAGTGCATTCCATTCTAATCTTTGTTGTTGTCTATTCTGACCAAGAGCATAATTCTTTCTTCCTATAAACATTGATAAATGTAAAGGTACACAATCATGGCACAGGTACACATGTACTAATACACATGCTTTAAACTATCATGCTAAAAGAGCATGCTTATGAGCATGCTTCATTCGAGCATGCTTATGAATAGTTTATGTGTACATTTGCTAGCGTTTGCTAGAAATAAGCATGCTGCTGAATAAGCATGCTCTCTTTCTCTCAGTACTAACAAAGTCATGGATTTCTGAGCATGCTCAAAATTCACATGCTCATTAAGCAAATGGTTTCGATACACATGCTAATAAGTAGCATTTTTGCTTAAACGTAGCATGCTCTCGTGCTTTAGCATGTTAGTTTAAAGCATAGTGTATCAGTACCATAATACCTATTATTATTCAAAGAGCATGAAGCTGAAAAGACTTCATTTAAACTGAGAAAATTGTACCTAATAGAGTTGTCTTTCCGCACTCTATTACACTTTTTCGTTTTGGTTAGTCAAAACTATTCGAAACAAGAGCTCAGAAGTAAAACCAGTGAAAAATGCTGACTGGAAAACGGAACTTGGCAGAATTCCAGATTTTTAAAAAAAGAACATCTGAAATGTACCCAGAATAAAAACAGTTGAATAAAAACTCTTTTCTCTATCTATTTAGTAAGCGAAAAGTAAAACTTTTGCTTTTATATCAACTGTTTGAATTTTAAATTATGTTTAAAATAACAAATTTTATAAAATAACACGTTCTCACAGTCCTACTTACTCAGATTAAAGATGCCAAAATTCCTAGTCATCATCATCATTATCAGCCTATAATGTTTCCACTGCTGGGACACAGGCCTCCTCTCTATGAGAGGGAGGGAATGGGCCATTTTTTTTTTCTCAGACATGCCGGTTTCTTCACCATGTTTTCCTTCACCGTTTTGAGAGCAGAAGTAATGAAATAAATTACACAAAGTAATGCGCCTGGCGGGGTTCGAACCCACGAGTCGAAATCGGGACCGATACCACTGGGCCACCACTGCTCTCGAATTCCTAGTAACTAGTGAGAATTGAAACAAAAAAAGACAGAAAAAATATCCCTTTCGTTCGATTTCTACGTAAATAAAGTAAACATAAATCCTAGGAAAACTTTTAAATATGTACGTGGTGCTCAGTCACACATGTAGGAATAAAAAAGAGACTTCATGAAAACTTTACGGTTTGTTTTGAGCACGACAAATCTGTTTTTTTTATCTAGGCCTACTAAATGATTGAAAATGAGATCAAGACCACTATTCCAACATATTTCTGTGAAATGAGTATTAACTCGTATAATATCATTATCATGTTCACAAAACAGTAGATAGGAAGCATAAAGGGTCAAAAGCATTATTTATAACTTGACCCTGTGTGATAAACTAATGATTCTATTGACACTTGATAGTGTCCTATATTATATCATTCTATTCTTCATCGCAAAAAAAAATTATCTTGAGTTTAGTTTGAAGATTCTTGCTTGTAGCTATGTATGGTTATAATATACATATTATATCCTTACGTGGTACTCAAAAGCATTCAAACGAATTTGCGCCTGTATTCCTATTGATAACAGTATTAATAGACGTATTTCGGGTGGTGTTCCATTGAGCAGGTCTAATGAAAATTTTCTCATGATCCCAATATAATAACACTGCCCGCCTTGGTAGCTTTTTAGGTAGCCTTCCCTGTATTCCACTTCTAATCAACGGCCTCCCCTTTCTCCTTCCAAACCTCTCCATTTTGGGTATGTCTCTCACTTTCACGTCATTTTTACACTTCTGTTTTTATCTAAAAAAGAAATCAGTGTCTTCATCTTAACACATGCTGAACTGGATACCCGTTTAGTACCTACAATCTTGAAAATTTATTTTAGAAAATATCCCCAGAAGTGGGGATTGTAACTTAAAAAAAAACGCTTAGCTGAATGGATAGTGCGGATTTATCGAAAAAAAGTATATAATAATTTATTCTTGAGAGGGGATTTCTGGATTAAACCATCTTGAGATACACGCTTCGGTATTTCTCTCTCATTTTCAACCTCTCGACGTATCATACTGATGGGCTCGATCAATTTCTCATTTTGTATGAAAAATCTTTTTTTTTCCAAAATTTTTAGAGCAAACATTGTTCAGTAACATGGGCTGCATTACCCCACGAGAAAATAATGAAAAGAAGTGTAAACCACATTGCGTTTCAGTGAAACCGAATATAAACGATGGTCCGCTGTTTATCTGATTTCCACGAATTCATTTCCCGTGTCCGGTAACACGAACTCATATAGATAAAATGAATTACTTTTTGTGTTATTAGGTACCTGGATTAATATTCCAGGGAACAAACCTATCTGATGTGTTTAGTGTAATTTAAAGCGCAGTTTCTTTTTGAAATTTTACTAGTTTCATCATCATCATCATCGTCAGCCTATAATCTTCCCACTGCTGGAACACAGGCCTTCCTATGTGAGAGATGATGGGTCATACTCTACTACACGGGTCAAGTTCGGGTTGGTGGATGTCACATGTCTTCGAATATTTAGTTCTATAATTTCCTTTGAGACCAGTAGCGATGAAATAAATTACGCAAAATTTAGATTTTATTATTATTATTTGTTTAGGATGCTGACGGGGTTTAAAATCGGGATAAAAACTATCCTACGTGTTAATTCAGATTATGAAGTATCTGTGAACCGAATTTCATCCATATCTGTTCAGTAGTTTAGGCGTGAAAGATCCACAAACATACATTTATCTATCCTCACAAACATTCACATTTATAATATTTTTGTATTATTAGTAAGTTTGGTTAGATTCGAATAAACATATAGCGAGATTTAAGTTATTAATTCTATAGCATATATAGCAGGCTTAACTTGTACATTTCTAGCTTAAATGTATAACTTTGGCTTAGCTCCCAAATTGTTTTAGATAAGTTCAGATATTGTTGCAAGTTTAGCAGTCACTTTATTAGCTGAATTAAGTGTCTCTTGTCTTGAACACGGTGATAATTAAACTAATTAGAGTTTAAATGTAAGGCTCTAACTTGTATTAATGTTACAATAGACTCTAGGTGCGAAGTCGGTGGCAGAAATTTTCAAATTGATCGCAGTGAGGGATAATAATTATGACAGAGATGTGAAACAATGGACGCACCCGTGGAGTGAAGTGCGCGTCGAGTTTATATGCCCAACAACCTTTTTTAGGTTTTATTTAATACTTAAATAAAAACAAACCGAAATAATAAAAAAAAAATATTCATAAATAAAATTATTTTCTGCTCTATGTTTGTCAATTTCACACTATTTTCACACTTCTGTTTTTATCCTAATTTTTTTTCAGTTCCTCCATAAAGTCTTCATCCTAACATATGCCGAGCTAGATACCCATTTAGTAAATTTTTGAGAGTTTATTTTAAAAAATCCCCAGCAGTGGGATTGTAACTTTAAGCTAAGCTAAGTTAAGAAGATTTTTCGAAAAAAGTATAATAATTTATTCTTGGAAGGGGGTTTCTGAATTAAACCATCTTGCGATACACGCTTTGGTATTTCTCTCACATTGTTATAACATCCATTCACAATTTACACTCGAAATTTCTAACTAACGTGTATATAAATTAATTCAAAACCTAAAACATGGCCAAAAAACACTATCTCTATATTTATTTAAACTTAGATAAATAGAACATGTAATTTAGTTAACGTTAGAAAGAGTTTTCATGTTTTTTTAGTAGATAATTAGATATCTTTACTGTTTCAGTTATGTTGATGTTTTATAATGAGTAGTTTTTATTTAATTTATTAGTAGACTACGCGCCACCGCTTCTGACCTGAGGAAAATTTTAAGTAATACCTAATTACCTACATTTTTTTTTAATGCATTTTGATGGAACAACATAATTATACAATAATAGCGCCGCGTAAAAAGGACTTGAATCGCTGCGCGGACTTTTCAGTTAGATTCAAAGCATGCTTATTTAAAAAAAAAACACACACACACATCTTGCCAGTAGTGTGTCAAAGCGAAATTGATGATTAAGAATTTGTCGTGATTCATGAGGATTTTAATAAAATTGTTAAAAAATAAATAGGTTTAATGTGAAATGATTTGTATCGTCGGGTGCAAAATCTCTGGTGATATTTTTTGTGGATCTGTCAGTAGGGAGAAGTGGGATTGCAATTAAATGCATGGAGAAGACATGACTAACGGAATCGTTTTCCGGGGAAGTAGCACTGTCTAAGCAAGTTACCATGACTCTGGAACGTAAAGGGCATTATTGAACACGGTGCATTTTAGTCAGTCATGACTGAAAGTTGTTTCTGCTCCAGTTTGGGTTAATTTGATGAAATTTTAAAATGGTTAGGATCATTTAAAAGAATCGGCTACTTTCTTGTCCTAAATTTCAAAACATGTGATTTTGTTAAATAAATGCGTAATTTAAACTAATGTTGTTTGAGCTGCATTTTGTTGGAAATAATTTTAAATTAAAGCCATTGTTAAAAAGTTGAGAGATAATTCAGTTAAAAAATGTCAATAATTTTAATTAGGTATTTGTTAAAATACTGACTAATTACTGATTTTTAAACTCTGTTACGAAGCTTTTAATTCTTCAGTAATTTTTGGTTTTATATTATTATGTAATGAAATAAATGTTTTATTATAAGATAGTAACTGCCCTGGAAAACTTTGTAGGTACTGCCTCAAAATCACGTTTTAAACCTTCCCTGGACTTTCAAAAATAATTCAAAACAAAAATTTGCCAATTCTTTCTTTTAATACCTCAATAATAATTTAAAATAAAATTTTCAGTAATATATAATATTCCTTAAAAGCCCTACTTTATTAACTGTAAAATTATCATAATATTAATAAAATTAATAAAAAAAGTTTATAAATGCAGTTTTGTCAAGCATGGGTTTTATGATTTTTCATAACTTCAAAAATGCAGTTGCATAAGAACTGAAAACGAACATTTTAATCAGCTTTTAATTTCTTTCGGCATAATAGTTAATATGGATAACCACTTTTTATTATTTTAATACAATTTAAGAGACTTTCCGTGTAGTGTAATAATAATTACACGATAAACGCAGAAACACGCCACACGTCTGTAAAAGTGAAAACTGCAATAAAAACACTTACCACAAAACTAAATCTTCACCAATCACTCATAACACACTGGAAAATAAATTAAAAAAATGGTCACACACACAGACAATGATCACTAACGTAACAACGTAAAGTTTTCCGCGACTACCGACGAACGACAAAACCACCTCCCTACACGTCCGTACTCGCGAAAGCTCGCGGTCAACTGACTGTATTCCTCGACTGCCAGTCTCCACTTTCATGAAATGAACTGAAACACTCATTACCGTCACACAATGACGTATACAACCTCAACCTCTACCCTATTTTGAGTTCTATCACGATTTGTTAACGTCCAGAATAGAGTAGCAAAAAAATTGTTTTCAAAGTCCTCGGCTGTTTGTTTGGGAGGGTCGCAAGGCGGGAATGAGTGTGTCGAAAAAAAATAAACCAACCACGTCTCAGTGAGTTAAGGCTTCAGGGGCGGGTTTCCACTGAATATCTTTAATTAAAAGCCCAACTTTCCTTGGTTTGGCGTTGTAATGAATTGAAGTTTGCTGGAGAAAAAATCTGGTTTACGAGTATAGTAGGATGTGGATGCAGCTTAATAGGAAAAGCCTGCGGTGAATTTCAGAGGACATGATGAGAGGAAAATTAATTATCAAAGAGTAGATTTTGCGATGCAACGCTTTGAAATGAAGCCAATGTTTATACGTGAAATTATGTTGAATATAACGTGAATTTAGATGGAGTGAGCTCTATAAAATGTGGGCGTTCAATAGAGATATACGTGGTCAAATTAAATGTGGTTTATTTGAATTTACGCTTCACTTGCGGTTGTTAGTAAAATGTTCACGTTATACTGATATAATAATTTTGAATAGAACATGTAAGGTAGTTATTTTATGTAAGTGAATTTTCAATTTTCCTACGTTTATACAGATACGTAACTATTTCACTTGTACTCGTTTATGTGAATAATATCAAGACTTTATTTTCCTAACTTGTAATAGGATGTAACCTATTAAATAATCTGAATCATGCATTAAATTAAATTGAAAATAACAAAGTGCAAAACGATTTTTTTAGAAATTCATTTCGTTTATTATTTATTAGTCACGTGTTTAGGTCAAGGCAATATTATTTAAACACGTCTTACTAATTTTACAATTAAATTAATACAATCATCCCTTTAAATTATATTAAACTAAAAAAAATAAGTTAAGGCAAACATGTTTCTAAAATATGTAGTATCTAAACTCTAGCTTTCAGCAAAAAAAAGACACCAACGAAAAAGCTTTTATTTTGATTACCATCAACTTTATCTGAAATCAATCTCCTGAAATCAGATTTTGATGGGTTCGAAGGCTGAAACAAGAATGAACAACCGTCTCTTTCTTATAAAGGCGGGGTTTAAATTCGCGCATGCCCAGATGCCTTCAATCTTAAGAATAAGATTCTTGATTTTTTGCCTCTAGTGCGATAATACATTAGATATATACAATGGGTATACATAAAAGTTTGTATATAGTATGTATGTTTCTTGTGTGCTCCAAAGAATGTATAAGTTTGTGCCTTTCAAGACGTAGCTTTTGATTTCTTTTGACGTTCTTATTGTTGAGTTTTGAAGATGGATGACTGTTATACGTATTACACAAGTAAGATACTGGTTATATAATGTTATATTCCCCTTGTCTACTACCTGATAAGTTACTGTAATACGGTCTTGAATGCCCAGCGAGTGCATCTTAAAACCGGTGTAAAGTGTCATATAATCCACCGTATAATGTAACACGAATTCTACGTGTGGCCGCCACTTCGATCATTATAAATGTAACGCACGTAGTGCTGTCCACACTTAGAATTCGTGTTACATTACACGTTGGATTACATTACATGTTACACCAATCTGGATCCGGCATTAGGGGTGACCTCTCACATGCACAAGACGGTGAGTGCATAGTACATACCCAGTCAGGTAGTGTAAAGGGTGGTTATTTGGTGAGACAGGCAACTCAGTGATAGTATTAAAAGTCTTTCAAAACGTTACCTATGCATGCAGTAATGCGAAATGAGCAACTAGTTCACCACTAAAGTGGACATAGACGTAGTGACACATCATTTCGCATTTTACAGCATGCATAGGTAACTTTTTGAGGTCGTCGCAACATGTTGCACGCCACGTTTTCTTCTCCCATTCTCCCCCGTCAGACGTCACTGAAAATCTAGGAAATTAAAAAAGAGTATTTTTAAAAGTGGACAACGTGAGGTAACCTTGTCTTTACATAATACACCGTGACTTTTTAGTCGTCTTATAAAAGTGGTCCACTTAATGTATCTGACCTAAAATACTTCAAGGCGAGTTTTTTTTTTTCAAATCGTTAATAATATTTTTTTATTAAATATGAAACACCCTGTTAAAATTTTACGTATCAAGCTGTATACGCAGTCTACCCAGCGCAATAGCTGGTCAGATCATTAATTCATCTCCATTTTCTATGAAACAAGGGTGTTTCTAAATACGCCATGCGTCATAATAACGAATTAAAATTTATTTTTAAATGTGTATTAGTCATTGGAAACATGAACTGGGCTGCCGTTGTAAGACGACTAAAAAGTCACGGTGTTTAAGTCCAAACACATGTCAGAGTCTTGTTTCCACAAGACTCTGACATGTGTTTTACGTAGTGTTGTTTTGTTTAACGCCTCTGTATTCCTACAGAGGCGGCTTAAACAAAACAACACTGTATAGCAGATTGAGGTATGTTGATGGGCTGGCGTCTGTACAACAAAATTTTACAAAACCACCTAATTTTTACAATATTGTTAATTCTAATGGTACAACAGGTCTTATGATACATTTTTATCAGTACAGACGTGTCAGTTATCTGCTATTTATCAGCATAATTATTAGTAGTCTTATCACGTGCGAGGTCAAGAGTTCAACTCGTATATAACTTGCCTACACGCGGACCTTATTAAACAAAAACATAATGGGGTAGTTTCCAGGGTCAAAATAATTACATTCTATTTAGTCCGTATTTTAAATTATAAAAACAATATTGGACACGTATTTTTTCTTTTTTCGATTAAACAAAAAAGAACAAAGATAATAGCCTATTTAAGTTACGTGAGACGTCACTCTGCGCGAAAAATGCCACGCATCGTGACGTCACACGTAACTTTAATAGGCTATATCTTTGTCATTTTTGGTCTAATTTACAAATAAAAAAATACGTGTCCCTAATTTTTGAATAATCTAAAAGACGGACTAATTAATTTTTTTTAGGCAACTAGCCTATTGTATGGTACCGTAGATTCCTAGATACACAAAGTTGTTATGTCAATTCGTCCTTCATTATATTCAACTCGGCGAAGACCGTCTGGCGGGTAGGACTGTGCAATAAGCAATAACCAAAGCCTGAATAACCACAGCAATTAAATGAAAAAATGGTTCACTTAAACTGTTAAAACTTAATTTTTTGTAGTTCGGGTTGTCTTGCAGCGGTTATTCAGACCTTGTTGTATTGCTTATTGTACGGTCCTACCCGCAAGACGGTTTTCGCCGAGTTGACCTTATAATAAACCTGATCTCATGAGGTAACCGCGACCCTGGAACGTAAAGGGCTGTTGTAGGATAACCATGAATTTTAGTCAGTACAAGTCTGATAGTAACTAATTAATGCACTTGGCTGGGTTCAAACAAAACGTGCAACGAGTAAGTTGAGGCCTTTACCAATTACCAATAAAAATTAGCAATGGCCCAGTAAGTGGGGCCATTCTGTACTGGACTATGCTTTATTCTTAATAATAATTACAATTAGGAATAGTTAAAAGAATAGTACCTTATCTTGGGGTAGGTCAGAATAGTTCTTAAAGCAACCCTTGAAACTATTTAGAACTTTTTTGTCAGATGTTGCTATTTAAAAAAATATCTTATCATAAAATATGACACTTTTAATCAACGTTATCCTGCTGTGCTATTAAAGTGACCTATACACCGTTACTGGTGCACTATCATTTAAGGAAAGAGAGGAAAAACCAGAAGTCTTGTGAAAATATTAATGTGATGAAAGAAATGTCGAAAGGAAAGTGAAACGAAACTAAAATTTTCAATCTTTTTCTCAACCCCGTTGCAACATCCTTTAATTTGTAATATCATCTTTAATTTGACTACATTAATCTTAAATTAAAATATTAAATTATAACTGTATTAAAATAAACAGAAAAACTTGTCAGTAGTTGATAAATAAAAAAGCGTTTAAATCCAAACTGAATGTCGTAGCAGTCTACGCCGTAGCACTCGGTGACGTAGCACTTGAGGATGCGTAGCACTCAAAGGTCTACGCGCCCGCGCCCGCCCGTCGGGTTTCATTGTAGAAGTACCCGCGTGAAAATCTGAAACGGTAAATTCACATTTTAATATATTTAATAGTACATATACGACGCATAAATTCAGATATTCATTTTGATTAATTGAACATTAACTAACTAGTATGAAATCATGATCAGAATTAATAAGCGGCTATTACAAATTACTATTTGCGTTTTGTGGATTTGGTCAGTGTTAGTTGTAGGCTCTCGTTGTTTACATAAAAACAAATCTCCTTTAAATTGAAGCTGAAAATACTGTATACTATCAAAATTACGAAGTATTTACGCACCGCAATGGATTGGTCATCTTGTTTATTTACAATTGTATGATTTGAAGAAACCAAATTCGATAGGCAGTTCCCTCTGCACTGTGGAAATACGGAAGTCAGGCAACAAAAAATGTATATTATTCAGTTGACATCCAAAAACTTGATAAAATTTAACTTTTAAAAGTTGGGTTGTGTGGCCTCTTGAGAATAATCCTATCCCCAAAACACATGACCACACAAATTAAAGTGCTTTAAAAGTCATTGAACCTCTCAAAATATCGCAAAAGCAAAAGAAACCTGCAAGTAACAAAACTCCTTATCTCACACAAATACAAGACGAAGGAATCCGAAAGAATTCTCAATGTATTTCGTTAGACTTAAACGTGACACGTCCGCTCATCGCACAGTACGGTCACGGACTGGCGCGTTCCTGCACAATTCTGCCGCGACACGCTAGGTGGCGCTGTCAATTTGTGCTGCCGAGACGTTTTGGCGCCCAACGTGGGACACGAAGTTTTATTGTGTATATTATGCAAATGTATCTTGAATTCGTTTGTTGGTCACGTCTGATGCAACTGAATGTGTAAGGTGAATTTTATTACGATATTGAATGCAAAATTGAGGAGAAATATAAATATAAAGTAGGATACAAATTTAACACTGATATCTAAGAAGCACATTGTATTGCAGAACAATCATTGTATTAAAACAACCTTAAAACTGAAAAATTGACCGTCTGAACACACTAGGTGTTGCTGATAATTTCTGCTGCTAAGGGATTTTGGCGCCCAACGTGGGACATACAGTTGTACAGTGTTTATGCAAATGTATCTTGAATACGTTTGCCGGTAACGTTCGTTGCAACTGAATGTTTAAGGTGAAGGAAATTGTATAAAGATATTGGATGCAAAACTGCGGTGGAATAATTCTTCAAAGTAGTTTGAAATCTTAAGTTGAAAGTACCTACATTAATGTGCTTAATTCTTAATCATGAATTTTATTATTGTACAAATAAATATATTTTGTTTTATATTTGACAAAAACCTTCATACCCTGAATGTGTCCTGAATAATTATATAATTACAGAATACGTTAAAAAATATGAAAATACCACAATCAAAATGTGGTACCGAATTATATGACAGTTTTCCTGATCCTAAATGTCTATAAATTTTTTTACTTACTTTATCCCTGGACACATTCGTACGTTTCAGATTCCAAATACAGCTACCCTTCCCAAGGTAAAATTAGATACACTAAAATACCTAAAACACAAACGGTACCAATCAATGACCCCGAAAACGTATCAAAGTCACAAGGATATAAAACTACGAGCGATACACCGTTTAGCATCAAAGGTCTACCCCTAGGGAACCGCGGTTAGCCGGCGATTAAAGCCAAAAGCCGAAAGCCTGCAACCATTTGATGTATTCATCCCCCTGAAGCTGCGAAGTGAGATAAAAGTACGGGGTTAATACACCCCCGGGATCGGCGAGTAAGTGATTCGGCGTTCGATTTTAAAATTTATTTTCTAAAGTGTTTCAATTTTGTAAGTGTAGTTTTATTACAATTAGTTTCTGTTTTGGTGTTTTATGGCGTGTTCTTTACCCTTCTTGATAAAAATATTTTATTTTAGTCGTGAAAACTTAAAAAAAAAACGCATTTTGACAGATCACTAAAAGTAAGTCAATTGATTAGTGGTGTCATAATATTTTAGTCGTAAAATCTTACAGTAAGGAGGGTTCTGAATAAACTACCTAATATGCCTCGACTCAAAGAATGTACCATTACTGACACTTTTGAATTGACATAAAAAATAAACTAATGAAACTACCTACAGCCCCAGTAACAAGGCATAATAATTACTTGTAAAAGTACTGTCGGTAGTTGATGCCTATTTTTCAATTATACTAGAAGTATTTACAAGTCACAACCAAAACATATAAACTCAAGCCAAACATCCCGCTAAAACAGCTTATCAAACAAAATACTGTAATTTGCCCCTACTAAAACTTTCAACTAATTGAATTGGATGTGAACTTTTAGTTAAGGTGAAAGCGACGTCGTAGAGCCCGCGGCAGTCGCGTCGCGCCGCCCGCCGCCATGTCGCCTAGAAACTTTGAAAAATTCCCGACTAGTTTGTTTCACTGTAACTTAATAAAAACTACCGTCGGGCTCACTGAAGTTAAGAATTAAGTTTGAGAAACATTGCCTTGTGGAGGCGTAGGTATTTTGTCATATTTTTATTAAGATGGTACCGTGAAGGATAAATGGAATGGGTCAGTTTTGTTGTTAAAGTTGAGTTTTCTTTGATTCAGTAAATGGCTTTAGAGTTTGTTTTTGAGATAGGATATTTGTTTTGGCTCCGTTTTTGAAAGTGAAAAGAGTGGTCCTCGTTTTATTAAACCTACTGTCCTTTATAATTTTTCTTTTAATAAGAAGTCATCAAATGACCACTACCGTTCTAGATGGAAAGGACAGCATTATATATTTTTTTCTTTCCTTAAAAGCATGCACTACTGAATACCTCATTAAAATCTAATAAAACATCAACGTCAAGTTAATATTTAATAAAAGTTTTGACATGGAACCTTCACCCTTATGCAATTACAATAAAACTCAAGGGTGTATGACTAATTTGCCTCCAAATAACACTAATGAAGATTACAAACGAATCTGGGGAGCCAAACAGACCCCGGAATTCGTCTCAAATGTAAATTATGCAAACAGTTCCCCGCAATATTCTCGTTTTCGACAATATATTTAGCATTTGAAATAGAGTTGTAACGGAATAAATGGTTGTCGCAGCACGTCCGCTGGCTTCGCACTCAACTCACGAACTGATTTGAATTTGGAATTTCCTTCGCTCGGTTGGCGCCGCCGTCGATGTTTAGCTTTTTTCGTATTAAAAATTGTTTTATTCATTTTTATGGTTTTGGATATTGGCTTTTTTGCTATAGCCTGCACTTTTAAGTGAAATTCGTGGAGTAAAACTATCTAGCTGGTATTTTTATGGTTCATTCTTAGATCATAAGTTCCCATATAACTGCCTCATTCATCAAATACCTGTCGTGGTTTCTGAGCATAAAGTCCTAGATTTGATTCCTAAGTCGCGAAAGTGTTATTGCGTCTTTTAATATAAGTTTTCTTAGTAGAAACCCCGTCTCATTTAAGCAAAAAAAAACGCTGTTAAGATAATTTTCAGTAAAACTATCCCAAAAGCAGTTTATTGTTGTTCTAGCACATTTTAAAGCTACTATTTGCAACTTAATCCGAAAAGAAATCGCACTTATCTCAAACAGTCTTGTTTACCTACTTAGAAACGCTAAGCAGCTTTCCCGTGGAATGCTAATGTTTACCGCAGTCGTCCAAATTAAAGGAAAAAAGGACCTACAGTTTCAGGACAAGCTTTTAACGAATCCCAACTTTGTGTTTGAAGGTTTAAGGTGCATTTTATATTGTATTCCCTAATGTAAACTGTCTGATGAAGTCAAGAGTAATGGAGTGTTTCAACGTTTTGTTTTTCCGTTTGGTATTTGACTGTGTGAGATTTGCGATCAAGTTTTATCCGATTTCAGAATTTACACTTGTTGTTTGGATTGTTTTGTTTGTTTTAATTATTTTTGGTAAATAGATGAGATGATGGGACTGTCTCATCAGGTTACCGTGATCCTGGAACGTAAAAGGCTATTGAAGGATCCCCGTGGATTTTAGTTAGTATTAGTATAACAGTCCCTCTCGCTCCGCCCTGGGAGGACTCATTAAAATTGTTAATTTTACCATGAGAAAACACCAGGTAGGTGAGCCATTTTGGTTGCCATAGTATAGGTACTAGGGTACAGTCACGAGCAATAGTATGTAAACACTAAGCAGTATTCAAAAGCGATGTTCTGCTACCATATTGATTAAACTTCTGATTTTTTCATTAGACTTCTATTTTGTAAGCCATACTATAATGAAAAAGGTCTTATTTCAAAGTGGAGACCAGTATTTTATGAGTAAATTGCATTTGAATTTTGTTAAGTGTTTACATGTTATTGCTCGTGACTGTACATAATGACGATGCTTTGAGCTTGATGCGAAGGCAGGCAGCGATCTATAACAATACCTACAACTATACATCGATAGTGTGCTCACATGCCCACAGTAGGTATTCGAAGATCATCATAAAGAAGACTGGTTAATGGTAGCCATACACCATACTGCCTATTTGTCAATTCAGCATAAAACTGCCAATTTGCTCAAATAGAATTGAACGTGTATGGGGGTGGAATGCCAATTTGATGGCATGACATGCCAATTTTGATAGGTCATCAAATCGTTTTTGACACAACGTCAAATCGGCAGCAGTGATGCCATCTTAGCAACTTCATAGATAGTTAGCTAATTTTATAAAGGTGCTAGAAAAAAAGCTAAAAAGTGTAACTTGTGGCTAAACTTTTTAGCTACTTTTCTACAGGGACGGTTAGGCCACGTTCACACGGCGATTATTTTCCCGTATACCGTACACGAGATTTTATCGAATAGAGTTGACCAGTTTTAGGACAACTTTGCACGGTACACGGTAAAATATTATATTTCTCAAACACGGGATTTTCCCGTATGAACGCCGTTTAAACTATTTTTAAGTTTTCATTTGTGAACTGTTATTACTGCTCTATTCGATAAAATCTTGTATACAGTATACGGGAAAATAATCGCCATGTGAACGTGGCCTTACCAGGAAAACTGAGGCTTTTCGCACATGGATCGCATGTACACTCGTAAAAAAAAAGTTATTCATTTTATTTTAAACCAAAATACGATTGAAAACTTGAGAGGTGTCAAGGGACCACGAAAGCAAGTTAAAAAAAGGTTCATGCTATTTTCGACCTTATTGACATTTATGCAAACACCTGATTTTAATGAAGGAGCAATGTTAACGAATGAGAATGTGAGAAAAACAAACTAAATTTTAAATGTCGATAAGGTCGAAAATCGCTTGCACCACTTTTTTTAACTTGCAATCCTTAAGCAAATGTTTTCCGACCTTCAAGCGATTTTCGACCTTATTGACAACGATGCAAACACCGGATTTTAATGAAGAAGCAATGTTAGCGAATGAGAATGTGAGAAAAACAAACTAAATTTTAAATGTCGATAAGGTCGAAAATCGCTTGCACCACTTTTTTTAACTTGCAATCCTTAAGCAAATGTTTTCCGACCTTCAAGCGATTTTCGACCTTATTGACAATGATGCAAACACCGGATTTTAATGAAGGAGCAATGTTAACGAATGAGAATGTGAGAAAAACAAACTAAATTTTAAATGTCGATAAGGTCGAAAATCGCTTGCACCACTTTTTTTAACTTGCAATCCTTAAGCAAATGTTTTCCGACCTTCAAGCGATTTTCGACCTTATTAACAACGATGCAAACACCGGATTTTAATGAAGAAGCAATGTTAACGAATGAGAATGTGAGAAAAACAAACTAAATTTTTAATGTCGATAAGGTCGAAAATCGCTTGCACCACTTTTTTTAACTTGCTATCCTTAAACAAGTATTTTCCGACCTTCAAGCGATTTTCGACCTTATTGACAATGATGCAAACACCGGATTTTAATGAAGGAGCAATGTTAACGAATAAGAATGTGAGAAAAACAAACTAAATTTTTAATGTCGATAAGGTCGAAAATCGCTTGCACCACTTTTTTTAATCTAATTCGATAGTCTCATGATGAAATGAAAAGGTGCTAGAAATTGTAGCTGTCGTCACCGAATAATAGCCAGATCTAGTTGCTGAGTTGGCATCACTGGTGCAGATTTGAAGTTGTGACAAATCTATCGTATCGATAGGCAGGATGGTGTATGGTGTATATGGACGAACTGCCGATTTGAAACAATTGCAAGCCGCAAATCTATCGTATCGATAGGCAGGATGGTGTATGCCTACTATAATGACCAATATGCGAGCAACGATAACTGTGCTGAGCGCAGTTGCTAAGAGATTGACTACTGACCATCATGGTCCCGGGTTTAAACCCGCACGGAAGAAAAAATATTAACTAATACGATGTTCTTGTTCAAGTATCTGTTTTGAGACTGACCATCCAGTATCCAGGCTACTTTTCCAGCGTGAGGGCAATGTTTTAGTAAAAAACAAAATCTATTTACATTTACATCTCAGTACTTCTGTTGAAAAAGGTCTAAGAAAACCTAACTTTTCCTTGTTAAAACGTAATTTCCTCTAGTGCAAAAATATGAAAAATGGAAGAAAACTTAATCTTATGATGTACAAAGTAGGCGTAATGAGCGAATCGTTTATAGCGCATGACGGATGGCAAGGGCCATACAGAACCATCATTATTTATAATGTAACCATTTTATGTTAACCCCCGACCTATCATGACACTACCCTTCTAACTCTACATTTTTATACCAAAGCGAGGGGCAGGGGAGGTCTTGTTACGTTGATTTTTCTGCTAAGAATTGTTGTACAGCATCTTGAAAGCAAATTATGTACCTATTTTTGCATGTATTTGCTGGCTAACGAGCGAGTGAGATGGTTTTGAAATGTTTTGAATTATTATGTAAGAAAATGGGAAGAAGTTTTCGTTTTGGGATTCAAAAACACTTTCACCTCGCACAATTATAAAAGTTTTATGTATGGCTCTCAGAGCTCAGTACCCTCAGCACGAATTTTCACTATTTGAGACGTAAAGTAATGGAACTTTGACAATATCATCATCATCATCATCATCATCTCAGCCATAGGACGTCCACTGCTGAACATAGGCCTCCCCTTTGGATCTCCACAGATACCGGTTGTAAGCGACCTGCATCCAGCGTCTTCCGGCGACCTTTATAAGGTCGTCTGTCCACCTTGCTGGTGGACGTCCTACGCTGCGCTTGCTAGTCCGTGGTCTCCACTCTAGCACTTTTCGACCCCATCGGCCATCTGCTCTGCGAGCAATATGGCCTGCCCATTGCCACTTCAGCTTGCTAATCCGGTGGGCTATATCGGTGACTTTAGTTCGTCTACGGATCTCCTCATTTCGGATTCGATCACGTAGAGAAACACCTAGCATAGCCCTCTCCATAGCTCGTTGAGCGACTTTGAGCTTTGAGATGAGGCCGATATTGAAAGACCACGTTTCGGTGCCGTAACTCATCACTGGTAACACACATTGGTTGAAGACTTTCGTCTTGAGGCACTGAGGTATGTCGGACGAAAAGACATTGCGTAGTTTCCCGAACGCTGCCCAACCGAGTTGGATTCGGCGGTTGACCTCTTTCTCGAAGTTGGACCTACCTAACTGGACTACTTGTCCTAAGTAGATATATGAGTCAACAACTTCGAGTACCGAGTTTCCAACAGAGACTGGGGTGGGCACAACATTGGCATTTGACATAATTTTCGTCTTGTCCATGTTCATTTTCAAGCCCACCCGTTGTGAAACTCGGCCAAGGCCATCGAGCATCATGCTGAGTTCATCCATCGACTTTGCCATGACTACGATGTCGTCGGCAAACCGAAGGTGAGTGATGTATTCGCCGTTGATGTTGATGCCAAGTCCTTGCCATTCCAGGAGCTTGAAGGCGTCTTCCATTGCGGCAGTAAACAGTTTCGGGGAGATAACGTCCCCCTGTCTCACGCCTCTTCTCAATGGAATCGCCTTCGTGCTCTGCTCCTGTACTCGGACCGACATGGTGGCGTTATTATACAAGCACTTCAACACCTCGATGTACCGATAGTCAATACGGCATCGCTGGAGTGACTCAAGTACCGCCCATGTTTCCACCGAATCGAAGGCTTTCTCATAGTCCACAAACGCTAAGCATAATGGCAAGTTATACTCTTCGGTCTTCTGTATAACTTGCCGCAGCGTATGGATGTGGTCTATGGTGCTATAGCCTCTTCGGAAACCGGCTTGTTCGGGAGGCTGGAAGTCATCAAGTCTGTGTTCGAGACGGTTCGTGATAACCCTTGAAAACAGCTTATAAACATGACTTAGAAGCGTGATGGGTCTGTAGTTCTTCAATAGGCTGTTATCACCTTTTTTGAAGAACAGCACCACCTCACCTCTACTCCATGCTTCAGGCGTTTTGCCCTCGAAGAGGACGGCGTTAAAGAGCTTCTGGAGGACTTTAAGTACCGGTGTTCCACCCGCTCTCAGAAGCTCTGAAGTGATTCCGTCCTCGCCCGGCGCCTTGTTGTTCTTAAGCTGCTTCAGGGCCATCCTAATCTCGTACAGACTGATGTCCGGGATATCTTCGGTATAATGTCGGGACAGCTTGGCTCTTGGATCTCCTATCAAGCTGTCAACGGGCTTTGCGACCGAAGTGTATAACTGTCCATAGAACCTCTCGATCTCGCCTAAAACCTCTGCTTTGGTCGACGCTATGCTACCATCCTCCCGTTTCAGCTTTGTCATCTGGCTTTGCCCAATAGACTTGTCCTTTGCGAACACTTTAGAGCCTTGGTTTCGCTGTATGGTCTCTTTAACACGATTCGTATTAAAGAGACGCAGATCGTGTCGCAAGGACTTAGATATCAAATTGACAGTTTTCAAGGAATAAATTAGTTCCTTCTTCGCACACCAGAAGCGCTGTTCCATTTTTTCATACAAGAAGCGCTGTAAATACTGGAAAGACGCTGTAAAGTAAAAGAGTGAAAACTCGTGCTAAGGGTACTGTATTTTCGAAGAACCATAAATTCTGTAAACTACATTTTTTTGGATTATTTTTCCCATGATTATATTCGGAAAGAGAAAAAAGGAAAATAATCTAGGCTGACATTGAATTAATATCATTATAAGTTTACGTAGCGGATGAAATAATGTTTGTAAGTAATAGTCTATCACGATGTAATTGCTAAACAGATCTTGATGAGATTTTGTTCCTGTGGATCACGATAATTATTACAAATGAACATAAAACGCTACATTCTATGAGTTTTTAATTTAGGCGCTAAACCAACTGTTTACTAAATTTCATCCAAATTCGCTCTGCAGCTTTTTTTTTTGTTTTCTACGTAGTAGCTAGGGATGTACCAACCACAAAACAGAAAGCAATATAATAGAAATATTTGAGTGCAGCACTATGTAACCCAAGTTTAGAACTGAACTCATCGGGGGCTGCTCCAACTGAGACATGCTCCGACATGTTAGAAAACTATCTTTAAGATCTAGATGTGGCATGGAAAAATAATTTTAATTATTTTAATGGGATATGATGAGCAGTGGTAGCCCAATGGTATCGGTCCCGACTTACTAATTGTAGGTCGGGTTCGAACCCTGCCAGGCGCATTACTTTGTGTAATTTGTTTCATCACCATTGCTCTCAAAACGGTGAAAATTCAAAGACATGTGACATCTACCGACCCGCACTAGGCTCGCGTGGTGGATTATGGCTCACTCCCTCATACAGAGAAGAGGCCTGTGTCCCAGCAGTGGGAATATTATAGGCTGATGATGATGATCGGAAATGGGAAAAGGCTAGCCAGTTGATGATGTAAAAAAGTTTAGGTAAAATTAATTTGACATTTGGCCCAATAAAGGGTGTTGATATTCATCGAGGCGAGAAGGAGTCGACTTGGTCTTTCCTTGATCTGTACTGTATTGACCGTGCGGCAAGCCCAGGCAGTGTTATAAATATATTATTAGTCCGATGGGATGGCAGCGCAACACGAGACTCGAGAGAGATCAGGAGCAGGACCAACGAGTTTACGTGCTTTCTAACGCACGGGGGTATCATACCGCCAACTTCTAAACTCCGGGCTGTTACCTGGGAACTGCTCTATTGGTTTAGTGACTGTTAAGCGCGACTACTGTGGGGAGGTTCCTGGGTTAGGTTTTGACATAGGTAGATAGGCATTGCAAACGACTTGCCGGCCATTTCCATTGTCTTTAATTCTTGAAGGCACCACGCTTGAACCTAGTTCAATAGAAATCGCCTAAACTCACGAGACATGTGACCGAAGTTTCTGGACTCTGCCTGGATGCCAGTGAGTTGGACTTGCACGCGGATACAAATTGGAAACCCATCGCTAACTTTGTGTTCTGGAATATTCGATTGTGATGTCAGAATGCATGGCAGAAGTAATTGAGATTTTCAGAGAGAGAAGTGACTTGATTGAAGGTCTTGTTGTCAATAGTGTCACTGCTGATGTTTTGCTGTACCCTTAGCAAGAGTTTTTAGTATTTGAGAGGTAAAGTAAACTGGAACATTTTCAAGGAAAAAATTAGTTCCTTCTTCGCACACCAGAGGCGCTGTTCCATTTCTTCCTACAAGAAACGCTGTAAATACTGGAAAGACGCTGTAAAGTAAAAGAGTGAAAACTCGTACTAAGGGTGCTGAAGTCTAACAGTGTTTTACTAGGAATATTTTTAGTAAATTAACCCTTGTTAACAACGTGACATTAAATATTAATTCATTCTTTCCTTTAAGGACTTCAAAAAAAAGAAAGAGGTTCTCAATTCGACTGTGTGTTTTTTTTAATATGCTACTTCATAACTTTCGACTTGATAAACCTTGTTTTTATAAGAGATGCCTGTCATTTTGGTCCTATTAAAATTTCATTCACTTTGCTTCAGTTCCTTTTATTTTATGAGCATTTGTTGCTTATTGGGTACGTGGACGTTGTTACTATGACTGATAACATCGTCCAAGTAGACAAAGACTACTAAGTTCTAGATCACGTGTTGAAAATAAGGTATTTGACAAGAATTCGGGTTGAATTTTAAACTAAAAAGGGTAATAAATAAAACCTACCGCTTTTAAGTGTAAAATAACTTTTTTCAGAAGCCGCCGGTGAAAAAAAAACTTGAGAGGTGTCAAGGGACACCCGGATGGAACGAAGTTACTGTATACACTCAACAAAAATAATCGTCGCGACTCCACTCCACTCCACTCCACTCTTTGAGCTCTAGCACCCTTTCGCAACGCGCGATAAGGGACTTCGTTCCAAAAAGTGTCGTGACATCTTTTCATAAGATTTTTTTCCGTCTAGCCCCCTTTCACAACGCGCGATAAGGAACATCATTCCAATTATTGAATTGAATTGAGAAGAGGCCTGTGTCCCAGCAGTGGGAATATTATAGGCTGATGATGATGATCGGAAATGGGAAAAGGCTAGCCAGTTGATGATGTAAAAAAGTTTAGGTAAAATTAATTTGACATTTGGCCCAATAAAGGGTGTTGATATTCATCGAGGCGAGAAGGAGTCGACTTGGTCTTTCCTTGATCTGTACTGTATTGACCGTGCGGCAAGCCCAGGCAGTGTTATAAATATATTATTAGTCCGATGGGATGGCAGCGCAACACGAGACTCGAGAGAGATCAGGAGCAGGACCAACGAGTTTACGTGCTTTCTAACGCACGGGGGTATCATACCGCCAACTTCTAAACTCCGGGCTGTTACCTGGGAACTGCTCTATTGGTTTAGTGACTGTTAAGCGCGACTACTGTGGGGAGGTTCCTGGGTTAGGTTTTGACATAGGTAGATAGGCATTGCAAACGACTTGCCGGCCATTTCCATTGTCTTTAATTCTTGAAGGCACCACGCTTGAACCTAGTTCAATAGAAATCGCCTAAACTCACGAGACATGTGACCGAAGTTTCTGGACTCTGCCTGGATGCCAGTGAGTTGGACTTGCACGCGGATACAAATTGGAAACCCATCGCTAACTTTGTGTTCTGGAATATTCGATTGTGATGTCAGAATGCATGGCAGAAGTAATTGAGATTTTCAGAGAGAGAAGTGACTTGATTGAAGGTCTTGTTGTCAATAGTGTCACTGCTGATGTTTTGCTGTACCCTTAGCAAGAGTTTTTAGTATTTGAGAGGTAAAGTAAACTGGAACATTTTCAAGGAAAAAATTAGTTCCTTCTTCGCACACCAGAGGCGCTGTTCCATTTCTTCCTACAAGAAACGCTGTAAATACTGGAAAGACGCTGTAAAGTAAAAGAGTGAAAACTCGTACTAAGGGTGCTGAAGTCTAACAGTGTTTTACTAGGAATATTTTTAGTAAATTAACCCTTGTTAACAACGTGACATTAAATATTAATTCATTCTTTCCTTTAAGGACTTCAAAAAAAAGAAAGAGGTTCTCAATTCGACTGTGTGTTTTTTTTAATATGCTACTTCATAACTTTCGACTTGATAAACCTTGTTTTTATAAGAGATGCCTGTCATTTTGGTCCTATTAAAATTTCATTCACTTTGCTTCAGTTCCTTTTATTTTATGAGCATTTGTTGCTTATTGGGTACGTGGACGTTGTTACTATGACTGATAACATCGTCCAAGTAGACAAAGACTACTAAGTTCTAGATCACGTGTTGAAAATAAGGTATTTGACAAGAATTCGGGTTGAATTTTAAACTAAAAAGGGTAATAAATAAAACCTACCGCTTTTAAGTGTAAAATAACTTTTTTCAGAAGCCGCCGGTGAAAAAAAAACTTGAGAGGTGTCAAGGGACACCCGGATGGAACGAAGTTACTGTATACACTCAACAAAAATAATCGTCGCGACTCCACTCCACTCCACTCCACTCTTTGAGCTCTAGCACCCTTTCGCAACGCGCGATAAGGGACTTCGTTCCAAAAAGTGTCGTGACATCTTTTCATAAGATTTTTTTCCGTCTAGCCCCCTTTCACAACGCGCGATAAGGAACATCATTCCAATTATTAAAAAAAAATGACTGTGATAGATTTTCGAAGGCGGATATTTTTTTATAAGTTTTTTTTTAAGTTGACGTCGTTTTTATAACACGAGTTTAGATTAAACGGTAAGTATTGAATTACAAACCTCCATAAACTTAAGTTGGTAGTAAACTAAACTAAACTATGAAACTGCTACTTGTCTCTTGATATTCAAGCAATGCAATTATAGTATTTGTTGTCAACAATAGCGGGACAGGTATCGCAATGGCAGAGTTTCAAATAGATAATTAAATTAGACAGATGAAACTCCTTTGAGGCAGAGACATTGCAGTGTTCCCCACTGGAATTTAATTTTAGTAATATTGTGGTATCTGTAATGTAATGTAATGTGGATATGATATTCTGATGATAATTTGATTCAGCTAGTCATTTATCGTTGATTTGACATATTTAATAAATGCCAATATTTTGAATAAAAAATATCTTATACATCAGGTTTCTTTTAGACAAATGTTCATGTAACACAATAAATTCCATCACCGAGTTTGTTAATGATAAACAGATACGTAAAAATTTGCTAATTTAACATTTATGATTTCATTGACTCCTAGGGCGACTTTTACCAACGGTTAAACATGTTTAAAATTTTATTTAAGCACAAAATTCAATAGAAAATTATGCTTAAATAAAATTTTAAACATGTTTAACCGTTGGTAAAAGTCACCCCTAGAGTATGATCTATGAATTGATCACATGTACGTAATTATTTTATATTGTGATGACTTAGTTTTACTGTAGTTACTGATATATTTTAATTCATTTTATAATTTAATCTTTTGACATCCTGATTCCTGATTTCTTAATTATATTTGTTTGTCTCCATTTGATTTTGTACGCCATTTCTTGGCAAAACATAGTGCACATACTTTTGACATATTATTATATCAGTCTGTAGTCTACCAATGTTTTACAAAATAAAATATTTGGTTTGTTTTTTTTTTTTAATAACAAGCATATTGAAGCAATACTGAAGCAGTAAGTAAAGCCAATTTTTCTTTGTATAAACACTTTCTGGCATACATTGGGTTTTCGAGATTCGAACTCGCGTAACGCTGCGCCGCAGTCAATCGGTCAGCCACTGCGCCAACTGGGTTGAAGAAGCTTAATTATTTGGCATCCGTATACTGTATTTTATTTTCAGACTGGTACCCGTGCAAATCCGGAACTAGTCAAAACTATAAAAAATAAATATAAAAGACAGCCAAAGTTGTTTATTGTGACGCAGTGGTTATTTATAGCTATTATTATAAAAATCTGGTTGACCGAGCTTTGCTCGGTTTTTAAAATGTCTATATCTTGGGAACCGAGCTTTTTTCGAACCTGGGACCTAAAAACCCCTAATCTGCAACTTTCATGAAAATCCTTGGAGCCGTTTCCGAGATCCTGATTATATATAAATATACAAGAATTGGTCGTTTAAAGATATTAGATATAAACATTTTGCTGTACATTTGCAAAGCTCCAAGATAAAAAAAAAATCAGATTCAAATAAACAAAACTTACACATTAAAGGCTAAAAAAAACTCATCGTTCAGAACCGCAAGATACATTTACAACATCCAAATTACAGTACACAAAAAAAAAATAATCCAAGGTGTGGGATATAAAAAAATCATGCAAGACAAATGGTAGCGGCAGGGCGAGAAGTAGCCGACATCCATCTTCGGGAGCGGAATTTGTAAAAACGCCGTATGAAAGTCAAGGCACAGTATAAAAATAATAGTAATAGTAGTAAAACAACTAGGGACTTCTTATGAAATAAAATATCATCAGGTTTAGCCTGGCTAGGTTATTCCAGTAGTGTTATCCATGTTGGATGGTCTAGGCCTTTTGAAAGCACGTTATTTTTTGGTAAATTGTACACCGCAGACTACCTACAGTATTGTTTCTCCTATATTTTTCAAATCCATCCAAAGGTTGTCTTGCAAAAATCGCTTTTAGCGATAACACCGCCGATTGTGTCACCCTATTTATAAAATATTGTTAATTGGATGTATCCTGTAATTTGTATGGTGTACATAATAAAGAATTTTCTGTTCTATTTTTTGAAACGTTGGTTGCCCCAAACTAAGATTTTCTTCTGTATTAGTTATTGTGGGTGCGTTAACAAACATAGAAACTCACATACGCAAACACCCAGACCCGGAACAAAAATAGTTGTTCCGTCGATGCCACAGTCTCTTCAGACTTCACCGTTTACTTAATGAATTGCAAAAAAAAAGGAATTAAATTATGTGCTTGGAATAGTATGGATGCGTTGAGCGATGAGTTTATGCAAGCCGAATTTCGACGTTTTTTCGTTTAGCTAAACTGTGCATCTGTGTAGTTTATTCTATTTGTTCCTAGTTGTATTACTGTTTCTACTCTGTACTCATAGGTACGTATGTCTACTGTGCAAGGGACTCAAGGTCTAACTGTACCTCATACTTTCTCGTTTTGAGCGCGTTTATCAAAATGGCATCCACTTTTTTGTTTGTAGGCTTTATAAATTACAGTCGTGTATTTTTTGTTTTTCTTGGATTTTCTAGGATTAACTGTGGAGTTTCATAATTTGACATTATATTTTATGGCTAGTTATTTTTTAAGTTTTATGTTACAAAATTTATTTAGAGTGAGTGAAATTTGCAGTCCTAGTGGTTACGACTTTAACCTTGTGAGTTGTAGGTTGCGGGTTCGACCTCAGCAATGCGCATTAATTTGTGTAATTTAATGCTTTCAACTGGGTAGTACGATAACCCTAGGTAAGACTGTGTATCAAACTTTCCTAGACCACTGACTACATAAAACGACTGCTACAGTTCTACACATTATTTTTAGTATATGCGAACCCTGAATATAGTTTTGTTCAGAATCAGTAACTGATTCGATTCCAGTAATTTTTACACCAGTTCTTATTTTTTTTTTCAAAAATATTTTAATTGTATTTTATTACCAATTAATTACAATATACAATCACCGTGCGGTTAGGTACCTATTGCCAAACTAATGTATAACACAGGAGACACGGTTTACGCGGGTGTAATGAGCATGTTTTGAACAGACAACCAGGTAATATACAAGCTTATAACTTTGTGATTTTTTATAATACGGTTTTAAAATTTTGTACATATATTTTTTACATAACAATATTGGACAGCTGTATCGGGTTTTGCAGAAACAAAAAATAATGTTGTATATATGACAGTAACGAGCAATGGTTAAGGCGCGATCAGTATTATAAAATGGTGCGAAGCTTTAAAAAATACTGGTTTCTACCATGCCCTTTTGATGATCGTGCGAACATGCAATTCGACGATGCGAAATTTCATCGCTCAATGACAATAACGTCACATCTGTGATTTCTTCATCCCTTCAATATAAACCCTCGGATACACACATCAAAAACTACAAATAATCGAAATAAAACATTTATATTTGCAACGTCACAATTTAAGCTGTGCGCTGTAAAGCCGGACCAATCGTCACAGCTTTACTCGACGACAGCATGGATCATATCAGTTTGGTGTTGCCAGCGTTTCATGAAATTTTCTGTGTTTTTTTCAATAAATTGATGATAGTATATAAAGTAAGCGTATGATTTTCGATTAACGACACTTTATTGGGATATGAGATACACATTTTCAATAGATAAATCTGCACATTTTTTACCTCTCGAATAGCGGTAATTTTTTTGTTACTGTCTATAAAAGACCCATTTTTAGACAGTCAAGTTTGGTTGTAAAGAAAAAAAAAACAAATATTTTTTTAAAAAGAAGAAATTCATTGGAATAACACATACCTACCTACACGTTACACAACATTCCTAGTTCTATTGAATTGAATTCAATTACAGAAGCTTCATCTACAGTTCGAACGAGAAACTAATTTTGTTGGTCAAAATGTCAAATTACCAACATTACCTCAACAAACCGTAAAAACTCGTGCTAGAGCCTCCGTTTTCCGTATTTAGGAACCCCAGTAGCTAGTAAGGTGCCGTAAACAATGCAGCAGGCACCCAATCAAAACTTTACCTGCGATCTTGGTCCGCCATATTTTGTAACAATATGTTATTCGTAACTTATAATGTAGTGCCAAATGTAATATCAGGAACAGACTTTATGTACGAGGTTATTACTACTTTTAACAAAATAATATTTTGGAAAGCATTCTTGAATGAAAGATGAAAAATTATGCCTTGTTGGTCTAGCAGTCGTAAGCACGATTGCTGTGCATGAGGCTCAACGTTCAATTCCCTGGTGGCATATCATGAAGTCTTAGGGCGCTCGCTCACCGCGAGCATTCACTTGTAATGTAACGTCACAGATTCGAACATTCGAAGACAATAGAGCATCAAATTGCGCACTTTTGTGTTGCGTAACAGGTCGGTCGCGGTGAAGGAGACTTTAAAGCGAGAGTACTTCCAGTGTGTTTTTGGCATTTTGCTGTCATTTATTAAAAAGTTCGTCGAACCACAAGATCCTGTCATCAGATCAGGTATAACTTTGCTTGCTATCGTTACTTTTAGCAGAAATCATGTCAAATGTGGATTTGTGTCAAAACAATTACCACGACCTATCTATGACGAATTTACATATGAATTTTATGCATTGTGGCGAATTTACTTTCAATGTATGGACTTTACAAAATCGTGGCAAATTAACTTTGTGGCCAACTTACAACAACCCATCTGTACAATATACCCTTGCAAACAAAAGAAGAATTTTCTAAATCAGTTATCACCGAGAAATCGGCGAACATTAAAAAAAAACGTCAAATTAAGAATCGCCTCCTTTTTTCGAAATCGGTTAAAAAAATATACCTATTTGACAGGCATGTTGGTCTAGGTAATCTCTAGACCAACAAGCCTGTCAAATGACCCTGACTGCTATGCCGGAGGTCGTGGGTTCGATTCCCTCCCAGGACAAGTGTTTGTGAAATATATAAGTATGTTTATTAGTTGTCTAGTACCCATAACACAAGCTCTGCTTAGCTTGGGACTAGAAGGCATATCGTGATAGTAAAAAAAAAAACCTCTTAAACCTCCCTCTTATTTCGTTAAACAGATCCTCTCCTACCGTAGACATCAATTCCACACACAAAAAAAAAGTCGAGCATCGGAATACAATTACCTCCGTTTCCCCGTACAGAATTAAGAGCAATTTTCTTAGTGATTTAACCGCATCTCCCGGTACTTTGTACTTCGAAATAGGACACTATAATGAAGAGTAACTACGATGTAGGAGCCTTATTAGCTGTAGACTGGTACAAACGACATAAGGAATAGAAATAGTTGAAATAGAATGATGAAAAACTGAACTTTCAGCCCGTTCGTACACAACGCGACGCAAGTCTCAGTCTCAGATACCTTGCAGGCATGCGGACGGCGAGTAAAGGGCAACTCGCTGTCCGACCATGGACCATGCCCGCGTCCACGGCGCGTTGTGTTCCACGCACGCCTCAAAGAGAGTCAGCATAATGACGGGGCCCCTCATTATGCTGACGCTCTTTGAGGCGCGATCTTTCTATTCTTCAGGTCCATTTTTTTCTTTTACCACACTTCGAACTCAAACCTACAGGGCTACAGCCCACAAACAAAAACACATCACAATTAACAGAAGCAGAACAATTATTTACTAATAGCAATCCTTTTCGAATACAATTTGAACAAAATATCGGTTCAAAAGCTCGTACCAATTAGTAAGTGAGCCGTCTCGGGTTCCGTAGAACAAACGGGGCTGAAAATAAGCGAAAAACATCTAAGCGCGGCGGTTTAGGGTTCCTTCGCTGTGTAATTGCTGCGCCTTGGGCGGAGATGGCATAGAGTAGGTTATCGGAAAAGAGATACGACTGTCGGTACGTAGTAGGTAGAATACACCCGTGAAGTAGCCTCACAGATACGCCAATCGTGCAAGATGGCGGCTCAACATTGAGAGAAAACTATAATTTTGCTGCTTTGTTGTTTCAGTGGTCGTCACTGTTACTTGTTGGGAGTCCAAGGGAGCGTTTTAAATACCAATAGTTTACGGTATGACTAAATTCCAAACATTTTCGTAGTGAAAGAATTTACAGGATTGAATTAGCAGTTCCAAAGATAGCCCCTACATAAATACTTCCAAATAAAGAAATTATCTCTTTTTAATATTAATGCAGACTGGCCTGTTGGTCTAGTGGTTAGTGACCCTGACTGCTATGCCGGAGGTCGTGGGTTCGATTCCCACCCAGGACAAATGTTTGTGTGATGAGCACGATCATTTGTTCTGTGTCTGGGTGTAATTTATCTATATGTATGTATTTAGAAATATATAAGTATGTTTATCAGTTGTCTAGTACCCATAACACAAGCTCTGCTTAGCTTGGGACTAGATGGCGTTGTGTGATAGTTGTGGAATATATTGTGGAATATATTATGCAAACTTTATTAAAAAACCTAACTAATAATTATTAATAAGTAAGGGAACTCTATTAAAAGGTCAAGTAACAATTTATAACGGTATTTAATTTTTTATTTTATTTTGCTAGCAATTAATGTTTTAGCACTGTGACAAGCGTCATCATTGTCACGCGTAAACTTCAAATTAGATCCCGTTTTGGGGCCTAACTAAAGTGTTAGTGACATTATCAGTCTGTTTAAAAGTTGGGAGTGTATTGTCGCCTCTACGTTCCATCAATAATCTTAATCTATGACCTGGCTTAGAAAGAGCGCTTCACTCGACTCCTTTAGACCCAATCAATCGGTGAAGGCTTTTTTATTGTACTTAAATAACGTTTAAACGTACTCGCTGATTGATTATACGCGTGGGTGGGTACTTACTTATTTTACTGGATTATTCTTATGGTTTAAAATTTGAGCTTTTTTTTTGGGTTGAAAAACCATCATAAGACTCTTCTTACTAATTAAAAACCATCCTATTCCTGCACATACCCTTTTGCGTATCACTTGCGGAGCCCTTTTAAGACAGTCTCGCGATGGTCACCCATCCACAGACCAAGCTTGGCAAGTGCTGCTTAACTTTGAAGATCGATCTGTGTGGTGTTATTAATTAGCCATAAATGATCCTTTCACTCACCGTGTTAGCACACTATTTACCTATCTCGGAAGAGATCTGAATGTATTTAAGTTTTTGGGTTTTTAAATGTACCTTCAGAAATATACTGTTATTTTAAACAGCTTTAAAAAAGTAATTTCTTGAAAACAGGCTGTATATAACTTATTTTCAAAGATCAATTTTATATAATACAGTCCCTCAAAGCGCCCAGCCTTCGCCAGTAGGTACCTATCAAGTGTTCACAAAAAACAAAGAGTTTTTTTTTCCACTTTGTCGGAGTAGTTAATCTGTATCATCATCGTCATCATCAGCCGGAAGACGAATGCTAAACATAGGTAGCAGTAGCAGGTAAATTGTCATTCGGCGTGGCGGTCTAAGGGGGAGCCCTTAGACCGCCACGCCGAACGACAATGGGGATTGTCTTAATTTTTTAAACATTCGATTTTATTTTATTTTCTGCAAATATAGAGCATTTTGAGAAACTAATTTGAATATTTTAATGATTGGCTCAATAGTTTTTTTATTTTTAATATTTTAATTTTTGAGGTAGGTGACGTCACCATTGGCCTAAAAGTTGTGCCGTTTCCTTACTAGAGCAAAATTAAAAAACTGTCAACACAACGTCAACTGTCTAAACGTCACTTACATGCAGCTAGGTTATTATTTACAAAACAAAATTACTCCTAGATGAACATACAAAGGAATCTAAGGCTTCTGAAATACTAACATCAAAGTGATCTTCGCAACAGTACATTGTATAAACCTTGCAACATTCCACACCGTCATCACACACCACTTTTCTCTCAAATCTTCTTTAGTACGAAGAAAATGTTGTTTAGATTATTATTAGTATTATTGTTGCAAGTTGGGACAAAGCACTTCTTGTATTCTATTTTACTTGTAGTTTATGTTATATTGCCGATGCCGATTTAACACATAAAACCGATATAAATAATGAAGCAATTTGCAGTTACAATAAAAACTTGTTTGTTTACATCTTTGACATTTACAAATTGACACTTGAGAAAATCAGGGATGTCAGACGGCTACTGTGATGTACCAAGAAATATTGGTACAGCGGTAAAATGTGTCGAAAATCAAATACGAATGAAAAATCTTTTTTTTTCTTTTACTGTTAATAGAGGGCAGTAAACACTAAACACGCAGTTTTACCAAACGTATAGTGGATAAATACTAACAACCGACTGCGATTTTTGTCCGTGCTATATTTGAATTCATGTTAAAAAAAAAAAGATTTTTTAGTAATAGTAAGCGATACTCGATTGTAACTAAAGAAATAGATAACAAAGTATTACTATTATAACAAAGTATTATTATACGTGGAAGAGATATTGGTCACACAAGGTTGTCAAAAATCCTCGGGTTCCTCCCAAATCTAAGAAAATATTTGATTCCTTCATTTTACCTATAATGACGTATGGATGTCAAACTTGGAGCATTACTAAACAAAATATGCGAAATCTAGAGCCCTGTCAACATAGCATGGAGCGTAGCATGCTCAACGACAAATTAAAAGACAAAATCAAACTAGAGACATTACTAAACCAAACTAAAATCAACGAAATCACATATTGCATAAGGAAATTAAAATGGAGATGGGCAGGTCATATGTTGAGGAGTACTAATAATAAATGGGCTAAGGACGTAACCAAATGGTGTCCAAGATAATATAACAAAAGAAAGAAAAGAAGGCAACGTCTAAGATGGGAAGACGACTTTCGAAAGATAGCTGGTGCTACTTGGAGGAGGATGACCTATAAACGGAAGGAGTGGCAAGCTACAGGGGAGGCCTTTGCGAAAGCGCAAGACAATCTCACTACCGGTGTCTAATAATACATATATAGATATATGTATATAAAAGAGAGGGGGAAAAAATGTAAACTTACTTTTAATATTTTTGTTTTGTAAAATTGTTAAATAAAGGCTATAATAATAATAATACTCGATTGCACCCTAAAATTTGTCGTTTATTCTGTATTGTTGGTCAACGTCCAATCTCGGTTTTTTTTCTCGAGTAATAATCTTGGTACATGGTACGTGACACTGAAAACTGGTATGTATACCAAGAAATTGGTACTTATGCCTGACATCCCTGGAAAATACTTGTCACTTATTTTTTAGGGTTCCGTAGCCAATGGCAGAAAACGGAAACCTTATAGATTTGTCATGTCTGTCTGTCTGTCTGTTCGTCCGTATGTCACAGCCACTTTTTGTCGAAATTATAAGAGATAGCTCTTACAATTTCGACAAAAAGTTGAAACTTTGTAAGTAGATGTATTATGTGAACCGCGTTAGGACTTTCACACAAAAATAAAACAAAAACCAATTTTGGGGGTACCTCCCATACTTAGAATTGAAACTCAAAATATTTTTTTTTCGCCTTACCCGTTCGTGTGGGATATCTATGAATAGGTCTTGAAAAATTATATTGAGGTATAGTCTTAGTACTATTATTCTGTGATTGAGGTTACAAACATATTTTTTTCTAAACTGAACAGTTTGCTCGAGGGACACTTCCAAAGTGGTAAAATGTGTCCCCGCCCCCCTCTGTAACTTCTAAACTAAGAGAATGATAAAACAAAAAAAATGTTTGATGTGCATTACCATGCAAACTTCAATTGAAAATTGTTTTGAACGAGATCGAGTTATTAGTTTTTTTTTTTAATAAATCGTAAACCGCAATTTACCTTGCAAAGTTACAACCAACTACAAGAACTTTACTTGCTGCTACGGAACCCTATAAGGGCGAGTCCGACTCGCACTTGGCCGGCTTTATATTTTTTATATTTTCTGTTATCTGAGGCAAAGATACAAAACTGTGTACAGCCAAAGGTTTGAAGAAGGTGTTAAACATTTGAAGGGCAAGGAAGGTCAAACGTATTTTATTAAAAATATCAATGAAAATGTGAATATTTTTCATTTTTAATTAGTACATAATGATCAGTAACGCTATTCCTCGAAATGGTTTTTCAATTACAGCATGTTAAAAAAAATGAACAATGCCCATTCGCCACTTGCATCCATCGGCTGCCCGCGACCCTCACGATGTCGTCGGTCCACCTAGTGGGAGGCCTGCCTACGTTGCGTTACGTTTTCTAATCTGTATATCCATGCCAAATTACAGCTTTCTAGTACAAAACGACTCTAAGCTAAGCTGAAGCTAGACAGACATACAAACGAAACTATAAGGATTCCTTAATTACTACGGAACCCTAAAAACGAGTAAAGCCTGGTCACCCAGTAACTGAAAATCTAATTGAAACAATATGCTATATTGAACCGGTACGTACAGAACTTAGACAAATGCAGGCGAAGGCTTTTAGCGGTGTTCCGGCGGCGGAGTGCATCGTGACGTCACATCCGGCCTGTCTGTTCGACTTCCCGACGGTCGGCAACCAGGGAAGTTTAATGGTTGTCACATGTAGTTAGAGGTGAATGTACCTTTGAGTACAGGTATAATGCAGATTGATACTCGTACCTACTAACCTCAAGCCATGCCTAGAAAACCAGAAAGGTGTCCCAGTAACGCTTAGAACGATGATAAATGATATTTATTTTGTAAGTTGGTTAAAATCCCTTTTACACGTCACAACCAATACTTTTAAAAGCTAGATGAGGCCGGTGTTTCGTACCTGATTACTCTGAGAAGAAACAGCCGAAACAAACTCAGAGGTCACAGTCTCTTTTATTTTAAAGTCCAGACATTTGGTCAGGTCATACGAGGACCATGCGGGTGTCTGAGATGGTCTTTTGAGAAAAGAAAGATCGATAATTTTATGTTTGATAAGTTCTTATTTCAGATAAACTAGCCGTGATATTTTATAATGTAAATTACGAATTATTCCCGCTGGGTCCCAACCTACTCATGTAATATTTTATTCAATTCTTTACTTACGAGTATATTAAGTTCTAGTTTATTTACGATCATTTTTATAATAATTATGTTTACTGTACCTACTACTTAACCATTTTATATTATACTCGTTTTCTAATTAAAGTTATTTCTATTTATTAAATAATAATGTAACACTAGTTTTAGTTCGATTTAATAGTTTTAATTATTTTTAATTTAAGAATAATTAGTACTATTTAGGTAATTTAATTGTAATTACAATTTGATGTTTGACATTGGTAACATCATTATCAGAATGACCTTTGCCATAGGCCTACCCTAAGGATTTATTTACTTTCGCATTTATGATATAACCGTTTAGACACAAACAGCCTTACAAAACCTTAAACATCTGAGAAACACTTGTCTAAAAAAAGTGTGACTACAAAACGGACCTTATTTCAACGTTATATTTTTTTTGACAAGTGTTCAACAGACGTTTAAAAGTTTTTGTGGAACCACGATAAATAGTTACGCTTAGACAGTCACAGTCACGGTCCAAAAAGTTTAAGCATTAAAAATCAATAGAGCAGTGGTTGGGACAGGCGTCACTTCTGCACCGGCGAACAGAACCGGACAACATCCGCGTTTTATGCGAAGTAAACAAAAACAGTTAACAAAACAAATATTTCGACACCTGCAAGCAATAACATCGTAACTCTATTTTTGGCGGTTTTGAGTTACAATCATAATAATTGCTACTCTACAAAAAATTTAGAAGAGAAGAGAGATTTTTGTATGTAAAAACATTGTAAATGTATGCCCACTGAAGTTCATAAAAGGGTAAATTTAACCAATACTTGCCATTACTAATATTACATTGTAAAACAAGTTACAATTTACAATGTCATTTAATACAGTATAATTATGTTGTGAATTCACATTGTAACTCATGAAAATACTTAAAATATAAGTACTTACATATAAATAATAAAATATAATAATAATTAAATACTGTAGTAAACCCCTCGCTGACATTTTTTTTTTAAGTTTTTGGCAGTAAGACTTAACCGAAATCTGTAGGATTGTTTAAAATCTTTTATGCGGTCTCCTGTAAAGTTGCTAAAAGTGAGTTACGGTGTTATTGCTTGCAAGTGTCGATTTATACTATGAACACTGAAATTGTGAAACTGCAGCGGCACAAAATATTCAATAGAGAAACAGTGTACGTGTACTCATTTCCTTTGTTATTACATATACATATTATTTTGTATAGGTATTTTTTTTATTATTTATAGATTTGCCACCTCCCCTGAAAGGCTGAAAATCAGTTTAGTAGCTTATAAGCTCATCCATTACAAGAAAACAAAACAAATCACATATTGCCGCATACTACAAATTTGAAGTACTTTACGAGTTTTTTCTCTTTTACGAGTATTTTGTTTTTTTTTTTTTGTATTTTAGATTATTATGCGTCTTAGTTTTGTGGGATCAACCCCGCAACACGCAGGGCATCAGTTGACCACTCAACCACTGTGCTAACAATGAGTACATCTTTTTTTAAATGTTGCCCCACACTCACACCACATTTTTCCAGTATCGTGGGTGCGTTTACAAACATAATATAAAGTCATAAACAGGAACCCCCAAACCTGGAACAACTACCTGTAGATCGTCCAAATGCTCCATTCGTGAATCGAACCCGCGATACACAGCAGCAGTCCCATTTCTCAGCCACTGAGCCAAACATGCAGTGTACATAAAGCTGCTCTGTACCCTTAGCACGAGTTTTCACTATTTTACTTTACAGCGTCTTTCCAGTATTTACAGCGTTTCTTGTATGAAAAAATAGAACAGCGCCTCTGTTGTGCAAAGAAGGAACTATTTATTTCCTTTAAAATTCAATTTGAAATTATTAAAGTTCTAGTTTACTTTACGTCTCAAATAGTGAAAACTCGTGCTAAGGGTACTGAAGCTTAGGGCTATTGAAGGACACCGTGAATTTTAGTCAGTACAAGTCTGACAGTCCCTCCCGCCCTGCCCGGGGTGGGAGAACTCATTTGATGAATTTACCACGCTAAAAAAAATGGGTACGGGGTACCTATTTTACATTTAAATGTACTACAAGACAGACTAATAAAGTGAATACAGATGCGAAGATCGCGTGAGATTGACCGCAAGACGAAACACCTTGTTAGTTGCATTGCGTGACTATCCGAAGACCAGTCGTACGATATACCTGTTACAGTTGGAACTGATATCTTGATTGTATCTTTGTGCATATTGCTTGGGAATTAGTTATACTTACCAGAAAATGTCGATGATGACTTATGTCATTTGATTTAGTTTTGGTGTCATGTAACGGTCAGTTGACACCGAGACGCGACGCGAAGCGAAGTGATGCAACGATACTTCTTTGTATCTTTTCTTGTAGTAAGCAAAATCAGATTTTGAATCGCATCACGTCGCGCTGCATTGCGAAAGGTGTATCTTTTGTTTTTTAAAATTGAGTTACATTTTGAATAACTCTATTGAAATGTGCGCGCAGCGTCACGTCTCGGTCTGAGCTGACCCTAAGGATCATTTTCATTGTATGGGAGGGAAAATGTCTCAGAAACAGAAGTGGGTCAAACCCAAAGAAATTAAACTATATACAAGCAATAGACGGGACATCACGAAGAAAGTTGTGATCCAAAAGTTTTTAACAATAGGTATAAAGTCCCTCAGTCTATTAGTCGCGTTGCTATGCAACGCTAGATAGTGCTACTGACGCCTGGCATCAACAATTTTGTATGACAGTTTTTCCAATGCCCGCTCTATAGGTTCTTTTAAATCTCTTTGGTCAAACCTAATGAAATACTGATTACTCTAAGCCTCTGTTCAGACACGGCGGGAACCGCGCGTTTCCCGCGCGGGAATCGCGCGGTTATGTCTGAACGATTGCTTAATAACTCATACAAATAAGACTCATGCGATTTCCATGCGATTCTGAAATCGCGCGGTTCCCGCCGTGTCTGAACAGAGGCTTCAGGGTAGAATTTTGTAATGCCACCTGGAGGGAAAGTAATCTTAATACTGCAGATACAAAATTTTACTCAAAGAAAACATTCCTTTATTTTTTAATAGAAAGCAAAATGCATTCAAAGATTTTCGAAAATTGTCTTCTCCTACCCGGGAATCGAACCGGCTAAAATCTGAAAAAATTATACCCTGTACTTTTATTGCACCGCTCGTTAGGGTCAATTATAAGGATGAAATC
Source organism: Agrotis segetum (assembly GCA_036375495.1). Lineage (NCBI taxonomy): Eukaryota > Metazoa > Arthropoda > Insecta > Lepidoptera > Noctuidae > Agrotis > Agrotis segetum. The sequence continues at coordinate 312,734 of JAQSVV010000065.1, forward strand.
TCTCTAACAAACATGATAAATTAAATGAAAGGAAAACCAGGAAATCTTAAATTAAAGCTCTCGTAACATGTAACATGGTTTCTTGGTTCAATTCCCGGGTGTGGAAGAAGAGAATTTTCGAAAACCTTTGTATGCAGTTTGCTTTCTATTCAAAAATATAAAGGAATGTTGCCTTTGAGTAAATTTTTCTATCTGCAGTAATAAGAGTACTTTCCCTCCAGGTGGCATTACAAAATTCCACCCTGTATACTATTTAATACGACAATATGCTGTTAGAAGAAACATTACTCTACGTTTGACCAACTTCTCTGTCCAGATATTTTTCTGCCCATACTCATGTTTAATAGGAATCAAATTCAAATAATATCTGAATTTTAATGAATGATGTCCATAATTACTTTTGTTATCTTTGAATTGCACGTTCATTAAAATGGTATTAAACTATCAATGTAAAGTCAGCAACAAAAGTGAAACACTGAAGTAATGATTTTGTCTTTATTAATCGAAATTATCCAAGAGCTCTATTTGTGGCAAAAACATTTAATGAATCCGTACAAAATCACAGCAGGGCAGCCGATGGATGGCGAAGTGGTGAATTGTCGTTCGGCGTGGCGGTCTAAGAGGGAGACCTATGTTCAGCAGTGGACTTCTTCCTTGTGATGATGATGATGATGACGTACAGAATCAGAACGCGTCTTATGGTATGGGTAGGAACCCATAACGTAAGACGCGTTATGACTAATATCCATGGTATTCCTTCAATAGCTCTTTACGTTCCAAGTTCACTTTATGAGACAGTCTCTCGGCCTCGGCAAGCTTTGACCCTAAGAGGGGAATCGTCAGATTCGAAGACTCCTATTTTGTCTACCCAACTCTAACTACATATTTTCTACTAAGAATCGAAAAAGTTTTCTATAAAACATTACCTATCTTATTTTTGTCAGAGTATTGAGCATGACCTGTAAACGGCTGAAAAATAGAGCAACATTTCTATTCTACACTTTATGGATGAAAATTTTATATTTTACGACACATAATGTTCAATTTGTTGTATAGTTTTATTCTACATAGCTTTCCAATTATTTTGTCGAAGGACAGTATTATTTCGATATTCTGCCGAAACCAAAAAAAAAACTTTATAGAAACGTAATTTGTAAAATAAAATAAATGAACAGTACCTATAGAATTTCTCTCATCATCAGTTTGTTTTCATAACTGATTAATGTCATTTTATATTTGCACACTTATTACCGGTCACTAATTAACACTTATTAATTGCATTAATCGCTTTTCTCCTCAACTGTACACAGCACGATAACTGTACACATCAATTACTATTGAAATCTGTTGTCGGTATTAAAACCAATCTGAAAAGCTTCCGAATTTAATTTGTATCCGTATTTATCGATAACTCGTTTATTGTAATTAAACATGCATTTAATTTTCAAATTATTTATGAGTAAATACCAATATGAATGTACTTTTGCATGACAGCATTACGGATTAGCCTTTTGTGTTGATAAACAAAACTCTACGTTTCATAAAATTTTTCATCAATTTATTTTTGGGCTTTTTTCTTATCGTGGCCTAATTTAAATCATCTTTGATCAGATTTGTACTGACTAAACTGCACGGTGATTCTTTAATAGCTCTTTACGTCTCGGGGCTACCGTTACCTGATGACCGCGACCCCGGCAGTCTAGAATAGAGTCTAAATGTATATAACTCAAAGGTGACTGACTGACATAGTGATCTATCAACACACAGCCCTAACCACTGGACGGATCGGGCTGAAATTTGGCATGCAGGTAGATGTTATGACGTAAGCATCCGCTAAGAAAGGATTTTGATCAATTCTAACCCCAAGGGGACAAAATAGGGGATGAAAGATTGCATGAAACTTTGACAATTTTATAAAAACCTACATTATTAAGTTCAGAAATCCATTCGAAAGAAGTCGCGGGCACAGCTAGTCTTCTTATAAAATAACAATGCTCCCAAAACATTGTTATCCTAAAATCCGTACTAATTCCGTTGTAATTATCGAAACTTTTCTCCTAAAATCCTCTATGTAACATCATTAGTGGACTCATTAAGGGTACGATCTTACTAACTACGATGGACGTTGGCTCGCCAGGGTGAGTGCACCTTAATCTAGTTATGTGTTAGTTCCCCTTAAGCTGTTGTAGCTGTGTTTGGGACATCTTTGGTTAAGTAAACTAGTAATTACTGAGGGCCATTTATGAACGTTTTAGTGGACATAATTTTCACAAAAAAAATGTGTAAAATAACTTTCTTTCGGAAGTTGGCTTTGTTTTTTTAATTCACTTTTGCTACCGATTCCGAAAGTTATTATACTGTTTTTTATGATGCTAGTTGAAGGCTAATTTTGTAATCTAGGTCTAAGTCCTTTTTTAGCGTGGTAAAATGATCAAATGAGCCCTCCCAACCAGGGCAGAGCGGGAGGGACTGTCAGACCCGTAATAACTTAAATCCAAGGTGTCCTTCAATAACCCTTTACGTTCAGGGGTAATTTGTGAGACCGGCAACCACGGCAGAATCTTTGTCTACTTAATTGACGATGTTATTATTGATCGTAGCAACATCTTCCAAGTACACCTAAAATGAAAAGTAATGAACCAAAGAGAATAAAACTCTCCGAATTAAGCCATTTCTGAGAACCGAACAAGGGTATGGTAATACAACGTCTTAAAACCAGGCTTATTCTGGCGAGTGAAAGTGACAGAGCCATACAAGTCATCTAGCGCCATCTCGTTCACTCACTGGAACAAAACTATTTTTAAGACGTTGTTAATACGCCCTCCAATGGTCTCTGACATGACTCTGGACTTATATTGATAACAAAAATCCATGTTTCTTCAGGATGTTGTAAACATCGTGAGGAAACTGGCATGTCCTAGAACCAAAAATTCGAAGACATGACTGTGACATCCACCAATCCGCACTGGACCCGCGTGGTGGATTATGGCCAACTCCCTCTCACAGACAGAGAGGAGGCCTGTGTCCCAGAAGTGGGAACAATATAGGCTGATGATGATGATGAATGTTGTCCTTCTTTCTCATTCTTAATTAATTTACTCTTCCAACTAATATATAAAATCTTCATCCGTGAAAAAGAAAACGGTTTTTCAGTTCAACAACGGCTTATTGTAAAGCCCTCATGTCATGAACACACTTTTTTCCACGTTTCGTCTGTAAAAGGAGCATTGTATGGAGATACGTGTTTATCTTAAACGTTTGTACGTCACGCACAGAACTGCTTACCTGTCTGTTATGTGCTTCTTTCTTTAGTGAAAAAAGAAAAGCTTGCGCCTCTTTTGCTCGCGGGACTAACGAATTACCGTGACCCCGGGACGAAAAGGGCTACTGAAGGACACAGTGGATTTTAGTCAGTACGAGTCTGACAGTAATGGTTGGGAGGACTCATTTGATGATTTTACCACGCTAAAAAATGTTGCGCCTCTTTTAGAAGAATTTGAATAATAGAATGAATTAGAAATTCTCCTGTTTCGTGGGACTGTTATCTAACATTTATTTATAATCACATTCTGTTAGACCCAGAATAATCGGAATCCAATCCATGATTATTGATCGCTCAGCCACTCACTAGAATAAGCGTCACCGCAATTTTAAAGCATGTTGCCTTACCTCCTTACATTACTGTGTCAAAAATGGGCATTTTTAATGTTAAAGGCGATTCATTTGTCACTGTAGTTTTTTTAATATACGCGTTCAACACAAAAGTAAAAATTCTAAAGGTCAAACAATTGAATTTCCAAAGTTTTAGAGACATCAAATTAATAATAAAATACCGAATCTATCCTCGCATATCCACACTCCGTAAAACCGAAAAAAGTATTTTAAAGCACCTACCCGCATAAAATATATGCAATATCCATTCCGTTGGCGTGGCTAAGCGTCCTAATTTATAGACTACATGAAGGGCAATTTTTAACCAATCCCTCTAGAATGTTCCAACATGAAATATACCTTGATGCAAGAGAAAATTGAAAGGCTGTGAGGGGTAGATGTAAAACCGGTATTAAGCTTTTAACGCAGCAGGTACAGAGAAAAAGTTACGTTCGGTAAATTGGTAGCCGAAATGAAAATATGCTTTTTAATCTTGCGGAGTCAGTTTTTAATAGACTACGTTGTACAAAAATATTTTTCAAAGAGCGGAATTGACTGCGAAAGTCTGGTACTGGAAAGTTTTGATGAAGGCAGTGTTAGCTTTGACTTTCTTTTTTCTTTAATGTCTGTTTACAGTACTGTTGATTAAGTTCACGCCAACGCCAATCTGTCAAACTTTAGTAGAGAATTTCAATATTACCAAAGAGATCTAAAAGATCCTATAGAGAGGGCATTCGGTAAATTGTCATATAAAATTGTTGATGCCGTGCGTCAGTAGCACTATCTAGCGTTGCATAGCAACGCGACTACTAGACTGAGCGACTTTTTACCTATTGGTAATAAGTTTTGGATCACAATTACTTTCTTCGTGATGTCCCGTCTACTGCTCGCATATAGTTTAATGTCTTTGAATATTATTAACGTCCACTCAAATCTATGTGGTTCTTTCTTCAAAAGACTATCTCATGGCCCTCGTATGACAACCAATTTAATGTCTGGACTTTAAAAGAGACTGTGACCTCTGAGTTTGTATTGGCTGTTTCTTCTCAGAGTAGTCAGGTACGAAACACCGGCTTCATCTAGTTTGTAAAATACGACGTGTTAAAGTGTTGATATTAACCTTTTTGCAAAAATAAATATGATTATAATATGATGAGTTACGACATCGAAACGTGGTCTTTCACTATCGGTCTCATCTCAAAAGTCAATGTCACTCAACAAACTATGGAGAGGGCTATGCTCGGTGTTTCTCTACGTGATCGAATCCGAAATCAGGAGATCCGTAGACGAACTAAAGTCACCGATATAGCCCACCGGATTAGCAAGCTGAAGTGGCAAATGGGCAGGCCATATTGCTCGCAGAGTAGATGACCGATGTGGTCGAAAAGTAATAGAGTGGAGACCACGGACTAGCAAGCGCAGCGTAGGACGTCAACCTGTCAACCAGCAAGGTAGACAGACGACCTTATAAAGGTCACCGGAAGACGCTGGATGCAGGTCGCTTCTAACCGGTATATGTATGTGGAGATCGAAACGGGACTATGTTCGGCAGTGGACGTCCTAAGGCTGAGATGATGATGATGAAAAATAAATATCATTTCATTTCACCCTATTCCATTTGACGAAACATATCACTATTCATTATAATCACACTGCTAAAGTGGCCCTTTTAGTCAACTAGGTATCGTACAGCAAATATAGGTACCGGTATGCATTTCAATAATATCCGTTGTGTGGTACAAGGGAAATGAGTACCGTATCTGAATAGCCAATGCGATGAGTTTAATATGATTACGTGAACATTTCGACGGATTAGTCCGTTTGTGATAGGTACGGAATCGGTTTGAATTGTAACCGAGTTTCATATACAGGGTGAAATTTTATTAATGAGCAATATTTTAAAGTTGGGCGTTACTAACGATACTAATCGTTTTATGGAACTCAAAAACATTATTTATGCAAGTATATTCGCTTAATATTATTTGATGTTTGTTTACTGTGTGTAATGCGCTTTAAAATTTTGATACTTTAAGATTTATGGTATTTATGATTTATTTTTTATTTTTTTAGTGCTTATTTGCAATAATAAGCCTTTGCTATGCGACATACCACATTTTTTGAGGTGTCCATAATTGCATTATTAATATTTTTGATTTGTGATTTATTAGCCATAATGCAATCAGCATCGTGAGTAGAGCCTTTGATTAAAATATTGCCCATGATTTCGATTACACCCTGTATAAATGAGTGTGTGTGATTTCTGTTAGAGTATAAATTCTCTGGTTATAAATGAAATGGCAACTTGAACTACATAGGTAAATACTTTATTATAACACTAGCTTTTTCAGCGCCCGCTCAACCCCCTCCCTATTTTCTATGTCACTTAGGCTCAAAGCAGCTTCAACTGGTGAAAGAATTTTTGAAATCGGTCTATATAGTAGTTTCTTAGTTTATGTTTATAAATGAGTACCTACCTATATTTTAATGTCATGTCTACACAATGAATCAGGATCGATGGGCTTTTTTTTACGTTGTAAAATCATCAAATAAGTGCTCCCACCCCGGGCAGGGCGTAAGGCACCGTCAGACTTGTACTGACTAAAATCCACGGTGTCCTTCAATAGCCCTTTGTGTTCCGGGGTCACGGTGACGGAATAAGTCCCGCGGCCCCGGCAGGTTTTGACCCTCTAGAGGGGGGCCGAATTTTTATTTCTAGGACATGCCGGTTTCCTCTGCACGATGTTTTCCTTCACCGTTTTGAGAGCATTGGTTATGAAATAAATTACACAAAGTAATGCGCCTGGCGGAGTTCGAACCCACGACCTACTAGTACAACTCGTAAGTCGGGACCTATACCACTGGGCCACCCCTGCTCCCAAATTTTTAAATGTCTATGGACTACTCGATCTTTTTCTTTAGCGTGGTAAAATCATGAAATGAGTCTTTCCCACCCACATTTGACATTTAATGATTTTGCCACGATAAAGAAAAGAATAACTATTTCTCAGACTAAAAATTTGTTGTAAAATAGCCAACGAGTATTCACGAAAAACTTAACACTCAGAGATATCCAAAGTCCATTATTGTTATTTATATACCTTATAATAATATTTTACAAAAGGCACTGGCGAGAAATGAATCCGATTTCATTTCCTGTGGTTTCCGTGACGCCACGCGAAGTGGATGGCGCTGGGGTGCGTCCAACGCATTATCGAATATCGACACAGATAAATATTTTTGCGAGCCACTCCATAAATAACACATAATGGATTCTCATTCCGCAACGGCTTAGGGTGGAATACTTGGAGGAAAGTGTGGGTAGGTATGTTTAGTATAGATAGATAGATCGGATTTGTCTATGAATGCATGTGGCGGAATGCTTATAAATATCCTTACTAATCGAGCATGTTGACGGTAAGTAATGGTAGACTCGACGTCTGATCATAGATCATGTGTGAGTCGACAGCGCGTCGTGTTCCACGCGCTCCTCAAAGAGCTTAGAGCCCCCTTAGAGGACCAAATGGTCTCTTAAAAAGGTCTCTTCTGGAAACTGCGATCCTCGAACGTAAAGGGCTGTTGAAGGATCACCATAGATTTTAGTCAGTACGAGTCTGACAGTCCGTCCCACCCTGCCCGGGGTAGGAGGACTCATTTGATGATTTTACCATGCTAAAAAAAAAACATGAACACGAAACTAACTTACACACATACTTGGAAAAGTTCGACCGCCATTTTGAATTCAATTCTACCCGCATCCTTTCTTATTGAATAACATCTCATGTCAAATGTCCATTTCGATCCGACATTATCCATGTCCAGATTCATATGGAACTGATTTTCGTGAGATATCCTTTGATCCATTTCTGAATAGTTACTTAAATTTGTGATGTTTTAATGACTTGTCATAACACATCTGTATGATCTTCGAAAAACACAAAACCTCTTTCTTGATTTTGAGTGACATTATTTTTATTTTATTTTTTGATTGTTATGGATTTAAGATTTTAAGAAAGAAAAAAGATAATCTTAAAACTAAAACATATATAAAGACATCACAAATTGTGTGTCCCACAGCAACTAGTCCTCGATGCTGGTTTTCAACTGGCCTGACCTGTCTCATCTATAGATTCCACGATTTTTTCTTGTTTTCTTTGGAAAAATCTTTACCATTTAAAAGCCTACATTTTGGAATGCAATAAAGATTTGAGTATTGAGTATCCTAATATCCTACTTCCTACCAAATATTATAAACTTGAAAGTTTGTTTGGATGGATGTTTTTTACTCTAGCACGCAAAAAATACTGAATGAATGAATAAAATTTCAAAATTTAGTACTCGTACACAGGTGGTATATAATCTAGATTAATAGACCGTGGAAGTGTGACGTAAAAAGATGACATTTGGGTAAAAACAAACAGGTTTCGACGTGGGATTTTTGTTATTTTATCTTTTTTGTAATTAATAATAATATCTGCGTCGAACTTCTTGTTACTATTGTGTGCAAAAATAGATGGAACAACATCCTTTTCATCAGCAAAATTACAATTACAAAGACGGTCTTCACGAGTAGGGTCTCTATCCTTACGACTGAAATTGAAAATAATGAGTAAGTCAGCAATACAAGTCAATACAACGAATCCTCAGACTAGAATAATAATTAATCAGCAGTAACGTACCGGCAGAGTGTTTTCCATTTTTTAAAGATTTTTTCACTAGCAGGAAATCTAAAAAACCTGCAGGTTTCTCTTCTAGAGACATGGTTGCAACCGGGAGCAAAACAATAAGGTATTTTATACCTTGTAAACACTAGATAATGTATTCAAAATGTAAATTATCTCAAAATGCAATACGTTCCTGTGTTTGTTTTTACCCAAAATGTCAAAATGTGACGTCATCACTTCCACGGTCTATTTCTGACTCATATGGTTTACTTGAAATTACCTGTGACGATACATAGGGTACTTTTTACCTAGGTTTTATATTCCCTTATGATATTTTTTCGAGTTGTAATGGGTAAAGCCGCTTGCAATACTTAATAAAACATAATTAATATCGCTGATAACAACGGCTTAAACGACATGGAAAAAACATCCTTCCAAAAACTACCAAGATGTCCCAGAAACATACTATAGACCCACTCGAAGGCATAACGAAACGAAATAGTGTGAAAAGTACAAAAAAAAACGTAAAAAATGAGCCCGGGCTAGAATCCCGAGTGAATCCAACGAGAAACGGAATGAAAATTGGATTTGCGTCTGATTGGATTTTTATTTACTTAAGACAAGAAAAATTCTCCTCGTCGTGAAGGCTACGCTCTTATAAATGATTTAGAGATCCTCTCGTCTCGACTGACTGATTAACTAGCGGGTTCCGTACATTTCGCTGCTGGATCATTCGTTTGGGAGGGAGATTTGTGGACTTTTCGCCCTTCTGTGATACATGTGAATTAGTTTTCTGCTCTATTACGTTGTGTTTGCTTTTTGGATGAGCTGTGTGATATGGGGGTTTTCTATTTGTTTTTTTTAAATCAGTGTCTGGATTATTTGCCATTTAAAAACGTCGGGTGTATACTACTCGCGAGCAGTGATGCTTGTATGGCGAGATAAACGTGGGCGACGCGAAAAGAGTATTTAAAGAAGATCGTAGCAGGCGACGTTCTGTATTTTGTACTTAGGGAAAAAATCTTCATCCTCCTATAATATTATATAAAATACCTCTTATTTACCAATGTAACATCTCAGGTCTCATTTTTGCTTCTGGACAAATAGAGGCCATATTAATGACATTGACGTGAATTAAGACACTCAAGTTTAAAATTATAAAAATCGAACTTGCAATTTTGACTAATATTTTTGGTTTCATTTTTTACAAACCGAGTATTTTTTTACTTTTTTTTAAACCCGAAAGCAACACTATATTGAATGTGTTATTCTTTGGTTAGAGCATTAAAATAAATTCAGTTCTTACTTTTTATAACTTTTCAATTTTATTTTCATTCGGAATTGTTTTTGACTGCTTTTCTGTCAAAATTGAAAATCAAAAATTCACTCTCGATTTTTAATTGTTACATTATCCTCATTTATTTATATTCAAAATATAAAAAATAAATTCCAACAATAACCTAAGCCAAGAATTTCTAGTCGAATTCAAAGCATACACTCTCACGTCAGTACGTAATACAAAGTCTCTAAGGGCTAAAGTTGCTCACAAATTTCAATTGAACTCAACCCGGGAAGTGCATCGAAGTGTTAGCCCAGGGGAGTTCATAGTACTTGTGGCTATGGCCGACAAATTTAATCATTCATGTTGTAACAAGTTTTAGAATTTCCCGGGAAAGGAAAGTAATTGAGGCGTGTTTTGTGGAATCAATATAGGAGGTGAGACTACGGCTTAAATTTTTGTTACGCTGACGTCTGTCGCGTACGTTCGGTTGCGTATTTTAGTAAGAAAAAGTGTAGTTATACAACCGACCATAGCATAACAGAAATTCAGGCTTAATTTATTTATTTATTAGCCTGTACAGTGGAACACACTGCTGGGCAAAGGCCTCCCTCCATTCCTTCAGCCTTCCAACGTTCACGACTTTGCGACACAAACTTTCTGACTTTGCGTCAAAAATTGTGTTCCAAAACTTTCCCTCTATAATTGTTCGTTGACTGGGCTATATGTCCTAAAACCAAAACATTCAAGGACCAGTGACATTTTAAAGCAATCCACACTAGAATGGCGGAGGCATTATAGCCCCAGCAGCAGTTACTGACATACAAATACTGACATAAAAAAGTTGTATCCTACCTAAATGATGGAAAGATTTTTATTTAATTAATTAAGTAAAACGTCGTTTGAGAAAAACGTCAGAAAGAACGCTAAGCATAAATATATTAGTGGTATACGCCCACGGCGTCGGACGTCAGCAGACGATCACCTGCCACCGGGAGGCGAGTAATGGGCGACTCGCTGTCCGACCATGGACCATGCCCGGGTCGACGGCGCGTTGAAGTGTGATGCATAATGACGGTGGACACCTGTAGAGGGCTAAAGCCTGCCGGGGTCGTGAGACGTATCTCATTACCTTCACCCCGGAACATAAAGGGCTATTGTTGAAGGAACCGCGGATTTTAGATCGAAATTGCAAGCAGGAACTAATTACAGTAAGTAAACAAAAACAATGCAATGCTACTCTTAAAAATAAAACAAAACGTATTTAATTAATACTTTCATCAAAAAATACTTTTTTGACGAGTAAAAAAATAACAGGTAAAAAATACTCTAAAAAAACAGAAGACGAAAGTTAAGGTCTTGATTGGAACAGTTACAGTGTGTTCTTCACTTTTCTATTCAATTTGCTTTTCTGAATTAATTCAGTTTCTCCTTTGGAGCGTGCTGCTTAACCTAATGTATTCATGAGGTTCACGCCAACATTATCTAGAGGAACGGTTGTATATTAAAAATATGAGGGATGGTTGTTTTATTACAGAATGATGATAGACTATATCTAACTTGTGAAAGTTTGTGAACGAAAAAAAGGAAAGGATGGATGGATGAATGAATGAAAGGATGGACGTTTGTTACTTCTTATTAGTACAAGACAGATAGACAGCCCTGAAATGCAATACAATCCTATTTATATTATAAAATGCAAAAGTTTGTGAGGATGTTTGTTACTCTTTCACGCAAAAACCACTGAACGGATTTTGCTAAAATTTGGTACACAGATAGTTTATAACCTGGATTAACACATAGGATAGCTTTTATCCCGATTTTATGTTCCCGTGGGATAATTTTCGAGTTGTAGCGGGTGAAGCCGCTGGCAACAGCTAGTCATTTACACACAATGACTCAATCTTAGTTAAGAATTAAGAGTAGGCAAAAACACGGTAGAAAAAATAACCCCGTCGCAGTCTTTCTTTTTCTTACGTATAAAGGTCACACCACCATGGAATATATTTGAATGTATGCGTGGCGCTCATTCACACATTTTTTTAAATTGGCTTTTCTAAAAACGTGACGTTTTGTTTCGAATACAGAACCTAGATAATCTTATAATCTGAGAACTCAGATCTGAAACTAAAAGTTTTAACTTGATTCCTGCTACATAAAAAAAGCAACACAGATAATTATTGCTCATCCTACGATTGCAAACAACTTACCAAATATTTTACAAAATACAACTAATATTTAATAACCTCGCCGTTAAAATATAAAAAAAATAAACACACCAACTCAGATCTGTAATGAGTTTCTTATCGAACCGTCTGGTTCCGAAATGAAAATATTATTTTCCCGCCATTGCATTAATGTGAAAACTGTGTATTGTGGCTTTTGCGTGATGGATCGCCGTGGCCTGTCAATTTATAATACGATGAAGAGATTCCTGAATGATGCATCGATGATTCGAACCTAGTTTGAATATTGAGTAATAATAAATAACAGTGATTTATTGGATTTGGAACTAGTATTTTTTCTTTTTTTGAAGATGACTTGTAGTACTTTTGTTATTTTTTTTAAGTAAAATACTTAAAAGAGGTACAACTTAAATAGCGTGGATAAAGGTGCATTCACACGCATCCGTAACGTCACGTCACCGACACGTCACCGAATTAAACTTTTATTGATAATATAAATGATATATACGACCGGGGGGACTGATCGGTAACTGACGTGTGGGAACAAATATCATATAAAGAGTGTAGAAACATTTTGCGGTATTGTGACGGTGACTAATGAGTGTGAATGCACCTTAAACCCTAATATCTGATATGAACGGACATTTAAACAAGTAGGTACATTTATTACGCGTACATAATGAAAACCATGCAATTACGAGTATTTCCAGAATAGCATTAGATACTTATTTCGACCACCAATGTAGACCATAGTTAGTTGAACTAAAAACCAAAATATCATATCACAAAAAAAAACATTGTCCCTAAAAAAAAAACGCAGCGTGACACAGAAAAACACAAAAATAAATTCAAAAGCAATGATTAACCGCGCCTTCAACAGTTTTATTCATTCTTTATTCCCTACAACGTTTACTCAATGTATTCATGGAGTACCGAACGCCGCCGCCATGACACTTTTGCCGCCAAATTTTCACAAACATTTTTCCCGCCGACTTTTTCCATGTTTTTTCCGCTCTTTTAACGGATTTCGACGCACGACTAATCTGTTGATATTGATACAGAGTCCTGGCGATGTTTAAAGAGGTTTTTTCGTCACCTTTTTGGCTATTTTACCTTTTTTTCATCTGTGAAAGGGGACTGTAATGTATTGGTTTGATAATATCTTTTGAAGTACATCGAGGGAAAAGATTTATAGATCAGTTTTTATGTAAGTCTAATGTTACTAATTTCACGCTTCACGTAATGCTTTAAAATCCGTATGTCTCACATTATTTTTTTATTATGAAAAGTTTACCTATCGGCTTATAACTGAAACTTTAAAAAAAAATTGTTCCGAAATAAGCTACCAAAAAGTAAAAGGTGCTGAAAGTCATTACAGAGTTGACTTGGCACCCAAATACAAGCTAGTTTTAAGACAACCAAGTCCTAGATGAAACCTAAACCTTTTTTTACCGTGGTAGAATCATCAAATGAGTCCTGATTCCACAGTGCCGAACGAGAAGGACTGTCAAACTCGTCCACGTCGTATATTCCAGGGTCACGTTTACCAGATAAGACAGTCCCGCCACTCAGGAAGGAAAGGTCTATCTACTGCGTAGGACCGAGACCCTGGAGACTGCTTTAGGTTTTAGCCTCAAGACAATCCCTCACCGCGTACTCAGTCATGGAGGTAGTTTTGTAATGTAATGCTCAAAGTCAAATCTATAATGTTACATCACACGCGAATGCTCCCGGTGGAGGGAGCGCCTTCAAAGGAGTTAGGGTAGTTACTTACACATAAAAAAAATCTTTAGCTACAAAACTGCAAGTGTTTTGTAAAACTCGAGGACATGAATAATTCGGCTAAGCAGACCTTCTTTTATTTCGACGGTAGATTGCAATTTTACGCGGGCTGCGCGCGGATATTAAAAATTAAAGTTAATAAGCAAAACAGCGCTTTGTGCTGCAAAGTGATACAGTTTGCGCTTTTGTTTCGCGCGAGCTCTTTATGATAACATTTTTAGATGTTAGAGTAGAAAGTTTTAGTACATAATACTATGTAGGTGAAAAAGTCTGTTTTATATTAATTATGAAATACCTACCTGCTCAAGACTATCGAAATTGTCTCAGACTACTGAAACAAACTGATCCAAACTCATCAATCTCAACTCTCTTCATTCTACAAAATAAATTACCTAACGTTAAATCTAGAAGTAACTGAAAATTAAAAATAAAATAAACTTAGTTAATAAAATAATCCGCTAAAAATAACAGCTTAAAACATTTCCTTTTTCCAAGACAAGTACAGTTGCGCGCTCAAGTGCTCCACTGGCTATATATTTTCATTTTCGAGTGGCGACACTCGCGCCGCCTGTGGGTGACTGCCGGAATTATTGCACTTCAACGAGAGTGGACCAATGTGTCTATATATCCTTTTTATTGCTGTTAGAAAAAAAGAATCGCGCTGAGTTTGCGAATGACGTAAAGTGTGACGTTATTAAAGTTTTATGTGCAGTTCCGTTTGGTTGGATTTAGAATTGTGGGATTTTGTTATTGTGTGCTGAAAATAAATGTAGTGAGTTGCCTTGATTGTTTTGACTTCTATTAAACCTGTTTGTTTAAAAGTTTATTAATGTTTACAAAGTAAGTTTTTGAAATTATAATTGTAAAATTGTTCATTATAATTGCGAAACATACCCTGACTCTTGATTTTTTCCATCAGAAGTTTCTATTGAATCTGGATTAAGTTCTAGTTGATTATAAAAGGCTCGCCCCCTACTGCATGAAACTTATACTTTTAGGAATACCCAACCCTTCAGGAAAAAGAGGCGATATGTTGTAAAGCAAAATAAAAAACTCACGCCCTCACTTAACAAAAAAGCCAAAAGCAAAACATACAAATGTATATAAAGACTAATATTCCAAAGTCACTCTCTCAGAAAAGCCAGTGAGCCCTTCAACAGCGAGAAATATAAATAAATGACGACAAAAGTGTCTGGTCACCGCAGCTGAGACGAAGTACAGTCGTCGTCAATATCAATATTACGCCGACACGACTGTATCGGACTGCCTTATTCTGTCCGATTGAATTAATAGTACTGGCGACGAGAAAAGTGTTTGATAATGGTTTTTGCTCTTTTTGCTGTCGCCTTTTCTTGACTCTGATTGTTTTTGTACTGTTAGACTTGAAAGATTTAGGAGTTCGTGGATTTCTTATGTCGATCTTCAAGGTTAAGCCGGGCCCGCCTAGGTCGGTATGCGGATGATTAATCATGCTCACTTATATAATTTTATTCCGAGAGTCTTCCGCGGCTAGAAAAACACTTTGAGCTGTGGCCTTCAACTGTCATTTTTGACATTAGTTCTTATGAGGAACTAAAAATGTTAATGTTATTTTTCACCGATAAAGCATTCCGAAAAAACATTGTTTTAATAAAAGTCTTATTTCAATTACCCAGTAGGACCTATTTCAGTATGAAACAGTAATAAATTACAGAAGACACTTTTCTCGATAATTACACCGCTCTCTGGGGCGGTGACTGGTACAATAAAAAAAGTCATCTGTGATTTTTCATTTCGTTCCGTGGCCCGCCTATGTTAGGCGCACTTTTGTACGTTATACTTGGATCGGCATGATTTGATACTTTCTGAAAAATATTTTTCATATTTTTACTCGTAGAACTTAAAACTTTTATTAACTTGGATTTTTGTCCAAATGACGGTAATTAGATAATTTATATCCTAATTATTTAAAATGTTTTTGAGTTCCAATTAAATAGGCATTTTTCCAAGTTACATGATCAGGATCACGGATAAAATGAAGTTAATGCCGATAAATATTAATGAGCAGACAAAATGTTGTTAGTTATAAAGTCAGTTAAAAGTATAAATAAACAAGGTCTTATTGTATGAAAGTTAAAGGTTGGAATGAGTGGGAAGATGAATTTTTCATAAATTTCTTTTTGTTCTGTTTATCATTATAAAATCATCAAATGAGTCCTACCCAGGGTGGGGTGGATGTGATTGTCAGACTTGTACTGACTCAAATCCACGGTGATCCTTCAGTAGCCCTTTACATTCTGAGGTCACGGTTACCTGATGAGACAGTATCGCGACCCTGGCAAAAAGTTCTTACAGTGCCGTCCAATTTTCTTGTTAAAATATTATATAGGCAGAGAAAATGTCATATTTATTCATTAGACCATCAACGCCGACAAAATTTTTATTGTAGCCTAAAAAGAGGCGTTTCAACAAATAATTTGCATGCCGATATCAAAACCAAACTACGAATGTAAACCTAACGCTATCAGCGCAGTCTTCCCGTAAATTATTCCTTCAGCCATTAAACAAATATATCGCCATACGGCCGGCCCACAGCACGCCGACTGAAAAATGCGCAATCGACACTTTTACAGCGTGGTTTTCATGTAAATGATAAATATCGTTTTATTAAAATCGAAAGAAGGAGTTTTTAGATTTTCATCCGGCTCGAAGGACTAGTGTTTTCTAAAACTTATCCCATTATTTTTGCATGTCATTATCAATTACATCAGAATACTTAGTCTAGATGATACTTAAATGAACTTTAAACTTTGACAATAGTTCAAATGACGGTACTAAGACGTCCACGTTTTATCTAAGTTTTGTAATGCGTAGGTTTTGCCTCTGTTAAGCCGAGGTTTATTTTAGTTTTGGTAATAAGACCGAGATAATTTAAAACCTGGACTTTTCTTCGGTCATACAAACAAACAGTATGACAATTCATTTATAAAGTTTCTAAAATCCACAGAAAGTAACAAAATTATACACACAACATCCGAATAAAAAAAAATGGCGACTTTAAAGAAAGCAAGGAAAAACAGCGAATAAATAAAAATCCCTCAAAGGCGAAGATCGCCTGTCTTTGGAATATCCCGTTCCAAAGGATGTGCTCAAGCGAGGGTATCGGTTACTTGTTAGGGAGCTAGAGGAACTTATTGGGAAGGAGGTGATATATTATTTTCTCTTTAAACCTGGCATGTGATATCCTTTCGATCACGTGCTTATTTATGCCAAGTTTAGCTCACTGAAACTTAGTACCGTGGAGGATACGAAATTATGTTTGATAATTTGCATGATAATTTAATATTATTAAAAATAACCGACAACACATACAATATCTATCGCATCACGAATCATCAGCCTATAATGTTCCCACTGCTGGGACACAGGCCTCCTCTCTGTGAGTGGGACGTGAGCCATTTAATCCACCACGCGGGCACAGTGCCGGTTGGTAGATGTTTTGGTTCTAGGACATGCCAGTTTCCTCACGATATTTTGCGTCACCGTTTTGTTTGAGAGCAGTGGTGATGAAATAAATTACACAAATTAATGCGCCGGGCGGGGTTTGAACTCAAGACCTTATACAATTATTCGGAAGTCGGGACCGATACCACTGGGCCACCACTGCTCTGTTGTCGTTATCGATGTCAAGCAAACGAAAAGACGAAAAGACTTTTGTTATATATGGGAGTGCCCATAAATATTTATTTTTATTTAGTTGTCATAGTGGCAACAAACATACATCATCTGTAAAAAATTTTAACTATCACCTTTCATGAGATACAGCTTATTGACAGACAGACAGATGGAGAGTAAAGTCTCAGTAATAGGGTCCCGTTTTACCCTTTGGGTACGGAACCCTAAAAATACCGCACGACACGGTTGCCGCAGTGGCTGAATTATCTACTGCTGCGCGGCGTGTCGCGGGTTCGATCCTCACGTAGAACAAACAGTTATTTGACCTACAAGTAGTGGTCCCGGGTCTAGGTGTTTGCCATGTGAATTCACCTAAACAAATATTAATTAATATCTAATTTATGACTAGACAAAACATTACAAAACACGAAAACATTCAAACAAAAAGCCACCGAGCTGATACCCCCAAACAACACTATCAATGCCACTTCTCTCTGCCCTCTAGAGATGTACCACGCTGCGTAGAGTTGGGATTCCAGTTACGGATTTTTATTTATTACTGGTGACCAAAGTTTTTTTTAAATGAACAAATATTTAGACACTTTTCCTTTCACTGTCTCTTAGCTATTCCAAAACGCAAAATATATTAAACGTCTAAAACAAAAGAGCAAATGGTTACTGAAAGAAGTAGACCGTAGTACTTAGCCTCACAGAGATCAAAGAAAAAAACATCTATCCACCGCAGTCTTGTCTACATAATCCTCCACAAATTGTAGCTGATCTAAATAAAGGAGCAACATCAACTTTTGTTGTTGTTTATTCACTTAAAAATCCATTACGGATAAAAAGACCAACTAATAAATATGAAGAACGAACGACTTTCATGATAAAAACCTTTTGAAAACCAACACTGAAAAGGAAACCTTATTATTTTCAGGTTACGGCTGAAATTTCAGTGTGTGTTGAGGCCGAGACATTTTAGCGTGTTTTAAAGTAAGAGAGGAGCATGTCAGAATCAATTCTTGCAGCCATTTCTCAATAAAGTTTCGCGAAGGAAGTGAACACATGCATTGAGGCTTTTAAACTTTGACGTATATTACATACGGCTGCGGGTAAGTTCTTTACATATAAACAATTTAAGATCTTTTTGGAGTGACGTTTAAAATTGTTGGGTTACTATATTATTTTGGGGTATTTTGGTATTTATCATTCACAGAGTACGTCTCTTGTTGACTTGAATGACCCTGGCGGTTGAGTGTGTAATGGTCACTCAAATGTCTCGCTGATGGTGGCGCGTGTGTCGGATCATTTAACTCCCTTCAAAATGGTTGTGCTGAATGGTGCTGATACATGTGTCATGTTCGTGAACGGCCGCTGTCAGTTGGAACTGGTCATCTCTTAGCTGCCACGGTTTATTTTAATATATTGTTTTTTTTTTCTGAATTGTCTTTGTTTTAAATTTTACTATGGACACTTTTAACTTGCTACATCGTCTCCCATATTATATACCATCTAAGAATGAATGATGTAACAATGATTCTGTAATAATTTTGGCGATCTAAAAAGAGTGTCCATGGAGTTTCTTGCACGTTCCTCTCCATAGAGATCTACTTCTTGGAATGGGCATCTACGGTACTTTCACAGTTTTTATGTCTTTTAACTGGGACTGTAGCACTATAATTTTGTAGTGTTTAATAATATTTTATTTGTCTTTGACAGTTCAAAAGTGCCTGTAACAACTGGCTTATCCTACTACTATTATAAAGGCGAAAGTTTGTAAGTATGGATGTATGGATGTTTGTTACTCTTTCACGCAAAAACCACTGAACGGATTTGGCTAAAATTTGGTACAGAGATAGTTTATAACCTGGATTAACACATAGGATAGCTTTTATCCCGATTTTATGTTCCCGTGGGATAATTTTCGAGTTGTAGCGGGTGAAGCCGCTGGCAACAGCTAGTTTGAAATAAATGCTGTGATTTAGCTCTCAACAAGTCAATGTTTATGGTTAAGCCTCGCTTGCCTGTATTGGTACGTAGGTGTTCATTTCAGTAACTAGTTTATCCCATGTCTTGGAGAGCATGCTAAGTCGTTTTGTCTCGGCTGTACATCTTTGACAGTCGTTCAGAGACCCCGATATATCTAGAAAAGAGGTAGCTTCTGAGATGAGTACGATACTTTACGACTCTGGTTCCAGTGTACGAACCTCTAATAGCAATAGACTTGGTGTTGCCCGCGGTTGCGCTCGCCCTCTGGACTCTTAATAACTTATAACTATATCTACGGTCCCGTCAATCTATAAAGCCAAACTATCCAAATTGAAACAGCAATTTTGACGTGAAAACGGAACATGCTGAAAGCTCAAAAGCTGTCTGTCTGTAATGGAGTAATTGATTTTCTCTAAAGCATCTGAATGGAAATGTAATATACCGTTTTTACTAAAACATTGTACAATTCTTGCGGAAAGTTTATGTATATAGTACATTACGGTATTATGTAAATTGAAGAAAATCGGGGACGAAGTCGCGGACACAGTGTTAGTTTATAATAATTATTAGAAAGGTTAATTTTCATTTGAAGCCGGATTGTCTGAAAGCTTTGTAGTAATAATGTCACAATTCTAATGTCCTTTAAAGTACATCCTAGATGGATACTATATCACTACTATAATCACAGTGAACACAGTCATTACGTCACTTCCGGGTAATAAATCAGCTGACTACGATATCCTGGGACTCATCACAGATTTACCCAGCGATGGGCGGAACAGAACCGCCCTGTACAAAGAAAATTACGAGTGTATACTTGGATCTATAGTTTTGATACTTTGTAAGTTATTGGGTCAGTGGAATTTGGACATAATAAAAGGATAATATTTCAACAAATCTTTGTAATAATAATCTAGTAAATTTTTCTGTTTATTTTTTAATTTGTATAGACTTTTGTATAATGTCAGGGAAATCGTTTTTTAGTAAATTGCGAATAGCATGTAATACATTTTATTTTAATTTTTTTCTGCAAACCTTTTTTTTTGTTAAAGGTCATTTGCTAGGTTTGATTCCTACACGGAGCTAATAATTGTATGGCCGACAAGTATTATTTTCGGGTCTGGGTGTTTGTGTATGTGTGTTTCTATGTTTGTAAACGCACCCACGACAAAAAAAAAATTCTAGTGTGTGTGGGGCAAAGTTTCTCAAAAAAGTGACAGTTGACGTTGGAATGGCTTGTGGCATAGAGCTAGAAAATCAGAAAGTAATCATTATTTGCTTATACCGAACACCTCAATCCGACCCTAACCATTTTTTAACTAAGTTAGATACTGTAATACATGATATTTATAAGAAATATAAATCCAGAACTCGCATCGTTATAACAGGTGACTTTAATATTAATACCCTCAAACGAAGTAATATCACTCAGGAATTTCAAGCCATAGCCCATAATCATAATTTAAAAATTCATATTGACGTTGCTACTCGAAAAAAGTCTTGTATAGACCACATATTGAGTAACGTCCCTGACGCAAACGCGACAGTGCTGCCGCTTCATCTCTCTGATCACGACACAGCACAAATGATAAGCTTTCCTTTAAAGCTTCAAACAACACTACCTTCAGTATATCACATTTACAAAAGAGATTACAGTTTAGATAATACGCGTAAATTCAGGGAATGCTTACAAAATCTCTCCTGGACGGATGTTTACATGGAAAATGATGCAAACAAAGCTTTCACCTGTTTCCATGAATTAATATGTCTACTGTACAATCTCTGCTTTCCAAAAGTAAGGGTAAAGGTAACTTTGAACAATAGGGTAAAACGCATGTGGATCACTAATGGTCTTAAACAAAGTTCTAAAACAAAACGTTTCCTGCGATACCAATACTACAAACATAAAAATATAACGAACAAGAATAAATATACCACATATTCGAAACTACTTCAAAAATGTATCTACAATGCTAAGCGAAATTCTAATATAAAATTTATAAATAATAACGACAATAAGTGTAAAGCCACATGGACAGTTATTAAAAATGAAATGCAAAATTCCGGCCCAAGAAATCATATTGAACATATTAAAATTGACAACATCGTACTTACCGAACCAGCAGAAATAGCCTCTGCCTTCAACAAACATTATACAAATTGTATCCCAACACATACTAATTGTACAAATACATGCCGCAGCGATACTCTAACTGCTAACTCGATGTTCCTCACACCTATGTCGGAAAATGAAGTTAGAAATCAGATTCTATCGTTGAATAACACTAACTCTGCAGGTTATGATGAACTTAACACCAAAATTATTAAGGCATGTGCCAATGATATAAGCGGAGTATTGACCCATCTTATTAACCTGTCTTTCTCTCAAGGAGTCTTTCCAACCGCTTTGAAAATATCTGTGGTCAAACCAATATTTAAGAAGGGCGAAAAATGTGACATGAATAATTACCGCCCCATAACTCTGATACCCATCATGTCAAAAATATATGAGAAATGCATGAATGAAAGAATAATTGGCTACTGTGAGAAATATGGTATTATAAAAAGTGAACAGTTTGGCTTTCAGAAACATAAGTCCACGTCTTTGGCAATATTCTCTCTTTTGAGAACAATACTCAACAGCCTTAATAACAAACACCTAACAACGGGTCTGTTCTTTGATCTATCAAAGGCCTTTGATCTTGTGTCACATAGAATATTATTGCAAAAATTAGAGATCATCGGTATTAGAGGATTGCCACTTCAGTGGATAACGTCGTACCTGACTAACAGACAACAAAGTGTCATTATCACGAAATTAAATAAAATGAGGAATATGACAGACTACTCGTCTGAATATGTAAATATAACACGCGGTGTCCCACAGGGTAGTATATTGGGTCCCATCTTGTTTCTACTCTACATAAATGACATCGTTAATGTAACCAACCATAAATGCTTTCTTTTTGCTGATGACATTTCTATAATTGTTACTACCGATAAAAAATATAAATCTGTTATTGATCATGAAGCGGACATAAATAATACTATTAAAAATTTAATTATGTGGTTAAATAATAATAATTTATCAATTAATCTAAATAAATCAGTTTATATACAATTTAATCAATCTTATAATAATCAATTTAATTTTAAAATGGACATACCTAAAATCAAACAAGTGGCCGCAACTAAGTTTCTAGGAGTCATCATTGACGAGCAACTTAACTGGAAAGCTCAAGTTGAAAGCGTATGTAGCAAAATAAATAAGTTTGTTTATGCTCTGAGACAAATTAGAAAAGTGACTAACATAAAAACGGCTGTGATGTCATACCGCGCATATGTTGAGTCTTCTCTGCGGTATGGACTAATAATGTGGGGAAATAGTACTGACTACAATAGAGCATTTGTCGCCCAAAAGAAATGTTTACGAGCTATATACGGGATTCCGTCTGATGAATCTTGTCAACCGGTGTTTAAGGAGCTTGGTTTGTTATCATTACCTGCATTATACATTTACGAAGCATGCATGTTTGTTCGGAAATATAAATAAATTTTCAAAACAGCAGGAGAAATAAATTCGAGAAGTCGGCGTGACCAATACAGGCTAGTGCTGGATGAGCTCCCCAGATCAGCTAAATATAATAAAAATACTTCTGCTATGTGTGTAAAAATTTATAATAAATTACCAAATATATTAAAAGCACTAAATTTCAAGCAATTTAAAACAAAACTATATGAATGGCTCAATAATAATAATTTTTATAATATTAATGACTTTTTGTAATTTAAATAATTTTATTGTATTGTACGAGTATGTCAAATTGTATAATAGTTGTAAGTAAGTTTGCATGCTTAAGAATTAAGCAAAACATGTTGATCTAAAATGTTTAATAACACCCTGTATACCATGTTTTATGCAAATAAAATATATCTTATCTTATCTTAAAAAAAAAAGTTAGTGACGTAGTCCAATATTTGTTTAATTTAAAAATAAAACTAAATAATTTTACCAGATGCAGTATGTATGTACATATTTGTTAAAAATCTCAAAAATAATAACTTCTAAAATCTTGTTTAATTTTTCCTCAACACCTAAAATGCAATCATCAAGCCAACATCACTCGGCTCTCAAAGGCATTGCCAGCATAAAAAATGTCATGCAATTTTAACCCCCTCTAATGCCAGTAATACAACGAAATAACCCGAAAAATGGCAGTGTTGCCAGTGAATCGTTGGGGGGAGATAAAAATATATGCGTCTCGAAATGACAAGTAGGTTGCTATGTTGTCATAGATAAGATAAGGGTTGGATTGGGTGACAATGGCGTGATAACTTCGGAAACCCTTCTTTGTTGGGGTTTTCAAATCTAGTTTTTAAGAACTGATAAGGAAAACGGGTTTGCATATTTTTCGGAGGCAAGACTTTTTGAAGCGATTTCTTTGGTTGAGTAGACGTTTATGTTAATCTTGAGCTCGAGGTTGAAGGTTCGATTCTTAGCTCGGGTAAGACGATATCAATTCTCGTAAAGTTATTAATTTATGAAACGTCACCTTGAGACGTTAGAAAAGGATTGAAGAATTCAACGCAGTAGGTTTGAACCTCGATAGCTCGGTTGGAAAGAGCATCGGATGCAATGAATGGTACTGGTCGCAGGTCCGAATCTTCGTCGCAGTTCGTTCATTTTTCTTTTCAAAAGAAAAGCTTTGAAATTCGCGACGCATTATATGGCATTTATATTTAGAAAAATATGACGTTATTATTTTTTTACAATGTAGGTACAGAGGATCATTCAAACCCAAAATATGGATATTTGCTCAAAATCAGCCTACTTTCTAAACTCAGGCCTCTTTTTTTGTGAGAGGGACTGGAATTCATCAACCATTGCGGGATGGTAGTTATCACATATATCTTTGATTTCCCCACGAAGTTACCTTCACCGTAGGTTCCTTAAAAACCTGAAGACAAAGAAAAAACCATGAGTTTAATCTGACTTACTCGCGGGCAGGCCCAAAAGTCAATAGCTAGTACTGTTGCGTGTAAAACTTAACAACGCCAAGTTATTGCAAGTCAAAGCAACACTTTCACGGAAACTAAACAAATCATTTCAACATGGGTAACTCGTAAACTTACTTTGAAATACAGGAAGTGACGCAAGTGCCAGTTACCGGAACTACACACCTTTTATTTTATGAAGTCAATAAACCTTATGTGACCATACCGCGTGTTACGGGAAAGAACTTTGAAAAATATGTTACTCTATGACCAAAGGTTTTATGATTTTGTTTTTCTATGGTAGTTATAGGTATAGACTACGAGTATGTTGGTGTTTCTATTTTTTTCTGCTGCTGTTTAAAAAAAGGAAGAAGAGCTCAATCCGACAGAAAATGTTTTTTTTTAAGATAGCAAATCAATCACGATGCGACGGTATCATACGACATAATATCAGGGCTGTACCCATAAAAGGGCGGCGGTTTATACGAGTAGTAAGAGTCACGGGTAAGGGCTCAGAACAAAAACATGCCAAAATCTCGATCAAAATCTAGTGTGCATGTACCTAGTGAAATAAAAAAAAACATAATGTTTAACTACGTACTAAAACAAATGCAAAAAATATTGTAAAGGTAGGTACTTTTCTTTCGGAAGTCGGTGGCAAAGTAATTAAATTCTTCACTTTACTTCCATAAAGTGCATTTATCACCAACCAATTTCCTATTTGAACAAATTCAAACCTAAACACAAAACTTCCACCCGAAACATTACAAAAAAATATTAAATCTAAAAATTAGCTACAGAAACCATTTTGCCACAGTGCTACGCACTTTGACACGATATAAACTGGCAATCAGAGGAGTGCGGTGTTGGAGGGAATCCTCATAAATCCGGCGTCGACTTCACTCCGGCCTTATTCAATCTCCGGGGGAATGGGGGCCGAGGATATCGTAACACTGGATGAGACATAGGGTTTTTCGAAGCATTCATTTGAGGAATTATTTGGTTCTGTGTATTTCGTGGATTACAAAAGAGGTATGTCCAGTAAAGGTTTTATTTTTAATCCGAATTGTTCATGACTCAGCATCTATAAAATATTAGATGACACGTTGGCGCAGTGGTTGGGTAATTAAATGCTGTGCAGCGTGTCGATCTCCGCACGGAACAGATATTTGGCTAGCAAGTAGGTAGTTGTTCCGGAGGTTTGGGTGTTTGTCTATGTTAGTTTCTATGTTTGTAAACGCACCCACGCTCCCACTCACACCCACCTCCACCCACACGCACAGGGGAAATTCCTAATTCGGCGCAAAGTTAAGAAAAAAACGTGTCGTGTGACAAACGTGTTCGATTTCATTAACTTGTAGGTGATTAATTTCACCACAACTTAAGGATAACATGGTGGGATGCGCATGAAATAAAAATCAACAATTCAAAAGCAAATCCGTCGGGCCGAACTCCGCCCAAGCAAAGAGACCTAAGGCCGAGACTCCACCAAAGCTGTGCGAGTCGAGACGTGTTTTGAGCGGCCAATAGAATTGCGTTATTGACACAGCTCCACTCCGGCAACGCAATTCTATTGGTTGTTCGAGGGACGTCTCGACTCGCACAGCTTTGGTGGAGTTTCGGCCTAAACCGTAAACTCCAACGTGTCACACTCAAACAATGGGACCACCCAAAACAATTATGTCCGTTGAAGATCTGCAACAGATAAAAAGTGAGGATGTTGTAGCGTCACTCTTGACATTCCTCAAAGAGGGAACTAAAGGCCTTCACCGACAGTGCGTGGTCCTTTCCATGCAATCTCTGTAACCTATGGATGTCCATATGTGCTTTCTCACTGCTGGCGCCAGATCGCATCGCGTTCAGCCTCTACAGCCGCCATATCGTGTCGAAGAGACGGATCATATCGGTGAACTTGGCAGATCATTTCTCAGCAGAGTAGGAAAAATTGTGAGTTCTTTTGACATGCCGCTGAGTTCTAGAGTTGGGATATAGTTTCTACACGTAGTTCTGGCGTTATGTCCGAAAAAAAATAAAATATGCTCTGCCAACTCCGTCGGCAGATCATTTTTCCATCCATCAGTCCTATGAGTCCTCCTACCCAGGGCAGGACAGGAGAGACTGTCAGACTTGTACTGACTAATCCACGGTTTCCTTCAATAGCCCTTTACGTTTCGGGGTTACAGTATACGTTAGTCCCGCGATCTTGGCAGGCTTTGTACTGACACTCTTTGAGGCGCGTGTGGAATACAACGCCCCGTCCACCCGGGCATCGTCGGGCAGCAAGTCACCCATTAGACAACGAGTCGCCCATAAGTAGGTGAAAAGCTTAGCTGCTGTGATTACGGCTTGCCCAGTCAAAATGGTCCTTTCCAGCATTGCCAACTCCATGTAGTATACTTTACGAAGAGAGGTCGTGTTTCGCGGGGCGCCGATATAAAAGTCCACTTTATAAAGGCTGACCGCAGACGATCGCTTTTGTACGTTTGTCTTGTACTTGCAACCTCGGAAACTTTTAATGTGTAGCTTTGAATTGGGGTTTTGAGGGGTGAAGGTGATTTTTCATTTTATCTTTTTCTTTTTCGATCCTTAAAATCACCGCTGTGTTTTCAATTCTACGCTTTCATAACATAACAGTATTGAACAGATTAGTCACTGTGTGTTAGATAAATGGAAATACTTAGTTCAATTAAATAAATTATTGAATCAGGCGTTACTTTGCGGAAATCCATGACATTAAATGTTATGAATAATATATAGCTTTAATTCCGCGACAAAAATCCAGGCCTGTTGCAGGATGCAATCAAACCCTATGCAGTCATGCATATGCACATGCAGAAAAGGAATCATGCATTTGCACAAATGCAACAAACAGAAATACATGCCATGCAATCAAACCTATACTCAACACCTGTTTTTTTAGTACTTAGTTCTCTGTTTTATTCTTTGTGACAAAAAGAATCTAAAATTAATTATACTTCATTCCTGTATTACTTAATTATATAATTATTATTGTTTCCACAATTATCATAGGAAGGTAATTATTGTGGAAAACTACATAATTTTATGGTACATTTCGAAGTATTTTTGCAATTTTTGTAAAAGTGTAACACGCAAGCCATCTTGCATTCATTGCACTTTAATGGCTAACTTTACGAAAACCGGAATGTTTATTTGTTTTTTTTAGATTTTAACTCTAGCATTCAACCGATTGGGATTTGCTGTAGCATTTTATGATCTCTATAAAATAAAAGCATAAAACGGTGCGGAGTTTGTACCAATTGTTCGTTGAGATCTTAGGAGCTATCAAAATATACCACAGTTCACATTGCACAATATATTTATTCATGGTTATGCAAAATTTGCTTTTTTTTGTTTTTTTTTTTCTTGAATCTGCAAATTATGATAAAAACAATACTACCTCCCTGACTAACGAGCATTCGCGTCCATTTGGTATAGATTTGATACAAGGTGCGCATTGTGATACTCAATTGTCTTCTGTCACTGATGAAATGTTCGAATGTGTAACGTTACATTACAGGTGAATGCTCGCGGTGAAGGTGCGCCTTTAAGCTATTGTCAAACAGACAGGCAAAGCGAATGCGATCTAAAGCGTCTTTATTTGTAATATTATATTGAATTATTTGAATCCAGTGACATAGGAAAACGAAAGCGATTCGATAGTCTATGTGACGGGACGCCTAGCTTCGCGTTCGCCTATCTGTTTGACAATAGCTTTAGAGATTATTCTATGATAGTTGTTATTTTCTGTATGAGATTTAATCGTATTCTAGATTATGAACAGTCACTGTTGTCAACCCTATTATCAACCTGTTCAATAGCTAAATAAGCTTGATGATTTAAAACGAGAAAGGGTTAATTAAGTGATTACCTATACTTCACTAATATTTGCTAAGACCCTGAAACAATCATAAACTTTGAGTATAGAAATATCTCTTCTGTCTCAAATCTATGATAAGTACCTCGCCCACATTTTAACACTATCCCAGTTACTAACTCTCCGCCCATAACTTAGAATAACCGTAAAACATTCGACAAACGACTAAGTCGTTTAACTTTAACTCATTTTCAGCTTAGCCACCGTAAAAGATCTGGTTTAACGCCATTGCATCTAAGATGGCGGGAGATTTACCGCAGTGTTGCCAATCTCCGCCGGTAGATGGCGCTGTGAGACACGCTCGTAAATGTTTTTATAGTCATTCGTGCGGCGACAGGCAAGCGGTGCACACGTTTGTCGGATATTGAAGTCAGTGATTTTATCATGTTGAAATCTGGTTTAAATAATGATTTTTCTTGTTTGATAATATTATTTTGTATTTTACTGAATCTTTTATGTTTTTTTTTTGGGCGGGTATTTCACTAGCAATTCAGCTTATTTATTAATTCAGACATTATTCTTATTTATATTGGCGTTTTTGCTGCTATATTGATTAAGAATTTACTTTCTCACGACCGAATACAAAATCAGATTGTTAAATGTAATTTTTGCACTATCACTGCTCGTAACGGGTGCCTACAAAAATCTCCACGTGCGCCCGTGGACTGGAGTTCCCTCTCGGATACGTTCGGGGGGAGGACCAGTTTTTCGGGCCGGTGCACCCTGGGATGCGGGCGAAAACTCTTCTAAGGGGTCTCTTTGCCCGTATGCAAATAGCCTGTCGTGTAGACACTCCAACGCGTGTCCCTCTGATTAGCAGAGGGCACAGTGGCGAAGCGGGCTTGCGGACGGCGAGTGATGGGTAGCTCGCCGTCCGACCAAGGACCAAGCCATGGTCGGTGGTGCGTGGTGTTTCGCGCCAAGTGCCTGCTGGGGTCGCGGGTTTTTTCTTATCCCAGGATACCGTGGCCCCGGAACGTAAAGGGCATAGGAAGGAGCATGGGTGGAGTGGAACAGGAGTCGGTAAGAGTCTGACAGTCCCTTCCGCCCCACCCAGGGCGGGAGGACTCATTTGACAACTTTACCACCTAAAAAAAAAATCTCTGCTCATGTGACTGCATTCGATACAGTCGCGGGTACGTCTTCAAAGGATCTATGGATGTACACACAAAGGCGTAACAATTACCCCCCATCAAGAGTAACTAATAAAGTTTGTCGATGCATCCGTCGCGTGCCGTGTTGCCCATTACAAGCAAACCCGCAGGAAATTGAATGTTGAATGCGGATAGTATGCATGTCGATAGATTTAGAGTTGCAGTTTGAGTACTTTAAATACAGCGTAACGTTTGTATTTACCGAATGGTTGTGTAGAGAGGTCGTATAGATTTTCAGGGTTTTTGAGTACCATGTTATACAACATTATTTTTTGTTTATGCGAAACCCGATACACCTGTCCAATACTTTTGAGTAAAGAATCTATATACAAAATTTTGAAACCGTATCATGAAAAATCACATAGTTATAAGCTTGTAAAATACCGGGTTTTTCGTTCAAAAACATGATTATTTCGCGGTACAACCGCGTAAACCGCGTCTCCTGTGTTATACACTCGTGATAATAGTTTGGCAATAGGTACATAACCGTATGGTGATTGTATTGTATTTAATTGGTAATAAAAATTAATTAAAAAATTTTTGAAAAAAAATATAACATGGTGTAAAAACTATTGGAATCGATTCAGTTACTGATTCTGAACAAACTATATTCAGGTTTCGCATATACTAAAAATAATGTTGTATATACCAAAGTCCCATGCTAAGAATTTCTCCTGAGTCACTTATCTAACTAGTATTACTTAGGATTGATCGTCGTATCCCAGTAGTTCAATTGCCTATTTCCTTTTGAAACTATTGGGATTTTTTTCTCCCAGTAGTTCCATGGTGGAAAGATGGTTGTTTGTTACTCTTTCACACAAAAACTGCTTAACAGATTATTTATTTTATTATATTCATATTTATATACCTAGTTCATTTTGTTTTACGTTTAAACTATGTTCTTTGATGACTTTAGCTTATCCTCTGGAACTTAACGGATTTGGATATAATTTGATACACAGATAGTTTAGCTAATCAACACTTACACACGCAGAGAAAATACTAGAAATTCTGGTTGCAACCGTGACAGCAAGACTCACTAGTTGACTTTACAACATTTCTAGTAATGAATACTAAGTCCTTGTTGTATCTACTACTTACTTAGTATTTATTTAAGTCAACTAGTGAGGTGGTTGCAACCAGAAGTTCTCGTATAGGTAGCCAGACATTTCTCTGCGTGCACGTGGGGTACTTTTGCTCCCGTTATTATGTTTCCATTGGGGTATTAAATTTAAGCGAAGGTCAAAGCAACTTGCAACTGCTAGCAGTACCTTTATAACTATAACTTCGGATTCCATCCAATTGTCATATTTGAGTCCTCCATAAAAAATATAAAGGCGAACTGTATACGATTCTCTTTTATGTGACATTATAAGGCAGAGGCTTGGCCGTCCAGCTTTACGATGGGTGATAGGACGAGTTTTATTTCATTTTTATTGACACACTACGGATCACTACGAGCAGAGACGTGGGGCCCGTAGAACTTAGTGGTGGTCACAACAGTAGTGTGAAAAGAAGGGCTTTTATTGATGTAACCTTTTGGTAAATTAATTACTTGGACTTTCAGCTCAGATGTGAACAGGCATAATTAAGAATAGAATAGAATAGAATACTCTTTATTATGCACACCAAACAAATTACAAATATAAAGAATATCTTACACATAGGGTGACACAATAGGCGGTCTTATCGCTAAAAGCGATCTTTTCAAGACAACCTTAAGTTATATTTTTATAGGCATTAACGCCTCCGTCCCGTCTTCGCAAAGATATTTTTAAAAAACGAAATGTTCACCAGCGAGCAGGGTTTGAACCTGCGTTTTCTGGATAGCTACTGCAGATGCCTTTTTTTTTTTTTTAGCGTGGTAAAATCATCAAATGAGTCCTCCAACCCCGGGCAGGGCGGGAGGGACTGTCAGACTTCTACTGACTAAAATCCACGGTATCCTTCATAGCCTGTTACGTTCCGCGGTTACGGTAAGGGAATAATCCCGCGACCCCGGCAGGCTTTGGCCCTCTGAGAGGGGGGCCCCATCATTATGCTGACGCTCTTTGAGGCGCGCGTGGGACACAACGCGCCGTCGACCCGGGCATGGTCCTTGGTCGGGCAGCGAGTTGCCCTTTACTCGCTGCCCGCATGCCCGCACTGCAGATGCCTTAACCAATAATTAGGCCATCGCAACCACTACTCTCGAAACTGAATTTCTCATTCCCTATCCAGAAGACGCTGGTTCCAACCCTGCTCGCAGCTGAATTTTTCGTTCCTTTAAAATATACATAATTCTGTCGCCAATATAGATAAAGTTCATCAAAGCTTCTTGTTGTGGAAAAGAATATTATTCTCAAATAGGATTTGAACTTGCAACGTTTTGATAAGGTACACCAGAAGTCTGCACTTAAGTTGCTGTCTGAATCTTTGTAACCAAAAAAAAGCTTAACAATTCGAGACGTAGAGTTCCAATCTATCTATAGGCAAATAAAAGAAGCAGAAATAGTATCAAAAATAATAATTATGTCGATGGACTGCTATTTTTCTTGCTCTTTTGCCAATACATTTAATAATGTAACAAATAAGTAATAATAATAATATAAAAATGATTTAAAACAGATTTGGCTAAATTGTCTTTAAAGAAAAAAATACGAGTATAGCTATAAATTCAGACTAGATTTGAATCCACAAACATGGCCGATATTTCTACGTCATCCCAATTTTTCTAATAGAAACTCAATTCTTATGGGTTCTCAAAATCAGTTTTAAAAAACCCCGTGACCATATCCACACTAAGTGGCAGCAAGCTAGACTAGTGAGAACGCACTGCGCGGTTCCGCCACGCGAAGTGCACTGCAAACATTAGCGGACAACCTGACAAACAATACCGCTGCGCCTACGAGAGCCGCTGCGGACATGAGAGAGACAATATTAGTAAAGAAGAGACGTGAAATCTATGCCACAAAAGATTTTAAGTTTTAAAGAAAGAAAATAAGTTTATTTGGCAAGCCTCAAGCACACAATTACAGTTAAAATTACTAGAATACACTGAATGTAGGTACAGACTAGTCTTTTCCCAACTGTATTATGGTTACCTTCCAGTCGAACCAGATGCAGCTGAATATCAGTATTTTACATGGAGCGACTGCCTGGTGGACCTCCACAACCCAGTAACTGGGTAATACGATACCCCATGGTAAGACTGGTTGTCAGACTTTAGAGCTTCTGACTAACAGAAACGACTGTCAAAGATCTGCAACGGCAGCCGGGACCAACGGCTTTACGTGCTTTCCGAGGCACGGAAGACACTCAATATGACAGATGGTCACCCATCCAAAGGCCAACCTCGGCGAGCGTCAGCCTGTGCGGCTGTAATTATTTAGCCACGAACTCCTCAGTTTTTAGAGTAGTTCGTATGTAGGAGAAGTTTTTAAACTGAAGTGGTTATTGAAGTGAAAACTTCTTTAGCGGCGTTGTACACTTTTTCTGTAATGGGTAAAAAATTTAAAACTCGCGTCAGGGTCACGTGACCAAAACTCGCGTCAGGGTCACGTGACCCTGATCGAAAATGAGTAAGACGTCATTCAAATTAAAAATAAAACATAGTAACAAAAAAGTTTTCACTTCTACCGGCACTCCTGGAGTGCAACCTTTTTTTTTATTAAATACCATAAAGTAGCTGTTGCCAGAGCTACAACTCGAATATTACCCCACGGGAACATGGGATTCCACAAGAGTCTGACAGTAGCTGACCTTAGAGCGGGCCAATGTGAGCGCCAAACGCGGTCGATATCGATGATCGAGTTTCGTAATGACAACTCATGGTAAGTATGGGTAATACAGTCCGGGTCAAAATTGTTCGGTAAAACATCGAATGCTCGATGCTCTTTACAAATGAATGCTCAACTTCACGAGCACTTTAAGAAGTAGCATAATATTGAAGCATTTTGAATGGTGAATATACTAAATCGATATGAAACATAATATTTATATAGGTATGCATATAATATTGGGGGAGAGAGCCAATAGATTCGCCGCCTCGGGCGAGGACATGTTAATATGAAGAGCCTTTTATTGCTTCACACAGATCGTGCGATGTATAAGAACTTATAACAGTTTTATTTGATCTATCTTCTTTGTTTTGGGTAATGAATTTCGTCAGAAACTTGCCTGTATTCTTTATAATGTTTAAGATATTTCTGTGAATTATATGTTTTTAGATGGTAAAATTATTTAAATAAGTCCTCTCACCGTGGGTCAAGCGAAAGGGACTGTCGAACTGTATTAAATCCGCGGTGTTCCTTCAATAACCCTTTACGTTCCGGGGTCACCTGCTTGAAAGTCTCGCGACGGCAAGCGTTTGGGCCCCGTCAGTGTCACATTAATTCATACAAAGTATTAGTATTTAATTTGGTACACAGATCTAGAAAATTATCAAAGAAATTATTATCCATAGCATCTTATACACAATTATATTACTAGGTATACCATTGTTGAAAATCTACGAGTATATTTCTATGGAAAAAATCAATCTATTTTACATGTATCACTTATACTGTTCAAAACTGTTCTCAGATAACTTTTTCGACTGCTATGTATCTTAATTATTTCACAAAACTTGGCATATCCCACCAGCCCCCTTCTATCATCGCACATCTTGACGCACGGCAAATTACCATCCTCACCTTATTTGCTTTGCCACCAATTCGCACTAAGCGTTTCCAAACGTCTTTTATAATGCGGACAGCGAAGGAGTGGAACTCTCTTCCTGCGTCTGTGTTTCCGTACGCATACAACCCTAATCTCTTCAAAGTTAGAGTGAACAGGCGTCTTCTGGGTAAGTTCGCTCCACCGTCGACCTTGTCTTAGTCATTCCTGACCTAGACTAAGGTCAAGAGCAAACCCATCTAACATAAAAAAAAACTTGAGAGGTGTCAAGGGACACCCGGATGCAACGAAGTTAACAAAAATAATCGTCGCAACACCACACTGTTCAATGCGAAATAGAAAGACGAAACGTAAATATCTGGCTTGCTTTCTATCAGAGAGAGAGAGAGACAGAGAAACATGTGCACGCCGCAATACGACAAGAGTCACGAGGAACGGGGATTGAGTGGGGTTGAGGCAAAAAAGTGTCGTGCCAACTTTTCGTAAGATTTTTTTCCGTCTAGCCCTCTTTCACAACGCGCGATAAGGAACTTCGTTCCAATAACTTGGAATGCATTACACAGCATGTAATACGAAGTTTTATGAAAATGGTTCAGTCATTTCGGACAATAAGAATTCACGTTTTCATGTTTAAATAATAGTCTAGTAGTGGACTCACACAACACAATCATCTAAAGTAGATACCAAAAATAAATAAGAAATCACACTACTCCACTCACTTCTGTTTATATACAATATTGGGTTTAGTGCAACCGTGGCCCCTTCCTGCAACGCGCGTAGATTTATTTATGAAGTATACCATTTCCCATAAATATCCAATCTTGGGTATTGCGACTTTATTCCGAATGTTCGGTAGAAAGTTATTGCGGTTTCGAGTAAATACTGCTGGACATTATTCCATTTTGATTAGTTGTTTGTCCGCATGCGGGATGTGAGAGATTTCTGTAAAGCGTGCCATTGGGCCCGCATTCGGGGAACAGTTTTCATTAGTTGATAGGGCCCGCATGCGGGGTGCGAAAGATTTCTAGAACGCATGCCACAGACCCCGCATTCGGGGAACCGTTTTCATTGTAGGAAAACCTCCATGGTCGTCGCCATTTATTGACAAGAGTGGCAGACCCGCATATCGACCGGTGAATTTCATTGGTCGATAACACGATCGGTAAAAAGTAAGCGGGAAATCACCGCAGACTGTGTAACGAACACGTATCGACTTGTGACTTTCATTGGTTGTTATCTCGCATGCGAGGACTCCCCGTATGCTGTATACGGAACGAGTTAACGACCAATAAAACTGCGCCATGATCATGTTCAGTTCGATAGTAGATACTATTACCGTCTTACTACAAAAAGTTAAATAATCTGTTGAAAACTTGTAAACAAGTCAACATCAAATGTCAGCAGTTGTCAAACATGCGGTTTGTTTTTACATTTTTAACTTTTTCTGAACATGTAATCTCTTCTCTAACGTACCCACGTTAGAGAAGAGATTACAGTTACAAATATTTAAAGTTAGATACACAAAGACCCTGAACAACTACTTAAAAATCAAACGAATATTTATTTCGTAAGGAAATCGAACCGGCAACAAAAGAATATAGCAGTCGAATACTTATCCACTGCGACAACCGTCCCATTACGTTTAATGTCACGGCTATTTAGTTTTATAACATTGTGCAAATGTGCACCTTAGTTTATGCCAAATAAACTTAGGTATTTCCTTTCTTTCTATAACCTATTGTAAAAGCACTAGCAAATTAAATACAAGAGCCATTTCTATCAGCTATCTCAATACTTTTACATTTCCGAACACTAAAGTCCATACATTCGCAATTCTTTGTCCGTACCAACGATTTACAGTACTCTCTATACGTACATCGGCACAACATAATCACTAAAGAAATACAGAAGAAAAGTTAAAAAGTTCTCACGTACGTGCGTTGGGTTCAAACACTTCTCCTGAGCAGTTAAAGTGGACCGAACTATCTCACTTTCAACGGCCTCACCTCTCGATATAAAGTAGCCAAGTTAGATTCAAAGGCTTGGGAAAGGTGGATGTGACATTTTTAAAAGTCTTTGCGAAAACATAGGTACCCTACCGGTTTGTTTTAGTTGGCGAAAGGTTTGCGTACTATCTCGTCTGATGACGCAAAAATATCAAATGTGTCCTACCCATGACGAGGCCTGAGGGACTGTCAGTCTTGTACTGACTAAAATCCACGATGATCCTTCAATAGTCTTTTACGTTCCAGGGTCACAGTTACCTGATGACACAGTTCCGCGACCCGGGTTCGTTTACTTATCCTTAAAAATAAAATTTATACAATCGAAGGAAATGCAACTTGAAAATAAAGTTTTAAAACTTCCTTATAACTTCTACGGGCATTCGGGGCCCCAAAAGACTGTGAAGCTTATGACAGTTGCCGGGAAAAGTCCAAGAGGTGGCCTACATAGATATGCATACCTCATCTATCTGTATGTACATGCATCAAGGCTATAGTCTCTTCAAAGCAGAGACTAGCCTTGATGTACCTACATACAAAATAAATCAAATCAAAGCATTTATTTCAAGTAGACTCATAGAACAACAAAATTATGGTGCAGGTAGAGTCCCAGTCACAAGACATAATAACTGTGAAACTACAGTAGATGCCCATACAAGGAGTAGATCTCTCTATGAAGAAGAACGGGCAAGAAATTCCATGGGCACTCTTTTAAGATCGCCAAAATTATTACACAACATTTTGAGATGGTACATTATGTGAGAACAATGTAGCAAGTCAAAAGTGTCCACTGTAAAAATTACATACATTATGAGCACCTCGTCCACGTGTTCAAAGCTCCATGTAAAAGGATGCATCAGTATGCTCCCCACCGCCTCTAAACGCCGGACCGACTTGCAATACTTATAGCAGTTTAGTGTTGGACCCAGTATTGTATTACACGGAGTATTATGTGCATAGCAGTGGAGGGCTGCTTACGTGACCACCCGGACTTTGAATATTTTTCAATTATATTACTTTGTTTCTTTAAATATAAACTTGTTCTGGGATTATTTGTTTGTTGTGTAGAATTAATAGTGTTGTCGAACAAGGATTGTTATTTTTCGCAGAAATATTAATATAGGATGACTGGTAATTAGTGTACGATAGTTTGCTTAGGGTGCTCCCACATCTAACGACGCGGATTCGGATTTTTCCGTCGCCCTTTCTGTCTCGGTCTAGCAAATGGCATTTCTAAGCGACAAAAAGGGAAAGGGTGACGGAAAAATCCGAATCCGCGTCGTTAGATGTGGGAGCACCCTTAATGTACTGAATAGCTGATATTTTTTTCACGATTTCGGCTTTGCTCCCATTAAAAAAATTGTTTGTTCTCATGAGCACAATCACGTGTTTAAGTATCGAACACTAATTACCAGTCACCCTATATAGACTAGGTTTTTCATGACTTTGTAATATTTCTAAACAATGCGACACACACGTAAAGTCGTACCTATTGAACTCGAAAGGCAGTAGAAATGTATATAATTATACAATGATATATATTTCTCGCAGTTGTGTTTAATTTACATACAAGTCGACGAGTCTAAATTCTATCCTTGAAAATGTCAATAGTTGGATATTTTAAGGTTTTTTTGAAGTGTATGGTTTTCATGGCTTGAAGAAGTAGATAGTAATCATGTTCAAATTATTATTTGTTCTACAACGACTTATGTATGTACAAAATTTTAAGTAAGGCATTTCGGTAACTGCCCGGGCCACGAATGAAGTCCTTTTGACACGGCGGCGGCGGGCGCTAGT
The DNA here is from genome assembly GCA_036375495.1 of Agrotis segetum. Lineage (NCBI taxonomy): Eukaryota > Metazoa > Arthropoda > Insecta > Lepidoptera > Noctuidae > Agrotis > Agrotis segetum. Next base: position 350,436 of record JAQSVV010000065.1, read on the forward strand.
GTCATAATGTTATTACATCAAATAACATTTAAAAAATTGTACTAACACAGATCATAAGTGGTGGCACGGGCTCTGTCATTTTATTATTTTGTTGACTTTTCCAGATAGAATATTAAATTATCTATTCTCTGTTCTCTATATCATAGAAACCGACAGGTCAGGCTGGTTTAGGAGTCAAACTAGTTACCGAAGATCTACTTCCCGACTCCCCTAACTATCTAACCACGAACACATTAACAAGTACCACGGAGTAAGTAACTTATGAAGTCCTCACCCATTTACGGCTGGAAGAACCAAAGATTATATCATAACATCACACACATGTCTCCTACCGTTGATACACCAGTGAGTTCAGCGCGAATGCAATTTGAAAACCATAATTGAATTAGTTAAGGTGGAAGACTTTACATAGAAAGTAGGTAATAATGGGTAAATTACTGTACAGTATTGATTTCATTCATTTCGTCCGGCAGTGCGCCATTGATATAAGGTGGGCGCTTTGCCGATAGCTTTATTGTACGCACGGCTAAGGAGTGGAATTCCCAACAGCTGCTATAACCTTGGGATCTTTGAGCAGTGGTGGCCCAGTGGTATCGGTCCCGACTTACGAGTTTGACTTTACACTTGAGGGTTTAAACCCCGCCAGGCGTATTACTTTTCATCACCACTGCTCTCAAAACGGTGAAGGAAAACATCGTGAGGAAACCGGCATTTCCTAGAGCTAAAATTCGAAGACATGTGACAATCACCAATCCGCACTGGGCCCGCGTGCTGGATTATGACCCACTCCCTCTCACAGAGAGGAGGCCTGTGCGGCCTGTCCCAGCAGTGGGAACATTGTAGGTTGATGATGAATGCTCTCACCCTGTGCGAAGCAATAAGGACTGTCAGACTGATACTGACTAAAATCCACCGTGTTTCTTCAATATCCCTTTACGATCAGATAGACCGTCACACACCTGTGACATGTTTTATGAACACTCCAGTCGCTAGCTCATCCGTGTCAACTACCAATGTGTAGAGAAGGCACCAAACTTTTCTAATTAAGTTCCCCCAGAAGTTTTTTCGTTATCCAAACTTCCAACACTTTTGTTATGCTTCTAACGTTTGCTTTCGGCAACCGAATACTTATATGTACACATCTTTACTTGTTAGAAAAGTTAATGATATTCCTCTTGATTTAGAAAGAAATCATCTTTTGTTCTGCTTCGTTTTGTTTGTTTTAAGCAAAGAGATTTAAAAGAAACTATAGAGCAGGCATTGGGAAAATTGTCATACAAAATTGTTGATGCCGTGCGTCAGTAGCACTATCTAAGCGTTACACAGCAACGCGACTACTAAACTGAGGGACTTTTTACCTATTGGTAAAAAGTTTTGGATCACAAATTTTTTTGTGATGTCCCTTCATTGCTCGTATATAGTTTAATGTCTTTGGTTTTAAGGATACTCTTAGTAATTTAACAGCTGTTTTTTTTTGTATTTGAAGGGTTGCAGGTTGCATACCCTCTAGGCTAAGGAGAGCATGCTGATTACTTCAGTGTAGCACGCTTGTGGTCCCGGACTATGTTACAAAAACGGAAATCCTATGCTTGGGCCTCAGAGGTTTTTAACAAATGAAATAATTATGTATTTTAAAACCAAAACGTCTCATTGTTTCCGTAACGAAAATTAATACGTTTAATTTTGACTACGTATTAGGTTTTCTATTGTTCATCAAATGGGTTCTCCCACTCAGTGCGGGACTGGGGGACTGTGAGATTTGTACTGACAAAAACCCACGGTAATCTTTCAATAACTCTACAGACTAGGGTCTCGGATACCTGATAAGGCAATCACGCGACCAAGTATTACGAGTATGTTAAGGATTAGTTTACGGTGAATTAGGGAAATCAAAACTTTTATAAATCTTGTACTATTTTCAAAGCTGCATTTTTCTGTGTGATCACGAAAACCAAGAACGATATATCGCTTTTTAGATAAAATCTTTAGGAGTAAACGGAAGAGTGCCTATCACTAGATGATGTCATAATATAGCCCCCCGAGCGTTTGGCGAAACCCCAAGATGCATGAAACATTTTTCGGAGGAACTTCGAAATTTTCTATTCACCTAGTATAAAGCATCCAAACTCTTTTGCTATTAATCCCACTCAATTATTATTAACTTGAAAGTTTGAATGCTTGTTTTCAAATCATGCAAAACAACTAAGCAGATTGGGACTTTTATACACAGGCGGCGCGGGCGCGGCGTCAGCGACAAATTAATTGTCGGCTCGACATTTTTCATTACTTTCCAAAAGACTAATTTTCTCGACGGGATATCGCATGGAATATCGTTAGTTTGATTCGTAGACACTTTACCAAACTCGTGCTCGAGTTAACGAAGCAGCACCTACGCACAATTACAGCCACCCTGACGGGACACAGCTCCTTTAATTTATAAACATCTCTTTGTTCTGGGTATCACAGACCGCCCCTGTGCAGAGCCTATGGGGCGGCGGACGAGACAGCAGCCCATGTGCTCCAACACTGCCCTGATATTTCTTCATACAGGTCAAAGTACTTTGGTAACCGAAGAACTCACCACGAGATCATCGGCAACACGAAGGTGCTGCTGGACTTCCTCGAGGATCTGGGGTGGATCGAATAATATTCCCATCCGCACGCAAAATACGCGCATTTGATGTGGAGTTGCGGAAACTAGCCCGTTATACAATACAATACAATAGTATGATTCGAAACACAACTGTCAATCACTTATGCGGGGGTCACACTAACCGGAATTACTGTTAATTATGGTGATGATGGACGATTGATAGTACATTACTGCCGCGGCCTATAATGGCTACTTTGCTGGTCGCACTGATGATGGCCGACAGCGCAGCTTAGCGCAGCTCCAGGCCGACACAGCGCGGTCAGCATGCAGCACTTGATGGACGAGCTGAGATAAAGGCCGAGGCCTTTACAGCGAGGACAGCAAGGGCTGCATGATGGCCAAGCTGGAAGGCCTAGAGCGTAGCTAAGCTAGCTGGAGGCAATCATAGCGTGACCAGCGAAGCAGACATAGTGGGCCAAGGCTTGTATAGTGCTTTACTCAAAAATGCAAGTACCTAACCTACATAAAACCAGCAAGTGATTTAATTGACTGCATTTCATTTATTACTTCATGAAACGACAAAGATGAAAATAAATAGAAAATACTTAATTTACGGTTTTTATTTGGGCAGAGCTTTCCCTTACAATTATCGTTATAAACAGACACACCAAAATCACTGCTCCTCGCTTTTATATAGCTCGCCGGCTGGCGGCTATTTCACCCGCTCCGCTCAGAATTTGGCGGGGATGGCTCACGTGGTAGGGCAGTGACGTGGCGAGCTGGACAGCTGGCTGGCTGGCTGGCTGGCTGGCGCAGGCAGGCTTGCCTGTCTTTGGCTGGCATCGCTGGCGACATCTGGCGTTACAATCGGCCATCCTGGAACAATTGCTCCCGCAATGGGAACAACAAAACAGTGATTACAAGTCAGCTCAGAGCAAATGGCATATCGATAACATGGACTATAATTTAGCTGTCTAGGAGATCTACGAGATCTTCGTTTTCCTACTGTTGATTCACACTACTGGCGCTATCGGGTATAAAAGCAATGCTACGATATGGTCGTAATAAATCAGCGCATATTGGGCCTGTGAACTTCTTGTATCCTCTAAGACATTTACCTATATATTACAGCTATTATATATTACCTTAATCCTTAGGCAACATACACATGGGCCAGAATATAGATCACCTAACTTAGAATTAACCACGGACTGGAATTAACCTTATTGCAGCAAGGAGTTTGAGCCTGGCAACAAAGTACGTACTTACTAACTACGTACCTAATCGCTTTTTTTTGTAAATTGTACTATTTTTACGCCTTTTATCGCAGTTACGTTTCATTTTCTTGCTAGCTGTTCAAATTCGATTATAATATAGCCCTATTGCGTCTAGATCGCACTGACTCATAAACCAACCTGAATGTGTTGTTTTCAACAACACATTCAGATCTACCTACACGAGCAAACATTAACTCGTATAAATTATAGCCTGCTAAATCATTAACAGTATTATTAATACTCCATATGACTTTGGTAAACTATTGTCCCAAATAAGAGAGGCCTCGCTAAGTTCCGTGGCTCTCAACGCATCGAGAATTGTGCAATTAGAGCGTTCAACCTGCCCATTACACCTAGGCCACGCAATAGCTGTTAACATGTATTTAACTACACACGTACAACAATAGACAAACCTGTAATTTATCTAGTAAATTGTAAAAAAAGCAAAATTTGTGACCCTCACCAGGTAAAACATGTACGGACAAACTAAATTATAAGAACTTGCATGCTTAATTTGTGTGTAAACGCATGTTTGAACAAATAAAATATCTTTATCTTTAACTGTTTTTCTGTTGCGAACTTCTTAAAGTATCTACTGGTAAAGGCCTTACCATGGACAGAAACTACGTGATCTGGGAAACTAAGTAAACTAGAAATGCGTTTAAACTCTAATAATCACAAAACTGAATAAACCTTAGTTTAAACCTGGACTACCAAGTTCAGGCTTATCTGCGGAACCGCGGTTTAAATTTCTCCGTATACAAAACATAGATTAAACCTTGACCTGACCTAGTGCCGTTTTTTTTTTTTTTGAACCATTGTCTAAACAATTAAATCTACAATTTTTAAATACATTTTGTCTGAAATTAACATAAAAACAACAACACAATGAAAAAGTTACTATCAGAAACTTTCACACACATTTGACAGCTACTACTGTTAGACCATGGTTTATCACAAAACCACGACATGTAATAACGTTTGTGCAAACCGTTTTACGAGATTCAATCCTGGGTTTTTAGTTAAACCCTTTTTTTTACGCGCTTTTATTTTGTGATAAGACGGTAATTGTCTTTACAGAATTGACAATACGTGTAGGCTCAGAAACAACGAATTTAGATAAAGAATTTGTCAAAACTAACACTTATTGCCACCCCTTTTTAATTTTGCTCAAAAGGGCTCAAATTATCGATGTCTACCATTTTCATCGGTTTAATTAATAGGTTTAGGGATTTGATGTAATTTGCCTTCTTTTCAACCGTATTCTCTTTTATCGTACACACAATGTAAACACGACGTCACATATTTCCTATATGTAATGGCCATCGTTTTGATGCATTTGAAATATTTTCTACGCGCGAAATTTGGCACAACTGATCGGTTATCGTAAAGCGTTTTACGAGACAGCCCATAATTATTTACAGTATCACTATCTGTGCACCCACTTTACAATAGATCAATATATGTTGCACTTTTCGAAACCAACAGTTTACTTTTAAACGGAACACATTAACGGCATCTATCGGATTCCTACTCAAGGCGTTGATATGCTCTAAGCGCTTACCTGGTCTATAAAATAGTCAACGGCAATTTTAAAGTCTCGAATTGAAAGTCACCAGTAGGCAATGCGTGCAATAAGATCACGTTAGTCATTGTATCGCGAACTGCACTACAATCCGTAATTACACGGACATTTTTACACAACACAGATTCTAAAACTTCGTAATAACGCTGTGAAAAACACTTTTTTTTTTTGACTTGTAACGCAACTAAAATACAAGACCGAGCTCAAACTACCGCCTATCCGTATTAGTAATACTTGCTATGGGTAACTTGCATGCATCCGTGTGAATTTCTATTGGCAAAACTAAGATTTTATACCATACCCACATCTCTTTTTTTTTATAGTTCCGTTAGTGGACGAGCCATTATTGCAAAATTATGGATGAACTTCCTAAAGTAGCTACATAGTCCAATGAACTGACGCACTTTGTGTATGTTACTCAGAACGGGAAATTGAGACAGCTGCAAACTTAAATTCACCCGGTTCAATGCCATGAACATAATAATTCATCACTAAATAACACAGCTAAATAAGAAATCCTGTTTTGTAAAAATTTACATTTACCCACATGTACATAATTAAATAAAAATTCTGCGTTTGACCCCGACCATTTGACGACATTATTGGAGTTACTTTTATTTGATAATTTACTTTGAAATTACTAAACTATCTACGAACTTGTTAATTCAGCGCATAAAAACTGAGGGAGCGCTAAATGTATCTTTAGGATGGATGCTGAGTTTATGGGTACCCTTGGACTACATTCAGACTGGTGAAGTAGGTACTTCTTACCAGATAATTTAGTTTGCTTATCGATATTATATTAAAATGGTTATCTATCGCGGACAATTAATGCATTTAAGGCTCTGTTATCGACACATAGGCAACTATCTCCGTTTTTTCTCATAACTAAACAATAAGAGAGGCATACATCAATTCGGGTTCTTTTTATAATACTTGCTGGCTCAATGGCTCATTAATTTTGACTCTAACAATCTCTTGTTTGTGATTTGCTTATCTATTCCTAAGGCCTACGTGTACTTAATGCGCATTTGGACTAAATCTGTATATTCCAACTTCCCAGCTCCCTAGTATAGCTAGCAAAGCAGTTTTATACCGAGATAATCTATACTAATATTATATCTATACTATATACCATATTACTATTTACTATAGTAGGTACATTATAAAGCTGAAGAGTTTGTTTGTTTGAACGCACTAATCTCAGGACCTACTGGTCCGATTTGAAAAATTCTTTCAGTGTTAGATAGCTCATTTATCGAGGGAGGGTATAGGCTATACGGTAACGGGATATTCCCACGGGAACGGGAATAAAACGGGATATGCGCGTGCAATGTCGCGGGCAACAGCTAGTAAACTAATAAATTGATTACAATCAGATTTGCTTATCAGGCTTACCCTAGTTTTGTCAAGGTCACCAATGGCATTTTATGATTATTTATCGACACACGAGGCACTCAAATATAAAACACATTTGGCTAATGGCATTTTGCAAACATTGGCATGGCATGACTGACCTGGTTGTTTAAGCATGATTCCTGGCAGCTCTCGGCGCGAAGTATGACGAATCCCTCCTGCCTGCGATGTCCTTGGATCCGCTATTGACGACTTTGAGGTAGCTTTCATTTTCACAGAGAAGCGTTGCTGGTAGCGAGAAGAATGCTTCTTGAAACTCGATCATTTACGGAATAAACGATGCGGCATGGTGTTCTTCCCGACGTGAGGGTAGACACTTCGTGATCCAGATCATGGTTGATGATTTTTCAACTTCTTGTGCAAGGAGACTTCAATATTTTCCTTGCGGGTGGTGTGCATCGCCTTTCTTCGTTTTTATTTTCAGAAGTCTGGCTTACCAAAACAGAATCTTCGTCCTCCAGATAAGACGACCGTCGAGATTAATGTGTAGCAGAGCGTCGTTTTAACGTAGGTTTTTTTATCACACTTCTGAGTTGAAACGACAAAGATGAAAATAAATAGAAAATACTTAATTTACGCTTTTTATTTGGGCAGAGCTTTCCCTTACAATTATCGTTATAAACAGACACACCAAAATCACTGCTCCTCGCTTTTATATAGCTCGCCGGCTGGCGGCTATTTCACCCGCTCCGCTCAGAATTTGGCGGGGATGGCTCACGTGGTAGGGCAGTGACGTGGCGAGCTGGACAGCTGGCTGGCTGGCTGGCTGGCGCAGGCAGGCTTGCCTGTCTTTGGCTGGCATCGCTGGCGACATCTGGCGTTACATTCATTTACATAAAGCAAAAGAGTCACTAAATAAAAATAAAAAATTCGCTGAACCGCGCTTTTGTTCCTTCTTTGAATTTTTTTTTTAAATATGGAATGCAATCTTTTTGTGCCTACCTCTTTAAATACTTGCAGCTGTGTTTTAAATAAAATATTTTTGCATTTGTTTTTTTAAAACGTTGAAACGTCAAAATAGCGGCCGGCAATGTTTTGCCGACCTGTTAGAGCGGCCAGCAAAAACATTGCTGGCCGCTCCTTGAAACAGACCCGCAAAGTCGACTTTTCTCAAACAAGGTTGTCAAAATAATGACCACATTACATGCATTTTTGAGTAAAGTATATTATTGCCAAAATTAATGGCATTGGCATTTCTAGTTAGAGTGGCCTAAGCGTTAGGCCCAGTGTCCACGTAACCGCACGACTTACGCACGCTTCGTCAATTGACGATTGCAAGACGAATTCTTGCGTCTTGCGTAGAAACAATGAAATCTGTTCACGAAGCGGCAACGTCGCGTCACCCGCTCGTGTTGCGTTCGTCATGCATTTTTACATCAAAAGACGTCCTATCTCGATGCCAGTTCAAAGAAAACTGAGACCTTTTGTAGCGTGACTGACTATTTTATGAAGCACGTGGACATAACAAATATGCAAAATACGCCTATCTTCATTTGTAGGTTACATGCATCCTACGAAAGATGACTGTGTGGACAGTAGGCCTTAGATATTTCGCTGACTGCGCCGCCAACCTTTTCAGTTGCACTCTTATCCGCCCCATCTGACTTTGACAACTTCCATAGTCTAGTTCCCAGGTGCCCCTAACCCAGTTCCCAGCTGCCCCTGACATTATTAACAGAGTTATCCAGTACAAGTCAGCTCTGCCAGGTGACAGCACTCTCGAGCTTTCAATGTCATGATCACTATCGTTTATCTCGAGTTAAGAGAGAAAAGTAGGTCATTAGTATCTGTTATCTAGCAGATGGTCTGTTGAAATGAATATTATTATGTTCTGGGAATAGGTTTTTCATTTACATCGACCGGGGAAGGTTTGGGGGGGGGGGGTTCTACTCAGCCGTGGATGGAACAAACTGTCAACTTTGGTTCTTAATACTTTTCTACAGCCAAGCCAAAATGAAGGGAAATGATTTTGGCAGTCTATAATATTAATTTGTATGTTTTACTATAGCGCTCAAACTACTACCCCCATAATAATAAACGTGGACTAAAGTTACAACCAGGATAATCTTCGGATTAACCATACATTTTTAAGGATTAACTTTGGTGTAAAGGTACAGATACTAGCATGCTAAAGCACGAGAGCATGCTACTTTTAAGCAAATGCTACTTAGTAGCATGTTATGTAATGTAATGAGCATGCTAATTGTAAGGGACTGACACTAGCATGCTCTTTTAGCATGCTAGTTTAAAGCATGTGTATCAGTACCTTTACTTCTCGTTTTATTAATAAGGGGGCTAGATAAGCTGTCATTAGATTCGTTATAATTGCCCGGGTAATATAGGCTGTATTACTTACAACCCTATATCCCATGGTGGTAGACAATTCTTAGAGGAAATGTTTCGCGTCCAAAGACCCGTTTTCAGCCAACTTGAACATCTAAAATCAACACCAGTCTTTCGTAGCTCCTTGAGCCCGCCATAGTCAATACAAAGAGGTAGTAAGTAGATTTGCGGAGCCCCCACAAACGCGAGCCCGGGGCTCCGGCCGCACTCATTCAATTACTGCATTTTGTACGCATTCGATAAAATATAAGTAGCTCTTTGTGGAGCTTCTTAGATGATGTACTACCTTCTAAGAAATATGTAAGTCTATGAGTATCATCGAGCTTATATATTTCGTGATATTATATCTTACATTGGAATGAGTTCCGGTTTATAGCTGGGTACAGGTTGTAAAACGGATTTGTAGTAGTAACATTATAAATACGAACGTAACTCTATCAGTTTCTGCAATGCAAGTCAAAGTTAATTGTAGGTGGCGCCACCATAGCTTAGTCCTAATCCGACGTGACATAGTACTATTTTGAAGTACACTGATTTGAACCAATGACGATGCTTGGAACAAGCTATACTAGCGCCATTAGTTCCCCAGTTGCCAGCCCCATAGTTGTTCCGAGTCTGGGTGTTTGTGTTTGTAAATGTCTGTGTTTGGAAACGCACCCACGATACAGGAGAAATTCCTAGTGGAGGCAGATCATTACAAAAATAAAAATAAAATATTCGTAGCATTTTGAGGCCTTAAAGATTTTGATATTTGATAAAAGGTTTGAAGTTTCATTGCTTAAACTGCCTCGCAAGCGAAGCCAAGGGCGAAAACTAATCGGTCCCTGTATCGAAAGGTTGTTGAAGGAAAAAGGCAGCGAGGCAAATAAATACCATCATAAAACTATGGCTTATCCAGATCAATCAATAAGTTTCAGACAAGAAATACGAAACTAGCGTAAATCGTAGTTCTAATTGCCGAATTCTGATTACAAATCTTTATAAATGTGTTGTCGAAATCTGATTACAAATCTTTATATTATGTATCAAAACTGTTTTTAACTATACAAAAAAATATGAGAATGATAATATTACGACGCGTCACGTAACACCACGTAAATACGCATGTTTTGCCTTTAGCACGAAATTCTGTCGAAAATTACCAAACCCGAAATTCGATCGGACTGGAGGTCGCAAACTACGTAACCATACATTTCAGTAACTACACCAACAAATCTCATAAAAGTACCAGCAGATTAACGAAGGTTCCACTACATCCAATCAGCTGTGAACATTTTTATGTCGGCGTTAATTGAGCCTTTAGCCCAGAAAACGATAAAAGTTATTAATTGGTTCCAGCCACCCCCGGGCCGGAAGTTGTAAATACAAGGCCACTATTTCCGCTCAATCGACACGCATCGCGCACACGCCTTTTTGCCGGAAACTTTCGGAAGATCTATGAGTTCTGTTTTGGGGATCCGTTTTTGAAATTGTGAGTAGAGAGGAGTTTTTTTTGCGTCGTGTATAATCATCAAATGAGTCCTCCTACCCAGGGCAGGACAGGAGGGACTGTGTACTGACTTAAATCCACGGTGTTCTTCAATAGACCTTTACGTTCCGGGGTATTCGTTAGTATGGTATTCGTTAGTACCGCAACCCCGGCAAGTAGGCTGTTTATATTATACAGATTGTTCTTGTGTTATGGAAGCAATTTAGCTTAAGATGTAGTCCTAGAAGGTAATCCTAGAATTTATGCAGCTTTTTACTTTATTTTATCGTTTTTAGTGAGCACTAGCGTGAAATTATGTTGTGTGATTGAGAAATTAAAGCATAGATATGCGATAGCAACAATTATGTTTGATTTACTGTCATTTATTGAACAGTTCCCTCGATTTCTCCAAGATCCCTCCATCAGATCATAACCAGATTACTATAGGACCATCTTTGAAGAATACCCTTTCGAACAAGAGAATAATTTTCTAAATCGATCCAGACGTTTTAGAGAAATTGGGGAACAAGGTACATAAAAAAACCGACGAATTGTACTTCTTTCTTTTTTCGAAGTCGGTGAGTTAAAATTCGCGCTGCTTTTATAACACAAATTCACTGAATTTACCAAAAAGCAATATAAAATCAGTCTAAATATCCTCTACTAAATCCTTATTGGCAGTTGCGAGTAATTAGTGTAAATAACACAGAATTACACTTATTTCTTCTAAATTAGCTTACACTAAGAGCTTTCCATTGTTTTCCGAATTCGGAATTCTATTTATAATTTATTTTGGATAGTAGGCAACCACTTTTACGTAATGTATTATTGAGCAAATTCAAATCTATACACATAGGTACCTACGCTTGGTAATAGTTTGAGATACTACGGGCAGTATACCGGTACTACCACGGGCAATAAATGACTGAAAACGAAGCCAAGGAGCTACTCGTAAGTTTAAAATGTTAATATCACTTAAGGACGTAAATACGTTTGAAAGAACACAATTTCTGTCAATTTGACAGCGTGATGCCCACGAATAAAAACAAAACACTAACGAAACATCTATGCCTCGTATACCACTACAAGAGCATTTGCAATTTTTTTACGAAAATTTAAACAGAATGAGATCCCGTGGCCTCTAGACACTAGTTTATTTTCTCAGTAGGTAACGAATGGATAATACGTTATGTATTTGTAAAATACTGCGTTCTTGCCGCAGTAGGATAATTGACCTATTCACAAATATCAGACTAACCGTGGCCGGTTGAGCGCTTGAACATGCCGAAGCCGAGCCGCCAATCTAGTCAGGATCAATGCTGCTCAGACCAAGGCGTGAGTTTCTCCGGAAAAAGGAGCCAAATCCACCCGGTTCTATCTTTTTGAGGTGTAACAGTAAAAATTATGGACCATCGTGGCCATGATTACTCGTTAGTCCCGCGATCCCGGCAGGCTTTGGCCCTTTTGGTAATTTATTCAGCAGGTTGGTAGAAATTTTAGTACTTATCTATCTGCTGTTTATGAAGCCTACAGAGGTGTTGATGCAAAGACAGTTAGATTCACACTTGTGTATTCGACGCCGCCGCGCCGTGAATTAGTATGTAGCGTAGGGTAGCCATATCTACTTATAACTAGATACTGAATCCGTGAATTCTCGGCACAATACCGACACTGATCGGGGAACAGGCACGAATGCGCGTGAACCCCGCAAAAACCATCCACATTCTCGTTCGCGCCTGGTCAGGGGGTTTACGGCACTAATGTGAAGCCGCCATCACAGTGTAAAGCCGGGTCCAGACTGTTGTAATGTAACGTGAATCCATCGTGTAATGTAACGCGAATTCTAGGTGTGGACGGCACCGCCAGCATTACATGTAACGCTCGCGGCTGATCCATCGGCTGTCGGTTTTTGCGCGAACACAAAGGCGCACGCAGTATTCGTGTTCTCAATTTGCTTTGAGTTCGTGTGCGGTCCACACTTTTCATGCAGATTACACGTAATCGTAAGATTCGGGCTACACCAGTCTGGATCCGGCTTTAGTAACCATACTCTTCCGAAACGTCTTGACCGATTTCATGAAATTTTATAGGCATATGGAATAGGTCTGAGAATCGGCTACTATTTATTTTTCATACCTCTAAGTGATAATGGTTATCCACACCTAAAATTCTATTTTTATTTTAGGACTTTTTTAACATGATATTGATCCTTATCCAAGTAAATACGTTATTCATTAGAAGCATTTGAGTTTGAACAAAATTGCCCTTGACTTCATTTCATTTGAATGAATATCTTATATTAGGAGATATCACAGTATCAAAATACTATCACATCAAAATAATGTCGGGCTGGGCAGGGCATGTCATGATTGCGGCGGTAAGATCCCTCTTCGAAGAGTGGTTGGAGAGGCGCTACGGCGGGCGTCCTCATCTTTAACCTAGCGCAAGTCGGAGATTCGGCTGATTCAGCGGCAGGCAAGGGAAAGGGGAAGAGTCTGAACGTGTGAGGGAATGGACATCCTCTACCTCTCTCCCAGCCACCGCTGCAGACACCCTGGGCGTTGGCAATCGTAGAGCATATTCCAGTCGCTTGCGGACGGGGAGCAATGGGTAGCTCGCCGTCTGACCATGAGTCATGACGCGTCGTGTTCCAGGCGCTCCTTAAGGGAAATAATTCGGACGGGGCCATAGGGCCCAACGCCTAATTTGACGCGAGTGAAACCGCGGGCAGAAGCTAGTATTTATGTAAGATGTCTCTAGAAACAAATCAAGTCGCATTGGGGCATGGACGAGACCATTTTCAATCTTTTTACTTCTGATAATGTCGGTGCGAACTTATACGGTACATAAATTACGACCACTTTTCGAGTTCAGGTAAACAACCAATGTCTCTAGATTGAAACTTTGAAACTAATTAGAATTTACGATTAATATAATAATATAATATTCCACAACTATCACACAACGCCATCTAGCCCCAAGCTGAGCAGAGCTTGTGTTATGGGTACTAGACAACTGATAAACATACATAAATATATTTCTAAATACATACATAGATAAATTACACCCAGACACAGAACAAATCGATGCCTTAGTTCACAATTGCACTAACCACAAAATTTTCAATTTTCACTTTTTTAGTGCCAAATACACTAAATTTCATGCTCTTTCATTTCCGCGTATCGAAATACCGTTATTCCGTCTCTTTCTGCCAAAAACGTGGTTCACAGTTGTATTAATTGAGATCGCATGAATGTTGTACTGTACTAATGACGTTTATTTTTGTAAAAACAATAAAGACACACTTCAACTGACTTTAAGTTTAACAACTGCAGAAACACAAACGTATTATATACATTTTCTATAACTGTGCATATGTTTTAGCAGTGCTATAAGTGTGCATTATGTGATGGTAGTGCAAAAGGATCGAGAAAATTCATGTACAAGTGTGCTAAGTGCGTACTTAGAACACTTGTGCATGAAATTTCTCCTCCCAGTAGATGTCTAATGGAAGTATTACAAAGGTATTCCATCCACTTCTTCCTCTTCCTTGTTAACAATTATTGTGTCTGACAGGACTATTGTAGCCAGGAAGCCTGACATTATGGTCATAGATCGATCTGAGCGTCGCGCAATGATTGTTGATATAAAGTTCCCGCATGACGAGAACCTCGTGAGGTCAGAGAGGGCTCTCACGTGGCAGCTGGCTCAAACGCTTGAATCAGAAGGTAGTACTACTGTACACGGCGCCTGTCATTAGGAGGTTCGTCTCTCAGGAGTCCTGACGACCGATATCCCGGACCCTGTTCCCGATGCTGGTAGACTGCTTTATAAATGTTTTAATGTTTTTGTATTTCTTTATTGTTGAAATATTTAAAAATGTAATGAATAAGTAAACATCGATGAAGATTGTGATGACACTGAATCGTCTGATGATGATCAAGATGAAGAGTCCATTGTTGAATAAATTTAAGTTAAAAAGTTATTTTTTTTTATAAAAATTCTTATTGGAATGATTCAGAAACGTTTAGATGTCACGGTTGGCGCATTGGTAGAGAGATCGACTGCTGCGCAGCGTGTCGCGAGTTCGATCCCCGCACGAAACAAACATTTGTAAATGAAAAAAAAAATGAACTCCCCTAGAAGTATTTTAGGTCGGATACATTAAGTGGACCACTTTTGTAAGACGACTAAAAAGTCACGGTGTATATTATAGATAAATTACACCCAGACACAGAACAAATGATCGTGCTCATCACACAAACATTTGTCCTGGGTGGGAATCGAACCCACGACCTCCGGCATAGCAGTCAGGGTCACGTCACTAACCACTACACCAACAGGCAGGATTGATTGAAACCTCTTATTAGCAGTGATACACAAATCTCTAAGTGTTTGTGTCCGCGAGAATGCTCATACATTGGCCGAGGCCATGTGAGGCGTGACGGATTGGGAAGCAGTCACCTCCTTCTACGAAACAGCCATGCTAGCGAAGGAGGAGGTGCGACACGTGAGGGAGAGGACAGTCTCCACCTTACGACCCAGCTACCCCTAAAATCGGCAGCATAGACAGGCTTCTTCCTAGGCGGACCGACGACATTGTGAGAATCACTTGCAACCGATGGAAGCAAATTGCGAAATGTCGTTTGGCGTGGTGGTTTAACGCCGAGGCCTTTTATGAGTCTTTATAAAGAAAAAACAAAAAAAAAATCCATGAAGTGCTTTTCCAGTATGATATGCGCTCAACGCTTGGGACCATAAAAGATAGAATTTTTTTTATGATCGTTTACTCCTGCATGCATTTGGGTACTGGTATCGATGCAATACCCGTGATATTGCAGGTTTTCTTTATTTTTTGGTTGCTTTTTGCATTGTATGGTGGAAACTGTTCTCCTCCTCCCTTACGCGTCACGCCTCCTCCTTCGCTAGCATCATTGCTACGCAAAAGGGGGCGACCGCTTTCCATACCGTCTCGCCCCGCAGCATGGCTTCGACCAATGCTGGACGCGAGAGGTTGCCGCGTATCGCCGCCGTGAGGACACGGTGGTGCTCTACCCAAGCGGGGCAAACCTGGACCGTATTCTCCAGGCATTTCTTCCTTCCTTATCAACACACACAGGTACGTCCCGAAACTTCGGTGTCCGGTGACGACCTACATCAGGTGGTAGGGCAGGACGCTGTGACGCCTATCCAGTCATTCCTAAATTAGGGGTCTAACCGCCGCGATTGTGGCATGCGTGCCCTATGGAAGTCAACGCCAGGTTCGCTCGACGAAATTATAAAACACTAGCTGACCCGTGCCCACTTCGTTGGGCTGTAAAATATACATGATATCTTTATAATTTATAGCCTATAGCACTCGTGAATAATATAGCTTTTGACAAGTGAGACAGTTCTTAAAATCGGTTCATTACTTCCGGAGATTATTATTGGTGTAAATACGGAAATAACAATTTTTCCCAGACATGGAACATTTACCTAAATTGATTTTTCGTCCCAATAAATACTTATACTTATTCCAAATTTCATCGTAATCGTCGGAGTCATTTTCGTGAACCGTAAAATATATTTATTTTTATGCGCGTTTAATAATATAGGATAAGATACAGTTATGTCCGTATTCAACACATTGATACATTTACATTAGAATCTGATCAGAATTAAAATAATTCAAAATATTAATTTGTATCAAGAAAGGTTGGTTACGCTGTACTCTTTGCGATTGGAAAAATTCCTGGCCACCATTCATGACCTACGGAAATTCGAGTTACTACATTTTTCAAATGCAATTTGATGTTATGACGATGAAACTAGCGCCGCGTCTAAAGGTCATGAATGGTGGCGATTATTTTAAATTTTAATGATTACGTGACTAATGTCAAAATGGTTGCGAGCGATACGTCCTCCCTCAATAGGCGCCCCGCGCCGTCTAAATCAAAGAATAAAATGGTCTTGGTTTTATATTGAATTTTGTCATTTCTTATAATAATTGTTTACACTATTATTTTACTTTTAAATGAACTCGTTATTTTTTTGATGCAAGGTAACATAGTAACCTTAGTTATTCAGTACTTTTTAATTAAATACCCATTAAATATTGATAGATAAAAAAATATAATTTCTGACGAAAATTTGTCAATATCTTCCTGTTTTGCGGAATTATTTTTGGTGTATTTCTGAATGAAAAATAAAGAAATTTTGTCTATGTCTTAAAATAGACTATATTTGCCTACTTTCAGTAGTATTAGGAATATTAAAATATGTTATTTGTAGAACAAAAAATGCTCCTAAACACAACACGATATGGTAAACATGTCAACGGCAGATCGTTTTTAAAGTATTTAAAACTATCATTTTCAAGAAAAGCGTGTCTATCCTGGGTAGATAAAGAACCAATCTGTTTATATTCGTTATTAGTTTTATTCGATTTGATTCAGTTTAGTAAGAACCGGTACCGAAAAAAGGCATAATTTTGTGTCAATTGTAAACGCGTCCTTAAGCATGGATGCAAGTGGCGAATTGTCATTCGACGTGGCGGTCTAAGGGGGTGGGCTATGTTCAGCAGTAGACGTCATCCGGCTGATGATGATGATGATGACTTAAGGATGATTCAAATAGTAATATCACTTTAGGTACCCATAGCGCGATACGACGAGATTCGGCCGATTACAAATACAAGTGAAAATCAACCTTGATGCTAAGAAATAATGATGCAATTCGATTGACTTGACGTTGTCGTGACGATCGTGTTTTGTTTTTCATTTACCCGTAGGTAACAACGCGTTTTATGTAATAGTAGGCATACACCATCCTGCCTATCGATACGATAGATTTGACGCTTGCAATTGTTTCAAATCGGCAGTTCGTCCATATACACCATACACCATCCTGCCTATCGATACGATAGATTTGTCACAACTTCAAATCTGCACCAGTGATGCCAACTCAGCAACTAGATCTGGCTATTATTCGGTGACGACAGCTACAATTTCTAGCACCTTTTCATTTCATCATGAGACTATCGAATTAGATTAAAAAAAGTGGTGCAAGCGGTTTTCGACCTTATCTACATTAAAAATTTAGTTTGTTTTTCTCACATTCTTATTCGTTAACATTGCTCCTTCATTAAAATCCGGTGTTTGCATCATTGTCAATAAGGTCGAAAATCGCTTGAAGGTCGGAAAATACTTGCTTAAGGATAGCAAGTTAAAAAAAGTGGTGCAAGCGATTTTCGACCTTATCGACATTAAAAATTTAGTTTGTTTTTCTCACATTCTCATTCGTTAACATTGCTTCTTCATTAAAATCCGGTGTTTGCATCGTTGTCAATAAGGTCGAAAATCGCTTGAAGGTCGGAAAACATTTGCTTAACCCTTGGGGTGCCTGGTGGGTCTGACAGACCCGACACTTTAAAGAATCGACAATATTTTAGAAAATTCGTAACTACCGCCGCTGTGTGCCTGAGTAGCTTCGTGATATAGACTGGCGGCTAGATTGCCGCCCCTCCCGCAGTCCGCAACGCGCACGCGTTCGAGTAAGCCCCTTCGTACACTAGGTGACGCAAGTCTCCGATACCTTACGTTTTCGTATTCACTGACGCGTGCTTGTGTTTGAACCTCTATGGGTTTTTATTGCGATAGCCGCTTGAATACCGAAATCGTAAGGTATCGGAAACTTGAGTCGCCTTGTGTACGAAGGGCCTGACACGTGTTTTATGTGCGCTCGGGTCTGAGAAACCCGACCAGGCACGCGGCGTAATTTTTAACTTGTAGTTATTATTTTTATAACTTTTTTTAATATATTGTCGTATTATTTCCCTTTTTTCATTAAGATACAATATTGAATATAAATTACAACCTGTTGTTATAGTTTGTAACATCAAAATAAATAAAAATAACCATTAATGTTTACGGGTCTGTCAGACCCACCAGGCATGCCATGTGACTTTTACCTACCAGGCACCCCAAGGGTTAAGGATTGCAAGTTAAAAAAAGTGGTGCAAGCGATTTTCGACCTTATCGACATTTAAAATTTAGTTTGTTTTTCTCACATTCTCATTCGTTAACATTGCTTCTTCATTAAAATCCGGTGTTTGCATCGTTGTCAATAAGGTCGAAAATAGCATGAACCTTTTTTTAACTTGCTTTCGTGGTCCCTTGACACCTCTCAAGTTTTCAATCGTATTTTGGTTTAAAATAAAATGAATAACTCTTTTTTTTACGAGTGTACATGCGATCCATGTGCGAAAAGCCTCAGTTTTCCTGGTAAGGCCACGTTCACATGGCGATTATTTTCCCGTATACTGTATACAAGATTTTATCGAATAGAGCAGTAATAACAGTTCACAAATGAAAACTTAAAAATAGTTTAAACGGCGTTCATACGGGAAAATCCCGTGTTTGAGAAATATAATATTTTACCGTGTACCGTGCAAAGTTGTCCTAAAACTGGTCAACTCTATTCGATAAAATCTCGTGTACGGTATACGGGAAAATAATCGCCGTGTGAACGTGGCCTAACCGTCCCTGTAGAAAAGTAGCTAAAAAGTTTAGCCACAAGTTACACTTTTTAGCTTTTTTTCTAGCACCTTTATAAAATTAGCTAACTATCTATGAAGTTGCTAAGATGGCATCACTGCTGCCGATTTGACGTTGTGTCAAAAACGATTTGATGACCTATCAAAATTGGCATGTCATGCCATCAAATTGGCATTCCACCCCCATACACGTTCAATTCTATTTGAGCAAATTGGCAGTTTTATGCCGAATTGACAAATAGGCAGTATGGTGTATGGCTACCATAATACTAGCGGCCCGGTACGTGCTTCGCTACTTTGACAGCAGAATCTTCACTAACAAAATGATCCGCCATTCATTGAATTCATTTATTTAAAAAAATGTGATAAATGCAGAACCGCTCGACCGATTTTGTGCAAACTTCACATCAACCATCTACTAAATAGTCTGAACAAAGCCTGAACATTTGGTTTGGATAGGTGAACTAGTACAACTAAAAGTAGCATTGATATCTCTACTATAGAAAAATAAGCCGGGTTTTCATTCCTGAGTCCTGACTCCAGAACGCACAAACCGATTTCCACGGTTTTGCATTCGTTGGAAAGGTCTCGGGCTCCGTGAGGATTATAGCAAAGACTGGTGGCGAAACGGAGTTCGCCGGGTTTGCTAGTTTATATTATAAAAAAAAGAAGAAGAAGATGTCGTAGTGGTAAAGTTGATTTTTACTTGTAGTTGGAATAGGGCGGATTGCAATCGCGTCGCGCCATGGGTCCCTTATTATACTCATATAACGCCAGTAACAGTAAAACACGGGCTATGAAAAAACCAACAAACTCGAACCACTTTTCCGACAAAATATAATTAGCTACCTGGCTTTTAGAGGCGCAGAAGTGAAGAGGTACACTTTCTTTGATCTGGTCGTAAGAGCGAGCTGTGTCAGCTAGAGGAGTCAGAAATCACTGTAATGGATGGCATGCCTTAGGGTTGTCACGCAAAGATCGAAATATGAAAAATAATTGTTGAAGGAATCTTATGAGAAATAAAACAGTTAACGTTAGCAACAAGGTTCTGTTGCAGTGTAGATAATCCTCTCACAAAAAGTACACTAGCGCCATCTATGAAGCAACGGAGAAACTAAGATGTCTACATCGCGCAATCAAAGTTAACTTCGAATTCAGAAGAATATCGACTATGAATGTTTGACAGAAAATCCACCAGACACAACACCCGCCTGGTCGGAAGGTACCTTCGCTTTTATCGGGTAGCGAGGAGCTTTCCACTCTGTTCCTCCTACACCCTAAGCAGGACTTTCGACGCAGATTACCATGACCCTGGAATGTATAAGGCAATTTAAGGAATATGGTGGATTTAATTAAGTGAACACAAGTTTTAACGTACCTTCTGCCCCAACTAGTACGGTTTATTCGGGTCTTACAACGTCTTAAAAAAAACGTACCTACAGTTTTGTCCAAAACTAATCACCATATAAGCGTAGGTAAATAAAAAGGAATTCAAAGAAGTACAGAGTTATTCTTTTACTGTTACATGACATTGTAATGAAAATGTTATAAGATGGCTCGTTTTAATGAAAAGACACTTAGAATATTTGACGTGATGTGTTTTTGCATGTTACAAAGTTCAAAAGTTCGTGAACGCACCCGCAAAATAGAAGAAAATTCTAAAGTAGAGCAAAGCTTGTTAAAAAAACTTCAAACAACACGTTTCAAATAGAAGTTAAAATGGCCAACCCTACGCTTTTCCCGCGCCTGCGGCTAATAGATAACCATTACTGGCCACTTGTCCCAGTAGAGCACGCAACTCCAGATAAACGACGATTTCTTACACATTTTGCCAAACGCGCACACTTGAAACGAGCGCCTTTGTCGACGATATATGTAGGACTGCACGATATAGGTTAACTGCATGAAGTAGGTACTTGGTCTTTTACTTAAATGAGTCAAAAATTATTCCCCTCGAAAAAAAGTAGGTATGTATAAATTAGCCAAAGGTTTTTTTTTTGACTTTGATTATTGTACATTCGACCCATTTTATTTTTGCACGGGGTAGCAGAGCAATTAAATAAAATCCAGTACAAAACTACCAAAAACCAGGACACAATGTGAAATCTAAACAGAAAGTACTAGGAGAACAGTTCAACGCGTTCTTTCCTTCCATTCTCCCCTATCAGATGACACAGTATCATCTACACCTTTTTCTTTCATATCACCTTGGACAATCCATTCATCGTTTCTTTAGCCTTCCTCTTCCTTTCCATCCATCAACATTCATACCCATCACTATCTTAGTCAAAAGAGTTTCATCTCTCTTCATCACATGTCCATATCAAGACAAACGGTTCCCTTTCAGGCGTCACTTACAAGCTTTCCCGCAGGGTGCTTGTACACGGCGCATGTAACCCGCTCAAGTGCCTCAACATGCGCCGTGTACAAGCACCACGCGGGTAGCTTGATCAAGTTGCTTGCACATGTTACTCACGCGGGTAAACCGCAAACCCGCACCATTACTTGCGCCAGTAGCATGCGCCATATATAAGCACCCCGCAGGTAGCTAGATCAAGTAGCTTGCGCATGTTACTCGGGCGGGTAACCCGCACCTCTACTTGCTTGGGTTACATGCGCCGTGTACAAGCACCCTTATAAACTTATTCCTTATATTACTTCATCCATTCTTGTCACTCCACAAATTCGGGTGACTTCTAGTAGGTATGTAAAACATCGCTATCCTTTTTATGTAAAAATGTGTGAATCAAAAGGATTAACTTTACTCTAAATACCAGTACTGTAACCAGCAAACCGGGCCCAGTTATCGTCCCGCTCGCTCTTACTACGGAAATGAGATTTTTGTCTACCCTCCGTCGTGGAACGAAACCATTTAACATACTCTAACCTATTATTACACAGACTGAACATTTTTAATTTGCAGACATCTTTACGGTGTGTTTCAGTGGAAACGGGGCTTAAATTGTGTGTCAATCAGTGTAAAACGCACTTACGTGCTTGTAAATGGGAGATGTCAAATTCGCATGTTCTTTCTCCTTTTCGAATATAACGTTAATAATGCGTGTTTTTCTAGGTGTTCAAGCTCAGGGGATATTAACAAAAATGATGAGTTTTAACTAGAAATCTTCTTTGTGAGCAGTGGTGGCCCAGTGATGTCGGTTCTGGTCGTGGATCATAAGAACCCAGGCAGGCGCATAACTTTGTGTCATTTCTTTCATCACCACTGCTCTCAAAATAGTGAAGTAAAACGTCAGTCGTGAGGAAACTGAAAACAAAATTCAAAGACATGTAAAATCTATCAACAAATACCGGGCCCACGTGGTGATCTTGGCCCACTCTCATTCTCTGATGGTAATAAATCTTCTTTATTAACTTTTCCAAAAAATTCTTACTTTTACATTTTAACCCGACTGCGCCAACAAGAAGGTGCTATGTTTTATTAAGACCGCCTTTTTAACATGTTGACATAGACCCAAACCGTGGTACCACAAAAACTTTTAAAAGTCTATTGAACACTTGTCTAAAAAAATGACATATTATGACGTTGAAATAAGGTCCGTTTTGCAGTCACACTGTTTTTAGACACGTGTTCAACAGATGTTAAAGTTTTTGTAGTAAGGCTGTATATTTACAGTTAAGAAACAAAAGCTTAATTAAATAAAAAATAAACGTCAAAGTCTTACAAGCAGTTCTCACCAACATTAATTAAAAACATCTTGGTATAGAAGTACATAACCGTCCATATAACTTTACAATAATATCGGAAGGTTGAAGCGGGTGTGAGGCAGGGGGGTAAAGGGGGTATGACGCTCATTTCTCAGGTTCGACTCCAGTATTGATATTGCACCGTATTACGCGCCAAAAGCTTCTGGCAGCCATAGACTAAATGACGTGTAGAGAAGTCACTTTTTTTCGTCTTACTACAAAAAGTTTAACATCTGTTGAACAGTAACAGCACGGATTTTCACTCTTTTACTTTACAGCGTCTTTCCAGTATTTACAGCGTTTCTTGTATGGAAAAATAGAACAGCGCCTCTGGTGTGCGAAGAAGGAACTAATTTTTTCATTGAATATTGTCAATTTGAAATTGTCGAAGTTCCAGTTTACTTTACGTCTCAAATACTGAAAATTCGTGCTACCCTTAGCACGAATTTTCAGTATTGTTACTGTACCCTTACAGTTGCCTAAAATAACAGCTGTTAACGTTAAAAAGGCGTTGCGGTCGTGTTGCAGTTACACTTTTTAGACTTTTGAACAGATGTTTTAATTTTTGTGGTACGACTGTGGTGATCCTTCAATAACCCTTTACGTTCCAGGGTCACGGTTATCTGACAGTCAATCCCGCGATCCCAGCAGGCTTTGGCCCTCTAAGGGCCTTCAGATTGCTGACAATCCTTTGAGGCACGCGTGGAACACGACGCGCCATCGTGCATCGGTGCGGGCATGGTCTAATGACCGGACGGCGAGTGACTCATTACTCGCCGTCCACATGCCCGCGAAAACAGATCCCTTGCGCTTTTGGAATGTCTAATATCGTTGTAAGCCGCTGTTGATCGGCGGGTAATATTTGTTTAATCTGCGCGCAGCGGCGACATCCAGCCGCAGACTATTGCCGCATAATCTAAGCGCTATATTTAACATCTAGCCCGACACCGGTTTATATCACAAATATTAAACGGAAACAGTTGCCCGATTTACACTGAACTTTGTTTGTATTGACTGTCTTTGGAAGTGATTTGAAGAAGTGCATTATACCAAAATCCATCAATAAACACTGGGCCCGCGTGGTGGATTATGGCCCATTCCCTCTCACAGAGAGGAGTCCTGTGTCCAGTGGGAACAATATAGGCTGATGATGATTGTACCAAAATTAGAACTAATTTGTTAACGAATAGTGTGGAACTTCTCATTATACAGGGTGGGCCAGTGCTAAGTTCTTTCATTGGCTAATAAGCCGCGGGGAGCGGGGTATGTCATCGAGTCAGGGTAATTTTGCGAATATTTTTTCTGTGGTTCTATTTCAGTACTAGAATACAATTTTCATTCTTTCTTTTTTGTTACTTGGGTCATTTCACGCAGGCATTTCCTATACTAATTTCGGTGGGATGGCAATTTCGGTGACTGTCTTATTTTCAAAACAACTACAGTTGTTTATTTCATACTAAGAATACTAATGTGTTCCAGAATAAAACAAGTTTATTTTTTCATCCAAAAACATACAAATAAAAAAATACACCGAAATTAGTAAAACTTGAGCCTGCGTGAAATGACCCACTTATCTTAAACGCTTACTCTCGCACTGCATGAAGTGAAAGAAAATTCATTTGCTCAAAATACAATCTGCGTTATCATTTCCGGACCCCGTCATTATATTGACACTCTTTGAGGCGCATGTGGAACACAAACGCGCTGTCGACCGGGACATGGTCTATGGTCAAACAGCGAGTTGCCCACATGCCTACGGTGGCCAAAGAATGTCTGCCGACGTCCGTCGCCGTGGGCGTCTACGACTGCAGTTGGGGTGGAACTTTAGACAGAATTAAAAAATTTCAGACTCAAAAAATATGAAGACTAAAAATTTTGCACACGTAAAAAGTATTAGATGTGAGTGCAGACTTCCCAGGGGAAATCAGTGAGACCAGTTAGCTAGGTCACTCGAAGATCTTCTGCAACATCCACAGGTAGACTGGAAAAAGTAGAAATAAAAATTTAAAGTCCACTAATTTAGGAAAATTTTGCAAGCGTGAAAAATGCGGTTTGAGAAGTTTCTAGTAATTTGAAAGGGCTTGTAGTGTAGGCTATCTGTAAAAACCATTGTATTTATTTCAAATAACAGTCTGTTAAATTGTCTATTTTATTAATAACATAGTGTAATCTAGTCTTACAAAATATAAATGGGAAAATTTGTAAAACAGAATGGATCTTCATTACTCTTTCACACAAAAACTCCTGAAAGGATTCGGATTGAATTTATTACACAGATAGTTTATAACCTCGGTATCTTCAATTGCACTTTACGTTCCAGGACCACGGATACCCATTAGTCCCGCAGCCCCAGATAGTTTATAACCTGGATTAAAAATAGGCTACGACCGAATGTTCAGAAAACGTTCTCCAATAACTTTTTAAACCGGTTTTGACATTTAAAAATGAAAACTTCGTTTGTATGAATTGTCATACGGCGTATAAGTATCTACGTAAAGCCAAATTGTGTACCTAGCTTTTCGAATCCACTTAACTACAACAAAACCACAATCTTCCACCGAAAGAATCCCATACAGGATTCAATTCCTTAAAAAATAAAATCAGCAAGATTGCGTCGCAATTTCTCAGAAATAAGGCAAACATTTTTCTCTCTGCTCGCGTATATGGACCAACAATATAATGTTATTAGAGAAAAATCTGAACCCTCTCTGAGCAGGAACATGGCTTACAAGTCTACCAGTAGACATTATTAAATTGGCAGCGGCATGTAGACACTCGCAGTCGCATCTTTATTCAGAATTTGAAGAATAATATCTCAGAATTACCTACACATTCATGATTTTATCAGATTTTCTGGCGCTTTCGTTGTAATTTTTCCAGATTTTTCTCGTGGTATTACGGTAGCTTTTGATATGTTTTTTTTTTGCTCACGATCTTGCACTAACAAATAATTATAATGTTTGAAATGTAATACTAATTTATAAACATGAAAATTAAAAAAAATGAATTTTAATATTCCATTATTTAAAACTAGTTGTTTTGTTACACAAGTTTCACCTGTATCTTACTTAGGTGCTATTATACAAACGTTTAAATTCATAATACTATAGTCCTAGAAAAAATCCTAGTAAGATATTTTTTTTTGTTACGTTCGGGAATCCTACCTGCAACACGCAGCTCTACATCCCGTCAGTCAGCCACAGTGTTTGTCTCGTCATTACTTTTTATTTCAAAGTTTATTTTATTATTTGTAATTTTTAGTGGCATAGTAAACGGGTGCATTTTTTCAAGTTTACGAACTTAATCAAGGTTTTTATTTTATTAATACAGATATCTAGTGCTTATAAAAACAACTAAAAACGATTACAATGCCACAAAACAAAAAAAAAAAACATACACACAACTCATGTTTTTGTTTTTTTGTATTTCAGCTTCACATTCAACCCTCCTCTAGCCGAGTCGCGATATCTTCATCCCATTTAATAAATTTATGTATTACCAAGTTCAGTTCCGTTTTATATCGCAGTTTAGTCATTCAACTCCCCGGTTACACATTTGTTTATCACTTTATCCGACTGTTTGTTGATGTCGTAAAAATTCAATCTGGAAATTGCCCGGGTTAGGCTGCGTTCGGATTGGAAAAGTAAAGTTTGTGGAGTGAATTTGAGTTACGGAAAAAAAATCATCATGCTTGAATATTATTTAAGGAAGTAGCTGTACCTCATTTTGACAGTAATTCTTAGGTGCAGACTTTTTACGAACCGAACATTTACCTTAAAGTATTATGAAGGTTGAAAGTCAGTCTGTAGGTACTAGCTGAAATCTGATATTATAATAATTAAAATACATTTTCAGCTGCTAAATCAAATCGAGAGCTTCGTGCATTTATAATAAACTAGATTAAGTTGTAGGTATCTTTATTGAAAGCAGAAATATACCAAACTATCTACAGGATCTTTATATCAAAATTCGTCGAAATAAATAAGTTTAGCGATTTAGGCGTAAAAGCTTTTTTTTAGCGTGGTAAAATCTTCAAATGAGTCCTCCCACCTTGGGCATGGCGGGAGGGACTGTCAGACTTGTACTGACTAAAATTCACGGTTTCCTTCAATAGCCATTTACGTTCCGGGGCCACGGTGAGGAAATAAATCCCGCGACTAGGCGTAAAAGCTTAACAAAACAAACTGACTATATTAACTGACACTGATACTGCTATTTTGCATCACCGCTGGGAGATGGCCTCTCCATACGACTTACAATTTCTTAGATAAGCTCAAGTGGACAGTGGACAGTAGTATCGTGACCAGTAAAATTAAACTAAATAGAATTAAAAGTACCTATTTAGTACTTGAATTGTATTGTATAACGGGCTGGTAGCCGTAACTCCACGTCATATGCGCGTATTTTGCGTGCGGGTGGGAAAGAAATCATTCGATCCACCCCAGCTTGCCGAGAAAAGCCAGCAGCGCCTTCGTGTTGCCGACGATCTCGCGGAGATCTATCTATTTAGTACTTTCATCATCATCATCATCAGTCTATAAATGTTCCCACTGTTGTGACACAAGCCCTTTCTGTGTGAGAGAGCGGGCCATAATACACCACGTCTGCCCAACATCTCTTAACATACATGCCGGTTTCCTCACGATGTTTTCCTTTACCATTTGAGAGCAATGGTGATTAAATAAATTACACAAAGAAATGCGCCGCCGCACTGGGCCACCACTGCTCTTAGTTATTAGTAAAAAAAAATGAAAAGTGAACCATGTTAAAACAAATTTAATATAGATTATATAAAAATGTTTAGTTTTATTTCCTGTTTTCTAATGTGAACGGAGCCTTACACAGTAAAAGCATCGGAACGATGCTCGCAGTCACAGTAAGTTGTAAATGAAAAATGTATCAACACGATATTGTTTTATTAATTTTGGCGTTACAGCAACCATTGTTGTTGCAATTCCAGATTAGATAAAATCTTTTTATTTCTTTCCTGTATTATTAAAATTGCATTACTTACGACGCGCGACATCTGTTTATTTACAGCGACCTTACTACTAATATTATTTAAATGCTAAGTGATTTTCTTTCCCCCTAAAGGGCCAGAGCCTGCCAGGGTCGCGGGACCAACCAATTTCGTAACTTAACGGGCTATTGAAGGACACCGTGGATTTTAGTCAGTACAAGTCTGACAGTCCCTCCTGCCCTCTCCTGTATAGAAGGACTCATTTAGATGATTTTCCACGCTAAAAATAAAATGAAAAAGTGAGTTTGATTCTTTTTCACATAAAAACAATCAATATATTGACTTGTGATCAGGGTTCGAAGGAATAATTTATAATTATGATCACTTTTTTGGCTAAATGCATAATAATGTGACTGTTCGTCATGGACCCTTGTTTTAATAACAAAATAGATTATTTATTTTAAGTCACCAAGTGCATCTGTGCCGCTTGGAAACACATTAAATCTTTACTTTATTACCCGACAGCCAATAAATAACGCAACGCTCATATTTATTTTGGAGAAGTAGAACAAAAACTATTCAATTGCTTTGCAAACCATAAATCCTTTATTCTTAAAAACTATTGACAGACGTTAGCTGATATTTTGGAAGAATTCTAAAGGAACGATCTTACATCTTAGCTTATCTGCACACGTGTTTGTTATTTAAGTTTCACGAAATGGTCAAAACGATCCTTTTAGAGCAATTGAGATGGGCACAGCGCAAAAACAAAGGAGACATTCGGGTTAACAGCCCTCATAAACATGCCACGATGTTGTGGGAATTCTGAAGGGCTTCGCGAGTCCCTTAGCAGGTACTGAGAGGACGCTGATGATTCCTCGGGGCAGTGGGGCTTGGAACGTCTTGAGGTACACACGGGTGGACCCAGGAGAAAGTTCGGGGTATTCGGTTTGAGACGTCCGACTTGCGGGACGCGACATTATCGAGGTGTTTGATTAAGTCATACTTGATACGTCGAGTACCGATAGCTGAAGTATAGTGTTAGTGGTCGGTGGAACGCGAGGAGATGAATCCAGAAGGCAGCCTGATGTTGGAGATCATACGGGTGGTATGACTGGGCAGCGGTCCGTAAGTGAACTACAGACAAATCCTCTTCTTTAAGCACTTGGTAAGTGTTAGTTATAATTAACTTTACAGTAGCAGTTTGGAGGAGACGCAGAGTGGCTGCTGATAATCATTTATTTCAGTATGGCGGAGCGGAGTCTTCACATTATTATATTTTATATTATTATCTTATATATTATTTGTCCTGATTCCGTAACCTCACAGTAATTTGTTATTGGCGTTTGGTTAAAGGGCACGGGGAAGCCTTCGCTACACTGAGTACAAGGACTCACACGCCAATGACGCCTGACTTATAAAGACTTTACTTGACGAATGTACCACGTATCAAAGGCAGAACCATGTCCATAATTCAACTACTCAAATTATATTCGTCCAACCAAGCTATTACGTGCCGATGACAGGCATTTGCAACTATAACAAATATTGCTATTTGTTTAGCAAAATAACCAAATGCTGGTAATGATTACTGTATCCTTGCAGCCTAGCCCAGAGACATTACGGGTGGTTGATGGATGTACATTTCTAGCTGTGGGGGTAGGCTTCACCAAGTACTGGGTTACCATTTGGATAACTCCGTTCCAAAGGAACGCTAGATTTAGCGGCTGTGTCTCGTTAAACCTAAACCCGGCCGCTGGTAGGCCTATATCTGAATCGTCATTTTTTAACGAGACACGCCTGTCGATAAGGGCAGATTTAAATGTGAAATGAATGGAGTGCCGATGACATCCACTTCAGCATTCAGCAATTCAACCGTAATATGCTCTGTTACAGGCCGAGTCCACGGTACGCTTGAGCAACTTGATTTTTATTAGAGAAAGGGGATAGGCAGCCGTAAGGGTGAACTATTTGAACGCGTGTGTACTTCTATGAAGATACAAAACTTGTCTTTTTAAATGGCAGTGAATTCACGACTCACTGCCTCAGGATTGGAAAGGACATGTAAAACGTGCTTAGGAAACGTTCGCTGTTAGTGTTCGTAGTAGAGCCCTTCGCAGGGTAATGCTGGTAGGACTAACAGCAAACGTACGCCGGGTAAACGTTGTAAAACAATGCCATGTTATGTAACATGGAATTGTTTGCGTTTGCAAAGCGGCATCTAGTACATTGGAATCGAATAAGTTAACGTAACCGTAATATCATCTATTCTTTTAAGCGCAAGCGTGACGTTTCCTTATATCTTTGCTGTCCTCTTGTCTTACTAGCTTCATAATTATTATTTGGTTTTTTTGATATGATTTGATATTATTCATGTATTTACCGTGAACTCTCAGCACTAACTTTCTTTGGTCCCTTCCCCTTGCTGAGAGTTCAGCCCTCTCAGTCCCGGCGGAGGTCGCAGTTGTCTATGGCATGTGCACCACGGAGGTTGAGCGGAGGCGGGGCTCTACCTCGGCCCCCCCAGGGGGGGGGCCCATCTTTCATATTTTCCACTATATTAATGTAATTTAGGAAAAACGAAAATTTTTATCAGCCTAGGGTATTTTATGAACAGTCACAATAAGTTTGCATCAAGCATCGCCCTGGCACTTAACCCATTTTTTAAATCGGCGCTACACTATTTTAAATAATGAGTATTATATAACATATACTATTATACAACCCAAAGTATTTAATTTATACTTTATAAAAAACACACTCGTACACTCTCAGATCAATACAAAAAAAACACAAACAAGAAAAACCGAAAGAAAGCAAAACTCTATATTACGTTGTTTTCAATCAAACCCATTTGGTATCGGCGTCGGGTTCCGTATGGGTCTCCCTCACTTCTGCACCCCAATAAACACTGACAAAGGGTTACGAGGTACGTAACCCAACTCGATAGAACGTATTTCGTATCGAGAGTAAGAACACGACGTTTCACTTGTAGGGTAACCTGGCTTTATGAAATCTCCTAAAAAACCTTCATTTTTTTTATAAAAAATCGTCAGGACTCTCCTTAGTCCTGACAATTTTTAATAAAAAAAATGGAGGTATTCCTCATTGGGCACCCGCTGAAAAGGCACTTGAGCTAATGTCACTTTAAATATTCCACATAGGGCTCCTGTTAAAGTATTAACATTTTTTACAGGCCAGGTGCACAATATGGAATACCTATCCGAACGCTAGTTTTTACTGTCAAATGAATGCAGTGGAGCTGCCAAATGCACTTTTCTTCTTTCAGCACAATTTCTACCTTTGAAAAATCTTATGTCGAAAATAGCAAAAGAAAACAATTCTACATTCTGCAGTAATTGGAAGAACTGTCAAAAAGTCAGACATTTCCAAAAGTGCGGACCAAATAAGAACATGGATATGTCCGAATATATTCGAAGAAACGATAAACCCTACTCTCAAGTATTTATCGTTTGTGAAAAGACCTCCAGTTTTAAGGGTCAACCATTCGTTTTTCTTTTGTTTTTTTCAAGTTAAAAAGAGAATAATCGAGTTTGGTTTTGACGTTCTCGATAATTGAGAAGCTTGCTTGATTAGCGAATGAAATAAACTAAAATTAAGTAGGGACCTATTGAATACAAAAAACTTTTCATGTCATATTAGTTTACTTCGATGGGTAAGGAATAAAGAAGAAGGGGTACATATTTGAATATCGAAGATTAAAATATCAACGTTTAAAATATCGATGTTCAGAATATCGAAAATTAAAATATCGATTGTAACAAAATATCGAAAAATGTTACATCTACGCTTAAAACGTCGAAGATTAAAATGTCGACTGATTTAAATGTCGAATGATTCAAAATATCGAAAGACGTTATGTCGAAATTCAAAATATCAACGTTTAATACATCGCAGTTCATAATATCTATTTTCATAATATCTACGTTAAAAATACCTACTAGTTGAAATTTCGAAAAATAAACCACCTACCAAGGTAGGTCGACGGAGCCCCGCTTCGCGGGTCTCCTATTTCTGTTTGCAAGGTTTAAAGTAACCTAACACGAAGAGGATGGCGGGGTCTTTCAGACCCCGCCACCCTCTTCGAACCTAACCTGTCCGAGTCGGGGTGCCCCAAGTCCCGAGCTCGCTTCGCTCGCTCTTGCGTCCTTAGTCAAATTACTGACTACCCAACAAGGTAGCAGGCAGGACAGACTTCGGATGCAAGAGCGAGCGAAGCGAGCTCGGAACTTGGGGCACTCCGACTCGGACAGGTTAGGTTCGAAGAAGATGGCGGGGTCTGAAAGACCCCGCCATCCTCTTCGTGTTAGGTTACTTTAAACCTTGCAAACAGAAATAGGAGCCCCGCATAGCGGGGCTCCGTCGACTTACCTTGTTAGGTTAGATATTTAGGACATTCGATAATCTGTACTTCGATATTTAGATCTTTCGATGTAACTTTTGTAGATATTTAGATTTTAGATATATTGGACGTAGATAATTTAATCATTCGATATTTTAAACTTTCGATATTTTAAGTTTCGATTTTATGGTCATTCGATATTTTCATTTTCGATATTTTGAACATCGATATTTTAAGCGTAGGTGTTTTAATCTTCGATATTCAAATATGTACCCAGAAGAAGCTTGTAAACACTGATCAAAGAAAGAAAGAAAAAACACGATAGAAACACACATTCAAAATAAAAATAAACAGATAAAAAAACCTATATTAAGATATAGGTTTTTAAGCACAAGAAAAAATTAAAGATTATATTTTGTGTGTCTCACGGCTGCGCCAGAAAGGCCCGAGTTCAGCAAAATGTCGAGCACCTGATGGGTTTAGTCGAGTTGTACTTAATAGTTTAACTACGTTTCGCTATCTATGCATATAATTTTTATGACCTTATTCAGATTGAGTCGAGTTTATTACTAAGTATTAACCGCCTACAAAACCAGACTCTTTCAATACTTATTGAGAAATTCATGACAAAATAACTCAATTAAACTTTTTTTTGGGTTAGTTCTTTCATCAGGGGTTTTAGCGAGAGGGACTGCCTGACTCTTACTTTAATAAAACTCCACCATGAGAAAAGCCTAAAGATTTCAGTATTTTACAGCGTATTTGAAGTATTTACTGCATTTCTTGTATGGAAAATTAAGTCTAGTCCCCAGTGTACCATGGATGAATTCATATTTACCACCAAACTAACGTCAAAGATATACAGAGCTATAAAAGTCGCCTAGCGCCGTAAATGCTGTCGCTTACGTCAAGGTATAGTAGGCCGCTAGTTTGCTTTACGTTACAAAATCCTGAAAAGTCATTTTTTATTTTATTTTTCCACAACTATCACACAACGCCATTTAGACCCAAGCTAAGCAGAGCTTGTGTTATGGGTAATAGATAACTGATAAACATACTTATAAATTTCTAAATACATACATATTATAGATAAATGACACCCAAACACAGAACAAATGATCGTGCTCATCACACAAACATTTGTCCTGGGTGGGAATCGAACCCACGACCTCCGGCATAGCAGTCAGGGTCACTAACCACTAGACCAACAGGCCCTTGCCCGATCCGGGAACAGAACCCAATAGAAACAAAAAAAGTACAAAAACAGGGTACTTATCTAGCAAGTTTCCAGGCACTTATCCGGTCCCCTGATGGCATCGTGTCTCATTGATAACTGTTCGCATTTGCTCGGGTGTTATCGGGACGGTATCGGCGATCGCGGGTTGTAATAAAACCGAACGGTCCAACCGACCCTCATCTATGATTATTTTTATCTTTTCCAGTTTGCTTTGCTGAGGACTTTCCCTTTTTTTACTTTTTTTGAAACTAGAAAAACGTCTTGTTTCTTGTTCTCTACTGGAATTTGAAACTGGTTTTCAAAATCTTTATTCTTTTTTTATAATAGCCACACTTTATAAAAATTAGGATAACTAATTTTATAAAGTACCTATCTAAATTACATTATGCCTTAAAAACCAATGATGCGCTCAATGGAGATTTTATTTAATCCTAAAAAAATGCGCGTAAATGCATTCCCATTTCTTTCTTTAACTATAATGTCATAGGGATGCTATGACAGGAAACCTCCACGTGCGCCCGTGGACTGGAGTTACCTCTCGGATACGTCCGGGGGGAAGACCAGTTTTTGGGCCGGTGCACCCTGGAATGCGGGTAAAAACTCTTCCTTAGGCACTGTGTGCCTCAGGGGTCTCTTTGCCCGTATGCGAATAGCTTGTCGGGGGGACGGAATTTTCTTAATCCAGGATACCGTGGCCCCGGAACGTAAAGGGTATCCGAAGGAACACGGGTGGATTTTAGTCAGTACGCCTGTGACAGTCCAAAAAAAACTGTAATGTCATGACAATAGTTTCAGAAGTCTGCATCGAACCCACCCTGTATACAAACATAATATAGAGCACGTTTCGTTAAACATTGTTTGTCCAGTTAAACGAACCGGACGAACGGACAAACTACAAAACAACGTTACGTTTCTGAAGGGTTAATGATAGATACAAATAGAACCTATTTTAAACTAACTTCGAAAAAAAGAGGAGGTTCTCAATTCGTCGGTTTTTTTTTAAATACCTTTACGTGTCGTTTTTTAGCGTGGTAAAATCATCAATCGAGTCCTCCCACCCGAGCTGGGACGGGAGGTACTGTCAGACTTGTACTGACTAAAATCCACGGAGATCCCTCAATAGCCCTTTACGTGCGGGGGTCACGGTTAACTGATGAGACAGTCCCGCGACCCCGGCAGGAATGTGTGTTCCCTGATTTTTTGATGGCCGATTTGGATATCTCTTCTCTTAAGGGTCTATAGTACCTCAGCATAATCTTACTCGCTCGCACTTGCACGTACCACGCACTATTGCTTGCTCTTTCTTTTAGCTGTCTACACGCAAATCTATTTATTTTACGGCGAAAAAAAAGGAAATTCAAAAAAGTAAATAACATAAGACCTGCTTTATAGTTAGTTCAGTTAGTATAAAAAGTTTCATGATCTAATTTTAAGTATTGTCTGATTGCCAGCGTTTTATTGTTCAATTTAGAGGTAACTTTGGGATTTTTTTCTATCGAGAAAATTTTATGGAATCATGTTTTCGCCAAACATAAGACCTAACATTAATCCTCAACTTTACCATATATTTATTTCAAAATTAATGCTGTAGTATTTTCGACGTATCAGAGGTTTCTGCTAAGCCATTTGAGGTAGTATAGGCTCTTAATGGATAATTAAAGTTCACAACAACCGAACTTAGGTAAAGCCGCAAGCATACGTTAACGCGCGACGACGAGTATTGGGTGACTTGCTGTCCGATCATGGGCCTGCCCGGGTCGACGACGTGTTGTGTTACACACACGCTTCAAAAAGCTATTGAAGGAACATCGTGTACAAGTTTGACTGTCCCTCCCTTCTCGCCCGGACTCATTTGATGATTTTACCATGTAAAGAATTAGGATAAGTCTAGCATGTTTTTGTAATAATATCCTTTATTTAATTCACTTTAGAAGAACCTAACATGATCTGAAAAGTACATACCTTCCACACGTGACCCGAGTTCCAAACAGGGTCCTTAACGAATACACACAAAAGAGATCGTATAGATTACCTAATCCTCTTTTCTATTGTTTGGCCTGTATTTGGGAAGCGATGCACGTTTCCTTACTTACCTATGAAGACGACGGTAACCTTTGGAAACTCTTTAATGGTGTTACGTTGACACCTTTTTCGAATACATGGGTGTTCGCTCAGATCAAAGAAATAGGCAGATAGAGCGCTCAGAACACGCGAGTGGTTCCACCAAAGTCAAAATCGAATACAACGTCGAGACAGTACCAAGTTAGGCGTCGTAACAAGCTGCGCGTCGTTGTTGTTGTTTGCCAAAATAATTATGCCGTCACGTGTCTTTAACCATTGTAAAAGTTGTTCTCAAAAACAAAGAAAACATTATGGAATGTAATTCGATTTGATTTTGTATTAACTTTGGTGGACCCACTCGCGTGTTCTAAGCGTTCTATCTGCCTATTTCTTTGATCAGAGGGTGTTCGTAACTTCTTTTAAAATGTTTAGGAATACACACCTCAAAAGGAGGAGCTCGTGGCTACTAGCCGCACAACCCGATGTTCCGGATTAATCTGCGCTTGCCAATGTTGAACTGTGGATGGGCGCCCGTCTGTCATAGTGAGTTGCCTCCGTGTCTTGGAAAACACGTAAAGCCTTTGGTCCCGGTTGTCTTTTGTAGCTAGCTTTGACAATCGTTACTGTTAGTCAGAAGCTCTAAAAGTCTGACAAGCAGTCTAACCATAGGGTATCGTATTATCAAGTTACTGGGTTGTGTAGGTCCATGTAAAATACTGATATTCAGCTGCATCTGGTTCGACTGGAAGCCGACCCCAATATTAGTTGGGAAAAGGCAGGCAGATGATGAAGCTCTAAAAAATCGGAACTTTTATAGGATCACTTTTGTTGTCCGTCTGTCACACCCTCAACGGGGGTGACCGTTGAGGTATATAGCTGAAATTAAAACCATCCTAGAAAAACCATCAAATTGGGGCTAAGTACCAGGGATGTGAGTGAAATTCGGTGGCTTGGTTTTCATTTTCATTGACTTTTGCCACCGACTTCCAAAAGAAAAGTTATTTTAAGATCTATGTGTTAATTTTTTGAAGACGGTTACTTCATCATTTTTTTTATTACCTTATTTTATTAATCTGTTGCAAACTATTAAAACCTTTTCCAGAGTGTAAAAAAAACGCATCTGAGTGGGTTTAGCCAAACGCGAGCAAACATACATACAGACATAGTCGAACTGTGCACCTCATTTTTCCTGGAAGGCAGTATAAAATAAAAAAAATATAACCAAACACAAAAATATCATCCTCCATCCTATAACATTCTCTTCTCAATGAAAAATTGCATTTGTTTCTCTAATAAAATTTCTCATAATACTGGTAAACATTTATTTTCTTAGTTGGAATGTGTGCCTCTGGCGGTCGTCCCGGCAAATATTTGATTATACTCCCCGAGGATCCCGCTTTGTTCCCGAACTAAACAATATTAGCTAATACATAAGTTGTTGTAGTTTTCCTTATAAAATTAGCAGGATAAAACCTGTGGAAAATGGATGTTCATTTTTCCAACTATTATACTTGTTTGATCGGTAATTCATCATTTTATTTTTATTCTTCAACGTCGGTTTCATCATAGCCATAGTAGTCGAACGCGTGACTATCGCTAAATAAAATTTAAAAAAACCGGCCAAGTGCGTGTCGGGCCACGCACAGTGTAGGGTTCCGTAGTTGCCCATCAAAATACTTATGCGAACTAACTAAACTGATTCGCTGAAATTAATTTTAAAAAGAAGAATTTTCAAAATCTGTCCAGGAGTCTTTGAGAAATCGGGGAAAATACATAAGAAAAAACATTACAACGAATTTAGAACTTCCTCCTTTTTTTGAATTTAATTAAAAATAGTTGACGATAAAAACCTACCTATCCCCAAAAAACATACCTACAAAAGCTGTAAAAATAAAGTTGACAAACTTACATTTGCAGTTGTCTCCGATACATTTTGTTTAAGAAAATATGATATCAAGTACATTTTATAAGTTGGTCGACTATTACTCGTAAAGTTGTAAAGCCTACTTAGTCATGATAATTTTCTTTTAAATTTCGTTATATGTACTACTATTTTGAATTTTTTCACACCCCCAAACATAACCGTTTAGCTGGTAGAGGGGGGGGACACTCGAATCGAGCAAAATTTAGCACTTTAAAGCTTAATATTTCACAAACGAATTTTTTTATCAAAAAATTGTTAATGGAAACTAACATTATTTTTTAAAGGCCTATTTAATGATATCCCACACTAAGGGGTACGCGAGAAAAAAAAAATCCTCACTTTACGTGTAAGTACTGGAGGTACCCTAAAAAAATATATTTTACGAGATTTTATTTTACCACTTTTTCGGCACAACAAATCCGTATATTTACACCAAATTACAGCTCTCTAGTACTGTGCGTCTCTGAGCTAAACTGCGGACAGACGGACGGACGGACGGACGGACGGACGGACGGACGGACGGACGGACGGACATGGCGAAACTATAAGGGTTCCTTGTTGACTACGGAACCCTAAAAAAGTTATTATATGCCCCTTCGTTCAGAAGTCTCCGATACTTTACGACTTTTGTATCCATTGACGCGCACCTCTATAGATTTGTTTTGCGATAGTCGCCTGGATACCAAATTCGTAAGGTATCCGCCTAACGCCTAGTGTACGTAGGGGCTAAACGTTACACCTTTTTTCCCACGTTTTTATACACTCACTTTTCTTGTTTGTATCTTTGTCGATCCGGTTGGATTTTTGTAACTCAATTTTCAGGCATTTCCCGATAAGCTAGCAAAATTTTCAGGGTAACCTCAAACCCGAAGACAAACAAATAAATATAAACTAAAAGATTTATAAAAATCTAATATCCCACGTTTTTAGATATGCTAAAAATAAGAAAATAACCTACTCCTACCCTACCCTACTTGCATTATTACTACTTAGCTACTTACATCTCCTGCAAGCCAGAATCAACAGTGGCAAACACTAGAAAAACTCGAGACGTTGAAGCTCGACGTGTCCCAGAGAATGTATTTAATGTGCTGGATCCTGCAACGAAATTAATCAGAAAAGAATAGTGGACGAGTAGGAAAACTACGTAGTTTCCACTTTCCTGGCTTGAATTGACTTCATTTACCGTTTGCGTTCCAGGGCCACCTTTACAGACAGTCCCGCGACACCACTCTTTCTCATGTTTTTGAAATGAATTAAATCACAAAAATAATTAATACAACATATTGTTTTATTATCCCTTCCTTATCCCATATTTTTACATTGCTTCAACATTATCTAAATCAGGCTTTACTTAAGATGTTACAGCTTACTTAATATTAATACAATTTTTTATTATTTATTATTAGGGCACCTGCACATTTGTTCGATGTGACAGTATTTGTTGGACTACAAAGCCGACCCGAAGCAATCATTACATAATTTATGACAGTGGGAGAGACATCTATGCAGGAACGGTTACAGCCTGACGCTTGCACATTTTATCTGTAGGTATAATATTATTGTATAGACGCTAGCACATCAACCTACCTCATTTTATCAAATACTTTAATAGATATTCAACCTTATCACAACACTGGAAGGTTAATGTTTGATTGGTAAAATTTAACTGATTTTTTACTTTTGTGAGAGAAGAATAGTATTTAAATTACCTATTTTATTTCTGTGTTCAAAGTGTGAAAGTATTGTTTCTGCACAGATTATCCATTCCACATGCCACATGCCGATCGGTAAACCCCGTTCGGCATGATTGAAATTTACAGAGTAGCATCGCTCCTAAGTTTTTTGCTGGATTGCTTTGTAAGTCCTTAAGCATTCTTCTTCTACTTACAACCGTCATTCTAAAACTGGATAATGAAAAAGCCATAAACATAATATTTATGTTTCTTGAGATCTCACTTAGCTAGGCTTCACTGTATTTATATCCTTAAGCTATGGCCTTACAATTCTGATGATTATTATGCTATGTATGAACCTTTACTTTCATAATGGCGATTTGCAAGCGTGTATCCAACGAGGCGACTGATTCACACGTTCCTGAGTTCCTGACGATTATGCGTAATGCGTGTACGCAACGTTTTTGCTGCGTACACGCGTCGCTCGGGGCGGCGTCGTAAACGTCAGGCTAATCGATAATTGGTAATTGAACCTAGCTCACGCTTGAAGTGCACGTTGGAAACACGCTGGCAAACCGTCAGTTTTAAGAGTCAACGAAGACTACCTTAACCTTTCTAGCTCACAGAAATTGAATTATGTCGGCTTTATGCGTATCGGCTTTATACCGAACGGCATTTCAGAAATTGTTGAATTTTCAAATTTTTCATTTAAGCTCTTATAATAATACTACAGGCGATTCGCTGTAATACAAACGTTAATTTAACTTATTAACCACTAAAATTAAGTTCAACAGTTTGAAGGTATCGAATGGAAGTAACGTACAAATTAATTATTACAATTATTTTATTACTTACTACTTAACAGTAGGCTTGAGTAACCAAAATAATGTTCGTTATTTGATATTTCAACTTAATAGACATCTTTTTTTGTAATGTAATCTTTTTGACATGTCAACATAATAATATTCATGAAAACTACGGATATAATTTTGATATTTTGATATGTAGGCATACATTGTTGTTTTAAGTTAAATTATATATATTTATTAAATTCTTATATAAAGTTAAATCTGCATCTGTTCTGTTATTAATATGCAGGGTTGGCATGATTAAAACAAGTTGTTTTAAAATACATATTTAGAACAGTGTGATTTCTTCCAACACTGTTAATAGGAAAGAACTGAATATTAAATAAAAAAGGTTGACCTGTGTTTATATTTAATAAACATAGAAAATATCAATTATACAAACTTAAATGAACTTTTCATAAGTTTAATAATTATTATGTATTTAGAAATTATTATCATCTTAGATTAATACTGAAACACTTAATTATGCATCATATATAAACTTATGAATTAATATAAAAAACAATAATTAACATACATATAAAACAATGAACATTTTTGTAAAATATTATTTGTGATGATATTTATTATGAAAAAAATATTATTTTATATGTATGAGAACATGATGTCACTTACAAAATAATAAAATCAATAAAAATATTACAAAAATCTGTACGTTCAGAACTTGATTTTCATGTTTCAGATATGAAAAGATTTACACATAGAGTTAGCGAATAAAAAAAGAGATTCTTCGGAGTAGGTATATAAAATAAATCAAAGTATTTTTTTTTTTGCTTATCAACATCTTTGTAGAGACCCCAAAACATGGGCCTACCTGTCTTTCTTTAAAAAAGCCTTCAACATCACCTCTAAAATAGGTGGTTCCTAAATGATTGAGTAAAATTGACAGATGTAGGAAGATGTCCTAGCGTCAGTACTTTACAGATATTTTACAAAAAAAAATTATGCTTATTAACTTTTAGTGTTATTATTACAATGTATTTGGGCGTGCTGTAATTAATGATGATGAATTTTAATAAAAAATATCAATAAATGGGGATGGCAGCTGGGAAGCTAATGGCGCTAGTATAGCTAGTTCCAAGCATCACCATTGGTTCAAATCTTATAGGTACATACTTCAAAATAGTACAACCTCATTGGTCGGATTAGGACTTAGCAATGGTGGCGCCATCTACAATTAGCTTTGACAGGCCTTCCCCATATTGAATACTAAAAGATTACCAACATTTTTTGGAAGATTTATGAGATTCAAGGCAAAGTGAAGATCTAGATAAAGTTTCAATCAGCCATTGAGATAAAAAATAGATTAATCAGTACCTACCTATAAATACCACTGTTTAGAAAGAGAAAAACGATCCCATGGCACTATCTATCTCTTTCCAGCAACTTTTTCTTCAAAATTAATTATAATATACATATAATATAATATATAATAATTATATATAATATACATATAATTGTTTGAAGCAAAAACTGGTAAAATCATATTATGCACTTTAGGACCGGCGGTGTACTATTTCGTTGTCCGTTCCGGTTTAAACAAAATATTCGTTGTATAATTGAATAAAAGTAAGATTGATACTTTGTAATATTACTCGTGATGTTATTAAGTTGTATCAAAAAATGTGAACTGCATCAGACCATTGTAATTTAACGCATTATTTTGAGATTTTTTTTCTCAAGCTTTTGGGCATACTACACGCACAATCATTACCACAGTTTTGCCTGCGCAAGCCTAGCCTGCGCAAGCCTAGCCTGCGCGTTCTTGCGCGTGTGTGTGGTTGGGCGTTCAGTGTTGCCGGTTGCCGACCGTGTATTATTTTGTCATGCAAGCTTGCGCAGGTATAACTGTGGTGACGCTTGCGCGTGTGGTAGGCCCGTTACAAGAGCCCAAACTTAGATAAATAGAAAAAATAATCCTTAAACATAGAGATTAAGTGGAGATTCGTATATGAGTCTGTTATTAATATTATTGGATAAATCATGTGAGACATCTTGCGTTTACTATTTATAATTACAGTCTTAACTTAAATTTAATTATCTATTACAACACACATTATTAACTACCTAAGTATCGGAAGCTTTGTCTAGAAGATTTATTTTATACTTGTTTCCACCAACATCACTTTTAGCCTTTGTCAGACAGACATGCGATCCGAAGCGTTTTTATTTGTAATGTATGGAATTGTTTGAATCCAGTCACATTGAAAAACGAAAGCGGTCCGATAAATCTATGTGACTGGCTTCAAACAATCCTATATAAGGTGGGTGGACCATGGAAGGCCATGCTCCTTCGAAGGCCAATTATTAAAATTTCGTAGTTATTGCCATGTGATGACAAATTCCTTCCGTTTACAAAGATCCATCCAACTGAAAATCACAGACGCAGCCGCGAATCGCTCGCGCTATTATTTTGGTAGTACGTAACAGGCCCTTGCTTCTTGGACATCGGGAATAGACAACGTAAAATTAAGGTGGTGTACCATGGAAGGCCACTCTCATAAATAAACAGTTATTATTAATTCATTTATTGCATAAATTAAACTAACAAATGTTAAAGTGATACTTTGTTTTATTATATAACAATCATATAAACCACTTCTTTTTAACGTAGATTTAATAACAGTAACTTTTAGTGTTAAATAACCTATTTATTACGATGGCCTTCATAGAAGCCCCTGTTCCTAGTTAGGCCATTTGGTAGAGTTCAATAAAACTTATGTCTAATTAATATTGATTAAATCTGCAATTCAAAAAAGTGGTCTTATGATAAGTAATAAAACAAAGTATTACAACAATATTTGTTAGTTTTATTTGTTTAGTAAATAAACGAATAATAACTGTTTATTTGTTAGTGTGGCCTTCCTTGGTTCACCTACCTTATTACAAACAAAAACGTTTCGGCACGCATTCGTTTCGCCTGTCAGTTTGACAAAGGCTTAAGTGTTACCTAAATATTATTGTACCGTTTGAATTTCAACTCTATGTTCAAGCTTTAGGAGTCGAACATAGTGGTTTTATTTAGGTGCAATTTACGTATTCGCCTAATTTTGTTATTACAATAATAATAATTTTAATCATTCATTTCTTAAAAAGTTAGTAAGTACTGCTATGAGCATTAAACATTCGTTCATGAACTATAAGAATAATTAATCACTTTAATTTATAATAATAATAAAGTAAAATTCTAAGTGGAATACTTCACATGAGCTTCAATGCAATTTCAACCTTATACCTACTTTTATAAAGACAAATTTAAAACAATTCAAATAGGGATCACTACGGTTTTGGCAGAAAAATCAAACAGAATAGATTTGTTTTAAACATTCACTAACCACTACGGTGTCAAGCAATCAAAATAAGTCGACTGTCATAGGTTGGCCATCTGTCAAGCCATCAAAATAAGTCTGATGTTCCCGTCAATTCCCGCGTTTCTTATAAACCGTCCACTTGACCAATCTTGTAACAAAGCAATTCAAAATGTTACAGGAATTCAAAACTTACTTGCCGATTTGAATTTCAACTCTATTTAAATTGCTTTTAGAAATTTAAAGTTTTGATAAAACTGATATTCGTTTGACATTAGGAATTAATATCTAGTTATTTTCCCATTCAACACAGAGTATCTAAAATCAACTTTTCAGAAAAAAAAATACTATAGCAAAACCGTCCCTTAATTTTAACAAACAATCATAGCAAAATAATCATTAAAAAAGTAAATTATTAAGTAAATGAGACTAGTTTTAGTTATTATTTTAACTTAATCTGAGTAATTCTAGTCTATCTCTATCAATTTCGCTTAAAACTAATATCTACAAACCTCGATTAGAGCCACTTTCATAATTATCAATGTAGCGAATATAATTAAATTGAGAACCAAAAGAATACCAGCGACATCTATGGACGACATTTATTTAATTTTATAACCCACTGACTTACAGCATGATCTGCAATTTAATTACTTGAAAACTTGACTTAATAAACCATTTTCGGGTTCTGTCATAGTCCGAGACGTTTTTAAGTCACTTAATTTGCGAACTCTAAAGCTTTTGTCAAAAAGACAGGCGAAGCGAATTGTTTTTGTTTGTAAGGAATTGTTTGAAGCCAGTCACATAGACTATCGGATCGCTTTCGCTTTTCTATGTGACTGGATTCAAACAATTCCATACATTACAAATAAAAACACTTCGGATAGCATTCGCTTCGCCTGTCTGTTCACAATAGCTTTAGAGTTCGCACCACCACGGAAATGACCAACGGAAAATGTGTACTATCTACGTTGTACCACGT
Organism: Agrotis segetum; assembly: GCA_036375495.1. Taxonomy (NCBI): domain Eukaryota; kingdom Metazoa; phylum Arthropoda; class Insecta; order Lepidoptera; family Noctuidae; genus Agrotis; species Agrotis segetum. Next base: position 394,739 of record JAQSVV010000065.1, read on the forward strand.
TTAAATACACGTTTAAGTAGTCGCTGGTCGTGACAATTTACTTTTTGCAGAATCTAGACTAAGAGCACTGACAAAGTTGAGGAAAAGCGAGGCAAATAACATCGACAAGTAATTATGAAAATTTCTCAAATCGAGGCACAAAAACTTTGGAAGAAACCTCCATCAGCGTAGCAGCCGTGAGGTTTACGGTCTATTTCAGAACTTGCCGCTGACAATATTCCCACCAGTGGGTATTATAACTTTTTTTCCAGAAAATCCCACTTTTAAATAAATTCAGCTTAGTGAGGATTTTTGATACTAGGTGTTGTTATAATATTAAATAGGAATGTTTAAAGTTTTAATAAATCTTTAGGAATTTATGAGATTCAAGATGCGTTTTTTTTCCGTCTTCAAGGTTAGGAAACTTAGCCCTTTAAGTCGACCATCATCTAGTTCAAAAAAAAAGCCTTTATTTATCGAAAACCAGTAGTAACCTAGTAGTAATTAGTTAAATTTATTCACGCATTTTATCTATTTACATATTTTAACAAAAATCCCTTCAAGCCAAACGTAATTTAACTGTAAAGATTTCTGGAAAAACTGTAACAATCCCCACTGCTGGGGATTTTTCAGCGGGGATTCCTTGAAATAAACCAATTTTACATAAATTTCAACGACGTTTCTTTTTAGGGCATCGCGTCTTATAATTAGGATTCCACCAATGCCTAAAATCATCATAAATTGTAGATTTTTGAAGCATTTTCTTGTCGTGTAGTGCTTCACATACGGCGCACACGTTTTCAGCTGCTTCAGGATTATGATATGTGTAGTGATGTTTCCACCTAAAGTATTTATGATATTCATTTGGAGATTGAATCAGTTTGTTCATCATGGATGCCAGTTCTATCACGTGTTGTTTCCTGCCATCGATGTAAGACCCGGGTGGCAGAAATCTGTAAAGAAAATCGTGAATTTAATTTTGGATGTAAAAATAACTACTATCGGATCGCTTTCGGTTTTCTATGTGACTGGATTCAAACTATTCCATACTCTTTCTTCTATAATATAAAAATGGATTGCTAAATGTGTTGCTAAGTTCATAACTTGCAAACGGCTGGACCGATTTGGATAATTATTTTTTTGTTAAAAAATAAAATAAAAATCCATCATGGCGATAGTTACTGGCGTTTCATCATCAGCCTATATTGTTCCCACTGCTGGGACACAGGCCTCCTCTCTGTGAGAGGAGGCCTGTGTCCTGTGTGTATAATCCACCACGCGGGCCCAGTGCGGATTGGTGGATGTCACATGTCTTCGAATTTTTGGTTCTAGGACATGCCGGTTTCCTCACGATGTTTTCCTTCACCGTTTTAAGAGCAGTGGTGATGAAATAAATTACACAAAGTAATGCGCCTGGCGGGGTTCGAACTCACGACCTACAACTCGTAAGTCGGGACCGATACCACTGAGCCACCACTGCTCTCACTACTGGCGTTTACCATTAAGCTATTATCAAAAAAACCGGGGAAGGCGAATGCGATCCGAATCCTGTCATATAAAAAGCGAAAGCGGTCCGATAGTCCATGTGACTGGCTTCAAACAATTCCATACATTACTAACAAAAACGCCTCGGCACGCATTCACTTTGTCAGTCAGTTTGACAAAGGCATTAATGTGGCCTCAGCATTAGAGGCTTTACCACTTACATCAAGTTCAACAGCGCGATTTATTTACAAAGCAACTCGTAATGCAATATTTAATTAAAATGTAGGTTATTTTAATCACTGTGTTTTGAGGGTCAGGGAGGAAGTACGGAAGGGTAAGTTGACCACAAAATAGTTGAGGAAAACTACGATGATTTTTCTTTTAGAAAATATTTTGCCTTTTTTTATTTTGGTCAAATTATCATTAAATCAGTCCTCCCAGGGTGGAAAGGTCTTTTAGACTTGTTGTTGAATCTTCATATGAATTCAAATTAATAGATAGTTTTTCTAGAGAAGTAGTAGTTTTTCTATTATACTCGTAAGACGTGTCTTGCACAATCGTCAGAGTCGAAGCAAAGAAGAAATTAGCTGGCCAGTGTTTTTTAACACGCGCGGCAAGTTCCATTTTAAGTGATCCTTCTTGCGATTCAAGTTGAGTTGTTAACACTACAAATCCACAGTGTCCTTAAATAGCCCTTTACGATCCAGAGTCATGTTAGGAATTTCTTATAAATCGTGAGCGCGTTTACAGCCATTTAAACTCAATTAAACAAACAGACAGCAACGAAACCAACAACAACTACTTGTAGGCAACAGATAAAAGACCACCGGAAATTTTCCCATGTTATCTTATCAGACTAATTATTAACTCGTTTGACATTGTTTAAATAAAAAAAAAGATGTACTAGTATCATTCGGAAACTGTCACAGTGAAGCTATTGCATAATAGCGGCTCCAAACTATTGCTGTGAATTCGCGCCGCGAATTCTCGCCGTCTATTTCACGGCAGGTTTTACGGCGAGAATTTGCGGCGCGAACTCACGGCAATAGTTTGGAGCCGCCATAAAATGTCATCATCATCATCAGCCGGAAGACGTCCACTGCTGAACATAGGCCTCCCCCTTAGACCACCACACCGATCCATAAAACGGGCCATAAAATGTAGCTTGAGGAAAAACGTTATGTTTTGTTTTGAACACGGCTAGTTTTTCAATGACGTACAAAGACCTGTACTCTAACTTCGTAACTAATATTTAAGTAGGTAGTGTGAAAGTAAGTTTGTTTGTGTCTTTTACACGCCTGAACCACAGAACTGTTCTATAGGTATTGTATTGAGTACTAACTGTTTCATCGTACTAGCTGTTCCGGTTTTCGGCCACCGAAGGCGCGGGCATGTGGGCGGCGAGTACCATGGACCAAGCCTAGATCGACGACACGTTGTGTTTCACGCGCGCCTCAGTGTCAGACCAGTACGGCATGGCAAGAGATTTTGCATTCCAGCACTTTGCCACGGCATGCCATGCCACGGCGTGCCGCGGCACAATAAAGCACGCCTCGGACTTCTGCTGTCTGATACACTTTTAGCCTTCAGTTGCTTTTGTACGAGTGTTGGTGTGCCTCAGTTTGTATTGCAGATGAAGGGGTCAATGGTGTGCATTCCCCGCTTCTCTACCCCCGCCGCCGCACCCCGCAGTCAATCACTACGAGCGCCGGAGTCCGTGGCATGCCATTGCCTACCGCAGTATGCCACGGCATCGGCATCCCGCCACAGGAGTCTGTAGCGCGTCTTTTAATGCCGTGCGATAAAATCTCTATCAATGCCACGGCATCATTTTAGAGCATCGTATTTCTGTAAAAGTACGGCTGAATGTCCAATAATAAAAATTACAATCTTTACCTTTAGAGGGACAAAGCCTTCCGGTGTCACGGGACTTATCGAATTACCGTGACTCTGGAACGTAAAGGACTATTGAATGACATCGTGGATTTTAGTTAGCATGTCTGACAGTCGATCATGCCCTGGGTGGGAGGACCCATTTTATGACCTTACCACGATTTAAAAAAGGGATTAAATATAATGACCACCATAAAATGCTTTGATACCCTTAGCTACTACACTTCAAATTGTATTCGAACACCAAATATAGTAAATGATCACCAAATCTATACTGAATGTGCACCAAATCTAAAACTCGCTTTATAGCAAGATTATTAGCAAGATTTCAGGGACACCCCGAAGTTCGGTTTGGTTAGGTTCCTTTAAACCTTGTACACAGAAATAGTAGCCCCGCGAAGCGGGGCTTCGTCGACCCTGCTTAGGTAGATTTTTTTTTATTACACCTCGTTATGACATATTTTAATGAACATATTTTGGTGATCATTTACTACTTTTGGGTTGACAATGATTTATTTGGAGTCATTTTGATTAAATAAAATAGCGAAATGTTAAAACTGGTTATAATTTTACATTAAAATGCGGGTTTCATTTTGGTGATCATTTACTATTTTTGTCTGTTATATGTGGTGGTAGAAAACATAAGCCTTTAAAAAAAGTACTAGCTGTTTCCCTTGATTTCACCCCCGTTGCTCAGTTCCTACTAGTAGGGTAAATTTATATAGCCTATAAGCCTTACCTAATTTTACTGTCCAACTCAAAAATATTTTTGACTTCGATCCCGTAGTTCCGAGATAAGAGCGTTACAGTCACTACGTCAATCGTGCCGACAAACTTTTAGGTATATTTTCCGACAATAACTAAAAAAAAATACTGGCAGCATACTCGTGATAACCTAATTCCATAGCTTAGCACTTGGTAATTAAAGTTTCCTAATATTTTTTCCTCATAAAAATAGGAAAATCCACAAATACATCCACATGCAACAATACTTCTACATCAGTATTCAGTAGGTACCTATAGTTTACATGCTAACTACTTGTTATCCGCGATTTCAACAAATGCACCCTGATCTCCTATTAGTCGTGTTGCGTAGCCTTCAGGTGCCACAGCAGTTATATAACGTTAGAGACAGACTTTTTCAAACAAATTATAACCAAAGTTATAAATTGTTACAAATTACAATAAATTAGGTATTGCTGTTGTACAACTTCATTTAACAAAAGGTTTTCTGATTACAATATGATATATTTATCAAATATAACTATTTTTGTATAACATCATCATTCCTCGAAAGACAAACCCAAACTGATTGAACATAATGTTATACGATGTTATAAAACGAGTATATAAACAACCAATGTGGGAGCGTTTATAACTTATATAACATTTCTTAACATGTTGTAGAGTATTGTTATACGCTATTATAAATGTTATCGTGTTACACTTTGTTGTATAACGTTATAATAACTGCTGTGTGGCAGCACCTTTCCTCGATAAATGTACTTTCCAACACAAAAAGAATTTATCAATTCGAATCAGTACTTGCTAAGAAACTCTTCAGCCTTTTATTAATTAGTATAGACTAGCTGTTCCCTGCGGTTTTACTCGCTGCTCGGCTCTCTCGTATTGGTCTTAGGCGGGCGTCCTGCGTGAGCGACAAATACGACGCAATGCGACGCGATTCAAACAATTTCAACTACTTTTTTAATATTTTTTTAAAATTTACTTCGTGTCGCGCCGCGTCGCGTCGTATTCGTCGCTCACGAAGGACACCACGCTAGAGATGTTATAACTTATAAGTACTTAAGTATCGCATATCGCAGCAGTTTTGCCGCCTTCCAGAAATGCGATCTAAATTTTCTTTTAATTTAACGTCAAAGTACCATTTAACGTCACAAAAATGAGGAAAGGCATGATAATTATGGCTTCAGAAAAAAATCTCCTGTGAGTTCAAAGACGCCTGGACCAACTTGAAACTTGCATTTTTTTTTTAAAGTCATAATTCCCAAGTGGTCCTATAGTCATCAGGTCAGGATTTGATGTTGAAACCCAGAGCAATCGAGGAAAGTAATAAATATCAAATGAACAGTCAACTGCAATGTTATCGCATATCTTTGTTCACGCAATTACACAACATTTTTGTGTGATTCTTCTAGTCTGCTCATAAGACATTAAATTGACATTTAGTCTGTACAAATAAAAATAATAACTTGACAAGCAAGATTTGTTATAATGTTGACACAGGTATAAAGATAAAGCTACACATCAACCCATACACCAACTCCGCAAAGAAGAACCACTGACCTTGGCTTCACTTTGTATAGGTATACAAAGTGAAGATTAGGTAATCTTCCCGTACAAATAAACGGTCAGCTAATACTGGTAAAAAAGATGGCGAGACGAACTAGACGCTCACCATGAGAGCTGGTTCGAAGCGGCCCATGAAAAGAATTCCTGGAAGGAATTGGGGGAGGGCTTTGCTCAGCAGTGACTGTGGGACAGTATGGGCTAATAAAAAAAATTAAAAAAAAACTGGTTTTGCTCATTTTGTTAGTTACAGTAGCTGTTGAAATGTTTTATGATACAGCTGATTGTTTTTCGCAAATACAATGCTGGTCACACCGAATGCCTCTATACAAAAATTCTAAGTGAATACGTTGATACGCACCTTGAGTAATCAGCTCCTCCATAGACGATAGGCACCACATCATTCTGCAGCGCCGTCAACAGTTTTTCCGTCACATAGTCCTCATCGAAAGAGTTCTCCATCGCCATGTAAAAGTAGTACTCGTTCTTCAACAGATGCATGCAATTCGACGGAACATTCTTAGGACATTGCAAGCTACCACACTTCCCATAAATATCAACTGTAAACCCATACGGTTTAAGCGCATTCTTCAGTGCTTTGACGTAGCCTAATCTACCACTTCTAGTCTTACAATTAGACACAAACCAAGCTGCTGCTTTACTTTTATTCTGTATCCTATTTCTATCAGCAAACTGGTCATCTATTGTGGCTTCAAAGTCTTCTTTCCATCGCATTTTTCGTTTTGGGCCAACAATATCACCTTTGTTATTTCGAATCAGTATATAAGGGTACGGTATATCCGAATCAAGTCTGTAAGTCGAAGTCCAATTGAAAAATCCATCAAATTTAGCTCCACAAACGGGAAAGTTATCAGCCGATTCCATGTTGAAGAATATGTATAGTTGATTTCGGGAACGTTCTCTGGGCAAATCGTATGCCTTCATATTTCGTCCGTTAAATGCTATGGCATCGAACTTTGTTAGGTCACCGCCGAAGAACTTTCGGTTCGTGGTGACGAAACACTTGATCACCGAACAGTTGTTCTTGAGGAATGCTCTCTGTCCGTTGCCGAGATAGTAAAAGGGAGCAAAGTCACTCTGCGTCCAGAGTAAGATGTATTTGTAGTCTTTGGGCAGCGAAGTCGTCTTTCTGTAGACATCTTTATATCTGTAGTCCCGTCCAACATTTTCGAGCGCTTCTTGGATAAGGCTTTCGGTAGCGACTGGCTGGTCAGGCCTGGTAGCAAGTTGTAGCCAGAAGACGGAGAAAGCGAAACTCGTGCAGCTGACTAGAAAGAAGAACTTGATAGATCTCATTTGTCTTAGGAAGTGTAGGAGGCAGCCGAGGCAGGTGGCCTGGCTACGTGGAGACATCTCAGTGGCTTCATCATCGAGCTGCTGAACCTCACTGTAAGTGCGGCGTCTGGTTTCATTTGTGAGCTTAAAACGTGCCAATCTCCAAATCTTGGATACCTGTAACGAAAAGTTGATTATTTTATAACTTTGTATTCATACAGGCTTTTTTTTAGTTTTAATTAGTTTTAAATCTATATCAATCAAAAGTCAATCATTCAAATTAGGCCGATTTAGCAGCATTTTTGAACGGCAATTTTTACATAGGACAGTCCCCCTTCGACACTTCCTTGTGTCTTGGCTGGGAAGAAGAAGTGGCGGAACAAACTCCCCAGCAACACATCTGTCTATACGTTAGAAGAACCAAGATTTTATACAATGAAATAGAACATTCACATTCTAAATTACAGCGCAACTGTGACTATACAGGATGTTTCTTTTAAATTGGCCAAAAGGGAGAGAAATCCGCATCCATAAGAGAAACGGGAAAACTTTCTTAGGAACATTTATCTCTTTTTACTTCTTCTTCTCACTACAAGTAAAGAAGGAAGACAACACGGAAGATACATGACCAAATTGATTTTTTATCAAACCCTGATAAGCTGTCGATACAGACCAAATGTCATAACAGAGTAATCAGAAAATAACTGGAATAAATGATAGTGGCAATTTGACTGTGTGCGTGTATTGCGTAGCGATTGTGCGTTAAAATAGCGGGGTACTATCTCTCGTTGTAAGATAATAATGACTATTGTATTGTCTCGCACTGCGTTGCTGATTGTGAAACAAATCGGCATGTGAATGTTTTTTTTTTAAACAAACGCTGGACCACTCTAGGAATTTCTCGTTTATCGTCAATTGCTGCGCGGCAAAGGCTATGTTGTTTTCATCCATTCATTAATTTTATTTTATTCAAATTTATAATATAATCAGACTACAATGGTACTCTATCATCTATCTAAATATATTATTATGTATAACTCAAAGGTGACTGACTGACATAGTGATCTATCAACGCACAGCCTAAACCACTGGACGTATCCGGCTGAAATTTGGCATGCAGGTAGATTTTATGGCGTAGGCATCCGCTAAGAATGGATTTTGATCAATTCTACCCCCACGCGGATAAAATAGAGGATGAAAGTTTGTATGAAAGATTGTCAATTTTATGAAAAATACATTGTAAAGTTCCAACATCCACGCGAACGAAGTCGCGGGCACAGCTAGTGTTAGTAACCTATGTTAGTCCGATTCACAAGCGCCCACACAAGCGAGCTGTCTGAACCCATACCATGAGTTATCATAACGATACTCGATCATCGAAATCGACCTCGTTTGGCGCTCTCATTGGTCCGCTCCAAAGTTGTATGAACTCTCAAACAATGAGAGCGAGGATCCGTCGAGCTACCTTGGTAGACGGTAACCAGCAATTTGACTAAGGATGCGAGAGCGAGCGAAGCGAGCTCTGGACTTGGGGCACCCCAACTCGGACAGGTTAGGTTACCTATTTTAAACCTTTGGGCGGCTGACTTGGGGCAGTCAGCCACTAAACCAGATACAGGCCCGAGTTGGCGGCGACGTGTCCTTCATCGCCACTCAAAGAGAGGTGCGGCCGTTCAGTAGCCGCACCGAGGAGAGGGACCCGGCGATGTAGTCGGGTCAAGGCCTGCCAGGGAGCGGTGATTGCGCAAGTGGCCCCGCACCCTTGTGGTTTTAGTCAGTCGAGTTGGACATGCCCATCCGTCCTCCCAAGGCGGAGGAAGTCCATGAGGATTTCCACACGTAAAAAAACTTTAAACCTTGCAAACAGAAATAGGAGCCCCGCAAAGCCGGGACTCCGTCGAGCTACCTTGGTAGGCGGTAATTGCAAGCTACGGCCGCGGTTCAATATATCACATTGCTCGGCTACAAGTTGGGAATTATTAATGCTGCCCGGTCCAACTTCTGAATTCAAGCCATCTCAAACACTGACTTATTACATGGACCACGGGCCGTCGGACTTTATTAATAATGGCCAGTCAAAGTGATAAATTTAACACTTTGCCCATCGCTCTTGGGCAATATTAATAATGGCCGGTCCTAATTAATAACGCCCTGTTATCACGTTGCCCATAACATATACATACACATAAATAATAAAACTGTACTGTCGCTGGTCTGCTGGAAGAAATTTCTTGTTGAAATAAGCAGTGCCTTTGTGCTCTTTTTTTCTGAATGTTATTTCTTGTATCTATGTGTTTTTGTGTACATAAATAAATAAATAATATAAGGCATGGATCTCCACAGGATTCATAATTATAATTGACGTGTTTTTGAGCTACCCTAAAACTCGTATCGTTACAATCCAAGGAGTGCTTTCACACGGTTCGTTGTTTTTGTGCGACTTTTGGAACCTGATTCTGGGTATGACATTGCCACAAATAAAAAAAGTACATATACTCGAGAAAGTTTGATTCTTTCTGCGTGGAGTGCTTTAAACACATTTTTAGATTTGTTTACATACATAAGTAAAAACCTTGTCTCTGCTAAGGATGTTTCATAAAATTCTACGTTTTGTCAAACTTTGGTACCGAATTACATAGAAGGTATAATAGTAAAATAATATTTGAAAATGTCCATGGTACATCTGAAAGATTATATTTGGACTGCATTAATCACTTTTTTATTTTTCATTCAGAAATAAACCAAAAAATAATGTTTCAAAACAGGAAGAATTTGACATTTTTTCGTCCGAAATTATATTTTTTATCTACCAAGATTTACTGAATATTCAATCAAAAAGTATTGAATAACTAAGGTTACTATGTTAGCTTGCATTAAAAAAATAATTAGCTCATTTAAAAGTAAAATAATAGTATTAAACAATTATAATATGCAATGACAAAATTCAATATAAAACCAAGAACGGTTTGTTCTTTGATTTAGACGGCGCGGGGCGCCTTCTGAGGGAGGACGTATCGCTCGCAACCATTTTGACATTAGTTGCGTAATTATTAAAATTTAAAATACACGCCACCATTCATGACCTTTACACGCGGCGCCAGCGTCTTTGTCATCATCATCATCTGCCTAGCCTTTTTCCCAACTATATTGGGGTCGGCTTCCAGTCGAACCAGATTCAGCTGGATATCAGTATTTTACATGGAGCGACTGCCTGTCGGACCTCCACAACCCAGTAACTGGGTAATACGATACCCCATGGTAAGACTGGTTGTCAGACTTTTAGAGCTTCTGACTAACAGTAACGACTGTCAGAGATCTACAAATGACAGCCGGGACCAACGGCTTTACGTGCTTTCCGAGGCACGGAGGAAACTCGCTATGACAGATGGTCACCCATCCACAGACCAACCTCGGCAAGCGCGGCTTAACCCGGAAGATCGGCCTGTGCGGCTGTGATTATTTAGCCACGAGCTCCTCGCCAGCGTCTTTGTCATGACATCAAATTCCATGTGAAAAATGTAGTACCTCGAATTTTCCGCAGGTCATGAGTGGTGGCCAGTAATTTTCCCAGTCGCCAAGAATACAGTATAACCTATCTTTCTTGATACAAGCTAATATTTTGAATTAATTTGATTGAATTTTCCGACTATATTCGAATGTGGATAAATTGTAAAAAAAAAAATGTAAATAATACAAAAAAAAAAACAATTTAAATAATTCTGATACCTTTTTTTCTGAATTGGTAATTATATGTAATTTCAGACTTGCTAACTTCCCAAATATTCCAGTTCGTTTGGATAATATAGCTCGCTGCGGGACCCACCATACCACCGGTCATGCCCCTGGTGGTATGGCTTTTTATTACGTGGTAAAATCATCAGATCAGCCCTTCCACCCAGGGAAGGACAGGAGGGACATACAAACTTGTAATGACTAAAATCTACGGTGTCCTTCAATAACCCATTGCGATCCGAGGCTATGGATACCCGATAAGACAATTACGCGACGCCCGGCAGGATTTGGCTCTCTAACGTGCGCTCCGAAAATCCGTGAAAAATTGATCTGATCGTTTTGAGGTAGCGGTTTACCAGAGAAAAGTTTTGTTTTAAACTTTTTGTATTCGTTTTTGATGTCGGTACTTTTTTTCAAAAAGTTTTTTTTTTCATCAATGTATTTTTATTAGGTTTGATCGAAGAGAGTTGAAGTCTTGTATCAGGTTCGGCATCCAGTCAATTGCGGTATTCCGTTTTGGCAGCTGCATTGTATTTTTTTTTTTTGTAAAATCATCAAATGTGTCCTCCCGAGCGGGACGGAATTTATTACCAGACTCTAGTACTGACTAATATCCATGGTGATCCTTAAATAGCCCTTTACGTTCCAGGGTCACCGTTACCTGATAAGACAGTCCAGTGACCAAGGCATGCTCCTACTCTCAAATAGAAATCTCTTCTCGGCGTCGTAGGTCACGCGGCTGTTCTCCCTCACGTGTTCCACCTCCTACTTCGCTAGCATGACTGCTTTGCATAAGGATTCGAGGTGACTACTTCCTATTCCGTCTTGCCCCGCAGATCGTGGCCTCGATCAATGCCGGGTGCTATTAAATTGACTCAAGTGCATCGAGTTGGGATTTGGCGAACCTGTACCACTTCATGTACCTAACTTTTTTGCAGCCAACTCAATAAGAGGACTAATATTGTGGGTCGATGTCAACGGCACCCCAAAAAGGTCAAGATAGCCTGTCATTTTTACGGTTACACCTCAGAAAGATAGAACCGAGTCGGATTGGCTCCTTTTGCGGAACGAGCGGAACCGGGGCTCAAAAGTGTTCGCAAAGAATTCGTCTGTTGGGCAGAGCCAAATGACAAAGCTGAAGATTAACGACGGCAGCATCATTTCGACTAAACCAGAGAACCTAAGGGAGCTTGAGAGGTTTTACGGACAGTTATATACATAAATACGACAACCCAGTGTCGGTACATCTTGAGACGCAAGAGCTAAACTGACTTGACACTACACTGAGGATATCCCAGACACCAGCCTGTACGAGATTAGAATGGCTCAACAGCTCAAGAATAACAAGTCGCCGGGTGAGGACGGAATCTCAACAGAACTTCTGAGAGCGGGTGGAAAACCGGTACTACTCTAGTCCTCCAGAAGTTATTTATTTCCGTCATACTCAAAGGTTCTACGCCAGAAGCATGGCACAGGAGTGTGGTTGTTCTTTTCTTCAAAAAAGGTGACAACACCTTGTTGAAGAACTACAGGCCAATCTCACTTCTGAGCCATGTATACAAGCTGTTCTCAAGAGTCATTACGAACCGTCTCGAACGCAGGTTTGATGACTTCCAGCCTCCCGAACAAGCCGGTTTCCGAAAAGGTTTTAGTACTATAAACCACATACACACGCTCTGCCAGATTATACAGAAGACAGAGGACTATAATCGGCCATTGTGTTTAGCGTTTGTGGACTATGAAAAAGCCTTCGATTCAATCGAAACCTGGGCAGTATTGCAGCCCTCCAACGATGTCACGACTATAGGTATATCGAAGTGTTGAAGTGTTTGTATAGAAACGCCACCATGTCCATCCGATTTCAGCAGGCGTAGCATGGCGCCGTAGAAAGGGGTTTTGTCGACGGAAGAATAGACAAAATAACAGAACGTAGAAATATTTTTATCGTTTTAAGCATGGTAATGTGAAAAATATAGAAAATAAACGTCCTTTTCTTCAATAGTGTTCAAATGGTGTCACATTTGTGCAATAAAAAACAGTCGATTTGTGTAGAAATAACGATGAAATAACGCCATGCTACGCGTGCAGGAAGAGAGCACGAAACCAATCCAATAAAAGGCGTGAGACAGGGAGACGTTATTTCTCCGAAACTGTTCACGAACGCGTTGGAGGACATTTTCAAGCTCTTGGAATGGAACGGATTCGGCATCAACATCAATGGTGAATACATCACTCACCTTCATTTTGCCGATGATATAGTCATCATGGCAGAATCGTTGGAGCACCTCAATGCTATGCTCAGCGACCTCAGTATCGTTTCACAACGGGATGGCCTTAAAATGAACATGGACAAGACGAAAGGCATGTCGAATGTCCATGTGGCACCCTTACCGGTTGTTGTTGGGAGCGATACTCTCGAAGTTGTAGACCATTATACTTACCTTGGACAGATTGTTCAGTTAGGTAGGTCCAACTTCGAGAAAGAGGTCGCCCGAAGAATCCAACTCGGATGGGCAGCGTTAGGGAAGCTACGTGATATTTTCTCATCGAGAATCCCACAGTGTCTCAAGACAAGGGTGTTTGACCAGTGTATGTTGCCAGTGATGATATATGGCTCCGAAACGTGGTCATTGACTGCTGGCTTTTTAGAGAGACTAAGAGTCACTCAACGAGCAATGGAAAGAGCTATGCTCGGAGTATCTTTGCGGGATAAAATCCGGAACATGGATATTCGGCAAAGAACCAGAGTCACCGACATAGCTCATAAAATTTGCAAGTTGAACTGGTAATGGGCAGGCCACAGCGCTCGTAGAACTGACAACCGATGGGGAAGAAAAGTTCTCGAGTGGCGACCACGGACCGGAAAACGCAGCGTAGGCAGGCCTCCCACCAGGTGGACCGACGACATATTGAGGGTCGAGGGCAGCCGATGGATGCAAGTGGCGAATTGTCGTTCGGCGTGGCGGTCTAAGGGGGAGGCCTATGTTCAGCAGTGGACGTCCTCCGGCTAATGATGATGATGATGATGATGAGATACTACTCAGAATAGAACATACAAAAAAATAAGTTAGCATTCCAATAAATCGTAAAAATAAGCGAAATTGAATGAAAAGTGAGAAATTACAGGAATGTGTCAAGTTTCATATAAAATAATGAAATCGAAAAAATAATGTTCTTTTTTCTCTTAAACCCTGTGTTATTTTACTAAAGGTGAAATGTTATCTATTAAATAACGAACATTTTCTATACCGTTTCAATAGAAATTAGGTAAAAAGCCTGAGTGACCAATTGTAGCATCGTAATTCGAGCATAAACGAATCTATGCACTGGTAGTCGCGATTGATCGAAGATGAACTCAGGTACTACTTGCTTTGCGAATGGAATAATGTGGAGTTGAACCACCTTTTCTACGCAATTTTGAGCAGTTACGTAACTTCGTTAGGAAGTAAAAGCTCAGTTTTGCGAGATAGAGATTATAATTTAGAGGTCACCGAAACATTCTGTTTCAAGAGTTAAATGATCTGAAACCCTGTTGTTTAGATCTTCTCTACACTCTAATAGATGTGTCTTTATTAAAAAAATAACCCAGCTGTAACCCAGTATAAGAAGCACTGAAGCCCAGTCAAAACAGTTCAATAAATATTCTCCTTTCCGTCCCATCCGCTCACAGTTAACTGCAGGGGAACCAAGAATCTTCTCGAATATTTTTAATCTTCATGGTGTCGATTCGAAATTGTCTTGTCAATTCTATGGGAGCTTGTTGCTGGTCGCAATGGACTTTGTATGATCTGCGTAGTAGATTATCGTTCTCTTTGCGCGGTTTAACGTCTTCTCTGGCCTTGCTCACTTTCTTCCTGGATCACGGCGTTTGGTGATATTACCCGTCTCTTAATTGACACTAGTTTCAAATATTTTGAACCACTGGTTGGAAATATTCGAGCATTAAACCGACCATTTCTGGTTATATCTCCTTATCTATGTCACCTTAATCACCCCAAGTGGCTGGTTTTGCGTCCATAATTATGTCTCTAGATGGCATAAATGACTGTTTGATGTAAAAGTCAAAGAAAAAGTTTGAAAAATTTTAAACACCAAATCGTAAATTCTAAATAATTTCAAAAATCTAATTAAAAAGTTATGAATTCCAATTAGTCACTAGAAACAAAATCAACACCTGAAAGATGTCATAACAAGATAATTTACCCGTATAATACGAGTAAATTATCTTGTTAAGAATGAAATTGAATAATCTCTATAATGCACACTTTGTAAATTACAAACATATCCAATTCGCAGTGACACAATGTGCGGTTTAAAGTGTTATTTATTGAGTGGCCCTTATTTTATTTTGATAGGTATATATTTATCATATTATCCATTCGTTTATGAAAATAAGTAGTGTCTAGAAGACCGGGATTTTACTTTGTTTATTCGAAACAAAAGTGGCAAAAGCTCATGTTGTTTGCTTTCTGGTATACGAGGCATAGCTGTTTCGTTAGTGTTTTGTTTTTATGCGGAAGGCATCACGATGTCAAATTGACAGGAATTGTGTTCTTTCAGTATGTCATAGCGCCCTTAAAAAATATACTTTACGTTGATAACGTTGGTATCAATTCAAAACAGGAAGTGTTGATATGAAGCCATTTTGTTAATTTCCTGTAAATTTTGATAGCATTAGGCATAATGTTTAGGAAACTAGCCTTATTAAACTGAACCTATGTGGCACAGCCCAGTGTTTTATGAAACCCGATTTTCGGACATTCCGTTTTCATTGAAAAACCTGACAGAAATTGTCACAAAAAATGCAAGATTTAGTATCCCCATTTAGCTACCAAGTCTAGTTTTTGAGTGATAATTTTTTGAAAATCGTCTTTTTTCCATCTGGATACCTATATTATATTTTTTAACGTGGTAATATCATCAAATAAGTCTGACAGTCCCTCCCACCCCTGGCAGGGCGGGAGGGGCTGTCAGACTTGTACTGGCAAAAATCTACGGTGTCCTTCAATAGCCTTTTATGTTTCGAGGTCACGTGATGGAATGAGTCCCGCGACCCCGGCAGGCTTTGGCCCTCTGAGATGGGGCCCCGTGATATGCATCTGGATATAAAGAAAAAAAAATTACGCTTAAACTAAGCGTGATACGAAATAATTATGTTAGGTACAATCGAGCAAGTGGAATTATGACCCACCATAAGCTTATTTTCCCAGAGACATTCAAATACAATTAGGTCCACATTCGCGTAAACATACATATCCATGGTAACGACTTTGATCTTTGTCAATTTGACGGATTCAAACGATTTATTGTAAAAATGGGTCATGATTCAACTTCGTTGACTGTACATTGATGGCGCATTTCATGCCGAGTGTTTTAGTCAGTAAAAAAAACCTCGCACCATTGTTAGATCGAGATTTATACGAGTTTTTAGGCTTTTAGGTTTTCTTAATATTCTCGAAAATGACGCCGTTTCGGAAAAGGTTATCTGTAAAAAATAATTCTATTCACTTCCCCATACACCAAATGATTATGAAAATATCATAATGGGAATACGAGATCTTGCATTACAATCATCATTTCTGTCAGGTTTTGCAATAAAACTGGGATGTCCGAAAATCGGGCTTCATAAAACACTGTGCAGCCGTGAGGCACACTGTACCTACTTAAGCTTTAGCTTTTGAGAAGTTCCCTCTTCTTGTCGTGCCTACGATGTTCTCTCGTGTTTATGTATACCAAACTGTAAGGCGCAAAATACAAAGAAGCGATGAAAGATTTGGATACGATGCGGATGTGGATCGGATTTGTTGTCGCTTCAAATTTTATTCGTACAAAATGTATGAAAGAGATGCGTCGTAAATTACACAGAAAGGATGCGGCGCGGATTTATCACTTGAGAATCCGCGCCACCTCGCATGTAAATAGGAGCACAGCAAACGCTTCTTCGTCTTCTGAAGAGGACATGTTTTTCAACAAAGTCAGCCTGTACAAAAAAAAAACGATCTTAAGCAGAAGTTTACCTTTTATAAGTAGATATATAATTTAAGTCGCATCTGTGCCACATCCGTCTCTCATCCGCATCGTATCCGAATCTTTCATCGCTTCTGTGTATTTTTCGCCTAACATTAACATTGTACAAGCAAATATTTTAAAAGAGTAACCATGAAGTTTCTTGCGTGACCAGAGGGCTGGTTCTTTCTTTGGCCAAAGAATAAGAACTGCCATCCAACGTGGCAATGCTGCCAGTCTTCTGGGCACGTTCCCGGATGCGGAGGAGTTCTTTGACGCCTTGTCTCTTCCCATTTTATGTTTTATTTTTGTGATATATTTTTTTTTTAATTTTAATTTAGTATCTTTTGTAAAATATAATTTGTAATATAAGAATATCATAAGTTCTATATATCATATTTTAATCATAATTATTTCTTTTTAAGATCTAATTAAAATATGTAATAGAACAGTCTTGAGGCAGAAGACTTATATGAAATACATTTATTAGCCCACAGAACCACAGAATTTTCCGGCCACTGTAGTAGGCGCGGTCTTACAGTTGATAAGCAATGGGTGACTCGCCGTCTGATCATGTACCATGCTTGGATCAACAGCGCATCGTGTTCCAAGCGCGCCTCAAAGAACTGCCAGCCCACTTAAAAAATTTAACTCTGTCGCTTTTTGTTCATGCACATTTCAAGTATAATTTTATATAAGTGTGTATAGAAATCCAACTACATTATACCACAGTATAAAATAATATTACCGTGATTATACCGTCGTAGGGGGGTGGTGTGGCAAAATAATTTCTTACTCGAACTCCGTTTCGCCACCAGATGGCTTTTTTTTCCTATAAACCTCACGGAGCACGAGACCTTTCCAACGAATGCAAAACCGTGGAAATCGGTTCGTGCGTTCCGGAGTTATAGCGTCAGGAAGGAAAACCCGACTTATTTTATACTAGCTTCTGCCCGCGACTTCGTACGCGGATCCTGTTGTTTATGCTAGCGACAACGGGGTCATCAAAATCGAAGATTTAAAAGTCTGATACCCAATTCCAAGAGCCCGGGTAAATATTGGGAGTTTGGCCAGTAGAGTAAAATATTTAGGTACTCAATTATACATCGTCATCGAAAATCAGTCCTGAACTGTTACCGCCATCACTGCGTGGAGGTTCTAAGTTTATGTTATTTAATAATTATACAGTGAAATGAGTGATAGCTTTGATTTCCACAGCAGGTGTTCCAGATCTTCAATTTTTATACATCAATAGAGACTGCTCATCAGGCTGAACAACTCTTGCTAAGACTTCATTCCTATATAGGTATGTTAGTTATAGTTTAGCTGGGCTTTTGGTGTTCCACATCAGGTGTTCCAGATCTTCAAATTTTAGAAGTCACCAGAGAGTGCTCGTCGAAGTGAACAACTTTACAAAGACGTCATTCCTGTATATGTTATAGTGTAGCTGGGCTCTTGGTGTTCCACATCAGGTGTTCCAGATCTTCAATTTTTATATGTCAACAGAAAGTGCTCATCTGGGTGAACAACTTTGCTGAGACGTCATTCCTGTATATGTAATAGTGTAGCTGGGCTCTTGGAGTTCCACATCAGGTGTTCCAGATCTTCAAATTTATTCTCTCAGCAGAAAATGCTCATGACGTGGAACAATTTTTGCTATTGCTCTATTTTTGTATCTCTTATAGTTTAGCTGGTCCGTTGCGGTTCAGCACCAGGCGTTCAAGATTTCAAGATAAATTATAGCCTATGTGTTGGCCAGACTTAATACCTATACAACAAAAAAAGAATCATTCAAATCCGTCCAGTACTTTTTGAGTTTATCCCGGACATACATACAGACAAACAGATAATCAGACAAACAGACAAACAGACAAACAGACAAAAATTCTAAAAACTATATTTTTGGCTTCGGTATCGATTGTAGATCACACCCCAAGTATTCTTTTTAAAAAATATTCAATGTACAGTTTTGACTTTCCTACTATTTTATTATATGTATAGATAGTTTAATGTAGATTAATTTGCCACAAAACCTGTAAATTCATTGAATGAATTTAATTTGAATTACTTCGTAGCTTCGTCAATCGACATAAATCGCCTTGGCTATGACTGACACGATATGTACAGATGTCTTTGATTTTGTTCATTCTGTTTGAATGTCGCGTTCGCATTCGCATTCGTATTCTCGAATATTGGAGATGAATATTCGCATCCGTTCGCGAATGTGAAAATTCAAACATTCGTAACATCACTAGTACATTATTTATCTACAACTTATCTTTCGCAAAATAATCAGTGCGTACTTACGAGTGAGTTTTTCTTATCTTCCTAAAATTAAAAATATGAAATTTCAGTGGGGATGGATGTATGTATGTCTTATACTTTGACACCAAAAGGGCTGATCTCTTTTTCATAGCCACGCGGATAGTTTGTAACTTGAACACACAAATAGGATACTTTTATCCCGATGTTATTTTCCCAATCATTATTTTTATTAGCGATGCATCCGATACCGATACCGATAATTCTATCGGCGATACTTCGAGTTAGCCGATATATCGGTATCGACGATATTTTTATGACCGATTCAACGATACTTTTTATTGTCCCGTCTATTTGGTTGCAAACGAGGCACGAACTATGCCCGAAACCTTTGCCAAGCATATCGCCTTTCTCCGAAAAGTTAAAGATTACTTTATTTTTTAAACAAAAATCTCATTAATGTTTATTTTAATAACTAAAATATATAATTATCTAATATCAACCTATGTAATTACTATTTATCTATACTAATAATTATAAAGAGGTAAAATTGTTTGTAAGTTTGTATGTAGGGGTAATCTCCGGAAGTAATGAACCGATTTTAAAAATTGTTTCACTGGTAGATAGCTACATTATCCGTGAGTGCTATAGGCTATAAATTATAAAGATGTCACGCATATTAGCCGAAATATCTCAATTTTTGTCTAGCCGGGCGGTAAAAAATTGCTCTTCCAACACAGTTATTAGCATGCGCTGCCTTAACAGTTGTATATAATTGAAAACAATGTATTGCTAAAATGTCCGCTTTGAATAGTTCTACAATAAAGTCCGCGAAACCATATTTTTATCTTTTATATTTTAGCAGATTTAGCAGCTTTTATGAGTTAAAAAAAGTTATATTCGATGTACTTGCCTTTGGACGATTTTTTACACAACAAAACACTAAACCTTATCGAAAAAAATATTATTATGATCACAATAATATCATAGAGATATGATTTTCACAAAAAAGTATGTCAATTGGTTAAATAGTTTCGAAGATAACATGAAATTACTAAATCGCAAAATGCCGCCGTCCATTCACGAACCGAGTTCGAACACGCTTTGTACGGACGTTTTATCTATTTACCTATAGATGGCGTTGTGCAATTGCGTATGAACAAAACCCTCCTTTTGGCAGACAGGAAAAAAAAATCGTAGCACTAAGTACTGGGGTGCTATGTCAGGAAACCTCCACGTGCGCCCGTGGACTGGAGTTCCCTCTCGGATACGTCCGAGGAGATGACCAGTTTTTCGGGCCGGTGCACCCTGGGATGCGGGCAAAAACTCTTCCTTAAGCACTGTGTGCCTAAGGGGTCTCTCTTTGCCCGTATGCGAATAGCCTGTCGTGTGGACGCTCTAACGCGTGTCCCTCTGATTAGCAGAGGGCACAGCGGCGGAGCGGGCTTGCGGACGGTGAGTAATGGGTAGCTCGCCGTCCGACCAAGGACCAAGCCCGGGTCGGTGGCGCGTCGTGTTTCGCGCCAAATGCCTGCTGGGGTCGTGGGTTTTTTCTTAACCCAGGATACCGTGGTCCCGGAACGTAAAGGGCATAGGAAGGAACACAGGTGGATTTTAGTCAGTAAGAGTCTGACAGTCCCTTCCGCCCCACCCAGGGCGGGAGGACTCATTTGATGACTTTACCACATAAAAAAGCTCTAAGTATTAACGAACCACACTCATAATTTCATCACAAGTTAAAGTATTAATGCCCAACGAAGTGGGCACGGGTCAGCTAGTATCTTTTTAAACTAAGTACATATTTATTTATTTATTTTATCTTTAATTTTTAATTCCCAATAAGCGTATCGGTATCGCCAATATTTTTATAAGAATATCGGTATCTTATTGGAGAAAAGACATATCGATGCATCCCTAATTTTATTTTCAGTAACCACACAGGTGAAGCCGCGAGCAGAAGCTAGTATTGAAAATAATTAAAATACTTATCTATAAATGAAATATAAATCAATTAATGATTCCATTCGTTTTTAAATAAACATAATATACGCGTGGCGACCTATGGCCTTATTAGTTTGATACCATGTACTAACACAATCGCAAATTAGTCACAGTGTAAGTGTGTGTACCCACATGAATGAAATATGATAATAATTAGTGTAATATTTATCTTCTGTGAAAGAGTTTGTAGTCGTACTCTGTGGTAGTAGTCTAGTCATTTTTTTTTTATTTAGTTAAAATCGTTAAATGAATCCTGGACCTGTCAGACTTGTACTGACTAAAATCCACGGTGATCCTTCAATAGCCCTTTACGTTCCAGGGTCACGGTAACCTGATGAGACAGTTCCGTGACCCGAAGTCAACATCTACTTTGCCTTTTATTTTTTATTTTTAAAATACACCCACAGTAGCATCCACATAGAACACAAAAACAATTAAAAACACTTTTTCTTTCACTGACCATTAAAAATATTTGGCCTAAAATCGGCCAGCACCAAACTGTTTTAACTTTTTTTTTATTCACACACTTATGAACTAGCACTGGACATTAGCACGACGTTCTTTTTTTAAATTAATTCATTAGCGTGGCATGACTTCGCGGTCAGCGTATCGTGCGGCGACTAGTGATGCACTAAATACACAGTTATCGTTGCGATAGGTTGTTGTGCATTTGCCACAAAGTTAATTTGTCACGAAATAAATATTTGTAAATTAGCCACAGTATTTGTTTTAATTTTTAAAATAGTAAATTCGCACCATTTCTATTTCGCATGGATAGCAGAACAATTAAGCAATAAAATCCAACACAAAACTATCAAAAACGAAGAAACAATGTGAAATCTGAACAGAAAGTACTAGGAGAAAAGGATCACGGAGGTGTTGGCTGTACATAATTATTTGAAATGGCGAGGATATGTGGCTAAACAATAATTAAATCGAGCTGTGGAGAATCAACTTTCAATGAATGAGGTTAAAAAAATGGGGCAAGTAACAACAACCCGTTGCGATGACTGCGATCAGGCCGGGTCGCTCTTTTGGTTTTTTTTTTTTTTAATTAATGAACTGACTTACTAAGTGACTAATCAATCAGCTAGTTGCCTGTTTGGTTTATAATGATTTTAGAGTTCTTGAAACTGATCCCCGGTCAGGATGAGATCAGATGTTGCGAATATTCGCATTCGCATCCGCATATTTCGCAAATTTTTAAACATTCGCATTCGAATACGAACAAGTGAAATATACCAACATTTTGGAATTTCTTATTCTACACATTTCATTCATTCTTGTCTGGCGTCTTCCTCTCCATTCATCTTTTACTCAGTCTGCCTTTACCTCGCCATTCGTCAATATAATGATCATCAAATCATTCACAAACATCAACCATAAAAATTACCATGTGCTAAGATAAACGTGTTTCATTCTGCTTTTCTTTCACTGACTGAACCTCTAAGAGTTACTCTTACATTTTTTTTTTTTAGCGTGGTAAAATCATCAAATGAGTCCTCCAACCCCGGGCAGGGCGGGAGGGACTGTCAGACTTCTACTGACTAAAATCCACGGTGTCCTTCATAGCCTGTTATGTTCCGGGGTTACGGTAAGGGAATAATCCCGCGACCCCGGCAGGCTTTGGCCCTCTGAGAGGGGGGCCCCGTCATAGAGTTACTCTTACATAGGTACTTTTTCCATACTCGTTACAGACAGGAATTAAGGGTGCTCCCACATCTAACGACGCGGTTTCGGATTTTTCCGTCGCCCTTTCTCTTTCTGTCGCTTAGAACTGCCATTTGCTAGACCGAGACAGAAAGCATAATGCGATCGCATGCGACGGAATCTTCAAGGCGGCCGCGTGCTATCGCATTTTCTCGGTCTAGCAAATGGCATTTCTAAGCGACAGAAAGAGAAAGGGCGACGGAAAAATCCGAATCCGCGTCGTTAGATGTGGGAGCACCCTAAGAAAGCTGTAAATATAAAAATTCATAATTAATTTATGAAGTTCGATCATATAAAAGTGTTTTAATCAATCGTGATTGATTTTAAACTGTATATTAAAATTCGCATTCGCGAATATTGGAATTAAATATTCGCGTCCGCATTTGCATTCGCGAATGTCAAAAACGAACATTCGCAACATAACTAAATAATAGATCATTTATGTTATTATAGTAATTAAGTAATTATACCCATTTAAATATTTTAACCGTAAAATTCGTGATCGAAATATTTTTTTTTACGATTTCGTGCAATGACTAGTCTTGTAATGTCCCAACACTATTTGTTGATTTGAAACACACGATCAAACATAAAATAAACATTTAGCCATTATCACATAGCGCCAATTTGAAATTCATTCTTCAGTTACGAGTTTTAAGAGCGATTTTTGCCTAACTTATAAATGTCTCTGAAACAATACTTAATTTTTATGACACTCATGCCTTGAAAATTAACTAACGTTAATTGAACATGGGTATGTAAAAATTTATAATTTCGAATAAATTAAGGCCCAGTAGAAGTAAAGTAACATAAGAAATTTGCAATTTCATAAAAATCTGCTATTTCTTTAAGTTTGCCGTTATGATTACTTCTCAGAATTTGATCAACATTTATTAGCAACACTATCGAATGGTGTAATAATATACAGGGTGTGATTTCCAAAACAAAGTCCGTACCGACACAGCACATTCATCGAAAAATGGCATGAATTTTATTTGAAATTGATTGATGCAGTGGTTTTTTCATAAAACCCCATCTTCCAAAGGCCGTTTCGTATTTTTTTGCGCGCGCCTTTTACTCTGAATGATCGTGCATGTCACTGAATAATATTTGCCCCTGTTTTCTCCACGGGGGGATGACGCTCGCAAACACATGAACAATATGGCTCGATTTCAGGTGAAATATCATGATATTTCACCTGAAATCACTGTCCTCACTGTCCTGTCCAATCCTGAACTCACTGGCAGGCATGGTCAAAAACCATGGTTTTTGACCATGCCTGCCAGTGAGTTCGAGCTCGCGAGTAGCGTCGCCTTAAGTCTTACTTACAATTGCGATTCGAGGAATAGCTACCCTAAATTGTCGACATCCGCAATTTTGCCATACATAAAAGAAAGGAAGTGGTAACAATACTATACACGACACGAATAGCATTGTACTTCGAAAAATTAAACATCTGTCGAACATCATCTGCCAATCTCTATGCCATCTCTATTGCCATCTCTATTCTACCAAAAGAAGACCAAGTTATTAGTTTCATCGTTATTTCTACATAAATCGACTGTTTTTTTCCATAAAAATTACACCATTCGTACACTACTGAAGAAAATAACGTTTATTTTCCATATTTTTTACATTACCATGCTTGAAACGCTTAAAATATTTCTATGTTCGGTCATTTTGTCTATTCTTCCGTCGACAAAACCCCTTTCTACGGCGCCATGCTACGCCTGCTGTAAATTCTGTATACTCGTAGAAGGCAACCAAAACGCATCACAAGTCATTGCGGTATATTTGCCATTCAGTAAATTAGGTACTTCTTGTGCTGTTAATTAGCTGATTGCTTTTACTTAAAATTTTCTAAAACTGTAGACTTTGTAATTCCTAATTAATGGTGTAATTAAAAGATTAAAATGCATTAAAAATCATTTTTCATTGCTTTAGGTAATGCAAACACAAATAACCCAATTAATTCCCATTTTTTTATGAGAGGCAGTCGAAATCAATTAAGAGGCCTAAGAGTAAAATCTTAATCTATAAAGTAAAGGGATCTCTCAAAATGTTACTTAATACATGCAGTAATGCAAAATGATGCAACTGGTTCACCACTAAAGTGGACAAGACGCAGCGACACACATCATTTCGCATTACAGTAAGCATAGGTAACGTTTTGAAAGACTTTTATGACTATATCACTGAGTTGCCTATCTCACAAAATAACCTCCCTTTACCCTACCAGCTGATGCCCGCGACGTCGTCTACGTGAATGTGTTGAAGAAATAAAGGTTCACTGCTTGTTCCCCGTAGGTGATAGCGTGATAATATGTAGCCTATAAAATATGTTGACTCGACGCCAAATTTGAAGTAAATCCATGCAGTTCTTTTTGAGTTTATCCCGGACGTTCATACGGACAAACATACAAAAATTCTAAAAACTATATTTTTGGCTTTGGTATCGATTGTAGATCACACCCCAAGTTTTCTTTTAAAAAGAATTTTCAATGTAAAGTGTAATCTGTGGTACAGTTTTGACTTTCCTATGTGCTTCGCTACTTTGACAGCAAAATACCCATTAACAAAATGATCCGCCATTACTTTATTGAATTCATTTGTTACAAAAAATGTGATAAGTACCTAAATGAAGAACCGCTCGACCGATTTTGTGCAAACTTCACATAAACCATCCACTAAATAGTCGGAACAGTTCTTGAATTACAAAATTACAACGAAAAGTGGCCTTGATTTTTATATATAGGTACAGGGTGTGCAGCTGAATATCAGTATTTTACATGAAGCGACTGACTATCAGACCTCCACAACCCAGTAACTGGGTAATCGATACCCCATGGTAAGACTGGTTGTCAGACTTTCGAGCTTCTGACTGTGATTAACTATTGTCAAAGTTCTATAAATGGCAGCCGGGACCAACGGCTTTAAGTGTTTTCCGAGGCACGGAAGAAACTCCCAATAACAGACGGTCACCCATCCACAGACCAACCTCGGCAGGCGTGGCTTAACCAGGAAGATCGGCCTGTTCGGCTTTAATTATTTAGCCATGAGCTCGTCCTTGACTTTGAATGAAAGTAAATTGAAATTAAATTGTTACCTGTGACTTCCATTGAAAACTTAAACGCAGGGTTGGCATGATTAAAACAACTTGTTTTGAAACACCTGTTTAAAAAAGTGTATAATCGCTCATGTGCCACAGTCGCGGCCTTAGGCAGTGGTCCGACCAACGGCGAGAGAACGAGTAACTCTCGACGATTTTCTCTCTCAAGAAACACACAATAAGTACATTCCGTGTAAACGAAAGAGATGCAAATATTAATAGTTGCTCTCTGAGCTCAGCGATACTCGTTCAGCGATGCTCGCTCACTCGTTGCTGGCGTTCGGTATGTCACATAAAGCGACCGCGAGCGAGTATAACGCGAGTAACGTCGCTCGTCGTACTTGAACACGCGCTGTCGCCCGGCGACAAAACTATCGAAACTACACTCGCTTCCCGCCGATCGCCATCTCTTCATGGAGTGTATAGTTCTACTCGTTACCGCCTTAAGTAGCCTCAGCCTAACGGCTTAACGTGCTTTACAAAGTACGGAGGCACACGGACAAACTAGTTATGTAATAGTAACGTCAGTCTACGTCAGACGGTACCTCACATACATAATTATGTTTGGACATACATACATCTAGAGACCGACCTTGGCGAACGACTTAACTGTTTGGATTAACCTTGAGTTATTATTTAACCACGAGCTCATCGGTCAAAGTTAACCCATGTTTTGTATTTTAAATGTCGTTTTTGTAACTACAGCTTTCATGCTTTTTTTTACGTGGTAAAATCATCAAATGAGTCCTCTCACTCATGATGGGACTGTCTGTCAGGCTCGTGCTGACTTGAACGGCCACGACGTTCCTTCAATAGCCCTTTACGTTCCAGGGTCACGGTTACCTGATGAGACAATCTCGCTACCCCGACAGGATTTGGCCATCTAAAGCCCGCCCTGTCAAACCTATTATGCTTGAATTCTCTTTCTAACACGTAATTGGTAGGAAGCACTACAAGTTAACTCGGCATTATAGTAACCTACTAGAGAAGTACCGAATCGGAAAAGTCGGTTTTCCGACAATATTTTAGTTACAATTTAAATACAAAAATCAGTGCCACTTTTCGTTGTAATTTTATAACTCAAGAACGGGCTCGAGGGCTTTGTTGGGACTATTTAGTAGATGGTTTATGTGAAGTTTGCACAAAATCGGTCGAGCGGTTCTTCATTTATCACATTTTTGTAACGAATGAATTCAATTAATGGCGGATCATTTTGTTGATGGGGATTTTGCTGTCAAAGTGGCGAAGGGCCGTATCGGGCCTCTAGTTGTTTACATTTAAAACGGATTATTTACCATGTTTGATTATTTCTTACGGGTTTCCGATATTTCGGCGCAAGCAAGCACCATGATCACGGATGAACTCAATATTGAAAATATTAAACAAGGTTAGTAAATATTTTGTTTATAAACAAAAACAATTGTAATAGTGACCATGTCAGTCTAAAAACTTACATGTTTTAGGTGTCGGTCAAAAAACAGAATAAGTAATGTAATCGTCAACTTTCAACTTGCCGTATTTTTTTTTTTATAAATCAATTTTCTAAATCACCAATAATATTAGTATGCAGAATGAAATTAACTTAAGAGTGCGTATTCTGAAAGTTGGCAACGTCGCAAATGGATGTCAAATATTTAAAACAGTAATTAAAAGAATTTTGAAAAATTGAATATAAGAAATAAATGGCTCTGTAGTGACTCTAAAAAAGTGATAATTTGCTGTATGAAAATAAAAAATATGGCTCTGCAGTGCACAAAAAAATTTATAAGGGAATGCAGTAAATCGTAACACTGAATACATAGTTTCAAAAGCATTTGGGAACTTTCCAAAAACCTTTTATTCACCAGAAACGGTTACAACATCAGTGTTTCAATTACATTCCTACATAATTATGTATATCAATTTTAAGCCAAATCTTTAATTTTCATACTATAACTATTCTTCTGGATAGTTAAGGTAATTTCAATTGAAGGACTGATCGCAAACCGACCACGATCAAATAAAATAAAACCATTTATAAATAAGTAAAGAAAGAATTAATGTTACTGCACAGCAGCTGTGAGAGATTCCATTGTGTAATACAGGAGCGAATCAGCTATACACACATACAATGCGTTTGCGTTAACAATAGGAACGTCTTTGACCTCCATCATTCTGTGATCCTGTCAACTGTCACTTGGAAATGATGTATGGCCAGCAAAAAACAGTGTAAAATTAATTTGCAATAATTTGTACAATCATCATCATCTAGGAATCTTTGGTCAACTGGATCCACTTAAAATGGACACAAAATTGCAAAACAACCCTTCTGGGCATACCACACGCACAATCTTCACCACAGTTTAGCCTGCGCAAGCCCAGCCTGCACGTACTTGTCTGTGTGTGGTTGGGCGTTGTGTTGCCAAACGTGTATTGTTTTTTCATGCGAGAAGCTTGCGCAGGCAGAACTGCGGTGAAGCTTGTGCGGCAAGTTTATTAAAAAAACAAAAGTAAATAATATGCTCACGCTCAAGATGTCTAAGCGGAATTGAGAGGTGAATGGAGATGTTTCGTATAAAACTCGTTTTTGATTAATTTTAACGATTGAAAAAGTGTATCCATGGAGTTTCTTGCCTATTCTTCTCCATAAAGATCTATGCATTGGAACGAGCACCTGCGGTACTTTCACAGTTGTTATGTCTTATATTATGACTGGGACTGTAGCACTATAATTATTTTTGTACTAAAGTTCGGCCGTTCAGAGAATGCGTTCCTGACAGATCGCGATTGAACTGACGACGTAACTTTGTAATGGCGTTGCAGTTACGATAAAAATATTTTTGCTGGTTGTTTTAACAATTGATGAGCATTATAACAGCATTATTATATCAATAATCAATGAATGTTATAATTTTATGACAAATACATGTACTAACTGACAGGTGTCAGGAACGCATTCTCTGAACGACCGAACTTTAGTTTAATTTGGGTGCTATTTAAACCGGCTTCTATTTAATCCTACACTGGCCACAAAATTACTTAGTCAGCCACAAACCAAATAAAGTTTCCCTATTATGTGTAAAAAAATCTACCTAAGTAGGGTCGACGAAGCCCTGCTTCGCAGGGCTTCTATTTCTGTGTACAAGGTTTAAAGGAACCTAACCAAACCGAACTTCGGGGTGTCCCTGAAATCTTGCTAAGTAGCTGAGTTAGTAATTTTGTGGCTCGGTTTATTATTTCCCGTTTAATTTTATGTCTTTTGGCAATTGAAAAGTAGGTAACGCGCGGTAATTGGCCTAGTTGAAATAAAGGATTTCATTTCGATCCTTTCTATTCTTTGTCTTTTGTTTTAATTTATTTTTCTTGAAAAGGCCTTCATTGTTGCTCAATTGCTCATCTCCGTATATTGTAAGAAACTTACTCCTTTACAACATCATGCTTTTAAATCGTCAATGAATTAAAAATGAAAGATTTTATTAATGACCCTTAAAGATAGCAAAGTCAATAAATAAATCATCATAGCTATTAAGATAATGAATGTACCTTAATTGATGTAGGTACGAGTATTTAGACGCCATTTAATTATTAGGTAAGTAATGCAGTTTATAAAGTCATTAAAATAAGTGTTTGTTTTATGGACTGGGTTAACTTTGATAAGAATGTATACAAAATAACTGAGTAGGTTAGATAACCTCTTCACAAATAGCAAGATCCACTAATTTGATACAAGCTAATATGAGTACTAATTAGAACCAAAAAGGTCTAAAACATTTTAGCAGTCCTTGAGATTCGTTCCTAATGCAAAAAGTCAACAAAAATACCAGTACTGTACAAACAAACGGAATAACTAGTAGTTTATATAAAACGCATCCATCGCAGCTTCACAAAATCTTACGTCAAACTAGTGTTACGCAAAAATGATTCTTATTACGTGCGATACACACCTGTTGTTAGATCGCCACCCACAGTTTTATAATCCGACTAAATGTAAACGGTAGTTGTCATCCACTTTCACGATGAACTTCACTGATCTCTTTTAATTGGTCGGGTTGCGCGCACATGCGCATAGAGGAGACAAGCCATTATGATTACCCGAGCATCACCACGGCGAGGTATGTTGTTATCGAATCGTTTTGTATTGCACTACTGAATTAAATTGTTTGTTTATTACTGTTTAACGTCACTGTTGTTCGTTATTGGTGTTATTTAGTTGTGTGGTGTCGTTGATTTCTTGCAAAATGAAGGGAGCGCGGGGGCCGGGCGGGCAGCGAGCTTAGCGCACGCTCCGCGGGCCGCGACTGACACAGACAAGGTCACCGGAATATGGATGTTACGGGGTGACTCACCTTTTACAAAAAAATATGCTTCCACACACAGACAACAAGACAAACTTGATTTTACTATGTAACGGTCCGTCACGCATGAGACCGTACTGCACACTGATCGTAACGAACCTAAATGTTACTGACACCCGGTATTTAGTAGTGTAGGTATATTTTTTGTATAAAAACAGGTATTTTCGTAAGTCACGAATATTCCGATTCTCGCTCATCCTATATGGCATTTAGCCGATAGATCGTCACTCTTTGTCCTTGTATTTTTGTCTCTCTTTATTTAGGTCATCTTGGCGAATCCATAGAGGACGTCTTCATACGTTATTATAACCCGATTCAACTTTATACGTATTTATACTAAGTAGCAAAAAAATTACTATTACCGTCGAAGTCTAAGCACCGTGACCACGCCGTGACCCTGGAACGTAAGCACGTGAGCTATTGAAGGATCACCGTGGATTTTACTCGGCACTTGTTTGACAGTCCCTTATTCGTTTCACCCTTGCCCTAACATGAACAAGGATAAATGGATATCCGCTGCTCTTTCACGTAAAATTACTGAATGGATTTAGATGAACTTTGGCACACAGAATGTTGACCTATAACCTGGATTAAGAGCGCGTATCCAGAAATTTAGCAACGTCGTAAATAGCTGTCAAATATATTTACAAGCTTTTATTAATTTGGTAAAGTGGGATATATGTACATATATCCCCCGAAGTAGGTACATCGTAAAAAAATGATTCTATTGAATTCACCACTCAATACTTCTAACTTTAACGTTAACACAAAAGATACGTTTAAATGATTAATTAAATTAGGTAATTATTTTGTGCATATTATTCTCACATTATTTTATGTTATGAATTATATTTAATTAAGAAATAATGTTGGTCACAACATGAATCGGGCCAATTCTTGTAAACATCCTTTACTAAATTAATTGAAAATAGCTGTCTAGTTGTGACGTTGCCAACTTTCTGGATACGCGCTCTTAAGAGGAAACACCACGGCCGTTTTTCCATACAAACGTAGTCCCTGTTTTCTCCCTGGATAATGCCAGTAGAGCAACATTTTTTTTTTAAATCTATCCACCTATTGGCATGTCTCTATGTTTTCTTTTTTTCATAAATTAATTATTAAAAGAGATATGAACATTCAAAATCCTAAAAAAATGGCCAGATTTTCCGCTGTGTTCAAATATCCAGACAGCAAATTTGACGTGGTTATATAAAAAAAGGAAAACATAGGAACACGGCCAATGCCTTTCTTTATTTTTTAAAGAAAAAAGTAGTGAAATCGGTTAAGTTTTGGAGGAGTAATCAGGGGACTGCGAATCGTTGATTTTGTGCCATTTATTATGGTACTTTCGGTCCAAGCTGCTGTTGTCTCTATCGCGCTCTGTAACTCTGTTGTGGGCACTGTGCGACAGCAATAGATTTAACAAATACATATTTTTCAATTCTCCAGCCCTTGGTGTTTCCTCTTATGCTTTTTTGTAAGATTTTCTATAGGTCCGGTTGGAAACGGCATTCATCCAGCAGCGCCCCGCTGGCTAGTAGTCAGCTCGCAAATAATTATTGTCTTTCCTGTTTCTAGTAAATAATTTAATAATTATTTCGTAAACCACGAATACTTAAAGAATTAAGTATTCGTGGTTTACGAAATAATTATTAAATTAGATGATAGGTAGGTAATTATACATAGAAATGTATAATTACCTACCTATCATCTATTATTATTAACTAAATAACTATTATTCAACTAGACGATGTAAACATTGGGTATGAGTCACTTCCTATTCTATTCTTCTATAATTCATACATGAAGTGAATCACTTGAAATTTAGAATTGATTAATGGTCACCACAAATAAAATGGTGACATAATTGTGTCAGCATCCTTAATTAGAAATAATGAACAATTATTGAGCAATCTGCCAGTTCTGCACTGTTTTCCTCATCACTTAATTTTTAGAGTTATTTGCCTCAAAATCGGAACCCTTACGCCCAACACACACGGTGAAATACTAATATTCCACAACTATCACACAACGCCATCTAGTCCCAAGCTTTTTTTTGGTGGTAATATATCATCAAATGAGTCCTCCCTTCCCGGGCAGGGTGGAGTTCCATTTTTCCATAAGTACAAGAAACGCTGTAAATACTGGAAAGACGCTGTAAAGTGAAATGGTGAAAACTCGTGCTAAGGGTACTGTTCAAATCTGTTCAGTAGTTCCGAAGGCAAACTTACAAACATGGATGAATGTTTGTTACTATTTTCACACAAAAACAACTGAACGGATTTCTGTGAAATTTGGTACAAATATAGTTTATAACCTGTTTTAACACGTAGGGTAGTTTTTATCCTAATTTTATGTTCCTGTGGTATATTTTTCGAGTTACAGCCGGTAAAACGCTTTTAACAGTTAGTAATAAATGATGTTTGGGCTAAAAGCTACATCCGCGATGTGTTTCTCACCTTCACAAGAATAGCATAGATTCTTAGATATTAGTTTAAATATACATATTTCTAGTTGCACCTAGCTCAGTCATTAGTAAGTACTATCAAAACCGCAAAAATCGCTCTTACTGCTACGGAATAAAGGTGACGTAAATACAAAATGTGCAACACGAGCATGTAGGTGATTATTTTTAGCTTTTGCAGTTTGATTACAGAATACGTTAGAATTAACTTACAGAATGTATAAATTAAATAGAATGCTAGAATAGGCATATTTGCACAAATTAATTGCAAATCTAATTGTCTGTCAGATATAGTTTTGAAAAATAATGGACACCGAGTCCTGTTTGTTCTTATGTTAAATCAATGCATATTTTATAAAGCTAATATCTGGTTGATCGAGCTTCGCTCGGTTTTTAAAATGTCTATATCTTGGGAACCGAGCTTTTCTCGAACCTGGGACCGACTGTTGATAAATCGATTCCTTGAGCCGAAAAACCCCTAATCTGTAACTTTCATGAAAATCCTTGGAGCCGTTTCCGAGATCTACAAGAATTGCTCGTTTAAAGATATTAGATAGATAATGCATCAAAATTAGACAGCCCCAGCTAGTGACATCAGAAGCAAGTTAAAACGGTACTTGCTTGTGACGTATTGAAATGAAAGTGTCAATTTTGAATACAACAAATAAAAACTAGGTATCAAATATTTTCTGATAATCTGACAAAGTAATTAGTTTTTTTCAGTCATATAACCTATTAACTATTATTTGTGCTGTTTTAATAGGTGGAGTAGCCCTAGGGATTATAAGGCCCAATTCTATAAATTAAGTTAAGCCCTATGTCCATCTCGAGCGATAGCGTAGCGAGCCCATTTATGACTTTTTGACCTCGCAAAAGAAAATTGCCAACACACACAGCAGCTGAAAAGAGAGCAAAATAAGCTCACTTTGACAATCAGACGCTTTCAAACTTTGTCCCGAAAATAAGTAACATACTTCCAACACTAAAATAATTATCCAATATGTATTATGTATTTGGTGCAGTCGTTCGAAAGTTTTGTGCGCGAACAGACATAATTATTAATCGACTTTATATCATAACACACACCAAACATGGTGAAACTATAAGGGTTCCTAGTTCACTACGGAACCCTAAAAAAGTTTGTGATCACTAGCATAAACAGGCTAATAATGTTTTTTTTAATCTGGAAAAGCAATTGAACTGCTTTATTGTTTTATATTCTATTTTTAAATTTTAAATAAACAATCTAAAACAACAACAAGAAGAAATCATAACACAATAAACCGTAACAAAAACGATGACTATTTTTCAGATCGCAAACTTTTTTTTATATGTGTACTTAGTGTTACTGTGTAATAACAGGTTCAGGGAAAGCTTTATTGTGTTTAATAAAGAAAGCTGATGGTAGATATAAAAATTAAAAGCTCTTGTTACAATAACTTCCGCACATTTATTATTGGAATGACGAGAAAAAAACATCTACTTACCATAAATGTAAGTTTTTAAACGAAATTTATGATAAACAAGTGAATTATTATTACTCTTTTTTTTTTTAAAAAAAACCAGTGCTTCGCGTCAATGTTTAGAAATCACTACGCCATGATATACAACATCGATGGTATCAAATAAAATCGGTCACGAAATCAACGATTCGAGCATGAATACACTGGCTCATTCAATATTCATCCATTTTTCTACTATCGTGTGGATATCATACAACACTAATACACCCTGAGTGTATTTAAGGCTGAATGTATACTTGGCAACTTTTGTTGCCCACTAACAACGAAGTGGGCCACAAAAGTTGCCAATATACACCCTGGCAACTTTGTAAGAAACAAAAGTTGCAAAACTATTTTTTAATAGATTTGCTTTTGGCCTATATTTTTAAACTTGAGGCAAAAATGATCCGAGCATCTGCAAACCAGAAGTAACTACACGATTGCACGCAGGGCCGAGCGATTGGACTGTTGAACTGCGTGTCGCGGGTTCGATTCCCACCACATCCCACTGTTCTGGACTGAGCGTTTTTGTATGTGAGTTGATGAATTTTTGTTAACGTCGGGGAAATACAGGAGAAATTGCAAGTTTTTTTTTAATCTGAAACTTAACAGGTAACCGTGACCCCGGAACGTAAAGGGCTATTGAAGGATACGGTGGACACCAACACATTCATTATAAATGACATTAAAAAATATTGGTCCGTCCGGTCTGACAGTCCCTTCCGCAACACCTAGAGCTAGTAAGACACATTTTAGTGATTTTCCATTTTTTGAAAAAAAGTGTAGAGCCAGCTTTATTTTCGTTAAAAATGTTTTTACGGCACTTCGTATCTAAATTACCATCCATCGATTGGTATGCAAGGTCGGGTTGGGCTACGTTAAGCTTTGGATGGGTTCCCCTGTGTATGCAAAACCTTACGTGGATAGGAAAAACAAGCCAAGCCATCATCAGGTTTTTACTTCGACTTAGCTCGCTAGTATTATATTTGTTTGGACGCAGTAATCTCCAAAAGTACTAAACCGATTTTGAAAATTCATTCACCATTAGAAAGATAAATTATTCTTGAGTGGATATTTTATTATTAAATTGCACCTGGCAAATCAGGGCAATTGCTAATAGCCTGTAACCGTTTCTAGGGTCCCATCTATGTCTACAAAAAAAAAAACATCAAAAACAATTCAGTCATTTTGATGGGAACGCTGAACATGTATGTGAAGACTCCAGCAGCCCCAATTTGCCAATTTTTTACAATCGAACATTAACCTTCCTCTATTGTGTTAGGGTTGAAAATCTATTAAAGAAATTTGACAGATGGGTTGATGGATATCTAATGGCGTATGTACACATACCATTGATACTTGCGCATTAATGAAGTTAGTAAGAATTGGAATGGATTTGCCTCAAGCCCAGAAGCAAAGTTAAGACCTAAGGCAAGCAAAGACAAGCCTCGAAACAGATTTTTTTGATAAAAATGGGGAAAAGTTTATTATAGCATTTGAGGAGGAATTCTAAGCCGAGCCGTAGGCGAGGGTTTTGTGGAGCCGAGAACTGCAATAACAAAATGTCCGCCTGTATGAAATTATCGTTACCTAGTCAAAACAAAAGCTCTTCCAAATATTTCAAACGCCCCTATAATTTCCATTGACACAACACTAGCTTTGATTTAAGTCCACCGCGGTGTAATCATCGAATAATAAATTATTCTTTCAGTCTAACCTTCAGTGGAATTCAAGGTTTTGTATGTATAGAGGGTGAATGTTTGATCAAGCCTCTATTATACTCTGAGTCAACACACGCTCATTTCAAGGGTATTACATACTCGCACCACATAATTATGTGACCACGTTAAGGGTGGACACTTTAAATACTGTTACTCCGTTCCGTTAAAGTGAATAGATTGTATGATTTAAAGTGGATTTTTAGCTTTTAACATGTGTTGTATCAAAAATTTTACAAATTTAAAAGTTGTGGTCTCGATTAATTTAATAAGAAAAAAAATATATACTTAAGTTGGCCATCAGTGGAATTTTTGAATCCATAAGAGATCCGAAAAAACTTGGTTAAGAAACTTTAGCTCTTTTTGGAAGTTTACAATTTTTGCATACTTATTCAAATTTTTGATCAACTTATATTGCAATTTTAATTTTGATAAACCTTAATACACATATTTAATCCAAACATTCTACTTCTTTATCTTTACATATAATAAAATCGTAGAGATGTCATTCCTGTACATTGAATATTTTTTTCTTTTTGTATTTTTTTCGAGATAAGGGATCGATTCTGATGCCAGATCAACTTTTATTTTTTTTCGAAATTTTTTATGTTTTTTTGATTTGATCTATCTCCGCAACTACTGTAAAGTTGTCGATCAAATTTTCCTCAAATATTCCTAATAATATGCTTCTGTTTATATGCTATGTATTATTACGCTATTTTTCCTGGGAGAAAAGCAATTTTGAATTTTGTTGTTTTTAGATGTTTGTTGATAATTGGAAGCTAAACCACTGGATATTATTTAGTCAATTTTTCCTCAAATATTCCTTAAACTGCTGTTCTATTAATAGGATATGTATAACTACGCTATTCCCCTTGGGGGATTAGCAATTTTATAATATGTTGATTTTCAGTCATTGTTGATATTTGTACAAGAACCGCTATTTGAAAACCACTGTCAACGTACTAGCCAGTCCGGTCGGTAACCTGCTTGACTTTCGTGCAAGGGGTCTCTGGATCAAATCTCACAGTTTTTTTTTCTCTTTTTGAGTTTTTTTTATTTGTCCTGAGAGTTTTAAATAATTTTAAAAAAATGTGCATACTTTTATTTCAATATTATTCGCGATTTAAAATAATTACTATTTTTTTTTCAATACTTCTCTAGGATATAAATCTACACCGATTTAAATTGTAGGTAGTAAGTTGGATATTTTTTTTTATTGTAATTGTTTCGAGGTGTGGAATTTTAAAGATTAGAAAAAAATCAGGGTTTCTATAATTTGTGTTTATTTATGTTTTGAATTGGTGCTCAAACCAGTGCATAAATTCTGTTTTAAACGACGACAAGTTGTGCTCATCGAGTCAGATAATTAGTTATTTTTTAGGTATCACGCGGTATGCTAAAGGGAGAAGAGCAATGCTATCGTATGTACGTTCAATTTGCAGCGATACTGTAAATCGACCCAGAAATGATAGTCTAATGTTTAAATAGACACGGTTCTTTGAAATTAATGTCGCTCAAATAAGGACGTTTCCTATGCAAACTATGTACCTAGATATAACATTATTGATCTAAACTAATAATAAAAATGCAATTATGTTTGTTTCTTACCTTTTCACGCATTACTACCTACTGAATCGATCGTCCCAAAATTTAGCATATACGTTGTCAGGAGTATAGACACGGATATAAGGTATCTTACATCCCGAATAACAGAAGTTGTTTCCGAGAAAACAATTACGTTCATATTCCAGATGGCGCCACATGATCCGTATTGTTTCAAATTCTAAAATAACGCAAGCGAAGCCGCGGGCAAACACTAGTTTATTAATAAAATTCAATTTATAGTAACGATCCGAGATCCGAGGTTTTCATGTTTTTTTTTAACGTATATTTCAAAGTATATTATTATATAAATAAATATAGTAAGTAAATTAAAGGCACTTTTGAATTTACTGTTACAGACAAAAAAAAATATTGAAATACTACAAAATTATGGTTTTTCAGTCACATAACATAATAACTGTCAAAGTACTGAAGTATAATGGAAGAATGGGCAAGAATCTCCATGAACACTCTTGAAATTAGGTAATAATAATTACAAAATTTTTCTTCATGCAGTAGTTATATTATGTTCCTTGTTAGGAACGTAATTATTTTGTTTACATGCTTTTCTTTCTTTTTATTATAATACCCCGGGGTGATGTTGAAGGTATACCATCCTTTTTCATTGCCCACGTATAGTCAACAAAAGAGTTAGGTATGCAAGCAGGTAGTTGAATCTATCTACATCTTCTACATAAAAAAGCGAACGGTTACGGCTCGACATAAAAATGTAGAAAACCGGAAGTCGCCACTGTCTTCGCGCTACCAGCACTTTGAATGATTTTATTTTATTTGTTTTCACTTATTACGTTAGTTTTATGGCACAATAATAAATCTAACAAACCTGAGGTCTTTGTTTACATCAAATATCAAAGATTTTAAAACGCTGTCAGAAATAAAATTTTTAGTTCCGTTTCAACCCGTTCTGGCCAAGCTATACTAACACACTCATCACGAAATCTCAGACACTATGCTAGGAGTTTCAAATTTTTCAGGGCGGTTCTTTTTATAACGTATTCGGTCTAGAAGGGGTTGTTTTTGAGATTGATAGTTTGTATGAAAGTTCATTACTACAAGTGCTGGGAGTCTCAAATTGTTGGATTTTAATTTTGAAGTATCCTATAAATAGGGAAGCCGGATAGTCACAGAGGAAAAGTTCGAAAGCGAAGTCGCGGGCGGAGAACTAGTATCTTACAACACAAAATTGGAAAACCATTTAAACCAGCTGTTTGCATATAAAACCCTTTTGCTGATTGTATAACAACAATACATGATTTTCTATTCATGTTATTCTCATTACATAATAATGGCATACGGATACATAGTCTTGTGATATCATAAGCGAAATCGAGGGTATGTTACACGTACTACCTAGATGTGGTAGTATTTGTGTATATATATATATATAACATGCTATACACAGTGAAACTTTTCAAGTGGGCGTGGATGGCTATATCCAAAACTATGAGGAATATCAAAGTAACATTGAAAAGTGTCTCGAGGCCGATTTTGACAAAACTAAAACTGTATCATTGGATTATAAAAATATCAATAATGCTGGCCAGGAATAGAACCGGCTCATTTTGGAAAAACACTCTGTATTTTGACCATTAGTGTTGCTAATAAGGATCAAATTTTGGTAATGTAAAAAAAATTAAATAGGTACTTACGTTTTTTAAAAAATAGTTCCTCATTCGTAAACTAGAGGCGTTTTTTCTTTTTCCATACAATAAACGCTGTAAATACTTCGCCGTATCTTGAAGTATTGTAAATACTTCAAGATACGGCGAAGTATTTTTAAAGGAACTATTTTTCCCATCATCCGTTAACGTTTCCTCTTATTTTACATCGTATAAACGAGAATTGTCAGCCTCTGGAGTATTGGGACAAACCCACCATACTACACTATTCAAAAACCACTACAACTCCTGAAAACCAGAATCAACAGTGGCAACCACCAGAAAAGCGATGAGACAATGAAGCTCGATGTGTCCCGGAGAATGAATTGCTGATGACGATGAAGCCTCTGGAGTAGTTGTACAAAATACTACGAAAAAACGCTACGAAACAGATTGTCAAACATGCTGTAAATATAAATGATTCATGAAATCGAATGATCACGTGAAACTGTTCTTTTAGTCACGCGATTTACTGGCCTACTTCATTTATTAATGGCACTATGTATTCATTAGTATAAATTATAGTGGAGGAGGACAATTTTACAAGCTTTAATTCGTTTTACCTATCTCTTTGTCTGTAATCAAGTCTTGCAAGTTAAAGATCCATTTCCCGGTTTCAATCGTCCAGCCACATACCAACCCTCCTCCGTGTCTCGGAAATCACATAAGCCCGTTGGTTGTCGAGATTTTCATCAGCCACAAATCCAGAATTTAGACTGCTACAGAAAAAGTTGTAAAAGGAAAAGAGAAAACCTGAATATGGCCTATGGCAAATGCTGGTACATTTGCCTCATCTCGTAAGAGAGAGTGGACTTTAAATTACCACACAAGAGCCTGACCACGAGCTCTTAACGCGATTAGGCTGTGTGAAAGGGACAGAGCTATACAAGTCATCTAGCGCCATCTCTTTCCCACAGCCTAAACTGAATGGCGTTATGAGTTCATGGTAGACCACCAGGTGTTTTGGTAGATGTCTCATGTCGATTTCATAACGATCTTTTCCTTCACCGTTTTTGAGAATCACCCGAAACCCAGGAGAAATTCCCAATACAGGACAACGTATCTAAAATAAAATAGTCGACGAATAATTTTCTTTTGGAATAGAATTCAAAAATATTACCTAAATAAAATTAAAAACACAATAAGTATTTTAAGTTTCGGGAGCGCTCGAATTATTCGCTCAACTCGTGCCAGGCAGTTAGCTCGCCTGCCCTTTACGCCTTGCATACCTATTTAACTTCGGTTTACGGATACCACAAAGGCAAAGTTACTCAAAGTACTAAAAATGAACAATAACCACTTGAAACGGCAACTGGAATCAATACAGACAGGAATTTATACACAAAACACCGTTGTTTACAATTGTTTCAAAACACGTGTTGCCAACATTGTTCTGAACAACATTTTATAAAAGTAAAGGAGCGTTTAAACTGGCGAGATTTACTTCAATGGATCACTGCTGTGCAGTAACCACAATAAAAATAAAAAAACTTTTCCCCACTAGGAATTTCTCCTATGACGTGGATGCGTTTACAAACATAGAAACTCACTTACACAAACACCCAGACTCGGAAGAATTTCTTGCAGAACATAGTAATATATGGCCCGTGCAGAAATCGAACCCGGGCCGCACTACGCAGTAGTCGAAACCTTTGCCTTTGCGCCAACCGACAGTCAGATTGCAATATAATGAGAATGTTGTGAGTATATCCTGGTCATTTTATTATGTCAGCCATGCTCGTTCTAACACATAAGGTTCAAAGATATAGGTAGGTACTATATTAAAATGTTTTAGATGGTCAGAAATATTGTTGAGAGATGGCCGGAAATATTGTCGCTACTTATTGCAATAAAAACATTGCCCGTTTAGACGCGCCTTTACAACCACTGGTGATGGTGGTACAACTCAAAATATTTTGCTAGGGATGTTCAAATGAGCGATCGTAAAAGTCGCGAGCAACCAAAGAGATTTAAAAGAACCTATAGAGCGGGCATTGGGAAAATTGTCATACAAAATTGTTGATGCCGTGCGTCAGTAGCACTCTCTAGCGTTGCATAGCAACGCGACTACTAGACTGAGCGACTTTTTACCTATTGGTAAAAAGTTTTGGAACACAACTTTCTTCGTGATGTCCATGAACCAATGGATGCAAGCCGGCGGATCGTAATTTAGCGTGGCTGGCTAAGGGTAGCAGTGGACGTCTTCCATCTGATGATGATAATTAAAATACATAAATACTTCACATAATAAAGAAAATACACTTCTCATCAAAAAAATCGAAACACTTTCGTTTTTGTCCTAATTTTTTACAAAAGAGAATTAATTCCATGAAAAAAAAACATTACTGTGTAGCTGGCAGTTTGGTCATTACAGTAAGAAGAAAAAAATCAAAATTCGAAATAATTTCATTTGTTTATCCTATAAATGAAATTAATCACTGTTTTGAGACAAATGTGTATTTAGGGTTGGAATAAGGTTTCTCGTTTAAAAACTAAAAATTAGCGCTTGTCTTTAAACTTTCTGTTTCTTATTTCATTTTGTGACTTTGGGACGTCTGAAAAAACTTTTTTTTCTAAAACATATGGATACTTCGCCCGCAGAAGCCGCCCAAGTGGTGGCATTGCTGGATTCTGGACTTAGTCAGCGTGTTGTGGCTGCAAGATTGCATCTAAGCTTATCATCTGTTCATAGAGTCTAAAAACGCTATCGGGAGACTGGTTCGTTCACGCGCCGTTCAGGATCTGGCAGGAATCGGGTCACTTCTGAGCGAGATGATCGATTTATTGTAACAACTTCTTTACGAAATCGACGCCTTAACGCTTTTCAACTGCAGCAGCAGCTTCGCGTTGTACGAAGAGTAGCTGTAAGTGACTCTACAATAAGAAGAAGGTTGAAGGAACGCGGATTGGCACCGCATAAGCCAGCGAATGGGCCGAAATTAACTGCAGACCATCGAAGAGCGCGCCTTATAACTTTGCACGCGAGCACCTAACTTGGTCATACCTTCAGTGGAGCAAAGTACTGTTTTCTGATGAGTGTAAAATTATGCTGTATGGTAACGACGGAAGGAACAAGGTCTACAGAAGAGATAGAGAACGCTTTGCACAATGCTGCATTGAAGAAAAGGTCAGCTATGGTGGCGGTTCATGGACGGTTTGGGGAGGAATCATCGCCGACGGTAAGACAGAACTTGCCTTTGTGTCTGGGCCACGGCTGCCTGCACTAAACTCTCATCGGTACATCGAACAGTGTCTTGAACCTCATGTGATGCCCTATGCACATTTTATTGGCAACGACTTCATATTCATGCACGACAATGCTAGAGCTCACACCGCGGGCGTCGTACGAGATTATCTTACCGAAGTCGGTATCTCCATTATGGTATGGCCAGCAAGAAGCCCGGACATGAATCCCATTGAACATCTATGGGATGAATTAAAGAGACGAATTCGAGCAAGAGATCCAGCCCCAGAAACACTTAGCCAGCTGCAAAATGCAATCCAAGAGGAATGGGATAATATACCACAACATGTGATCGTGACTCTCATCCAATCGATGAAGAACCGTATGGAAGCAGTAATAAGAGCTCGCGGAGGGAATACAAGTTATTAAATAAACGTTTCTTACATTTTTTTTTCATTTACGCGTGTTGTTTTACCCATTTCCTTCATATTCCATACAGGGTAAAAATTACTCATTATACAAAATACGAAACCTATGAAGACTTAATTTGAATTTAGAACATTAACATTAGG
Organism: Agrotis segetum; assembly: GCA_036375495.1. Taxonomy (NCBI): domain Eukaryota; kingdom Metazoa; phylum Arthropoda; class Insecta; order Lepidoptera; family Noctuidae; genus Agrotis; species Agrotis segetum. Next base: position 437,580 of record JAQSVV010000065.1, read on the forward strand.
ATTTAAAAACCTCATACTACTCACTATTAAATGACATTTTACATTTATTCCTAAATATACACATTTTTCTGATAATCCTTATCAAATCATAAACTGCGAGGTGTTTCGATTTTTTTGATGAGAAGTGTATATAAATACTCGTATTTTCATACTGACGACTGCTAAACATTATCTTACTCAAGTTTGAATGAATGGATAGATGTTTTATACTCAATCACGCGCAGTAACAGGGCTGTAAGTTAATGTTATTTTGAAATGTCTAACCATGATTATTATAAAGTGTGAAAGTCCAGAAAAGCATGCATGACGTCACGATACTGCACCATGATAGTTTCGTGTATCGTAATGGAGTATTAACACACATAATTACATAATATTGTTATAATTACATATTCTGATAAAGTCATAACCTTTCATTTTTGCCTTGACATTACGAGTAAAAATAAATACAATAACATTTTCCCATCCCTACTCACCGGAACTTCCGTTGAATTTCCCGCCGGCTGTCTGAAAACACGCCATTGTGACGGACAATAAAATAAAAGAAATAATAATAAAAAATAATGCCGCCTTTGTTAAAGACCGCGCAGGGAAAGGAAAGTAGAAAATTTAAATTCGATTGTGAGACACAATGGCCTCACGAAAATTGTCTTTTACAATACCAGACCACTCTTTTTTGCTTTGAATTATGTTTTCAGTAGCTGAATTTTAAGGAGAAATTGTTTTCAGGTTTACTCGTAAATGAATCAAAGTTTTAATGAGAGAATTAACTTTTTAAAAGAAAATAGTTTACCCCCACTAGGAATTAGTGCTGTGTGCGGTGTCCGTTTGCTAACATATAACCTTAAATACACGAATATTATCAGACTTTATTAAATATTTTACTTTCTATGATAAGGTCAACTTTTTAATCGTAGTAAAATCATCAAATAAGTTCCTTAGAGAACCAACGCTCATTGAGGCGCGCGTGAAACACAACGCGCCGTCGAACCGGGCATAATCCATAATCGGAGTGCAAGTCATCCATTACTCGCCGTCCGCGCATGATAAAATCTACCTGGCCACCATATATTTCACAGCCCTAGGTGTAACATACTGAGTTCCCATAAAAACAGTCATAAAAATAGTAATATGGAATGTCCAGAATAAAGGTTTTACGTCAATCAATAGCCGCGTTAATATCGGGGGCAGGATGTGACGAATGGCGACAGTTATGGCCGCCGGATGTGGCCGCCGCTGCGTGTCCACTTCCGTCACGCCCTGTCACTACACCGGAACTCACGAAATGCATATATCGACAGTATTTTGGCAATTTTGAAAAATGACCGTTGCTCTTTCTTTATATTTACTGTGCGGAATTTGTGCCTCGAAAAGCACGTAAAGTTAGTCGTTGTTCAAGCCTTAATTTTTTTAATATTTGCTTTGCCCGGATGTCTGAAAATCAATCTTAGCAAGAATTGCTGTGTTATTTTTTCTTATTCCTCCACTATTATTTTCAGATGGCAGGATTCAGAACAAGTAAATTCATTCTCCGGGACACGTTGAGCTTCATTGTCTCGACGCTTTTCTTGTGGTTGCCACTGTTGATTCTGGCTTTCACGAATTGCAGTGGTTTGGGAATAGTGTGGTGGATGTATTACGTAGATGCGATGACCGGTAATCGCTTCGCACAGCATGAAACCTTAACTTAGGTTTCAGTCAAAATGTTTTGAATTAATACTCAGTAGTTATACATTCAGTGTTTTTGCATTGACTCGTCTATCCTTCGCGCAGTGGCTGAGTGGTTCGATTCCCGCACTTAAAAAAATATTTGTGTAGATAGTTCTTCCGGGTTTATAGTGTTCGTGGTCCACTCCAACACTTTCCTGTCCCATCTTCCATCCAGTCTATATGGCCCGCCCACTTCCACTTTCTTTTTGCTATATGCTATGTCTATGAACTCGTTCTTCTACGAATTTTGGTGTTTCTCAAGTTTTCGTTTTTTTTTTATGATAATTTTAAAGATGTTCGGAAACAGCCCACAGAAAAGTTCTCAAAGTCTCTTTTAAAATAGGTTTCGCAAAGCCTAGCTCACTGTAAGCAGTCAAAGTACTTCAATGGATACATCATATCATACCCTGGCACACAAAGCCTTTCCGAGTCAGCCCGAATCGGGATTATCCCGGCCGAGATTTATTGTGTTGTCCGCGCAACGTCAGCGATCCAGCCCACTTTTGTGAAGATTATGGTCATCCTATCGTTTTACGAAAAGGAGTAATCCTTACAGTCAATTGAGGCAACCCGTATTGTAATACTCGTAATGGTATTTTTGAATCTCGCAGCTGTTTTTCGGACAATTATTTATATAGTTCTTTTTCCTTTCTTGCTTTGCCTCGTTTTCATTTAGAGTTCCGTGCCCAAAGAGTAAAACGGACTGGACTCTATTGCGCTGTATGTTTGTCTGTCCGTCCGTCACCAAGCTTTATCTCATTAACTGTGATAAACAGTTGAAAATGACACTGACACTGTGTATTTTCAAACTGTACCCTTAGCACGATTTTTCACTCTTTTACTTTACAGCGTCTTTCCAGTATTTACTGCGTTTTTGTATGAAAAAATGGATCAGCGCCTCTGGTGTGCGAAGAAGGAACTAATTTTTTCATTGAAAATTGTCAATTTGAAATTGTCAAAGTTCCAACCCTGGGTATCACGGAGTTCATCACCTTTGGTTGCTGAAAGACTTTTAATTGTTTAAAAAAAAAAACGTTCCCCCACATTACGTATTTCTCCTGTATCGTCATGGGTGCGTTTACAAATATAGCAACACACAGACACGTCATACTTTACCTTTTCTATAATATCCTGTACTTTTTTGTAGCCTTAATTATGCTTGCTACAATCTGTTCAGTTAAACGGACCAAGAGGAGGGAGAGGGAATGAGGGATAAATACAAAAAGGATCATTACCGTACACAACGTACAGAGGAACCTAGGGAGGCAATTATCCTTATCATATGGAGAACACAGATTGTTAGATCAAGTAGGTAAGTTATATTATGAATGTAACTATACAGGTTGAATTTTAGAAATAGGGATTTTTTATGTATTGGAATTTCTATTAGCCTAAGCCCTAAAGTTTGGCTTTGCCAAACAGGCAGCTCAGCATGGCGCGACACTAGCGTGGCGTGTTTTGTGTGACGATTTACAAAATATATTTTTAAGGAAAATCAATAAATAGTAATTATTATTCGAGCTCGGTCTGAAATACTTACAGAAAAAATAGGAATACAACAGATCGTCGACTCTGATTTTGATGGAATCCATATTGAGTGCCTGGCATATAATAAAACAGAAAAACCTTGATAAATTATATTTATTTTTCAAGTTGGTTGTTAAAAAACACTTTTTTTTAAAGCTAGATGAGGCCGGTGTTCCGTACCTGACTCTTTGAGAAGAAACATCCGAAACAAACTCAAGAAGTCACAGTCTCTTAAAGTCCAGACATTAACTTTTAAAGCCATACGAACACCATGCAGGTGTCTGAAAAGGTCTTTTAAAGAAAGAACCACACAGATTTGAGTGGACCTGTCCAGTCAGTGCAAGCATTTGTCAGTTATCGTGTAACTACCTACTACGTAATGACACCAATCGATAAATCGGCAAACAGAATTCTATACAAAATTCACCAAACGAAAAAAGAAGGTTTTTTGAAGCTGGTTAAAAACAATTGAGTACTAACACACACAGACGCACACGCTACATATGCTCTACAGCAGTGTTTCCCAAACTGTGGTCCGCGGACCTCTGGGGGTCCGCCAGTATATGTATGGGGGTCGGCGGTGTCATATCTGGACCATACGTCAAATGCTAATGTCCTTTTAGTTTGATTTATGAAGAAATGGGAAGCAATCACAAGCAGTTGTTATTTCACGCTGAAGTGCGTTGGTCATCTCATGTAAAACTTGTGTTGTCGAGCTGAGAGATGATAAGCAACACCAACCTTTCACATTATTTTTTTCATATTTTTGTTAATAAACAGAGTAGGTACCTATTCTGTATATGTAATAAGTAAAATAAAAACCTAATTCGATTTTTTTTTGCTGTTGTTTTTATTAAGGGGGTCCGAGAAAACTGTGCTTGATTTCCTAGGGGTCCGTGGCTGAAAAAGGTTGGGAAACGCTGCTCTACAGCAGTCAGCAGAATCCTTAGCCGAACAGACTGTTACACGCAGTATATTCACAACTTCGTACATTCCAACAATATGTCGCAAGTAGGACAACGATCCGTGTTATTGCGAGACTTTTCAATAATTTATATCATAACATACGACTGTGGGGAGACCCTACGTATCGAAAATGTTCCCTTTCGTCTTTTACGAGCGAACATGTGTTAACAAAGGCTGGGATATGAATTTGGATAGGAATGCTTGGTATTTTAGAGATGAAACCTCTTATTGGTATTTATTAAAACTTTTAGGGAAACAGTGTATAAGACGGGGACGCGTATAATGGTGACATACACTCTTTAGGCATACTTAACACGACGCTAACGTAGCGCAAGCGCCATCAAGATGTCATTGGCAGACGTCCTGGGTGTCGAGTCTGCTAATTATTAGTCAGAATGGCGCCACAATGGCGTTTCAATTGTAGTGCTTATTCGAACCATTTTTTACTGCTGAGTAAAAGTTCGAAAATTGAAACGCCCGCGCCATTGTGGCGCCATTCTGACTAATAAATAGCAGACTCGACACCCTGGGTGCTTGCGCTACGTTAGTATTGTGTTAAGATGGCATGATTTATTCAGACTTTAGAACAACTAAAGCAAAAAAAAAATGTTTTAAATAAAACATTTGTAAGAACATTTTGTAAAACATTTTCGCAAAAATATGAATTGGAATAACAATTTTGCTATTCATAGTAATTTTAACACATGTTTTGGATTAAGTTCAACATTATTATCCTTCACTTAGTTCTGTTGAAAGTCGTTAGAGAATTATTTTCTCTGATATTTTTACTCACAGAGTCAGCTCAAGTAAAGCTCGAGATACGTCAACTTTGTTGTATCTGGTGTGTAATTTCCCATCATACCTCGGATCCCCTTCTTATACACTGTTTCCTTATTGGTGTTTGAGGCACGCTGACAACTTTTTTTTTTATGACTAACACTGCCGCGAGCATGCGGGCAGCGAGTAAAGGGCAACTCGCTGCCCGACCAAGGACCATGCCCGGGTCGATGGCGCGTCTCAAGAGCGTCACCATTATGACGGGGCCCCCCTCTCAGAGGGCCAAAGCCTGCCGGGGTCGCGGGATTATTCCCTTACCGTGACCCCGGAACATAACAGGCTATGAAGGACACCGTGGATTTTAGTCAGTAGAAGTCTGACAGTCCCTCCCGCCCTGCCCGTGTTGGAGGACTCATTTGATGATTTTACCACGCTAAAAAAAAAAAGAAAAAAGACTAGGTAACACTGCCTCTAACTAGAAAGACCTGTACCGTTAGTGCGTTTACAAACATATAAATTGTCATACTCAAACACCCAGACCCGAAACACCAACTTGTAGATCGTACAAATATTTGCTCCGCTCGGGAATCGAACCCGTGACACGCAGCGTAGGAATAGAATCGATCAGCTTATACTATGCTAAACTTGTCCAACACTTCTTCAATTATTCCAAAACACAGAAATCTAGACCTGAGCAGAAGCAGGATTAAACCAAGCCAGATATTTATAAACAAGGTCTTTTGAAATCTCAAAAAATGTTCACCTTTTAAATGAAATATTCAAAGTATGGAAGAATGACTTTTAACAGATCATTTTTCTCGAGATTAACATTCGTCAGGTGCAAAAATGATAAACCTACTGATATTATGTATTGCAACTAGTAGCGATCGTGTGATATACTTAAATCTAATGTAAAAAATGATTGGTTACGGGACTAACGACCCCGGAACGTAAAGGGCTATTGAAGGACACCATGGATTTTAGTCAGTACAAGTCTGACAGTCCCTGCTGCCCTGTCCTGGGCTGGGAGGATTCATTTGATGATTTTATCAAGCAAAAAAAAAATACAGTTTTAAATTCTTTCATTTAGACCTAAGAAACCTATTATATTCAATTTACTCTGCTCAAAACTAAAGCGCCTACCAAAAAGTTAAAAGCAATAATACGTTCACGATACAATTATAGCTATAAAGCCTCACAATTCGGAGTAGAGCGTAGCGAGCAACCCACTCTAGGCGGTCTTTATTCGACTCTACAGTTTACTAGGGACACTAAATAATCTACCCAGAAGTTTAGCCCAGATTAATACTGTTTTTTTCTACCCCATGGTTGGCACGGTAGTGCTGGGTCTTTTCAGTTAACCGTCACCCTGGAACGTAAAGGTCTGTTGAAGGTACTAAGCGGATTTTAGTCAGTACAAGTCTGACAGTTCCTCTTCGTCCTGCTTGCTGTTGTAATAATAATGCCTTTGTCACTCAGGTTCCTAGATATTTTTTAGTCAATCACTCAGCTACTTTGCCAACTTTTTCTTCGGGGTAAAATCATCAAATGAATTCTCCCACCGAGGGTAGGACGGGAGGGAAAGTCAGACTCGTACCTGATACTGATACTGCTAGTCTACATCATCCCATTGCTGGACTCTACCCATTACTTCCAGTTTTCACGATCTAGGGCCAAAATTAAACACTAGCTATTAGTTTTGCAAAGCTCATCTTGCCATCGTACCTACTGTCTAAAATCCATGGTGTTTCTTCAATAGCCCTTTACGTCAGGGTTTTCATCATCAGACGTCCACTGCTGAACGTAGGCCTCCCCTTTAGACTTCCAATAGAACCGGTTGGGAGCGGCTTGCATCTAGCGTGATTCTGTGGTCTTCATAAGATCGTCTTCCCACCTTGTGGGTGGACGTCCTACGCTGCGCTTGCTGGTGCGTGGTCTCCATTCGAGAACCTTACGGCCCCATCGGCCATCAGTTCTGCGTGTTATATGGCCTGTTGCTCTCTTTCTTACCTCAGTAATGCATTGGTTAAACAAACAGCCAACGACCGCAAGTGTCGACCACCGGCCACAAATGGCTGTCGCGCGCTTCAGCTACCTCTGTAGCCGCTCCTAGCTGGTGCGGCGATTGTGGCTTTTGCGAGTGGCTCGTGTGTGCGGCGACGACACTAATTCGTTGGGCTATGTCGGTAACTTTGGTTCGTCTACGAATCTCCTCATCAATCTCGTCAGCAACGACGATATAATACTAGACTCGTAATAACAGGCGACCGATGTCTGCCAACACATTAGCCAAAAAAGTCTTATATTCGTCTCATTTCGACCAATCCTGTGAGCCGTAAACATACGTTGAGACAGCACAGACCTTGACTTAGCCAATCACAACGCAGTACCCCGTCCCCCTCGCTTACGTAGTACCTCAGCAACTTGGCAGAATAGTTTGTGTTCTTTAGATCGTGCATGCGGAGTCTAGTATTATATCGTCGTTGCTCGTCAGTCATGAAAACCTGATAACACAGTCGTCCTGCGACCCCGGCAGACTTCCTCGCCCACGTCAGGCTGGCCCAATGTTTGGGCGCGTTTTCGCATGTTGTATAAAGTTGACATTCTGTTTCTGTCTGTCTATTTACGCAATACACTTCAAATTCCCACTTTTCCGGCCGTTCTAACGTTCTCGAGGCTTCACAGGCCGCTTTAGCCGAAACCACACAAATACAGACTGACGAGTTTCAAATCGCATAGAGGTTCAGAGAGTTAAGCTTTTGATAAAATTGACATGTTACTGCACTATATAAGTATTTTTTTAATAATTTCGATAAGTACAGTACGAGTACTGCATGGATATTAAATGCTCGAATCATAATTATTATAGGCTGAAATGGAGGGAAAATTAAACATCATCATCATCATCATCCACTGCTGAACATAAGCCTCCCCCTTAGACCGCCACGCCGAACGACAATTCACCACTTGCTGCATCCATCACGATGTCGTCGGTCCACCTAGTGAAAATTAAACGCTGTCGGTTAACTAAATAATTATACACTAGCTTCTATGGTTTCACCCGCGTTTTGTTAGGCGTTTGGCCGTAAGGAAGCCAATTGCCTTCTAGCCTTGTCCTTGTTCGGAAGGCGAGCTACCCGAAATGCCTACCGCAAGCCAGTGCCTACGGTAGCCATAATATGCCCCGCTATTTCCGATGCCCTGGCGACTTCGGCGGTGGTTGGACCGTGGATGGGATATCCTTTCCTCGAAGGATATCCTTTCCCTCGCGCGTTCCGATTGCTCCTTATCCCTCCTCGCCTGCTGCCATATCCTTGAGGTACCTCCCGAAACAACCGTGTCCTTTGATAACTTGCATCAAGCGGAAGGTGAGGACGCCGTGGTGTCTGTCTCCAAGCACTTCTCAAAGACGAATCTTACAGCTGCATTTTGTGGCATGCACGGCTCATGATTATTTTGTTGCTGCATTATTTTGAAACTGTGATATCTTCTAAGATATTTACTGAAATCAAATAATAAACAAACAAACAACATAATATAAAAATGTATAGGCCTGTGCTTTTATTACAACGTCTTAAAACCAGGCTTTTTCCAGTGAGTGAATGAGATGGCGCTAGACGACTTGTAGGTATAGCCTTGTCACTTTCACTCAAGCTAGATGATGTTCTTTTTTTTAATTTATAACATTTCAATAATTAATAGGAAAAAGAAACTGTACACTATCTTAATGTAATTGTATGTCTAGATTATTCTTGAGTCGAATCGCCCCACAAGGACGAGGACAAACAACAGCGAGGGGGCGAGGTGAATAATATACGGACTGGGGCCGGTAACGACTAAGAATGACGGTTTAATGATGAGCGGAGCGGGCAGCGGTTTTTTTTCAACTTGTCGTATGTCGGACGTCTACGTTTGCCGGTAAGTAGTATTCATTCGAGAACGTTCAGCCCCATCGGCCATCAGTTCAGCGTGCTATGTAGCCAGCCCACTACCACTTCAACTTGCTAATTCGCTGGGTTATGTGGGTAAATTTTGTTCATCCACGAATCTCGTCATTACTGATTCGATTATGTTTATTATTTACACAAGCTTTCTCTTTACGTGTTCAAGTTTAAAATTAACAGAAAAAGAAATCGCTTTCGCTTACCACTCAGTCCTCGCCCTGTGAATTCAATCAGTTTCACTAGTAAGGTGATCGCGGTATGTAAGGGTGCGTGCATAAATAACGCGAGTTGCCTCGAGACCGCCCTTATTCGACCGCCAGGAAATATAGCTCGCCTTCATCGTGTAGACATTTTTTTGTTTTTTTTTTACGTGGTAAAATCATCAAAGGTATCCTCCCCATACTGTCAGACTCGTACTGACTAAAACCCACGATGTCCTTCAATAGCCCTTTTAGTTATGTTCCGAGGTCACGGTAATGAGATAAGTCCCGCGATCCCGGCAGGCTTTGGCCCTCTAGAGGGGCGCGTGGAACACAACGCGCCTGGGACGCGCGGAGGACCAGCGTCATGCGGTAGGTCAGGACGCCGTGACGCCTATCCAGCCACTCCTCAAAGAGGAGTCTTATCGCCACGATTGTGGCGTGCCCATCACCGTGTAGACTTGGCCTTTTTTATCGTGGTAAAATCATCAAATAAGGAATCATTCAATCCTGCCCTGAGTAGAGCAGAAGGGACTATCAGACTCTTACTGATTACAATCCACCGGGTTCACGACTATATCAACGTCTTGCATGCTTTCCAAGGAACGGAGGCAGCTCGCTATTATGGATTGATCCTGCAGAAGTAAGGCTCAACCCCAAAGATAGATATGTGTAGCTGTTATTATGCAGACATGAACTCTTAATGTTACACTAGCTGTTCACAGCGGCTTCGCCCACTACACCTCAAAAATTAACCAACGGGAACATAAAATAGGGGTAAAAACTATCCTATGTTTAAATCCAGGTTATGAACTATCTGTGCACCAAATATCATCCAAAACCATACATACATTTATGGTGTAGGTCCGTCCTCACAAACATACACATTTTATAACATTAGCAGCCTCCAGCTGCCTCCATCAACGTTTTAACCTTTCTAGTTAATAATATCAGCAGATGCTATAGAATAGGGTTACCATCTGCCTAGAATTTTCATTTGGACTGGATTTTAATGTCAGTCGTCTAATGGAATATTTGGAGACGTTCTTCTGCTATGAATATTTCGCAACCTACTAAACCTCACGCTAAATACTGAAAGATTTACAATAATTATTATAGCAAAAGATCTTTCTTTTTAATAAGTATGTATACTTTTTTTTGTAATTTAGGTTCAACAGTTTTTTGAAATTCGGGTTGAAGGTATACATTAAACCTCCATATAAAATGGTTCAAAATTAAAAACAATACCTTCTGCACCAATTCTCCTATAACTGTGCTAGGTTTTACACTCGCGAAGCGTTATTTTCGTAAAACGGGTTGCAAAGTTCATTCTTTCCGTATTTTGATGCAGTAGCGGTTCAAAAGTGGTCAAACACACTTTTAAGGAAATAGCTTGACGTTTTGTTTGACTTACGACCTTCTATTTTTAAGAAACACATTCATCATTAACTTCTGATTGTATAGGATTCATAATTTCAACATATACACCGTGACTTTTTTTTAGTCGTCTTATAAAAAGGGTCCACTTAATGTATCCGACCTAAAATACCTCTAGGCAAGTTATTTTTTTTTTAATCGTTAATAATAATTTTTATTTTTAATAAATAGGTACATTAGAAATATGAAACACCCTGTTAAATGTTTACGTATCTAGCTGTAAAGTATACCTACCCAGCGCAATAGTCGGGCAGATCATTCTATCTCCATTTTCTATGAGACAAGGGTATTTCTAACTACACCTTGCGTCATAATAACGAATTAAAATTTTATTTTAAAAAATTTCAAATCTCTTAAATACCTATTTTTTTATTATAAACGTGTTCTAGTCATTGGGTACATGAACTGGGCTGCTTTTGTAAGACGACTAAAAAGTCACGGTGTATAATACTTGTTCAGTTGGCCTAATGGTTAAGCGTTCCACTACATAATGTGCGGTGAACAGCAAGGCACGAGTTCGATCCCCTCGCAGTGATATTCTTTTTGTAAGTTTTACTCAATTGTTAAATATTGTAATGGGACAGAAATATGATTATAATCGCTTGTTCACAATTTCTGTGAGGTAGATCAAGTTTTAGGAATATTTAACTTGATCGAAATCAAGTTGTCGTTAGATTGTGGTTGTTGGTTAGTGACGTGTGATTATATAGATAGCGATATATTTAAGTATTCTCATAATGCCGGCGAATATCAATATTGAGGAAAGAACGAATATTTTTGCAATGTCATGTTGAAGTTCATCAAATGAGTTGACTGTTGACTGAGGGATTGTCAGATTCGTATGAATGTGATATCAAAAATATAATTTATAAGTTTGTTAATTACATAAATAAATAAAAAAAAATAAACATTTTAATTCAGCATGACTTTTTTTATTTCCACCAAGACCAAAAAAAAAACATTAAACTAATATTTAACTTTTTTTAAATAAATAATAAGCATGACAAATTGTAAATTAACATGAATAACTAACAAGACATTGATTAATAAGATCATGATTTCAAAAAAAAACTAAACAATAGCTAAACACATTATAAGACTCAGATCTCATTGATATAGCTCCACTTAGCCCAACAGCTATCAGTAATAAAATAAGTCAATTAAAACAAAACAAATTAGAAGTGAAGATAAAACAATATTATCCAATTTAATTAGCTGATTATAAGACTAAATTACGTTTAATTATATTTAAGAAATTATAGGGTTTATTTTATAAAGTGCGGCCATTTTAGTATGTTATCCCATAAAAAAAATAATGTGTAATTTTGTCTATATGTTAACAAAAGAAATATTAAAGATATGACTATATAATAAAGCCATTTGAAATAGTAATAATTCAGCAGGCCAATTTCTCTATGCGTTCCAAGGCCGCGGTGCCTTGTTACTATTTCAAACAAACATCTCATGGCACTTCGGTCCTGGAACGCAAAACGCTAGTTGCCCTTTGCGTTCCAGGGCCACGGTCCAGAAACAGGTTGTTTAAAAAAAGTTAGGTATTTAAGGATGAATGTTCTTTTACTGAAATAGAAGCACGCAAATAAATAACATTATCACTACATAAAAAATACTGCTACAGCTATGATTGTGAAGGCACCACGGTCCTGGAAGGCAAAGGGCCAGTTGCTCTTTGCGTTCCGGGGCTGCGGTTCCCAAAATTTTTTTTCTATGAAATCAAGCTTTTTGCGTTCCACTAGGTGCGATTTAGCAAAAAAATAATAATATCGAAATATGTTCTATATCTGAAAAATTAATTTTATTATTATTTTCTTAACCATAAAAAAATAACCGCTCTCCATAAATATACCCTATTGAGGACATCAGTTTAATTTTCGTTTTCTTTATGAAAAGAATGATTGAAACTTAGCCTCAAATCTAAGCCCTAAATTAATAAGAACTGTGAATAAAATGATGTTTTCGCTAACTAAGAATGAATACAACAAAAGCCATAAGTATTAAAAATATGGTCGTGCTTTTAAACGTTTCTTTTATTTCTATAAAACAAAAGGGTTTTTGGCGGATTGGTGAAGTTTTCTGTCTTGAGTGCACGGTGAAACTGAACGGTTATTCATTTCGTGTTGAATTAGTTACTCATTGGGGGAAGCCATTTCCTTCATATTCATTCACCATAATTTTATTATGATGTCTGACAACCGTCGGTGTTGGACTTTGGTCTCGACCGTTCCTTATATCTCATATCCACTTCCACAGGACTCACAGTATTTCACTAGAACAAAACATGGAATACTATTATTATCTTTATGCAAAATACAACTGATAATTTATTTTACTAAAAGTAAAAACTATAAGTAAATAACACGTTTAACTATCTTTTAAACAAACCTATTGTAGGGAATCTTAACTAATAAATAAGATATTAATTAACATGTGAAACACTTAAAAATTAAATATTAATACTCACACTTAGTCCGGTTTAATTCGATATTTGTATTGTTTCATCCATATTTATGCACGGCTATAATATTCAACCTCAGTGATTATATTATTTCCACTGTTAATATTTCACTACAAAACAATAACATTAAAACAGCGTAACATAGATGTAAACAATCGTCACACAAAATATCCAGGAATCAACAACGTTCTATAATGAGACTCGAAACGAACTAACATAGTTATGTCTACCTCACAAATCGAAATAATTTACTTTTGTAACTTTTGTTTTATTTCCCTGATCTACCTACAAAACTTTATTATACTTATAATTATGATGATAACGGTCGACACACAACACTAATGACTAGTATTAGTAATTACAAAAAAAAAAAACAATTTTATTTATCAAATTTCTACAAAAAAATGCATGAAAAATAACAAAAAGAATATCGCAACTATTTAAAATTTTTAAATAAAATAAAAGTAATTAGAAATAAGTGAGGATCGATCCTTCGCCAGCAGTGATGGAAATATCCGAGCACGTTAACCACTGCGCCAGCATTACTTGTAGGAAAAGGTTGAAATTATGAAGTATACCGTAAGTTCCTTTGATTTGTATAGTATTAAAACAACTTATAATAAAAGGTCGTAAGTCACAGCGTAGCGTCAGGCTATTGCTTTCAGAAATTGACCCAGGAATTCTGAGTTCGACTGTACATAACTCGCGTTGATTTAAAGTGATTTTAACAATCCTCACAACAAGCCCTTTCTTATAATGTAGGCACCATTTTTTGTCTTATCATGGTAAAATCATCAAACGTTTACGTTCCAGGCTCACGGTTACATGAGACAGTCGCGTGACCCCAGCAATTAAACGTACCAAATGTTCGGCTTTTTGTCAGGCCTGTTGATCTAGTGGTTAGTGATCCTGACTGCTATGCCGGAGGTCGTGGGTTCGATTCCCACCCAGGACAAATGTTTGTGTGATGAGCACGATCATTTGTTCTGTGGTGTGATTTATTTATCTATAATATGTATGTATTTAGAAATATATAAGTATGTTTATCAGTTGTCTAGTAACCATAACACAAGATCTGCTTAGCTTGGGACTATATGGCGTTGTGTGATAGTTGTGGAATATTATTATTATTATTTTGTCTGAGCTTTTTGAAAGAAATGGTGACCCTACGCACGAGTTAATCGGTAAGCTGTAACATATCCCATAAAGTCATGTTCGTGAGGTGTCTCATGAGCTGGGGATTAACAACTGAACGTCGTGCGATGCTGTAATCTCCCTTAAGATGTTATCCTTACATATTGACGTTACATTACGCCTGGATTAGGACCCACCCGGGGCAGAGACGTGTGTCACTCACGTAAGTATCCATTACACAAACATTTATATTCCGGGTAATTGAAGCAAGAGTGTGGAAAACGTCTTGTCATTACCTGCCTTTTCCCAACTATATTGGGGTCGGCTTCCAGTCGAACCAGATGCAGCTGAATATCAGTATTTTACATGGAGCGACTGCTTATCGGGCCTCCACAACCCAATGAGAACGTAGGTACGAGCCCGCTGCGAACCGCTCGCTGTAAGCGAACGGTTCGCAGCAGCGTAACGCGGTCGGGTCACTACGAGTGACCCGTCCGCGTTCTACCACAGCGAACACAAAGGCGGTTCGCAGTGTGCTCGGACGAGCCGTACCACTTGCAGGTTGATACAGTATCTCAGTATCTGATACGTTACATGTAACACTGCTAAGTGAGTATCCGCTATAGATAAAACACGTTGTAAGTACATTCAATTCGTCCGAACTTACTCCATCCACTTTAGATAAGTAGTTCCGGTGTCGATGTGTGCTGATTGATAAATATTCAATTTGCTTGCACCTTCGCTAGTGCATCCACTTTTGAAATACTTGTATACACCCAGGGCCGGATCTAGAGGGGGGCAGGCGGGCCCGTGCACCGGGGGCCAACTTCTGGAGGCACCAAAATCTTATAACATGCTTGCTTGATGCAACCAAGACACACAATAAAATACACAGGAATATTTTTCAGTCATCGTCCAAATTTATTCTATGCAATCATTCACTAAGTTTTTTTTTTAAAAAAAAAACGATGTATTATGGGTCACTAAACAGGAGGAATTTCGTACTTTTCGTACAGATGCAATGTCCTTCATCTGTGTAAGCGAGACTCATTAAAGAGTGACAGAGACAGGTAACAATAGGTCAATGTACGAAAATTCTCCTGTTTTTTGACTGGCCTTTATCTCTCTAGAAACAGGACAGTGTCTAGGGCGAACAGGCGTATATTTCCTGAAGGCGGCAAATTGACCAATCGTGGTTTATCATAATCCCGTTCACAAGTCAAATAGAACAAAAATCTATTGGCCAAGTCTAGTAACCTTTCTGGAGAGAGGGCGTCACTCAAGTTTGTGCCCAAACGTTCCAAAAAATCGTAGATCCGGGTCTGTATATACCACTATTTGTTATTTCGAGCACGTATCTTTTCTGGAAGAAATAGCTAAGCATCGTCGCTTTACGGAAAATTTAGGTTTTCAAGCTTGAAGCTGGATCTTAAAGCACTCTAGCTAACATCTTCTTAATGGATTTCTTTAGAGTTTGAATAAGAACTCTTCTTTTCTTTGTCATGTCTGCTGAAGACATTTCTTCATCTGAGAGCTAGGGTCGTATTACAACGTCTTAAAACCAGGCTTGTTCCAGTGAGTGAACGAGATGGCGCTAGACGACTTGTATAGCGCTGTCACTTTCACTCGCTGGAACAAAGCTGGTTATTGCTATTTTATTGAGGTAACCCTTGGAGCATAATAGTAGCCACAAACTCATCATCATGTGGCTTCATGCCACACCAAGCTGACGAGTGAACACATCGTGCTTGACACAGCCCAGGGGCTTAGTGAATATATCTGCTAACATCTCATCCGTAGGGATGTATACAATTTCTACGTTAAACCTATCTATCATATCTCTAACGTAATGAAATCTTATTTCTATATGCTTGCTCCGTCTGTGATGAGTATGATTGATAGCAAGCTGTATAGCAGATTGATTGTCACAATACATTACTATTTTACAACTAGTCATCATTAGCAATTCCTTAATTAAAGCTTGTAGGAACACCGCTTCTCTACTCGCTTCGCTCAAGCTGCAATACTCCGCCTCGGTGGACGAAAGCGATATGCAGGACTGTTTGTAGGTAGCCCAAGATACAGAATTACCGCCATATTTAAACACATACCCCGTGTACGACTTACGGTCAGGATCTGCCGCCCAATCTGCGTCAGAATAACCCTCAAGAACGTGATCTACATTCGACTTCTTAAATACCAAGGCCTTTTGCTTAGTACCTTTAAGATATCGCAGTACACGCTTAGCTAGATTCCAATGGAATTCCGTATAACAATTGTTAAATTTACTTAAATATGACACGGCAAACGAAATGTCAGGTCGTGTAGTTACACATAAATACATAAGACTACCAATCAACTCTTGATACGGAAACTTCGTTATAACGTTATTTGTAGCATTATTAGAACTCTCAATTACCGAACTAACATTAGTAATCATGGGAGACTTTACAGGCTTACAGTCTGTCATGCCAAAACGATCTAACATATTATCAATCCGCTTTTCTTGACTAAGTTTGATGGAAGTTGCATCACGTTCTACCTTTATACCTAACATGTTTCGTACCGGGCCTAAGTCTTTGAGTTTAAAAACATTTGACAAAGAACTTTTTAATGTCTCAGCCAGATGTTTGTCATTATAGAACACGAAAAAATCGTCGACATACAGAGCGATAAAAACAATCAACTGACCTGATCTCTTAGTGAAGATGCAGTCCTCTTGTTTACACTGTCTGTATCCCAAAGATAATAAAACATCTTTTACCTTTTGGTACCACGATCGTGATGCTTGCTTCAACCCATAAACAGCCTTTCGTAATCTATAGACTTTGTTCTCACTCCCAGGGCATATGAAACCTTCTGGTTGTTGCATAAAGATCTCCTCCTGTAAATTTCCATTCAGGAATGCTGTTTGCACGTCTAAATGATCAATCTTAAGGTTCATTTCTACTGCCAGAGATAGCAACAATCGTATAGAACAATGACGAACGACCGGTGAAAAAGTTTCTTGGAAATCTTCACCATATCTTTGAGTATAGCCCTTAGCTACCAATCTTGCCTTATAACGTGTAATGTTCCCCTCCGAGTCTCGTTTAAGGGTAAAAATCCACTTATTTTTAACGATGTTCTTGTCAACCGGTTTATCAGTAAGCTCCCAAGCTCCGTGTAAGATAAAAGAATCAATTTCCTCTTTCATGGCCTTCTGCCATAACTCTTTATCTTCACATTTCAAAGCTTCTTTGACAGTACGTGGCTCTATGGGCTCTGTCACATTACACACATTAGTTATGTTACAAGTTGTCTTAGGCATACGTGGACGTAGGTTATATCGTCTACTAGTAGAGTCTTGCGCCAATTCAGGTGACGTTACCGAATCTTTACTAGCCTCGCGTTCACACTCCAACTCAACAGGATGATTTGGTGATTCTGCAGGAACTGCATCTGGCTCCGCCTCAAGTGGTGGATAATCTGACGACTCAGGCAACAGGTACTCTGACTCCGCCTCAACCGACGTAGTCTCCAGCATCTCCCTCTCATCATCACCTCCTGTAAGATAAATAGGTTCAAACAAACGTTTTGGCCCTATTTTGGAATTTCTCCCTGGAAACACAGATTCATTGAACACCACATCACGTGATATAACGATCTTATTGTCATCAGGGTTGAACAAACGATATCCTTTGACGTTATCACAGTAACCTAAAAAAATTACCCTTCTACTTTTGGGGTCTAACTTTTTACGTTTACAGTCATCTACATGAGCAAATGCCTCGCAACCAAAGACACGCAGATTTTTAAGGCTCACTTTCTTACCACTCCACACTTCCTCTGGTAATTTACCAGAAAGTCTCGAGCTTGGCGATCTGTTGATCAGAAATGCCGCAGTGTTTACAGCCTCTGCCCACATCTTGTCATCGAGATTTGCATTATACAGTAGACATCTGACCTTATCAAGTAAAGAACGATTCACACGCTCCGCGGATCCATTCTGCTGACTAGAATAGGGTACCGTCAGCTGATGTACAATGCCTTTCTTTTTAAGAAAATCCGTCAACTCAGTATTAACGTACTCAGAGCCATTATCTGTTCTCATTACCTTGACTTTAGCACTACACTGATTTTCTACCAGTCTAATAAAATCTTTAGTGTACTTACACACTTCACTCTTCTTTGCAATGGGATAGACGAACACCTTCCTGGAGTAGTCGTCTAGAAACGTGAGGACGTAGTTCTTGCCTCCGAGAGAAGTAGTCGGCATCGGCCCCATGACGTCACTGTGAATGAGTGCCAGCCGCGCCTCGGCTACTTTTTTGTTATGATTGGTCACAAAAGGAGCGCGGGATTGCTTACCCTTAAGACACACATCACAAAATTTCTTCTGCGAATTAACCTGAAAGTCAATGTCATTAGCTACCTTCCTAAGTGATGCTAAGCTGTCAAAATTCAGATGAGCTAAACGTTGATGCCATAACATCATATCCTTAGACGTAGATGACGTTGTCAGATTGACTTTACCCACAGAATGAAGCATGTAAACTCTCCCAACTTTACTAGCATGTAAAACTACTTTACCAGCTTTAAGTATGTCACATCCATTTTTATCAAAAATAAATTTAAATCCCTTTTCAGCTAGGGTAGACACCGATATTAAATTAACAGTAAGGTCAGGTACCAGCATTACATCTTTTAAAGTAGTATCTATTGTATGTCCACAAGAGTTAACCGTAAAATGCACTTCACCTTTCCCATTCACACCTAACTTCTTTCCGTTAGCAACACAAACCTCCTTTGTCGTCGACTCATCAAGAGCTTGAAACCATTCTTGGCGTCCTGACATATTATCTGTCGCTCCAGAATCAATAATCCACGAACTGTTAGTGTTAAGTGCAGACAACACCATGGAAGTCGATGTTGCTCCATTACGATCCAATTGAGGACAATCCTTCTTGACATGTCCTTTAGATCGACACTTCCAACACCACAACTTGTTCGTACTTGACGAGGTACTAGCGTGTTTTGATGTACTTGAGGCATTCTTCTTCTCGCCTCGAGAGCTAGCCTTTTCATTACTACGATTCCGTGTAAATAAGCAGCCATCGCCATTATCAGTGGCGCTCCCTTTCCATCTCTTATCTTGGAGAAGTTTCGTTTTTACCATATCTGTAGTTATGTCTATCCTAGAATGCTCCAGAGCCATTATCATTGGGTCATAATCTTGAGGTAACCCTTGGAGCATAATAGTAGCCACAAACTCATCATCAAGTGGTTTCTTCATGTTATTGAGTTGTTCAGCAAGTGTCAAGATCTCGTTGACATAAATCTCCATGCTATCGAACTGTTCTAGCTTAATCGAGCATAAAGTTCGCAGACACGACAATCTCCTTTGCAACCCGGTATCATCGTAAGCCTTCTGCAAGGCATCCCATACATCCTTCGCAGTTTTTGCCTGCAGAATGTGAGAATAGCACGATTTTTCAACACTCAAACATAGCCTCGCTCGAGCTTTCTCCTCTCTACGAGCTAATTTGTCAGTCTTCTCACCTGAGGTTTCGCATTTTCCAGTAATACATTGCCACAAATCCTCGAATACTAGTATATTTTGCATTTGAAATGCCCAATCGCGATAGTTGATGGTACCTTTTAGCTTTTCCATCGTAACTTTCGAATTAGTATACTCATCCATATTTCGAGTAAAATAATAATATTTTCACAAAATATTTACACTTCACACATGTAGCACATAACCTGCTATTTTTATTGCAGAGTAGAGAGGTAAACACAGTTGGAAATAAGTGAAATATTTAATATATTATTATAAAAATCACACATGACATGTTTACATAGGAAAAATAGTTGCCGAGTGACTTAAGGAACGAACACCAGCTATTACATTTGAATCCGCTGTCATGTTCTAGATGGCCAGCGTTACACTTCCAACAGTTATTACGGCCACTGATCTCACTCTGATGTCAAGTCAAAGTAATTAAAGCCGCCTCTGGAACCACACAGGTCTCTAACATGACTTAAGACTTATTAGTCCAGGTTATTACGATATTTTCTTTCACCTACGTTCATCATCAGCCTATAATGTTCCCACTGCTGGGACGCAGGCCTGCTCTCTTGTGCGAGGGGGTGGGCCATAATCTACCACGCGGGCCCAGTGCGGGTTGGCAGATGTCACATATCTTCGAATTTTTGGTTCTAGGACATGCCGGTTTCCTCACGATGTTTTCCTTCACCGTTTTGGGAGCAGTGGTGATGAAATAAATTACACAAAATAATGCGTCTGGCGGGGTTCGAACCCACGACCTGCAACTCGTAAGTCGGGACCAAAACCACTGGGCCACCACCCCTTAGTGACCTATGTTAGTGATGTCTAAGATAGACTTAGACAGTATATTATTACTAGCGGGCGGCAAGTAATGGGCGACTCGCTGTCCCGATCATGGACCGTGCCCGGGTCCACGATTTTTTTTCGACAAAGAGCTGTCAGCAGAGGGCCAAAGCTTGCTAGGGTCGCGGGACTGTCTCGTCAGATAACCGTGACCCTGGAACATAAAGGGCTGCTGAAAAATCACCGTGTATTTGACACAAGTCTGACTGCCTCTCCCGTCCCGCCTTGGGTGAGAGGACTCATACATGTGATGACTAGCTGTGCCCGCGACTTCGTTCGCGTGGATGTCGGAACTTAATAATGTATTTTTTTTTATAAAATTGACAAAGTTTCATACACACTTTTATCCCCTATTTTATCCCCTTGGGGGCAGAATTTATTGATCAAAATCCTTTCTTAGCGGATGGCTACGTCATAACATCTACCTGCATGCCAAATTACAGCCCGATCCGTCCAGTGGTTTAGGCTGTGCGTTGATAGATCACTATGTTAGTCAGTCACCTTTGAGTTATAACTATTATAATTTTAAGATTTTACCACGATTATAAAAAAAACGATCAAAAGCATAGTTTACCCACTAAGCCATCTTCATAATACCCGCTGATAAATTAGATTCATCGTTCCCTATTTCCATCCAATATTCGACTTTAATGTTCCACCTGGCTATCATACAAAGCTCTTTATTTTTCCTAAATGGGAATGGGCTTAGCCCGATCTCGTTACTATAATCCCGTCAGACTAAAATTATTCAATTTAATGTTTAGCTTACGCTTCCTTTCATTATTGCCAGTGTTAAGAATTGCTGTAGTTAGGGTTGCCAACATTTATTTGTGTGACTATAGTATTTCTTTGAAAAAGCCATAAAAGATATAGTACGCTTTAAAAAAAAATAGTATTTCAGTAGGAAAGAATGAAAAATAGACCAAAGTTATATTTTTACTTTATAAAAACTTTATTTCTTTGCACTTCTTCCATTTTTTAAAGACGTGTTCGAAAATTGCAGGAAGTCTTTTTTTTTTACTAATTTTAGTAGATAATGAAATGGAAACGCAAAATATAAACATTGAGATAATGTATTTAGTATTTGGTACTGAAATTTAGTATTTTCGCGTACTATAGATATATTTCTTCAATAGTATATTGTACGGAGACCATAATAACACTACAGTACAATACTATAATAATATAATTATTATAGTAGGTACGGTTGGCAACCCTAGCTGTAGTAGGTATATGACCACACTTATAAAAAATAATGGCTTTGTAAACCACAAGATTAGGTATTTAAAGCTTTTTATTTGTATTTCTTTAAATTAACTTTTTTAAATCTTTATTTGGTACCTGAGAATCGCTGATAGCGCTGTGTTTACTACACACTCACAATAAGAGTACTTGAGAAATTATCTAAACTCTTATTGTGAGTGTGTCTACAAACATAATTATCTAGATAGATATGTTTGTAGACACACTCACAGTAAGAGTACTTGAGAAATTATCTATACTCTTATTGTGAGTGTGTCTACAAACATAATTATCTAGATAGATATGTTTGTAGTCACACTCACAATAAGAGTACTTGAGAAATTTCTCGTTCAAAGATATTAGATAGATTAGATAATCTATCTAATATCTTTGAACGAGCAATCCTTGTATATTTATTTATACATTTATATTTAATCAGGATCTCGGATACGGCTCCAAGGATTTTCATGAAAGTTACAGATTAGGGGTTTTTCGGCTCAAAGAATCGATTTATCACGGTCCCAACCCCCTAGACAAGTTGCAAACGATAATCTATTTAGAATTTCTAAGCGTTAGCGACTGGAACGAACGACAACGCCATGAAATCTTCTATAAATTTTCAACTAAAGACTCGAAGGAATAAGGTTGAAAATCTATTGGGGAGTACCGAGCGTTAACGATTATCGTTTGCGACTTGTCTAGGGGGGCAGGTTCGAGAAAAGCTCGGTTCCCAAGACATAGACATTTTAAAACCGAGCAAAGATCGGTCAACCAGATATTTAAATTGAACTCTCATACACAAACGCGCAGACAACAACTTGTAGATGATACAAATATTTGAGACATCATCTTCATCATCATCATCATCTTGCTGCCCTTATCCCATTTTACTGATTGTCGGCGCAACATGTTTTCTTCTTCCATTCTCCTCTATCCGACGTCACAGCATCGTTCACTCCTTTTTCTTTCATATCATTCCTTAGATAATCCATCCATCTTTTCTTTGGGCTCCTCTTCCTCTCCATCCGTCAACATTCATACTTATCACTCTCTTAATCACATGAGTATCATGCCTCCTCATCACATGTCAATACCAAGACAGACGATTCCCTTTCATTTTTAAACTTCTCTTAAACTTAAATATTTGAAACAACTACTTGTAGATTATACAAATATATTATATTTGCTCCGTACGGGAATAGAACCCGCGACACACAGCGCAGCAGTCCAATCGCTCAGCTACTGCAGTACATACCACCCCGGCAGTTGACGGCATGGTTGGTGCACCAACCATGCCGTCAACTGCCTGGTATATTGGTATATAACAACTGGTATATTTAAAAAAAAAATTGTTTTAGAACTTTTTGATTAGAGCGAAAAGACAAAAATAATAGATACATAGAGTTTCCTACCGCCTCGGAATCATTGTTATTATCATATTTCTTCACCTATCAACGTTCCCTGGACTTCCAAAAATACTTAATTCAAAACCAAAATTAGTCAAATCGGTCCAGCCCTTCTCGAGTTTTAGTGAGACTAACGAACAGCAAATGGTTTTTTTTTAATTTAAAATAATTTCACAATTTACATAGAAAAACAAACACCTATTATAAACAGGTGCCCCTTTATGTAATCATTCCTAAATAATGATAATGCAATGCCCAATCAATGTTGGTTATTGGTTACCCAATACAGTTGTATTGTTTGTTTAGTTACCACAACCTTACTTGATTGACTGTATTCAGTCTACATGAATGGCAATTATGGACAAGCCACTCTATCGGCATTTCCCGTTGTTTTTCGTCCAAAATTTTCGGGGGTGACGGTTACCTGATTATTAGTCCCGGGACCCTGGTCCCACAAAGTGGTTGGGATACAACTTAACTAATTTAAAAAAAAAAAAAGGTTGCACTCCAGGAGTGCCGGTAGAAGTGAAAACTTTTTTGTTACTATGTTTTATTTTTAATTTGAATGACGTCTTACTCATTTTCGATCAGGGTCACGTGACCCTGACGCGAGTTTTAAATTTTTTACCCATTACAGAAAAAGTGTACAACGCCGCTAAAGAAGTTTTCACTTCAAAAAAAAACTATTGCATAGCTTTTATGATTTTCATATTCTTGGTAGAGAAGAGGACAGGTAAAACACACCTAAACACAAAAATTTAAACCTTAACTACAAGTGATTGTGGATTTAATACGGTAAAATCAAATGTACAACCACTCAATTAAATCACTTTTTTTCCTCTTGTAGATGCACCGCGGTGTCTTAGTTCTTCTTTTAGTATATGCACTTGCATTGACGAATAATTTTCCATATTTGTTTTGTATTTATACTCAATTTTTATAATCATAAATCTTGTTTGTTTTTGAACATACAAGGTAGACAGTAATCTGACGTGGGGAGCAACGATCGCAGCGCCATCTACGATTAGCTTTGAGTTGCCATCCCCATTCATTCAAAAATAAGTTACATACCTTAAAAGCCGCAACTGTATAAGTATGGTCCAACTAGTTGGACAGAGCAGTTGGACAACTGCCCCGCACTCGCTTTTATCGGGCGCTCTGAGCGCGGCTACCGAATCAAGAAATTCCGTAACGAAAATAAACGAAACACCCCGCATCGTCTAACGTCTTTTCAGTTCGGCAGACTTCAGCACGGTGTTTGTTTCACTTGATTGACGTTGACGTCGTGACGAAAAATTTCAAGTATAAGTTGACAACAAATGGTATGCAATAGCTTTACCGCGGCAGTCCCCGAATGCCACACGTATTTTTTTAAACATTGTCTCACACAGTCACACTAGGTGTTTCGATTATTTCACTTTTGGCCACCATCTTGATTCTTGCCTGAAGGTAAGCAAAGAAGTGGTCGACAATAAAACATGTTTGCATTGATTTTCAATCTTTGTAATGTGTTTTCCAAATAACAAAGTAATATTTATTTCATTCAAATCAATAAAAGTGATGAGACAGATCCGCGACCCCAGCAGGCTTTGGCCCTCAAAGGATTTAAATTAGTTCAGTAGTTTTTGCGAGAAAGAGTAAAAAACATCCACCCATCCCCATAAACTTTCGCATTTATAAAAAAATATATTATTATTATAAGCCCGTGTCGTCCCACTGCAGGGCAAAGGCCTCCCTTCCCTCCTTCCACTTTTCGCGATCTAATGCGATGCCCTTAAAAATGAGTCTAGCTCATCCCGCCATCTCCTTCTGGGCCTGCCGCGTAGTCGTTTACCGCCATTTGAGATCCACTGAGTGGTTATTTTTGCCCAATGCTCCTCCGACATACGGCAGATATGACCAGCCCAGTTCCACTTCAACCTTGCAGCTTGTGAGAACTGGGTCGCTGGTGGAAGAACTTCAGGAAAATACTCGAATAAGAATATATAATAATTTAATATCGGTGTTAACTACACGAGTTAAGTACAGCAAGTGGGTCAAAATTGTCGAATCATACAATGAACTTATAATTACTATTGCTAATTAATAGCTTCCGTGACAATCGCAAGTTGCTGCTATGGTGAAACCATCAGGCGCATCTACATGCCCCCGCGCGTTGAAAACAACGGTTTCAACCAGACTCCGAAGACACAGGCAATGGGCAGATTCGGTTGAATGCCCTTCGTACGATGCCAGTGGACGTCTGAATATCAGCTACACGAGCGATGCCATCTGTTCCTGGGTGAACCGCCACAATACGGCCAAGTCTCCATTTCAACGGAGGAAGATTGTCCTCCTTTATCACGACCAAGGAGTTCAGCTTCAACCCATCCTTACAGGAACGCCATTTAGTCCGCAGCTGCAATTCCGCCACATACTCCTTGCTCCATCTGCTCCAAAAATGCTGGCGGAGTTGTTCTATCCGCTGGAAGCGAGACAGGTGGTTGGCAGAGCGATCCTGATAATCAGGTTGCGGCAAGGAAGTAAGAGGCCGGCCAACAAGAAAATGACCCGGCGTAAGCGGTGTGTAGTCAGCAGGATCTGAAGACAACGGCGTCAGTGGACGAGAGTTCAATATGGCTTCTATTTTGGTCAGTGCGGTGTACAGCTCCTCAAAAGTTAAATTACAATTTCCCAACACTCTTCGAAGGTGGTACTTTGTTGACTTTACACCCGCCTCCCAGAGGCCACCGAAGTCCGGGGTGTACGCAGGGATAAAATGAAATTTTATTCCGTCATTGGCTGCACTTTCACCCAAGGACAAACTATTTTCCTTTAAAAAATTAGAAAGGTCATTGTACGCACCGACAAATGAGGTACCGTTGTCGGAAAAAATGTCAACGGGTTTACCTCTTCGAGCAATAAATCGATGCAAAGCTAGTAAATAACTATTACTAGTTAAATCGCCAACGAGTTCCAAATGAATGGCTTTGGTCGTAAAACATATAAAAATTGCGATATACACCTTTACCAGTCTGCATCCGCGACCTTGACGACTAGCACACATAATAGGCCCGGCATAATCAACGCCTGTGCTCTCAAAGGGATAACCTGGACGAAGTCGTTCTTGTGGTAAGTTGCCCATTATAGGACTAACTACCTGTCCCTTCATACGGCGACATAGAACACACTTATGATAACAAACCTTCGCCAAGTTGCGACCTCCTATTGGCCAATAAGATTCCCTAATGGAAGCTAATAATAACTGTGGGCCAGCGTGCATCAATCGTATATGCTCGAAATCAAATAATAATTTAGTAAAATGATGTGTGGACTGTAATAAGATAGGGTGTTTTTTATTAAAATCAAAACTAGAATTCTCGAGTCGTCCTCCTACCCGCATTATGTTTTTAGTATCTAAATATACGTTAAACTTTAGAAGGGCGCTCTTATTTGGTAAACACTTTTTATTTAAAAGCAACTCATACTCGGCAAATGACTCAGCCTGACTTTTAATAATAATAACGTTGAGTGCCTGTTGTAACTCATCTTGGGACAAAAATATAGTTTTAGGGTACTGTTTCCTGCATGATTTAATAAATCTTAATATGTAAGCTACGGAACGAACAAGGCGTGAATAATTAGAATAACGACTAAAATCAATGAAAACGTCACCTTTTGTGTCATTTAAAACGGCATTTAAAACTACACTAGGTCGAGTCTCCGGTAATGTCTCGACTCCCAAACAATTGACTTTAGAAGGCCACTCAGACGGGTCAAGTTTCAGGAAGTCTGGTCCAGACCACCACAGATCCAACCCCTGCAGAACACTAATATCCACACCACGAGATATTAGGTCTGCTGGGTTTTTATCCGTTGGAACGTGTCTCCAGGTACAGTTGCCCGCCTTATCCAAAACTTCAGCAACGCGGTTGCGCACAAACGGCTGAAGTTTGGAAGGCATCATCTGTAACCATCCCAGGACGATGGTCGAATCAGTCCAACAATAGACCCGACTGATCTCCACTCTGAGTGAGCTCTTCACCTTCTCATAAAGGCGCGATCCAACTACCGCACCGCACAACTTTGACACATAAGTTTGACACATAATAAAAAAGTAAAATAATCAGCCGATACGGAACGCTCGTTACCTCAAAAGGTAAGAGTTCTGCCCCCAAGGAAGTGATACGAAGGGGTCGGCCATCAAACTCGTAGCCGGCACATTAAGCACAGCTCAACATAAACTCGAACGCATCATTACCCCCGTTTGTGGCGTAACCATTGTTCAAAATAACTCGATCGGTTTTCACCCAAGACGTTTTACACTTTTTTTGTGGTGACTTTTAAAGGTGGTTAGTTTTTTAAGTTTTTTTAGTTTTTCTTTCAAATATTCAACCCAAATTCTCCAGATAGAACGCTCAGAACACGCGAGTGTCTCCACCACATTTAATACAAAATCAAATTGAATTACATTCGGTAATGTTTTCTTTGTTTTTGAGAACAACTTTTACGATTATTAAAGACACGAGACGGCATATTTTGGGCAAAAATTAACAGCGACGCGCAGCTTGGTACTGTCGCGACTTTGTATTCGATTTTGATTTTGTATTAACTTTGGTCAAACTTTGGTGGACCCACTCGCGTGTTCTGAGCGCTCTATCTGCCTATTTCTTTGATCTGAGAACAAATTATTGTCAAATACATAATCCGTAATGCCGTTAATAACATCATCCAAGTACACAATAAGAAATGCTCATAAAATAAAAACTACTGATCCAAACTGAACTATTTTTATGGGCCCAAATGACAAAATATACAAAATGTTCCTGTAATAATGTTCTTAGTACGGCTTGTATAAAAGTCTGGCCCATTGTGTCACCGAAATTAAAAGATATTGTGAATTGGACTTAAATCGGTTATTTGTATGGTGTGCATAATAAAGAAATTATATGTAAAAGAAAATATATATAGAACTTTTGCAAACTCTGCACTTGTGTTAACCTAATGCTTTTTAAGCCAAACCACACAGGTTTTTCCACAATAGCGATATACAAATGAGTTGGAAAATGCCGAGAACTCGTAGTACGGCATCCGGACTCAGATAATCATGTCCTAACAGCACTTCACTAGACTTTGTCATGTAAACGAGCGATTTTATGTCTATTAAGACTTCACGACTGTGGCCCGAGATGTTGCAGGAATTTAGGGGTTAACTAGTGTTAAAAAATTACAATTTTTTGGTAATATTCCGATCTGGCACCTATATCTTCCTTTTTTCTTAGCGTGGTAAAATCATCAAATGAGTCTCCCACCCAGGACAGGGCAGGAGGGACTGTTAGACTTGTACTGAGTAAAATCCACTTACGTTCCAGGATCACGGTAATGAAATAAAAAAGTCTAAAGAGAGGGCCCCGTCATCATGATGACGCTCTTTGAGGCGCGCGTGGAATGGACCCGGGCATGATCCATGGTTGGGCGGCCAGTTGCCCTTTACTCGCCGCCCGCATGCGCCTACGGAGGCAGCCCCGGGGATCGTCTTGTAATGTCTGTCGCCGTGGGCGTCTACCACTGTAGCTGGGGCGGAGGGAGGACGCTGTCCTCTCCCTCTCCTTCGCGAGTATGACTAATTCGTAGAATGCTTTATCTTAGGAGGAAAGACTTGAAATACCGGCCGGTATTGACTCGCGCTCGAAGAGTTCTGTACCTTTATTTACTAGAAAAAAAATGGATTTCTGTCTAATTTTCCTGTAATTTAACATTACTTTGTCCAGGATTGTAGGCTCAGTAGTATCCGTATAACTGACTAACTTTGAAACTGATTATTTGAAAATTATGAAAAATTACACCCCTGCCACAGGCCACAGGTTAATATGTTTACCAGACATCATGTCATCATCAAGTAGGTTCTAAAGAAAGTGACTGTTAAAGGCGCACACACGAACACACGAGTGATCTTTAGGCTCCATTCATCCGAACGACAAAACGGAATTCGTCGTTCGGATGTACGCACGATGTACGGAACCTAAAAAAAAATTTTTTTCTAAGACAGATCGAACTTTAGTGACTCTTTTACGGTTCAATCTCTCCCCCACTTCAAATGAAAGACGAAAGGTAGGTAATGATTTCAGGCAGTACTGTAATTACTGGTCGGATCATTACCATTATAATAAAGCTGGGTGGCTCGGGGACTGTGATTATCATTCCAAAGCCAGACTAGTTAATCTCAAACAGAGCCATCTATAATATACTCGAAATTTCATTGTAATGACTGGTTCTTGGGCTTGCGGACAATGAGAAATTGGTCATAGCGCACGTGGGCCACATAGAAAAGACGTGAGACGCAGACGGGGCAGAGATATGTTCCGGCGTCTCTTTCATACAAAATCTATAGAAGCGTCGCGACTTATGACACACAGAAGAGACGGAGCGTGGACGCGACCAGAGTCGCGGAATTGTCTCATCAGGTAACACAGTGGAACGTACAGGGCTATTGAAGGATCACCGTGGATTTTAGTACGTATAAAGAGGAAATTGTGGAGTATGTGAAAGTGAAAACCAATTGGACCTTGAGGGTCGTGAAGTTGGAGCCGCGTAAATGCGTAATATTACCAGCTTCAACTCATTTGTGGTGCGGGTCCCAACACAGCATCTCGACACTTACCTCAAGGTAGAGTTTTGGCCTAAGGGTGTAGTCTACCGACGTTTTCGCGGCAGGCTACGCGACACCGCGCAATGTAACACGACACCGTCACTTCGTGTGCAGTAGTTTTAAGTTATTATTGTCATGTTTTATGTATTCCCGGAGGACACGGTGGAGCATACGGTGCAGGACTGCCCATTTTGGGCAGTGCACCGACGTGTCCTCACGGCTGCGATAGGCGGAGACCTCTCGAGCCCGGCATTGGTTTCGGCCATGCTGCGGGGCGAGATGGAGTGGGAAGCGGTCGCCTCCTTCTGCGCGCCGCGAGCGAGAGAGGACAGAGTCCTCCCTCCGCCCCAACCGCGGTGTAGGACGCCCACGGCGACGGACGTCGCGCGACGATCTCCGGCCACCGTAGGCGCGGGCATGCGGGCAGCGAGTAAAGGGCAACTCGCTGCCCGAGTGCCCGACCAAGGACCATGCCCGGGTCGACGGCGCGTTGTGTCCCACGCGCGCCTCAAAGAGCGTCAGCATAATGACGGGGCCCCCCTCTCAGAGGGCCAAAGCCTGCCGGGGTCGCGGGATTATTCCCTTACCGTAACCCCGGAACTTAACAGGCTATGAAGGACACCGTGGATTTTAGTCAGTAGAAGTCTGACAGTCCCTCCCGCCCTGCCCGGGGTTGGAGGACTCATTTGATGATTTTACCAAGCTAAAAAAAAAAAATGTTTTATGTATTAGTTTATTGTTTATTTTTAATTTTTGTATTGTATTTTATATGGGCCATTGATGCCTGCAATAAATGGAATAATATAAAAAATAAGTATGACAGACCTCCCGTCCTACCCAGACTAGAGCGAAAGGACTGTCAAACTTGAACTGACTAAAATCCGCGGTGCTTCTTGGATAGTCCTTTACGTTTCAGGGCCACGGTTACCTGTCTAAGAAGTCCCACGACTCAGTTCGGGACGCTTTTTTAACCCCACTGGTCGCCCCACGTGACTTTGATGTACCTACATCTACCTCTCTGAATAGTTGATAGTCATTGTAATCATAGACTTCATTATTTATTCAGTTACGCAATTAAGCGGGCGAATTACAACCCGTATCTTCTGCCACTCATCAATGAATGCACAATTACACTATCAAAGGTACCTAACGTTATAAATGATATAAAATTTTGTACAATTTCTAGCCATTTAAGACAGAACGACAATAACAGCTGTTGCTTCTTATGTCGTTGACAATCACAGAACTTGGTATAACCATTTACATGAAGTTTACGAACCTACTAACTTTTTCTTTTTCTACCTCCTGTCCTTTGCTCTGTGTACCTACACCATCCATCCGCACCTTATGGGACCTAGGGTCCGAAGCAACCACCGACGCCACTAATGTGGCACATTTTGGTCGAAATCCATCGCTACTCGTAAACTGGGGTCGTTTCAGATGGACCTAATTATCACATCGTGTGACCTTGATGTATCAACTCACAAACAATTAGAGGAATGGATGACAGTTATTATAATAGTAGACTAATTTATGTAGCAATTACTACATTTTTTATTCTGTTACGCAATTAAGCGGGCAAATTACAGTCATTATCTTCTGTCACCACCCGGTCAATAATAATGAATATGGACAATCAGACATGCATAGGATAAAAATAAAATAAAAAACTTCATACAATACTTATAATACTTTAATGGCACATAATTATGCGTTTCAATGCACAAAAATCCTGGTATTGGCCCTCATTAACAATCTAATTAATTAAATAACATCAGATTAGAAAACAGTTGAGAAAAAAAAAACAGGTAAGCATTAGTATCCTTAACTTATCAATTGAAAGCGTAAAAATAATTGTCAGTGTATGTTCTACTAACTTGCAGGTGATCTGCCTTTATCATATCTGCAGCTTTTTCTCCAATCATCATGACTGGCGCATTAGTGTTACCGCTAGGAATCAATGGGATGATTGACGCATCGACTACTCTCAATCCAGCTACATTATGGACCCTCAACCTTTCATCTACTACACCATTAGGTCCCATACTGCAAGTCCCCACACCATGAAGCAATGATGATACAGTACTTTTCACAAAACATTCCCAGTACTCATCCGACCCCCACTCAATGTTCTCGCATTCCGTGACACTCAATTTCGCAATACTACCCTGAACGTCTCTGAAATGTGTGGTATTTATCAAAGAATTCATATACTTAACTCCCTCTACAGTCACCTTTAAATCATTTGGATCTCTAAAATAACCCAAGTCAATGATTGGATCATCAAGTGGGTCTGCACTTCTTAAACTCACTTGACCTCTCGACGAAGGATGTAAAAGAACGACCATTACATTATCTACTTCATTGTATGCATTGGCTGCCCCTTGCGAGTAGCAAAGATTATTATCTAAGTTAGTGATGTATTTACATGCAATTACTAATGCAGCAGAGAATCCAGCCCCAACATAAGTATTGAAAAATTGAAAGTGAGGTTGTAGTTCGAAGAGGTCTGAAAAATTTGAACTAACTCTATAATGCCCACTTTGTACTGGGACAGGCAAAGTATCCAGTTGCGGAGCGGCTAATATATTTTGTGCAGCTGAAAGGATTCCACTTTTACCTTTATAAATTAACTGTGTGGTTTGGTGATCATGAAAATTTTTGCCAACGGGTAGATCTATTAATGTTTCAATGCCAAATTTTGATAATTCTTCTACAGGTCCGATACCTGAGTGCATCAAAATTTTTGGACTGTTTATTGTACCAGCGGAGATGATGACCTCCTTGTCTGCGTAAACATGTATTGTTTTCATATCAGAAGTAGTTACACGAACGCCATATGCACGCAATGTTTGAGGATCAATTAAAACCTTAGTTACAGTACAGTATTTAGCTATTTTAAGATTATGCCTATCTTTAGCTGGTTTCAAATAAACCTCAGCCGTGCTGGATCTCCTACCATCATAGAAAGTAAAATGTGGTCGAGCAGCGCCTACAATTTCAGGACCATTGATTTCCAGAACTCTCGGGATACCCATTTCTTCGTAAGAACGTAACCTGCTATTATCGATGTCAGCAGTGGACTCCAATGTCACGGGTCTGGATACTTTTACTGGACCATCTTCTGAATGAAGATAGGCATTTCGTGAGTTTTCAAACAATTTTGCATCTCTCATACCTTCAGATTTCTTAAAATAAGGAAGTACCGTATCCCAGTCCCACCCAGGTGCTATTCCGTTCCACTTTTCGTAATCTTCGGGTTTTCCTCGGGAGTATATCAAATAGTTTGTAGAAGAACAGCCCCCGAGCACTTTCCCTCGAGGGTATGGAATATATCCACCGGGATGTGCCTTACCGATGCCTGCATCAAGCTGAGCTTTATACTTCCAATCATATTCTGTGCCTTGTAATGTTGTGAACAACCCCGGAATCTGAAATTTCACAGAATAGTCAGCCAAAGTATATTGCCAGCTAGATACTGAAGCAAGAAGACATTATTCTTTTATAATTTTGTGTTCCTATAATTTTCGAGATTAAGTACAAGTAACCACACCAGAAAGACAATCCGTCTGAAGATTCAAGATTGTGGTTTTAATTTATACGTTTCATCGTTCACTCGCATTTTATTAAAATAGGTAATATAATAAAATGCTCTATAATACCAGTACCTATAAAGGTACTGGTATATTTTACTGCGTGCAATTCTATAAGGGTTTCTTTCCCTACACAAAACAGTTTAGAAAGATTCCTCTTGATTCTGTACGTCAAAGATGCAAAGAAGTCGTGAAAAATGGTTCCTGGTCTTGCTAGATTTGTTTTAATTATTTTCTTTAGCAATTCAATAATATACTGTACCACTTCGTTTAATATAATAATTGCCTCTGTCTGTCTTCAAAACGTAGAAACTAGCATGTAATCACCAACATACACTAGATTTACGTAGATAACGACAAGCTCCTTCCAAGATGGCCTTCGCCCAAAAAGCCTTAAGTAGCATTATACTTACCACACTATTAGGTGGTGGATTACCACCACTCTCAATAAGAAGTACTTTGAAATCCGGTATCTCCGACAGACGTGCAGCTACTATAGAGCCAGCTGATCCACTGCCTACTACAATAAAGTCGAACTTTTCACCATCTGAGAAAAAATATTCACTGTTTTTAGTATATAGTATATATAGTTTATAGTATAGCATAGTAATCACATCGCCTCTTAGGCACCAGGTTGTGAATGAAAACCCAAACAAGTACCTAAGTGTATATTTCAATTCGCATAATTATGATTGTATCGGTGATTAAAGCATTTTTTTTTATTGTGACAAACCCACCACACTATTCCCAAACCACTGCAACTCCTGGAGGAGAGAGAACAAAACAAGGCCAATAGGCACAAAGGGATATTACAACTGGGAGATGATTAAGGCATGTGAAAACCTGGGCTTAAATAATAAAGGTAATCGATATAGATATTTAGTATGTCTAAACCCATGTCTGAAGCTTGAAAACTTGTTCCCAGAGACCGCTTAACTGAGCTTGGCCACATCATTGGGTTCCATTCCAGTCTGCTCGGTTCGAAAACCAGACTTGTTCCAGTGAGTGAACGAGATGGCGCTAGACGACATGTATAGCTCTGTCACTTTCACTCGCAGGAACAAGCCTGGTTTTAAGACGTCGTAATACCACCCCAGTGGTCAGTGGTCCCGCTTAAAATCACTAGAACTCCGAGACTAGGGGTACCCTTCAAAATAACGATCCATCATCATCAACCTATTATATTCCCACTACTGGGATACAAGCCTCCTCTCTGTGAGAGGGCGTGAGCCCTAATCTACCACGCGAGCTCAGTGCGGGTTGTTAGATGTCACAAATGTCTTCGAATTTTAACTTTATGGTCCTAACGGTTTCTTTACGAAGTTTTCCTTCACCGTTTTGAGACCAGTACCTGATGAAATAAATTACACGAAGAAATGCGCCTGGCCGGATTCGAATCCAACTCCAACTCGTAAGTCTGGGCACCTAGGCTGGCAGTGCTCAATCTCATGCATGCCTAGTTAATACAATTATTCTGTTTGTTACTTTTCACGATTTAACGGATTTTTATTGGACAAACCTTGATAAACATAGGATACTTTTTATTCCGGCCATAAATTCCCGTGGGATACCAGACAAGCGCTTCTGAAGCCCTGAAGGAAGGAAGGAAAACTAGTTCAAAATAATTGAATTGAAAGTGATTTACCTTTTATCTGGTAGTTGTCGGGCCATCCTGTCTGAAGAACTGCCTGTGACAACGTCAAGGCGCGTAGGAACCATTGAACTACTGATGTGTACCGAAAAGACTCTACAATGTTGTACAAATCATTGACAACTTCGTCCATATTTGGAAAACGTTTCTGTAATTCTTTCTTGACTAGGTCTTAGTCGAAATTAAACGAATCTGCCTTCAGAATTTCTGAATCCGTAACAATTTTTTTTATGAGATCACACACAACGCATTACTATTTGATGAACAGACAGTAGACACACTGCCTGCTAAATAGTAAAATACCGACGAGCCTACAATTTATGCTAAATAAATAGGCTTGTAGTAACTTAGAACAATTCTGGTGACCATCTTTTCAAAGGACTGTCGGATATTAGAATTTGTCAGTCGCCTAAATCTGTGCCAGTCCTCGTATCTTATAATCTGGGACTGGATTCATGATCTGGGTTAGATTTTCAGGCCATGCTAAGTGTTGTGTACCGTGACTTAAAAAAAAACAAACCAGCTGCAAATAGGTAGTCGCTTTGTGGTAACTGGTTGTGCACCTTATATTAGCTCATATACAAGCATTATACCATGTGGTGATGGCGTTGAATGTAATATGACCCCTGGAAGCGAAAAAAACCGTTTCGCTCAGAGATATATGTACCCCTTCAGGGTCTGACTGGCTAACGACAAATCACTTGCATAAGTCCGGCGTTAAAAGCTCATCTACGTTACGTCCACGGAAGAGGGTGAGCAAATTCATAAAAGATCATTCTGCCGATAGCTGGGGCCAAATAACGCCGAAAATTACATGTTACACCGAAATTATTTTCCTTCAAACTGTCTGAACAACGGTCTTTCCTATTTTCTTCGCAACCATATTGAAGAAATTGAAGGGACAGTAGCGCTCAGCTAAATACCTCCAGTATTGCAGAGTTTGCAGACGTCCAGTGACGTGATGTGACGATTGCCTAGCAGAATGTTGGCTCCGCCCCAACCGCAGTGGTAGGCTCCCGCGGCGTCGGATGTCAGCAGACGATCTCCGGCAGCAAGTAAAGGGCAACTCGCTGCACGACCATGGACCATGCCTGGGTCGACGGCGCGTTGTGTCCCACGCGCGCCTCAAAGAGCGTCAGCATAATGACGGGGCCCCCTCTTAGAGGGCCAAAGCCTGCCGGGGTCGCGGGACTAATTCCATCACGTGATCCCGAAACGTAAAGGGCTATTGAAGGTCACCGTGGATTTTAGTCAGTACAAGTCTGACAGTAAGGGGGTGGGAGGACTCATTTGATGATTTTACCACGATAAAAAAAAAGCAGAATGTTGGCGCGGCGCAATGTTGGCGTGGCGAAAGCGCGTAGTGGCGTGTGAATAGCACGCCGCGCCGTGCTCGCCCCCCGCCAACAAACCGCCAAGCTTCCTGTCTGTTAAAGCCTTTTAAAAATTAAATGTGTTTCTCGGGCAAAGAAATACCTATGTGAATCTTTTAATTCACATATTTTGTGGTAAACCTACGATCCTCGAATGCAGTTCAAGGTAGCACTAGTGTTTACGATGCCTGTAATTTATGACTATGTAGCTCTAGTTTTTTTTTAATGAATCTTTAAATTTATTTTCTAAATGGTGATATTTTTACGTTATCGGCTCATTTATTATGTGTAATGTCATTTAATAGCTACAATCAGTAACTCTTTGTTAGTTACCCAACTTTTTGGACAGTAACTTTCGAATTACCCTGATGGGAATAAATTATATGAACTCTTTTTTTCGGTATGAATGTCCTGTGCCTTGCGAAATTAAATACCTTCTTATTATACCACGACGTATACAAAAAAATGGTTTGTTATGAATTATGATAGGTATATTTTGACCATCAAAACATTACGTAATTAGAGCAAAAGGAACTATAGTTGGTGCCAGTTAAGATGGCAATAGCGGTCATTGACCTTTACCTAATAAGTCCTGGTATGATGACATAAGATCAGAATTAGCATTTTTCTGTGAAATGATAGTGTTTACTTGTGAGTCTTTAATAGAAAAATAAAATAATAACTTAGGTATAGGTGAAATATTTTTACCATTTTGATATTTTATGAATAAATAAATACTTCTATCCTTACAATACACTTACTAATTTATTCGGTATTTTATAAAAATGCTAATTCTGAGCTTGTTTCATTATACGAAGACTTATTAGGTAGGGGTCAATGTCCGCTATTGCCATCTTAACTGACACCAACTATATATAGGTATAAAGTCTCAACAGCAGTGGTGGTAACGCTGCTGCCGAGTTCCGAATTGCAGTTTGTGAGCTTAAAATACAGCCACCGATGCTCTCAACACGGTAAAGGAAAAACTAACTGAGGTAGAAGATGGAAGAGGAGTTTCAGAACCAAAACATTAAACACTTAAATATATCTGCCAACCAGCACTGAGTTGGCGGGGTGGATTATAGCCCACTCCCTGTCACAGCGAGGAGTCCTGTATCCCAGCAGCACCTAAAAAATTCTAGGTACGTTAATTATATTAAGCGACTTTTTTTTTTCTCGGTAAAATCATCAAATGATTCCTCCCAGCCAGAGCAGGGCAGGAGATATCAGACTTGTACTGACTAAAATTCACAGTTTCCTTCAATAGCCCTTTACGTTCCGAGGTCGCGGTAATTCGTTAGTCCCGCGACCCCAGCAGGCTTTGGCCCTCTAAGTGGTGCCCCGTCTTTGTGCTGACACTCTTTGAGGCGCTCGTGGATCCCAACGCGCCGTCGACCCGGGCATGGTCCATGATCTGACAGCAAGTCACCCATTACTTGCCGCCCGCGTGCCTCAGACGTCTACTGCGGCTGGGTCGTGAGGTGAACGCTATCCTTATCCTCACGCATCTCGCTTCCACCTTGGCTAGCATGACTGCTTCGCAGAAGGAGGCGACTGCATGCTTCCCACTCCGTCTGGCCCGTGCATGGCCTCGGCCAATGCCGGGCGCGATAAGTCACCGCCTATCACCGTCGTGAGCAGTCCTGCACTGTATGCTCCACTGTGTCCTCCGGGCGATCCACGCAGTGTTGACACCCAGATATTTCATCCTCCCCCATCCAGCACAGGTTCCTCCCGAAACTTCCGTATCCGATGAAGACCTGCGTCAGGCGGGACGCCTATCTACTATATATAAGCACTCCTCAAAGGGGGGTGTTACCAGCGCAATTGCGACCGAACTTTTATAATTTGTGTTTCAAAAAATACCAAGCGATTATACCATAGCGAACCCATCTTATGAAAAATTTTATTAGAAACTTTGTCCATAGTCCATATAGTCTAGGATACATTGAAGAAATATATACCCTCATCTGTTATTTCAAAATGGCATCTAATACACGCTAGGTACTCTAAACGACAATATTTTGGTGATAGGTTGTCGGCCTGAATCGCGTACCGTCAATGTTAATTCAT
The DNA here is from genome assembly GCA_036375495.1 of Agrotis segetum. Taxonomy (NCBI): domain Eukaryota; kingdom Metazoa; phylum Arthropoda; class Insecta; order Lepidoptera; family Noctuidae; genus Agrotis; species Agrotis segetum. The sequence continues at coordinate 476,108 of JAQSVV010000065.1, forward strand.
AAAAACTGTCTTCAAAAATTTTCGTTCCAAGTTGAATGCTTCGGAATTATGAAAATTAGAGACAGAGTAGTTAGGAAACGTGATTATTAGGATGAAAAATGTTAGGAAGAACATTTTCGGGTTTCCAATTATCAGACTTTAAATTTTAGGTGAACTTTGGCGCGCCCATTCCAAACAATTTTCGCGCTCAACACTTAACACTATTGCCGCGACCTTAGTAGGAAGTGAAACTAGTCTTTCAAACACTTTTCGACCTGTCTGGGTGCAAAACTGCACTCCTGCATCATTATCTTGTCTTTTGTTGTTCAACGCTTACGCCAATTTTTACGATTAAAATTTAGACAGCCGAAATTCAGCCACAGTTTTGCTTCGACAACTAAATACTGTTGGATTCAGAATGAAATAATCTATCATTTGATATCTGATTCGATTAAATAACAGATGAATATTATCTAGGTAACTCACCTGTTTAAACCCGACAACTAATTAGAAGGACAGGGTTAGACACCAACAACCTATATTTTTTAGATTCCTTAAGGTATATTCTATCAGCTAATGCTTGATTTTTCTAAATAACAGATGAGGGAAGTGGAACAAAAATTTTTGAAGACAATTTTTATGAATTAACAGTGACGGTACGCGATTCAGGCCGACAACCTATCACCAAAATATTGTCGTTTAGAGTATCTAGCGTGTATCATATGCCATTTTCAAATAACAGATGAGGGTATATATTTCTTCTCGTACTAATATTAGGTACTACAAATTATGATGTAACTATGAAGAAAAATATTGGAAAATGGTTTATTTCAATAACATCAAACTTCATTCCCATAATTCTATGCAAATATTAAACGGCAGAGCCCTGAACTGTAGAGCCCTGAAGAACTCCTGCACTGGGATGTAAATTGCCAGAAAAATTAATAGGTCTAGTCTCCCTGGCTGAAGACTTTTCTTCTTAAGACAGTTTTCTGAGTAGTTGAATCTGTTTACGTGTTCGTATGGCTAGGAGAGTCTCCCAGAGCACTGGTTCACCGAGTCGAATGCTTCAGAACAGTGGAAAAATACATAAGGCAACTCTGATTTTAATAACTTGTTACCTAAACTATCTGGTGTTTTTGATTAAGCAAGTATCCTTCACCTTGAAATTTATTGTTATCTTCGGGGTTATACAATTATAAAGAGATACGTAACTCAAGCGTTACACGGCCACGTAGGCAAACTAGGTTACTGTCACGGTCAAATCTAAAGAATTTATTAAGTAGGCACAGTCACAAACAGTGATATATGAGCATACCTAGTCTTACTAAAAAAAAGTAAAATATCTGTCGTACAAGTGTTCCGTCAGGTTTAACCGCCCGATCCCCAATGGCACGTTTTTGTGCCACCAAAACACAGACCGATATTAATCCTTTTTTTTGGAAAAATAAGTTTTAAAATCGATCAGTATTTAGTGTTTAACACGTGTTAACTTTTTGTAGTACGGCTGTTAAAGTACCTACCTAAGTACTGCGAGGATCGTTCGGAGGACACGGTGGAGCATACGGTGTAAGACTGCCCCGCTTGCACCTCTCGCGCCCGGCACTGGTCTGGCGCAGGCATGTGGGCGGCGAGTAAAGGCGACTCACTGTCCGACCATAGACCATGTCCAGGTTGTCGACGCGTTGTGATCCACGCGCGCCTTAAAGAGTATCAGCACAGGGTATATCCGAAATTATTATGAGGAATATAAAAAAATACTGAAAAGAGTGTCGAGGTCGATTTTGACGGAAACTAAGTCATTCGGCCAGTAAACAAATCAAACCCGTTGATTTTTGGAAAAAATCACACGCTGTATTATTTATACTATTCGATTATGTCGCTATGATCAAATTCATACTACGTGCGTCTTCACTCGTGGTCGGGTCGCCACACGAGAACGTTTCTACCCCATAGGTAATAGTTCTATCTTTATGTGTGGTGGTGGCCTGTCCATTGCCATTTCAACTTGCTTTAAATGAGCTATGTCGGAAACTTTGCTTTTCGGTGAATTAGTACATTACTGCTGATGGACGAGTTGAGATAAAGGCCGAGGCCGTAGGCCGAGGCCTTTACAGCGAGGACAGCAAGGGCTGCATGATGGCCAAGCTGGAAGGCCTAGAGCGTAGCTAAGCTAGCTGGAGGCAATCATAGCGTGACCAGCGAAGCAGACATAGTGGGCCAAGGCTTGTATAGTGCTTTACTCAAAAATGCAAGTACTTAACCTACATAAAACCAGCAAGTGATTTAAATAAAATATATATTAATTAACTAGTAATTAAAATAACAATTATGAAAAATACAGTTACTAAAATTCAACACCGACTTTCCCGGTTTCATATTACTTATTAATAGTTTGCGATAATTTTAATGCGATGTTTGACTGCATTTCATTTATTACTTCATTTACATAAAGCAAAAAAGACACTAAATAAAAATAAAAAATTCGCTGAACCGCGCTTTTGTTCCTTCTTTGAATTTTTTTTTTAAATATGGAATGCAATCTTTTTGTGCCTACCTCTTTAAATACAAACAGCTGTGTTTTAAATAAAATCTTTTTGCATTTGTTTTTTTAAAACGTTGAAACGTCAGAATAGCGGCCGGCAATGTTTTGTCGACCTGTTAGAGCGGCCAGCAAAAACATTGCTGGCCGCTCCTTGAAACAGACCCGCAAAGTCGACTTTGCTCAAACAAGGTTGTCAAAATAATGACCACATTACATGCATTTTTGAGTAAACCCTTGTTCCGAACAGACACAATGCAGATAATCTCCAGTGAAGGTAGCAAAATGATTATTAGTGTTAAACGGAATGTCATTATTTATAAAAATGTTGCCGAAACTGTCACACAACTTGGCGACCACCCAACGTCCGTGTCCTTTAACCAATTAATTGGAACGAAGTTCCTTATCGCGCGTTGTGAAAGGGGGCTAGACGGAAAAAAATCTTACGAAAAGTTGTCACGACACTTTTTAGAACGAAGTTCCTTATCGCGCGTTGCAAAAGGGTGCTAGAGCTCAAAGAGTGGAGTGGAGTGGAGTGGAGTGGAGGGTAGTAGAGTGGAGTGGAGTGGAGTGGAGCGGAGCGGAGCGGAGTGGAGTGGAGTGGAGCGGAGCGGAGTGGAGTGGAGCGGAGCGGAGTGGAGTGGAGCGGAGCGGAGTGGAGTGGAGCTGAGCGGAGCTGAGCGGAACTGAGCGGAGCTGAGCGGAGCTGAGCGGAGCTGAGCGGAGCTGAGCGGAGCTGAGCGGAGCTGAGCGGAGCTGAGCGGAGCTGAGTGGAGTGGAGTCGCGACGATTATTTTTGTTGAGTGTATACAGTAACTTCGTTCCATCCGGGTGTCTCTCCGACACCTCTCAAGTTTTTTTTCTACTAAGTTTGCCTCGTTTATTGTTGGTGGCAAAGCGCAAAAAAATGAAAAAAACTAACTGTGTAATTGCAATGCGCCTTTGAGACCATCATTCTTTTTGATGATGAATGATGAACATAGTTACTTTTTATAACACACTTTTATTTCAGGGACCGAAACCGGTATGATCAATACTGGTATTTTTTCGGTAACAACCTTTTTTTCTTTTACAGGTAATTTTAAAGATTACCTTTATTATTAAAAGTGAATACATAACCAGTATTAATACCGGTTACCGAAATAAAAATTACCCCTATCTTGCACACTTCACACGTGCCGTCGGCAATAGACTGCGGAAGCTATGACGTCACAAATTTGACATTTGGGTAAAAACAAACACAGGAACGTATTGCATTTTGAGATTATTTACATTTTGAATACATTATCTAGTGTTTACAAGGTATAAAATACCTTATTGTTTTGCTCCCGGTTGCAACCATGTCTCTAGAAGAGAAACCTGCAGGTTTTTTAGATTTCCTGCTAGTGAAAAAATCTTTCAAAATGGAAAACACTCTGCCGGTACGTTACTGCTGATTAATTATTATTCTAGTCTGAGGACTCGTTGTATTGACTTGTATTGCTGACTTCCTCATTATTTTCAATTTCAGTCGTAAGGATAGAGACCCTACTCGTGAAGACCGTCTTTGTAATTGTAATTTTGCTGATGAAAAGGATGTTGTTCCATCAATTTTTGCACACAATAGTAACAAGAAGTTATTATAACGCAGACATTATTATTAATTACAAAAAAGATAAAATAACAAAAATCCCACGTCGAAACCTGTTTGTTTTTACCCAAATGTCATCTTTTTACGTCACACTTCCACGGTCTATAGTCACAGGGCGCGCATCGCATGTGTGTGTGACAAAGAGTCGTTATCTTTAGTTAACCGGTATTAATTAAAACGGTAACCTGAATAGAGGTTACATTTTTCTTCTGTCTGGTTACCCAGATAGCGGTTACCTAAGTCGAAAAGATAACCAAAATTCTTCAATACCGGTACCGTAATTTATAAAGGTTTTCGGTCCCTGTTTTATTTACACCATTTAAAACTTGCTGAAAGGCTCTATATCCACGGTCAAAAATAATTTAAAAAAAAACTGTCACATTTCTGTCATGCTCATGTCAGTGTCAGTTGCTTCCAAAAGAAAAAATAATATTTTTGTCTTGTTGTTTTCAATGATAAAACTAGTGATAAGAATAAATGGACATAACAGAAATGACCGCAAATATGTCTTTACAAGAGTAAGTTCTATACTTTTTATTATTACTTACTTCACTTGCTATCATACCATAAAACTTGAACATTTTGGTACAAAACAAGGTTAAGTACCGGTATCTGTTGAACCCCTACAAAAATTCAACAAATAATACTTTAGGAACATTGATAATTATGCATAGCACTTCTTTTTATATTAACTACTTTTTTTGTAAATTAATTTGTGTGTAAATATAGGTAATATGTAATTACAAAATTCATGATACATAAATTAATTTCATTGTGATTGCAGTGAGACTAAACTTAAAAAACGCGAAGATTACATAGACTGGCAAGAATATTTTATGGCAACTGCATTTCTGGCGGCAAAACGGAGCAAAGATCCTAGTTACCAAGTTGGAGCATGCATTGTCAATAAGGACAATAAAATAGTTGGAGTTGGGTAAGAGTACTATTGTAATAAATTATAGAAAAATAACCTTTTCACAGCAATACTATCCTACACTGCAGCAACCCGTACTGAGCCCGGTTGGTGGATTACGGCACACTCCCTCTCACAGAGAGGAGGCCTGTGTCCCTACAGTGGGAACATAGGCTGATGATGATGATTACTATCCTACAGAGTTTTGTTGAGAGTTACTGCAGCCTTGCAAGAGTAGCATGACTAATTCCATCTTCATTCTATACAAAGAAAATGCATTGTTATTTCTACACAATTGACAACTGAAGAGTACCTACAAGTATTTACTCTCTTACTAACATAGTTAAACATCTATTGAAGACTGACAAGCAACAATGATATAATACTAGTCTCCGTATACACGATCTAAGGAACAAAAACTATTCTGTCAACTCGCTGAGCTACTACGTATGTCAGGGGAACGGGGTACTGCTTTGTGATTGGCTAACTCAATGTCTGTTCTGTCTCTATGTATGTTTACGGCTCACAGGAGTGGTCGAAATGAGACAGATATAAGACTTTTTTGCCTAATGTGTTGACAGACATTGATCCTCTGTTATTAGTAATTCCATGTGATTATTCCATAATCTACTTCATTGGATTATTTAGTAATTCCATGCATAAAAAACTTGATAACTTTTTCTTCTGCTTCATAGTTCCAATGATTCCGTAGCTTTAAATGAGCTTCGACCAAAACTCCTACTTCAGCATTGGTTTTGGTCTTGGACAGGTCTCTTACAGTGCAGGTGGAATTGCTCAGAGCACAAGTGAGGAGGTAGGCCACGGTTTGTGCTGAGGCTCCACAGTCGCAACTCGTCTACTAATAAAATGTTTACAATACCAATAATTGCTTTGTTATAATCTAAAGTGCACTAATACACAATAATTGCTTTGTTATAATCTAAAGTGCACATAATCTAAAGTCTACTAAGTGCACGTACATTATGCATCATTGTCCTTGTATTGATTGACGTCACAATCCAATATCAATAGGTACTTAATGTTCAAACACTGATTGCATATTTATTATCACCGGACATTAAGGAACAATGTTGTTTATAATAATAATAATAAATGTCTACACATTAATGAATACATAAGCAAAGTTCAGTAGTACAACTTATTTATTTTTAGTGTGTAGGTTCCTGGGTAAAAGCCTCCTCCAACTTGAACAATTTTTCGCTATTTGTAGCTATCTTCATCCAGTCCTCTCCGGCTATGCTCTTAATACCATCCACCCATCTTTTTCTTGGTCTACCTATGCTCCTCTTGCCCGTTGGACCTTTCCATTTGGTTATTTTGTGGGTCCATCTTTTAGCCTGGTATCTGGATATATGTCCTGCCCATTTCCATTTTTGTCTAAGACTATGATGGAGTGCATCAGTAACTTTGGTTTTTGTACGTATGTCAATATTTCTTGTTTTTTGTGTTTTTCTTAATCTTAGGATGCTTCTCTCCATGGCATGTTGGCAGGACAAAATTTTGTTTTTTACTTTTTCCGTGTACCCATGTTTGACTTGCATACCTTAGACTTGGGAGAATGCACGAGTCCATTATGACCTTTTTCGTCTTTAAGCTGTATTTTCCTTTGAGGATTTCTTTTTGAGACCAGAATTTTTTCCAAGCTATATGAATTCTTCTGCATATTTCTTGATCATTACTGTCTGCCTTGAATGAAACAATTTTACCTAAATACACATACTCGTCCACATATTCTATCGGCTTTTCTTCTATTATGATTGGTTTTCTAGAGCTATTTGTCACAATGTACTGGCCTGTTGGTCTAGTGGTTATTCAAATTCATTTATTTGCAAAAACACGTGTACATAATATGCATAGTAATTTATATATAGATGTTGCGAAATATTGTTAGTCTCAACATGTTTGACCATGGCTGGTGACCTGGTGTACAAATTAGTTCGAGAATAAAAATAAATTACAAAAGAACAATAATTTAAATAACCCAAAAATAAAACATTAAATTAAATAACAAAAATGAAATAACATTAACATGTAAATTAAAATACATACGCTATGCATTCAGCGAAACTAAAGCGATTAGTGACCCTGACTGCTATGCCGGGGGTCGTGGGTGCGATTCCCACCCAGGACAAATGTTGTGTGATGAGCACGAATCACGATCATTTGTTCTGTGTCTGGGTGTAATTTATGTATCATTTGTATTTAAAAACATATAAGTATGTTTATCAGTTGTCTAGTACCCATAACACAAGCTCTGCTTAGCTTGGGACTAGATGGCGTTGTGTGATAGTTGTGGGATATTATTATTATTTTATATTAATGTTGTTTATGTTTCATAAAATAATAAAATAAAGTAGTAATTGTAAGAGAGTATCATACATTTTTCTTAAGGATAAACATAGTTGGGCATAGTCATATTTTCGTGACTCAGCGGAATCACGGAAATGACAAAAAAAAAGAAAATATGACTTGTTATGGAATAATCCTATGACGATTCGGTCATAGGATTATTTTTATCCCAAAATATATGACAAAACACCAGTTTGCAAATAGAAATATTAAAAAAAATTAAACCAAACTGCATTGGTCAGTAGTCAAACAGTATTCTGTCAGTTTTTTTTCTATAAATATTATCTTTGCTATATCTATTTTTTTTTCTATTTGTTTCAGATATAACGGAATGCCAATTGGATGTAGTGACGATGAATTTCCTTGGGCAAAGAAAACTGCTTCTCCATTAGATAGTAAGTCTTTCTATGGTGAGTAAATATTATTTATTATTTTATTATTATGACAAAAAAAAATCACATATTGAGGCCATGCCCCACAAAACCGTTTTAATGGTTGGCCCTTCGGAACGAGAGAAAAAGTAGGTAGCAATTGATTATTATTGCATACAATTAATAACATCGTTCCGCGAAGCAACCGGGACTGAGAACCTGGATTGTTAAGGGTTGTTGAAGGAACACCATGAATTTCAGTCAGTACAAGTCTCACACACCCTCCCTTTCCGTCCTGATCCTACTACTATTAAAAAATGGGTCACACATAACCCATGATACCTACTTACAATCACCTTGTTGGTCTAGCGATCACAAGAACGAATGTTGAGAAAAAGATCCTAGGTTCGTTTCTCAAGTCCCAGAAGTGTTCCTGGGTGTCACAATTGCGAAGATCGCCCGGAGCACACAGTGGAGAATAAGGTGCAGGACTGCCCTGCTTGGGCAGAGCACGGATAGGCGGAGACCTCTGGCGCCCGGCATTGGTCGAAGCCATGCTGCGGGGCCTGTCTCGCCCCGGGAGTAATGGGCCACTCACCGCCCAACCCGGGTTGACGGTGCGTTGTGTTCCACGCGCTCCTCAAAGACCGTCGGCAAGATGACGGAGCCCCCCCTCTAGATTGCCAAAGCCTGCCGGGGTCGCGGGACTGGGACGCCTCGATTTTAGTCAGTACAAGTCTGACATTCCATCCCGCCCTGCCCTGGGTGGGAGGACTCATTTTATGATTTTACCACACTAAAAGAAAGTCCCAGTAGTATTGTGAGTTTTTTTTCTCCTAGAACTTATCATTGGCAGCCCTAGTCTGTTGTGTCTGACTGATGGCAAAAGGCTCGTCTCCCAATTACACGGGGCTGAATATATCAGGTTCACCTCTAACCAACCACACAATTAAAGGCGTAGTATATACATTCTTCTCATCATTACAGTTTGCCATGCAGAAATGAATGCAATAATGAACAAAAACTCGGCCGATGTGAAAGACTGCACCATGTATGTTGGGTTGTTTCCATGTAATGAGTGTGCTAAGATGATCATACAATCAGGGATTACCAAAATTTACTATTTATCAGATGAAAAAGGACATCGCCCGATGTATATAGCCTCAAAGAGAATGTTTGATGCGGCTAAAGTTGAATATAAGTAAGTACTTTTAATTTTCCTAAAGTCATTTAAAGACGGCGCGGTTGGCTTCCAGCGATGGACCGACGACCTTAGGAAAGTGGCTAGGACAGACGATGCAGAGGACAGGGGACAGGTCGACGCTGTCACATTACAATCACATGTGGTATAATTTAGATGACTTGGGGGTACCAAATACCCGTTATCGTATTACCCAGCTACTGGGTTGTGGAGGTCCGACAGGCAGTCGCTCCATATAAAATACTGATATCCAGCTGAATCTGGTTTGACTGGAAGCCGACCCCAATATATAGTTGGGAAAAGGCTAGGCAGATGATGGGGGTACCAAATACAATTAGACAATCATGTCTATGAATTTTCCTTTTAAGTTTATGGGTAGACTTCCATTCAAATGCTCCTTGGGCCCAGAAGGTATTTTGGACTCGTATTACGACTTCCTTGTCTTGTCGTCATAAGTCTATGCTTACACCACAATTAGAGGTGTCTCGAATAAGTACTTACAAGTATTTGCATAACGTTTTTTTTTCTATTTTTCAGGCAATATATACCAAAGCGTAGTAAAATTGAGATAAACTTCACAGTTGACTGGGATGCTATGAGTCCTTCTAAATAAATTATAGGTAGGTATATTATAGAAACTATTCTATTTTTTATAAGATCAATTAATTATGAATTAGTATTTTTATACATTGCATGTGATATTGTGACGTTATACATTATTGTAAAACATGACAAGTTTACCTCCCTGTAAATGAAAGAAAATGTAAATAAATATGTTGAATAATAGTGAGTTTATTTGTAATTGATATACAGCCCCTTATTTCCTTTTAAAATGCTGCAAGCCTCTTAGCCCTCGCGCCCGGCATTGGTCGAGCCAGGCCATAAACTGAGGATTTATCAACCAATTAAATTGATTCATACGTTTTGAATTTGGACTCTTTTACTCAAGGTCTAAATTACTTCGATTTATTGTCTGTCAGGTGTCGAAACTGGGGGGAAGAATCGAATTTACAGATTTTTTTAAGTGCCAATTACCAAGTGTTAAAATGGCTTTGGACGCTTTTGTTCTCGGTAACAATTTCTAAAAGCTTCAGCATTCAAACGCATGACATAAAGTAGGGTAAAGTACCCAACTGCTGACCTCCCACCAACTATTGACCGCATAACAGTTTTTATCAAAAATAGTAATAAATCTTCTTTCAGTGCTGCATAAAGAATACAGAAAATGAAATATAATTTATCTTGTAATATATTGGCGTCACAGAAAATTTAAATAAAGCAATAATGCGTCCGTAAACCTATGATAACAAAATACCCTCCTAAAATCATCAAGAAATTTAACAATTTGCTAAGCTGACGGTTGTTTTCAATGTCATTTTATTTCAGTTTTACACGATAGATTCCTTTGAGTTTGGTATATTTTGGTTATTTAATACAGACACAATGCTTTTCCACATGATTTTCAAGTTTTAATGAGCGTTAACTTGTTAAAATGATGAGGTCAATATCTGGTACACTCAAATGTATGAATAACCATTTTATTAACATGACATGTCAATAGCTGGTAATTTACCAAATGCACTAGAATACCAGTTACTGACACCACGGTGTGTACGTATGGTTCATTTTTAATGGTGAGGTAGCTTAACTTTAATGCATCTGTATTAAGCCCATGGGCGTTGGCACCCCTAAAGGTGTGTATCTGCATAATCACAAACATAAAAAATACCTTACGTAGTAACCTGACTACCTAGCATAATTTGAGTGAGGTACTTAAATTTTCGGTCTACTGTCACATTCTGGATCCTCCTGAATATTTTAGACTTTTAGACTTACTAATATAATAGGAAAAGTGAACGGCTGAATGGATTTTGACACAATTTGGCAAGCAGATTATTTTAAAACCTGGTTAAGTGGGTGTACCTGGACGCAGGATACTTTTTATGTCGGTATATGGTCCCGTGGGACAATTGCAGAATATAACACGAGCAATGCCTCAGCCACAGGTTGGTTTAATGCATAAAATGACAAAATATACCCTAACCTGCATGTTTAGGCAAAGTGTGAGCTAGTTTTTTATTTGTATCTATGTTCTCCTCATTTGTGAGGTCTTTTACATAAGTTTAAAAAGTTAAAACCGTCTTATGTAATTAGGAAAATATTAATTCAAAGGTTTTGAAACTCACTTTGTAGAACTAAAGCCGTGTTCTTTCAGTTTATATTTTGCCGGCGAGTATTTTCATATCTGCTGCATATTACAGAACAGTGAAATTAATAACTACTAATAAAGAAGAAAAATTGGACAAAAAGTGATAAAAACTACAACAAAAAGTGATAAAAACTACAACAAAAAGTGATAAAAACTACAAAATTTCAAAATTAAGTGCAAGAATATTATTAACGGCGTTTGAAGACTGAAGACCTAAATAGTGTGAAAAAAGAAAATGAGAAGGGCTATAAGACTAGTTTTGTTTGTTTTTTTGTCAAATAAAACCTCGTATCACATTCATAATAAAAAATATTTGAGTTTATTCTTATACTACAGGAGGTCAAAAATTGGTCATCTGCATGTTGAAAATTTGGTACAAGCATGTTAATAACTGGTCAAATGGCCTGTTCTTGCTAAACTCGAGAAAAAAAACACTTTTTACCTTTGTATGACTGGAAATAATGTTTTAGTTACATTCTCCAATGTTTATTTTATCTTCCAAAAACATTCATTTTCACTTGCAACTCGTACATTAGTTTATTTTGCGAAAGAAGCAAGGAAAACCGCTTAAGGGGTCAATAGTTGGGTGTTTTACCCTAGTTATGTTTTCCTTCTCCGCTCATTGATTATGAGGATTCTTTGCGGTATTCAAGAAAGATAAATACATTCTGCGGGATTTCGTCTTGCCTCAGCCTTTGTAGTGGTTGCTATACTGCCGCTCAATATTAACATAACTGAGCTTAGTTTCGATAGCTCAGCCCATGTGTAAAAGAAACAAAAAACCCGACTGCGTAAAAAAACTTAAAGAAACAAGCCCAGTAGTTTAGAATTCACTCAGTCACACGCACAGTCGGGGCCCATTCAAATTATACCAATCAAATCTTCCCAAGGGGCCCCGACTGTGAGTGTGAATGAATGAACTCTAAACTACTGGGCTTGTTTCTTTCTTTTTAGTTTTTTTTACGCAGTCGGGTTTTTTTTTTCTTTTTTTTATTAATATTTATTTCATTTTATTATTTTTAGCTTTTGTTAGCATTTATACACTCGATAAACATAACCCTCCTTCCCGCGCAGTCGAGTAAAAACCATTTTTTACAATTTAAAAAATTATGGGAAAGTAAAAAAAAGACCTGTATCATTTCAAAGCAATGTAATGTTAGTGCAATATAGGTATCTGGATTAATATGAAATACTCAATAATGGACACACACGTCCATTACTGGTAAAGATCAACATTTAATTATTTTAAACTAGCGTTTAGTAAAAAATAAAAGTATTAGTAAAATAAGTTAAAAATCTCAATACACAAATATAAAAATAAGTTTGTACATTAATTTGTCCAGTATAGGAAAAAACTAAAAACAAATAAAAAATCTGAAATTGACTACCTACAAGTAACAATTTTCTTTAAAAAAATCTGTACTTAATACAAATTTTCAAAGACATAGTACCTAAAATATCAAGCCATTTTGAATCCAAAAGACCGGATGAAAAATAGTACACTCTTTTGCAAAAAAAACGGGCACCTTAGGAAATTTACGTACTAATGTCGATTTGAGTTAATTAAATGAATTTTATTTATTTGACGTAGTCTGTATACTTATAATCGTGTAGATTAAAGCGCGTGAAGTGAATTCGGGCAATTAAAAGAAAAAAAAACGATGGATTCTTTAAAACCGATGTGTACACGCCCAAACAATAAGAAGTGGTCGGAAATAAAGTCAAGCTTTTTTTTTACTTTTTTAATTAAATAAAGTTAAAATGTAAAAAATTAATAACGAGTGTGACCTCCTCTTGCCAAAATCACAGCTTGAATCCTTCTGGGCATGCTTTCCACGATGTTTTTAATAACGTTTTGAGGAATACGTTCCCACTCTTCTGCAATGACTCTTTTTAGCTCCCTGATGTTTTGTGGAGCAGGTTGCACTGATCTTACCCGTCTCTTTAGAACATCCCACACATGCTCAATTGGATTGAGGTCGGGACTTCGAGCTGGCCAATCTAAACGACGGATCCCAACTTCTTGCATGTACGCTTCCACGTCGCCAGAACGGTGCGGGCGAGCATTGTCGTCCATAAAAATGGAATCTTCCCCGAGTGCAGTCAATGTGGGTTGTGCTTAAGGAATTAGGACTTCCATTATGTACCGGTGTGCATTTAATGTTCCATTTTCTATGAAAACTAACTCCGTACGCTCCGTCGAATTAATTGCTGCCCAAAACATAACAGAGCCTCCGCCATAAGGAGTGATTTCTTCGAAACACACTTCCGCATAGCGTTCCCGTGGTCTTCGTAGCACTCGTCGGCGTCGGTCCTCTCCGCACAAAGAGATTCTAGCTTCATCAGAAAACAATACTTTATTCCAGTCCTCCAGAGTCCATGAAGCACAGTTCCGAGCAAACTGAAGTCGAGCAACACGGTGCTCACGGAGTAATTTAGGGCCCCGAGCTGGGCGGTAACTCCTGATATTGGCAGCCAAAAGCCTCCTCCTGACCGTCCATAAGCTAACTTCTATTCCTCTTACTTCTTCAAGGCTCTTCTTCAGGTCCACACTTGACGCCTTACGATTCCGCAACGCCTGACTCACCAAAAATCGGTCATCTCTTGGGTCTGTGCATCGTTTTCTTCCCGAACCGGGTCTTCTATTGACCGAACCAGTCTCTTGATATCGTTGCCAAGTCCTCTGGACAGTTGAACGACTCACATTTAGCCGCTGAGACACGTAAGTTTGCGAACAACCTTCTTCAAGTAGGGCTATAATTTTACCGGCCCTTATCGCTTTATAACTCGTATCAAAAAGTGGTATTTAATGTAAAAGAAAGATTAAATTGTTTAATTTGCAGAAAATATCCAAAAAGTTTTAAAATATCGTAACCAGTTAAAAATCGTTTCAGCAATTCGCGTCATTAGTTTAAGCAATTTTAGAATATAATCCACAATAATCATTATTTTTCTTTTATTAATTTCAAATTTTAAATTTGGAACGTAAAGAATCATGCCAGGATGCTTCAAATAACATGCCTGATACATCGTCAAACTAATCAAACCTATTTCTTGATTTTCATCATTGAAATAGGACAAAAATCTAAAGTGCCCGTTTTTTTTGCAAAAGAGTTTATTAAAGGAGGTGTTATTTTTTCGGCCCAACCATGTACCGAGGTACAAATTATTATTAAAATCCCTTCCAATAATTAGTATTTTTAGCAGTATTTAAAATCCTTCAATACTAGATAGAAAAAGAAATAAAAGTATATGAAAAAACACTACTTCGCAACGGAACTGCGTTCAAAGAAACGTTTATGACAGCGTTTACGGCTGTCAATCTGTTTCATCTGTCAAAATTACGTCAAAATATGACATCGATGTTTCATTATTTGACAGCTTTTTGCCAGTAATGCATATCAACAACATTAGAAAAAAACTATCGAACTAGGTCGGGAACCCTGGCTTATGGCCGGCAGATAACCAAACGCAAAAATAATACGAAATGTGAAATAAATGCATTTTTTTTAAATTATTGTTCCCATGATTATTCACAAAATATGTGTACTAGTAATTATAACTTATTTGAAATACATAAATAAATTCTATAAAGTACATTTTTGGGTTTTCACACGTTTATAAATGAAGTAACGAAACGCATCATGTCGGAGACGTATGACTTTGCTAGATTGAAAATCAATTCTTGGGTTGCAAGTTTTTACATTTTGGATCGACAATTTCTTATGGTATAAATGCCCAAATAAATACAAAATATTTTTTTTCAAAATCTACGATTTTTTAGGGTTCCGTAGTCAACAAGGAACCCTTATAGTTTCGCCATGTCCGTCCGTCTGTCCGCAGTTTAGCTCAGAGACGCACAGTACTAGAGAGCTGTAATTTGGTGTAAATATACGGATTTGTTGTGCCGAAACGTGGTAAAATAAAATATATTTTTTTAGGGTACCTCCAGTACTTACACGTAAAGTGAGGATTTTTTTTTTCTCGCGTACCCCTTAGTGTGGGGTATCATTAAATAGGCCTTTAAAAAATAATGTGAGTTTCCGTTAACAATTTTTTGATAAAAAAATTCGTTTGTGAACTATTAAGCTTTAAAGTACTAAATTTTGTTCGATTCGAGTGTCCCCCCCCCCCCCCTCTACTAGCTGTGAAAAAATTCACAATAGTAGTATATTTAACGAAGTTTAAAAGAAAATTATCACGACTAAGTAGGCTTTACATCTTTACGAGTAATAGTCGACCAACTTATAAAATGTATTTGGATATCATATTTTCTTAAACAAAATGTATCGGAGACAACTGCAAATGTAAGTTTGTCAACTTTATTTTTACAGCTTTTATAGGTATGTTTTTTGGGGATAGGTAGGTTTTTATCGTCAACTATTTTTAACTAACTTCAAAAAAGGAGGTGGATCTAAATTCGTCGTAATCTTTTTTTTATGTATTATCCCCGATTTCTCAAAGACTCCTGGACCGATTTTGAAAATTCTTCTTTTTAAAATTAAATTCAGCGAATCAGTTTAGTTAGTTTGCATAAGTGTATTTTGATGGGCAACTACGGAACCCTACACTGTGCGTGGCCCGACACGCACTTGGCCGGTTTTTCCTATAATTTCGTATTTTTGTCCTTGAGGTACACGGCTGGGCCTTAAATGTAGGGAAAAAATTAACACCTCCTTTTAACAGCTGGATGCCTATTGTCCATGGCATGTGCCATCTGTGCGTCGTTTAAGTTCCTGTTCGAAAACTCGAGGTCTATTTTTCCACGACCCTCCTTCACTTCGAATTTGCTGGAAAAACAGTGGTTACGTTATAAAACTTTTTAACCAACTTCGAAAAAAAGGGGAGGTTCTCAATTAGTCGGAATCTTACATTTAATGTATGTTGCCTGATTTCTCGACTACACATGAGCAGATTTGAGTTTTTTTTCTTTTTTTTGAAGCTAGTACTTTACAGATACCTAGTTCCTTGGTAACTGGTTGGTAACTGGACGAGATCAAGCGACGCATGGCTATTACTAGATCTGCTATAGATAGACTCAGGAAAGTATGGAGGAACCGCAACATCACCAAAACCACGAAAACTATTCTATACGCAGCCGAGACCTGGACGGTGAGGGAATCTGAAAAAAGTTAAATAGACGCTCTGGAAATGTGGTGCTGGAGGAAAATGCTTGGAGTCTCCTGGACTGAATTTTGTACCAACATATCCATTCTCCAAGAGCTCGGTATCAAGCAGCGTCTATCAGCTACGGTCCAGGCTCGAATACTTCAGTTCTTTGTATTTTTATATTAAACGCATTAACGCATGCGTAGCGAATTTCAAAGATTTTGAAGGAAAGGAAAAATTCGATCCGCGGGCAGGATTCGAACCCACGACGGAAATTCGATTTTTTCCTTTCCAAAGAAAATCTTTTCAGTTCTTTGGTCACGTGTCCCGGAGGGGCAACGATTCTATTGAGCGGCTTGTTGTCCAGGGGAAAGTGGAAGGCACGAGAGCACGCGGCAGGTCACCCATGCGATGGACTGACCAGATCAAGTCTGCTGTAGGTGGTCCGCTACATGAGTGCACAAAAATTACAGCCGACAGGGAGGGATGGCGTCGCATTGTCAGGCGAGTTATGGCAGCACGATGTCTCGCTGCAACATGATGACTACGACCACTCTGTCAAGAGTGAATCGACAAAGAAGAAGAAGAAGAGTTCCTTGGTAATCAGGTCAGAATCTTATGACGCGATGTTGGAGAAATCGAGGGAACTCTACAGCAAATAAAAGGTGATTGCTGCTATCGCATACCCACTTATATCTATGCGTTGTTTACACAATCAATATAATATATTAAATTTTGAGAGAGAGTAAGTTGATGTGAAGCTTGCACAGCACACAGCAAACGCATAAATGATTTTTATCTTATCATAAAAAATCTCAACAAATATACCTAAGTATTTAATTATATTACAACTAACACCAATATCTATCTGAGTTGAAATGGCGTGCCCTCACGGAGGACCTCATTCGCGTCAGCGACCACTTGCGCCCAGCATTGGCCGAGGCCGTGCTGGGGTACAGGGAGAGGACAGCCTCCACCGTGGGTCTCCCACGGTGGAGGCTGCCTACGACAACGAAAGTACAGAGAGCTGTATGAATGCTACAAGCGGAAATAAATCAAACTCAGTACCCTTAGCACGAGTTTTCACTCTTTTACTTTACAGCGTCTTTCCAGTATCTATAGCGTTTCTTGTTTGAAAAAATGGAACAGCGCCTCTAGTGTGCGAAGAAGGAACTAATTTTTTCCTTGAAAATTGTCAATTTGAAATTGTCAAAGTTCCAGTTTACCTACTTTACGTCTCAAATACTGAAAACTCGCGTTAAGGGTACAGGTATCTCGGATTTTGGTGTCAATAGGAGCGTGATTTGTCGTCTTTGGTAGCGTTATATTCATACACTGATCATGCTGAGAAGCACGCAGAACGTGGAAGGAGTACATTTTGAATTTTAGGTACGCTGGCCCTATAGCCAAACGGCAAGCGATAATCGCTAACGTTCAGCAGTCGCTAATACATTTTCAACTTTATACGACATTGCTATAGTTGTAGTTGAATGTGCACCAAAATTTATGTTCATTAAAATATGTCATAAAGAGGTGTAATAAAAAAAAATCTACCTAAGCAGGGTTGATGAAGCCTTCTATTTCTGTGTACAAGGTTTAAAGGAACCTAACCAAACCGAACTTCGGGGTGTCCCTGAAATCTTGCTAAAGCGAGTTTTAGATTTGGTCACCATTTATTACACATTGTTTTGCTCGCTAAGATTTGGTGATCATTTACTATATTTGGTGTTCGAATACAATTTGAAGTGTAGTAGCTAAGGGTATCAAAGCATTTTATGGTGGTCATTATATTTAATCCAATTTTTAATTCAATTGACCTATTTCAGAAAAGAAAAAACATTAAAAAACTATAACAGCCTTACTACAAAAACATAAACATCTGTTGAACACTTGTCTAAATAAAGTGTGACTGCAAAACGGACCTTATTTCAACGTCATAATCTGACATTTTTTTAGACAAGGTGTTCAACAGACGTTTAAAAATTGTTGTGGTAGCACGGTTCGGGGTTTCTGTGCTGTTTTAGTTTTACAGGCAATTCTAATAGTTTCTTGCGTCTGCGAGAGGGTCGGAGGAGTCACCCTTTTTTGTAGCGTACTAATGTCATCGAATGAGTCCTCCCACCCCGGGCAGGGCGGGACTGACTAAAATCCACGGTGTTCTTCAATAGCCCTTTATGTTCCGGGGTCACGGTAAGGAAATAAGTCCTGCGACCCCGGCAGGCTTTGGGCCTCTGAGAGGGGGTTCCGTCATTTTTGCTGATGCTCTTTGAGGCGCGCGTGGAACACGACGCGCCGTCGACAGCGAGTTGCCCTTTAATCGCTGTCCGCATGCCCGCGCCTGTGGTGGCCGGAGATCATCTGCCGAACTTATCTACGCTAGTAAAAACTTAGGTTCAGAACGGCCCTCTGTCCATTGACCTAGGCGTAAATTACTTACCATGGTCTCGAAGCCTTTTTGTAGCATACAGCATTATTATGATATATTATAAACAGATACTCCAAAGTCTTGAAACCGTTGCACTGTCAAGTTAACGTTGTCTGCAATTACACTAACTTACGTCCTGAAATAAGGACGTCCTGAATATCGGATCCTGAATTCAGGACAATGGAATTAATTGCCCCTTAAGCGTAGGTATTTCATCTCCAAATTATTCTCTGCGATTCTTTAACTTGACATATCTTTTTTTTTATTTGTAAACTGATTCTCACCAAACAAACACTAAAAACTGCGTCTAATTTTGGCAGAACATATTAGTGAAAACCACAATCAAATTCTTTCATCGGGAACAGACAGACAGACATATTTATTTTTTTGTGTTCTATTGTCCTTTTTTGTTCGCCCTCTTTCAATTTTTGATAAAAATATCCAATGTAGGTACAAACACTCGGGGTTCTACTGTTTTATTATATGTATATTTTATTATAAATATCATTAGTTTTACAATCCATTATGTTAATTAATTATGTATATAAGTTGATTTTAGAATTCACATCTAAGTACAACAGTTGAAATTACTATAAAAAAAAATGTGTACGTACAGATTTTAAAAGTAGGTAAGTAACATGTTTGTTTATATTTTTGAATGATGAATTTTAAGGTCTTCGCACATTATAACAACTCACCGGCGACTCGACTCTATGCTAGACATTGAAATTTAAGCCCTGTATCATATGTTCAAGGTTCAATTTCAAAAAATGATTATAAAGTAGTGTACAACGAGTGGCCTACGCATCGTACACTAGAGGTCAACCCCGACAAGTTTGTCACGCAATGACCATACGTCGTCCACGCAACGACCACACGTTGTCCACGTAACGACTATGCGTTTGCGACTGACGCGTGACGGGAAAACTGAGGTTAGACGAGTTGTCTGTTGAATAACCCACTCGTTGGCACCGCGTTGGCCACTCCTTGACACCGCGTTGTCCACTAGTGACCATTGGGTGGATCAACTAGTTGACTACTCATCGAGAGTGTGAGTAGAGTTGCTGCCGCGTTGGCGTGGAGTTGTTATAATTAGTGACCGACCGAAATTTCGGTTTCGGTTTCGGTTTCGGCCGGTTTCGGCCAAAATATCTAGTTTCGGCCTTAGTTTCGGTTTCGGCCAAATTATAGCCGAAACTTTCGGCCTCGCCGAAACTCAAGTGTTCCCGCATTTTCGTGCGTCGTTCGGTAAAATTCGTAGCTAACACGTACTTGCTCGCCGGCGGGGCCCGTTTATTCGTGAGACGAGGTTATGTTTTTGAGTTTACTGCCAAGAGTACCTAAGTCTTGTATATTCATGTCATAATAAAAAATATTTGTTACGTACGTTATTGATTAAAAATTTAACAATCGTCAAGGCGATTAGAATTAGGATTAGGCGGTACCTATTCGAGACATAATTAAGTTAACGGTTTCTTTTTTGAAATAATGCATATTTTTTAGTTTATTGTCTCAGTTATTTCGTATTGCTAAATTAATATAATGCGATTGTTGAGACTTCAAATCTAGTGAAACATTGATTTTTTTTATAATTTCGAATAGATTATGGACTCAGTAGAAGTTAAATAACATAGAAAAATAGCAATTCTTAAGATCGTCTATCTATCAATCTATCTATCCATAAGTTTTCCGTATTTCATTATTACCCAGAATTTGATCCTTACTGGTGTAATAATACAGGTTGTGATTTTTTTTTCAAAATTAGCGGCTTCGATTTTTGGCCACGATTATTGATTTTTCTAAAATCCAATGATACAGTTTTAGTTTTCGGCAAAATCGGTCTCGAGACTCTATTCAAAGTTTTTCGATATTCCTCATAGTTAAAAATATAGCCGTCCACGCCCAGTTGAAAAGTTCGCTCTGTGTATTTGACACTTTTTCTTGTGCCAATAAATGTAAAAAAAAAAACAAAAAAAAAACAGAAAAAAATCGAAATGTTAAAAGTTTTAAAAAGTTTCGGTTTCGGTTTCGGTTTCGGCCGAAACTGAGAGCAAGGCCGAAGGTTCGGTTTCGGTTTCGGTTTCGGCTGAAAAATCAGTTTCGGTCGGACACTAGTTATAATGTGCGAAGACCTTTAAACTGATTAAAGTGTTCACTTGTTAGATAGGTTCTCGCTCGAAAATGTGAGGTCTACTTTACCAAGCTTCGGTTTGTATTCTCTGAAAAAAATAAAATTGGTTACTATACACAACTTTTACGATTCTTCTATCTTAATATGGCGCCCACTAAATACAAAATTTCAAATGTACGTAGGTTTCACATCAAGCTATACAAAAACAGTTTATCGTGGTGTCGCTTTTTATGATCATTCCGCGCATACAACGATCAGCTTAAACTGGTTTTGTATAGCTTGATGTGTAGCCGTGTGTACCTACGCACTTCCATTTCCACAACTTTAAAAAAATCCCAATCAAACCTTTTTCCTTTAAGGGGGATGCTCCAACCAGCCCGCGAAATTCATTTTTTTTTGCAATTTGCAGGCCAGTGACATGTTGTAACTTTATAAAAATATGAGTTGCGGTAATAACAAGTATAATTTTAAATATAAAAAATATCAAAAAATTCGCTCCATCAGCTCTCACATAGAAAAGGTGCATCATGTTAAAATCTCCGAAATCTAACTACAATGCACCTTTTTTATGTGAGAGCTGATAGAGCGAATTTTTTGATATTTTTTATATTTAAAATTATACCTGTTATTACCGCAACTCATATATTTATAAAGTTACAACATGTCACTGGCTGGCAAATTGCAAAAAACGTAAAAAAATTGAATTTCGCGGGCTACATCGACGCAATCACCTTAATTATAATATTTTGAACTGGGTTCTTACATATAGTCAACTCCAGCTTTGTCAAACATTGGCTTGGTAGCCATAAACTTGTCGCTTGTTTTTTCTTCACAAAAATAATAGACTTTCTTGATGCCCGACTGTATAATCATCTTAGCACACTCATTGCATGGAAGCAGGGTGACGTACAAGATGCAGTCCTTCACATTGACTGTAGTCCTGAATGCAATTGCATTTGCTTCGGCATGGCATACTGAAAAAAATGGCTATACAATAACAATCGCAAATTTTGATTGCGAGCACTGCGAACGGTTAGGTATGCTTATATTGCTTATCCTTAGTGATGCATCCGATACCGATATATCGGCGATACTTCTGGTTGGCCGATATATCGGTTTCGCCGATATTTTTATAAGAGTATCGTATCGGCGAAAAGGCGTATCGATGCATCCCTACTTATCCTCTATAAGAAATCTCAACGCTGTACGATACGATGTGCTCTTTGAGTCCCGAGTCGTCCAATCACGAATACTTCCTAGTTTGGTTCGCTCGCCATAGCATCATCGAAATACATGTAAAGAGTTTCTCTCAATCTCTTTACGGTGTGAACTAGCGGTTCCCCGCTGGTTTCATCCATATGCTGCTCGACTCCTATTTAATTTTTAACCTTCCTCAATAAATGGACTATCGAACACAAAAATATTTTATCAATTCGGTCCAGTCGTTCCTGAGATTATCGCGTTCAGCCAAATGCCAAAAGTATTAACCAAAAACAAAGAGGTTTAAAAGAACCTATAGAGCAGGCATTGGGAAAATTGTCATACAAAATTGTTGATGCCGTGCGTCAGTAGCACTATCTAAGCGTTGCATAGCAACGCGACTACTAGACTGAGGGACTTTTTACCTATTGGTAAAAAATTTTGGATCACAAATTTCTTCGTGATGTCCCGTCTACTGCTCGTATATAGTTTAATGTCTTTGACCAAAAACAACTTTATTTATTGTTTACGGAAAAGTGCAAGAAAATCTAAGCCCTCTTCGCTGGCACTGCCATTTCCCTACTTCTGAAAAGATTTCTGTTTCTAGGTAAATGAAACAATGACACAACTTGTTACTAATGCAATTAATAATAATAATATTCCACGACTATCACACAACGCCATCTAGTCCCAAGCTAAGCAGAGCTTGTGTTATGGGTACTAGACAACTGATATACATACTTATATATTTCTAAATACATACATATTATAGAAATTACACCCAGACACAGAACAAATGATCGTGCTCATCACACAAACATTTGTCCTGGGTGGGAATCGAACCCACAACCTCCGGCATAGCAGTCAGGGTCACTAACCACTAGACCAACAGGCCAGTCCAACAATTGTAATGTATACGAATATAACAAATAATGTCTGTATACCTATAATAAGGAGTAAAGGTCTCACCATATGTATGTTTATTGTCCAATGTTTCGTCACCCTTCCCCCACGTGAAGGCATCGTCACTAACACCAGTTGGACGTCCATTCCATCTGTAATCGCAAAAACAAATGTAATTAAATGTGTATAGTTCTTGTTAATTTTAATTGGTGAAAACCTCATTCAAACTCCCCCCCCCCCTAATTTTAGGAGATGGAGGGCGAAAGTTACAAGTTTATGATTTTTTGTTGGTTGTTTAACTAAACTTAGGGAGAAGCCAAACATTTTGATGATCATCAGTGTGTCAGTGACGAAACCGGTGTATTTTGAATATCAATAAAATCGAAACTCGTCCTTCTGATTAGCAGAGGGCACAGCGGCGGAGCGGACTTGCGGACGGTGAGTAATGGGTAGGTCGCCGTCCGCGTCCGACCAAGGACCAAGCCCGGGTCGGTGGCGCATCGTGTTTCGCGCCAAATGCCCACTAACCCAGGATACCGTGGCCCCATAATGTAAAGGGCATAGGAAGGAACACGGATGGATTTTAGTCAGTAAGAGTCTGACAGTCCCTTCCGCCCCACCCAGGGCGGGAGGACTCATTTGATGATGTAACCACATAAAAAAAAAAATATGAGGTTTCAAAAAGAAGACGGGGAAGTGCGTCAAATTAAGATTCCAAGATGTTCTTACATACCTACATAGTTACAAGTGAAGCTAATATAAAGGTGTTAATAATAAATAAATACTAGGTACTAACCCAATCCCAACGATTTTTTTATCGCCGTCGACAATACAAGCCCCTACTTGATAATGCGGATCCTTGCTCCGATGTCTCGCCAAAAACGCAGTCGCCATAAAATATGTTGTCCAATCTATATAGTTTTCACGCTTCTTAGTAGCGATAGGTTCTTTACTGGAATTACAATTAAAAATGAAAAGTGCTGCATAATGTTAAAAGCACACAAATTGCGTAGGTGCAATAAATAATCAACAAACAAAGCAGTTAAAAACTAGTGTCCTTTTTTTTAGCGTGTTAAAATCATATCAAATGAGTCCTCAACCCAGCACGCGTAGCATGGCGCCGTAGAAACGGGTTTTGTAGACGCGAGAATAGACAAAATGACAGAAGGTAACTGTTAACTTTGGTGGAATCACTCGCGTGTTCTGAGCGCTCTATCTGCCTATTTCTTTGATCAGAGAGAATCGTATATAATGGTATAATCATAGAATTTCATTAATAAACTCAACTAACTGCCTGTCTCGGCTTCGCAAGGCTGGATATTTGTTTACCTATTATAAATAGCTTTTCCTTAGTTATAATTCAATTTTTGTTCTCAAGGCAGTCACAGCAGCTACCCATTATTTCTTGATAGTGTGAATTTGTCGAAAAGTATGTTCCATCATTTTTACAGCTTATTACACAGCATTTAACATTAATCAATCGTTTTTTTTTTTTCCAGAAAATTCCTTTGAATTGACAGATTTTTTGGGGCCAAACTGTAACTAGTCACTTTGACACTTGCCTTCCCAATTGAAAGATTTGGTTACAAAATAGGTACCTTAGATTTAGTTAGATATTAAATTATGTGCGAATGGTAAGTAGGTTCACCACATACTACTTACAGTATCGTTTCTCCCTTCTTTTCAAATCCATCCAAAGGTTCCTTTGCAATTAATATCGTTTTTAGCGATAAGGCGGATAAGGCCGCCCATCGTGTCACCCCATGTTTAAGAAATACTTTGTACCTGTAATTTGTATGGTATGCATAGTAAAGTGTATTCTAAACTTTTTACACAAAAAAAGTTTAGAATAACTTTTCCTTGGGAAGTCGGTGGCAATAATCAGTGAAATAAAAAACAAAGCCACCGACTTCCGAAGGAAAAGTTATTTTAAGCTTTCTTGTAGGTATTTTTTTGGAGTCGGTACTTTAAAAAAATGTTTTTCATCAAACAATACTTTAGATTCAGTTCTTTGTAATATTTTGTAATGATTTAAGATTTTGTAGTTAATTAATAAGTAAATGAAACAAATGAACAAACCAAAGTAATGATACTATAATAAATTATAATTACTCACGACATGATCTCTGCTGAAATTGAAATCGGAAATGTTCACACAAAAATCGACGACACGATGAAAGTCCGGTGCGAGTGCGACAATTGCATTGAATTTATATAAGGATTTTATCATAAAGTGCATTCGATAAGTGCATAATATTATCTAGACTAATATTATAAAGCAGAAGAGTTTGTTTGTTTGTTTGGTTGAAAGCGCTAATCTCAGGAACTACTGGTGGGAATTAAAAATTCTCCTGACGTTCTAATATAATTACACTTACTTAACTATGTTTGCCTGTAGCCACCTGACATCTCAACTGAATTTAAAGCTAGTTATATTAACATTTAGCAGAAATGTCTGTTTTTATGTGCACAGTGCAGCAATGTTCAATATGTCGCAGGGATATGATAAAAACAGGGATTTAGCCAAATCCCTAAGGGATTTGATCAAATCACGGAGGATGTTAAATTAACCAACACAATATTTTCATTTACATAAACAAATCTGGGGCTTTGAACAAATCCCTACATTTTTTATTTCTCAGTCCCCCATGCCATGTGTATGACACGGGGCACTGAGAAACAAAAAAATATCGTAAAAACGACCCGGACAATATAATATTAATAAAAGCGCGAGCGAAGCGAGCGCGAAAATTTTTAGCTGTTTGGAATAGGACACGGCAATTCTTCATAGAAGAGCGAACGCAGTGAGCTCTAAAAGTTTTATGTTTCCGGACTTCAAGTTTTAATTTAAAAGTGAGATCAAACTTTTGAAGTCTTTAGTAGGTACTTTAACCTATTTAAGTTCTCAACTTTTATTTAAAAATTAGTTTTGGTTTTTTTTTCATTTTTTTTTCTGGGCCCTTGGCGTTCGACACTCATATGGTAGCGGGGGCCCTGCATACACTTATGAAATTTTGCACATTTATTCAGACGCTGATATAGACTAACATATCCGAAAACTGGGCAGTTCTGGAAATATTACATACATACGGGTCGAATTGATAACCTCCTTTTTTTGAAGTCTGTAAAAATGAAACGCCAGCAGAGGATGGAGGCCCCTGGAGAACAGGGGCCCCAAGCACGTGTTTGTAGTGCTTATACGTTAATCCGCCACTGGTTTTGGCAGGTATTGACGCAAGCTATCGCCTCCTGCATTATGACGTGCTATTTAGACACCCTGTAGGTATACCAAAGAGGTAGGAGCAGGACACTTTGTTGTATCATAAAATATGTAGGTGTACGAGATGGTAATCTCCGGAACTTCGATCCAATACTTTTTTCGTCCTTTTTTTTTTTTTTTTGTCTAACAAGTAGTGTGATGAGGAGGGAAGAGACTCATGTGACTCGAGGGTGATGGGTATGAATGTTGATGGATGGAGAGGAAAAGGAAGGCCAAAGAAAAGATGATGGCTAAAGAATGATTGAAAGACAACAATGTACATGATACTGTGACGTCTAATACGGGAGGATGAAAGAAGAAAACGGATAAGGGCAGTTAGATGATGATGCTGAAGTCAGAAAAAGTATAAAGGGGCGATAGGGACCGGACGTGGTACGGTAGGTCGGGGCTCGTAGTGTATGAATAAATGTTTTTAACCGACGTTAAAAAGAAGGAGGTTATCAATTCGACGGTATGTTTTTTTTTTGTGTTTGTTACGCGATTACCAATTGTGCATCGATTTTCAAAAATCTTTTTTTGTTCGAAATGAGATACATCTGAATTGGTCCCATTGTCACCATGTCAGAATCTGATATTAGATCATGGAAAAATCGAGGGCAACCCTCAAATTTTATTGGCTCACACATAGTTTTTCACAAATCTTATGAAGTAATTTATGTACTTGCGTATGGAAATCATCATCTCATGTAGCTGAGCTGATGATGAAAAGTACAACTCCTCTAGTAAGGACTCGGCATCGACTGATTTAGTAAATTACGTTTGTGTGCGCATATCGCCGAAACTACAAGCACACTACAAGTCCGATTTATGGTTTTTTTTTTGTTGTACTATAAGGTATCGTTCAACTTAGGGAATACTGTTACAAGTTTCATCAAAATCGGCTCAGTAGTTTTTGAAATAAGGATTGAATGAAAGAGATGTAAACAATGTTATTACCGGTGCAGCGGTGCTACGGTTTAAAAATTCTAGGGCAAAAGTTTGAAAATGATGTATTTGACAAAAAATGTGGTTAAAAATTTAAACAAAAAAAAAAGTTTTTTGCAACAAAGTTATGTATTGGTCCGGAACCCTTCGTCGTCCGACTCGATCAAATTTATTTTAACTTTCGTCCTCCAAAAAAATCGACGCACCAGTTGCATTTATTCACTTTTTATCGTTTCAGGATCTGATAACGTGCTGCAATATGCATTTTTTTATCATTAATTAATCTTTGTTGATTGTTCTGTCCTTCGCATATCCTTGACCAAGTACGCCACGGCCATTTGCCACGTTGTCGCCGGTCGCGTCGGTTTAATGGTCTATTTACGATAGCCACAACGTGACGACGTGCGCGGGCGTATTCATTGTACTGAATGATAATGTAGGTATGCCTACTCAGTAGTGGATGGCAAAAGTACTAATTTACAATTTCAATTAGGTGCATGTTTTAACACCATTCGTATTTTTGGTGCGCACGCGCTATCTAGCGATAATTAGATCCATGTAGCTTCTTAAAGGCTTTGTAGGCTCGCTTTTTAGCTCTCCTTGCGTAACTTGCTTCACACGCACCTCTAAGAGCTGTCAGCACAATGACGACCCCACCCCCTTTTTTAGCTTGGTAAAATCCTCAAATGAGTCCTCCCACCCCGGGCAGGGCGGAAGAGGTTGTCAGACTCCCAGACTCGTACTGACTAAAATCCACAGTGTCCTTCAACAGTCCTTTATGTTCCGGGGTCCCGTTAATGAGGTAAGTCCCGCGACCCCGGCAGGCTTTGGCCCTCTAGGGGCCCCGTCATCATGCTGACGCTCTTTGGGGCGCGCGTGGAACACAACGCGCCGTCGACCTGGGCATAGTCCATGGTCGGACAGCGAGTTGCCCTTCTCGCCGCCCCGCATGCGCGCCTACGGTGGCCGGAGATCGTCTAGCGACGTCCGTCGCCGTGGGCGTCTACTACCGCGGCTGGGGTGGAGGGAGGACGATATCCTCTCCCTCACGCGGCCCGCCTCCTCCTTCACGAGCATGACTGCTTCACAGAAGGAGGCGACCGCTTCCCACTCCGTCTCGCCCCGCAGCATGGCCTCGACCAATGCCGACGCGCGAGGTCTCCCCCTTAGCCCTCTAAGGGGGGCCCAAAGCCTGCCTGGGTCGCAGGACTTACCCGAGAACGTAAGCTATGTCGTCATAGATATAGGTATTATGTAGTTCCTTAAAAATCGATAAGAGTAAACTGCATAACACTTTTGTTATCACCAGATAAAGCTGAGTTGCATTTTAATCTGCACTTCATATTATAGCTAAGTTTTGATAATGATAATGAATTCATAAAATCGTAATAACAGTTAGGTATCAAGGTAACTTGTGGCTTGCGGTAGGTTAGGTTCACATTTTTTTAATAAACGTTGACCCTCACTAGAAATTTCTCTTGTGTCGTGGGTGCGTTTACAAGCATGTAAACTCACATACACAAACGCCCAGACCCGGAACAACTACTTGAAGATCATACAAATATTTCAGGACGTGTCGTCGTACATTGTGGAACAAAGGCAACCATTTTTATCATCACATTAAAAAAAGTTCGTTTATAACTCTTAAACAGGGACTAAAATAGCCCTTTACTTCCTAGTGACTAAAAGTGACCATCATCATCGTCATCAGCCGGAAGAAGTCCACTGCTGAACATAGGCCTCCCCCTTAGACCGCCACGCCGAACGACAGTTCGCCACTTGCATCCATCGGTTGCCCGCGACCCTCACGATGTCGTCGGTCCACCTAGTGGGAGGCCTGCCTACGCTGCGTCTTCCGGTCCGTAATCGCCACTCGAGAACTTTTCTTCCCCATCGGTTGTCAGTTCTACGAGCGATGTGGCCTGCCCATTGCCACTTCAACTTGCAAATTTTATGAGCTATGTCGGTGACTCTGGTTCTTCGCCGAATATCCATGTTCCGGATTTTATCCCGCAAAAGAAACTCCGAGCATAGCTCTTTCCATTGCTCATTGAGTGACTGTTAGTCTCTCTAAAAGGCCAGCAGAGCACGTTTCAGAGCCATATATTATCACTGGCAACGCACACTGGTTAAACACCCTTGTCTTGAGAGTTTGAGACACTGTGGGATTCTCGATAAGAAGATATCACGTAGCTTCTCTAACGCTGCCCATCCGAGTTGGATTCTTCGGGCGACCTCTTTCTCGAAGTTGGACCTACCTAACTGAACAATCTGATAATGGTCTACAACTTCGAGAGTATCGTTCCCAACAACAATCGGTACGGTTGCCACATGAACATTCGACTGCCATGTCATTGGTGAATCGCTCACCGCTCCGCCTCAGTGGAACCGCAGCCTAATACGTGCTTGATACAAATGAAACAGAAAATTAAATAAATTTGTAAAATAAAATTTTATTACTTTATGTACAAGATGACACGGGTACAGATACTCCGATCACACAACTTGAATACAAACAAATCAACATGGTGATTTATTAGTAACTTAATTGAACATATTTTGTGTAAAATAAATATAATTCGACGCCATCCACTGAAAAGAAAATGATTGAAGAATTAAAAAGTCAAAATAGTAATGAATCTGATCCTACCTACATCCGGCGTAGGAGGACGACCCAAAGCAGTTCAATACAGAAACAGAACATCCTTCAATCATGAGATACAAAACAAATTATTATGAAATTCAGTGGATATAGTCTTATAAATTAACTGTTCTATTGTGTTTTACAACACAAGTGCATGCAATTGTTACAATTTGGAGTATTCAATTATATAATTATTGTCCAAATTTTACACATATCTACAAAAATAAAAAAAATTAAACGAAATCCAACAAAAGTGTTTACATTTGAGTCCATGTTCACCATTCGTACATATTAAACCTTAGCGCCGCATGCAGTCAATCAATTTCGCCGACAAAGACCTCTGAACTAACGATATTGTACAGTACAAACTTAAAAGTAACAATTATTTACAAGCGTCCCCTCGGTTCAGAGGGCGATACGCGCGGCCCTTGCTCAATTCGCCACACGCCATTATATTTTACACATTAAAAACCAGTCGTTAGTTGAAATGTTAAATTCTATTATTCTGTTACGTGAATATTGATGAACACTTGTAACAGTATGTTATTTTACAAACAAATCCAAACGGGAGACTTCGTTTTAGAATGATGATGCCATATGTTTTATGGCATCCATAATCATTAAAATTAAATTTACTGGCAACCCGTAGCAGTTTGCCAGTACAAGCTTGGCAGCGAAAGTATGACAGGACTAGACATAACTATTACAGCGCGTACACACTGGGCGCTTTCAAACACACGCTTTGTTATCGCGTGTTTTGAAAACCAAGGGAGGAAATAAAGTGCGCAGTGTGTCCAGTAACAACGCGCGCTCAGCGTAACGCAAAATGCCCTGTAAACTACCTCTCAACATAAACTCGTGATAAAAAATTACATTTAGCAACAATAAGTATTACAACGTCATCCATTACGGTTAAGTAATAACAAAGAGTACTAAAATGTTGTATTCAATTACGAGAAACTGTAAAAAGTATGGTAAAGCAAATGCGAACACTTCCTCAAAGGTAAGTGTGAGATAATAGCAAAGCGGTTTTGTTATGGGGCAACGAGGACATAAGAAAAGTCTTACTAACTAAATATAAGGAACATGTTTCCACATTTTTCATTGCAAATCGAGACTCTCGAGTCATAACCCAACAAATTATGCTATCGTCTTTATTATTCATTTGTCGATAAATAAACTAGCAGTTAATTTTACAATCAATAAGTAATTAAGTATACTCAATCGCCGCTAATATATTTTACTGTGACATGTTACTTGAGCCATACGATAAAAAATATTCGTCGAATAGAAATAATATTGTTGGTGGGCAAGTGAGGTCGAAAAAGGAACGTGTTCATTGGCCCGTTGGTGCCGGTGTCGCTGTTAGTGGACAAAAAAAAGGGTGTCAAACGAACAGAGGCAACGAACGACGAGTTGCGAATGTGACGAGCTGCGTTTCTGTCGACATGAGAATGATCCAACGAAATTGTGTTCTTTTTTTATGGATTAAAAGTTTTAAAACTTATGATTATTACATGACCTGGCTCAGTTGTCTGACTGTAACACAATTTGACAATCAAATTATAAACAATCTTTGTTTATAGTAATATGTAATAAGTTAAAGTTAAAATTTAATTTCTTCAAATTTAAATTTCATATTGTATGCTATTGGAAACCAATCGCTCGCCAAAAAAAAGTGCATATTGTATTAACTTGTATACGTAATAGATAAATAAATAATAAGGGCACACGGTTCTAAAAAGCGACAGACGACCAAACCAAACGAAATTAAGGGGGATGCTCCAACCAGCCCTCACATAGAAAAGGTGCATCGTAGTTAGATTTCGGAGATTTTAACATGATGCACCTTTTCTATGTGAGAGCTGATGGAGCGAGTTTTTTGATATTTTTTATATTTAAAATTATACTTGTTATTTGCGCAACACAAATATTTATAAAGTTACAACATGTCACTGGCCTGCAAATTGCAAAAAACGTAAAAAAATTTGAATTTCGCGGGCTACATCGAAGCAATCACCTTAAGGCGAATTCTTTGTGACATTGTTGATATTAGAACAAATTTGAAAATCTATAGATTGTCATAAAATAATGCCCATTGAGATTTTAAAATCTAACTTTACCAGTGAAACTGAACTCGATTAGAAATGCTATTCTCTAAAAATGCGACGGGCTCGTCGACGACCTTCTTATGAATTTTCAACTTAATGCTCTAAAACATAAAGTTGAAAATCAAGTAGAGAAAAATTGCAGTCGCAGCGTTGTCGCGACGCTGAGTCTTTAGAGAATAACACTACAATATAACTGCATTTCAGAGCCTTTCATGTCATCGTCACTGTCAAAAGCTTGAACCAAGTTTCAGCGTTACGTGTTCAGTTTAATTAATCAACTTTCATAGGTGCCTCAGAAAACAACAATCCAAGGAATTAGAATAAAATCAATTTTGTTACAATAACGAACATTTAATTATAAAAAAACAAGTGTCTAAAACTATACTAAACCAAAATTTAATGCTACTGAATACAAAGTTGCTGATCAAGAACAAAATTGATTTTATTAAAATTATCTATTGCTTTTTTAGTAGAGCGCGTCTTCGGCATATTCACTTAATTATTACTATAAATTTGGTTAACAGAAGTACTTACAAACGGTATTTTAAAAGTAAGTATATCGAGTTTAAAGTTTAAGGCTGCTTTCAGACGGACTGTATCGCAGCAATAGTGTGTAGTCAATATTATTCTATCGTATACAGTGGTACATTTGACTTAGCAGTCATGACTAACTTCAAGTGACTGGTTGCAGTCGGGTGAAGTTGATATTATTTCATACAGTCGTGACTTCAACTTCATGTCGACTACAACCGTTTAGTGTCGACCGCACGTTGAAGTTACGACTGCCTATCTAAAACGGCTCCTTTGATAATTCACTTCATAAATGAATAATAGCCAATGATGTTGCTGGAAATTTACGAAGTTAATTATTAGGAATATTGCTACGTGGTCGCTTTAGACCCCTTGTATGAATAGTTTCGAAGAGTGCATAAAGTTGATATCACAACTGTTCGTTAACCATCTTCAAAATTCTTATAAATCATCAATTTAGCAATTTTTGACATTGTTCTTTGTAATTACTGGTTTGACATTGTAGCTTTTTGGCATATTCCCAATTTTGTTATTAACGTATTTATCATTTGACTATTGTAGATGGATAATTGGTATTATTTTGATTATTGTATTATGAAATTCATTATGTTCATAAAATATTTGTGCGCTGATAATTACGGCATAAACATGACTGAACTGAAATAATAATTATAATAATATCTTGCATGCAATGTATGTATTACAATGTTTAAACAAATAAAGGAATCTTAACCGCATGCGGGTGAAAAATATCGACTACGTGCGGTTGCTGCGGTGCAGTCCGTCTGATGACAGCCTTATTTCAACAACATTTGTCAGTCAAAAAGATGTCTATACAATTCGTAATGAGTAATACGAATATTTTTCTAAATATTTAATTGTATCTTCAACATTCCGCTGATAATGAACAGATGAAGAGTGAATCCTGTACTAATTATTGAGTTATACTATTATTGCTTACAGTCTCCGCACCTTTTGTGTTTAGAATTTAATAAGCGTTAGAAGTGTGTGGACTTAAATCCTAATTTGTAGAAAAGTTCTAATGAGGATTCACCCATAACTACAGACAAAATATTCGCAGTTTTCCGGGTTGTAAATGAGTATATTCAATACGTTTGATTGCATAAGATAGAGTTTATTTTTAATTAAAAGCCTATCATAAATTCACTCCACGCGCGTTTTTGTTTATTCATTTTCAGCGGAACAGCGGAGCCGTCAGCTAAAACTTTGGTCTATAAAGAGTGGTTCGAATCGCCATCTTTTTGTTTCAAGTTTGAAACTTTCGAATGCGTGGACAGTTGATGTAAAATTTTAGACCGTTTTCGAGTAAGGAGTGTTGTGTTGTGTTCAGTTGTTGACAGCGATCTCCTTCGGTTGTAGAGGCGCGTCGTCCGAGGACGTGGCCACGTCCGCTAGTTCGGCTAGCTCCGACGCGGGTTTGAACGCGATGGCGTACGGGAACTTTGCGCGACACGCCTCGATGTATTGTTCTATCTCCTTCTCGCACGGTCCGAAGTCGCCATCTCGCAGACTGTCCAACACTTCCACGCAACCCTGCAAAAAATAAATAAATATTTAAAATTTTATGCTAAGATCGATAAAGTAAAAACATCGTGAGGAATCTTAGACTTATACAACGTGTAACGCCAAAAGCGCAAAACCTTTCGTGGGGTAACTCAGCCCATATTACTGAACCATTTTTGTTCTAAGACTATTTGGAATTCGCAAAAAAAAATATGTTTTTTCATACAAAATGAGAAATTGATCGGACCCATCAGTATGAAATTTCTTTTTGTGAATTTCCAAAAGTCTTAGAACAAACATTGTTCAATAACAAGGGCTGAGTTACCCCAAGAGAGGTTTTGCGCATTTAACGTTACACGTTGTATTAATGTACTTCTAAACGCTATATCAAGGGCCCGTAGAGCTTACAGAGGTGTTAAGTCAAAACCATCCCGGAATATGATGAGCTACTGACGGCGCGGGACCTGATGAGCTACTGACGGCGCTGGACCTGATGTATTACTGTCGGCGCGGTACCTGATGAGTTACTGACGGCGCTGGACCTGATGTATTACTGTCGGCGCTGGACCTGATGTATTACTGTCGGCGCGGTACCTGATGAGTTACTGACGGCGCTGGACCTGATGTATTACTGTCGGCGCTGGACCTGATGTATTACTGTCGGCGCGGTACCTGATGAGTTACTGACGGCGCTGGACCTGATGTATTACTGTCGGCGCTGAACCTGATTATTACTGACGGCGCTGGACCTGATGAGTTACTGACGGCGCTGGAGCTGATGTATTACTGACGGCGCTGGACCTGATGTATTACTGTCGGCGCTGGACCTGATGTATTACTGTCGGCGCTGGACCTGATGTATTACTGTCGGCGCGGTACCTGATGAGTTACTGACGGCGCTGGACTTGATGTATTACTGTCGGCGCTGGACCTGATGTATTACTGTCGGCGCGGTACCTGATGTATTACTGTCGGCGCTGGACCTGATGTATTACTGTCGGCGCTGGACCTGATGTATTACTGTCAGCGCGGTACCTGATGAGTTACTGACGGCGCTGGACCTGATGTATTACTGTCGGCGCTGGACCTGATGTATTACTGACGGCGCTGGACCTGATGTATTACTGTCGGCGCTGGACCTGATGTATAACTGTCGGCGCTGGACCTGATGAGTTACTGACGGCGCTGGACCTGATGTATTACTGTCGGCGCGGTACCTGATGAGTTACTGACGGCGCTGGACCTGATGTATTGCTGACGGCGCTGGACCTGATGTATTACTGTCGGCGCTGGACCTGATGTATTACTGTCGGCGCGGTACCTGATGAGTTACTGACGGCGCTGGACCTGATGTATTACTGTCGGCGCGGTACCTGATGAGTTACTGACGGCGCTGGACCTGATGTATTACTGTCGGCGCTGGACCTGATGTATTACTGACGGCGCTGGACCTGATGAGTTACTGACGGCGCTGGACCTGATGTATTACTGTCGGCGCTGGACCTGATGTATTACTGTCGGCGCTGGACCTGATGTATTACTGTCGGCGCTGGACCTGGTGTATTACTGTCGGCGCGGTACCTGATGAGTTACAGACGGCGCTGGACCTGATGTATTACTGTCGGCGCTGGACCTGATGTATTACTGTCGGCGCGGTACCTGATGAGTTACTGACTGCGCTGGACCTGATGTATTACTGTCGGCGCTGGACCTGATGTATTACTGACGGCGCTGGACCTGATGTATTACTGTCGGCGCTGGACCTGATGAGTTACTGACGGCGCTGGACCTGATGTATTACTGTGTGCGCTGGACCTGATGTATTACTGTCGGCGCTGGACCTGATGAGTTACTGACGGCGCTGGACCTGATGAGCTACTGACGGCGCTGGACCTGATGAGTTACTGTCGGCGCTGGACCTGATGAGCTACTGACGGCGCTGGACCTGATGAGCTACTGTCGGCGCTGGACCTGATGAGTTACTGTCGGCGCTGGACCTGATGAGCTACTGACGGCGCTGGACCTGATGTATTACTGTCGGCGCTGGACCTGATGTATTACTGACGGCGCGGGACCTGATGAGCTACTGACGGCGCTGGACCTGATGAGTCACTGTCGGCGCGGTACCTGATGAGTTACTGACGGCGCTGGACCTGATGACCTACTGACGGCGCTGGACCTGATGAGTTACTGTCGGCGCTGGACCTGATGAGCTACTGACGGCGCTGGACCTGATGAGTTACTGACGGCGTTGGACCTGATGAGTTACTGTCGGCGCGGTACCTGATGAGTTACTGTCGGCGCGGTACCTGATGAGTTACTGTCGGCGCGGTACCTGATGAGCTACTGTCGACGCGGTACCTGATGAGTTACTGTCGGCGCGGTACCTGATGAGTTACTGTCGGCGCGGTACCTGATGAGTTACTGTCGGCGCGGTACCTGATGAGCTTCTGTCGACGCGGTACCTGATGAGCTACTCCACGTACCTGTATAGAGGTGTCGGGGTAGTGCAGCGCGGTGGCCTGCGCCAGCGCCTGCGCGGTGCGCTCGGGCAGCAGGCGGCACAGCGCGGGATCTGATGAGCTACTCCACGTACCTGTATAGAGGTGTCGGGGTAGTGCAGCGCGGTGGCCTGCGCCAGCGCCTGCGCGGTGCGCTCGGGCAGCAGGCGGCACAGCGCGGGATCTGATGAGCTACTCCACGTACCTGTATAGAGGTGTCGGGGTAGTGCAGCGCGGTGGCCTGCGCCAGCGCCTGCGCGGTGCGCTCGGGCAGCAGGCGGCACAGCGCGGGATCTGATGAGCTACTCCACGTACCTGTATAGAGGTGTCGGGGTAGTGCAGCGCGGTGGCCTGCGCCAGCGCCTGCGCGGTGCGCTCGGGCAGCAGGCGGCACAGCGCGGGATCTGATGAGCTACTCCACGTACCTGTATAGAGGTGTCGGGGTAGTGCAGCGCGGTGGCCTGCGCCAGCGCCTGCGCGGTGCGCTCGGGCAGCAGGCGGCACAGCGCGGGATCTGATGAGCTACTCCACGTACCTGTATAGAGGTGTCGGGGTAGTGCAGCGCGGTGGCCTGCGCCAGCGCCTGCGCGGTGCGCTCGGGCAGCAGGCGGCACAGCGCGGGATCTGATGAGCTACTCCACGTACCTGTATAGAGGTGTCGGGGTAGTGCAGCGCGGTGGCCTGCGCCAGCGCCTGCGCGGTGCGCTCGGGCAGCAGGCGGCACAGCGCGGGATCTGATGAGCTACTCCACGTACCTGTATAGAGGTGTCGGGGTAGTGCAGCGCGGTGGCCTGCGCCAGCGCCTGCGCGGTGCGCTCGGGCAGCAGGCGGCACAGCGCGGGATCTGATGAGCTACTCCACGTACCTGTATAGAGGTGTCGGGGTAGTGCAGCGCGGTGGCCTGCGCCAGCGCCTGCGCGGTGCGCTCGGGCAGCAGGCGGCACAGCGCGGGATCTGATGAGCTACTCCACGTACCTGTATAGAGGTGTCGGGGTAGTGCAGCGCGGTGGCCTGCGCCAGCGCCTGCGCGGTGCGCTCGGGCAGCAGGCGGCACAGCGCGGGATCTGATGAGCTACTCCACGTACCTGTATAGAGGTGTCGGGGTAGTGCAGCGCGGTGGCCTGCGCCAGCGCCTGCGCGGTGCGCTCGGGCAGCAGGCGGCACAGCGCGGGATCTGATGAGCTACTCCACGTACCTGTATAGAGGTGTCGGGGTAGTGCAGCGCGGTGGCCTGCGCCAGCGCCTGCGCGGTGCGCTCGGGCAGCAGGCGGCACAGCGCGGGATCTGATGAGCTACTCCACGTACCTGTATAGAGGTGTCGGGGTAGTGCAGCGCGGTGGCCTGCGCCAGCGCCTGCGCGGTGCGCTCGGGCAGCAGGCGGCACAGCGCGGGATCTGATGAGCTACTCCACGTACCTGTATAGAGGTGTCGGGGTAGTGCAGCGCGGTGGCCTGCGCCAGCGCCTGCGCGGTGCGCTCGGGCAGCAGGCGGCACAGCGCGGGATCTGATGAGCTACTCCACGTACCTGTATAGAGGTGTCGGGGTAGTGCAGCGCGGTGGCCTGCGCCAGCGCCTGCGCGGTGCGCTCGGGCAGCAGGCGGCACAGCGCGGGATCTGATGAGCTACTCCACGTACCTGTATAGAGGTGTCGGGGTAGTGCAGCGCGGTGGCCTGCGCCAGCGCCTGCGCGGTGCGCTCGGGCAGCAGGCGGCACAGCGCGGGATCTGATGAGCTACTCCACGTACCTGTATAGAGGTGTCGGGGTAGTGCAGCGCGGTGGCCTGCGCCAGCGCCTGCGCGGTGCGCTCGGGCAGCAGGCGGCACAGCGCGGGATCTGATGAGCTACTCCACGTACCTGTATAGAGGTGTCGGGGTAGTGCAGCGCGGTGGCCTGCGCCAGCGCCTGCGCGGTGCGCTCGGGCAGCAGGCGGCACAGCGCGGGATCTGATGAGCTACTCCACGTACCTGTATAGAGGTGTCGGGGTAGTGCAGCGCGGTGGCCTGCGCCAGCGCCTGCGCGGTGCGCTCGGGCAGCAGGCGGCACAGCGCGGGATCTGATGAGCTACTCCACGTACCTGTATAGAGGTGTCGGGGTAGTGCAGCGCGGTGGCCTGCGCCAGCGCCTGCGCGGTGCGCTCGGGCAGCAGGCGGCACAGCGCGGGATCTGATGAGCTACTCCACGTACCTGTATAGAGGTGTCGGGGTAGTGCAGCGCGGTGGCCTGCGCCAGCGCCTGCGCGGTGCGCTCGGGCAGCAGGCGGCACAGCGCGGGATCTGATGAGCTACTCCACGTACCTGTATAGAGGTGTCGGGGTAGTGCAGCGCGGTGGCCTGCGCCAGCGCCTGCGCGGTGCGCTCGGGCAGCAGGCGGCACAGCGCGGGATCTGATGAGCTACTCCACGTACCTGTATAGAGGTGTCGGGGTAGTGCAGCGCGGTGGCCTGCGCCAGCGCCTGCGCGGTGCGCTCGGGCAGCAGGCGGCACAGCGCGGGATCTGATGAGCTACTCCACGTACCTGTATAGAGGTGTCGGGGTAGTGCAGCGCGGTGGCCTGCGCCAGCGCCTGCGCGGTGCGCTCGGGCAGCAGGCGGCACAGCGCGGGATCTGATGAGCTACTCCACGTACCTGTATAGAGGTGTCGGGGTAGTGCAGCGCGGTGGCCTGCGCCAGCGCCTGCGCGGTGCGCTCGGGCAGCAGGCGGCACAGCGCGGGATCTGATGAGCTACTCCACGTACCTGTATAGAGGTGTCGGGGTAGTGCAGCGCGGTGGCCTGCGCCAGCGCCTGCGCGGTGCGCTCGGGCAGCAGGCGGCACAGCGCGGGATCTGATGAGCTACTCCACGTACCTGTATAGAGGTGTCGGGGTAGTGCAGCGCGGTGGCCTGCGCCAGCGCCTGCGCGGTGCGCTCGGGCAGCAGGCGGCACAGCGCGGGATCTGATGAGCTACTCCACGTACCTGTATAGAGGTGTCGGGGTAGTGCAGCGCGGTGGCCTGCGCCAGCGCCTGCGCGGTGCGCTCGGGCAGCAGGCGGCACAGCGCGGGATCTGATGAGCTACTCCACGTACCTGTATAGAGGTGTCGGGGTAGTGCAGCGCGGTGGCCTGCGCCAGCGCCTGCGCGGTGCGCTCGGGCAGCAGGCGGCACAGC
Source organism: Agrotis segetum (assembly GCA_036375495.1). NCBI lineage: Eukaryota > Metazoa > Arthropoda > Insecta > Lepidoptera > Noctuidae > Agrotis > Agrotis segetum. The sequence goes on from JAQSVV010000065.1 coordinate 515,753, forward strand.
GCGGGATCTGATGAGCTACTCCACGTACCTGTATAGAGGTGTCGGGGTAGTGCAGCGCGGTGGCCTGCGCCAGCGCCTGCGCGGTGCGCTCGGGCAGCAGGCGGCACAGCGCGGGATCTGATGAGCTACTCCACGTACCTGTATAGAGGTGTCGGGGTAGTGCAGCGCGGTGGCCTGCGCCAGCGCCTGCGCGGTGCGCTCGGGCAGCAGGCGGCACAGCGCGGGATCTGATGAGCTACTCCACGTACCTGTATAGAGGTGTCGGGGTAGTGCAGCGCGGTGGCCTGCGCCAGCGCCTGCGCGGTGCGCTCGGGCAGCAGGCGGCACAGCGCGGGATCTGATGAGCTACTCCACGTACCTGTATAGAGGTGTCGGGGTAGTGCAGCGCGGTGGCCTGCGCCAGCGCCTGCGCGGTGCGCTCGGGCAGCAGGCGGCACAGCGCGGGATCTGATGAGCTACTCCACGTACCTGTATAGAGGTGTCGGGGTAGTGCAGCGCGGTGGCCTGCGCCAGCGCCTGCGCGGTGCGCTCGGGCAGCAGGCGGCACAGCGCGGGATCTGATGAGCTACTCCACGTACCTGTATAGAGGTGTCGGGGTAGTGCAGCGCGGTGGCCTGCGCCAGCGCCTGCGCGGTGCGCTCGGGCAGCAGGCGGCACAGCGCGGGATCTGATGAGCTACTCCACGTACCTGTATAGAGGTGTCGGGGTAGTGCAGCGCGGTGGCCTGCGCCAGCGCCTGCGCGGTGCGCTCGGGCAGCAGGCGGCACAGCGCGGGATCTGATGAGCTACTCCACGTACCTGTATAGAGGTGTCGGGGTAGTGCAGCGCGGTGGCCTGCGCCAGCGCCTGCGCGGTGCGCTCGGGCAGCAGGCGGCACAGCGCGGGATCTGATGAGCTACTCCACGTACCTGTATAGAGGTGTCGGGGTAGTGCAGCGCGGTGGCCTGCGCCAGCGCCTGCGCGGTGCGCTCGGGCAGCAGGCGGCACAGCGCGGGATCTGATGAGCTACTCCACGTACCTGTATAGAGGTGTCGGGGTAGTGCAGCGCGGTGGCCTGCGCCAGCGCCTGCGCGGTGCGCTCGGGCAGCAGGCGGCACAGCGCGGGATCTGATGAGCTACTCCACGTACCTGTATAGAGGTGTCGGGGTAGTGCAGCGCGGTGGCCTGCGCCAGCGCCTGCGCGGTGCGCTCGGGCAGCAGGCGGCACAGCGCGGGATCTGATGAGCTACTCCACGTACCTGTATAGAGGTGTCGGGGTAGTGCAGCGCGGTGGCCTGCGCCAGCGCCTGCGCGGTGCGCTCGGGCAGCAGGCGGCACAGCGCGGGATCTGATGAGCTACTCCACGTACCTGTATAGAGGTGTCGGGGTAGTGCAGCGCGGTGGCCTGCGCCAGCGCCTGCGCGGTGCGCTCGGGCAGCAGGCGGCACAGCGCGGGATCTGATGAGCTACTCCACGTACCTGTATAGAGGTGTCGGGGTAGTGCAGCGCGGTGGCCTGCGCCAGCGCCTGCGCGGTGCGCTCGGGCAGCAGGCGGCACAGCGCGGGATCTGATGAGCTACTCCACGTACCTGTATAGAGGTGTCGGGGTAGTGCAGCGCGGTGGCCTGCGCCAGCGCCTGCGCGGTGCGCTCGGGCAGCAGGCGGCACAGCGCACGCGCACCCCACAATGCGTTTGCTTGCGTGCTGTCGGCGCGGGTCTTGATGAACTCTTCTGCCATCTGCACCGCAGTCCGGCCGCGTACCATCTAGAATTTCAATTATTATTTGTACAAACATAACATCACGCATGTAATCCCTGAAGGATTAGAAAGAGGCGGGCGAGAAGTACCGAGAATAATATTATCCATTGGTCCTGTCCAACGACGATATAATACTAGACTCCGCATGCACGATCTATTGAACAAAAATTATTCTGCCAACTCGCTGAGGTACTACGTAAGCGAGGGGGACGGGGTACATCGCTGTGATTGGCTAACTCAAGGTCTGTTCTGTCTCAACGTATGTTTACAGCTCACAGGATTGGTCAAAATGAGACGAATATAAGACTTTTTTGCCTAATGTGTTGGCAGTCATCGGTCGCCTGTTATTAGGGGTCTAGTATTATATCGTCGTTGGTCCTGTCCATCGATGAGCGACAAGCCATTCATATCCAAATAACAGACTACTGCTCCTGATTGTACGTTCAAGACTTGGAGAGGAAAATTCGGCTGTTAATTGGTTACAAACAACTTGACAAGGATGGGGACAGAGATACGTTATAAATTTTCAGCGTTCTTATTAAGAAAATTGTTTGAAACTTAGTACGAAACAGTGAAAATTTAGAGGAAAAAAAAGGATTTCTTCTTTTCGCGGATGTTGTCATCCAAGGCAAGCAAATTACAACAAGCGATTGTTTTATTACATTATTAAACAATGATATAGTGAACTATAAACTATCGGTTTAAGACACAGCGTGAGATTTTCACTCATGTAAGAGTATTCTACAATATGAGATTTAACGGAAAATTACAACATTGATGTTAATAATCACATCTTTGTTTGCTATATTATAAACGTGAATGTTTGTTTGGTGCGATGGATGTTTGTTACTCTTTCACGCAAAAACTACTGAACGGATTTGGATAAAATTTGGTACGCAGATAGTTTATAACATGGATTAACACATAGAATAGCTTTTATCCAGCTTTTATCGTCTCGTGGGATAATTTTCGAGTTGTAGCGGGCGAAACCGCTGACAACAACTAGTTTATCTATACATGTGAATTTTTGGATAACAGGACGGGTTCTTAAAAAAATCTAATATGTCAGTAAGATTTTATAAGTCAAGATTTTTTTCTTCTGAAACATACGTAAACCGAAGTCGTTTTATATTGGTGATTATTCACAGATTTAACAACAAAAAAAATACGTTTCTATTATTTTTCAAAACTCTTAGACTGCTGTCAAATAGTCAATTCCTCCAGTATCCTCCATATTAGTATATCCTATAGTCCATTCCACTCTATTATTGCAAACCGCACTGTATTATTATTTTCTAAATATAAAACGTATATTCGTCACACCGAGACTTTCAATCAGCACACCCTCATCACGAAGATTGACCACCTCCTGCACATTATTTGGTCTGGTCCAGTCCAGGTTAATATCAACCAGATATTAACTATAATATAAAAAAAAATCGCTGAATGTGTTGCTAAGCGCAAATCTCGAGAGCAGCTGTACCTTTATTTATGATATTCCTTGAAGTACAAGGATGGTTCTTACGGACAGAAAAATTTAGAAGTCTTAAAACAACACTTTTTTATATTACAACACAAAAGATTCGTAATAATATTTATTTGAACTTTATTACCATACTATAACGTTTAAGTTTTAGTGGCACTGGGGTTTTGGGAAGGCAAAACAATGGGGAAGACAAGTCAATGCTTATTGTAGATGGCGCCACCATAGCTTAGTCCTAATCCGACCAATGACGAAGTATTATTTTGAAGTACCTTTAAGATTTGAACTGATTTGCATCAATGACGATGCTTGGAAAAAGCTAAACTAGCGCCATTAGTTCCCCATTGAGTGACGTTAGGTATAGGCGGTACGAAATTTTCCAGGCCAGCTAGTTTACAGCTTGGCCAGAACGGGTTGAAACGAAACTATTTTTTTTATTTCTGACAGCGTTTTTAAATCTTTTGTTTTGACAGACTATTGGTCTAGTGGTTAGTGACCCTGACTGCTATGCCGGAGGTCGTGGTTTCGATTCCCACCCAGGACAAATGTTTGTGTGATGAGCACGATCATTTGTTCTGTGTCTGGGTGTAATTTATCTATAATATGTATGTATTTAGAAATATATATGTATGTTTATCAGTTGTCTAGTACACATAACACAAGCTCTGCTTAGCTTGGGACTAGATGGCGTTGTGTGATAGTTGTGGAATATTATTATTATTATCTTTAATATTTGATGTAAACAAAGACCGCAGGTTTGTTAGATTTATTATTGTGCCATAAAACTAACGTAACAAGTGGAAAAAAATAAAATAAAATCATTCAAAGTGCTGGTAGCGCGAAGACAGTGGCGACTTCCGGTTTTCTACATTTTTATGTCAAGCTGTAAATAACTTACAGGTTCAATCTCTTTGGTGATGACAGCGGCGACGGAGGGGTTCATGCTGGCCAGGTTCTCGTCTAGCCACCTCTGGAACCTGATGAGGCAGTCGTGGAGGTGGTGGTGCGAGCTGTCCAGTCTGAATGCACGCTTTAAGCTCTGCAGCATCAGCAATGGTTTGTCTGGAAATGGAAATCATTATAGACAGAATTTGCTTTAGTGGAGACATTTTTAGTGGTACTTATATTTTTTTAAATACTTAAATCCTAAATAAAAATTGTTTTTTTTTTAGGATAATTGATTTTTTTAGGTATAAATGGACCTAAAAATATCAAATCAAAAAACAAGATGTTGGAAGTTTGTGATAAATCCCGCTCGGTGTATTCGCTATGAATATGAGAAACTTTGAGACACGGCACGTTTGACGGCCTTTGCAGTGGCTGAGCAATTATGCTGCGCTGTGTGTCGCAGCCTCGCGGGTTCAATCCCCGCACGGAACATTTACAACGTGTAACGTTAAATGCGCAAAACCTCTCGTGGGGTAACTCAGCCCATGTTACTGAACAAACAAAAAATCTCGACTTTTTGAAATTCACAAAAAAAAATACATTTTATACTGATGGGTCCGATCAATTTCTCATTTTGTATGAAAAACATTTTTTTTTTTTGCGAATTTCCAAAAGTCTTAGAATAAACATTGTTCAGTAACATGGGCTGAGTAACCCCACGAGAGGTTTTGCGCATTTAACGTTACACGTTGTATATTTGTATGATGCAAGTAGTTGTTCCGGGTCTGGGTGTTTGTGTATATGAGTTTCTATGTTTTTAAACGCACCCATGATACAGGAGAAATTCATAGGGTGGGGTGTTTAAAAAAACTTACCTTTTCTAAAGTATATTTCAAAGGCCATTAAATGTGTGTCTATCCTATCAGCGGCGAGCGTTCTTAGAGGTAGGAGGAACTTGATGGCTTGTTCTAGAGGATCCTCAGCCTGGAAAGGATGACATTAATATATTAGTTAATCTATTCTAACATTTTAAGGTGATTGCGACGATGTAGCCCGCGAAATTCATTTTGTTTACGTTTTTTGTAATTTGCAGGCCAGTGACATGTTATAACTTTATCGAAATATGAATTGCGGTAATAACAAGTATAATTTTAAATATAAAAATTATCAAAAAAAAATCTCCATCAGCTCTCACATAGCAAAGGTGCATGGTAGTTAAATTTCGGAGATTTTAACATGATGCACCTTTTCTATGTGAGACCTGATGGAGCGAATTTTTTGATAATTTTTATATTTAAAATTATACTTGTTATTACCGCAATTCATATTTTGATAAAGTTACAACATGTCACTGGCCTGCAAATAGCAAATAACGTAAACAAAATTGAATTTCGCGATCTGGTTGGAGCATCCCCCTTAAAGGTGATATGTTTGATTGAACGCGCTTAACTCAGGAACTACTGTTTCAAATTGAAAAGTTATTTTTGTGGCTGTTAGTTCAATTATCGAGGAAGGCCATAGCCTTCCTCGATAATTGAACTAACAGCCACAAAAATATTTAAAATATTTCATAAAACATCACGTTACGAACAATAGAAACCGAGCAGCGGAGATGAAACCACGGGTAACATCTAGTTTTTTCTCAACTCGCATGAAATAAAACCATGTTGTCGATTTAATTATAAAAACAGAGGCCTTTCCGAGAGCTCTTAATGCGATCCAGTTTAAGCTGTGGGAAAGAGACAGAGCTATACAAGTCATCTAGCGCCATCTCTTTCCCACAGCCTTCATATTTCAATACCGTCTAGAACAAAATGCACTATACCAAAACCTGATTATTTTTCAAAATATCAGTGGTGGTCAAATGACAAAGTTCATTTTCATCGCGTGCATGGCTTGTGTCTTAATGAGCTTTATTGAGTCATACTTTTAAAATCACGACTCGCAAGTTAGGGCTCGTACACACAGAACATCCGTATTTAGAATACTGTTTTTACAGATTCGTCGCCACTGGAGGATGTATATTGTCGGTTTCGTATATTTTACTAGATCCGTAATACTGTGTGTGAACTCGCTCATACAACAAAATACGTCGTCACCGCCGAAAAAAAACGGAGCTGTAAAACGGACCTCTGTGTGTACGAGGACTTAATATATATTTGAACAATAGCATTCTTCAGTGTCACCAAAAGTCACTCTATTTTAAAAAGGTAGGGGCCGAAGTATTTTTAGTACAACTACTGTTATAAATTAATTAATTTTGACATTGTTATCAATCAGTCAATTTTATTTGATAATAACTTCCCTAGGAAGTGAGTTTAGGATGTGGAAACAAACAATACATAGAGAATTGATTTGAAAATAAACTTTATCGGATACAATCAAATGCAAGCAGCCCAATCAAGGGCGCAGAGCAATTACTTATGTATGGGTTGATATATATTAGCTCTAATTATTGGGTGCACTCCTTGAAATCTATACTCCTATAGCCTATAATAATATTATAAAGAGGAAAACTTTGTTGTGAATAGGCTCAAAAATTACTGGTCTTATTTCAAAAATTCTTTCACCAGTTGAAAGCTGCTTTGGTCCTGAGTGACACAGGCAATAAGGTGGTGGGTGAGCGAGCAAAGCCGCTTGGAAAAGCTAGTGTATACTTTAACTGATTTCCAACAATTTTAACCCCAACAACATATGGCGTGGACCCATGTCTACACGGTGCGGCGCCGTGCCGCGCTACGGCGGCGGTGTCGTGTTCGTACGCATGTGGTACGCGTGTGGGTAACGCAATATCGCGTATGCCGTTGCTATGGACATGGGGCCATGCCAAGTATGCTTGATCGGCTCTATGAAGTGAGGACACCGCCACTGGCTTAGGCCCTAGGCTCCGCTATAGACACACACTGTGCGTCGGATAAAGCCGGATAGCTAGCTATAAGGATGAGCAGTAGTTGCCCAGTGAGAGCAGTGGTGGCCCAGTGGTATCGGTCCCGACTTACGAATTGTAGGTCGTGGGTTCGAACCCCCCAGGCATATTACTTTGTGTAATTTATTTCACTACCACTGCTCTCAAAACGGTGAAGGAAAACATTAGAGGAAACCGGCATGTCTTAGAACCAAAAAATTCGAAGACATGTGACATCTACCAACCCGCATTGAGCCTGCGTGGTGGATTATGGCTCACTCTCTCTCACAGAGAGGAGGCCTGTGTCCCAGCAGTAGCTGGTAGCAAGCCAGAGGGTCATGGCTATCCGAATGATCCGAGGATACCACACGATCGCCGACGAATCGGCCAACCTTCTTGCCGGATCGTTGCCCTGGGATCTGGAGGCGACTGCCCTCCTGCGCGTGTCCCAGCAGTGGGAACATTATTAGCTGATGATGATGAGATATAAGGAAATCGACTCTAGTAGATAATTCCACTCTTTAGCTGGCAGGGAATAAAATTCTAATACTTACCCTGGCTAGTTTGTCAGGAACTAGTTCGTCTAACTGCGGCGCTTCAGGGTCGCCTTGTTCCTGCTGCTGCCGCGCTTTGTGGTGCTGTTCCCGTTTCACCTGCACAATAACACCTCTTACATACAGATATTTATGTATGTAATACAAAAAGAATCACACTTTAATAAATATCATAATTATAATCTCTGGAAGTACAAGATTTATAGAGAAATCCAAAGTGTTTTTAATAACACAGAAAATAAATGTATGTTTATGTGCCTATAATCTCAACAAGTTGCCAACATTTAATACACTTCTTAAGAATGTATGAACACCCTTTTTTGAGTGGTAAAATCATCAAAATGATTCCGCCCAAGGTGGACCGGAAAGGACTGTCATTCTTACTGACTTAAACTCCACCCAATTCTTTCGGTTGCCCTTAACGTTCCAGTTCCACGGAATCTTGTAGACGCACCGTCTACCCGGAGCCTGGTCCTTTATCGGGCGGCGAGCTACCCATTACTCTTTTTTCCCTTTAACGAGAGCACATTGTGGTCCTCAATGTTAGCCTTATAGAAAAAGGCGCTTTTTATATCGTGGTAAAATCATCAAATGAGTCCTTCCACCCAGGGCAGGGCTGGAGGGACTGTCAGATCAGACTCGTACTGACTAAATCCACGGTGTCCTTCAATAGCCCTTTACGTTCCAGAGTCACGTTAATGCGACCGAAACAGGCACATTTAGGGCTCCCGCACACGGACCACAAAACGCCGCCACAAGCCACTCGCGCGATTCCGCACCCCTCTCTCTCTCTCTTACCTCAGTAATGCATTGGTTAAAAAAAGTAGCAGCCAACGACCACAAGTGTCGACTACCGGCCACAAGTGGCTGTCGCGCGCTTTAGTTGCCTCTGTAGCCACGTCCAACTTCTCGTGGCGGCGATTGTGGCTGTCGCGGGTGGCTCGTGTGCGGCGACACTTAGTTAAATTAACTTACCTGTACCTGTGCCTGTAATGCGCTTTCCTGTTCCGCTTTACGCTTCGCTTTCCTCTGTTTATTTCTAAGCTTCTTCAACTCCGATGGCGCCAAGTTTTCTGTTGACAATGATGAAAAACTATGCTTAATATCATGTTACCAGTTTCTAAGGAAAGTGTGGATGCGATTTGGCTAGAGGGCACCAGTCTCTTTGAAGCCATTCTTAAATGGTAAAGTGATCAAGGTTAGTACACACGGCTACACATCAAGCTATGCAAAACTAGTATAAGCTGACCGTTAAATGTGCAGAAGGATCATATAAAGCGAGACCAAGACAAACTGGTTTTGTATAGCTAGATGTGTAGCCGTGTGTACAAAGAGTATTAACTGTCGTGATGGCCTAAAATCGCTTATCTCATATTTGTTGTGAGCTAAAACCCGGACAAGTACCAATATGACTTTTTAATGCATTTTGATCTTTCTAAGTTTATCTTGGATACCACTGACTTCATAAATAGCTGCAAAAGTTCGAAGACATGTGATATCTACAAACCCGCACGTGTTACAAAGAGGCATGGTGTCCCACATAGTGGAAACATTATAGGCTGATTATGTTATGGAAGTTACACATTTAGGGTGCTCTCATATCTATCGACGCGGAATCGGCTTTTTCCGTCGCCCTTTCTCTTTCTGTCGCTTAGAACTGCCATTTGCTAGACCGAGACAGAAAGCATAATGCGATAGCACGCGGCGGAATCCTCGAGGCGGCCGCGTGCTATCGCATTGCACCCTTAACACTTTATACTAGACAAAATCAAGTCAAAGAAGAGATTTTTGTTTACTTAGAAGATGTAGTGAATTATATCTCTCCTTTTAATGAGGAGGTCCTGGATTCGAATCTGAAGTCAGACATGTGTCCAATGCCAAAAGACAGCTAAGAATGAAGAGATAACTACACTCACAATACCTTATTTAGAAGAGAAACATAAACGTTGTTGTCTATCTAAATGTTCACAGTTTCACATACTGTAATTACGCCCATTCAACATACAAAGGGCTGAATCAGTATCCAAAGAATTCTGGCCCAGCGAGCTGTCGAACAAGATCTACTGATAACAGATAAGGGGTCGGCGTGTCAGCTGCGCGTGAGTGAATGCAAGGGTCGCGGTCGTGCGCACGCGCATGCTACATGTCATGTTATGTGATACAAGTTATATCGACTACCTCGCCTAAAGCCAGTAGACTTGATTGATATCTAGTGGTCAAAAGCGCTTTTGTTGTATAAGAGTTCCTGAGTTCGATTCACAGGTGGCCTAAACCAGAGTAGTGCCAGTGAGGGAGAGAGACAGAGCTACATAAGTCGTCTAGCACCATCTCGTTTCCTCACTGAAACTTCTCTGGTTTTAAGATGTCATGTTAGGCCACCAAGTTGGGAAAAATGTTGTTGAGCTTTTCCATACGAAATTCCACAATAGCAGTAATTTAGACCTGGGTCTGTGCCTTGTTGATGGATGACAGTAGGCTCGCCCATTGTTGCATGGGCCTCAAACATTATCTCTGCCTAACCCGGCAAGGTTTACAGACGTGATGATATGTTTTTATATCTTGTGTTGTTATTTAGTTGTGTCGAGTAAGTAAAACATTGTAACTACAAAACTAAACAATACAGAAGAATTTTCAATTGTAGGATAAAGTTACAAAGAGGAATGACGCAAAAGGACTATTAGCTAGCTAACACTGGACCAATTTTAACACTGTTACCATGCTTATACACATACTCGTACATACATAAAATGTACGCCATTTTTAATAATATGCTAGTTATACTTAAAAACGTCTCCTGCTACGATTCTTATACAATGAATATTCCTTTCGCCTCATGTCCACACATTTGGTCATACAAACTCGCCAAATACTTCACACACAGTCGACCTTTCTGATGAACTTCACAAACAAGCTCAATGTAGATTAGTATGGAAAATCAAATAAAATAAAAGACAACATAACTAAGTACTACATCGTTACTTATAATTTAGGTGATTTATTTCACATTTAACAAAGCTAACAAACAACAATTTGTAATTCAGAACATAATCACATGACCTACTGAAATTTTGCAAATGTCATTGGATACACAATACAAATGTCATTTTAGCTATAGTTTTTGGTGGTAGGGCGGGATATTGTGCAGTATAAACACAATGGTGGTACAGCCGCTGACCATAGAGGCTTTATTGAGACAGTTTCGCAAGCATTGCCACATGCGCCGGCGCACGCCGTATGAACTAGCGCGCCCACAATTACAGGGTTGTCATAATTTTTATCTACTATATAAAAATAAGTCGGGTTTTCCTTCCTGACGATATAACTCCAAGAAAAATAAACAAAAAATAATTCCAGAACGCACGAACCGATTTCCACGGTTTTGCATTCGTTGGAAAGGTCTCGGGCTCCGTGAGGTTTGTAGCAAAGACGACGAAGCCATCTGTTGGCGAAACCGAGTTCGCCAGGTTTGCTAACACCGTATAAGAAACCCCAAAGCAGTCACTGTATGCCTAGCAACTAACTGCTTAACCACTACCACCGACAGACGCAGTCGACACTGACTGCTTAAGCAGTACATGCATGTATGGCCGGCCATACTTTCTTTTCTACCGACTTCAAAAACCACCACAAAAAAGTATAAAATAACTTTTCTTTTGGAAATCCGTGTCTTTTTATTAATTTCATTTACTTTCTGCCACCGACTTCCGAAAGAAAAGGTTATAATGAATGCCAAAACAGATCGGTTTTGAAGAAAGAATACTGAACTCGGATATTCGACTTCTAAACAACCTAAATTTGACATATAACAATGCAGTCAACCCTACAATGGATTGTCAGCTAAACCATGGTGATTACGTATCGATTGGTGGGCTCAACGGTACTGGCTCGTGGCTAACCAATATTGCCACACAAAACTTATCCATAATTATGTGCAAATAATCCACGATTATACGGTAATATAGGCACGTTGAGAACATCAATTAAATATCTAATCAGTCCGTTAGGTAGATTTTATACATAAATGGACACGAATTTTTTTTTGTAAAAACAATAATTATTTACAAAGATTAAAAGCATTCAAATGCGTGCCAATTCGCCAATTTTGGTTTGAAAGAAACAAAAGAAAAAAAAAATACAGGTTAAATATTTTTATTTTTTTATTGTCTAACTCTGACGGGCTAATTATAAAAATTGTGACTATAGTCAAGACATGTTTGTTGCTAAGATCGACATACACATTTTGTGACTTAATAGAGCGAGAGCCTGTGAACCCCAGACCTACGTCATTTTATAAAGGCTGAAAGTTTGTCAGCGGATACTTCCAACACTGGTAAGAACGATGGACCATTATGGAGTTTGGGTAATAGTGGCTTTGGCAGGTAAACGGTACTGAAGGTGCGTAAAATGTAAGTTAACTTACGTCATAGTATAAAAGCTGATTTTTATATATAATACTCGGGTAGTAAGTAGATGATGTTTCCTCAGCAGCCAGACACTTATCATGGTGGCAACCCCTTGCCAGACACCCTTAATGTTCAAGAAATTATATAAGTTTACTTACGTCATAGTATAAAAGCTGATTTTTATATATAATACTCGGGTAGTAAGTAGATGATGTTTCCTCAGCAGCCAGACACTTATCATGGTGGCAACCCCTTGCCAGACACCATTAAAGTTCACGAAATTATAATTTAACTTACGTCATAGTATAAAAGCTGATTTTTATATATAATACTCGGGTAGTAAGTAGATGATGTTTCCTCAGCAGCCAGACACTTATCATGGTGGCAACCCCTTGCCAGACACCCTTAATGTTCAAGAAATTATATAAGTTTACTTACGTCATAGTATAAAAGCTGATTTTTATATATAATACTCGGGTAGTAAGTAGATGATGTTTCCTCAGCAGCCAGACACTTATCATAGTGGCAACCCCTTGCCAGACACCCTTAATGTTCAAGAAATTATATAAGTTTACTTACGTCATAGTATAAAAGCTGATTTTTATATATAATACTCGGGTAGTAAGTAGATGATGTTTCCTCAGCAGCCAGACACTTATCATGGTGGCAACCCCTTGCCAGACACCATTAAAGTTCACGAAATTTTGATTTTACCTACGTTATAGTATAAAAGCTGATTTTTATATATAAAAGTAGTAATTAGATGATATTTCCTCATTAGCCAGACACTTAACATAGTGGAAACCCCTTACCAGACATCATTAAAGTTCACAAAATTATAATTTTACTTATGTTATAGTATAAAAGCTGATTTTTGAAGTGAAAACTTCTTTAGCGGCGTTGTACACTTTTTCTGTAATGGGTAAAAAATTTAAAACTCGCGTCAGGGTCACGTGACCCTGATCGAAAATGAGTAAGACGTCATTCAAATTAAAAATAAAACATAGTAACAAAAAAGTTTTCACTTCTACCGGCACTCCTGGAGTGCAACCTTTTTTTTTTATATATATTACTTGGGTAGGTATCAAATAGATGATGATTTCTCATTAGCCAGACACTTAACATAGTGGCAACCCCTTGCCAGACATCACTTAAGTTCACGAAATTATGATTTTACCTACGTTATAGTATAAGGGATCGTCCACACCAAAAGTATTGTCCGCCGCCGACTGTGAGCACGCGTTACGCAGTTTATTGTTTTTCAATATATATTTAACTTCTTGTTCACACCGAACCGACTATACAAACAGTGAGTATATTCACAGTCGGCGGCGGACAATACGTTTGGTGTGGACGATCCCTAAAAGCTGATTTTTATAAATAAAAGTACATTTAGATGATGTTTCCTCATTAGCCAGACACTTATCATAGTGGCAACCCCTTGCCAGACACCATTAAAGTTCACGAAATTATAATTGTACTTACGTTATAGTGTAAAAGCTGATTTTTATATCTAAAAGTAATAATTAGATGATGTTTCCTCATTAGGCAGACACTTAACATAGTGGCAACCCCTTGCCAGACACCATTAAAGTTCACGAAATTATAGTTAAGTGTCTGGCTAATGAGGAATCATCATCCACTTACTACCCGAGTATTATGTATAAAAATCAGCTTTTATACTATAACGTAAGTACAATTATAATTTCGTGAACTTTAATGGTGTCTGGCAAGGGGTTGCCACTATGTTAAGTGTCTGGCTAATGAGGAATCATCATCCACTTACTACCCGAGTATTATGTATAAAAATCAGCTTTTATACTATAACGTAAGTAAAATTATAATTTCGTGAACTTTAATGATGTCTGGTAAGGGGTTGCCACTATGTTAAGTGTCTGGCTAATGAGGAAATATCATCTAATTACTACTTTTAAATATAAAAATCAGCTTTTATACTATAACGTAGGTAAAATTATAATTTCGTGAACTTTAATGGTGTCTGGCAAGGGGTTGCCACCATGATAAGTGTCTGGCTGCTGAGGAAACATCATCTACTTACTACCCGAGTATTATATATAAAAATCAGCTTTTATACTATGACGTAAGTAAACTTATATAATTTCTTGAACATTAAGGGTGTCTGGCAAGGGGTTGCCACCATCATAAGTGTCTGGCTGCTGTGGAAACATCATCTACTTACTACCCGAGTATTATATATAAAAATCAGCTTTTATACTATGACGTAAGTAAACTTATATAATTTCTTAAACATTAAGGGTGTCTGGCAAGGGGTTGCCACCATGATAAGTGTCTGGCTGCTGAGGAAACATCATCTACTTACTACCCGAGTATTATATACAGTGTGTCCGGGCACGAATTAGCGATATTTAAAGGGGATATTCTAGGCTCATTTTCATCGACAAAAATGCTTTAAAAAAAATTCTTACTCCAAAACTTCGCGAATGGCAGCCATTTTAATTTTTTGATCTGTGTGTACAATAAAATGCAAATATCTTTGAATCCAAGAGACCTACACTCATGCAAATAACTTTATTGCAAAGTTAAATGTTGAGGCTTATCAAAAACATACGATTTTTTTTTAATAATATGTAAAAGTAACCAAAAAACATGGGCAAACACGAAATTGTACACAAAAATTACTGAATAATTTCACATTTTTAACTCTAGCTCGATAAGTACCCCTGAATTTTGCTAGGGTTTTTGCATTAAATTAAAAGTATTTGAGTCAGGCTATAAAATGATGGCAAAATTATCACTCTACATTAAGTATCTTAGGAGTTATTCTCACTTGAACATCACCCTTCCTTTGCGCATGTACCCCAATATTCCAGGTGTCGCATTCTTTGGGTGAGCTAAATCGTTCCAACGAATATTTATGAGCTGGCATTATTGACCACCACGTAAATGATCCCCAAGTAACCATTCTTAAACTGAAATAGTACAGTTTCTTGGATTTATTGCTGCGGGGCGAGACGGAAGGGTGATGATCAATTGAGAATAACTCCTAACATACTTAACGTAGAGTGATAATTTTGATATCATTTTATAGCCTGACTCAAACACTTTTAAATTAATGCAAAAACCCTGACAAAATTCAGGGGTTCTCATCGAGCTAGAGTTAAAAATGTGAAATTATTCAGTAATTTTTGTGTACAATTTCATGTTTGCCCATGTTTTTTGGCTTTTTTACATGTTATTTAGAAAGCTTTCGTAAGTTTTTGATAAGCCTCAACATTTAACTTTACAGTAAAGTCATTTGCATGAATCTAGGTCTCTTAGATTCAAAGATATTTGCATTTTATTGTACATATCCCAGTTCGACAGATCAAAAAATTGAAATGGCTGCCATTCGCGAAGTTTTGGAGTAAGAATTTTTTTTAAAGCATTTTTGTCGATGAAAATGAGCCTAGAATATCCTCTTCAAATATCGCTAACTCGTGCCCGGACACACTGTATAAAAATCAGCTTTTATACTATGACGTAAGTTAAATTATAATTTCGTGAACTTTAATGGTGTCTGGCAAGGGGTTGCCACCATGATAAGTGTCTGGCTGCTGAGGAAACATCATCTACTTACTACCCGAGTATTATATATAAAAATCAGCTTTTATACTATGACGTAAGTAAACTTATATAATTTCTTGAACATTAAGGGTGTCTGGCAAGGGGTTGCCACCATGATAAGTGTCTGGCTGCTGAGGAAACATCATCTACTTACTACCCGAGTATTATATATAAAAATCAGCTTTTATACTATGACGTAAGTTAACTTACATTTTACGCACCTTCAGTACCGTTTACCTGCCAAAGCCACCATAACCCAAACTCCATAATTGGTCCATCGTCTTACCACTGTTGGGAGCATCCGCTGACAAACTTTCAGCCTTTATAAAATGACGTAGGTCTGGGGTTCACGGGCTCTTGGGCTATAAGGAGACCGAAAGAATGTCGCTACTGTAGCCAAGTGATTCCTGAATGATTTTTCACAGAAGACAAAATGTAAGACGGGAGAGAAAATGCCGTTTTCTACAGACAGAAGAAACAAACGTGCTAACAAACATACGCATAATTGGGTGTATATTACAAGAAATGCGACAGTGTCACTTCACTACATCGTCTGCATACGTTGACCAATATCCCAGCATCAGTTTTTGCAAGTCTTTTTCGCTTCCGTCCGCTACGATCATAAGTACAGTCAGGAACAGCGATATGTAAACATTTTTTTTTCTATCCTGTGATGTCCTAATGCTGGAGAAAGGCCTTCCGTGAGTCCTTGTTCTCTTGTTCCGTGCCATTCCTAACCAACCCTTCTCACGATTTACGTCGAAGGTCGCCCGCAACTTTTTCTGGGCCAGCCGCAGCGGTGCTGTCCACCCCAGACAAAGTTATAAGTTTCGCTTAAATGAGTTCTTCAATGGGAGGACTATTAATAACAGTCGGTCTATAGTGCCTTATGTATAATCGTTCCAGAAAACCAGTGTTTATTAGGCAGACCCTAAAGGCCATTATACAGAGACGCGATATGACGCGATGAGACTCAACAGGAACTGGATACGATACTGGAAGTGTCTATCCTATCGTGTAGTAAATAAAGATAGATTTTGAGTCGCTCTATTACAATGTGCGCGCAGCGTCACGTCTTGGTATAAATTGACCCTTAATAATCACGTTCAATACATATTATGGGCAAATCAGTTGAAGAAAGTAGTGACTTTTTTCTTCTGTATTGACTTCAATTTTATGTTGACACGTAACAATTATTTTGAAACTCATAACTATAATGAAATAGGTTTTTCTTAGAACTATAATATACGCAAAAATCGCAAGTCAATACATATTGGTCGCGGGACTAAAGAATTACCGTGACCCCGGAACATAAAAGAGCTATTGAAGGACACCGTGGATTTTAGTCAGTACAAGTCTGACAGTCTCTTCCACGCAGGGTCTTCCGCCCTGGGTTGGGAGGACTCATTTGATGTTATCACCAACCTAGAAAAAAAAGGCAATGCATATTGGACCTCCTGATTGTACGTAAGCATAAAGCAGTCACAGTAAGTAACGGTTGTGTTGCGATCATGGTATCCGGCGCACCTTGCCACATTCCCCAGCATTGCGGGTCTTTCTGGACAGGCAGAACGAGCTACAGCGCCGTTTGACGTGACAAGCTAGAAATTACTATGAAATAGATCAAATTATACTGGTTTAACGAGCCTAGTGTAGAAATATCAATAATAAATTACCTACGACACAAGAGAAATTACTTGTGAGGGACAACGTGTTAAAAAAAAATGTATTATAACCACTAATCAATTTGATATACTTTTTATGAGTTGGCAACATGCGTTTCTCCATAGATTTTGAAGTTTTGCTATAGCAGAACTTTAAAATTGTACATTAACACTTTTTTAACACTTCACAGTTAATTGGGTTTTCGCGCCTAAAATAAACTGTGCTTTTAGAGAAATTCCGTCGTACCACAAAAACTTTTAAACATCTGTTGAAAACTTGTCTAAAAAATGTCAGATTATGACTTTGAAATAAGGTCCGTTTTGCAGTCACACTTTTTTTAGACAAGTGTTCAACAGATGTTTAAATTTTTGTAGTAAGGCCGATTGTGTTTTGGAATAGTTGGTCAGTTGAATCAAATACGCAATTGAGAACAGCTATAACTGAAACTTCCTAATAAAAAACTGTGTGAGTATGGATATCCATCCAAACATGGGTACATATTTGAATATCGAAGATTAAAATATCTACGCTTAAAATATCGATGTTCAGAATATCGAAAATTAAAATATCGATTGTAACAAAATATCGAAAAATGTCACATCTACGCTTAAAACGTCGAAGATTAAAATGTCGACTGAATTAAATGTCGAATGATTCAAAATATCGAAAGACGTTATGTCGAAATTCAAAATATCAACGTTTAATACATCGCAGTTCATAATATCTAATTTCATAATATCTACGTTAAAAATACCTACTCGTTGAAATATCCACCTACCAAAGTAAGTCGACGGAGCCCCGCTTCGCGGGGCTCCTATTTCTGTTTGCAAGGTTTAAAGTAACCTAACACGAAGAGGATGGCGGGATCTTGCAGACCCCGCCATCCTCTTCGAACCTAACCTGTCCGAGTCGGGGTGCCCCAAGTCCCGAGCTCGCTTCGCTCGCTCTTGCGTCCTTACTCAAATTACTGATTACTACCCAACAAGGTAGCTGGACGGACTTCGGATGCAAGAGCGAGCGAAGCGAGCTCGGAACTTGCGGCACCCCGACTCGGATAGGTTAGGTTCGAAGAGGATGGCGGGGTCTGCAAGACCCCGCCATCCTCTTCGTGTTAGGTTACTTTAAACCTTGCAAACAGAAATAGGAGCCCCGCGAAGCGGGGCTCCGTCGACTTACCTTGTTAGGTTCGATATTTCGGACATTCGATAATCTATACTTCGATATTTAGATCTTTCGATGTAACTTTTGTAGATATTTAGATTTTCGATTTAATGGACGTAGATCATTTAATCATTCGATATTTTAAACTTTCGATATTTTAACTTTCGATTTTATGGTCATTCGATATTTTAATTTTCGATATTTTGAACATCGATATTTTAAGCGTAGATATTTTAATCTTCGATATTCAAATATGTACCCTCCAAACATCCATTGGTTGCTCTGAAAATACTTTAATAAAGCGATCGAAGCCCTGGGCTAGAGTTAGTATAAGTTTTATCGAGTCAGTAGTCATTCAGAGTGTATAAGTTATGGAGGGCACAAACGTGACGGGTTATCCAACTGTACTTTTTGATTGTATCATTATTATTCGTTAAACATAGATTCCTACGTTACCTGACTTCCCAAAGAATTGAAATAATATATGGATTGTAAGCATTAAAAAACATGAACAAAAAAATTGTATGCCCCTTTCTTTTTCAATATCAAAGTGGGTATAGATAATGATAAGGCAAGGTGACGTTTCGGGGGTAATTTATTTTATTTTGGAATTACGGTAAATATCAGGAAAACATAGAGTAACACTACACAGGTTTTTTTTTTAATATTCTGTATTTACCAAACACTTTTTGCCCTTCGTATAGACATAAGGTTTTTTCTTACACTTCTCGTGAACCCACGCGTCCCCGTAACTTTCTTTTTTCATAAAAATGTAATCCTTTACAAAAGATAAGCCGACCAGCCCACGTAAAGATCGCGACACACCGACGATAGACACTCTTGTGTCTATTTACGTAAGCATATTGTGCCTTAATACGTCTAGGACACGTCGCACACAAATTACTGCTCTAATTCACTGCAGGTTTCGTAAAAGTAATGAAACAGCGGCCGTGGGCCGAGCGACGAGGTCGGGGAGGTCATTTCTATAATTAAAATCTAACATTTTGTAGACACAGGTATTTGTGAATGCCTGTAAAGTATGGGGGGTTAGGTTACAAATTAGAAAGCTTTAGTAAATAAAACCGAAGTATAGGATTTCAATTAAGCACCTATGGCAAGTTTTAAAGCAGTGGTGGTAGTTGAGCAGTGGTATCGGCCTAGACTTACGAGTTGTAGGTCATATGTTCGAACCCAGCCAGGTGCATTACTTTGTTTAATTTGTTTCTTAACCGCTGCTCTCAAAACGGTGAAAGAAAAAAAACCTCGTGAGAAAACCGGCATGTCCTAGAACCAAAAAATCGAAGTCATTTTACATCTACCAACCCGCACTTGGCCCACGTGGTGGATTATGGCCCACTCAGTCTCACAGAGAGAAGGCCTGTGTCCCAGCAGTGAGAACATTTATAGGATTATGTTGAAGTTTTAAAGTTACCGAACGGAATATTCCTCCTGAACCAAAGAAAGAAAAGAAAACAGATTCTTGTGATCCTTTTTACCACTGTGTCAGGTCGGCTTGCAGTCGGACTGGTGAATATCAGTACCTATTTGACGTAGAGCGACTGTCTATCTGACCTCCACAACCCAGAACTGGTTAACACGAATACCCCTTGCTTGGGTAAAGTGGTTGTCAGACTTTCGAGTTTTTCACTGTGATTGACTATTGAGCAACTGCCAAATATCTAAATTCGACAGCCGAGACCAACGGATTTACTTGGTTACCCATACACGGATGAAACTCGTTATAAATGATCATCCATCCAAGACCAACCTCGGCAAGCCGTACTTAACCATCAAAGAGATTTAAAAGAACCTATAGAGCGGGCATTGGGAAAATTGTCATACAAAATTGTTGATGCCGTGCGTAGCAGCTAGCGTTGCATAGCAACGCGACTACTAGACTGAGCGACTTTTTACCTAGTGGTAAAAAGTTTTGGTTCACAACTTCCTTCGTGATGTCCCGTCTATTGCTATTGCTATAGTTTAATGTCTTTGTTAACCATGAAGATCAACCGGTGCGACTGTTATTAAATAACCACTTGTGACTGCTACAAGTTAGATTTTTTTAAGACTTTTTGGTCAGTATTTTAAAACTAGGTTCCTTTAAAAGGTAATTAAGTAGGCAATTTCTGTTACAGTTAACAATATCGCAATAGCTACAAATTATCAAAGCAGCCCTGACGCAGGGCTCATGTCGCAACGACCGGACTTGTTCGTGCGACGGGCGTGCGCCCGCGCAGCCGGTTGGCTTCACAAACTGGAGCACCATTTGTAATGTCGAACTCGGCTGTTTTAAATTATTTTAATGTTTTAATTCTCACGCGTGTCGTATTTTTATCTGATGCTTTTAAACTACTGTTGTAGTGCAGGGTTTCTTATTTTTAGGAGTGAGTGGAATGAAATGAGTTTTAACGTACGTTGGCGTTGGGGAACTAGGTTTAGATTATTCATGTTCTAATTAATGTTCAAGTCTTGAATCAAACCACTTTTATATTACTTTTTTAATTGATTTTACGTAATGAAATACATTAAAAACAAAAAGGACGGGGCGTCCCAGCTTCGTTCTTAAAAATAGGTATCTCATAATATTTTTTGGTAAAAGTAGCACTCAAAAGAAGTACTTAAAACTTTACAGATAAATTGTTAGAACCGACATTTAAAATATTTTTCATGGGATGTAAGAATTATTTGTTAAAAATTACGTATAATTATCAAGATACTTAATATCATTTCGAATACGAACCCTGTCATTAACCTAACGACCCACCCTAACTTCATACACTTTCAAAAATATTCATATAAAAATATAATAAGTAATTTATGTAACAAAAGTAATAAAGAAATGTAATAAGTGTTAAACACATCGACATAAGACATTAAATAAACGATTGTATTTTAAAAGATGAAATAACATGTGTAACTGAAATGAGTTCAATGGCAGATCATCAGTCATCAGTTTAGCACCTGTCAAAATTCACCTGCTCGATTTTGAACATGATCATCATTAGTCACTCTTCTGTTATTAGGTAACAGAATAACCTCAATTATTGAAATCATACTCGTTATTCATCAAATAAAATAATAGTCAAAGCCTTTATTAACAATCTATAAAATGTAACCGACTTCAAAAAAACGTTCAAAATAACCTACAAAAAACTTTTCTTTCGAAAGTCGCTGACTTTATTTTTTATTTCATTGACTTTTTGTCACCGACTTTCGAAAGAAGAGTTTTTTGTAGGTTATTTTGAACGTTTTTTTTAATTCAAATCGGTTGTTACACGACAGAATTATGCCCGAACAAACATAAAAACAAAAAAAAATACAAACATCCGAATTGAGAACCTCTTCCTTTTGGAAGTCGGTTAAAAATACTTTTTAACACTTTGAAATATTGACTAAAATATTGTCATTAAAAACAATAAGATTAATGGCATTTAGTCGCACGCGCATGTTTGGCTTGTGAAAGCGACCACCTGACTCCGAAGTCCGAACAATGCGGGGAACTTTTGTTACCTATTAGTTTTGTAAACTTGATTTAGATATTATTTGGGTGATTATTTTATTTTGCAACCAGAAGCTGTGCGGCTCAGAACTTGAACTTTAAGGCGTTTATTTTCAACAAACAACAAATACGAGTAGGTTCTACAAAAAAAAATATGTTCACGAGCTACCAGAAAATTTAATAAATTGTAAACTCTGGAACTTAAAGCAGTATAAACTAAAATAAGCTGGAACGAATAATGAAATAAACTGAACACCAATAAAATAACATATATTTATAATGCTATGATATTTTATTGGTGGATGCCTAATTTTGTTATTTATTATCAAGACATCTAAATTGGCGCCAAGCCGCCATATTTGGTGACCACAAATGACCAGCAGCTTTTTGATAGCATTTTAACTATTGTTGATTCGAAATAAATGTTAAAACTTCCTTAGAAATTGGTATGAAGACAAGTTGGTCTTTATACTAAAGTCGTAAATTCATATTTAAGGCAAATAGGTATTTAGTTTTATTGTTTTCTAACAACAAATTTTATGGCGGACAAGGAAACCGAAGTGATAAACTTATAAACGTGGTTTGGTCACAGAATACATAATAGGTTTGGTTTTGGCGAGATATCTTTTTATTACTACAATCTGTGGTTTTAGCTTTGACTTTTTATCTATTGAACCTACGAGTATTAATATTATTTTTTCCGAGATACTTTAATCTTAAGTTATAGGTATACTAGGGTTTGCTCTCTTGAAGCAGCCGAAGCAAAACTTGTATCAAGTAACAATCGATCAATTTTTTATGCCTGAGTTATTGGCTTTCAAATGAAAGCAATTAGTATCTATTAAATAAAGGTAGCCAGCAGGGTGCCAAATCAGCATATTTGTATTTACAACACACTGTAGCGATTTATAAAATACTTGATCACATTTCTCGCTAATACTCGTCTGGCGGCAAAAATAAATAGTCTAGTTACGCGCAGCATGTAATAGCCAAGTAATTTTCTCACCAGAAAGACCTTTAAATGTACAAATTATCATTACAAACACACTTGGCGACTTAGTAGTAAATGCACCTGTCACGATCATAGGATTTTTTCTACAAAAAGTAAAATGGTTGTTGATAAAGTTGCTGTTTACCAATAAAACCTGTTATGTTGATATCATTTTTGGGCAGTGGTGGCCCAGTGGTATCGGTCCCGACCTACGAGTTGTTGGTCGTGGGTTAGAACCCCGCCAGGCGCATTACTTTGTGTAATTTATTTCATCACCACTGCTCTCAAAGCGGTGAAGGAAAACATCGTGAGGAAACCGGTCTTAAAACCAAAAATTCGAAGACATGTGACATCCCCAATCCGCACTGGGTCCGCGTGGTGGATTATGGCCCACTCCCTCTCGTAGAGAGGAGGCCTGTGTCCCAGCAGTGGGAACATTATAGGCTGATGATGATGATGATGTTGATATCAACTACGAATTTTATACACAACTTATGTCAATTTCACACTTAAGAGCACTGCACCGGATCGGTGCTTAACCCTGCAAAGATTTATAGAAATTGAGGCTCTTTTGATCCAATGCAATACTTACAACAGTCCGTTGACCATAAAGCTCTCAGTATCCAGAAGCTATCTACAAAACCTGGTTTACACAAAAGTAATGCGACACCATGCACATAAAATCACAGTGGACATGGAGGTGGCATTGAGAAACACACGGAAACCTCGTGACAAATTCACCTATATAATTGCAACTTGCAATAAGCTGTCGAGTGCCGAGGTGAGCCGGTCGTGCATCCGTATCCGATATCATACATAATATTTATGTAAACGTTAATTGAAGGATTTCCATGGTCTCCAAGTTTAATAAATGGTTGAGTAATAATACTGTTTGATATTGTTTACAATATTATACTCAATTGAAGTTAATGTTAGATAGTATCAGTTCTAGGGCGACCGAGCTTTGTTTTTATAACAAGAATGTAATGTTGATAATGTCGCACAGCGCCATCTCACAGAATATTTCGAAAACTGTGAGTAGGTACTACAAAAAATTACGAGATGGCGAAGAATAGCTTTATGAAAAATTGTTATCGTTTTTAATTGTGTAAAATTTAGTTTCCAAGAAAACCAACTTGGTCGACTTCAGAGGCGTTATCGAGAAGGACTAATAAGTTCACTAAACAAACATCAATTGCAAAGTTTTGACAAAAGATGGCGTTATTTCTAAGGACTGACATAAAATATTAGACATGTATAACTGCATGGTCTCGGACGATGAAAGACAGATTGCTTTCATTTGGAAAGCAGCTCAAGACTCATTGAAAACTAACCGGATCAATATTTTTATCTTATAAACTTGAATTCCATAGAAAGGAAACCTAACACATATGGCTTGTCTAAGTTACTTTCATTTAAGTGACATTCTTGTGTCATAAAAAGAAATAATGCTGATCCTATCACAAACATTTAGGAACATGATTTATTTCATCATTGATCAATGTCATTGACGTATTTTTATCATTCTAGGTTTTGTCAGAGACTTTGATATTTAAGCTATATGCATAAATCCGGGATAAATAAACTATCTGTGAGCTTTCTCAAAGAGTAAGATAAGATCATAAAGAAGTCATTTACCAATTTCTTAGCTTATTTTTTTTAAGTAAACCAATATTGGAATAGCCAGACGGCTTTTTTTTTTAACGTGGTAAAATCACCAAATAATGGAGTCCTCACACCCCGGGTAGGGCGGGAGGGACTGTCAGACTTTTGCTGACTAAAATCCATGGTGTCCTTCAGTAGCCCTTTATGTTCCGGGATCACGGTAAGGAAATAATCCCGCGACCCCGGCAGGCAAGCCAGAGGGCTAAATTCTACTTCAACTTTTACAAAAAGCATGTATAAAATGCTTATTCCAAAATAAGAGGTAGATAACACAACCATTAAACAATGGGAAATCAATTTAAAAAGAGAATAGACATTTTAAAAATTCCTTAGATAACCTTTATATGTAAATACTAATTTAATTAAATCATCTCAAGTTATCAGTTGTCCCAGTGGCACCGCGGTATGATACGTGATGTAATAATTCACTACTACTCATCGTAAACAACACATTTTGCGGTCATTGTATTCAAATAATAATAATAATAATATTCTACAACTATCACACAACACCATCTAGTCCCAAGCTAAGCAGAGCTTGTGTTATGGGTACTAGGCAACTGATAAACATACTTATAATAATATATTTCTAAATACATACGTATTATAGATAAATTACACCCAGACACAGAACAAATGATCGTGCTCATCACACAAACATTTGTCCTGGGTGGGAATCGAACCCACGACCTCCGGCATAGCAGCCAGGGTCACTAACCACTAGACCAACAGGCCAGTCATTATAAGTTCAAATATAAGTTATTCGTGTCATATGACGCTAGTCAGGTCGCCAGGACTGCATTTCTTGGTTTAGGGAAAATTCCAGAAGTATTGAGCAAGCTTTCAGCGTGCCTCAAGCATTTTCGCAAAAATGTACGGAGCTCTCAAACTATTTGGTTCGACTATCATTTGCAGATCTTTGACAGTCTGCAGAAGTTCCCAAAAGTCTGACAAACACTATCACCAAGGCATATGACTGGCCTGTTGGTCTAGTGGTTAGTGACCCTGACTGCTATGCCGGAGGTCGTGGGTTCGATTCCCAACCAGGACAAATATTTGTGTGATGAGCACGATCATTTGTTCTGTGTCTGGGTGTAATTTATCTATAATATGTATGTATTTAAAATATATATAAGTATATTTATCAGTTGTCTAGTACCCATAACACAAGCTCTGCTAAGCTTGGGACTAGATGGCGTTGTGTAATAGTTGTGGAATATTATATTAATTAAGGCGCATCATCTTACGCAGTTACTGCGTTTTGAAGGTGTGATATGGAGTCGCTCGATGTAAAATACTGATATTCGTTTGGAAAGAAAAGAAAATGGCCTATTGCTATCAACGGTTCAGAAATCCAGACTCTGCGGGCTAGTAATGCCAAAATCCTAATGGACTTTTTTGTTGTGCGGGTATCGATCTCATATTCGGCAGTAATAACCAGCGTATAAAATTCTCACAGCTGGGAAACCTCATGAATGACAGAAGGCCATCGCCAAGGGCATTGTTCTCATGTCAGAGATAAAGATAAAAGATCTCATGGTGCCTTTGTTTGACAGCTATTCTATCATGAATAGCGGCATGGTTGACTTCGAACTGCTCCTTCTCACAGAGAGAAAACCCTATTAGTATGTCATAGCAGTAAATACTTGAGAACAGTGGTGGCCCAGTGCTATAGACCCCGACACAAACCCAGTCAGGCGCATTACTTTGTGTTCTTTATTTAATGACACAAAATGGTGAAGGAAAACATCGTGAAGACACCATCAAGTCCTAGAATTTTGTACTTAGTACGCGTGGTGGTTAGAGCTCATTTCCTTTTATAGATAGGAGGCTTGTGTCCCAGCAGGAACATCATAAGCTGATAATGAGTAAAGATTTATTATGATGAAAGACTTCAAGCAACTTAGGAAAAGTCTCATTCACACAAGGATTTAGCATTACCCAACTATATTGGGAACTTGCTTCCAGTCGAAACAGACACGGGGTGCTAAGACAGGAAACCTCCACGTGCGCCCGTGGACTGGAGTTTCCTCTTAGATACGTCCGGGGGGAAGACCAGTTTTTCGGGCCGGTGCACCCTGGGATGCGGGCAAAAACTCTTCCTTAGGCACTGTGTGCCTAAGGGGTCTCTTTGCCCGTATGCGAATAGCCTGTTGTGTGGACGGTCCAACGCGTGTCCCTCTGCTCAGCAGAGGGCACAGCGGCGGAGCGGGCTTGCGGACGGTGAGTGATGGGTAGCTCGCCATCCGACCAGGGACCAAGCCCGGGTCGGTGGCGCGTCGTGTTTCGCGCCAAATGCCTGCTGGGGTCGCGGGTTTTTTCTTAACCTTGGATACCGTGGCCCCGGAACGCAAAGGACATCCGAAGGAACACGGGTGGATTCTAGTCAGTAAGAGTCTGACAGTCCCTTCCGCCCACCCACTGACTAAGACTCATTTAATGATTCTACCACCTTAAAAAAAAATTACAAAACAGACAGCAAAATATCAGTATTTAAAAAGGTACGAAGTAAAATCGCCATGACAGATAGTCACCCATCTCTAAACCAACTTCCATCAGTAAACCAACTTCGGAAAGCGCAAACTAACCTAGTTCGACCTGTGCGACTGTTACTATGGCCAGAAACTCCTCATTTACACAAGGATATGCAAAATAAAAGCTACTAATGTAAGCATTGTAAGTTATAAACGATTGACTTCAGTTTTCCTGTTGGCTTCGTTCCAAAATGAACGACGATACTAAATTGAAAGAGTCGGTTCTAAGAACGGGAATTGAATTGCCTCTATCAATCGCTTTCAATTGAGGCTAGTGGTTATCCACTCAAAGGAGTTGAGGTTAATTTATTTTTCTAATGATTTAATGGTTTTCATGGACATGCGATGCAAGATCAAACTATTTTAAGTACTTATGACCACCATTCGAATATATAGTCCAACTACATACAAAAGCAAGATGAAGAGAGAAACTCAAAATCATTTGATCGTTTATAGATCACGGCTTTAAGACCTACTTTTGTTTGTCTACAATAAGGTGCTATCCGCTTTGTTTAAACGGTAACCATAAAACTAGTTCAAATTCAGAACAAGCTACTCTATTTGGTATTCCCAAGTGCATACACTTGAAATTACCCAAAAATATGGCGATTTATGAACTGGCAAAACAACTTGAAGAGGTAAATGCTAAGATGTGTGATATAACTGTAGAATAAGTAAAATGTCGCAAACTGCAAATGTAGTCGAGATCAGTGTAAGACGATAGATCAGAATTTATGCGTTAACAAAATGTAAAATTTAGTCAAATCAGAACTAATATAAAGTTATGATGCAATCGCAGTATCAACTCAACCGCGCGTGATTTAGCTAATGCTGCGCGTACGCACGGCAGCCATTGCTTACAGATAACTGTGAGAAAATATGTAACAGTTTATACTATACGACGGAATCCTTATCCATTGAAGTTATATAATTATTATGTAAACTTTGTAGATCTCATTCTGGTACAGATTGTGTTAGGCTCTTTGTATAATAATTATTATTACTATAGCAGCCTGCCCCGACTACGCACGATCATTCGACGATGAAATTTTTGGTCTGTTATTATCACTTTTGTTGTTTACTCTGCAAGCCGTTTGTGTGGCTTCAAATCTTACATTTAGTAACAAATTCCTATACAAATTAATAATACCACCAAGAAATTTAAAAAATTGGCCACGTTTTCCAAAATAAAACATACATGGCGTCAATTTTATTTCTGACTAGCTGACCCGGCGAACTCCGTACCGCCTGAGAAACGATTTAAAAAAAACCTTTTAAACCTTCCCTGGACTTTCCAAAATAATTCAAAACCAAAATCAGCTCAATCGGCCCAGCCGTTCTCGAGTTTTAATCAGACTAACGAACAACAATTCATTTTTATTTATATGTGTAGATGTGTAGATAGATATTTCTGATTAAGCAGCATTTGTATTACAAGTTTGTGTAGGTATTAAGTCGGCAGCTGAATGTATCTAGCCGGTAACTTACTGGCAATTTCTATCTAGATTTCCTTAAATAAGTACATATAATTGTGGGAATTTACACTTGCAAATGTAAATCTATAACAGGTTCTATTGAAACTGGAGTTGCAAGCGGTCCAGTTTTTGGTTTAAGCGACTATTTGAGCCATAAACTGGCCATTGTTGGTGTTCCGCGTCGAGTCGACAGTACTTAATATCGGCCTACTAAACGAAATATAAATCAGATAAAGCTTGTATTGCACTTGCGCAGGCGCAAATAACTTTTTGGTTGGTACAAGAATTATGTAGAGCTTTGTGTGGTACCAATATCTAAACCGAGTATGACCATTGGAAATAATAAATTCTTAACTTGTTTTCTTTATCTTACAGCAAATATTTTTAGCTTAGACATAATCTCTAAAACAGAACTAATATAATTATGCAAATGCTCCTAATTATACCGAGAATCGTAGTAAGTTTTTATAAAAGTAAATATACTGTTTATATTTGGTACAAGTAGGTACAACAATACATGCTTAAGAGGAAACAGCAAGGGCTGGAGAATTGAAAAATAGGTATTTGTAAAATCTATTGCTGTCGCACAGTGCCCACAACAGAGTTACAGAGCGCGAAGGAGACAACTGCAGCTTGGACCGAAAATACCTTAAAAATGTCACAAAATCAACGATTCGTAGTCCCCTGATTACTCCTCCAAAACATAACCGATTTCACTACTTTTTCCTTTAAAAAATAAAGAAAAGCATTGGCCGTGTTCCTATGTTTTCCTTTTTTTATATAATCTCGTCAAATTTGTTTACTGATTATTTGAACACAGCGGAAAATCTGGCCATTTTTTTAGGACTTTGAATGTTCATATCTCTTTTCATAATTAATTTATGGGAAAAAGGAAAACATAGAGACATGCTAATAGTGGTCATAGATTTTTTGTAAAAAAATTATTGCTCTACTGGCATTATCCAGGGAGAAAACAGGGGACTACGTTTGTATGGAAAAACGGCCGTACTGTTTCCTCTTAATGGACCACTCAAGTTTGCCGCGACAGTCAAATAGTGCCTGTAACGTAGTTATTTTGCAAAATAGGTAATAGACTAGAAATACCAGTACATTAAAATAATTACAGTGAATACTATCAACTTGCCATGTCGAGCTATTTCTTGCCTGTATTTCTAGAATAGAATTATAGCATTCCAACGCTAAAAACAGATTATGTAAATCCAAGGTTGCAAAATGTTAATGTAAAGTCAACTTCCTTATGCACCCAAACACTTTGCGTGACCCCACCTAGTCGTGATCTGATGACTCACGCATTTTTAGACGAATCTAAATATTTGTCAAAGGCTTCTCTGAAACTATCACAATTCGGAAATCGAAGGCTATCGAGAAGATGGCTGCTTAGATGACGAGTGCCTAACTTACATTAATCCAATCGCTGGTTCTACCGCCACTGGTTTGGTACTGGAATAATGTAAACATCTTTCAATCCAGTGCAGAGTTTAGTATCTAGCTGTGGATGGGAATAGAGGACGTTCCTATTTTTCGATCCAGTGACGCAAGATCCAGTAACTAGATGTCAATCAGCCCTATAATTGCCTCGCTGAAATATGCAAGGATATACTGATGATGCTAATGAATTACTGCCATAATCTTTAGCTCATTTAATAAACGGTTGATTTTTACCAAGAAATCGAACCGCATAGCAACAGCTTTCATGTCTAGTGTCGAAAAACTTTTGAACTACATCGTGACACCTCGAAGGACAACCG
This sequence comes from Agrotis segetum, assembly GCA_036375495.1. Lineage (NCBI taxonomy): Eukaryota > Metazoa > Arthropoda > Insecta > Lepidoptera > Noctuidae > Agrotis > Agrotis segetum. The sequence continues at coordinate 546,069 of JAQSVV010000065.1, forward strand.
GCTGTTACTAAAACTTACGTCAATTCCACACCTGGCGGCAGTCAGGCACCGCCCTGTGAACTTATTGGTAACTACATAAATTCTACTGCATAGACTTATCTGCTATAATAAATCTAGTAATACGTGCGGCTGTGCAATCAAAGGTCATTATTCTGGATCAATAGCTTACTTCGAATCAATCTCATTATGAAACGGAAATGTAATATGTAGTATCATTAGATTGTATTACTTCAATATTCAGAATTGTTGGTTATTTTCGTGCGTGAACCTGATTCCATTCGCACTTAAATACGCATAGCATATTTCGAGCACGTCCCAAAAAAACCACTGTGAACCACGGTCAGACGTCACGTATTCGTCAAACATCACGATTAGCAGCCACCTAATCCGTACACATCCGTTACGCATCAAATTCACAACCGAAGATCGTAATCCTACTACGTAAACATTACTGAGAAAAACCCACTCGATTCCTGGGCGTGACGGTCAAAGCGCGGCTCACTTGGAATGACCAAACATGTGGCAAGTGCCTAATGTAAGCACGTTCGTGCATGCGTAGGAGCACGCACGTGCTGTGCATCAGGACGAGTCACTGCGAATCGTCAATAGATGAGCGTAGGCGTGACGTAGACGCAGGGAAACGTTAACCTTTGTGCCTAAACTGTACATCACCTCTGGTATGATGTCAAGGTAAAGCCCAATCAAACTGTGCAGTCAAGTCGTCAACAGCTACGTAATTAAAAGGCACATACCACAATACTTACTAAACAACAACACAATGCGGCATGAAGCAGACACCTAAATACCTGTGCTTGACGTTATTTGGATTAATGACGAAACAAAAGTAATTATAACACTACGACTCACTGCTGAGCACACACACCGCAATGACATCATTCCCAAGCGCTTAAGCTGTCACAGAAACGTCACGGCATACCTAAATGGTGAGCGACTGTCAAATCAAACATACAGTAGCAAGCAATCACTGACTCACGGCGATTAATAAAATTTTATAAACGAAGGAATATTCTTAGGCTCTGACCGCTGATGACTAAACGTATCTGAGTCCAAGTAATATGATGACTACAGATAATCGGGCAGAATATAAAGTCGTGACGAAGGGACGGCGACCCCGGACGCTAATTTGTGAATGAAAGAGTTATTTTCATCCGGTTGTAATATTTCGCAGAATAATACTAATACTTACATACTACAAAAATAAAGCGATATGATGGTCTTAATTCTAAGAAATAGAGCCATTTATTATGATTATCCTGATCGATCAACACCATAAATGTATCGTTTGCATCTGCATTTAGATTGGAAATAAACAAATTAGCATCAATTGTCATACTTGATATCCTTTTATGGTTCAGGACACAAATTTTTACATCATCTAATTACTTCTAACGAATGATGATGGAGCTTACGGCACATGGATGACAAATAGAATTGACCATAAAAGCTAAGCACGTGTAAGTTGGGAAGATACACTCAAGATATTATGTTATCAAATAGTGATCAAATAAATGTAAGAACGTCAACATATTGACAACCCGGAGACTTCGATGCACCTCATCAATATTAAAATTGTTGGACAACTTAATATCGATTCGAGGAATCTGATAATTGTATGTGTAAAGAATAACACATTAGTGCTGACGATTGACGACTGTTATTACATGGAGTTCTAACTACAGAGATCTGTGGGAACGAATAAATCTCTGGTGACAAGGCCGGAGCCAAGTTTATTGTTAAAAACATTGAAATGATAATGGTTTTTCCGATGTAATCACTAATTTGCATGAAGTGCGAGTTTATTATCCAAGAAAAATGTAAAAAGTTGGAAAAACCGGCTGTTAACTGATGTATTGTTGTGTCCCATGGTACATTGTAGTGTTGGAGTGCGTCACGCCTCCGCTACGTTTATAATATGAAGTCTCTTTCTTATGGGACGTACAAACTGATGCTATTTTGTATTGCAAATATTCAAATAAGTTGACTACTAAAGTATGACTGATTGGGGTTTTATTCCAATGTCACAATTCTTCAATAGTTTAAAATATATGAAGTCATACAGATTTTCCTTTTAACGCAATCCTTTCGAGGGCGTCATGCTCGCAGGTTGAACTTTAGAACGTAAACAAGGCATCTGTGAATACTCATTGATTTGTTCTGCCCTTAGTTCCTTTCTTGAGGTAAAGCACCTAAGTGGTGTCGTCAGACAACAGGCAATGACCAGGCATTGTATCGCTTTCTGGTCTTTAAGTCCTAAGTTAGGACTTATGCTCTGGTGACACGTTTAACTGCGTCATTTGATACGTCATAGTTAATTGGATTTATAAATTAATCCACTGGCATTTTACATTGTATCCTTATCCTAACTAATATTGTTTTGTTACATTTTGTCGGTTAAACTACTGAACTGATTATCCTGAAATTAGGCACGTTATTGGGCAAGAGTACTGAAATTACCGTTCCCGAAGAAAGAAATGTTGTTATGATAGCGCCACATATCGAATTGGTTATCAACTGTGATGGTCTGATGGTGGTGATGTGTGCGACTAATAGCAAAATAGAAGAAGACGTGATGTGCTCGTGCAACCCCAATTAAAATGGGACAAGAGAGCATTCGCCTATAGATGAAAGACGTACATTTATTACTATCACAAATGCTTATTTTTGTTTATATTCAACTCGCACATCGCAAAACAAACAAGCCCATTGTTAAGAACTCTCAATGCATTCATTCTAGTTACATTGTTTAGATTTCTTGGTTTTCCAAAGGGCAAGATCAATACTGCTATAAATATTCAAAGTACGCGTTTGCCGGGTGGCGATAAGTCGTTGACCAGCATTAAAGTACAGTTTCATAGACCACGGCAGACAGCAATGACTGACCGTAGCGACAGTATAACTATGGTTACTAAGTAGCATAAGATCATACCAGTAATCCTCGAGGTCTTAGGCAGAGGCGTATCTAATATTAAACCCACATTTTGCATTTGTTATTTGTAACTCTGTTATACAGGGATACATATAACTGGCAAAATGTGCATTATAGGCTTCCACGGTCCCACCGAACCCTGGGAGCCTATAATAACTGGAATCTAACCTGGAATTTTTAGATCATGTTGAGAAATTAGTTAGGGAAAACCCAATAACATTTAATACCCGACCTGGGAAGTGAAGATCCTCAAAATCAGCAGTCGCGCTTGATAATAAAACGAATACTTTGAAAGAATTAGATGGCTACTACATGGTGTACTGCTGCTGCGGTCACTTGACTCCACTGACTTGATGGCTCCTTTTTTTTCTCTCCAATGTTTTTTTTTTAAATGACGTTGTCGTCGAATTCAAAATCAGAACTGGTGCGACCCTGGCGTCTGTGAATATTAAGATCTGCAATGCCGTTGCTCTCTGATATTCTTTCGAACGGCACCTTTAGCTATACGAGAAAAAATGGTGACTTCGATAAGTGATGGATTGCATTGACGCAGCACGTTGGTAGCGGCAGATGCATTCAAATGAAGTTAGATTAGAATTTCACTTTGTAAGATTAACTTTTGCGAGAGAGAGAGTTATAGAAAATAATGTTTATTATTGACATTTACTGTTGAAAATCGTGGCTGAATGATAACAGCCGCACAGATTATTCATCAAGATGATCTATCATAGGGAGCTTCCCCGTGGCTCGGAAAGCATCAAAGCACGTACAGCCGTCGATGCCGGCCGTCATTTGAACATCTTTGACACTCGTAGTGAGAAGGTCGAAAGTACGCGACAACCCAGTGAACCAGTCTTACCGACAGGTATCATATTACCATGTTACTGGGTTGTGGCGATCAGTGCAAAGGTGCCGTGTAAAATAGAGGTATTCAGCTGCATCCAGTTCAACGGAAGCTGACCTATTTGGGAAAAGGCCAGGCAGAAGACGATGACTGCTGAAATCTAACCTATGAAATTAATAAACATTCAGATATCATTTTTTATTCTCCTATTCAGCAACTTTCGTTGTCACAACTCTCTGAAAATCTTACTGAAGTCAATGAACCTACACATCACGCCTATATTTAAAGTGGGCACAATTGAAACACAAAAGCTTCTCAGTAGGTGTTTAGCACAATAGTAAAGTCATCGATAAATCACGTTTCAAGGGCAGTAAACCACATTGTGGAGACGACGTTTATTTAAAACCTACAACTAATACCACAGCTGCCAGTCAGTACGTAATTAAAACCAAAGCCACATAATTATCACGTGTGGCTGTATGATTGATGGTGGTGCTTCGACACAATTAGCGGTTTATGTACGTTGGTGAATTTGCTATTTACATGTATGTACCTACACGGATATGCAGACTCGGATGCTGAACCCACTAAAACGAAACTCAAAGGGTAATTAACATGTTGCGGGAATGCCTAATCAAGTAACCTCATGACGTGGGACTGCCTTGTCGCGGGGCAACCTAATTAGGTAATAGTGTCTCTGGAATGTAAGGGGCTATTAAAGGAACTTCGTGGATTTTAGTCATTACGAGTTTGACAGAGATTGCATGGAGGGAAGTGGGAACATATATCTTTTCCTACTCCTCCACTATTCTTTTCTGATTAATTTCGTTGCAGGATCCAAGATAAGTAAATTCATTCTCCGGGACACGTCGAGCTTCATTGTCTCGGCGCTTTTCTGGTGGTTGCCACTGTTGATTCTGGCTACAGGAGTTGCAGTGGTAGGGAATTATGTGGTGGGTTTGTCTCAATAAATTACGAGTTTGACAGTGAGTCCTCAAACCCATCCGGAACGAGAAGGCCGTTGCATGGGACGACTCATTACATAATTTTACCACGTAAAGGAAGGGTAACTGTCATTGCTAAATTCTGGGATTATGTTTATTCAGGCTGAAATACACTTTCTTTTTCGTGTGAGGATGTCTTCACTCTGTGGTTTTAGAGTTGATAAAGCCGTCTCTTATGGAAACCCCACGAGCGTCTGACATATTTTTGGATTTATATTGATTAAAAAATCCAAGTTTCCGCACGACATTTTCGTTCAGCGATAGGTGGCAATGATATGACATCACTATAAATTAGATAATTGACTGCTATGCCAGTTGGTTATGCAGTTACTGTCACAGATGAGAAAGAATTTTACAAATGAAACCGAGCAATCGACTTGACCGCGTTCAAGAGCTATGAAATAATTGCTATGGAATACTTACGTTACGTTAATTGTTATGGATAAACTCAAAAGCTTCTGGACAGATTTAAAAGATCTGATAACTTACCAGCTATGTTGTTTCTGTCTTTTTGTTGTTTTGTCTGTCTGTCCCTCTTTCCGCCCATATGTCTAAAAGGATGGCGATGAATACGCAGAGGGCAATGATGGAGAGGGTGAGGATGTATATCTGTACTAACTTTTATAAGGAGATGTGAGAGTAACACAAAAATTCTAGTCTGTTGAGTACAATTTGATGGAATCACCTCAGCTTAAAATTACCCAACAAAACACTATGATTATTTTTTATCATAAAATATTACAATTTAATAGGATACTGTTTTGGCACCATAATGTCAACGACCCCTTCACACATTCCATAAGATTATTTGGCACTTATCGTAACACCTTATATGGTATCGCGTGATGGGTGGCGATCCCCACCGAAGAATCAGCATTTGACGTCTTTATTTACCGAATACCAAGAATTTTAAGAGGTAAAGAAATTGAGTATCGGTAAAAGTATGTTTGAGATTAAGGTATTTTCTTTAACCCTGAAAATAAGATAATACCGTAAAATATAGATGTTGTTAGTGGTATAGTGATGATCGTAATAATTGCTCGCGAAAAAGCAAGAAGTTGAAAAAGAAAAATTATAGAAGGAAAGAGGAATTTATTTTTCTGTACGTTGAGATGACTTTGTCCAGCAGTGGGAAAACGCAAGCTAAAAGTATGAGTATTCATATTATTTTTGTAATTACATATTAATTTGTATGCATCAAATATTTTATTTCATGAAATTACTGTGATGATGGTATTTCCAAAAAATTTAATGATGATGAATGACAATTTTTATTTCATGTGCTATTACTGAAAATGAATTATGTTTTAAGAAAGGAACTTCAAAATTCTAAATCTTAAACCTCAATTAAACCACAATAAAACTCTTAAAGACGAAGTGTAAGGCGTAATAACCAATAATTAAACAATAATACGCAGATAAAAACACGCGCATTTACTTCCTACGAACAAACAAAGCTTTTTAAATGGGCAGGTTACGTGTCAAAAACAAAATAATTGCATGGTTAAGGCGGCGCTAGTCGTGAGCTCGAACTCACTGGCAGGCATGGTATTTCACCTGAAATCGAGCCATATTGTTCATGTGTCCGCGAGCGTCATCCCCCCGTGGAGAAAACAGGGAAAAACATTATTCAGTGAGATGAACGATCATTCAGAGTAAAAGGCGGGGGTAAAAAAACGGCCTTTGGAAGAAGGGATTTTATGAAAAAACCACTGCATCAATCAATTTCAAATAAAAATTATGGAATTCTTCGATAAATGTGCTGTGTCGGTACGGACTTTGTTTTGGAAATTTGATGCTTCCTTAATTTCTAATTTACGCCCAAAGTTCTGTTAAAATTAGCAATAAAAACGAATCTTTGGAAGCTCGTAACTTTTTAATAGCTTGTTATTTCAAAATTCTGCTTCCGTACAGACAAAATTAATAATGAGACAAAACGATATCATTTTTAACTTTGGATGTACCTTGTAGTTTGATAATCGAAATTTCTATGGAAAAAATGTTGACTTGTTTCACCTTAAAGAGTTGTTATACACTGACCTTGTGTTATAGCGTGAGTCGTACTATAATAGCACTTGGTACCCACACACTTCTTTATACAAATTCGTATGACTGGCAATTATCTGTTTAGAGTTTTAATGACACTTTTCTCTTCAGGAAATGAAATGAATGAGTACAGCTTTCTGCAAACACATATTTCTAATTAATTAAACTTAAATCAGGCGTGATTTTCCGTTTATTTATGTCTTTTCATTAGCTTCTTCAAACATGAAGACTACAGCAGTTTTATTTTAAGTTCAAGTGACTCTTGAACAAAATGTGAAAAGTGAATTCAATTAACTTAGCAGTCATCCAAATAAACAGTCCACTCCAGTGTCTTTTTTGACGTCGGCAGTATATTATCTGTTTAACGTCAAAATGCTTTTATTTTTAAATATTTCTTAGAAATTTTTCCATATAAACATACTAAAAATAGCAAAGAATATCAGCATTTTTAAGCAAACAAGTTGCTCTAAAAATACAAAACGATAACTTGAATTTTATACATTTTTTTTATCATAAAATGCTTGTAATCCCCAAAGGAATATGCAGAGGTCTACCTAAATGTGCTGATAACCTGAGTATTCACTCGATCTCATGATTTCTCCTAAACTAAACGTTCAAAGCTGAAGAGTTTGTGTTGATGCGCTAATCTCAGAAATCTATTTAGCAATGAAGCATAAGTTTTTAAACATCACGCTGCCACCAAATGGACAAGGGCATGCGGGCGGCGAGTAATGGGCTACTCGCTGTCGGACCATGGACCATGCGCGCCTCAAAGAGTGTCAACACAATGACGGGGCCCTTTAGAGGGCCAGTGCCTGCCGGGCGCGAGGGACACTCGTATACCGCGACTCGGGTACATAAAGGGCAACTGAAGGACACCGTGGATTTTATAGTCAAGTCTGGCAGTCCCTCCCGCCCTGCCCTGGGTGGGAGGAGTCGTTTGATGATTTAACCACGATAAAAAAAAAACACCAAAAGGAACCGAGCAGCGGGGTTAAATAAAAAGTCCGGTTAAGCAGCACACAACCTCTTATAGGTTGACCTGCGAGATGCCCGTATCCAAAAAAAAAAAGGGGGGGGTTTAATAATGAAGAATTTCGTGATCATGTATTTTAATTTTATGTTGCGTTTTCTACACTCGTGGTTAAGTTTTTTTTTTTTCTATTGGCCTGGGCGGAATCTATTGTTTTACCCATTTCGTACAAATTATAAATCAATTACGTGTAATAGGTTTAGACAAACATCCGACTATTTCCTCAATTTGGAAAAACATTGATTGTGTGTTCTTGGGGTTATTTAGGCTGTGTAAAGGGATAATTACTACAGAATTTAATTATTGACTGTGTTTTTACGTTTCTATTTACCGAATAACTCATATTTGGCGGTCGAAATGTAATAATTCGATAGGATAGGATTTATTCCTATTAAGAACATATTAAACAATCATTAATAAATTATTTGTTTTTTTCACAATATAATATTACATCAGACTACGCCCCGCAATCCTTGGAGTAACTGGATAACGCAGAGGAGATCCCTATTACAATTTCACCAGTTTTAAGCCCAATGGAAAAATGGGTTGAGACTACTGCCATCAGCCTGACACAACCCAGATTCTGAGACTTCTACTAAAAAAATCATATTGAATACCCAATAACATTTTAACCGAACTGGGCATAGAACCCATTAGGACCTCATGCTCAGTAGTCACTTACACTTGCGAGACCTCTTATCTTGGGAGGAAATTATCAAATAAATCCTGCCGCCACTCAACGAGGAGCGGAAGCGAAGGATTACAGACCCTTACTGAGTAAACCTACCCTGTTTCTTCAATTACATTTTGTGCTCCAGAACCGCAATAACCACGTACGAAATAAGCAACCTTACAAGCATAGAATAACGAGGCAGTAGATAATTTAATCATATCTTGGAAATAACCGCTTAACTAACTAAATGGTTCTGAGAAATCATTGAAATATGCTAAAGATATCCCCGTAAGAACCAACGGATAAAGATAGATTTAATTCATAATATCTAGTCACTTATGAAACAGGATATACATAGTACGGTGAATATAATCATAATTAAATATAGTACCGGTATTATTGTATATGAAATTGTCCTTAATAATTATAAGTTGGAAATTGTGAGAGATTTATGTAGTGATCATTATGTGTAGCCTTTTCCCAATCGAGATGAGGTCGGATATGAAGGGATATCGTGATTGAAATTTAAAATGACTGATATTTAGAGACAGATGCGAAAAACATTAAGCATATAGATGCAGCGTAGACAGGCCTCCCACTACGTAGAACGATGGCATCGTGAGAGTCGCGGGCAACCGATGGATGCAAGTGGCGGATTGTCGTTCGGTGTGGCGGTCTTAGGCCTATATTGAGCAGTGGACGTCTTCCGGCTGGTGATGATGATAACGAAAAAATGAAAGAGGCCAACGACAAAACCTGAATATCTACCTCTACTAAATAATGGCCGTGACATGCCGGACATAAGAAAGCAGCATATTATTTTCCTCACATATCGCTAACATATTCAATCGCGGAATCAGTTGGCACATCCAACACCGCAGTACATCCGGCTAACACTCTACTGCTATTATTTATAACTACCTGCATCGTTGCAGGACATGGCAATGCGTTGTAAACAACTATTATATTATTGTTGTTTTGCATTTCATTTAACTTTTCTGTTGATTTGTATGAAGGAACTTATCTTTATAGAGTATCGAGACTTATGGTCGATTATTTTTATAATATCAAAAAAAAACATATTGGGTGGCTAACTGATCGATTAATGCATAGCTGAAACTGTAAGATCTAGAAAAATGTGCAGAAACGTTCCATAAATGATGTAAATATGCACTAAGAACGGGATTTTGGGAAGATCTCCCCCCTCTGTTTATTTTTATTTTTTTTTATCGTGGCAAATCATCAAATGAGTCCTCCCGCTTTGGGAGGGACTGCCAGACTTGTAGTGACTAAAATCCACGGTGTTCCTACAATAGCCCTTTACGAACAAGGGTCACGGTTACCGAGTGAGACAGTCCCGCGACCCCGGCAGGCAAGATCTCCCCCCTAAGGGGGTTAAAAGTGAAATGAATAGGGCTGATTTAAAATAAATGTCACCTGATTTACTTGAAACTACAAATGCAGTCCTATCATTCAAATTAAAATTATTGAGGGATAGTTAAAATTATAAGGAAAATACGAAATCACGGATTAAGTCGCAGGCGGAGTGTCAGATTTTTATATGATTTAGTTGCACCTCTTCCTAAATCTTCGAGGAATACGGCATAACTTAATGTTTATTGTAGGTAACTTTTCGATCTATATAAGATTTATTTCTATATTCACTTGCTAGCATTGTGTACCTAGGCTTGAGAGTTTGTCGTGGCACACGCTTTGCATTCTAAAGCTTCAAGGTTTTTAAGTAAGGACTCAGTTTGTCTCGACTCTTTTGTTACATTACTCTGATTGAAATGATCTTCGAAACTGATGTTTACAAAGTTACTTATTTTTACTCGTTACTTCACGAACTTTTTATTATCATCAACTTCCAGCCCTTATCCCATTTACGACGGTTCGGCGCAATACAATTTCTTCTTCCATTCTCCCCTATCAGACGTCACAATATCATTTACTCCTCTTTCTATCATTTCATTCTTTAGACAATCCATCCATCTTTACTTTGGCTTTCCTCTCCGTCAAGTTGGCAGTAAAAACTAGTTGAAAATTCCACCTAATCGGTACCTACACGTTTAATGATTTTAGTCTACAAGAATATTCAATGAGACTATGTACAATCGACAAAGTTGAATCATGACCCATTTTGACAATAAATCGTTTGAATCCGTCAAATTGATAAGGATCAAAATCGTTACCATGGATATGTATGTTTATGCGAATGTGAACCGAAATGTATATGAATGTCTGTAGGAAAATAAGCTTATGGTGGGTCATGATTCAACTTTGTCGATTGTACTTCTTGATACCAGCTAAAGAATCTTGGATCCACGGAAATTCGAACTGGAGAACGGTCAACAAGAGCGTCTTATGACGCCCCCTCTTTAGTCTCTAAGGCGAACCAGTACGCCATGGCTGGAGAGTGGAGTCTATTGGAATCATTTACCTGCATTATATTATGTATTCTTATGTTATCCTCATCACCGGCTTACCTGTAACAAATAACAAACCGATTAATAAGGGGTTTATTAACAAGATTAATGGAATCATACGTTTTACGGAAAAAAATAATATGGTGCAATCAATCAATTTATTGCAACACGAATATAATTAATGTGACTAATATAACGAGTCTATTTCTTACAAGTTATTACTCAAAGTATTCCGAAACGGAATTATTCGTTAGTACAATAATTGGAAGTGACATGTGTCTACTTCGGTTCGGCACATTTGACATGGCAGTATGGGATGATATGACAAAGCGATTCGGACGTGGCTTTCGGCTTCGTTAAGGTTCTGTCACCCTTTCGGCATAAGCCGACCGGTACATTGGCTTTTGGTATTACATTTCGCTGTACAATGCTAATCGGGTTCTTAAAATGTATGCTACTTTGACCGACTTTTTCCTGATATCTACTGAAATACCTATTCGATCTCTCCTGTCAACCCAAAAATAATGTGTTAACATTTTTTTCCTGGTATTTATGTCCGCGTTCATCAATCATATCAATACCAAAGTCTTAAACATAAACATTTTTTTTACAGATTACAACATAACAGTAAATAATTCTTAAAATTCAATTGTGTACCTTCAAGAAGGAAAAGCCGCAAGAATATCGAAGAGCACTTTTGCAAAACGTTACTTTAAAAAATCAACAATACCTTCTCATAAATTGATGTAAAGAAAGGAAAAAATAATATACATTTCATCTCGCAAATGACAGTGTAAGTGCATCGCATATCCTCATCCTTTTTAATCCTTTATTAGCATTGGAGTGTTATTAAAGTCATCACTAAAGATTACAAGAAACATATTTTTGCCAAAAACTAAAAACTGAACGTAGTTATACTAGTACAATGACAGTAGTTTTTCTATGCAACCGGAATTTTTTTGCGTAGTGTTCATTAATTTTAATTTTGTTCTGTTTGAAATCGTTTTCAGTACTAATAATGATATTCTTTTTCTTTGTTATCATTTTACGAGGAATAGACAATGTTTCAAAACTTTCCAATGATCGTGTCATCCGCAAATAACTAGTGAGATGCGTCACCAGTATTGAACATTATGTTAGAAATCAAGCAACAAACCAAAGTTGAAAGTGTTCGAAAGGCATTTTTGAATGTGAACTTTTGTTTCAATAACGCAGACAGAATTCTAGTACCAACGACGCAAGCAAACAATGTCTACATCTAGTCTTGGGGTGTGATAGTCAAGAGTGAATAGGTTAATAGGTGAGCTTCACTGTCAACCACATCCTTTGAGGCGCTTCCTATGAGGTGAGAATCTACAACTACATAGTGAATAAAGATAGATAATTATTAATATTATGTAACCTAGCTGAATACGTGTTTGTTCTATGGAAAAAAAAAAGTTGACATAATCTCAAGTTTTTTTTTCCGACAAATTGTGTAGACAGATACCACGAAGCTCCACCTAAAAGACAAACACTCCATCGAATGAATTCCAGAGAATTTCCTCGTCCATGTTATCTCATAGACCACCGACAGTTTTGAAGACTTCTCAGTATATTTATTCCGCATAATTTCCCAGTATTGGCTTACATAATGAGCAGTCTCAATTCACCGCATAGGAGTATAGTGAAGTGCTAACACTTATCTAGAGCCGATAGCCTGTTAATGAGCCATTACGTCGCCGACAGACAGCTATCGAGGAATTCTATATAAATTGTCTGCTAAGGTGGCTTGCGCCCCGGTCACGATCCTGTCTGCCATGATAATGCTACAAAGTGCGTAAATACTATTTGCAATGTAACTTGTGCAGTACTGAGGCAAAAAAAGAAATAATTGTTACCAAGCATACCTTGGAGTACGCCGTTTGATTTGTCAAAGGCTTTCGACTGGGATAATCATGACACATTTGTAAGGAATTGCTTATTATGTATAATTATCTTATTTAGAATGATAATACCATGTATCTTTGCCAACTCAATAAAAAATAACCACCTGCAACATATGGTTACCTCACAGCAAATCACAACCGAATCAAAACACTTAACGATTCAAAAGGTCATCCTCAAGCTGGACCAGAAATTGGAACACTACCATATAGAAGTACAATTATTCGTGTCAATGCATTGAGCTGAAGACGGTACATTTGCAAGTAATTAATCAGCCATTCTCGTCGCACCAGGTCTGGTATGCATGATGTTAAAGCAAATTAAAAATACGCTAAGTGCCTACGTGCATACAGTCAGACAGACAGACAAAACGTATGTGATCGCATCTGCATTCATGTAAATAAAAACTGTCGGATAGCAACTTATCAAGTGCCTGATTAATGCCGAAACGTGATCGTGGAATATTCAGTAGGGTATCGTATAATTATGGTAAATTGCAAATGCTATTTACCTATGGAGGATTCCGATCACTATTTGTATGCGTTCTTAGTTGAATGTCACCTTTGTTATGCTTCTGTTCGACCACTAATTGACCTGATGTTAGCGGATGATACGGTCAACACAATAGGGAGCGAGCTAATTGTCATAATTTGCCAAATTAAGCATATTTATTGGTGACATAAAATGAGCAGGTAGGTGCCTAAACAGTTAAATGTTGATTTGCAATATCTAATGCTTTATATAGTAAAGTCATACCTACCACTTTAGCTACACAATTATTACATGTAAAATATTCAATTAGATTTAACAACAAAAAGATTTAATCGACAAAAACCACTATTCATTGATGTTGTCATGTTATTGAAAGGAAATATTTTAAGTGTAAGAAAAACAGTTTTCACGAAAACTAGATAACAAATCGTTTTGTATCGAGATGTGTTGTATTGCATAAATCCATTGTTTTATATAATTAATAGCAGTTAATAACATCACGCCATTAGGTACGTAATTCAAATCACAAATGGTTTAGCATACTAAGTGGTATGGCGGCAACTTATTCTTTTGTGAATAATTCTTTGATACAATTAATATTACAAGCGTGATGGAACCTAGTTTTACTCAAAAATGCATGTAATGTGGTCATTATTTTGACAACCTTGTTTGAGCAAAGTCGCCTTTGCCGGAGTGTTTCAAGGAGCGGCCAGTAATGTTTTTGCTGGCACAGGTCACAGGGCTACAGGTCGGTAATACATTGCCGGCCGCTATTTTGACGTTTCAACGTTTTTACTCAAAAATGCATGTAATGTGGTCATTATTTTGACAACCTTGTTTGAGCAAAGTCGCCTTTGCCGGAGTGTTTCAAGGAGCGGCCAGTAATGTTTTTGCTGGCCGCTCTACAGGTCGGTAATACATTGCCGGCCGCTATTTTGACGTTTCAACGTTTTAAAAAGACAAATGCAAAAAGATTTTATTTAAAACACAGCTGTTTGTATATAAAGAGGTAGGCACAAAAAGATTGTATTCCATATTAAAAAAAAAATACAAAGAAGTAACAAAAGCGCGGTTCAGCGAAATTTTAATTTTTATTTAGTGACTTTTTTTTTGCTTTAAGTAAGTGAAGAAAATATACCTAACAGTCAAACACCGCATTAAAATTATCGCAAACTATTAGTAAGTAATATGAAACCCGGAAACCCGGTGTTGAATTTTAGTAACTGTACTTTTCATATTGTTATTTTAATTAATTTTCTAGTTAATACCTATATGTATTTTATTTAAATCACTTGCTGGTTTTATTTAGGTTAGGTACTTGCATTTTTGAGTAAAGCACTATACAAGCCTTGGCCCATTATGACTCTTCGCTGGTCACGCTATGATTGCCTCGAGCTAGCCTAGCTACGCTCTAGGCCTTCCAGCTTGGCCATCATGCAGCCCTTGCTGTCCTCGCTGTAAAGGCCTCGGCCTCCGGCCTCGGCCTTTATCTCAGCTCGTCCATCAAGTGGTGCATGCTGGCCGCGCTGTGTCGGCCTGGAGCTGCGCTAGGCTGCGCTGTCGGCCATCATCAGTGCGACCAGCAAAGTAGCCATTATAGGCCGCGGCAGTAATGTACTATAAAAAGACAAATGCAAAAAGATTTTATTTAAAACACAGCTGTTTGTATATAAAGAGGTAGGCACAAAAAGATTGTATTCCATATTAAAAAAAAAAATACAAAGAAGTAACAAAAGCGCGGTTCAGCGAAATTTTAATTTTTATTTAGTGACTTTTTTTTTGCTTTAAGTAAGTGAAGAAAATATACCTAACAGTCAAACACCGCATTAAAATTATCGCAAACTATTAGTAAGTAATATGAAACCCGGAAACCCGGTGTTGAATTTTAGTAACTGTACTTTTCATATTGTTATTTTAATTAATTTTCTAGTTAATACCTATATGTATTTTATTTAAATCACTTGCTGGTTTTATTTAGGTTAGGTACTTGCATTTTTGAGTAAAGCACTATACAAGCCTTTACTTTGCTGGTCGCGCTGATGATTGCCTCGAGCTAGCCTAGCTACGCTCTAGGCCTTCCAGCTTGGCCATCATGCAGCCCTTGCTGTCCTCACTGTAAAGGCCTCGGCCTCCGGCCTCGGCCTTTATCTCAGCTCGTCCATCAAGTGGTGCATGCTGACCGCGCTGTGTCGGCCTGGAGCTGCGCTAGGCTGCGCTGTCGGCCATCATCAGCGCGACCAGCAAAGTAGCCATTATAGGCCGCGGCAGTAATGTACTATTAATAAGCAATAATTAAACAGAGCATCTGTTTTTAATTAAGGTATGTGTCGGTATTATTGTTTGTAAAACACGTGATACATCAAGCAAATCTTTTTAATTAATAATACAAATTAACATCACAGAAGCTTTGTATTCAAGTTCTCCAACTCGTGGGGTAACTCGGCCCATGTTACTGAACAATATTTTGTTCTTAGACTTTCAGAAATTCGAAAAACTAATGATTTTTCATACTGATGGGCACGATCAATTTCTCATTTTGTATGAAAAAGGAATAATTCTTTGGCGTAAAACGAAGCGATCGAACGAAGTGGGTAATGATTCTTCCTATTTTTAACTTCAATTCCCAGTGGTCTATAACTAGGAATCTGGACATTCGATTATCTAAGCTATGAATGTTGTATTTGACAAAGGAGAAGAAAAGACGGTATCGATCCTAAGTAAAATGGAACAAGATCAGTAAGCCTATCCTATAATGTTGTCATTACCAAAAACATATCGCTCATCTCTGAAAGAGAGAGAGAGAGAGAATGTGGTGCCCAATAGTGCAAGTGAGATGTAACATGCCTCTAAATTTTCTTTCTTGTTATGTTCGATTAGTTTTCTCATGCAGTTTCATTGCATTAAAATACTCTCAAGTTACTCCTTACTTCTACCTATCCTGCTCAAAGAAATAGGCAGATAGAGCGCTCAGAACACGCGAGTGTGTCCACCAAAGTAAATACAAAATCAACAACGAATATCAACTCGCGACAGTTCCAAGCTACGCATTGTACCAAACTACGCGTCGTTGTTGTTGTTGTTTGCCAAAATATTCCGTCTCGTGTCTAAAACTAAACATTGTAAAAGTTGTTCTCAAAAACAAAGAAAACAATATGGAATTTAATTCGATTTGTTTTTTTTTTGCTTTGGTGGAAACACTCGCGTGTTCGGAGCGTTCTATCTGCCTATTTCTTTGATCTGAGCTATCCTGGATTACTCCAGGACAAGACAGATTAGTAGTGCAGTTACCGTATCTTTTTCTGCTAATGATAAGCCATATACATGGTTTGATGTGACTGTTTAACAATTTTCTATGCCCAATTACGCCTCCGAAGCGTAGTTATTATAGCAATCTACAGCCTACAACTTCCTACGCGCGTTTATGTCGTTTATTCGCCAAAACGGCTGTCACTTATATAAATAGTTGGAGATGTATGAAACTTTATTATAAAGACTTGTAATATTAAGTCCGCCTATGTAAATTTCAACGGACCTACGCACCTCAATAAAAAGCTTCTTACCTAAAAGTAAGTGAATTCAGGCGGAGGATGTCGTTTTTTTTTTTAATTGATGATTTTATTTGCAATGAGTTTTACTCTTCTTTTTTCTGTTTGGCGCATCTGGGTTCCGACGGGAAGGTTCCAGGTTTTTTTAGAACGGACGGTGGTCACCAACTTCAACAGCACGTATTTATTTCACTTTTTACATTGTCTCTTTCCTTCTCGAATAATTTCCCTAGCATGAAATAATGTACATGAAGTTTAAATAAATAATCAACTTTCAAAATGGTGGGTCGAAAGTGAAAAGTCAAGAAGGTGATTACTCGATACCGAGCTGAAAGTTTGTCCACACCCTGTATAATTTATTGAAGTCTGCAGGAACGGGTCCACGTGACATTTCAATGCGATAAGGAATATCTGATTACAGGTGCGATTTAATTGGTGATAAATATGCCTGCAAAAACGCCAGCCCAGTTCACAATTAAACGTTAACGTTTATCGCTTGCCGTTCGTCTAGGGGATTTGGTGTCACGTCTAGAAATTTGAAACTTATTTGGAATGTAAGAAACGTCGTCAGTTCAAAAGCAACATGTTATAGTCACTGTATTGGGTACTACTGTGATTAACATTTAGCATCACTTTTGATCACACGCTAAAAGATTTGTAGGACTATACTTATAGTAATTATAATAATTAGCTATCCAATTGTGAAGATGCTACGAGTATAAGTTTCACATTCATATAATTATCAAGACACATGAAACTTGAAAAATTCAGTTACCAAGGTATAAGAATAAAAAATAAAATATTTACACGCGGCTACACATCAAACCATACAAATTCAGTATATTATATCTTTTCGCACATTCAACAGTCAGATTATACTCGTTTTCCATAGCTCGCTGTGTAGCCGTGTGTACAACCAATTTTAAAATTCTCACGGTATTCTTAAGTACCGTAACAATACCTACCTGCGTCAGTATTTGACTACTAACGACTGTTTGATATATAAAATTAGCTGAACTCAATAACAGTACACTTAAAAATGACAGTGACAATACATGAGGACAATGAAATCATAAATAATTGAGGACATAAGTGATTATGTAGTTCCCGCGGTTTCGTTTGTATTTCACTACTTTATTGCCAGCTACTTGCTCCTACAACACCGTATATAACAACATATCTATCCTTCGTGTTACTCCGAGTAATAAACTATCTGTGTACTTGTCATTCAAATCCATTAAGATTTTTTTCGTAAAAGAGTAACAAACATCCATGCATCCTCACAAACTTTGCGAAGTTGGTCACAGCAGTGCTCTAACCAACGGGACAGATCTCCACCGTGTCCTCCAGACGATCCCACCAGAGGTGACACGCTGGCTTTTCTTTCCGCCCAATCCGACACAGGAATCTTCCAAAACGTCCGTGTCCAACCGGCAGTAAGACCGAGGGGTGCCCGTAGATATTATAGCTTGGATGTAATGACAGAAGTGTAAGAATATGCAAGTTGGTAGGTATGTAATGTAGGTTTCAAAATCCATCTCGCCAAACATTTGCATATCGGACGCAAATGAAGCAACTAAGCCGATACGCTATTACATTGGTGTTGCGCAATGTTCAATTAAACCATACATCGTAACAGCACGCAATGTTACCGTTACATCAAAAACATGTCGACCAGATAAGAAGACATCACATAAATAACAGCTCTATAAGAATATACATAATGGTGTATTCACACGGGTCGATTTAAGAAAAGGCCTCACGATGATAATAATCGACAATGTAAACAGTAATTGACGTGAGTCTATGACCAAAAGCCCTAGCATGACTTTTCACGTTTTTGCAAAGTAAACGGGAACTTTGAAGATTATTTGATGGAAATATTCAACTGAACAGCAAATTGTAAACGCAAACTAGGTAGGTACTTTTGACTTTTGTCCAGTGATATGAGACAGCATGCGGCAACCGTGACTACAGTCACGTATGAAAATGCTCCGCATGCGATGTTTGCGATTTAAGTTCTGTTGTTGTACTCAAAAATTTCAAAACCTAATCACATTCGTTTAAACTGTGTATATCCCTAATAAGACGGCTCCACACCGGTGTTCTACATATACAATATACATGGTAGAAAGTAAACTTTCAGTCAATATCTGGTATTATTAAATTTATACGAACCTCTAATAGGGTACTGGGTAACTATAACAACTTTGTGAAGCGATTCTAAAGAACTACACGGTTAAAATCGACCCGTGTAAATCCTCCCACAACGAAACAAGTTGCGTCTGCCTGTGAAGTGTGTCTCACCTCTATTGTTGTGAAGATTCGGCAATTAATTTCATATTAAATACTCTATGTATGCGGATGAAGTGCTAATGTGTAATTAGCAGTGGTTTGTTGGGGTAATATCACTAATGGACTCTTTGATGAAATAACCACGCATATTATACATACAAAAACGTTTAGTGTAAAATGGCGCGAGTAATTACCGTCAGTTCTCATTACACGCTAATTAAAAAGGTGTCAAGATGTCAAGTGGAAGAGAAAACACTTTCTTAAGGCGACAATACCCGTGAAAGCTGCAGTAAGATTGCTTTCAACTTATTTTAAACAAATAATTATGTTGCGGCGACTTCGCGAGCAAAATGCACAATATCTCAAGTAAAACAACGGTTGCATTACTTTCTTTGGCAAGGAAGTCTCTTTGCATTCACAACCGCACCACAAAGACTTGGGCACAATAAGAAAGTTGAAGCAAATGCAACTTGAAAGAAGATTTCACCTAAAAGTCACAAATGACAATAAACACATCACAATGGACGTATAATTTACATAGAACGGAATGAAGAAATTAAACTCCCACAATTGAATACAAAGTGAACAATTATTAGCCTTAGTGATTATCAGTTTCACTGCAGCATTAAAGGTTAGAATGGAATGAACCTGATAAGACAAAAGGCATAATAGTTTGTTATGGACAAACACTGGAACAATTACCTGACAAAAAGAGCGAGTGTGCAAAAACTAATAGTCAAGTGGCAGTGGGAGATATGTGACTAATGTTCTTTATAAATATTTACTTCTGGAACTGAATTAGTACTATGAATATAACGAAAATACAATTTTGTCGTTTCTCGATCGCTGCCCATTTGGGGCTGGCAAAGAAGTGAGGCAAACTTCACTTTTCGTGGCCTATCGTCGTTAAACGTATATCTCGTTGACTACATTTACCTGCCTCTCCTTTCTTTGCCTATTTTCCTTTAATTCTACACATCAATCAAATACGATTCTAACCACTACTTCTTTGTTCTTTACTTACTTCTTCATTTACTGACTTCACTTAGCGAAAGTGTTACCAAGAACCATGGCAAAAGAATTCCAAAAAAAAATGGGTGACAAAATCTTTTCGTCCATATTCACACACGGTATAATTAAGTACAATGTAAACACTTGATATAATAGATTCCAGATAGAAAAAAAACCTTAATTAAGTTAACAATCTAACTATTGTTCTTCTTTAGTTATACAATTTGCTGTAACTAACATCGAAAGCTAAGTGGTCAATTATATGTAAAAACATGTCGTGAGACAATCACTTACGTACCTACGTAGGTTTTGTTAAATTGCTTCAATCAATACCTAGAACGTACTAGGTTAACAACCGAGACCTAGCCCAACAATCGTCACTTGTACACAACTAGAATACAATGAATAAAAAACCAGCCATGTAAGAGTTACACTAGCGCACGAACGGTTCCGTACCATTATCTATAAAAACGGATAAAAAACATGTTTTTTTCTATGAGTCCCCTTAAATATTTCTTTAATTTAATTACATTTTTCTTTTTTAATTGAATTTGTAAATAAATATTCTGTGAAAATTTCAAGCGCCTAACAACCTTTATCAAAATAGAGCAAAAACTAGCAAACAAATCACGTCTGTGCTATTTATATGATGTAACCCTTTAAATATTTATTTTATTAGTATTTGTTGTTACAGCAGAAACAGAAAATATTTATTTTATAAGTATTTAATTTAGCAACAGCAATATTTATAATCTGTGAAATTTTTAAATGTCTATCACGGTTCATGACATACGAGCCTGATGACGGGCAAACAGACAGACGGTCGGACTGCTGAGTTTCAGTAAATAGAGGACCGATTTACCCATTGGTTACGGAACCCTAAAAGGTGTCTTTTCTCGACCGTTTAAGGGCCTCGTGCGAACATTTTTCTCCATCTAGATGTTTCTACGTCGACACCGCTATTGTACGCGACATTAAGTCCCAATCACGTTGAATTCTTGATTGTCGACTGCAACCATGTTACTTACATAAGTAAACGCATCAGCGATTATCATTTGCTTGACGAACAAGAAGTCAATTTACATTTTTTATAAAGACAACTAGAGGTTTTTAATGATGACAACTGCAGATATACCAGTAATAATGGAATTCTTAAGTAGGAATTTACAATGTAGGTAATTGTGACTGATTGTAAATTCATGAATTTGTAATCGAATTGGAAGGAGGAGGCACAATGTCGTGAAGGATGGAAGGAGTGGAGGGAGGCCTTTGCCCATAAGTGGGATAGAGAAGTCTAGGAAAAAAAAAACCGACCCATGCTCATCACACATACTACGCTATATCGTTACGTAACTGTTAAAAATCATACCAGCGTAAGATGCTAAGTCGATGACTTTCATGAAACTCATTACAAATATGACTCTGTATTTATGATCTAGTTCATTCGATGATTATACGTAGTGGATCATAGCAATTTATTACGGATTGTATTGAAAACTTTTTATTTTAATTTGCAACCTACTATTATTTATAATTATCTTTTTCCTCGTTACGTCATTGTTTCTTTCATCTAGTTGGTTTAAAACTTACGGGTCGTACTGTTTCTATGTACCTATGCTTTGGGATGTTTGTACCCTGAAAATTCGAGATCCACTTTTTCTGTTGACAAATAGTATTACTAAGTACTACTATAAATAGTCAATATCTGGTTGACCGAGCTTCACTCGGTTTTTAAAATGTCTATATCTTGGGAACCGAGCTTTTCTCGAACCTGGGACCTTAAGCTAAATCGATTCCTTGAGCCAAAAAACGCCCTAATCTGTAACTTTAATGAAAATCCTTGGCGCCGTTTCCGCAATCCTGATTATATTTAAATAAACATACAAGAATTGCTCGTTTAAAGATATTAGATATATTATGGCAGTTTCTATTTAAGTAAACACACCCATGATACAGGAGAAATTCCAACGGTAGGGCATCGTTTTAAAAAAAAATGCGTTCGTTTGTGAGGTTGAATAGATGTTTGTCACTCATTCATACAAGAACTACTGACCTTATTAAGATGCACTGTGATGCACGAATAGTTTATAACCTATTTTAACACAAAGGATACCTTTTATCCTGGTATGACGATGCTGTTTAAAAATTACCAAATTCCACGAAAACAAAGCTGCGAGCATAAGCTAGTGAGGTTATAAATGTAGTTTTTCATCACGATTAATCTCTTATTTCTTCCGTATTGAAAACATGTGTTTGATATTTTGTTATGGCAGCATACAAATCAATTTAAATAAATATTTACAGGGTTTTGAACATCATATTAATTTTTCAATGTAGTTTTCTGATATTAAAGCCTTTTGATAATAGTTGTAGATTAACGGCGTACGGCAAAGCGAAAGCATCGTTTGATGAGTCGGAAAAGTTGCCACGCACCGCCACCAGCAGGCGCTAGTATCGCAAAATTAACGCAATCCAAAGTTTTATGTATTTCATTTCGTCAACTTCGACATTTCATAAAGTGTTCCCTTTACGCAAAATACATGTATTACTCTAGTAGAAATATTTTAATATAAGGATGTCGAAACATTCACCAAAACAAAATGAGAGAAATCTTTATTGATGTGGATTAATATTTTGTGAATATTTTTATCATTCACAGTCTTAAATTTATTTTATAACATTTTGATGTCCCGAGATTACGAACAAAACTACTATTTTGGTAGAAAATTAATGATAATTGGCATACCTTACGAAAGTGACAATACCCAATTATCGTTAAGCCCCAAACACACGCGCGCACGGGTATGGGCGTGAGCGTTGTGTTCCACGCGCGCCGGAAAATGTGACAGCACAATAACGGGGCTCCCCCTTAGAGGGCCTACCTGGGTCGCGGACAAACGAATACAATACCGTGACCCCAGAACGTTAAGGGCTATTGAAATAAATCGTAGATTTTAGTAAGTATTCCAAGTCTGACAGTCCCTCCCGCCCTGCTCTGGGTAGGAGGACTCATTCGATTATTTTAACACACTAAATAAAGCCCCAAACACACGCTCCTTTTACTATCGTGCGTTCACAAAGCTGGTTGCGTGATATCTTTATATGTTCGAGAGTGGAAAGCTAAGGATGCTTGACGCCCTGTCCTCCACCATCTGGTGTTTGTATTAATTTTTGATGCATTTCGATGTAATGACAGACACAAGCGCCGCGTAAAATGGACATTAGTCGAGCAGCGGCGTGGATTTAGTAGTTTTTTACTCATATGAGGTACAGGTATAGTAGAACAGTTTAATGTCAGAACCTCTTTATAAATAAATCTTCATTCTATAATATCTTATCCACAGTATTTTTTTGGGACAAGGTTTTAATATCACTTTTCTGATAAATGATCTTTTGGAGTCGATAGATATTATCTATCGACTCCAAAAGCGTGAGCCCAGTACTGATCTTTTATACTCCAAAGCAATCAATAAAGCGAGAAGCAACTTGTACCGAACACGCGGTGAGACAGCAATGACCACCGATTTTTCATCATAGTCGCAGCATTATACTATAGGCGATATTTAAATCATGTAATGTGGACCATTTGGAATTGGTTTAAAAAACCGGTTTTAAACGCCCAAATGGTCGGTTCAACATTGCGCCTCAGGGTGGTGGGTGCTATGCCTTATTTGTAGTTGACAAGTAATTTTGAAGTATTCAAAATGACAATAGCAGTTTTCATTTAATTTATTTTATTCCTGTTTCTTCGAAATTGTTAAAATCTGTGACGAAACTAAATAAATAATAATAAAAGTGAAGTGCTTCTTATCCTATATCGCAGTTTGATACGATTAGAAGTTGTTTTCAGTTACATACAATCTCAAATTGTTGACTGCAAGATAGTGCATTTATCATTAGTTCATGTGAAATTGTATTTAGATGCATAAATATTAGATGGGAGGAGGATGGACACAGAGGAACCACCCGACAACAATAGTACGATATCACGATAGCATTGATATAATATCACTGTGAGTAATTTATTATATTGTTAGGAACAATTCGTAATGTATAGAATCATACGTATTCAAACATTTCCCTTGTTTGCTCTGTAAGGGTCGTAAGGAATTTCCTGCGATGATTTTCAGTAAGTTTGGTTTATTTTATTCTTGATTTATTAATGAAAATAATTTGTTATTGAAAAAAGAAAGTTTACGTGACTTATTTACAGTCATGTCCGTTTACAATCACGTCCCATTGAACACATCGAAACATAGTTTTGAATAATATAAAGCCTACGTATCATTCGTTTGTATTTTCTCGATCTTTTTATCCATTACCAATTTTATTATTACGAAAATCTGACAGCCGCGATCTGAAAAAAAGTGTCACAGGTCTAGCCTGTAAGAGCCACGCTGGCTGACTGATTCGTCAAGGAACGAAAGTGATGACACTACTTGTAAAAGGCAAAAGATGAGAGGACGATAGTGAATGTGTGCTCAGAATAAAACGGCGTATGTGCCCAAACATATTGACGTCTTTTTATGAATTAAAATTGTTATTAATTGAAAAACTGTCTTTACAGAATTTATATAGTGGTATTCTCTACAATTTAAAGTAACATCTTTTCCATAACTCATAGTAGTTATGCCATATAGTCCAAAAAAGAAAAAATATAGACCTAACTTTGCATTTTTTTTGTATCGAGAAAATTTCAATGAATCGTGTTTTCAACTTTGTGAGAATTTATATCATATAGTCAATTACTATATTCCAAGTTTTAAGATCTGTAGTCCATATACGTACGAAGAAAAGTAAAAAATAAAAAGCGTATTTTTACTGACCCCTTAATGCGTCTCCCTAGTATTGGAATGCCGTCTCATAATTCATGTTACAATGTCCAAAATTACTTATTACCAAATAGGGAATATGTGGCAATTAATTCGACTCCAACCTATTCGGTTTCAAAATAAATGACTTACATGGCAAACTTCATTATTCCGGTTAGATTAATTCGCGTCTTCTATATTATGACGTGGATTCGTTACAAATTAGCTTTGTCAGTTTTTCTTTGTGTATGTATTGTATCTCTTGATATTCTGAAAGCATTGACATCAAAATAAAAACAACCGAACCAAAAATGAAATTTAATGAGACCAAAGAACGTTTATTCGTTTTTTGGAGTATGCTTTACTCCAAAAAACTAATAAAAAAACCTCCTCCTATTTGAAGTGGGTTAAAAATTAAAATCGCCGAATGCAGAGTACGTTAAACCGATTTTGAACAGAATTGAAATGGATTAGGTTGAGGAAAAAAAAGGCTTCGAACTATATTCTGCGAATGTACAATCGACCCAGTGGAATTATGACCCACCATAAGGTTATTTACCTACAGACATTCAAATACAATTAGGTCCACATTCGCGTAAACATACATATCCAACGGTAACGACTTTGATCTTTGTCAATTTGACGGATGCAAACGATTCGTTGTCAAAATGGGTCATGATTCCACTTTGTTGATTGTACATAAAATCAATCTAATTAATTGTGTTTCACAATAACTACCAAACCCGCATTCAGAGTAGCATACCTATCTATACTATCTATACATATAATTAAACTGTAGAAAAGTAATTTTTGTACATTCAAAAAAAACTCAAAAAATATAGCCAGGGTTATAAAGGACAACCAATAGAACCCATTTCTAGCATTTTTAGAATTTTTGTCTGTTTGTTTGTATGTCTGTATGTCTGTTTGTCTGTTTGTCTGTTTGTATGTTTATTTGTTCGGGCATCACGTAAAATTTACGAAAGTTATGTAGATAACTTTAATACACAACGACTGACCGTAACTTGAAGTAACATTTAGTTTTTGTTTCATTGAAATCGGATCAGTCTACCAAAAGATATTTGAGTTCAAAGTGTACCAGAAGTAAAATTACGGTCAGTTTACACCGAACGCGCAGTTCAGTAGCGCGATCTAGCTTGGAATAGGAAAACTACATTTTCAAATATAATGGTGTGGACTGGAGTGAAGTGGTTTGGAGAGGGATGTTGTGGGATAAATTGGGATGGAGTGGGATAAAGTGGGATGGAGCGGGATGGAGTGGGACTGAGTGGGATGGAGTGGGATGTAGTGGGGTAAAGTGGGATGGAGTGGGATGTAGTGGGATGGAGTGGGATGGACTGGGGTCGAGTAGGATGGAGTGGGATGGAGTGGTATGGAGTGGGATGTAGTGGGATAAAATGGGATGGAGCGGGATGGAGTGGGATGGAGTGGTATGGAGTGGTATGGAGTGGGATGTAGTGGGATAAAGTGGGATGGAGTGGGATGGAGTGGTATGGAGTGGATGTAGTGGGATAAAGTGGGATGGAGTGGGATGGAGTGGGATGGAGTGGGATGGATTGGGATGGAGTGGGATCGGATGGGATGGAGTGAGATGGAGTGGGATGGAGTGGGATGGAGTGGGATGGAGTGGGATGGAGTGGGATGGAGTGGGATGGAGTGGGATGGAGTGGGATGGAGTGGGATGGAGTGGGATGGAGTGGGATGGAGTGGGATGGAGTGGGATGGAGTGGGATGGAGTGGGATGTAGTGGGATAAAGTGGGATGGAGTGGTATGGAGTGGGATGTAGTGGGATAGAGTGGGGTGAAGTGGGATGGAGTGGGATGGAGTGGTATGGAGTGGGATGTAGTGGGATGGAGCGGGATGGAGCGGGATGGAGGGGGATGCAATGGGTGCTTTGAACGCTGCTAGGTGGGCTTTGAACAACAGAGGGCGTTTATCACAAACAGCTCAAAAATTCTTGAAAAATCTAAATAAATTCTAATAATAATAGGGTTTATATGAAAACGATTATCATTTATAAAAAACAGTTTATTTGTTTGGTTGAACGCGCTAATCTCAGTAACTGCTGGTTCGAATTGAAAAACTGTTTCTGTGTTAGATAGTCCATTTATCGAGGCTATAGGCTATATAACATCACGCTAGGATAATAAGAAACTAGCAGAGGGGGTGAAATCACGGGAAAAATTAGTTCTTCATAAAAGATTCACCGATACCTTGTCATAAAATGTATTATTTTCCGTGTAGATTACGGAAATATGAAATAACATAAATGCTAGTAATTTGCGTAGCTCAGAAACAGGATGTAACAATGGCAAGACGCGGATGTGCGGATGCTGCGTATAACAGGAAGAACGGTGGATTATCTGTTACAATCGTACTCGTAATGGATATGTTGATAACTGTTACATGTAACTGTACGATTATAGTAGCTAGTAAGCAATTGCGTCTGCATCTACCGAGTATTTAGAAGAGCTATTTCATAGACTAGATTTGTTGGTATAAAATATTGTCAAACAAAAAAATAATACACTGAAATGATTAGAAAATAATTCATCACTGGAGACAGTAAAGTAGGGTCGTGTGAAATTGTGCATATCTATGTGCACGTTTTGGTTATTCTTAAACTACAAACAGCATCAGTTTGATACATTTCCCACCACTGTTAAGAAAACTTATTTCAGAAGAATAAATTAAAGAGAAACTCCAGAAGGCTCAATTGTATTTTTTTTAATTTAGATTAGATGTTTTTCAAGCCATGAAAAGGGAGAGTTCGTTGAGATAAAAAGAAAACATTCTGCCATCACTTTACTTTCTTTTATTAACCGTACCTATATTTTTGGTAGGTAATAAAAACAATACAATGACAAAAGTGGAGTATTGTTAATATTCACGACCACAAAATCACGCGTTAATGTGGTTTTCCTCAATATTGAATGAGCATGAAAGAATTCTGTGTCCTATATTTATGTGAAAACATCATTATCTTGGTGGTTTTATTCGAATCACGGGTTAGACAAAAAAGAACTGCCAAAATATTGGTGTTACCTACTTTTCCACACGTCCGTGCTTTTTCATGTCGGGCAAGAAGGATAATTGAAACAGGTGCATGTTACTTAAAAATAAAATAGATATCGAGTGGTAATGTCCTGATATTACTAGATGGCTTTGTGTGATAGTTGTGGAATATTATATTATGTCATAACAATACCCATACCATGAGTTGTCATTACGGTATTCGATCATACGCATCAACCACAACGCATATAACCCCTAATATTAGTCGAGAACAAAGTTCCTGCTCGGAAACAAGCCTCCTTCATACATGTGAAGGAGTGAGACGCAATTCACCACGCGAGACCAGTGCGGATTGGTAGATGTCACATGTCTTCGAATTTTTGGTTCTAAGACATGACAATAAAAATCGTTAGGACACCTCACATTTTTTTTCTATAAAACGCAACGGAGCCACGGTATTTACGAGCCAATACCGTGATACGGTATTACAAACATCAATATTGAAAATAAAAACATGTAAGTAATTTATTAATGTTCTAATCAAACTTGTCTTCAATACCGTAATCACGGGATCACTGAATTGACTACACTTATACCGGTATTGAAAAATCCGGTGTTTTGAAAACCATAGTCGCGACTGTTAGTTACCACTAGGCCACTATTGCTCCATAAATTGTTATTTATGATAAATGGTTAAAAATGGAGAGAAAGATCAAAGTAGAGATGGATGTCTTGTGAGAGGAATATGATAGGAGTAAGAACGCGATGAAAAATAGAGCTCATCATCTGCCTAGCCTTTTCCCATCTATATTGGGGTCGGCTTCCAGTGAAACCAGATATAGCTGAACATCAGTATTTTACATGGAGCGACTGCCTGTCGGACCTCCACAACCCAGTAACTGGGTAATACGATACCTCATGGTAAGACTGGTTGTCAAACTTTAGAGCTTCTGACTAACAGTAACGACTGTCAAAGATATACAAATGACAGCCGGGACAACGGCTTTACGAAATGAAAAATAGAGCTATAAAGAGAAAATCTTACGTATTTCAAAATTAATGACTGATTTGTTGGGTCTCATTATTGGGACTTGTGACCTTGAACTTTTCGCTAATTTTCCAGGTGTGTGAATATTTATAGGTGGGTAATGCGATGCATCACGCTCGACCTTGCAAGGTCGCCAGCGCGTGCGCAGCGGACCGATGCATTCGTTACAAATTGGACTACTTCAACTAAGATGGTACGCTTCGGTGCATTTGAAGACGCCATTTGTGCACACAGTAATAAAACTAACAAGAAATATTCTTCATTGTCTTTAATGACGTTCTCAACTTTACTTATACTCTTTTTACAATTCTCACAACGCAGAAAATATTTTAGTCTTCAGGTCTTTTATCAAATCATAATTACAGCGGTTATTATGTCAAAACCCCATAACAATATTATCTTGTAGGTACCCATTTTTAAAACAAAATGCCCCACATCGGGGATTTCTCTCAACCACATACACAAACACTTACACCCGGAACAACTACCTACTTATAGATGATGATGTAGGAATCGACAGCAAGCAACATTCAGATTTTTTTAGCGTGGCAAAATCATCAAATGAGTCCTCCCACCCCGGGCAGGGCGGGAGGTACTAGACCCGTACTGACTAAAATCCACGGTGTCCTTCAATAGCCCTTTATGTTCCGGGGTCACGGTAAGGAAATAATCCCGCGACCCCGGCAGGCTTTGGCCCTCCGAGAAGCCCCATCATTATGCTCAGTGCTGACGCTCCTTTAGGCGCGCGTGGGACACAACGCGCCGTCGAACCGGGCATGGTCCATGGTTGGGCAGCGAGTTGCCCCTTACTCGCTGCCCGCATGCTCGCGTCCACCACCGCGGGTGGGGCGGAGGGAGGACACTGTCTTCTCTCGCACGCGGCTCGCCTCCTCCTTCGCGAGCATTACTGTTTCGCAGAAGGAGCATCATACAGACTTAGCCCAAGATTAAGAAACGATAACTGTACTAACAACAACTAGATATTGAAACCACAACCATTCCAACTATGTGCAGACCTTCATATTTGCAAACAAATGGGCCCGCACACGACACAATCGTGAACATACATTCGCCAGAGAAACATATTTATCATAGAGAACAAAGCCGAAATCGTGGTCCAATGTGCGAGGTGCCAGGCGCGCCCCGCCCTATATCAGAACAGATCAAAATAATTGAAGTTTCTTATGAACAAAGAAAGAGAAATAAATAAATAAAAATATTATAAACGCGAGCGTGAATAGCGGTGAGAGTAATGGTAGATCAATTGTATCGGCCCTTCTTAGTATTTTGGTCTTAGAACCAAAAATTCGAAGACATGACTGGAATGACCAATATACCAAACCGTACAGGGCCCGCTTGGTAGATTATGACCCTCTCCCTCACATAGAAGCTTGTGGCCCAGGCTGATGATGATGATGAGTTTATTAGTTGCCCTAAACCGATGAAGCTTTGAAGTTTGTACCGAGATATCAGGAGCCCTCAGTCCCAATTGTCATTTGTAAATCTTTGGACAGTGGCTACGCGTGTTTAGAACCGAGTTTTAAGTTCTAGTAGAAAAAGTACATAATACCCAGTACTAAGGTAGACAATCCTAAAGCGTACAGGTAGGCAGTCGCTCCATGTAAAGTACGTATTCAGAATTGTATTCGACTAGACGGCGGACGACCCCAACGAACAATGACTAACATATTTGGGGAAAGTTTAGACAACAATCTGATGAGTTAACAACCAGACAAAAATTATAAAACCCAAAATTATCAATAAATTAACTTGCAGTCGAACAACACACCATAAAAGAATCGCAAGTATGCACGCCGGCGGCGCAGGCGCACACTAGACAAAGGCCACGCTTTCATAACCTTGTACACTGCTACCTACCCACCTACCACGACCCGGCTATGATTCATTATTGTCTCGGTTAACTTGCTAATGAGAAACTAAGATTATTTTAAAACTAGAGTAAACTTCAATGGAAAAATCCTCAATTAAAAAAAAAAAAGTAAAAGGTAATTTAAGAGAATAATGCTATGTTTCCTTAATTGAAGCCTTTTCTAATTTCTCTCCAAAATTTCCCAATTATGACCTCATCTGGTATTAATATGAAATTCCAATAAATTGAGGCGGAAAATATTACAATTAAAGTGGTTATATTCAGCATTTAAATTTGCAAATCTATATATATAAAATTCAAAACTGACTGACTGATCTGACAACGCACAGCCCAAACCGCTGGGCCTAGAAACTTGAAATTTGGCATAAACCCTCCTTATACCACGTAAGTGAGCACTAAGAACGGATTTTGCGAAATTCGGCCCCTAAGGTGTTGTTTTTGGGGTTGATAGTTTGTATGAAACTTCGTAACTACAAGTGCTAGGAAATTTAAATTTGGAATACGGGTTCTTTTGAGGACGTAAGAGTTACTTATGGCAGAATTTTGCGAAATTCGACCCGTAAGGGGTTTGTTTTAGGGGTTGATAGTTTGTATGAAACGTTTTAAGTACAAGTGCTACGCGTCTCAAATCTTGCATGGTGGTACTTTTTAAGATGTAAATGCTCACCAAGGTGGAAATTTTGAGAAATTCGACACCTAAGGGGTTGTTTTTGGGGTTGATAATTGGCGCGTAGATGGTCACCATCACGGGATTTTGCGAAATTCGACCCCCAAAGGGTTTGTTTCTGGGGTTGATAGTTTGTATGAAACTTTTTTAGTACAAGAGCTAGGCGTCTCAAATCTTGGATGGTGGTACTATTTAAGATGTTAATGCTCACCAAATTTTGCGAAATTCGATCCCTAAGAGGTTGTTTTTGGGGTTGACAGTTTGTATGAAACTCTGTTACTACAAGTACCTACGAGGAGTCTCATAATTTACACCGGGTTCCTATAGGACTTAGATGCACACCATGGCGGGATTTTGCGAAATTGCTCACTAAGACGGTTTTGCGGAATTCGACCCCTAAGGGGCTTTTTCGGTTTTGTTTAATGTTGATTTAGTTTTTTCAACAGTATCCCGTATAGAGGGTGACCGGGACTAGAAATTCACAAAGGCAACGTTCGAAAATCACGCGGACGAAGTCGCGGGCGTAGTGCTAGTTACACATAATAATTCATCAATACAATAACAATTCTCCATGAAAGTCGACATGTGTATTCCTAACAAATGATATGAATAATATACATTCAACGATATTACCGATACCAAGAAACAAATAAGTATATGACAGCTGTGTCATCTTTATTACAAATTCATTGAAAACAAAATGTTACTGTTACAGTTAACAATGTATTTAAATTACACAACGGATATCTTGGAATTAGCGTGTGTAAAATTATAATTAGTTAGTAGTTTATTGATTAAAGTTAAATGGAATTTGCGTGAGTAACACAGTCTGGGCATGATAAATTGATAAAACAAAATTTTCGAGATAAATTGAGAAATGGATTGTTTAGGTACATTAAAATAATATTTAAATAAAATTATGTCCTTCATTATGTGTTTGATCTATGATGTATCCTCGTAAATAATGAAATGCTGTACTAGCTCTAACAATGAATAAATCAACCTCAAAAGAAATTAAAAACACTATCGACGGTACAAGTGACGTTGATACCGAACTACTGAATTAATGGACCAGTAATCCATCAAATTCACGGCGTACAACAACCAAAACTAAACAGACTTTCGAACCTTGAGCTTACTTAAATTGAGTAATCCAATACAAAATGACACCGATCAGATTATCTTAAAATGTCCATTTATAGTCAACGCACATGCTGTACGAAATAATTACGCGAATCAACGAAATACCGTAACATTGCGACCCGCGCATGTCACGATTTTTAAGCCTTTGTTTTGTGGGTCAACGACAATTTGACAAGCGAGGCTTCAAGTTGGAGAAATATTGCATCGTCACGTATGCATTTGTGGCCTATTTCACATGACTTTTTTACATCATTCCGTTCCATCCTTATAAGGTTCAAAGTGACCTTAGGTGGAAGTGGCGAGTTGAGATATTACCCACCTGAACTGTCATAGCTATTCACAATCTCCATTTGGTAATAACATTCTTTGCATTCACACCATTCACGTATCAGGTTTTACCCATTCGTTCATCATTGATTTGAATTTTTAAAAGATTGTCGATGTGAATTTTAACTTCATTGTATTCTTTTTGGCATCCCGTCATTTATTACTTTTATCTTTGCAAAGACGTCATAGTTGCATATTGTGCATGAAAACAACGTTCAAAATGTTCTTTGATGCATTATTAAGCTGTCCATATAGACGACAAAGGCATTCATAACCGCAAGACTACGTAAGTCAGTGCTTATCATTGGCATTAATCAAAAGCACATGACGCCTACGATGTTAGTTCGTCAAAGTATCGTTTAACTTAAACTTGCGTAGGGTTTCCACCTCTTACATCTCATTGTTGAGTTGTCTCGTTATCTTTATCTTCTTGTTGAGATGTAATGGATTGTGCAGTCGAACTTCTCGCGTAGATATCTATGATCCACACGTAAGGCTTTAACATTGACAAATCAGGACTGATGATGCAACATTTGTTATGTATTTAGAATTTAGTTAATGAAGATTGTCAACATTAAAATACCTACCGAAAGACTTCGCATTGTGCTAAATCGTTCTTCCATTGTCACATTCATATTTCAACGAGCATGCATCCCTATGTTCACCTCCATAATTCAATTAGTCCATCACGTGTGGTCCAACCAATCTGTTCGCTTGTCTCCGTGGACATCCGCCACTTGTCATGTCGTACAGTAAATTGCGCCAGCCGTAAGTACTTACAAGAACATTTACTTTTCCCCGGCAACTATGTCAGGTTGACTGTATACATTGGAGATTAATGTTCGAACTTGTCAAGTTCAAAAATTGTTTAATCCTTTTACCTGACTGACACATAGCAATTACCTTTTGTTTGTAGTTTATTAATAAGTGATTTTTTTTTTCACTAGAATTTATCTCTACAGAATTACAGATACTTACTTACTTCTTCGAGTATCAAATAATGTCAAAACAATCATTAACTAGATTAATCTGTAAATAGCATCTATCGCGGCGCAGTAATAGAAATGTGCCAACTTTAAATGGGCATGGACAGCAAGAAACTAGAACACTCGGAAACGTTTGGCAAATACAAGAAAACTGTATAAACATGTTAACATAGAAGTATACGTACAATTTGTTTACAGTAAAACATGCGACCTAGTTGCAACGCAATATAAGTATGACAAGAAAGACATTTTGGAAAGTAAGAACGATGGTTACAATAGTACGTAAAGTACTCATAATATGAGAAATTCTAAAGTCAAATCTATACAATGGTCTAATAAATAAGAAGAATGTTCACGTTAATAATAAGTATCATTTTAGTAAACACAGACGTAGTTGCACGACATCCTGTTTACGAACACGCTGATTTGCTCTCCAAATAAAATAAGAAGCAAATTTTTACATAACAAGCGTAATAATAATACATAACATAGTAAAAAACAGAGATCAAGATCGTTAGCCGGTTTCTGAGCGGTCAGATGATGCTATCTGTTTCAAAATCATAGTACACAAGCCAAGTTTAGAGAAGGCTGACCGGCGCGGGCGCATCCGTCGAAACGGTCAAGTTCACGGAGACCGCGCAATACCAACTCTTGCGCATCGCACTCGACCACATCATCGTTTCAATCGAATAAAAGATATCAATTTCTTGAATCTTTTGTTACTAAGATCAAAGTTATGTCGTTCGAGATGAAAGTTGATGCTAATAAGCAAGAGGAAACGTCGCCGGAAACGAAACAGGAAAATATCGCATTTCAAAAGATTACTAAGCTAAGGCGTCAGATACTAGAGTTGCATTTGACTACCAACAATTAACTTTTGCTAAACATGAAAGCAGCAATTGCTTATTTAAAACAAATTACGTTGCTTCCTGAATTACAGCTGAGCTTTCGATTAATGATTGTAGATCATCAGTAACTCACGTCGAAAGTCTAGAAATAATCATCAAGTTTCGATCTGATGCTTCCTTTAAAGATACTCAGGTTTAGATTTAAAATACCAGCAAAAAGGTTGGTACCGCCAATTATAAAATAAAAGCAATCGATAGAGAAATCAAAGAGACCCGGCTGATCATAGCCATCAAGGCGTTCCGAAGCATCAAAAGAAACAATATTTACGGCCAATTTGCGAAGGCTATAATTTCGTCTACATGTTTGAATATTAGAAACTTTTGAAGGTCGGTTTGCAGGGTCAAGTTCGAGAGGCCGGGGCATCCGTACCACATTCGCGGCACGCTTCGTTGGCCCCAGCATCCATTGACCCGGTGGCGTGGCCGACAAATCTAGGTCCGGAGGCGATTGAAGATAGAAGTTGAAGTAATGCGTCAAGTTAGATTTTGGAAGGTTTGTAAGTATTAACTGTATTTTTTTTTTTTTTTTTTTTTTGCTGTATACCGTTGAGGAGTTATAATTTATTTATTTTAACTGTTACAGGGATTACCTTAAATCTAAACATTCTGTTTTATCTGTAGCTAATTTAATTAAAAACAATGGTTTGTCCGATCGGTGGTCCCCAAACTAGGTTTTACCTGTATCTTGGGGACCTGAGTTGCGGTAGTTACGGTAGGTATATATATCGTGGACATTTGTTTCGTTTTGATAAAATTTATCCAGTTGTGAACAATAAAGTTAAACAAGTTAATAATTTCAGGTAAATACTAACAAAAGAGAAGTAATAGTAAAATAATAATTCTAAAGAAGTACATAAAGGGTTGCGTATGTGTACTTATGTTGTGTGTGAGTTGTCTGTGAGTGTGAGATGTGACGTGTCTGTGGTGTGTAAGTGGGCAGTGTGAGTGAGTGTGTGTATGCGTGTGTGTTTGCATATTTTTTGGTCTTTAAATGTGTTTGTGAGTCTATTAACTTAGGATTTCTTCTGTATCCTCATATGACAGTTTGACAAACCATTTGGTTAAAGTTTTCTTGCACGAGTAATTGTTCAATTCTTTAATATCGCATCGTTTGCTGATTCTGTTATATGTATGTATAAATGAGTAATACGATATTGATACGAGTAATATTGATTTATATTTTTTATTATTATTAGAATGAGGTGGCTAAATAATACTCAGACAACTTCTACTATTTTTTAGATATTATATCAGATAGGTTTTAGTAAATTCAAGAGAATCTGGAGCCTACATTATTTGTTTAAATAGATGGGCTTTAGAATAATGTATTTTCATCATTGTTGTGAGAAGATTGGCGAGCTGTGGGTCTAAAACGGCCACTAAGCAATATCCCTCATAATTCACTGCGTAAATGAATAAAAAAAGAATAGCCATTTAGACCCTGTGGAATCTGCGTTATCAAGAAGAGATTAAGTTAAGAATGTTTGCGGTTCTTGATTATCAATCCAACTTATAATTTCACACCATTTTATAAATCTTACAACATAGTTTCGATGTTTGCAATCTTTCCTAGAGGTCCGTAAACAGTACGTTTATTAAAACTCCTTTATCCGATATAAAAACATGTTTTAAATAAAGCTATTTTCTCTACAATATCTATTGTACCACAAAGAACACAAATGATGATTAATACCATTGAATGAATTTTAATCATTAATAACAATGTCAATTTCTTTAAGTTTTCTTTTGTATAAGATCGTATCAAAATTAATGTATTTTCATCCTACATACCTCTGTTCAATCGAAGGTTTTATTCCGACTATAAATGGATGGGGGTCAAGGTTTTATATCTATAGAAATGTTATTAAGTTTGTATGTTGGGCAGCCAGAAGAAAGCCTCCATAAAGGCTATCTTCGAGCTACGGGAAGGTCTTAAGTGGTTAACGTGGCTCTGGTACGCAAAGGGGAATAGAAAGAACAGCTCGAATTTTAGTCAATACGGGTCTGAAAACCCGCTCTCACGGCGGAAGAAGTTATTGAAGGCGGAAGACGCTAACTTCACAAGTATCTATTAATCGATTCCGAAAATTCTTTGAGTAGGTAATGGACATAGCTACAATATCCCAGAAAATCATTTATGCTGTTATAAGACTATGTAGAGAGAAAATTTTCGACCACAACACGAGCAAACGCACGGTAAAAGCTAGTCTAATAAATTGAACTTGAATTACTTGAAGATACAATGATTTTCCTCAAAGGGATTAACTATTCATAAGTTACAAGTAATTAGATACTACGTAGTAATTGGTTTTTAAATAGGACTAATCGATAACTATCCATAATATTATAAAGCTAAATAGTTTGTTTAGTTAAATCTATTTCAATTCGAAATAATAATAGTTCCTGATTATTTCGAACTGAAATATATTTTTGTGTTTGACGGACTTTTTATCGAGGTAGGCTATATAAAATCACGCCACGACCAAACAGGAGCCGAGCAGGAACCGTGCGGTGTTAGGGTGCTCCCACATCTATCGACGCGGTTTCGGCTTTTCCCGTCGCCCTTTCTCTTTCTGTCGCTTAGAACTGCCATTTGCTAGACCGCGTCGATAGATGTGGGAGCACCCTTAACTGTTGTTATTGGATAATATAACAGTGATGTAAAGCATTCATTTCACCGTGGTTGGTCAGCGTGATAAATACAAATGAGTTTAGCAAACTTGGTGATGATAAAATCAAGATGGCCGCTTTTATGGTGTCCTATAAACGTGGTCACGGTCTGATTCTTATTTCCTTGCTAATGTACTGGGCAGTTCATGGCACGCTATGCGATGACACAGTTTACACATTGCATAGTGGACATAATAGCTTGAAAACGGGTCGAGAGTGGATATAAGTTGATATTCGAGCTGTTTACTGCAATCGCAGTGATGTTATTATACCATACAAAAATGGCGAAGGATATGTATAGTGGAGCCCAAACCTTTTAAACTTGCCACCTCAAAAGTCCGTAGTTAGACAAGTTTGGGTAAATTCTAGGTGCTATAGTTTAGGCTTTACGTATCCAATAAGGCCCAGTTGAAAACCTGCGTCAGTCACCTAGTAGCATGGGTTTTCTGCTGAACTGAGCCTATTTGGCACAGTCGTGAGACACACAGTACCTTTTGTGTTCCTCCTAATTTTTGTGTAGATTTAAATTTCAATCATGACTGAATACTGAACTCTGATACATGGTGCCTTATGTTTGATTACGCGCCTTTTCCAACCATTATCATCATTTCAGCCCGGAATCACCTTAACTCCTAAGTACCTATAATAAGCCAACCTTTTTTTTCTGCCAAACTTCTCGATTCTTTTCATCCCTCATACATCTGTTCCCCGTGGTTTAAACTAAGAACTATCGACGAATAGTTTAAACCAAATTGTTACCCAGAAAAATAATTCCAGTCATAAATACCAATTTTGTCATAACGTATGCTCATGCATACTATACTCCAAACAATAAATTGACAGACAACATAACACCAAAATGTCTTCTCGTGACCATGACATATTTACCCATGTTTTACTATACCGTAACAAAAGGACCGAGGACCTATGTGATCTAGCTTGTGCTATTGTTCAGTACCCATACCATGAGTTGTCATTACGATACTCGATCATCGATATCGACCGCGTTTGGCGCTCTCATTGGCCCGCTCTAAGGTTGTATGAACTCTCAACCAATGAAAGCGCCAAACACGGTCGATGCGTATGATCGAGTTACGAAATGACAACTCATGGTAGAGGCTCAGAACAAATCAATACACAGTGACAATGGCCTTATGTGTCAAACTAGATATTAGATCATTTGTGTACCAGAATAGATCTATAGATCACTATCGAGTGAATGATTTGTATATTTTTAATTTAATCATGGTTCATTGGCTTTGTTGTAAGTGTCAATCATTATCTGCCTTATAGCCTTTTCTCAGGTACGGAAGTGGCCCCTCTGAGAGGGCCAAAGCCTGCCGGGACCTTAGAACCTAAAGGGCTCTTGAAGCATCACCCTCGATTTTAGTCAGTACAAGTCTGTCAGTCCTTCCCATCCAGCCCCGGATGGGACGACTCATTTGATGATTTTACCACGATGCAAAACAGGGAATAGATTGAATTATATTTTTATTTCCTATTGAGCAACTTGTCAAAATATTGATAGGTGCTCAATCGGGAATAATAGTTGATCTTAACATGGGTGCTCTGAAAATTGTTGCTCAAACGGGAATAACTCGTAATTATTTAGCCACGACCTCCCTATCTTCAGTAACCCTTTAAAACCATGATACATTTCCGTGCAAATGATAAAATTCTCTGTCTATTACACAATAACCACTGACCTTTGCGGATTACTGTCTAACATGTAACGCTATATGTTAAACTTAATGCTATTTTTGTACCGATCAGTATGCAATCGTGCTGACACCACCTTTATTCCGCATTGATTATGTTTTTTTTTTAATAATCGTGACGTTACAAGTACCTTACTGTTGAGAAGGAAGCAATGATCAATTTGTTTATAAAGTTTTATCTGTTGTATGCACTTTATTGATGAAAATTTTATGGAAAAAAATACATAGTAAACTGCATGGTAATGGTTGGTACATGCTGCATTTTTTTTTTCATTTAGGTCCACACAATGTAAGCCAAAGAATGGATAGTGTAGCCGTGGCCGACCAAGAAATCGCTAGCTAGACGACCTGAAGGCATCCAACGAGGGCTGGCTCGAAGTGGCACTGGATAAAAGCTTCTGAACGTCAGGCCTTTGCCCAGCTGAAGCTTTTTAAGGGAAAAACAACGGAAGTTATCCAGTCTTCTCCACAAAGATTGAAATCTTAGCCTTAAGGGGTTCAAACACAGCAGCTATAATGTAAATATAAACATTATAGCACGATACATCTCATTACAGCTTTCCATAGAGATTCGAAGATGTAAAAATATACATTATAGCTGCCGTTTGTGGTCTCCTGACGATTTCTATGGAAAGATGTAATGAGATGTATCGTGCTATAATATACATTTTTACATTATAGCTGCTGTGTGTGAAGCCCTTAAGTGTTTTTTCATACTAATTAGGTGCTAAAAATTTAATCTCCTAATATATTCAATTGTATTAAAACTATTTATATTACTGCTTTGCTTAAATTCCAAGCAGTTACAAGTAAAAAGATGAATTAAAACATCCTAAATAATAACCCACAACACATCTCGAGAAAATGACATAAATCATTATGTATTTATGTGGTTATGTACAAATATACAAGTCACGTTTACAAACCATGTAATTTGTAGTAAACAAAAAATATAACTACATGTTTAGGTACACATGTAAATGAGCACTGAGGTGTGAGCAGAACAAAAACAGTTAATAAATCTATCTTCATAAGAATCGCCCCGATGTATGTCTAAACGTAATTTATTATTATTATAAATAAAGAATAATTGCGATAAATTAATAAAATAAATCTCCTATTTTTAAATTATGGTCTATTTATATTTAATTTATATAGGATCCATTTTGTTCTATTTAGGCAATGCCAAGGTCTTAACAGTTCAAATAAAAACACAGGAGTACGCTCATTCGTAAGTAAATATTTACATATCTCAGTACGTATGTACCGCACGTAGAATTTTATATAATGCATACCTACTATACTTCATCATACGAGTACCTACTTATTTGATTTAATTGGGATATAAAAATACTCGTAGATTAGACGTGATACGTGAATATAAGAAAAACTGCAAGTGGGTTTTTCCGACACATTTTTTATATGGGTTTTTTATACTTAACTGTCTTATATAGTCTGTGTTTGATGATATTCGTAGTTTTAGATTATTTCTCGAAAATTCGCCTACATATTGTGAAAGGCTGTCTGTTGAATGCTTAATATAATTATTTTGTAGTCTATGCTTTTTTGTATTGTCTTTTCACATACGAAAATCGCTTTGAAATTCCAAAATCTATGCAGACTAATTTTTAAGAAAGGTGTCAATGACCTCCATTTGTCAACAGTCAATTAAAAACAGCGTTTAGTCGAAATTATTATTTATTTAAATTATTTTTTATTCGTTTATAATATATTCCTTGTTAGAGTTATTTTCATTTAGGTAATATATAATAGTGTGCAAGTATTAAAAAGTTCACGACAGACGTCACTATATAACGTCAGCAAGCCTTCCTATGTATTTTCTTTTATTTAATTTATATATACGTTTAGAAACTGAAAAAGACGTCATAGTTTATCAACTATTAATATTGATGAACACAAAGAGTACCTAACATTCGCTCCACACATCTGGCTCACCTTTAATCGTTCAAGAACGTGATCAGGCGCATTCTACGTTTCAATAACCGAACGATTGTCTAACAAAGCCATAAACACAGGCAGTTTACCAACTAAAATATCAAGTTAGTTGCACAAAAGCAACCAGTACAAGAAAACCCGTGTAGATTACACAGCATTAGCACACAGTATTACCGGTAACTAGTAACAACGTGCAGGGGAAATGCACGCTTACTGTACTTAGATGATGAAACACTAACACCTGCTTCAATAACTGGTTGTAAGGGAAAAAAAACGTGTTATTCCTGCTTTTATGGAGTGGAAAAACGAAAAGTGGAAAGCGGTACGAACGACCCTCGAACGACCAACACGTAACGCGACGGCATCAGTAAGAACTGTAATGTGATGGACATAACATAAGTACTATCTGTTACGTTGTAGCAACCAGCTGTTCGAAGAAAACTATCAGCGTGCAATTATTAGCCGGTTCATTTCCATGTTTCTGAGAATTACATAAATGTGGGAGTTGCGGTTAATTAATTGTCAGGAATTTAAATGTCCCTTCCTTATTTATACAGGGTGTAAGGGAGGGGCTATAATGTTTGTGGAGGCTATCCCTCCACAAACATTCAGGCCTTGCTGAGCATACGAAACTGAACAATCTTCCACAATGTTTTTTTTTACGAATTGAAAAAAAAATCGGCCTCACCATACAAAATTATAAACTTGATTGGACAGTTTGTCTTTATTGTAACGTTTCGTCTACTAAGCAAGCCCTGAAAGTTTCTAGAGGGCTGTCCCTTACACCCTGTATAAGTTGCTATGAAACTTCTTATATCGCAAACCTATTGTTACCATGACGGTAATAGGCTTTGCACGCATTCCTTCCATTGAAAAATTCTACTAATCGCGAAGAAAAAATGTTGTTTACAACGAATTATGTAAAATACAAAAACGAGCAAAAACAAGAATTAAACCAGATATGGCCAAACAGCTTCTGAATTATAAAGAAATTGTTTTCGATCTATATTTATCTGGAAAATAACTGACATTATTATGTAAAAAATATCCAAAAACGTGCGAGACGGCGCCACATTATCATATCTTTCAAATACAAAGGTCTAAGTGTCAATTTAATTCAGACTAATAATATGTCACCTTATATCAGCTATTAAAATCAAAGGTGACAATAATTTAGCATTAAAAACTGTCAACATTTGGCTACCAGTTGCTTTGATTTTAAGGACTCGACAACAACAAAGCACACTTAGCAGAATGCACTACCGGGTCAAATAAATTAACCCATAAATAGAATAAAATAGATTAAATATGTAGGCGACTTATTTAAAATTTATAACAAGAATTCATTAAAAACTGGTAGTTGGCGCCAGTCGGAAAATAAATTTCGAATCCATTTTCCTTTTAAGAAACAATATTTATTCCAATTTTAATACAAACATTGTGAATTCTGTGTATTGGACTCATTTGTCTTGTTCTGTCTTATCTTGGAATATTATTCTGATTATTGGACAAGATTTAATAAGGCATGGTCAGATTAGACTATTCTTTGAAATAAAGTCCTTTCTTAAAAT
Organism: Agrotis segetum; assembly: GCA_036375495.1. Classification (NCBI taxonomy): domain Eukaryota; kingdom Metazoa; phylum Arthropoda; class Insecta; order Lepidoptera; family Noctuidae; genus Agrotis; species Agrotis segetum. The sequence goes on from JAQSVV010000065.1 coordinate 589,044, forward strand.
AATATGAATTTAGTTAGGTATTACAACTCATTTTTTATTACAAACATTTTTGCATTTATTCCTTTTTCGAAGATTCAGGGGATCACCATAATCACTAGGTGAAGATGGGCTTATTTTAGTTCATCTTCACCTACAGTTAGATTTTCTGGATATAGACTTCTCTTTATTTATGCCAATCTTAATTCGCGGTGTAACCATTTAATTGACATGCTGGACTTTAGAAACAAATATAGGCATGATTTACTACAACCCGAACACTATGAAGACGCGATGGACAAAAACAGAGATTTATACCAATTAATTAAAATAGGTCCAAGCAACATCTTTGAAGTCTTCTCATAAATTTCTCCCTTTCTAACCATATTATTACCCACACAGTCCATGCATCGTGTCTTTAGTCCCAAAGTCATCTACATTGAGATGGTTACGAAGGCTTTGTTAGCTAGAATAGGTTTATAAAGAAAGCTTTAAAGTCTTAAACTCGTGCTCAACTAAGCCGCTTAACGACAATGCACCGGTTATGTAAGAGTTTAGAAAAATAATGGAAGCGTATTTCTTCTATTGTTAAATCAGAGAATATTTATAAAGCGAAAACGCATCACAACTCGAAAATGTAGGCTTGTGACTCTGATACATGCACTGTATTTAATTTATATGTACAAAAGACAAGTTTTCACAGAGATTTCCGCGGGATTGAGTGTTGGCGAGCATGCATTGCGTTGTTCGCGCGCTTTTCATACGGCGGCCATGTTGTGGGAAGGCGCGGGAAAGTGGAAAGTGCTCGGGTTATCATCTTATTGTCAGTGTCTAGGCCGCGTCATTGTCTCTGGGCGCGATATTCTCTTCCCGTGTGAAAGCTAAGATGTAAGTGCAATGGAAGAAGCCTTTTTATCCAATTATACACTTACGTAATATAATTTGACTTTAATTACATAAGATTGTAGGTGTTAAATAATACAGCTGTCTGTAAGGTCACTCTACAAAATAATTTCAGCAGACTTTAGCTTAAGTTGTAAACCAAAACAGACACAAAACACAAAAATAGATAAAACAAATAAACTCAACTGGCAAAGAATGTTTGCAAGGTGAAATTAGCATACCTGGGCAAAACCATGGCGACATCAGTATGGTATGCCGTTAGACTACTTAAATGCATATATATTTATATATGCATATAGAAGATCTTCCAGCATCCATACATCTGCAAAAGCCGGGCATTTCACTAGCATTTTCTCATTAATTCACGAAGAAAAACGTCATAATCTTCATTAAGAACACAATGGCCATCGAAAGTGAACTCCCGCGCACCTTGTGATCTATGATCTAGATATTCTAGATCAATTACATGTTTCTCCCAAGGTGACGGAGGAAAACGTCCTTGACACCTTGATTATATGCCATTATGTTAATTAGAAACGATGTACAAGAAACAGCCGGAGCTCACAATGACTATCATATTTACATCTTCGCAGAATTACTCATCATTATTTTCATATTAACAGAACCCGGGTACTGAAGGTGATTTTCGTTTATTCATTTACTAGCACTTCGCCCGCGACTTCGTCCGCGCTTACTTCGAACTTTGCTTCTGTGCATTTCTTCTCCGGCCACCCTTTTTATGGAATTTTTTATAAAATCTAAATCAATATGCAACTTAAATTCTATCGACCACCATACAACCCTTTATCAGTCGGCTTTCGCAACATCCCATCTTAATAAGCATCTACGTCCTAAAGACATACCCCAGGGAAAATAAGAGACTCGTAGCACTTGTAGTACCGAAGTTTCATACAAACTATGAAGGTTTAAACGACCACTTTTTTTTATCGTGGCAAAATCATTAAATGAGTCCCCTCGCCCAGGGCGAGACAGGAGGGACTGTCCAACTTGTACTGACTAAAATCCACGGTGTTCCTTCAATAGCCCTTTATGTACCAGGGTCACGGTTACCGAGTGAGACAGTCCCGCGATCTCGGCAGGCTCTGGCCCTCTTAGAGAGGCCCCGTCCGATTGCTGACAGGACAGCTCTTTGAGGCGCGCGTGGAACACAACTCGCCCTCGACCCGGGCATGGTCCATGATCAGACGGCGAGTCACCCATTACTCGCCGTCCACATGCCGGCGCCTACGGTGGCCGGAGATCGTCTTGCTACGTCTCACGCGGCGCTTGGTTCATGAGGTGGACGCTGTCCTCTCCCTCACGTGTTCAGCCTCCTCCTTTGCAAGCTTGCTGCTTCGCAGAAGGAGGCGACCGCTTCCCATTCCGTCTCGCCCCGCAGCATGAGGACACGGCGGTGATCTGCCCAAGCGGGGCAATCCTGCACCTATGCTCCACCGTATCCTCCGGGCGATCCTCGCAGTGGTGACACCCAGGCGTTTCTTCCTTCCCCATACGACAACCTCCCGAAACATCCGTGCCCGGTGAGGACCTGCGTCAGACGGAATATGTGGACGCCGTGACGCCTCTCCGACCACTCCTCAAAGAAGGGTCTTACCGCCACGATTGCGGCGTGCCCAAAGCTATAAACTACCCCTTCGGAAGAGAATTTCCCGTCAAATTCCTGTGTTAAGAAGCACCTACGTGCCAAAAGAACCCTCCTGTGAAACATTTAAAACTCCTAGTTCTTGCTTGTAGTTATGAAGATTCATACGAACCCCAGAAGCATCCTCTTTGGGGTCTAATTTCACCAATTTCAAAACCCCGTCTGAATGAGCATATTCTGTATCCTAAAAATAGCTCCTGCGCAAAATTTGAGACTCCCAAGGTTTGTCTTAAGGAAGTTTCATAGAAACTACCAACACCTAATACAACCCTGTAGGGCTTGATTTATCCAAAACTCATGGCAGTACCTACGTTTTAAAAAAATCCCTATGGAGACTCCTACCTATCTATCAACGCCAAAAACAATCCCTTAGGTGTCGAATTTCGCACAACCCCATCTAAGTGAGAACCAAAGTTCTAAAAAACCAAATGCAAAACTTGGAATTCCTAGCACTTATAGTAACGAAAGTTTAATACAAACTATCTACACCAGGACACAACCCCTTAGGGTTCGAATTTCGAATCACCATAGGTCGTCATAGATAGTAGTATCAAAGTTCTAAAATTTAAAAAACCCCCGACACAAAAACCAAGATCCCTTTAAAAAGTACTAAATAATAAAAAAAAACTCAATCTTAAAGTACCTAACTATGTATTAATAATTATTTTTAAAAATACGTCACGTTGGGGGACCGGTCCAAATTATTTATTATGTAGGTTTTTTTTCGGTCCCCCAACGTGACGTATTTTTTTAATAATTATTAATACATAGTTAGGTACTTTAAGATTGAGTTTTTTTTTTATTATTTAGTACTTTTTAAAGGGATCTTGGTTTTTGTGTCGGGGGTTTTTTAAATTTTTAATTTAATTTTTATATGTATCGTTTTATAGGTACACAATTAAGTGATCAATATTCCCTTTCAGTTTGCTTTGATTTAAGACCCCACTCGAGTATATTTGCAAACCCTCGGCTACCCTTTCTCACTTTTACCCCCACAACTTTTAAACGGCTCAACCGATTTTCATCAAACATATCTAAGAACACTCGCACGTAAATCAACTTTAATACAAAAAAAATTAAATTGAAATCGCTTCATCCGTTCGGGCTCTACGGTGCCACAGACAGACAGACAGACAGACAGACACGTCAAACTTATAACACCCCTCTTTTTCCGTCGGGGGTTAAAAAAAAACATGCAAAATTTGAGACTTCTAACACTTCTAGTAACGAAAGTTTAATACAAACTATCAACGCCAAAAACAACCCCTTAGGGGTGAAATTTCGCAAAATCCTGTCCTAGTAATGAAATTCAATAATAACCCGTCTAGGTAGTGCTTACGTCCTAATAACAACCCCCATGCAAAATTAGAGATTCCTAGCACATGTAGTAACGAAAGTTTCATAAAAACTATCAACACCTAAAATAACATATTATGGGGCGAATTTCGCGAAACCCCGTCTTAGGTAGCACGTAAATCCTAAAAAGAACCCGCATGCAAAATTTGAAACCTGTACCTATCAACATCAAAAACAACCCCATAGGGTTCGAATTTCGAATCACCCCGTCATAGTAAGCATCTAAGTCCTAAAAATAAACCCTATGCAAAATTTGAGACTTCTAGCACTTCTAGTAATGAAAGTTTCATACAAACTACCATCACCAAAAACAACCCCTGGCGTAAGTAGCACTTACTTCCTAAGAAGAACCCGCATGCATTTTAAACTTCTAGTGCTTGTAGCAAAAAAGTTTCATACAAACTGTCAACCCCAAAACCAACCCCTTAGGGGCGTAATATCGAAAAGGCCTTCTTGGTGAGCACCTACGTCTTTAAAAGAATCCCCATGCAAAATTTGAGATCTCTATCTATCAAAACCTAAAACAACCCCACAGGGGTTGAATTTCGAGAAACCCCGTCTAAGGTAGTGCGTACGTCCTAAACTACTACTAATTCCTAGTACTTGTAGTAACGAAAGTTTCATACAAACTACCATCACCAAAAACAACCCCTTAGGGATCGAATTTCGAACAACCCCTGTCGTAAGTAGCACTTACATCCTAAAAAGAACCCGCATGCAAAATTTTAAACTTCTAGTACTTGTAATAACAAAGTTTCATACAACCTATCAACCCCAAAAACAACCCCTTAGAGGTGAAATTTCGCAAAATCCTGTCTTAGTGAGCACCTACGTCCTTAAAAGAAGCCCCATGCAAAATTTGAGACCTCTATCTATCAACACCTAAATCAACCCCTTAGGGGTCGAATTTCGAAAAACCCCGTTGAGGGTAGTGCGTACGTCTTAAAAACAACCCCTATGAAAAATTTGAGACTCCTAGCACGTGTAATAACGAAGTTTCAAACAAACTTTCAACACTAAAAACAACCCCTTAGGGGTCCAATTTCGAAAAACCCTTTTATAAAGTAGCACCTACGTCTTAAAAAGAACCCGCATGCAAACTTTGAAACTCCTAGTACTTGTAGCAAAAAAGTTTCATACAAACTGTCAACCCCAAAAACAACCCCTTAGGGGCGTAATATCGCAAAATCCGTTCTTAGCGGGTACCTACGTCCTAAAAAGAACCCCTGTGCGAAATTTTGAACCCTTAGCACCGGTAGTTTCCGAGCTTTCGTGTCCTATGAGTGAGTGACCTTTTGCTTTTATATATATAGATTTACAAATATATTTTGATGGAATGACGGAGTTGCTGCTGTTTAATTACTGGGAAATTATTTGTGTTTATTTTGAATTTCAGGTTTGTCATAATTTAGCGGCGAAACGTAAAATGGTCGAATGCCAAAAGTTGCCCAACGTGAGTAATGTTCAGTGCTGAAATCTGATAACTACTTACAATTTAATAGTTGCTGTTAATAATATTTTACATCACTGCATTTCATTCTAAAGTATACAGTAAAAGTAACACTGTTGTAATTTTAACAAATCACTCGAACATTCACAGGTAATGTTCCGATTTTGTATTATTCTTTATCGGACCCCACACGGCAAACCGCGTAGGAGTTTGATTATTCCTACCTCCGGAGTCTTTGGACCCGTATTTTATAATCTATGGAATTTTTACGACTAGCAATGATATTAGGCGGATGTTGAACGTATTATTTTTTCTAAAATCTCGTTAATTATACCTTAAATAACAATGAAACATCGAAGTAAACAGCTATTAAAATATTGGACTTTTATCGTCGCCATTACCGTTCCTAATGGTGATTCTGCTCGGTTATGCTAATTCAGAAGTTGGGTCGCTAGAACCATAACTACCATAACAAGCAGTATAACGACTTGTTTATAATCTTTGGACATTAATCTCGTTCACGGTCAAGCATATTCGTAACAGTCGAAAAGCCATTTGTTGGCGCCAGCTATCAAATCGTCGTAAAAATACCTCCTGGTTTCGATAAACTTAAGAAAGGCAAATATGGTCATGTTCGCTTAGCGACAACGTTTTATGTGTCATCTTCACCATTTATGGTAACATCGACAAACCAAAATGGAATTCAGTTCGACCCCAAGATTTGAATACAATGCCAGTAATGCCACAGTAAAAGCCTAATTTGATGGTTTTTGTCTGGACTGTGAAGCTCTAAAGTCTGATAACCTATCATACCAAGGGTTATCATACAACTCGGTCTATAAAATGTACTGATTAAAATCCATCATGTTCCTTCAATTGCCCTTCACGTTCCAGGGGCCGGCAAGCCTGTTTAGACAACCTCCCGATATCTATTAGAAATCAGAGAAATTTTTGCGCATTAGAATACTACAAACTGTAATTTCCCTAAAACCTTCAATATCACAGACTCCATAGATCAATGAAATGTTGATTATCTCTTTTTCTATAAAGGATATGCTGAGTTAGATGGGAATTCCGCCGTGCGTCGCAAGCGCACGTCGTCGGTCGGAATGCGGAGATGACCGCTTGCGCGCGCGCCATCTTTTCGACGATCCGCCTTTCTCATTAGCATAAAAAAATCGTGTATTACGATTGACGTTCGACCTTTTGATTTAAACGTACAATCAATGTCAATGTCGTTGGTTTATTTGCATAATGAAAACAATAACAAGGCGGTTAATTATTTATGTGTTCGTTAACGAGTGTTTAGCCCTCAAATGAGAAAATGTGTGAAACTTGTTACGTTTTTTCTACGTTGACCTTTTTAAATGATAAAGCTAATGAATTGAGATTAATTGTTAATAATTTGCATGGCAATTACAGAAAATTTTATTAATGCTAATTTAAAAGTAAGCTGGACCCGCTTGCTAATGGGTTCCTTTGACCACATTTTTTTCTGTTTATTAATTAGTTCATTGGACACATAGCCAAACTTAAAAAAAAATGGCGTGTCAAAATATAATGTAAACGCAATTTAATTAGATTTAAACGTTTATTCAAACACAGAACTAAAAGAATAGGCTTTCTCCCTAAATTAAAAATTTCGGCAATACAATTTTGAATAGGTTGACTGGACTTCGATCCTGAATATGTTGGACGGTCCCGCGGGTTCAAATAACCAGTCTCTTAAAACACAGTGAATTTTAACGGGCTGTGACAATGTCAATGCAGAATGATCTGTACAGACATTAATGTATCTTTAGTCATGGACTCACAGCCAATGTTTTCCAGGTATCTATAAATATGTAGTCTATTAGTAATCCTGCTCACGTGACCATAAACTTGAGGTGAGGTCGCCGGGTCGGCAGATCACTAGCACGTTTCCATACATTACGATTTAACGTGACTTCGGCTTACGTAAACCGATACGGTTATAGTCAATCGTTAATTTTAATCGACCGTTTAAAAAAGTTATCGGACGATCAATTTTTGGTGAACCCGGGCCTTTTAAAACTTGGGCACACAGTTTTAATAAATAAACAAAATGTCAAGTAAATAAATAAGTTTTAACAATAAGTGAAAGACAAATAACATTTGTTCAGTTTGACGTTTTAAGTATTTACTCGGGGTTATTTTAAAAGGAAATAACGGTTTTTAATGATGTTATTGTGAGGTAATTCTACAGTTAATATTTGAGTTGTGATTTTCGTATGGACAGGGTTTATTATGGTCATTAAATTTTTTGTATGATCTGTCGAGTGCTTACCTCCCACAGTGCAATTATGGTGTTCTCAAGTTAAAAGCACAAATATTGTTAGAGATTTTATACCGTATAATAATTATAAGCTTGCTTTTCCTTGATTATTTTATGATTACTACATAATAGGAAAAATATTTAACCATATATTTATTTACCTCATTTTATATACCTCTTTACCTTGTTTTTCCCCGCCTTAATGACAGCTTACATAGAAAGCATTAATTCATTGCAATAGTTAAAAAGAACTCTTGCCATATTAAGAAATCAAAGTCTAAAATTTAGACTTTGATTTCTTAATATGGCAACAGTTCTTTTACGTTTTCAATTGCATTTTGATGGCCTAAGTGAAATAAAATACTCTGAATATTTCACTTAGGCCATCAAAATGCAATTGAAAACGTCGCAAATTAAATTCATCCATTCGGAAAGTTTAAATTACTAAAGAGAAGAATGAATAAGTATGGAGAAGAAAATCTATGCACCATTTATTTAAATATTTTTTATAATTACAAGAATTTGAAATATTTATTATATGAAAACTCAGACAAACTGATGTTCTACTAGTACAGCAATTTAAAATTTCATTTTACTAGTCTGTCATTTTACTTTAACCCACAAAAGCTGAACTACATTATTTTTCTGGCACGGAGGGCAAGACTTTTTTGAATATATCTTCTATTCTATCTACGAAACCCTTTTCAGAACCCAGTTATAGCCAGAACGGTGTCGGAACGCAAATCTTAATAAATCTATACAAAAAGGAAACTTATAATTTTAAATGCTCCATATTTAGACGCCGCCGTTACATGGCGCCAATTAAAATTGCAGAATGATTCAACAATTTAGATACAGCGGATGCTTTGATCCACTTCTGAGCAATGCGAGCTAAAATTGATCCCTTTCCCTTTAAAACGACATGTATTTTCTACCACTACACTTTCTACATACAAGTTACGTCTGCGGGAACCCGGCTTGTCTCGCATCCGTTGCATAATATAAGCTCTCTATTCACTCGCACCTATAAAAAAACTCTTTTGTTATTGTCCTCTTGTGTTATATTTCCGTAATATTTGTTTAACGTGAGTTGTGTAATGCTTAGTTTTCTATGTAAATAATCTGCAAAACTGTCTCACAGTTCCGAGTCATTATTTTCTTGCATATGTATAACAATGCTTACAGACAGACAGTCAAAAATCTCTCAGGAATGCATGCTTTATCTCCAAAATAAGGAAAACACTTTTTTTTATACAACCTTCTTTCAGATACGCGTAATCGGCGTAATACTGGCAGCTTATGGCGACCGCGGACGCCATAAATTAAGACTCGATGAAAAAAAAAGAAAAAAGTTAAAAGGCGCCAGTGTTGTCGCGTCGCGAATCTTGGCCGGGATCCGCAAGAATTCCAGTCGTTTACATTTTATACGGTAAAGTATATGGACCGCGGTCCGCGGGCCGACCGACCAAATCCGCAATCTCGGCAGTGCGACGACCTTGGTTTTTTTATGAGCCGTTATGAATAATTTGCAAGGGCACACTCTGTAAGGTGAGAAGGACACGGCGCGGCGCAAGCTTTATTACCTACTCAGCTTTGTTACATTTTTAGGATTTATGATGACTCTTTAAAAGTCGGCAATACTTTATTTTTAGTCTTAACATCATGCCGGTAGTCAAACGTGTACCACATAATTGGCACTTATGTTAATAAGAACCGTTTTTGTCAAGTACTAAGCAATCACAATCAATTTCAATTTTCAACTAAACATCTTTAGGTCTTTAGATACCCACAAAATTTTACATTTGTTTCAACGTTTAAATTTCTCGCCAATTCGAATTCAACATTTTCGCAATATGGGTTAATTACTTCCGATTTTGTCAGCCCAACAATTCACAATGCAATAGGTAAATAGTTAAGCATTTAATTGGAACGGTGAAAACATTAGTTAATAGTGCATATTTCATACACTAATAGTAAAGTATTCACACTTACCATGGAAGATAAGCACAAAAAAGAACCACTGGTGAAAGATGTGTTTTTTATATGGAAGGACGATTCCCTCTATCGATACATCGCATGGCTTGAGCTGCACATCTTCCTAGCGCAGCTACTTTGAGGCGGCGCATCTTTATAGCACATCTTCCTCGCACTGCTACATAGCGTTGCATCAGTAGAATAGCATCAGTGGGTCACACTATTTCGTAGCTCAGCTTTTACATTCTCGCACAGCTACATAGCACATCTCTGGTAGAAAGGCACCCTATGGCCTGTACTTGATCTCGAATAGTTATAAAATTTTGGAACAAGTCGTATCTATATGGAATGATCTTGAATCTTCAAAAAGTTTAATGTGCTATCAGTCATTTAAATGTCACATCTAAACGAGATTTTTTCGCATAATAATATGATCAAAATTCTTTAAGTGGTTCACATACAAAAATAGACATAGATAATAAAATATCTTTCTAGAATATACAAGACGTCTGATAAATGAACGTCAAGTTTTTTGTCAATCGCGTACTTATGTTTTAAAGATCTTGTAACTTGAAAGTTTTTATTAGAAAATAAGTTGTTTAAAAGCAATAGAATCGATTTTAATGATAAAAGTGCAGTTTACATTGCACTCTAAAGGCGAACGATAACAAACCAGATTTTAATTGGATTATCAATGATTTCAACTAAGTCTCCTTTTACGGAAGTAGGCTGATACTGTTGTATCAATACTAAAAGTGCAATACCATTTACCTTATATTACGTTGTTATAAAAATGTAGAAGAAAGAAAAGCTGTATTTTTAACAAGTTTTTTTCTCTTTCGTGTAAGTATGTGGCCACCCTCTGGTTTCTGAGTTAAGTAAGCGTCCTCTTTGAACACCACATACCCCTGACTCATATTTATTATACACTAGCTGACCTAGTAAACTTCATACCGCCTCAAAACCACCTTTTAAACCTTCCCTGCACTTCCAAAAATAAATCAAAATAAAAATTAGCCAAATCGGTCCAGCCGTTTTCGACTTTTAGCTATAAATCCAGGTTTTCTCACGACGTTTTCCGTCACTGATGTCAGTGTCGTGAAGATAAACTTAGACCGCATTATTACAAAAAAGGTTTTAACTAAAAACCTAGGTATAAATCTTGTACGGTTTACACAAACATTATTACAAATCGTGGTATAAACCATGGTCTAACAGTAGTAGCTCTGTCAAAGGTGTGTCAAAGTTTCTCATAGCAACTTGTTTTGTTGTTTTGTGTTATTTTCACCCAAAATGGATTTAAACAAGGTAGATTTAATTGCTTGCCTGGACTAGATTAGCAGCCTCACGGACGAGAAGCGAGGTGCTAAAACTGCGGGGCAACAAGACTTAAAAAAAACAGGTGCCATATGAACATCTGTTTTTTTTTTTAAGATGGTGATATGAACTTGACATTTGATCATCTGAAATATGCCTGCCTCAACTGTTATGTAACATGGACATTGGACATCTGTCGCAAAAATGCGAATAACAATACTTTGATATGTTTAAAATATCTTAATTACCTGGTGGGTCGATGTGATATTATGAAGCCGTATAAAAATATCGTGGGTTAATTAAAAATAAAACGAAATTGATATTTAATGGGAAGGTCATGTATACGTTTTGGGTAGTGCAGAGGTGTAGCCTCTATATACCTATTTCAATATTTTGTAAATGTTTTGAAACATAATATCTTGATGATTTCATAACAACATTTAAAACAAAGGGGTATCATGACAGCTTTATCCATTTTTAAAGGAACAAAACTTAATTTGCCATTTACTTTTTTATAAATACATTAATAATTACCTACTTTCACCATTAATGGACAAATAAATGGCTACAAAAATATGAAAGTCAGTAAAACGGATACTGATATTTTCAAGTATCTTGTCAATAATATACAAGATCAATCAAAACGGTATCTCGACAGGTGTTTTCAATTCAAGCATTCGCCTAGAAACATCTAACTGGCACAATGACCTATGACCATAAAATATAGGTGGCAAATAAAACATTTTATATTAAATTTTATTCAGAGTGAAGCAAGCAAACCAACCAAGCATTTATAGGCTTGCAACACTGCCGTTGTGTTACTAGAAAAAATGCGTTTCAAAATTTTGCTGTAAACATTTTAATGAGAATTTTTATAATGTCCTAGTATGTTACTATCAAATGCGGTGATCTACGCCATCAAATAAAACCGGACAAATTTACCGGACAAATTAAGAACGGAAACCACACCTAGCTTATTAAGCAATTATCACATCGTTATAATTTTCATCACCTTCGAACGTTTCAATTATCATACTAATCAGGAAATCATGAGCGCCATTTTATTATACCAAATTTTTGCTAATAAAGGTGCTCTCTCACCGGAGCTTTCGCCTGTTATGTTACAACATCAGATTCTATCATAGTGAATGAAGAGATCAGAAAATTTCAACTGTGTAACTATCATCGTTCATGAGATATAGCCTGGTGACTGACGGACAGCAAAGTCTTAATAATAGGGACCTGTTTTACCATTTTGGGTCATCATCATCAGCTTATAATGTTCCCACTGCTGGGACACAGGACACTTCTATGTGAGAAGGAGTGGGCCATAATCCACCACACGGGCCCAGTGCGGATTGGTGGATGTCACATGTTTTCGAATTTTTGGTTCTAGGACATGCCTTCCTCACGATGTTTTCCTTCACTGTTTTGAGAGCAGTGGTGATGAAATAAATTTTCAAGTTTTTTCATTTTGGGTACGGAAATATAAAAAAATAACAAAGCCACGTGAATTCGACGACACGTTTGGCGCAGTGGCTGAGCAATTGGACTGCTGCGCCGAGTGTCGCGGGTTCGATCCCTGCACGGAACATATATTTGGATGACCTGCAAGTAGCTGTTCCGGGTCTGGGTGTTTGTGCATGTGAGTTTCTATGTGTGTAAAAGGCACGATACAGGAGATATTCCTAATGTGGGGAAAGGTTTAAAAAAAAAAGAAAAACAAAATTGCCACTAAGTTAACTATGAGCAAGAGCATGTCTGTAAAACATAAAAAAAACTCCTTCAAATTATAAAAGGCTTCTCCCAATTGAGGTGAGAAAAATATTACATAGTAAAAGGCCCTTTAAAATCCTCAAAGGTGTGAATTGGACTTGCATAATAAAACCGCAAGTTGCATCGGGTGCTAACAGCTCGAAACGTGCTAAAATATCAGAGGAAACTAATTGGACCAAGGCTCTTTATTGCAAAACTCCATGAGAATATGTATGAAAACTTAACAATTGAATTAAATGATTCCACATCAACCATCGAGGGAATTCAATGTAAAGTTTATTTTATAATTGGTTGATTGATAATAATTAACACTTCACATTCCGGCAGAAGATGAGAAACGGGAGATAATTGAAGTTTTTAATGGATCGTAAATGGTCTCCAATTATTTTTATCTAGAAATAAACTCATTGAAAATAATCACCAGAAAATATTTAAGGATTTTAGTTAGACGAAAACTTATTTTTGTTGTAAGTAATTAAAATACCATAATAATTTTTGCTATGTTATATTATGAGATAAATAATTTACCGTCTTGTTACCAATTAATTATCAAAAGTCAGCTACAAAGGTATTTCTCAAATCGTCGAATCCGCATACTCGTAAACAAATGACTTACGTCAAAATACAAGAATTCCAACTATTTGAAGCAGCATCCTTATAATTCTAAAAAAATACCTACATATATTTATTAACAAATTCAAATTAAATTAATGGATCAGCCGTATGACAGACGTCACGGAATAATTTTATAGATTTGCCAAACAGAAGTTTTGGACTAATAAACAATAACACGATCCAGCATCATTATAATAATGAGATCTGAGAAAAATTGAATAAATTAATATTAATTTTCTAAAATATGTAATTATATACCTATTAAACGTTTGAGCTGTATTCCAAAGCAAGCAAAAGAAAAAACAAATTTTTAATAAAAAAATATTTAAATCAATTATTAATTAAGACTAATTAATCAGTACCATTCCTTTGTAGACAAACAAAAAATCGGATTAAAGTATTCTGTTTATAAGACAAAGCCAGAAATAGAAGCATGTTCCAAATAAATTGCTAGATTTTTATCTAAAATCGTTATCAATACACAACTAATCTCGAACGAAACAACGGATGCTAAATTATGTAACCAAAAAGCCTACGACCAAAAATAATAACAAGGTGTTACAGCTTCAACCGCGAAATCGATTATGATATCGATTAAACTGCCAATCGATTGATTACAATCGAACTATATACGAGACGAATTGATGTGTCTGTCTATCGTAAACACCTGCACGTACGTGATAAATTATACATTAACAGTCTAAGTAGCGTAACTTCCATTAATTGAAGCTCTTCCTTCTAAATCACATCATAATAATTTATCATCTCTATCCATTACATAAACAAAACAGTCGTAATAATGTTAAGAGCGAAGACCAAGTGGTCTCAATGCAGTTGCATGCAACAAGATTTTATGATTCTAGGACGAGCCTGTATCCTCCTTAGTTTTGAGAGCAGCAGGGAAGAAATCAATAAAACAAAACAGTAGCAGTTGCTAACCGAAAGCCAAAATCAATAAAGACAACGATTCCTAGAATCCTGGATCTTCAAAATTGTCTCAAAACTCAACCAATTTTAAGTACGTCATAAATCGTATTTGAACAATACGAAAAACCGCAAACGGGACCGTGAAACACGTCTAGTTGTTGTAAAAAAAGCAATGCAGCCGCAAAAAGGCATCATGAATATTCGATTACATAATTTAAGCGGAGGCTTGGAGCCGAACTTGGCGGGCGCGGGATCGCCGGCGCCTCTGCGGATGTTTGTCATCTTACTATGGTATCGCGAATTTGAGAGATCCTTTGACAATATGAAAGCCACAGTACTTTGTATCCCAGCAGTGGGTTCGTGGATGATCATCCTGTGCAGTATAGTTTGACGACGAAGCACCATCGCAAATCCGGACTGATAAACTACCTATTATAATTTCAGGTTTGTCTATGCGCTGTTATTCTACCGTTGGCAGCTCAATTTTATTGTCATTTGAGCTAAATACATAATTTTATCATCTAACATTTTTGCTAAGATCCGGGTCATGTGTTGCGTTTGTACCCTGATTCCAAAATGATCAAAATCTTGTTTGAGTTCTAAAATCTAATTTCACTGTGTTACGACGCGACGCCGCGACGGCATAAATAGTATTTTCTTGGAAGAAATGTTTGTTTTGGTGATTATTTCAGTTGTGCACAATAATCGGACCATTTCGCTGAAATTATTCACGTAATTTGCTTCAAGAAATCTAAATGAAGCGAAGTTTATCTCGACTTGACTTATGACAGCATAATCATTCTAGTCTACGGAACGGGAGACGGTGACTAATTTCTGAGTAAACGCAATTGGCGCCCGTTCAGGAACAATATTGTCAAATCTCGTATTTAATGTGTTCTCTAAAGACATAAAACCACAGCTGTTTTCGTTCAAAATACAGTAACGTGAAGCAAAGTGAATCACGAAAACTATAAATTGAACGTGACCAGCGTATAATATTAAGTTTACGGTGGAGAATAAGAGCGAATTTCACCAATCAGTGTATGAAAATTTGCATTCCTTTCCGCATTGAAACGCTCTCAATGTCTTTGATTGCCATGGAATATTAAACTGACAGCTCTTAAACGACGTTCACATGGGTTGATCGTGATCAGTTTGAGTAATTAAATTGGCTGGGTAACTTATTGTTCTTTTTAAAACATTCGGCGTCGGTGAGCGATAATTCCGAATCGAGAACAAGTAGTAAGATCCCCAAAGTTATGAAGTGGTCAAACGGTCAGAGCCAGCAAGCGCCGCGGTGTCGCGGAATGTGGTACGGACGCGCCGCGGCGACACCACCTAAACACGATTCCGAGAAAAAAAAACATAATGAAAATAACAAACGACCATCGCGAATCACTACAAGCCGCTGTGCTCGTGGATTGTTCAAGTTGATAGAATTCCACGAGATTACTTATACTGACCACCGTGTTAATTACTGAAAAATTTCAGCTGTAAAAAAATCTACATAATTATCTACTTTTAAAATACGAAGTGCTACTAAAATATCATTGAAAAACTAAATTATTTGTGTGATTGTTCCGTACCATGCGCAAGAGCACATCCAGACCTGCAGTTTAAATAATGACACACGATTTGGCAATGGTTTACTCTATTCATTGACAACACACGTAAGTAGCTAACCTATACACTTAGCATATTTACTTATTGCCAAGAAAAATATTAATTTACCTTCGGTGTTAGAGGTTATCTACGATTTAATGGGAATAACAAATCTAGTAATTAATCATAAATTATTTCTTCTGTTGATTGATGATATCTATTTGTTTTGGTAGGCGCCATATTTTATAAAAACCAATATCAAGTCATAGTTAATAAAGTATGTTACGGGCACGGCGACCTCATCAATTAAAAAAGTATTTTGTGACCCCTTTAAGGTGAACTCAAAACAGTCAACACCAAACGAAAATATTGAAACCAGCTTTGGAACAAAAAACAGACTACTGTATTTCCTCCCCTAACGTTGGGAAAACCCGAAACCACAGGTAACAACAAAAAAGAACAACCAACGACCTTTTTAAAAGCTAGATCCGGAACGCACACCAATACATAAACATGTTGATACACAACGTTGATAAGATTTGGTGAATATGTATAATATTATGGTAATGCGGCCGGTCCCGTACGGGGTCCGTCCACGTCTCCGCGACCTTCCGAGGACGCGCCGGTGTCGATGACTCGTGAGCTTGCGCAACCGAGCGCCGCCGGCGAGTAGATGATCGCGTACTAAAATGCGGATCTCTACGTTGAATTCGGACTTGACATCGGGCTGCATTGACCGTGGCTATCTGAACTGTAAACTGGTGAAGGGTCAAGGTCATGAGGCTTTAGTCTATAATCATGCTTTAGATTGATGAATTCTGGTGGAAGGTGTTACACTTTTACATGCAATATAATAACTGGCGAATGGTGTGGTAAGCCCAAGACGGGGAGCCCGCCTAAAACGAATATGCATGTTAAATTACACGTTGTTCTTGCTTATGAAAATGTGTGCATGCAGGACGTGGCCCCTCAAAGGGAGAGGTGACGCGTCCTAGGCGCGTTTTAGGCGGGCTACCCGTCTTAAGCTAACAGGTTCAACTCTTCACAATAAGGCCATGTCAGAGATCTGTGGGGTTGTCAAAAGCCGCTTAATTATTAACTCAAAAATCAGAGGGTGGTACTCTCACACGAAAAAGAAAGAGAGACTTCCACAGATTAAGATGAGGTTGTCAATTCAACTGCATATTATTATCTCAAAAAAAAGAAACATCTTTAAATCGCCGAATATTTGGCAGATAGGAAGTGCAGTAACTTTCTGAACGAAAGACGGAAGCAGACTAAGTAATGTAACATCATATCCTTAAGCCAGGAAAGGGCAAAGCCTCTTTATATTAAGAACTGGCAGTAATACGATTCATGCTGCGTTGGGTTCCAAGAAAATTAATTTATCATTGACCCTGATGATGGCATACTCTATGACAATATGATCCTTTGACACTCAGGCCTATGTGACATCACATGGAAATATGACTTAGTCATAGACGTGTTGACCACAAGTTAAATATGTCCTGAGTACATAAATAGATACTGCAAATATAGACAATGATTTATGTGAAGAATGTCTTACTTTTTTGGATGTTAGAAGTATTTTTTTTTTTTTCAAGAAAAGGGAATTCTAATCCTGGGTTAAACCAATGTTAGAACATTCCTAAGTAATGACACCTTTATGAGAAATTCCATGTTTTTTTCTTACTAATATTTAGGTATTACTAATGTTATGTATTCTAGGAGAATGGCTAAAATACATGAAAAAACTGGTGTCAATTAGCTTTATTTTGTTTCTGTTTTATATCAAACATTATATCATTGCCTATAGTCATGTTCGTTCTTTTTCTTTATCGTTAACGTCTTGTTGCATAATAGTAGTGATTATGCTAGGAATTTAAACTTGACCTCATCTTTGTATGATAATCATTGTTTTTATGTTAATACAAAGATATATTTTATGTATATGTATACATGTTTTTAATTTGACATTAAGAAAAATGGAACAGCTGCGTGAATGATATGATTATCGAAGAAACTAGAAAATTATTTTTGCACCGATATTTACATGGAACAAAGACATCAAGATGTTGATAAATAAATTGTCTATGTCTATTTATACTTGTGACACATTAATTCAAACCTATACTACATGTGAAGTGGTCAAATTGCAATAAGAACAAGCAATTCAATAAAGATTAAATTACTTATTGTCCGTACTAAACTCCACATCATCATAAATTATCTGAATTATGCATATATCACAAATCTGTCACGTCAATCAATCAGCCTTTTGAGTTCAAGTTTTTGCACATAATTGATCAGTCATCGATTCACGATAATCGGGATCATTAGGGTACAATTGGATTCAGTGAAGGCGCCGAACTAGTAGCGAAGTTCTGAATTGAACAGTCACGTTAAGAAGTGGATTAATTAAGTATACTCAAAACAAAACAATATTATGTCATGGAGGTGTGTACGTGATTTGTGTACATCCGTGTGGACACGAGGGTATTAGGGTTCTCCCATAAATTCCATGTCAATAGTCGTCATTAGAGGTCTGATCGGCGCATCACGTCACTGCACTGTCGCTACAGTGCTACGCGGGGCAGTGTGCGTCGCGGCGCGGCGGTGTGCGTAGGCGGCGGCACGCGCTACGGCGGTGTATTTACACCGGCGCCCCCTACCACCGCGGCCACTCATGCGCCGCGCGACCTGCCGAACACACGTGCACCCCACCACTGACCGGCGCCGTGACCCTCGGGACATAACACTACCGACATTCCACCGCTAAGCGACAACCGTGACACTACACCCCCAGTATGTGCAGTGACTGATCACCAGTGAATTAGAACAAGAGTGAAGTGACTTTACAGCGGCATCGTGTGATGTGCGATTGAAGACGAACAACAGTGTATACAGCCGCAGCCTCAACCGTTAACAGAAAACGTAAGATAGTGTTTGTTTACAATAAAGATTAAATTAGGCGCGTTTGATGGTATGCTAGTGAGCGTATATGACAATCGCATGCATCCAGTCAGGTCCCCGACCCAGATCTCACGGGCTAGACGGTGCGCCGGCGCACCAACAATAAGCGCGACTCCAGAAACAATGCAGCCGGTATCACGACACAAATATTAAAGTCAAAGTTTCACAGCGACCAGCCTTCGACATAAAACCCAATGACGCCACTACAAACACCTGTGAGAACATTTAAACAAAAGTGTTTCAACGTTTTGTGTGAGTAGTGTTGCCTAACAATCTTAAAATGTGGTCCTGACGTGACCAAATTCAATATTCGCTTCTAGTTCGCCTACTTGCGTTGTAATTACAAAGCCGGTTATTATTATGTAGCTTGAACTGGCGTCCTAGTACCCACGATACCAAAACATCACCCACGCCACCAATCGTAAACACTTTCAGAAAGTTGTGAATGAAATGCTCATGACTGTGATAATCTCGTGAAACATTGAAAGTTCTCAAAATAGATGAAAACTCAGCTGCAATAATGGTTTCTTCCGAGCTTAATGGTGCCGATGCACAAGAAATACAATCATCCTTGCTTAATTGAATTGCATCAACGCGAGCTTAAGAACACATTAGTCATAGTCTAAGCAAAGGCGTTATAATGAGCGAGGAATATTCGGTATTCGGGTAATTCCGAGGCTACAAAGTACAACATAATAAAATGGTTAGTCGTGTTTACGTGATCGATCAATGGTTCTGATGTCAACAGTGTGATGGTTAACGGAACTCTTAACCGGACCTACATTAGTACGCGTGCAAAATTTATAATCAATGATTGGACATCGTCATTACGTGACTATTTTATATACCTACCATTAAATAAACCTCTAAAATGGTCGATGTTGTCGTATTTCGTTATATCACGTACCGATTCAGTCCTAATTGGTTTTCAAAGAAAAACTTCGGCGCGACAATAGAAACAGGATTTGGATCTTGTGAGAAAATTTATTCAAATGCAATTCAATGACTTCTTCGCTACCTTCTTGTTTTTAAATCTTTTTGTTAAAAACAAATTTTACTGGGAATTCCCAATCAAAATCATCGGTTTTCCACTATTTGATATTTCCTTCCTTAATTTAAGGGTTAAAGATGAAATTCTAATTTATCTAACAAACGCCATAGAATATGTAAAATCAAGTGTTCGTGTTGATGCTTCGTTATATCACAACAGACATACAAATAACCGTCTTCCGATCGTAAGAAGACATACTGTTAAAGCGGACGAAAGCGGCGCGAGACGAAAGTCGAACATGGACTTAATATGACATAACCAAATGGTAGCAATTTGCAATGTTAGGGAATCTTTTGCTTACGAGAAAACGCAATTTTGTCTTACTCAAATAATCGTCGGTCTACATACGCTAATAAACAATCTAAAGATGTCGAAACTGCGGAAATTATGTCCAACAGTCCTTATAAATACGCGGAATTGTAATAGTCGATGCGATCAGCTTACATCAAAATAAATGAGCGCATAATTGCCGATCCGGATAAACCGTGTGAACGCGAAACAAATGCCAATTAAAACACGGACGTAAACACTAATATCCATGAATTTGAACAACAATCACATTTAGATAGACATCTTATTGGGGCATATAATAATAACATTTCCGGCGTAATACAACTTGCAACTTGAATAACTTTTCTAGGTGAGAAAAAGTGTGTTTAAAAACTTGCTAGATCTAACACTGGTGGTATTAGAAAGTAAATGTTACCGATACGCTGATATCGTACTTGCCTGACACATACGTCAACATATGCAAAACCAACTGGTTCATTCAAATCAGCATCATTTGTATAACGTGTCCAATCAACATTGTTACATGGATTACGCGATCTGTCAATTAATATGGTAGGTATTTCTGTGGAATGTAGACTCAGACATGATCATAAGTTTAGCAAATATTCAGCCGAGTCGAACAAGATACAGGTTTACTGGTTAGTCACTTAATATATTAAAGCAAAGTTGCATGCGAACGGAAATAATAAAGAATATTGATAGTTGAAGTCAGGGGTCAAATAACACGCAATGTGAAGGTGTTAGCTCAGTTTATAGTACTTAAAGGTCCTATTGCACTACGATGACACACCGGCACGAAGCCAGTTTACCTTCTTCATACCCGGAATGCCATACCCAGCAATCTGCCTTGAGTTTATTTCTGCCTATCAGTTTCTCGCAGCTTTGCACAATAATACAAGAATATAATAATACAATTCTAACCGAAGTGCAAACCGTGCAATCACGTTGCTTAGCGTACAGCTATATCAAAAAGACTATTAGTAATGACTTTTCACATAAATTCAACATTATTGGTAAGTGAGACTTTCTAGCTGGAGTTTTATTGCAAATGAATCGAAAGCGAAAAATAATATACACCGTGTCATATACCATCAAACAGTTCTCCATTCCTCGTAAAATTTCTATTTAAAAGCATATGATATCGTTTGGCAATGGCTTCGCTCCAGTTGAGCTATTTTGTCAACATTGCACATTTCACTACAGTAAAAGAAATCTTTCTATTGCGGAATCAAATGCAGTGTCAACGCACTATCAGGTGTTGACAGAACTAATAATAACATTCAAGTCAAAATTTCCCGCGATTGAAATTCATTTCAATGTTGATAATAATATAATCATTAGATTGCGTCATGAGCTCTTACGATCGTCAACAAAAAAATCCGCATCCGGCTCCAAACGATGAAAAGTCCACGATAACACTGCAGCAAAAAAGGGGCAACACTTGTAAGAAACCGGTCGTCAAGTATCTCGATGCGAGCAAGGTCTACGAAAACTTAGAGAGTCGAGAACAATGACAAATTGTTTTGTATGTAGCAACTCGTGTGTCTGGTGTGACACGTTAAACAATAGCCGCGCTCGCAGCAATTAGTTGCGGCCGCGCATCGTCAGCATCATCAGCACCAGCATCGCTAATAGCCGTGACGAATATAAGCCCTCATTACAGGCCCTTTGTCATGTAACGCGAAAATTAACCCGAGAATCACCGACGAGGTAATCACCGACGCCGATAATCCGAAAGATACGGACGGATAACCGATCACCAACGTTGCAAAAAGTATTACGAAATTTGCTATTAAAATATGCAGCTTTTCCTCGCACGACTCCAAGCGAAGGACTCGGGCGCAATCTAAGGTTGCCTATTATCCGCCACGCTCCGAAAACCACCAAAAGGTAACACAAGAACAGCGGAAAAATTTTGAAACTTATTGCACAAGAGACGCCTCATATTAAACAATAAAGGAGTAACTAATAACGTCGATTATCTATCTGAAATCAGTTAATTGATGTTTACTACACCGGTAGTAGGAGCGCAATAAGAGAACCGCCCACAACAGCCGATCCGATCTAACTTACTATACAATGTTACTTACCGAAACAGCGCAAGCGTTGGAAAGATATGAATTCTTACCTGTAACAAGAAATAAACGTATCGTTAGAGAAATAAAAACACAGATAAGTAAGTTCAAAATGTTAACAAGGCCCATGTTTTTGCCTAGTCATTACTTTTAAAAAGAAACGTGGAAAGTGCACAAAAACAGTGGAGATGCGGTAATAGCAATTACTGATGACATGTAAACGAATAACGAGCATTACGTTGAAGATTACACACGAACAGTCATCGAGTAGGACCAGTCGCCAATTACGAAACAATGAACAAGAAAGTTTTAAAAATAAAGAAAGGAAAGCGCGCGAATACTAAATCGTATCACGTACGACTTTGAAAACCACAATGAAAACTTGAAATGTCAATAAAAACTTTAGATAGCAATATTAAATGTAACGATATTTTAATAAGCAGTAATAATATAGATCACGTTTTGGCTAGATCAACTTCCTCCATTTCAAGGACTATTTGAGATAGCTACGTTTGGATTATACATACTAGTAGATAATATAAAGCGACATCTTTGGCCACATGGACCGAGAGCGAACTTACTTGGCCAGGCTATGCGGAAGCTTCGGACATATAATCGGTATGAAGGTTATTTTTATTCTCAAGGGTGGGATTAACATTGTATGCATAAACCGTATTTTATCTGGAAAACATGTAGAGGGCGTGGAATGGTTAATAAAAGATTTACCATAAAACGATGTATGCTTATAAAACAAGCAAGACGATTCTAGATTATTGTAAGTTTCCATCTGAGATCACCTCTATACTAGTCATGTTATATTTTCAATTAACAATAACGTGATTTTCGTAGACTAAACCTGACCTTATCGGTTTCTAAGTAACGTATGTCATGTAAGCCATAACTTACACAATATAGAGCAAAGCGATGAACCTTGAAACCGAGCTATGGGCATAAATCATAAATCCGCCAACAATAGTCTACATGGCAGTGCTTAGTAGAAATAGTTTCGAATATATTTCACTGTATGGCCCCGAGACGGCGCGTGCGCTCTCCACGATAACAACTGGTCACGATCTAAAAGAATCGATTTTTCATAAAACTGTGACCTTAAGATTTTATTGGTAGAGACAAATATTTAAGAGCAAATCTAGATAGGAACCTATTCAACAATAGGTCCCTGTAAAACTAGGTACACATTTAACATCGAGCATTTAGAACCAATGCAACTAGGATTAAAGACATTGTGCAATGTACTCACGGAGATATTTTGCACAAAGTAAACATTTTATTACAGCAATCCGTTTCTAAACAGAGATAATCTAAATTGGAACTAACAAGTGAAGGAATGCATAAAAGAATTCCCACATTAAAACGCAAGGTCTTTTAATTGGGAGTCTTTGATCATAATAAGGCACGTCTAAAGAATAGTAATACACAAAATTCGTGAGACATTAGGCTACTACCTAATAATTAATTCGAAAATGAGCCAGATAATTGACATAAATAAAACAGGAAACCTCACGATGACGCAAACCCAGCCGGTCGTTCCAGTGCTCTGATATTTGCCTATTTTTTTTCCAATTTCAGACAAGGTTATTTTGAATTTTAACATTACTTCTTATTAGTTTATTATCATTGAAAGCTTCCGTCAATCTTAAATGCATGATCTTTTAATTTTTCAAACCGGAATTTTTATTTGGAACAGAAATAAGAATTCGTAAATCTTGCATAATTGAAACGGTAACATTTTGAAAGGTCGGAGTGTCAACTACCTCAAAACTTCTAGAAACAAAATCGATTGATAAACAAATAAAACGTAAAAGGAATTTATATGGTATAACAAAATCCAAGATGGGTGCATTTGCTAAAACAGGTTATAAGATGGCACCGCCTTGACCGAGCGACTTGTCCACTACGTACTTTAATTGCTGTAAGTCCTCGCTGTGACACTATTAAAGTATTAACATTTCTCGTAGTTCGTTCTCGCATACCTGAACGTAACTTCTGACATTCAAGGTATAGAACTTAAGTCTTAATACCAACGGATTGATATGCTGAATTCCTTTGTGTTTGCGATAAAGTTTTATAGGTCGTATGAAATTGGCTTCTTACAATTGTGGTTTTATGTGTTTCCTACAACTGAATTACAGTTTTCTTAATTATCTAAATCAAAATAGGTATATACTCGAAAACTAACCACGATTAAAACTCTAATGATGCAAATAAAAACCTCTCTGTTCATTAATATAATCTAATTAAATGCATATCTATTATTTATATCATTTGCGCAAGAGTATAATGTTTTGTATCTGAACAATGGTCGGATAACAGTGAACGAAGAAAACATGGAAGAGTAACTTCAAACAAAATCTGTTTGATAGACGGCCCACGACGTTTGTTTTCTTAAAACAGCTAGTTTGTTCTCTATTAACATCACGAAGTTATGATTGGGTAGGTTGTCAACGCTCGTCTCTAATTGGCTAAGCAACGCATAGTAACAATGACATCATTGGCGCTAGAAATGAACACATGACATTAATTTGACGGGCTGCAAAAATTGTCAAAGTGGACGAGTTATATAAAAAGTAGCAATGAAAGATTTGAATATTTTTTATTAGGTATGTATTTTTATTTCTTTTGCATTTGATGTAGATACACTCAGATAGAGCGCTCAGAACACGCGAGTGGGTCCACCAAAGTTAATACAAAATCAAAATCGAATACAAAGTCGCGACAGTACCAAGCTACGCGTCATACCAAGCTGCCGTCGTTGTTGTTTTTTGCCAAAATATGCTGTCTTATATCTTTAACCATCGTAAAAGTTGTTCTCAAAAACAAAGAAAACATTATGGAATGTAATTCTATTTAATTTTGTATTAACTTTGGTGGAGACACTCGCGTGTTCTGAGCAGAACGCTCAGTCTGCCTATTTCTTTGATCTGAGTAGATACATAACAACAAAAAGTTCACGTTTATATTTACATAAAATGGCTCATACGAATATGTATGCATAAACAAAGAAATAAAAAAAGAAAGAAAGAAAACCTATATAACTGGCACCTACTGTGAGCTACGGCCTCCTAAGAGATATTAACAAGAAAGTCTAGATTGTCTATTGTTTAAAAATGAATAACAGATATGGCTAACATAGCTTGCTTTACCAAAATGTCAAAAATGTTGTCGTTTTTTCGTCATATAAAAATCGTCATCTTAAAATGGACTGAACAAAATAATGTTGTTTTGCTTAGGGACCAGTCGTTTTCCTGTCTCTCCAAGCGAACTGATCTCGTCCATTGTTCTTTGAGATTTGGATCTTGTGGAAATCTGTCAAAGGAGCAGAGTGTTTTGTAATGTACCATAAAGAAAACAAACATATTTACTTCAAACATTCAACATTAATTTACTTAGTCCATCGGGCATAACTCCTCCGAGACACGATTGATAAGCCCCGCCTACCGAGGCACGATCTGCGTTGGGTCATTATCGGGCGCTAGGAATGCTTCTATGTTTTCTTCGTTCACTGTCGGATAATCATTAATTTTAATTTAAACAAAAGCCAGACAACTTAAGAGGTAAGTAGTTCGGATCTAAAATAAAAGGAAATGTAATGAACCGGTTGATCAATCAAACGGCACGCGCCAGGTTGCGTTTGCGCATCAAACTATGGTTGCCACTAACCGAAATGTATACTGTTCAAATAAAAATATTTCAATGTTTTATGTGCGAAACGTATTTCGCAATAGGCATTGAACTAGAGTAGTTAAATTATACTAAAAATCTTTGCTCGATGCAACTGAAAATACTTAACAGATTTACATGATTCATGAAAAAAACAACTACAAACTAATCTAATTTATTAATATTATCCAGAATTTAAACGAAATCTTATTAATAAACATAAATAATAAGCAATGAACGCACCCCTAGTAATGTCTTGTAACCTTTGCGGTTTTAAATCTCTTATAATGAATAGCGAATATATATAATTAAGCGCACGCGACGGCCCGATGATACGCCAATTACTTTCGTCTTGATAAACATGTCTTGAAGACAGACAAGTAACGTTATTATTTGCGACGGTGGACGCTCGAGGGCTTCAGCGATCCGATACAGTTTCATAATGCCGCGACAAACCAGAGCAATATCGTATGTAAGAACGTTTTATTGATTGCCGATCGCAATCATTATTATTATCCATTGCGCAATTTTCTGGACACACGCGTGCCGGACACTAAGGAGTGGTCAACAAACAGTTATGTCGCAAATAGGCGGTTATAGTTTGTAATAAATAAACGGCGACTTTCCGTCGTTCCGCAAACTCAAGGAGATCAATGCATGCAATTACCTGCCACTACAAACGTATACACTTTAATTTGTAGAGGACTTATCTTGGTAATTACGTAAATAAGCAGCCTTCGTACGCACTTTGAGAATTAGCTGAGAATAATCTGACGATCACATAACGAGAACATGAAAAGGCCACAAATTACACACTCATTAAAGTTATTGGAAAGTGTTGAGGAAATATAGTGAAACGTGGCAATCGGCGTGTCCTGGCGGTTAAACTCGAGTCAACACAAACAAAGGCTGATGGAAAGTTAGCGCCGAGCGCACGGGCCGAGCACTGAATACAAATCGTCAACAATACATCAGCCGAGAGAATTTTCCAACGCTCTGTCACCGTGAAACTAGAACGTAAAGAAAGCTTTTTATTCACATACTAAAAGACCCTATGAAACAATTGTCGTGCAGCGTTCATTCCGCGGGCACGCTGCAAGGTTGGCGGCATTGTTGAAAGCACCGGCCACCGTGACACTCCCAGCAAGTAGTTGGTTAATCACTTCACGTTTTGTACTGACCGCAAAAAAAATCGGGCACCTTGCGGAGCAAGGCCATGCGCTTGTCTTAGTTTCCATCGCTCATTTTGAATAATTACGCCAACAATGCACACGGTCTCGTTAAAACGCAGGGCTTTAACAATCGCGACACAATTTTTATGAAGGCAAACTGGATATCGCAAACGAAAGGATGCAACCGAGATGAGCCTTAGCATCGCGGCCAAATGTCAAGTCGGTGTATTCGCTGTGAACTTTACGGCTCACCTGTCTGTTGCTACGTGAAGTCAATTCAATCGGCGCGGTGGTTTGTTATGTTACAACTTATAGATTTCTGAAAGGAAAGAACCGGTGACTGTTACGGCAAGTATTGCTCAACCAGACTCCGCGCGACGCTGTTAAACGTACCCAATGATCATAAACCGAATCAAGGTTATTCATTATGAATCACGTGGCTAATGCGCGTTATCGTTTCCCTCTTTCACGAGGATAATCTCGTATAGGTTAGAGTTAGCTGATATTGTTGTTGAACTTTGTATGAAAATGTGTAGTGACCTATTGTAGTAATATCATTAGTCCGAGTGCTGCACAATCGCAACCAATTAAACCGTCGATGGAGCGCAGCATTGCAAGCTGCAAGGCGTTAGCGCACGGCGCGGTGCCGCCCTCGCCTCTCTATCATCTAGTACAGGTTCGGTGCATAGCTTAGCACAATTACAAAGCGGGTTAGGCTCGTGTTTTATCGAAGGCGAAATCGAGTTGGGTGACCGTGCCTTTCACGGAGTCCGGCCACGCCCACCGGACACCACGGGCGACTTTGCCTTCACTGCCCTAATAGTTCCATATCTAGTTCGGTCCATTATTCGGTTGGGTATAGTTCAAACGCTTTCGTTCCAATTAAACTAGCGGTATCTTGTAACATTTAAGCGGTGGTTATTGTCACCCACAGCGACCGCACGAGCTGATATCTTCGTTGTTAATAATAAAGATTATAAGAATATAATTTCGTGACTGCGGCGAGAAGATTACGTTACAGAACTCGTGCCGATTGAAATTGAAAAAATTATCCGATCATTGTTTCAAAACTCTCGAAGATTTCTATGTCGTTAGTGGTTGCAAACTAGGCTAATGAACATTTCTCCGGTGAGGTTGCACAGTTGCTGTTGAACAATGAAGCTCCGGTCTTATATTACTGAACAATACGTAAATAGATACAAATTAAGCACGACACTTGTATTTTTTCGTATTTAGGCCTCGCGGCCTTCCTGTCTCGCGGCGGGCGTTAATTCGCCATTCAGTTTCCAATTAAACGCTTGATTCTCAATGCCAGCTGGGTCGGAGATGGTCGCTCTACAAAACTTAATAAAAGGCGGGTGGTGGCGCGCGGCTCGCCAGTGCCCGAAACACCGCCACCGGCCGACGCTTTTGTCTCCTTCGGTCCTTTCACTTTGCGCGCATGAACCACTACGTAGCGTTCTACACGATTAACAAAGAAAGCCCGACTTAGATAAGTTTATGGATTAACGTGTTGTGTTCAAGTGTTTAAATATGTGCAATTTAACTAAAAAGTGATGTTTTCCAAACTTTCAGATGGTGAGAGGGGCGGCCCTAGCGCTGGTGCTGGCGCTGACATGGGCGTGCTCGCTTGCCAGCGTGCTCGTGCCCACGTACGTGCTGCCGCCTGACTCGTTCGTGCGCGATCAACGCAGTCTCGGCGCGCCGCCACAAGACAACGATCACGCCGAGTCACAGAGAACAATCAAACGACTCGTCGGCGGACACCTCAAGATTAAACCCGAAAAAGAGTACGGCACAGCTAAGAATTCTTTAACGTACAATGAGAAGAGCGCGAGCGGTAAATTCGCAGGCGTGATCGCGCCGGATCAGTCAGGAGGCAACGTGGGCTGGAATCAAGGGATATGGGATGATGGCATGCTCATGTCCAGCGCCGGCGAAGGGAAAGACGCACCGAAGACAAAGGAGGTCGATGAAGACAAAAAGACGTTAGCGGATCAGGTGGCCGAAGGGAAATATGGTCTCATTCAGAATGAAATATTCGCTAAAGCTCCTAAACGACCTGGAATCGTAAGCTACGAGCCGAACGCGGAGACACGATCAAAAGATAACCTTCAAAGTCTCGGTGGACTTAAGAAAGATGAGATTTGGCTCGCAGAGGATCATCTACTAGTTATAAAAGGGGGATCCTTCCCTGAGCGCACTCAAGAGACGGAAGGTAGACCATGGCCACCGATCGACAACTATGAAGCGCCTAACAGGCAAGTAAAGTTACCGCAGAAACCCAAAGTACCACCGCCCTTTCCGGTACGACTCTCCGACAACGGACCGCTCGTTTTCCTCACGCCAAACGGCAGTGTCCCTGCGTCCCTTTTCCCTTCCTTCTTTACAGGAGAGGGCGAAGGCCCTCTTCCTCCTCCGCCATTCCTCTTTCCATCGGGAGCGCCCTACCCCTCGAGTGATAATCAGGGAAACACTTCTTCCGGGGGAGCGCCGCAGTCAGGTCCTCCGTTCCCATTCCTACCCGGGAATGCGAGCGAGGGAGCGTTCCCATTCCTCCCATCCATGAACGGCTCTTTTCCAGAAGGCTTTCCACCGGGCGCAGTATTTCTACCACCACCGAGCAACCAGTCAGACCTTTACGACGAAGACGACCCTTCGATCTACTATCCGCCGCCCTACAATTTTTCCTACCGCGCTGACTACAACAGTAAAGTGCCTGCGGGCCCACTAGTACCTGGAATTGTACTGCCGCCTCCACCAGACTTCTTTGCTCCATTGGAGGAGAGCACGACGGAGGCTGTGAAGACTACTACCGCTAGGCCGGCCACGACATACACGAGGACAAAGACGACTCAGAGGCCGACGACCAAGCACATGGTGCAGCGTACGAAGTACAAGACGCGCCCTACCACAACTGAGGCGCCAACAACCACTGAAATACCAACAACGATAACGACCCCGCGACCAGTAGATATCGTGACCACTATGAAAACAAGGAAGCCGCAACGCATTCCTTCGAGACATCCTATTAGAGTTCATAACTTGCCAGAAGAAAATACAACAAGGGCGAAAACCGAGAAACCTGTCTATAAAACACGAACCAAGTTAACATCCAAGCCTCTCTCCGTGTCCGTAATTTACGATTACCCCGAAACTGTGTACGACAACAAAGTACCGACGACATCGGAGAAGCCGTACTTAATATATGACGTGCCACCGAGACCGACAGTTACCTCGAACGATATATCTTCAACGCAAGTACCGCTAAGAGCTCACTATTCGAATGTACAGAATGATGTGCCTACTACGAAGCTGCAACCCGTCTTTAACAATAGGAAACCAAACGAAAACGCGTTTGCGTCTTACTATTTCTATGATGAGCAGCCGAAAACCTCGCCTTCCCCAGCCACATTCTTCGATGGCAGGAATTACTACAAAACTGTACCAGTCAACCAAACGCCATACCCACAACAGCAGAATGTCAACACTCAGAGTGGCTTTAACCCAGCAGTGGATATTTCGTACGGAGCTATCGACCAAGCTGATGCATTGTTCCTGTGGCCACAAAAACAGGGACCACGAACTCTCACACAGGAATACTTCAGTATACAGAAACCTAGACCACAGCCTGTCTATGTACAACAACAGAAACAGAGGCCAGACGCTTTCTATCAACAAATCGCTGATATCCAACAAACTATTGATTTCTTCACGACGAAGAGACCTAAAGTGCACTCTCACAGGCCAAACACACACAAACCTAAATCTATTACTGGCAGGCCAGTCTACCAGTTCAGCTACCAAACCCAACCGAGGCCGGAACATTTGCCCTTCCGAGCACCTAAATTGGACCCGGAACCTTTCAGGCCTATGGTGAGCTACAGCAAGCCTTTCAATACGGTAAACGATTTCAACGCTATAACACCGTCAGTATCACCTGGTTACAATCAGCAATATTTGGTCGAAAACGTGCCCGTGACGACGGAGTCGCCGACTTCCAGCAGATACTATCTACCGTCTACGACAAAACCATATGAAGAAGACTATGACGATGGTCAGTTTTCAAAGGATGTTCGGAATAAGAACAGACAACAGATACAGAGCGACCAGCCCGCGCCTGTCCATCATGTACCAAGGTATCCGAATACCACCCCGAACCCGATCAGCCAGGGGTACTACACGAAACAGGACGAGACATACTTCGATGACATAACAAAGAACTCGTTTGACGTGTTCGGTAAGAAGCTAGAGGATAACACTCACGACGTCAACGGATTAGCAGTGACAGCTCCACTAGACACGGTGAGGACGCCGATAAACAACAATATAAACCTGCAATACGAATACGAGATCGTCGAGAACCAGAGCCCTAACCCACCGTCTTTAGACAGAGATACTCTTGTTAACTACCGTCACCCGAGACCTACAGTCAATCCAGACAGTGAACCAATACCGCAAGTGAACGGTGAGCTGGTACAGCAGAAGCCACCCTCACTGGAAGACGATACGTTAGTCAATGATCGTTTTCCACGACCGACAATAAATCCTGACAGTGAGTTCATCCCGATTGCGAACCCTGGCTACAGGACACCACAGCAGTACAGAGCGCCGACGCAGGTGCAGAGGCCTCAGTTCACGGGCGAGCAGTACGACCTGAACAGGCCGTCACTGGCGGGTGACACGGCAGTCAACTACAAGAGGCCGCTGCCGCAGGTGAATCCTGACGCGGAGTGGATAGGGCCGGTGAACACGGCGGGTGAGGGCCGGCCCGGGTCCTTCGTGTCCTACAGGCTGCCCGGACAGGGAGCACACGTGTACTTCCTGACGCCTCAAGCTGCTGCGCAGGCGGCGCGGGAGAGGTACCGAGCCCCGGGCTACGGCCGGTGAAACCAAAGCTCTAGTCTGAACTGAAAACGTCGCCAGCGACGTGCCGTGTAAATAAAAGCGCAAATGTGATGTTAAAGTGTCCTAAGTAGTGTAAGAGACTAGCGGGATGGACCGCGTTGCCATAATATTTAAACAGCGAGTTTTAGCTTTACGTGAGACAAGTTCTCAATCAGCGGTGTTGTGAAAAACGGACGCTCTACTTTTGATACGTTATTTATTAAATTATTTGTAAGAGACTGTGGTGCATGCGTAATGATAGTTAATTTATTTATGTCAGTATTCAACGAACAATATGGATTGATGTGATATGTGTGCGATGATTGTGGCATTGTTATTGAGTGTAATGATGGCAGCAATTGTTAATTGTATAAAAATTGTTATTTAAAAACTTGATGAAGAATCAATGTGATTTTGTATTGTATTTTTAAAACAAAGAATTTTGAAATAAAATAATACAAAATGTTAATATGAATGGTGTTTTTTGTTTCCTCTTTCCCGTAACCAGTAAGGCACACAGCGAAGTAAAAAGCGATTGATAAAGCCAAGTAATAGTTGTTAGATCCGATATAATGCTGTTACTTAACGAATGATAACTAGCTCAACTACTTCGGTGGCATAAAGTAGTTCAGGTCAGTTTTTTACAAAGAAAACATTGTTCAAACATTGAATGATCGTTATTAAACTAAGCCAGGGACATAAACCTTAGAACAATTACTAAGTGTGTAACATAAAAACGTTTACAACTTGACCTAGCAGTCATGCAAGGTCGTTTGACAACTTTCCCTGTGATATTGCACTTCTAGATACTATTACTAGTTATAACAGTAAAGTTTAGGTAAATTACTGTAATATTTACAGTCTAGAAGATAAAATACAGTATTTATGGGCGATTTTTAGTTCAATGACCGCATATTGAGAGATGGCTGGCTATATGATCGTGATAATTATAAGAACTGTATTATGCATGTTCAAAAACAAATAAAACACGACAAAGAAAGAATAATAAACAAGAAAACTCATTATTAAAAAAAAAACGAATAATGACTTAATTAGACGAAGATTTTATCAAATATGAAAAATAACACAAGAAAAACTGCAACTTTGCCAAGTAAGATTACGGTCGATCCATCGCTGACATAACTAAAGTATTCCTTATTTTTGCGTTCTCGCTTGATAGATACAATTTCGCTTGTAAAAGTTAGGTTTTTAATGTCAAAACTTTAGTCGAGCGAAACTGAAAGGTGACATTATGAATAACACTTAAATGACGAATCTAAACATATTCAAGAATACTTTGTCATTGTCCTAGAAACTAACCTTGTTTTGAAAAACTAATTTAGCAATTCGTTCCGAATATCTATTTTAGATTCTCATAAATTATGTAAAATAAATGCTGTTTCTTAGTCTCGCGAAACCTCTAAAGCGGACGAACTCGAAAATTGCAAAATCCGTTTAAAAATATATTAGTATATTGCAGCCACCCGTACGAAGCCGAGGTTTGTTGCTAGTATTCAAATAAAACTTGTGGAATTCATAACAATACTGATTGTATCTATACTCTCTAATAATATTTTAAAACTGGAGAGTTTGTTTGACGCGCTAATCTATGGAACTACTGTACCCATACCATGAATTGTCATTACGATACTCGATCATCGATATCGACAGAATTGGCGCTCTCATTGGTTGACAGTTCATACAACCTTGGAGCGGGCCAATGAGAACGCCAAACGCGGTCGATATCGATGATCGAGTATCGTAATGACAACTCATGGTATGGGTACGGGTCGAAATTTAAAAAATGTTTTGTGTTTGATAGTCAACGACGATATAATACTAGACTCCTAAAACAGGCGACCGATGTCTGCCAACACATTAGGCAAAAAAGTCTTATATTCGTCTCATTTCGACCAATCCTGTGAGCCGTAAACATACGTTGAGACAGCACAGACCTTGAGTTAGCCAATCACAACGCAGTACCCCGTCCCCCTCGCTTACGTACTTAATACCTCAGCAACTTGGCAGAATAGTTTGTGTTCTTTAGATCGTGCATGCGGAGTCTAGTATTATATCGTCGTTGTTGATAGTCTATATGTGGGAAGGTTATAGGCTATATACCATCACGCTACGATCGATAGAAGCCGAACAGCGGGGGTGAAAATGCAGGCAACAACTAGTATTCAAATACAATACATGTGGGATTCATAACAATACAGGTTGTATATAAAATGTATTCAGTGTGCTTAGTGCGAGTTTTTTTACGTTGACGCGATAGTAACGTTTAACCGCGTTTGGCGCTCTCATTGGTTGAGAGTTCTCACTACCTTGCAGCGGGCCAATGAGAGCGCCAAACGCGGTTTAACGTTGAAATTGAAATAGTATATTAACCATTTAACAGAACTTATGAATATGGATGAAAGATATTCATGAAATCATGAGTAATACGCTGAACTTGACTTGCAAAGGCGTTTAGTGTTTGCATTAAAAATACATAATGCTTGTTTTGTAATGTTTTCATGTAAGGAGTAAAAAAGGAATATGATAATAGCCTATTTTATTCAAAGATTTTTATTATTCCGGAGGGCAGTTTATCCAAAAATATTTTCATATAGAAAACACTTCGAAAATCAGGATTGGGGGCTTGTGAAGTCATAACAATTGTAAATTATACCGATCGCGTGACGTTTTGTGACTTCGAAGCTTTGTATTTTCGTCAATTTTGGTTCACGTTAGAAAAGAGTCGAATATTTCGGGTCAAATATTTTTTGATAATTATATTTCGGAGTAATTAATTATTTTTAGTAAATTTGCCTATACTATTAGAAACTAGCGGCCCGTACCGGCTTCGCACGGGTTGTTATGATGGTTTTCGTCCTCTAAAACTGATGGTTACAAACACAACAAAAAAAGAAGTAGCCGAATCGGTCCAGTCGTTTTCGAGTTATGAGCTTAGCAACACATTTTGCGATCTATTTTTATATTAAAGATAGATAGAAGAAGATAGATAGAGATGAACAGTTTGGATGGATGAATATTTGTTACTTAATCACGCAAAACAGACCGAACGTATTCTAGTGAAACCCATTGAGAAATTGTCCCCAAAGCCAAATGTAAATATTATATTGTTGAGTAAGTTATTTTGCCACATTGATATTTATATCGTTTTTGACTACCTATCTCTATATTGAGGAACCTTGAAAAATTACCGGACAACAGCATTTTCTTAAACTTGTCTTTTGAAGTAGGAATACGACTCTAAAACCAAACTGTAGACCATACATGGGTTTATCTACCTAACATTATTATTTTTTTCATATATTTTTTTCTAGAATTTTCTTGCAGAATTCTAAGGAGAATGTGAGAATCCTGTAATAAGTCAATCAAATATAAAACTTTCTAAGAGAGTTGATAGCAAAGGTAGACTGACCTGTATCGGGCTCCTGTGTCTGCGGCGCGTCCTGCAGCGGGTCCGCGTACAGTCGCAGGTACACGTCGATGGCGACGCGCGCGCAGCGGAAGTAGAACGGGTGCGCGCGCAGCACGTCCTCCAGCCGCAGCAGGCCCACGTACGAGCGGAGCGTCATCTTGCGCATGCAGTACGAGTGGAAGTCGAACTGGTCCTCCATTATCTCGGAGAAATGCTGTGGACCAATTTTAGTTTATGATAAAAATTGTGCCAGTTTAAAACATAAAAAAGTACTATCCTTTAGGAGCTACAATGCCTGCCTATAAGGGGCACAAACCCAAATTATGTCACTGCTACTTAGCAATGCCTTTTTTTTAGCATGGTATAATCATCAATTGAGTCCTCCCACCCCGGGCAGGGTGGGAGGGACTGTCAGACTCGTACTGACTAAAATCCACGGTGTCCTTCAATAAGCCTTTATGTTCCGAGGTCACGGTAAAGAGATAAATCCCGCGACCCCGGCAGGCTTTGGCCCTCTAGAGGGGGGCCCCGTCATTATGCTGACGCTCTTTGAGGCGCGCGTGGAACACAACGCGCCGTCGACCCGGGCATTGTCCATGGTCGGGCAGCGAGTTGCCTTTTACTCGCTGCCCGCATGCCCGCGCCTACGGTGGCCGGAGATCGTCTTGCGACGTCCGACGCCGTTGGCGTCTACCACTGCGGTTGGGGCGGAGGGAGGACGCTGTCCTCTCCCTCTCGCAGCCCGCCTCCTCTTTCACGAGCATTACTGCTTCGCAGAAGGAGGCGACCGCTTCCCACTCCGTCTCGCCCCGCAGCATGGCCACAACTATTGCCGGGCGCGAGGGGTCTCCGCCTATCCCCGCCGTGAGGACACGTCGGTGCACTGCCCAAGCTGGGCAGTCTTGCACCGTATGCTCTACTGTGTCCTCCGGGCGATCTCCGCAGTGGTGACACCCAGGCGTTTCCCCCTTTCTCATCAGACACAGGTACCTCCCGAAACTTCCGTGTCCAGTGAGGACCTGCGTCACGCGGTAATTCAGGACGCCGTGACGCCTATCCAGCCACTCCTCAAAGAGGGGTCTTACTGCCGCGACTGCAGCGTGCCCGACTTAGCAATGCCTTACGGAAAATCGAATAACACTTTGCCCGAACTAAGAATCCATGACCTATTGCTCAGCAGTCGCACTTGTAACCACGACTATAAGTCCTGTTTTATCAACTTTTAGATTGGATGAATGACTTTTGATTTTAAATATTTTTTAACACAACACTAAATGATACATACCCTGTCAACTTCGTGCGCCTTTTTTAGTGCTTCGCCCCACTGCTGCAGCCGTTTATACGACGCGGCCGCCTCAGTTTGGAACCACATGCACTGCATCTCATTCAGATTTTCTGTCGCTGGTACACCTATAAAAATATCAACTTATTCTATCAGATTTTCTGTTTTTTTTCCGACAATTTTAAGAATTTATCGACATTTTATGTCTTTGCGAGGAACTAGAGCATCCAGGGTTTTCAAATGTGTATTTATTGATGGTGCCTTAATTCAGGGCCGTCTTTTCGAATGAGCAATCTGAGCTTTTCAAGGGTCCCCGCCGGCGGTCCCGCGACAATCTTAGCAGTAAATATCTACTTTTGTAAAAAATCTAACTTATCGTAAGCTGTTATTAGGAGGAGACTGTGTCTTCCCTAACCAAATATCCAATAAACTTTCCATAGTCTTCAGAAGGAGAAAAACAATCAAAGGGCCATCTACAATTACTTATCTTATCTTTACATTACCACAGACATTGCCATACAGGAGGTATATAGCTTTTATTGTATTTCTCTCTTTCTAGAGAGTAAAGTAATTTTAAGCGGACAATACTTGGCAGAAGACAGCCCTGCCTACTGAGGCAGGGCTGTCTGTGTCCATACCTTCTCTGGTGAACTTGGCACACATCTCCTCTGCCCGCTTGACATGTCCAGCTCGCAGCATGTATCGCGCACACTTGCTGTTCACGTAGCGGTCTGCCGTGTCCATCGCTTGAGCCTCCTCTAACCATTGGTATGCAGACACAGGGTCACCTGCATGCTGTAATGAAATATTTCTTGTTTTAATTCGTGTGGCATTTATTTAGCTTATGAAAACGTTGATTTTTGTCTTAGAACTTTGTCATTTGAAACAAATAGAAACATTTTTTTTGGACTTTGTTTTTTTCATGGTCATATCACTTCACCCGAATTTTCGGAAACTCAAAATAAATATCCCGTTTCAAATTCCGATGATAGTATAAGTGACCATGTTAGTTTAAAAACTTATAAGACAAAGTTCGAACGCGAGCAAGGTTTTCAAGTGCGTTTTTTTTTTCGGTTCCATACATGCCCAGTTTTAGTTATTCTTCTTTCATGGTGATAGTGAGAAGGTGTGTACTGCAAGTACCTTTTTGAAGAACAATAAATGTTAGTATAGGAAAAGTGTTAAAAGTATAGCTGTAATCCTTTTAGAGCTCGTCATATAAGGCTGGAGCCCTTGTGAGCGGCTTTATTGAAAACTAGCACTTTGCCCGCGACTTCGTCTGCGCGTGTTTCAAACTTCGAACTCAGTGAATTTAATTCCCGCTTACCCTCCTTATAGGATACTTTTGGAAAATCTAAAAATGCTCTAGTAGTTTCGGAGACAATTCAATAAAAACTTTTGAAATAAGTATAAATAAATAATTAAATACGCATCCTTTATTCGATTGAGAGATAATTTATACCCAGTTTAGAGTTTATCGAAGCAAGCAGTAAAATCCTTCCCTTCAAACTTAATCACCCCTTTTCACCAATTTAGGGGTGATTTTCGAAAAACCCAAAAATGGAGGGTAGTTTTTAAAAAAGAATAATGTCCATCTTTTTATTTACGTATACTCATATCCGTGCCAAGTTTCAAGTTTATAAACACAAAGAATAAAAATTTTACATACAAAGGTTTTCACCCCTTAGAGGTAGATTTTCGCAAAATCCTTACTTACATTACATGCTTACTTACATTATAAACTGCAACTATCATCCAAAATTCAGGTTTCTACGTTTAGTGCTTTAATATCCTCCCCTTAAAACTTGAATACCCCTTTTCACCAACTTGGGGGGTGATTTTCGAAAAATCCAAAAACACGTGTTTGATTAATTCTTATCTAGTATAGAAATACTGATTTTCAAATTCATCAGCTCACGCGTTATGATTTTCCCATACAAACTTTAACAACCCCTAGAATACCAATCAGGGTTGGAAAAAAAACAGTTTTTTTTAGATTATATAAAACAAACAGTTCAAAATGTTTTAAACAAGTGTTTTTTATGTTTTTTTTAGTGTACCTAGGGCATTATTTCAAATTAATTCGACTATGGTTCTATTCTAGACTAGATCTTTATAAACTCGCCATAATAAATACAATATTTACAAAAAAAAACGATCAATAGATACCTAACATTTATTTGTATGTTGCGTAATCAAACGGTATGTTCTAAAGTTGATTTTATATTGGGCGACGACGTAGGGACTTTCCTAGCGGGTCAGGCGGCGCGCCTCCTATTCGTAGAAATAGTTCATTGTTCATGAGGTGAGTCCCCGTCCCCGCGCGCGGGGAATCACCTTATGAACAATGAACCACCGAAGAAACACCGACCTACTCCTAAAAATAGGGGAATAACCAATAATCCTTTAAATTACTTTCTATCGTCAGCCGACATTAGGGATCGAAGTTTACGTTTTTTATAATATATGTTGTTTATTAATTAAAATTGCTACAATTTTGATTGTTTTGAAATTATTATGAATTATGATAATGAATCAAAAATAGGTGCCATACATAATATTATTTGTTTGATTGAATGAAATACACAACATAAAAATAATGTTGTCGGGGCTGAGCGTTTTTAGTGGGGGCAAAGTTTTATAAAAAAAAAAATTAAGTTAATTACAATTCCAATGAAAGTTCATAAAAATAACAGCAATAGAGACTCAATTGGTTTTATGTTGAACTATTCAGACTCAAATATTATTTTATTTTCATTTTATATTCAGTTAAGCGCCATGAAAAGTAGTTTTAATACATGTTTTTTTTCGTATTGTTTTATACAATGTTTAAAACTTGTTTTAATCTTTGTTTTTAAACATGTAATAAAAAACACTGTTTAATTTCAAACTGTTTTAAACACTGTTTTAAACATGTGTTTTAAAACAACTTGTTTTAATCATGCCAACCCTGATACCAATGGAGGGTAGTTTTAAAAAAATATTGGTGCTAATCTTATTTATTTACTAGTGTTCTTATTCTTGGTAATTTTCAAGTTTATAAACCCAGGGAATAAGATTTTTCATACAAAAGTTTTCACCCCTTTTCACCCCCTTAGAGGAGGATTTTCGCAAAATCCCGTCTTATTGCCAATCTACATAGTAGACTGCAAATGCTGTCCAAAATTCAAGTTTCTGCGTTAAGCGGTTTCGGCTGTAGTCGAGTCAAAAGAAAAACCCCTGTTCTTTTATATATATAGATAAAGGATTGTATCTTCCATGGTCCACCTGGAAAAACCCTGAACCATCTCCGGATCGAGGTGGAAAGATATAACTTCGTCCTCTTTAGGTGAGGCTATCTCATTGGAAAAGTAATGGGGTGTGGATGTGGAGATGTGTTGGAAACCATGCTCCTCATCCTATTTGCCATATTAGCCAAAAAAAACATGCAGCCAAAGTAACATCGGGACTACTAACGACAGCACTGTAAAGGCCTGTTCAGACCTAAGCGGTATTCGCTACGGTCTGCGGCAGAGAAAACCAGTGGGTATGCGGTAATATTACTGTTCACACCAAAACGGATTTCGCTATCCTTGTGGGTAGAATAACGCGCGGTAGTCGCTAGGTCACTCTAGTCGCGGTACTTGATACTAAATACCTGAGCGAATCTCGCGCGGTATGTAATACCTCTACCCACAGCGGCAGCGAATATCGCTCAGGTCGCTCTAGCTGCGGTACTTGATACTAAATACTTGAGCGAAACCCGCGCGGTATGTACGTCTACCCACAGCGGCAGCGAATATCGCTTAGGTCTGAATAGGCCTTAAAGGTGGTGAAGTTTTTGGCTAATCTACACTAATACTACAAAGCTTAAGTTTGTTTGTTTGGTCAAAAGTGTTTCTCAGGAACTACAGGTTCAAATTGAAAAATATTTTTTTGTATTTGAAAAGTCTACCTAAGGAGGAAATCTATATACAGCGATACATATCATCACGAACAGCGGGGGTATAACTACGGGAACCAGTTTATAAATGAAATATAAATACCGTCATGCCAGGGATGTGAAGAAACTTGAAGGCTGCGTAGACGCAGCCAGCGCTTACGCAGGACCACCACCAAATGCAAATCCACACAAGAAAACAAGTGTACCAACCTTATAAATTCTTCCTTTAACAATAAACAATTCTATAAGCGTAGGAGTATGTTCAATGGCGGCATCAATATAATGCAGCGCCTTATCAGTCTGCTGCTTGTGATCAAAGTGTTGCGCAGCGTAGTAATATGCCCATAGCAGCGCGCTGGCCGGTTGCTTCGTTTCACTGGGGTCTGGACCAAATGTGCCCTTTTCAGATAGGTTCTCCAAATATTGTAGTATTAATTTCTCTATTGTTTCTGCTTTGCTCTTGTCCTGGTATAACGACCTGGAATTATTGAAAAAATATTTTAGTACATAGAACACAATATTTTAGTGCACAAGTCTTTGTGCAGGTACATGTCTGCTATTTTGTATTGCTTAGAATTAAGATGTGTTTAATGCATCCATCCATTCAAAATGACAGGACTAGAAAAAGATCCGGCGCAAAACCAACTACTTAACATGCTCTCCGTGATATAGAGGTATCTCTCAAGTTCCAAACTCTGGGCAAACACTGAGAAATTTCTCATGTACAAACCCAGTTTTACTTTATCACTTTAACTTTTTTTAACTTTATCAAAAGTGCCACTGTTTAGCTGAGTCGGGTCTCAGCTAAACAGTGGCACTTCTGATCAATGGAAATAGTCGTACCTAAGATCAACAAATAGTGGAGGTATTCCTTTATGCAGTCCATGTCTCAGGTACTCGTCGACTAGTTTCTCGAAGACGGGTTGCGCCAGCGCTTCCGTCAACTGCAAGCGGCGCGGTGCTATCGCCCGCGGAAATTCTTTTCTGGAAATCACAACGAGATATATTAATAATACATTTGTGTCTATAACATCAAGCCTGTACACCCGTTGGGTAAGACAGAAGTGTACTTAGTAATAACCTGCCATTTCAGTAGTGATGAAAGAGGTGTTCATCTTTTTAACCGACTTGCAAAAGGAGGAGGTCCTCAATTCGGATGTTTGTATTTTTTTTTAATAACCTTTTTTATCGAGGTAACATCATCAAATGAGTCCATCCACCCCTTACTGTCAATTCGTACTGACTATAATCCCCCGTGTCCTTCAATAGCTCTTTATGTTCCGGGGTCACCGTAATGAGATAAGTCCCGCGACCCCGGTAAGTCCCGCGAACCCGGTAAGTCCCGCGACCCCGGTAAGTCCCGCGACCCCGAGTTTTGAATACCCTGGATTATTTAGATTTGTTTATACCGTCATCATGTTTATTTTCAACATCAACGAAGGCAGACCCGCAGGATAAATCTATGCACTTTTCCGAAATTCATTCGA
Source organism: Agrotis segetum (assembly GCA_036375495.1). Taxonomy (NCBI): domain Eukaryota; kingdom Metazoa; phylum Arthropoda; class Insecta; order Lepidoptera; family Noctuidae; genus Agrotis; species Agrotis segetum. Next base: position 631,144 of record JAQSVV010000065.1, read on the forward strand.
AAGATATCGAGATAATTTTATACGTGAATACAAATATAAGACCTTGTACTACATTTAAGAACCTAAATACACAAACAAAACACTTCCATTAGATCTATTAACACGATCATTATCGATCCGTCGCACATTATGTAACGAGGCCACTAAATATATAACATTATGTATTATTGCAGATAATGCGCTCGACGCATACATAATACATAGGCATGTAAATGGCTTGTATTGGTGTTTTATAAACATATTTGTGTATTGTTTCTGTTGGGTTTGTTAGAGATTTTATCTCCAGCTAACAAATTGAAGCGCGAGCGTTTTTGAGGAACTGGGTAATCAAAGCTCATGTCACGCTGTTTGTGGTTCCACTCCTACGAAACGGCTCTACCAATTTCAATATTCTTTTTTTTAAATATCGTAGGTACTCGTAGGTATTTAGGTCGTCAAGTATTTTTAAGCTTCTACGCTCAGCGTAATGGTCGATTGGATAAAATTGTATAAACTAAAATCAAAGACTAAATGTGTAGCAAAGCGCATTTTGTTGTGTTTGGAAAGAGTTTTTTTTTTTTTTAAACACACGCTTGCGAAAACTGAGACTATAAAATGACGACTATATAACTATAATTTGAATCAATTATGTTTTGATAAAAGTGGAAAGATTTAGAAGAAACCTACACTCGGCATTGGAAGCCTAAAGGGTGAAGAGGGGAGAGAGAGAGATACAAGGTTTTGTGTAACAGTAACACACTGCATAAAAAAAATCATGACCATAATGAAATATTGTTGCAAAAAATAAGGATACAACTGTGACAAAGTAATAAACGTGTCCAATTCAATCACAGTCTAAACCTCAACAGTCTCAACTATCACTTACTATCTATACATATAATAAAATAGTAGGAAAGTCAAAACTGTACATTGAATATTTTTTAAAAAGAATACTTGGGGTGTGATCTACAATCGATACCGAAGCCAAAAATATAGTTTTTAGAATTTTTGTCTGTTTGTCTGTTTGTCTGTTTATCTGTTTGTCTGTTTGTCTGTATGTATGTCCGGGATAAACTCAAAAAGTACTGGACGGATTTGAATGATTTTTTTTTTGTTGTATAGGTATTAAGTCTGGCCAACACATAGGCTATAATTTATCTTTGAAACTTGAACACCTGGTGCAGAACCGCAACGGACCAGCTAAACTATAAGAGATACAAAACCGGCCAAGTGCGTGTCGGGCCACGCACAGTGTAGGGTTCCGTAGTTGCCCATCAAAATATGCGAACTAACTAAACTGATTCGCTGAATTTAATTTTAAAAAGAAGAATTTTCACAATCGGTCCAGGAGTCTTTGAGAAATCAGGGAAAATACATAAGAAAAAAGATTACGACGAATTTAGAACCTCCTCCTTTTTAAGTTAGTTAAAAATAGTTGAAGATAAAAACCTACCTATCCCCAAAAAACATACCGTAAAAACATACACATTAAAGCTGTAAAAATAAAGTTGACAAACTTACATTTGCAGTTGAAGTACATATTCTCCGATACATTTTGTTTAAGAAAACCTATTTTCCAAGTACATTTTATAAGTTGGTCGACTATTACTCGTAAAGTTGTAAAGCCTACTTAGTCATGACAATTTTCTTTTAAACTTCGTTATATATACTACTACATAACCGTTTAGCTGGTAGAGGGGGGGGACACTCGAATCGAGCAAAATTTAGCACTTTAAAGCTTAATATTTCACAAACGAATTTTTTTATCAAAAAACTGTTAATGAAAACTATCATTATTTTTTAAAGACCTATTTAATGATACCCCACACTAAGGGGTACGCGAGAAAAAAAAAATCCTCATTTTACGTGTAAGTTCAGGAGGTACTCTAAAAAAAAATATTTTACGAGATTTTATTTTACCACTTTTTCGGCACAACAAATCCGCATATTTACACCAAATTACAGCTCTCTAGTACTGTGCGTCTCTGAGCTAAACTGCGGACAGACGGACGGACGGACGGACGGACGGACGGACGGACGGACGGACGGACGGACGGACGGACGGACGGACATGGCGAAACTATAAGGGTTCCTTGTTGACTACGGAACCCTAAAAATGGTGCGATAGCAAAAATTGTTCCACGTCATGAGCGTTTTCTGCTGAGAGAATAAATTTGATGATCTGGAACACCTGATGTGGAACTCCAAGAGCCCAGCTACACTATAACATATACAGGAATGACGTCTCAGCAAAGTTGTTCACCCAGATGAGCACTTTCTGTTGACATATAAAAATTGAAGATCTGGAACACCTCATGTGGAACACCAAGAGCCCAGCTACACTATAACGTGCACAGGAATGACGTCTTCGCAAAGTTGTTCAGCCTGATGAGCACTCTCTGTTGATGTATAAAAATTCAAGATCTGGAACACCTGATGTGGAACTCCAAGAGCCCAGCTACACTATAACATAGGTATAAGGAATGACGTCTTAGCAAACTTTTTCACCCTGATGAGCAGTCTCTGTTAACGTATAAAAATTGAAGATCTTGAACACCTGATGTGGAACACCAAAAGCCCAGCTACACTATAACATATCCAGGAATGACGTCTTAGCAAGAGTTGTTCAATCTGATAACCATTATCACTATTGATGTATAAAAATTGAAGATCTGAACACCTGATGTAGAATTTCAAGAGCCCAGCTACACTATAACATAATTATGTATAAAGGAATGATGTCTTAGCATGAGTTGTTCAGCCTAATGACCACTCTCTGTTTACGTATGAAAATTGAGATCTTAAACACCTGATGTGGAACTCCAAGAGCCTAGCTACACTATATCATATTATATAGGAATCACGTCTTAGCAAGAGCTGTTTATTCTGATGAGCATTTCCTGTTGACTTACAAAAATAAAAGATCTGGAACGTCTGGAATCGTCACGCGCGTCCCGTTGTTTTCCCGTCCCCAGGTTCTAAGCATTTCACATCAGACGTTTTAGATCTTCGATTTTGTCGACCCCATTGTCGCTGGTATAAGCAACAGGGTCCGCGTACGAAGTCGCGGGCAGAAGCTAGTAAACAATACAAAACAATCCTTTTCCAAATGTGTGACCAATTCATTTTCAAGCTTAAAAAAATGTTTTTAGTGTTGTTCCTGCACCATTTAAAAACTAGAAGTTTAAACTGGATTTTTACCATAGTATTTAATACAATTAAAAAAACGGTATGCTGGAAGGATTACAAATAGAAATCTTTAGACAAAACCATTTGAAGGGATGAAGGGTTCTCAAATAGTGAATAGGAAGAACTCAAATAGTGTGGAACACCTATTTTTGGAAAAATTGAGATTATGGAATGACCTATATCTCTAAAGATTAATACAATAATGGATTCATATCACTTATTGTTACTGATTATCTGCACTTAATAACGTAAATTGAGATTATCTTCACATTTTGGCCTGTTATCTTCATATTGCCAATAAACAGTTAAATTGGCTTTAATAGATCTAAATAGCTTGAACAATCTACGCATCTTCTATACGTAGATATATTAGAGGCACTGGCGTAGGAAAGGGGAGGTCGGGTGAAGCAGTGCCCACCCTTAATAGTCTGGTACCCCAGAATTTACTTATATCTAAAAAAAAATTAAGCCAGAAAAAATGCTACATTACATGATCTTATTTTGAAAAGAGGGTTACTTCAAAAAAACTTTTTATGCAAATCTTCATTACCTCAAGCTTAATTTGTTATACTAAACACATTCTAGTGGGATTAAAATTCTTGTCCAAAACAGAAGATGTGGCAATACCACATTTTTGAAAATAACCAACTTTAGAGCATGCCTACTCTCTAGACCTCTTTCTTGTTAGTGATCTCATAATATGCTGAAAAGTTACAATGCGCAAAAAAAATTTTTTGTTGTTCGATAGCCTAGTTTTCGAAGAAGGCTATAGGCTTTATAACAACGTCCAAATAGGAGCCCAGCAGCGGGTGAAACCGCGGGGAACAACAAGTTACACATAAAAATGTATTTACTCACTTATATACATCAAAGAAGGCCACTTTTTCGTCAGGATTAGTAAGTTGTTTAGCTTCTATAAGTTTTTCATAATACATCACATTTTCAGGATTTCTTTTCAGCAAGTCTTCGTAAACAGTCTCTGCTTCCTTAAACCTGAAATATAAAAAAGAAGAATGTAAGTTTTTTGGCGGGAAAGTAACGCGACGTGGGACGCTCTGGCCTGGTCGGTTCCAGAGGCGACTGGGACGTGAGGTGGAGGATTGCCTCTCCTTCCTCCTCCTCCCTTCGCTAGAATTACTGCTTCGGTCACTCCTTTCCATTACCCCTCGCGTGGTTTCATGGCCAGAACCAAGACCTCAGGAGAGTGGTCACTTATCAAGAATGTAAACCTCCAATATTTTTACAACCTAAGTTCCATAGTTTTTGTTAACCTAAGCCCAAGTAGTCTTAATTCAATAATTCATAGAGATCTTGACTTTGAAATATTGTTGCATGAGCAGGAAGATAAAACAAAAAACACTAATACTTGCAGAAAGCTAATGGAGATTACAAGAATCTTATTGGTCGTATCGGTTGTATAATCGGAATCTAAGTGGAGTACTCTACTCTACTCTCTCAAGTAGGAGAATGTATAATTACAAATAATATCAAGCACAGAAAATGTTCAGCTGTTTTTTCTTCATTTTATGCTAGCTTCTCACACATTGAGCAATAAATTGTCTTCAACGGCGTATAGCGCGAGCGTTAGAGGTATGGCGAATCGTGTAAGTTATAAAACCAACTTAATATTATGACGATTTCAAACTAACCTTTTCAATTTCAAATAATACTCCCCAGAGGTTTCCTTAATGGATAGCTTATCAAGTATTTGGGCAGAGAACTTGTGTAGATGCTGCAATGCCCTTTCATACTGTCCAGACTCTGCCAGCACCATATTCTGGTACAGAAGCAGTTCTGAATGCTCATAGTCATAAGGCCCCTTCATCTGGTTAGTGCGGAAAGCGTCCAGGATGCTGTTGGCCATCTCATAGTCACCAAGTAAATGGTAACTCATGGCGAAACCAATCCAGGATGCCCTCTGTGTCGGTCTGAGCATGAACAGCTGATAACGAGTATCCTGAAAATAATTATAAAATTTGTGAGTTAAATTCTACATTTCATTGTATGCTTAGTTTCATTCACAAGCAGATCGCACACTTTTTTTTTCAGGTCAGGAGTTGTGTGGAATAACAAACACATACCTAACAATTAACTGTTGTTTAACATACAAATATGTACATAATATTTTGTACTATGTAGGAATATTGAACCTGCAACTGTCACTGCAGCAGCTAATCATTCAGCCACTATGCGAATGGTGCTTTTGTCATTCCCTGTAGAAATTTTCGGGGGACAAGGTTTCAAAAACATACAAATTCAACTTCATAGTTTGATTTCAGTTTGGGTTAGCCACTGCCGTAGTGTATTTAAGTACAAGTCATTGTTTGCCTTCTTTTGATGGATATCCTATTCTGAGCAGAAAGGGGGCTTGTTTGCTATAATTTAAAAAACTTTTTGCAACATATTTGCATATTTAGCAGTGGTGTCATCAGGTTTTACATGGTATCTAAATATTTAGTCAGTGTTTTTGAATTTGTCATGGATATTAATACTTATTTCCTAAAGCTTAAATTAACTTTAAATCTACTCGCAATTATAATAAAGAGTAAAGCATGACAAATGACTTGGTCTCTCACAAGAGAGCCACAAGTAGATGTTTAGTAAACAGTCTCTGTTGTCTAATAAATAATGTGTATCTAAAACAATAACAGTTAAAAATGATGTAGTCAAGTCTGCAACTGCAACATCAGAACTCTAACCATTTTCGTTTTTAATAGCACATAAAGTGTTGCCATTTTAGGATAGATAGGATAGATACTTGGATTGATGTTTAAATTATTAGCAAGTAGCAAGGATATTACAATATTTCTGTTTTAAAGAATTTTTCAACTATCAAACTTCTCAATTAATACTGGCATAAATAGATTTACGAATTATAAAATAATAGTAAGAATTTAAATAATACAACACTTATAACTTACTTTATAACCTTCCAAGTCACGCATCTGAATTTGTAAAAGGGACAAGTCCCGAAGAATCTGAATGTTTTCCTTCTCCCACTTGAGGGCATTACGGTAACATTTGATGGCTTCGTCATACTTCTTGTCTGAACGCTGGAGCAGACCGTACACATGCCAACAGACCGGGGACTTGAGGTCATTTCGGAGGCCCCGGCGCACATACTCATAAGCTTCATCTTTGCGACCCAGACAATTGAGAGTCAATCCTTTCATAGCCAATGTTTCTGAAAGATAAAAGTTTCATCAGTATTTGTTGTGATGGTAAAAGTTGAGGATTTGTTTTTAACCCCAGTGTTATAGGATCTGAGTGAATGGTGCATTGAGTTGCATAAACGTAATGACAGGGCCCTCTCTCAGAGGACCAAAGCCTACCAGGGTGACCTCGGAACATAAAGGGCAATTGAAGGACACTGTGGATTTTAATCAGCACAAGTCTGACAGTCCCTCCCGAACTGCCTGTGGTGGGAGGACTCACTGATGATTTTACCATGTAAAAAAAAAGTGTTAAGTATAGGATCTAGCAATTATACCTCATAATCAGCCTAAATTGTTATTATTAGCATAAACAAGTGCAATCTATCAAAAAATATTTCTAACAATTCCAGAAAAGGTAAACACTGACAGACTGATGTTTTGAAAACAATTTCACAACTTCATAACTTCAGTAGAGAGAATTTAAGTGATTTTACAAAAGACAATTCTTAACTTCAATTGGAATTGTAAATAAATGCAGCACTAATCAAGCTGGACATAACTTTAAAATACAGATGTAATATTAAAACAATAATTTAATGTTTTGTGACATTTTTTGCAAAGCTATTAATAATAGATATTTGAACTTACCTCCATGCTCCTGAAATTTAGGGTTGGAAAGTATCTGCTTGGCAAATTTCAACCCATTTTTATATTGTTTATGTTCGTAACAGCGCTGCAAGATAAAAATGCATTTATCATTGAGTGTTTAACCTCTATTATTAGATGCACCCAAAAGGGTTCTAGCCTAGGAGTTAGTACTAAAGTGTATTGATGCTAATATGATTCACAGCCATAAAAAACCTCTTTAAATATTTTCATACAGGTTTCGATATCACAAAAGAGCTTATAATACTATAATTATGATTTGCATTATTTTATAAATTGAAGATAATCGCCAAGAATGACAAGCAGTACCAAACCGAATTGTATGTTTACAATGGTACTTACCAAAATTCTTTTGAAAAGCGCATTTTCTTTAGGTGGCAAAGGATTACTGGGTGGCATTTTGTTCGAATAAAATGAAGTATCTTTTTATTATTTCACTAATAAATTGAAATAATTCTAAAAACCTCGTGGCTATAAACCAAAGAAGTCGATGAAGGATTGCTGTCTATGGGCAACAAGAGCTGGTCACGTGACTAAATTGCCAGTACACAGATAAGAATACTAAACTTTTTGAATTTTATTCAGATTTTATTGCATATTGAATTCTTTCGAACTCTCGATATTTCACTAAAATATAACTACAATAAAATTCCATAGTTCCAAAATAAACGTGTACAAAAACTGGATGAATATTGCATAGTGCGTTTATGTAAGAGGTTATGTGAAGTACACATAACATCTTTCATAAACGTAGAAGAAGTACCTCACCAAAGAAAAGTGTGACATTTTTGTGTCACTATTTACTATCGAACATTATGATTCTTAATAAGTTATTGTTGGAAATGAAAACCAGCTTATTTTATGCTAGAAAACTGTTCTACTACAAATCATTATAATGTAAAACATGTTTCATAAACAAATACGCATAGACAATCAAAAGAACTGTCATTGTCAAAGTGAAGTCAACAGACCAAACCTGTCAAAAATGTCAAATTATTTTTAATTTGTTGGAGAAAAGGTCGTAAAAATTGTTAATATTGTAACCATAAAGCTTATTTAATTTAGTTACATTCACATAAGCTTTATTTAGTATTGAAGTAACATGGGCATAGAAAACATGCGTCGTTGGCCTATGTATATTGTATTTGCCGTCTGCATTTTATTGTTACTTTCACTAATCAATAGTTGGAGTGCGGAAACTGAGTTGCGAAACAGAGTTTCGGAGATAAGTGCACAACTACAAGAATGTTCCAAGCAACAGACATCATGTATGGAAGAATCTTTAAATTTACTTGAACAGCGCGACGGGTATGTGCTCAAGGTGAATGAATTGGACAAACAAAAATCTAGATTGGTCGACGATGTGGATGAATACAAGACTAAACTATTAAAATCTGAAGGGCAAGTGAACCACACGAAAGTGGACGTGGAGCTTTGCAAGACAGAGTTACAATCACTGAAGAATTTGCAAGTGAGTAAGACTGCCATAGTGGAAACCTTGAGGTTAGAAAAAGATACTCTTACAACTCAGTTGGCGGAGAGGAAGCAGAAGATTGAGGACTTGGAGAAAGAGATTGAGAAGCTGAAGTTGGCACTGACAACAAAACCATCAAATCCATCTGCAGTTCCTAAAGTGACTCCAGCAGGGGCAGCTCAGCCTCCCAAAATGAGCCCAGCCTTAAGTGCCCACAACCCTATAAATGAACCAGTGTTAGAAAATAATGATGCTAAGGAAGAGATAGAGGACACTAATGCCATGAATGATGGCAATGACTTTGATCCTCAGTTACAATAGGTTTAAGTACTAGCTCATAATTTGGTGGCCTGCTGGTGTGATATTATTACCATGTAGAGGACAAAGTATGAGGCTGAGAGTAGAAAGGCTGTAAGCTAAATAGTGTACATAACAACTTTACTGAAATTGAACTTTTTATGATATTTAGCTGTTGTTGTTTTTGAATTATTGCTATCCAACAACACTTATGAAACAGTATGTTGCTCTATTTGATGAAAAATTACTTTCCATTTTTGAAATTTTTGCTTTTCTTTTTTTGAGGGAGATCTTGTGATTTCATGGAAGATTGATTGCCAGATCTGCGAGATATAGCAGACTGCACTTCCAAACCATTATTTATTATATAATGTACTGAAAAGATCAAATCAACAGATACTATTTTATTCTGTTGTTGTTATCAATGTAAATCATTCCAGTAAGCAGATAAAGAAAACACGATATTGAGCAGTTACGCCTATGTTTACATAAAATTTACAATGTATTAATTGTTAACATAAAAATACTGTACACTGAATTATTCTGATATGATAAATTTGTCATTTAGTATTTAATTCCTCTCTCTGTGCAATGTTTTATCTTATTGTGTCTACATATTGTACACACACTATCCCACATTAAGTTTATGGTGCAATTTTTTTGTAGCTGTGTTGATGCCATATTGACTATTTCATACTTGGACATTTAAACTTTATACTTTTATTTCAGGGTTGATATAGAACACACAATCTCTCTTAGAGTCGTGACTCATTGTGCTTCTCAGTTAGAAGGTCATCAACTTAACTGAGAAGCTTCTGCAGCTTCACTGCTCTTCCTGAAATTAATCACAATTCTGATTGTTGTTTAAATAGCAAATTAATTTCTAAAAGCCTTATTCCCACTTGGCTTCTTATGTTTTGTATATTTATGTTGTAAGAAATGTCTTACAACATAAAGTCTATACTGCCCCTGTAATTATGGTTTGTCTCGAGGTCGCCGACGGCGCCGACGCCGACTTTTGGTGTTTTCGATCAAATTATCTTCTGTAAGTGCATTTACAAAAACTACTGATCTTCTATATTACTTATGCCGTTCTACTGTGAAAGTTCCAAGCATTTTTTAAAATTATTTTTATGAAATTAATCTCTTATTTAAGGAAGGGCTCAATTGAACTGCATAACTATGTGCAATTTTCGGGTGAAGCCATTAGCCATAATTCATAATTGGTTAGCAATAATTTTAGATAATATTTCATGAATCACAAGTATTGTTAGTATGGATATTGGTACCTATTTAGCTAGTTAGTAATCGCCATGATGGTGCCAGAAATGAGTATAATAGATCTGATGAGTAATTTCCATATTTGTTTTGCTCAATTTTCGAATTTGAATCCCATTTTCTTGACATTTAAAGTTACTAGATATTCGAAATATTTGATAATTATTTTCATCCATCCTCATAAAACAAAAAATGAAATATTTTAATAGTTAAGAAATACCGGAATGATAATGTAAAATGTTTTGAATTACGTCGTCCTGTTATGTATGTATGATTATTATGAGTAACGTTAGTACAGCTGTATTAATTCTTATTTGTCTTTTATATAGTTGAGGAATAAATTGTATAGATTTTTCCTTTTTTATTCGTTCTTTTATTGCATAAGTGTATAACTTGAAACTCAAAACGAAGTGTTGTTTTTACCGCCTATGTTTTATAGATGAGAAAAATAATTTTAGAATCGCCTCAACATTTCTACTAACATGTACTTTATTGCTCAGATCTAAAGGTTCATTTTTCAATCGTCCACTCTTCTTTGCAGCATGGCCAGATCCACCTTTTCCATTGCACACTCTGGGCTCCCACCCAAGGCTCCAGAACTCTTACATTTCTATTTTTTTCTTATATATAATAGCAAGGACGATTAAAAAACCGAACGTACCTACCCGAGGCGGAGTACCTAGATCTAGGTCCTACTCGGCCTTAGAGACGTAACGTGTTTTCGCTTCAATTGGCTCGCTTTAGCATCCTACATAAACCCAGTAGCGCCCAGGCATCTCCAATATGTTAAAGACACAGGTTAAAAGAGACGACCTTGGGCACGGTTGGCACAAGTACTCTCGATATTTGGCACAAGTACTCTCGGTGGTTGGCGCAACGGCCGACCGAACTACTGCAGGACATGACTGTCATGGCGGGTTCGATTCCTGCACGAAATAAATATTCGTCTATGTAGTTGTTCTGGGTCTGCCCCACCGATGGTGGTGGGCGCCGGGCCATAAGCCATTTTTTGATTATAAACTAGACGTTCCCCGTGGCTTCACTCTTATCCATTCGAAATTAAATTCATTTTTCGAAATCTATGCGAAGTCAGGAGAGCGGTTTGCTTGTTTAAATAATTTCAAAACAGCTGATTGTTATAGTCTCTCAAGATAACATCTAATTAGATACCTAGTGTCTTTTTACACATTCTTGCAATTGACTTTTTGTTCTACAACTAATTAATAGTGGGAAAATTTTATCTTCATGCATGCATGCAACCCTAATTTCAATTGTGTGGTTGGTTGCTAGATATTAAAAATAATAATTGTAAAATTAATTCCCAAAGAGAAGCTCGCCCACAAAAAAATGACTTTACTGCTATGTTAAGGCACTGACAGAGTTCAACTGAATTTGGTTTCAAAAACGTGAATTTCCAGAAAAAAGAGTCATCAATATTTCTAAACAAGTTTTATTTTACCTTATACATCTCTAGCATAATCAAAACAAAAATATTACCACCGCCATTACTTCACAAGTAATGAGTTAACAACATAAAACTTAAAGTAGGTAGTTAAAACTAACAACGCATATTAGGCAATCTCATTTACAATACATTTGCCGAATTCCTTAGGTCAAAATCATATTAAAATAAAGTAAATAATCGGACTGTTTACAGTTAGGGCTCATTATAGGCTAATGCTACTTCTAACAACTCGTCACTAAGTCAAGTAAACCGACAGCATTGAAATGTAAGCTTTATTCCTTTGAAATACAGTTACATTTCAAGTGGCCTACCCATCGACAGATAGTCAAGACCGATTGTTTGGCAGTCCTACCCAAGATGTATTTTCAAATAATTTCGCTGTGGGATCCAAGACGGTTTAATCCAATCTCCGGGACTTCGGTGAGCTTTATTGCCTCGGCGCTTTTCTGGCGATGACCACAGTCGATTCTGAATTTCAGAAGTTTCAGTGATTTGGCGGGGATGTCCAAAAAAGGTAGGTAGGTATAATGAGTTGATAATAATAGGTACTGTTATGAGAATAATCTGCTGACATTTTAATGCTGTGATCGTGGACCGAGTCTGGGTTTATGATGAGAAGCAGGATAAAGCCGACATTATTATAAAGCTAGTACTTAGACACCACAACTCGTTAATTAATTGGATAATTTCATGAGATTATTTGACGCTGCTACTGTCGATAGAGTGCGTTATTACAGCTAGCATTTTAATGCAAAATATTGGCCATTTAGTCAACACAATAATTATATATTTTGTTATTTTCCAAACGCGAACGTTTTTCCGTTGTATACTGTTGGTATTTTATCCTGAGCCAGCCAGTGAAAAATTAAAATAATTACTACAAAAATATTTTACATTTCATGCCTCAAATAAACTACTAAATAAGCCGAGCTAATAAAAATATGACTTTCATAACATGAACAAGATTGAGTCACAATTATAAGTTCTAAAACTAAGCTAACATTCGTAATTATAATTAAAACTATCCCTAATGAATACAAGCTACAAGTCGGTGGTAAAGAGAATAGTGGAATTGACAGAGATCGAATTAAAGGCAGCGGAAACGTCAATTAAGATGGCAAACTTATAAAGTTGATAAAGACCATTTTGCAATAGCACTTAGCACGACGGTCATAGAAAGTGCGACACAGACATCGTTCCTTACGCTCGCTAATCACGCATGGTGACCGTAAATGCATGAACAAAGGTACATACAGATTACGGACACCCATCTAATGCGTGAGTGCTAAACTTAATTATTTTTTTTTGTTATGTTGTAAAATGGTGTCATTCAAATCTATATTATCTGTAAATCAGATATTGTGATCAAAATTGACGTTTTCTTATTTTACATTTTACAATAAACATAAAAGGAAAAATAGCTATTCATAAATTCAGTAATATGTAACTTCGAATTGAATGAGTGAAAAAAATAATGTCTGTAATGGTCTCCAATATTAGATGAATTTTTATCATTTACAAACTTTTCGAAATTACATAATAAACATTTCATTTATAAAAATATTGGAGCATTGCTTTATAGGTTTAAAATTACAGGATTCTTAAGATTGTATCAACCTAAGAAATGAAATCATTACATAACATTGTCGACTACTGTCTTACATTTACAAAAAGAGAATTGTGTCATTTGTATGCAATGACTTCCCTTACAAAGAAAATAGGGTTAAAAACTTTGGTCAAGTCCAAGGAGTAAGTACAGTAATAAAATATTTGTTATAAAATTATTACTATAGCATACAAATTCATAATGTTAAGAGGTACAATTGGTCACATTGTAAACAGTCAGTATCATACATAAAAAATAAAATAAATGCTATAACATAGAAAAATACAATATCTTCATATCACATGGTTATCAAGTTGTATAAAATTGCTTCCATTCAATGGGTTTTTAATTTTACTGTCAAATTCATTTAACTATAATCTACTTTAGTTTTGAGAAGTAAGCAAGCTAGAAAATAAAACACCTTGAATTTAAAATAAAAAATATGTTTAGTATTAAACTGAAAAAAAAAAAAAAACATTAAATCTATTGCAAGGTAGATTGGCAACATTGTGGGTCAACATAATCAATTTGACAGTAAAATGAATGCATTCTTATTTTAAACTTTCTTTAATTCCTCTTCCTTAGCTACTTCCTCAAAAGCAGCCAATAGATTCCTTCGACATTTACTCTCATCTGTGTACCGTAATGCCCAAATAATGTACTCTCCAACATTCAGAGGGTCTTCAGAATAACTAATTTGTACTTTACACTTTCTTTCCCACTTCATTGCATCAGTGCTTCGGCTGTTCCGAGTTCTAGTAAATTCTATGTAACCATTACATTCTACAGCTAATTTTGGCAACTGAGCATTTAGTGCATCATGTGATCTATCAGAGTCCGTTCCACTGGTTGAGGGGAGACAATCACCTTGCCCCAATTCTGGGTTGGGAGGTGTGACCGGCACACACTTCCTCTTCACTTTGTGTAGCCCATCACCTTTACCACTTATCTCTGATTCCTCATCTGGAAAAGATCTCTTCAATGGATTATGATCTGTTACAATACCTTTTTCTTCATCAGGGCTAGTGTTGTCAGTCTTTTGTTTCTTGTCTATGCTAATTTCATCTTGAGGCTGGCAACCCTCAGCCCACTCTGGACTGTTGCAGTTAGATCTGAGCTGTCTTCTTTTGTGACATCTGTCTTTTGTTCTGATAATTTCTGGGGAATGCAGTGGACTAGCCAGTATAGAATCATCTTTTCTGAAAATGATAAAAATCGATGAGAAAATATTCACACTAGCTAAAAGAATTCTTACAGGAAGTAAAAAGGAATATTATCTTTAAGAAAATATTTGAGCAGAAACTTATTTTTTGGTAATACTGCAATGAGTAATTCTAATTAGTATTATTTTAGGGTTCCCAAGTAGAAAATACAAAAAAAGGAGAATTTATTTTATTTCTATGTTTAAATTACAGCAAATTTCTAGCAGTTTCCTTTTTACTGGTAAATTCATCATCAATCAATGTGAGTAGGATGACTAGGATGTGGGTAGGTAGAAAGTAGGGTAATAAAAAGAAACAAAAAAATTAAAAAGCACCTATTTTAATCAAAACTAAATCAATACAAACCTTTGAAGACTTTCATGTCTACTCTGAATCTTATCTATACTTTCAACTGTAGTAAAATCATGCCGAGAACACTGCATGTCAAATTTTAGAAAAGCAGAGACTTTTTTTCTGGTTTTGATTGTTCTTCCAAACCATTCCAGCATGGCATCATCAGAGAGATACAGAGCTAGGTTGGAACGCTCATGGTCTACCATGCGTTTGTACCACGCAGTGAAGGTCCGTGCCTGTTGACGTTCTGAGAATTTGTTGCTGGTATTATTATTGTTTTCTCGTGATGTTTTGAATCTTGATTGGGCATTACGTTTACGAGGTGTGGTTGGTGAGGACATTTTCTGTAAAATTGAAGTGGGATCGAATTAATTACATAATGGTTTTCCAGCTGACTCTTGTAAATTCTAACCTATGATAATTAGTACCTTTCTGTGATTCAAAGTTATGTGTTACGTGTTTGACTGAAAAATCGTTGCTACATAAAACACAATGCATTAATTCCCACTCATCGGTGTTAGACACTGGATAATTCAAAGTTGCTGAGCGACCGAAAGAGACAAAAAGATTGTGACTAATGCCTTTTGTATTTCTAAGTACTTTTTGAGACAAGTTCAAACTTGTATCATTGTAAAGGAGCCTTTGTTTTTTATGATTATTTTGACACAATAAACTTTGTCTTATTTTGATTCTTATTAGCGGATGGTTCTGCCGTTCTGTTAATAAGAATCCCTTGACATACCCTGCCCCTAACATAGACACAGGCCTCGTTTAAAAGTTAGTCATAAAGTAAACAAATAAAAAACACTCACACTTTTCAGATAATATTTCAACAACTTGCTGAGAACTCTTCGCGTCGTGCGCTGCTTCCAAGCGAAGCCCTGCAAGTCGCTGCTTGCTCTCTTCAACGTACGCAGTTATTGACAAGTTTATTTCTAATAATTCCTTGTGAAGTGACGTTATGTTTTTGCTGTTCAAAGATATATATTCTGTAAAACACCAAAAAATACACAAAATTGCAAATTATCACCCAAAATAAAACAATTGAAATATGACAATTTCGATATTTGAAACATAACCTACTTAGACACTTTGCGGCTTCAAATGCTAAATGTTCACGGGTTAAATCATCTGATACCGTCGAATTATTCATCTTACGTGTTAAAACAACGTCTGTACGATCAATGTCCGTAGGATTATTCACAAAAATCACTCAGTCACTGTTACAAATTATCAAATTCTCATTCAGGAACAAAAGCAAGCATCGTTTTCGCCAAACAAAATGGCAACCATAAACTATTCCGTTTTGACATGATCTTGAGAACTTTGTGGTGCATTAATGAATACTGCCGTCTCATAATTCATACCTACCGACATAAGTATGAAAAAGACAACATAAAATGAACATGCTAAAGATTACTGTTTTTCTTGCAATTTGGAACCTTTTCGAATTCAAAACAGAATTGTGGTCATAGACAAATGCTTGTTTTTTTTAACGTTCTAATATTATTTTACCGACTTCAGAAAAGTAGGAGGTTCCTAATTCAACTTGTTTTTTTTGTTTGTTTCTTACGCGGTCTTCCTGAAAAATATTAATTGATTGTGATTATAATGTTTTGTTTAGGTCATGCTTCAGAGATGATCCCATCTTTCAATACAAATTAACCCAGCGCTTTTTGTTACAGGATATTTGTACTTGCCTGGATAATTCATTTTATAACAACTGATTAGGGAAATTCTTCTTCTATTAGATAGGTAATAATTCTTCTTCTAGTCTGTGTTCAAAACTAAAATTACAAGTGAATCCCAGAAATGGGCCTTATTGAACAATACGAGCGAGTTACGTAAAATGAAATATAATATCACACACACACACAATCTTCGTGAAATAAGGCACATGTTCGAAAAAAACGACAATTAATTCCTTGTCAATAATTTTTAATAATTATGTTCAAAAATTTCTCGCTTTTTTGATCAAAGGTTTTTTTCAGGAACAAAGTAGAGACCCGCGAAGATCGCCGAAACTGGCTGTGTGCTGCATACATAATGCGTGATGGTTTCAAAGGCATGTTATATGCACAATAGTTTTATTAATTTTCAAAGTACGTCTTTGGTCTGCCATCAATAAGTCAATAATAATATTCTCAAAGTACATAATTCAATTTTTAAAGATTTCATTCGATACAATACTTTACTTTCTCGAGATAGGCTAATTTCTACCATAGACAACGTATTAATTACGTGAACGATTGGATAGCTGAGGGAGCGCGCTTCTTTGGGAGTGGTAATGCGCCGAACCAATCTACTGCGTTCTTGCGATCATTGACTTCGGCCATTGGTCTATCTTTTGTCAACCAATCATCGAAAAACCAGTGAGGACCCAATGTAAGTTTACAATTTATTTTCGCCGAATATTCTCTCGTGATGGCTGTACCGGCAAATGTTTGGAAATACGCGAAAAGTAAGCGTTTTCAGGATAATGTTACGACAATGTCTGATGAAATTACGTGAAAAGCAGCAGCCATTTTGATTACGTTGCATTCCTTGGCCTCGCAGCAGTGACGTGTTGATTTTTCCTTGTGAGTGAGACTTCGCGAAAGTTTTTCTATTTGAATTTTCTTTTACCCTTCAGCTTACGAAGATAGAAAAATAAACCTTGTTTTAATTGACAAGGTAAGATTATTAGTGTCTGATGATGATACTGATTTGGCAGGATCAAAATCTCCTGGAGCACTATCTCGCAACCTTCACGCTTATCTTCAAGCTATCGGTCCAAGTGAGACGTAAAATGAATTTCGGCAAACAATAACAATCATACTCCTATCAATGTTAGGAATTAGAGTTACCATCAATCGAGTTTCAATAAATCTTTTTCAAGGTACCTGATAGAGATAAAGTAGTTCAGCTCAGAAAAAGAATCAGCTGTTTCATAATCCGGGAATATCAGTTCCTATTTCCAAAACATTGGTCAGTGGGATTCATATGAGCTGATCTTCCAACCAACCTTTATTATTCATGAATAATAAGAAATGCCATTCAAGTCACAAGAACTTTCTAAGCAATTTTATATCAGCAATAATGAAATAAGTGAACAGGTAAATCCTTTCCTTTACAGTGTGATTCACAATGGAGCACGCACAGATACAGAGTTCCGATGGGACTCAGGTTATGACGATAAATGGGCAACAGCTGCAAGTTCTGCAAATGAACAACTCTCCGCACGTGATACAAGGTCCTAATGGACAACAGATTGTAGTGCACGCAGTGCCTTCCAGTGGACCGGCTATACAGGTATGGATAATTTTACCAAGAGATGGCCACAGCATGTTCTAAGCTCATCCATCAGTCATCTTGATGTTTGCATGCATTTTGGTGTAAGAAAATGCAATTTGTAAAGGAAAAAACATTGTTCAGTGGGTCATCTATTCATAAATGAAAACGTTTTAACTCAAAATTTTCCTCTTTCTATAATTTTTCTAATAGGTTTACATTTTTACTATTTAAAATGTTATGTGCGAGAGACTCTATTTTGTAAAATTTTAACTCATTTTTAACTGTACATGCATCCAGATTGGGACACAACAGATCCAGGTAGTTGTATCATTTATAATTTATATTAGTTTGAAAGCATGAGTCATCAAACCCATTGTATAAATCCGTCTTAATCTATACTGTCATATCCAACCTTGGGGGGAAAGGGATATTAGTGTTAATTTTTGCCTATGTTATGAAGATTTCTATGATTACAAGGAATCAGAATAGTCACTTCAACGAAGTTAGCAATGTGTGTACAATTTTATTTTATGACTTAAAAATCATCCTGTTATTCTTTTATTACTTCTGTTGTTTAGGCAATTATTATCTCTAGTGAACATAAATGTATGTCCCTAAGCGGCTTAGGGTTAATATAGATGGTTGTAGACTTGGTTCAACAGCAGAAGACTTTAATCAGAATATGAAGTTTATTCATGTTTGGTTATTATTATATTTTCAGGTAGCCACACCAGGTGGACAGCAACTTCAACAGTTGCAGGTTGTGCCTATTTCTAACATTCAAGGTTGGTCTAAATTTTATCTATTATATAAAATAACTTATGGCACATTTGCCTCAATTATAGGGACTTACAGATGCAACATAATTATTTTTAAATATAACATAATATTTTGGTCTCATTGACAGCTGGAGGAAACATTCAACCGATGCAGTTGGTACAGACCCCAGATGGACAGACATTCATATACCAGCCGGTAGCAACTAATGCCCAACCAACTATTGATCAACATCAGATCATTCACCAACCCACCAGTAAGTTTATTACTTGTTGATATGTTAATATCTATCATAAGTAAATTTATCAAAAACTGTTGAATTTTCGCCAAACATACGGGGGTCCAAATTGTTGCATTTTGACTCCCCTATCAGCCCCTAACGAATATACGTGGAATTACAAGTAACCCTGTTTAATAAACTTGTGGTCTAGTTCTGGGCCTACTCAACCTAAATTTTCACTGGCATGCAAAGGAAAACATTGTAAAAAAAGCTACAAGAGAAAAATCCTTCCACATTAATGGCATTATTTCACTACCAGACTAAACAGTTGTTGATTCAATGGCAAACTGGAATTCAAGAGATTTTTTTGTCCAAAATGGATGGCAGTTCTGACATGAGATATTTTCACAATAAGTATGTTAACATTTCTCTATGCCACAACCAACAGTCACAGCAGTAACTGGTTTATAAGGCTAGTCCACATTCTAGAAATCAAAATTCAGTGTACTTCTATGTATTTTTTTTGTATTTCAGTGATCAATCTGAATGGCAATCTGGTGCAAGTGGCTGGCGTCGGCAATGCAGTGCAGGCGCAGCAAATTGTCAACCAGCCTAACATTGTCATGGTAAGTTGTTATCTGAACAGATAACTAAGGTAAGGGACCATAAAACCAGTTGTGGTGATGGGTTCTCTTAACAATTGGGAGGCCTTTGTCCAGTTTAGATAGTTTAGCATCATAATAAATGAAATAAGTTAGCTAGGCTATTTAGCTGACTTAGTTTCGCATATGTGTACCTGTTTTCTCTTACACAATATGATGATATATAAAATAATCAAAAGCAAACTGTTGGTAATATTATAAACATGAACATTTTACGCAAAAACCATGGGATCATTTTTGATTTATAGCAGACTGAGCCGCGGGCAACAGTAAATATATTTAGCCATTCTTCTTGCTAGTGTTACTAGAATCTGATTTTTTTCTTATATCTTTAAACAAGCAATTCTTGTATATTTATATCAGGATCTCGGAAACAAGGATTTTCATGAAACTTACAGATTAGGGGTTTTTCGGCTCAAGGAATCGATTTATCAAGGTCGAGAAAAGCTTGGTTCCCAAGATATAGACACTTTTAAACTGAGCGAAGCTCGGACAACCAGATACTAAAATATTAATCCTCTCATTTCAGATGGTGAACAGTAACAACAACGCAGCAAGCACTAGCGCATCGATGTCTGAAGGCGCCAGTTCTTCCGCAGCGGGATCTGATGAAGAACCACTTCTGTACGTAAACGCGCGGCAGTACAAACGTATTCTTAAGCGTCGCGCTGCAAGAGCCAAGCTACATGAACAGGGGAAGATACCTAAAGAAAGACCTGTAAGTTAAACTTTTACTTATATCTGTTGCACTTGCAAAATGTACAAAGAAAATATTGTAAGCAAACCAACATGCCCGGAGAACATAGTCCTCCCGCCCTGCCCGGGGTGCGGAGGACTCATTTGAAAAAAAAAAGGAAACCAACATGCCCTAGAACCAAAAATAAGTCTGGGTATGTAATATGTAGATTCTCTGAATGAAAGAAGACATGTGTCCTGACAGTAATGGATCCAATTTAGGCTGAAAGTCGAAAGTCTGTGTCTGTGTCATTTTGTGACCTAAATCGTTTTTCCTCAGTGCGGTACCTGACAATTTCAGTAAAATTCCGAATTGGAATACTTCTGAGGTTATTTTATTCAGCTGTCATCTTATGAAAACTGCTCTACATTTCTTTGTAAAATATCTAATTAATAGTTAATTTTTTTCCAGAAATATCTTCACGAGTCGCGACACAGACACGCAATGAACAGAATACGTGGTGAAGGCGGTAGATTCCATTCGGGCAGCAGAAAGTAAGTTTATAATGCTGTCTGCTTTTGTATTTCTACATAGAATACTTTGTTAGTGCGTAAGGACTATAAGAACTTTATATTTATTTGTTTGGAATGTGCTGACATTACAGGAACATGGAAAATATGGAACATATGACTGAGGATCAGAAGCTAGGACTAGAAGATATCAAACCAGACACGGTTTCAATAACAATTATTCAGGTAATTGCTGTTTTTGTATTAAATGAAAGACAACTCAAACTCTTTTCACCATCATGCAAATCTTTCATCTCTTTTGATCATGCGGGGAAACGAACCCGCGACACGAAGCGAAACAGTCCAATCGGGTCTCGTGAATCATTTAATAGTACAGCTGCATGCATTGCCATGTTCCATATCCTACAGATATGATTCAATGATGTAGTATAAATTTCTAATAAGATGTTTACTTGGATCTATAGACTAAAGCCGGAAACACACTATACAACACGCCACGCGACGCCACGTGTCAACACCCGATTTGCAGTGAGCGCGTGTCGTCGCGTCGGGTGTTCATAGTGTGATTCTGGTCATAGAAAACAATACATTTGATTTGACCCAACACGCATCACGTTTCGTCGGGTGGCGTCGGGTGTTAATAATGTGTTTCCGGCTTTATTGATCCGAAGGGGGCGGCAATGACTTACGAGTCACCATCAATAAAATTTGCTGGTTCACTTCTGAATAAAATGACAAATATCTATTTTATTTTATGAAATTCTTCTTTACTTACAAAGCTTCTTTTTCCAGGATGACGAAGGTCAAGAGCAGCAGCCGACACAGTGGAGAAGACTAGCGCCACAGACTATGCAATCAACGTAGCACCTGTCCATTGAAAATTATTAAGGAGACTATCATATCAGTGATCTAGTGACCAACTGGCACTGACCAGTGGGACTTGATTGAAGACTGTAACACGTGAAGTTCAAAGTGTTTGTATAAGAAACCGGCCAAGTGCGCGTCTGACTCGCATATGAAGGGTTCTGTACCTTATATTTTTATTATTTGTTGCTAAAGCGCCAATAGAAATACACATGTATGACATTTTCAACTTTTTATCTAATAAGGGTCATGAGATACAGCCTGCTGAATAACAGACGAACGGTAAAGGCGTATAGAGTCCCAGAATCCTGAAAAATTCTGTGAATCAGTAAAGTTGGATCATGATCAACCATCTTAGAATGTCATAATATTGTAGTTCTCCTGCAGATACACTTTTGAAGCTACATCAATGAATGTTAATTTTACCAATGTTCAGTTAAAAGATGCAAGGAAAAAGCACTACAGCAGTTGAGATTCCAAAGCTTTTTGCCTTTCTTTGCTATGGCGATCTAACGGAAAAGGAGTGATTTTCAAGTGCGTACAAACAAAGCGAATATGATCAATTTTAGTCGAAAAATGAATTGTCAACAATTTTAAGGCAACTAATTACTGCCATTTTCAACAAACCTGTAAGTTCATCAATAACTAAATTATTTTCAAGGACTTCATAAAGGCTGATGTGAATAAACTTTGTATAGTAGAGGCTAGGTTTAATTATGTTGATATATTGGATTAACTATAGTGTCGTGATTTCGTGGAATTTGTTAACCGTTTTGATTCCAAAATTATAGTGTGATCTGTTTATTATTTGTTAATTTTTACCAATGTTAAATTATGTGAAAGAAACTTTTCACTTCATTTGATTCCTTCATTACTAATATTTACTTTTTCTGCATTCATTAAACACAGATATATTCTTTCATTGTTTAAAATATTAGGAAGCCAAAGAGATGTTCTGAATATTTGAAAAAAAAAAGTGTTCAAACGACTTCTTGTATGTATGTAAATATTTATGTTTTAGACTATCAGAATTTTTATAACGCAATTTGAGTACAAAATAAATATGCACTTACATAAACTGTCTTTTATTTAGGAAGAATTTTAATTGATTTACAAAATACAATATGAGTTCTAAGGTTTTATTATAAAGAGATTCAAAAACAGGTCAGGTAGATAAGTTGAGTAAACTACAATAATTGGCATCAAACATTATTTTGTACCTATAATAATTTAACCATAATTTAACTTAGTGTCGCCGCACACGGGCCACTGGCCACAACCACAAAACGCTGCCACGAGAAGCTAGAAGCGGTTGCACAAGCGGCACTTGTGGCCGGTGATCGACACTTGTGGTCGTTGGCTGCTATTTGTTTTAACTAACTAGGGTAAGAGAGAGAGGCCGGTAAGAGCCACAAGAAACGTGCAGCGACGATTGTAGCGTGTGGCGGCCACTGGCGACTACCGTGTGCGGAGAGTCCATATAAAATGTATGAAAACTACAAGAAACATGACGGTGGCAGCGTTTTGTGTTTGTGGCCAGTGGCCCGTGTGCGGGAGCCCTTAGGTGAATTATGTATGATTGTATATTTTACTAATACTGATTTTATTCTTAAATCTAAGTCTAAACGTAACTGAAATAAATATTTTCGGAAAACAACAGCTTCATTTAAAAAATCGGTCAATAACATGAAAACAGTAATACGATTGTTAACAATGATCAATATTAAATCATAAAAATATCAAAAACAATTTTGTATAACTATCTAAACAATTAAAAAAAAAACTATAATGACGACAAACAGATTCATGATAAAAATATCATTAATTGCACTTAAGAGCCCAGTGAGAGGAGCTCGCAATTCCAATTCGAGGCGAGCCCAAAAATCGGACGAAACATTCTATCTCTTTCTGCCCGTTCGCAGAGCAGCGCGCGCAGCTGTGTGCGTGCGTGTAGTGTGGTTGTAACGAATCATTCATATTGACTGATAACCATTTCATTGTACTAATTTTGTTCAACATTTGCTTTATTTTTGTTAACTAATTTGGGGAATCGTTAGTGAACGCACAAACCAACAATGCGTTTTTTGGAAATAACTCTACGATGGCTACATTAGAAGATTTTAGGACATTACCTAAAATCTAATAAAATAAACGTCGAGGTATTTATCTTGAGATTTATCTATTGTAATCTAACTGCTAGTAGGCATGAAAAAATATATATTTGGATAGTCCATATTGAGGAAGGCTTTAGGCTATGTAATACCACGCTATCACCAATAACAGCAGAGCAGCAATGAGAAATTGAGAAATTTTTCAAAATCGGGATCATAATTGTATTCCCTTTCGAAAGCTTCCGTTGCGTAAACCGTTAGAGTTACGTAAAAATTATGTACCTACTTACTACGGAATTATTCCTGATATATGTAGATAAAAAGTTCTAAAATAAAGTCTGCGTGAGCATAATTATTGTTAGTTGATTTTCAGTCATTGTTGACATTTGTATAAGAACCGCTATTTGATCACCACTGTTAGCGAACCAGCTAGTCTGGTAAGTAAGCTGCTTGCCTTTCGTGCAATGGGTTTCAAGATCAAATCTTGGTAATTTGTGTCTCACTTTTTGTGATTATTTATTTTGTTTTTATTATTTAGCCTGTGAGTTTTCAATAATTCAAAATATTTTTATGTCCGGTATGTCTGGGTGTAATTTATCTATAACATTTATGTATTTAGAAATAGGTATATAAGTATGTTTTCTCAGCTGTCTAGTACCCATTACACAAGCTCTGCTTAGCTTCTCGCGGTGGTGGACGCCCACGGCGACGGACGTCGCAAGACGATTCCCGGCCATCGTAGGCGAGGGCATGCGGGCGGCGAGTAAGGGCAACTCGCTGTCCGACCATGGACCATGTCCGGGTCGACGGCGCGTTGTGTTCCACGCGCGCCTCTATGAGCGTCAGCATGATGACGGAGCCCCCCTCTAGAGGGCCAAAACCTGCCGGGGTCGCGGGACTTATCTCATTACCGTGACCCCGGAACATAAAGGGCTATTGAAGAACACCGCGGATTTTAGTCAGTACAAGTCTGACAGTCCCTTCCGTCGTGTCCGGGTCTTTATTTTTTTTTGCGTGGTAAAATCATCAAATGAATCCTCCCACATTTGATGATTTTACCACGCAAAAAAAAATAAAAGCTCTGCTTAGCTTGAGACTAGATGGCGTTGTGTGATAATTGTGGAATATGAAATATTATTATTATTAATGCGATTTTTAACCGACTTCAAAAAAAAAGTAGGTTCTCAGTTCGACCTGTATGTATGTATGTTTGTCCGCGATTATCTCGCGTTTGGCTGAACGGATTTTATGCAGTTTTCAGGAAAGTGTTCATTACATTCTGGAGAAGGTTTTAGTATATATTATAACACTAATAGATATCCCGTGACGTTACCAGCGTGGATCCGTTTTGCTTATGTACTTGGATCGTAGATTTTTAGGGACTATTGCATGTTTGTCCGCAATTATCTCGCGTTTGGCTGAACCGATTTTGATTCAGCTTTCAGAACAGTGTTTGTTACATTCTGGTGAAGGTTTTAGTATAAACAATAATGGATATCTCGTGAAGTTGCTGACATAGATCCATTTTGCTAAATAAGATTGTAGATTTTCAAAGATGCCGATTTTATGGAGATTTTTGTTGATTATCTCAACTAAAAAGGGAAAAATAAAAAAAAAACTCTATGAAAAAAAAGGAACCGACTTCAAAACCAATCACAAAAAAAAACTATAAAATAAATTTTCTTTCGGAAGTCGGTGGCTTTATGTAATGAAATAAAAAAAACAAAGCCACCGACTTCCGAAAGGAAAGTTATTTTATAGTTTTTTTTTGCTTTTGCCTAAGCAAACATGTAAATGAATACCTAAAATACAGAGACCTTTATTATATCGTGGTATAAAATCGTCAAATAAGTCAGATTCATACTGACTAAAATCCACGGTGTACTTCAATAGCCTTTTACCTTCCGGGGTCACGGTGATGAGATAAGTCCGTGCGACCAAATAGCGAATAGAGTACAGCGTACCTATCCTACTTACTTGTTAATTACGAAGTAAATTCCAATGACCAAAAATGTATGGAAACTTGTGGCTTTTTTAACCGACTTAAAAAAAAAACATAAAAGTAGGTTCTCAGTTCGACCTGTACGTACTATATTATGTATGTTTGTTTGTACTTACGAGTATGTATGTTTGTTTGTTCGCGATTATCTCACATTCGGCTGAATCGATTTTGATGTAAGTACCTCCCTACTTAGTTTTTAGCAAAGTATTCTTTACATTCCGTGGAAGGTTTTGGTATAAAATCGCCATCTTGGATTTAAAAAAGAATGGCTTTTTCGTTACAAGCACCCCAATTAACCTCGAAATTGACACCCATATCAAATTCTAAGAAAAAAACGACGTCCGCCATCTTGGATTTCAAAATGAATGGCTTTTTCGTTACAAGCACCCCAATTAACCTCGAAATTGAGACCCATATCAAATTCTAAGAAAAAAACGACGTCCGCCATCTTGGATTTCAAAAAGAATGGCTTTTTCTTTACAAGCACCCCAATTAACCTCGAAATTGACACCCATATCAAATTCTAAGGAAAAAATGACGTCCGCCATCTTGGATTTCAAAAAGAATAGCTTTTCATAACAAGCACCCCAATTAACCTCGAAATTGACACCCATATCAAATTCTCAGAAAAAAACGAACGTCCGCCATCTTGGATTTCAAAAAGAATGGCTTTTTCGTTACAAGCACCCCAATTAACCTCGAAATTGACACCCATATCAAATTCTAAGAAAAAAACGACGTCCGCCATCTTGGATTTCAAAAAGAATGGCTTTTTCGTTACAAGCACCCTAATTAACCTCGAAATTGACACCCATATCAAATTCTAAGAAAAAAACGACGTCCGCCATCTTGGATTTCAAAAAGAATGGCTTTTTCGTTACAAGCACCCCAATTAACCTCGAAATTGACACCCATATCAAATTCTAAGGAAAAAAATCGTCCGCCATCTTGGATTACAAAAAGAATGGCTTTTTCGTAACAAGCACCCCAAATAACCTCGAAATTGACACCCATATCAAATTCTCAGAAAAAAACGAACGTCCGCCATCTTGGATTTCAAAAAGAATGGCTTTTTCGTTACAAGCACCCCAATTAACCTCGAAATTGACACCCATATCAAATTCTAAGAAAAAAACGACGTCCGCCATCTTGGATTTCAAAATGAATGGCTTTTTCGTTACAAACACCCCAATTAACCTCGAAATTGACACCCATATCAAATTCTAAGAAAAAAACGACGTCCGCCATCTTGGATTTCAAAAAGAATGGCTTTTTCGTTACAAGCACCCTAATTAACCTCGAAATTGACACCCATATCAAAGAAAAAAACGACGTCCGCCATCTTGGATTTCAAAAAGAATGGCTTTTTCGTTACAAGCACCCCAATTAACCTCGAAATTGACACCCATATCAAATTCTAAGGAAAAAAATCGTCCGCCATCTTGGATTACAAAAAGAATGGCTTTTTCGTAACAAGCACCCCAAATAACCTCGAAATTGACACCCATATCAAATTCTCAGAAAAAAACGACGTCCGCCATCTTGGATTTCAAAAAGAATGGCTTTTTCGTTACAAGCACCCTAATTAACCTCGAAATTGACACCCATATCAAATTCTAAGAAAAAAACGACGTCCGCCATCTTGGATTTCAAAAAGAATGGCTTTTTCGTTACAAGCACCCCAATTAACCTCGAAATTGACACCCATATCAAATTCTAAGGAAAAAAATCGTCCGCCATCTTGGATTACAAAAAGAATGGCTTTTTCGTAACAAGCACCCCAAATAACCTCGAAATTGACACCCATATCAAATTCTCAGAAAAAAACGAACGTCCGCCATCTTGGATTTCAAAAAGAATGGCATTTTCGTTACAAGCACCCCAATTAACCTCGAATTTGACACCCATATCAAATTCTAAGGAAAAAAATCGTCCGCCATTTTGGATTACAAAAAGAATGGCTTTTTCGTAACAAGCACCCCAAATAACCTCG
This sequence comes from Agrotis segetum, assembly GCA_036375495.1. Taxonomy (NCBI): domain Eukaryota; kingdom Metazoa; phylum Arthropoda; class Insecta; order Lepidoptera; family Noctuidae; genus Agrotis; species Agrotis segetum. The sequence continues at coordinate 658,917 of JAQSVV010000065.1, forward strand.
AAATTGACACACATATCAAATTATAAGAAAAAAACGACGTCCGCCATCTTGGATTTCAAAAAGAATGGCTTTTTCTTTACAAGCACCCCAATTAACCTCGAAATTGACACACATATCAAATTATAAGAAAAAAACGACGTCCGCCATCTTGGATTTCAAAATGAATGGCTTTTTCGTTACAAACACCCCAATTAACCTCGAAATTGACACCCATATCAAATTCTAAGAAAAAAACGACGTCCGCCATCTTGGATTTCAAAAAGAATGGCTTTTTCGTTACAAGCACCCCAATTAACCTCGAAATTGACACCCATATCAAATTCTAAGAAAAAAACGACGTCCGCCATCTTGGATTTCAAAAAGAATGGCTTTTTCGTTACAAGCACCCCAATTAACCTCGAAATTGACACCCATATCAAATTCTAAGGAAAAAAATCGTCCGCCATCTTGGATTACAAAAAGAATGGCTTTTTCGTAACAAGCACCCCAAATAACCTCGAAATTGACACCCATATCAAATTCTAAGAAAAAAACGACGTCCGCCATCTTGGATTTCAAAAAGAATGGCATTTTCGTTACAAGCACCCCAATTAACCTCGAATTTGACACCCATATCAAATTCTAAGGAAAAAAATCGTCCGCCATTTTGGATTACAAAAAGAATGGCTTTTTCGTAACAAGCACCCCAAATAACCTCGAAATTGACACACATATCAAATTATAAGAAAATGACCTCCGCCATCTTGGATTTCAAAAAGGATGGCTTTTTTGTAACAAGGACCCCGAAGGTCCCCGCGTCTCACCCCTCACACCCCGCACGATTGCCCTGACTAGACGTCTTCGTCGGACGACTGTAGGATTATTAGACAAAAATACAAAAAGAAAGAAATATTCAATGTACAGTAACATTGACAACCCAAAACAAGCGCGCGCCACGAGGCAGGCCGCAGGCGGCGTGTATACGTGAACCTTACGGAAGTGTGAGTTTCTACGATCACACAACCACAGTCAGTACGTACACGCACACAAACGCAGTTACGCTCGCTGCGACAGCGCTACAGTCGTTCAAGATTTGCGATAAATTTGTTTGTGTTCCGTAATACCAAAAATTATGAATGAAAAGTTGATGTTTTTCCATTTTTGTTTTGTTAATCTACAACTAGACAATATAAGCTATGTTCCTATTAAAATAATATTAGGAACATTCATGTTTTTAATACAGAATAATTAAGCTGGAAAAATGCTTTTAGCGGTGTTAAAATGTACGAAATGCAATTCGCTCGCATTTCGTAAATAGTAATAATATTTTTTTAAAAGTTTAATAGGAACCTAGATAAATACCGCCTGTATCCGAATAACATAACTTTAAGTCGGTAAAATATTCGTATCGCGAATGATTTTGGTATTACGTTTGTATGGAGAAATTTGCCTTCACCGAACCCTTAAACATATCTCTTCAATGGTGAGCTTTATTCCCAACTTACAACTATAGCCTATTTAAAACTATTTTTACACGAAGTTTCTTAAACAATAACAAACTAGCCCATATTTAATTTTATTTATTAATGACCCCACGGAATCTGTTTGAGCTTTTATTTCATAATAATATCAAAAAAGACTTCGGTCGCTTTCGACGTGACTTGGCAGCCCGGAATAAACGCGGTGGAACATTTATTAATATGACTTTGCCCAACCCACCCTAGGAATTTCTCCTATATTGTTTGTGCATTTACAAACCTTTAAACTCATATACGCAAACACGCAGACCCGGAACAACTCTTTGTTGAACATACAAAAAATATAATTTTGTTATGTACGAGACTCGAAACCGCGACACGCAGCGTAACATTCAATCGCTCAACCGCTGCGCCAAAAGTGTCGTCCATAAATCGGCTCAAGCTGATTCCGATTTGATTGGTGTTACTCTGGTAAAGTACTTTTCTGACTCTTTAAAAATAAGTAATCCTAAAAATCAAGGAAATTATCCAGATAATTTTCTTTGAACACTTATCCACAAAAAAAAACCGATATGTTCGACTCGAAACTTTTTTCGAAACCCGTCTATCACTGATTTAAAAAAAAAGATTCCGTCGAATTGAGAACCTCCTCCTTTTTTTGAAGTTGGTTAAAATTGAGAGCACAAGTAAAAAAACTAGAATTCTGTTTGTGGCCGTTTTTAACCAATTACAAAAAAAAGTAGGTGCTCAGTTCGACCTGTATGTTTGTCCCCGATTGTCTCGCGTTTGACTGAACCGATTTTGATGCGGATTTCATATTTTAACTGGGTTCGAGTAGAAGTGTCAATAATCCAAGTCAAGAAGTAACTTTCACAGTGACTTAAAATTATCTCGATAATTACTACCCGAATAAAAATTAAAAATTCATCAATTTGGCTAGGTGTTAGGCTTGCTGGCAGTTTCTTTGATGCGTTGTATCTCCGTCTTAATGGCTGAAATGAGAGGTATAGCCGGGTCCTCTCCCGGCAACCTGCCCTCAGTGGTGATCAGCGCTTGGTTGACGACCGGCCGAGCACCTAGGGACTACCACCGTTAAATTATCATGGAGTTGCCGTCCCATTGCTGTGTGGAAGTAAGGACTGGTGATTCAGGAGTTGATATTTAGAGCCTGATTAAAGACTTTCCTTTGTTAACCCCGACACCAGCTGTTTAAAACTTTTTGGATTAGTTACAAAACAAAATTATGTAAAAAAAAATCAAGATATTTTACAAGGTAAGTATTATTTCCACTCTTACCCACAAATTACATAGTTATTTGTTACACAACAGGGGTGCGTTTAAATCCTTCTGCGGTATTTCGCCGGAAAAAAATTAAACCGGCGAGGGTTCGCTGAACGGAGTCGTATGTTTCTGTCCACAGACTAAGTAGAGAGTATACACTTTTCTGTCAATGTTAGTTGTCAAATTCAATTGACAGCTCAGTTTATTGAACAAATAATCAATTTGCCGGTTTAATACAAATCCATAATCCACAAATAATATTTACTCTGTAAAACAAAAATAATATTCGTTTTTACGGCGAGAATCTAGCAAAACAACAAAACTTAATGTCAATCTGACAGCAGGATAAAATTTTGCGTGGTAAAAAGGTCGCAAAAATTTATTCCTTTCAGCAAAAACATAGAACAGCGGACGACCGTAAACGGGGCAGATTTAATTTTAATTGGTATTATTTTTCACCTCTCGGTGTACTTAAACGGGCTGTTTGACATTTAGTCAGTATAAAATTAAACTGGATAAAGGATTTAAACGCAGCCCAGGAGAAACACTATTCAGTTTTCAAATTGATTGTTACTCTGAATGGAGTGAACAATATTGTACCCGCTTATGAAATTGATCAATCTCAAGAAAAAAGCGAGTGTTGCCAATTTAGGTCTTTTGTTCCAAAGAAAAAAAAGACAAATACATCGCTTTGTCTTTCTCTTACTTTTCTGCCCGGGAACATTCAGTCCATACTCTATATCTAGGGTGAAACCTACTGATGACTGTATGTTACCTGTGGCGGTGTATGTCCCCAGGCCTTCGCAGGCGGCGGCACTCTCCTCTCGGCGGCAGTCCTCGTGAACGACGTGCGAGGACGACCACCTTCACCTTGCTGGACTGGAGTTGACGTGCTGGGGCCAGCTCTACCAGAAGTACTGTGTTTTAGAAATAAAGTCTTAAATTTCTGGAAGGTAAGGCCTCAATGTCAAAGCCGGAGTTGATGATTTTTCAGTTTTTTTTTACGGGATTAACCTATGATAGTATTTCTAAACCACTGCAACTAATGCCGCGTGCCAGAATCAACTGTGGCGACCATCAGAAAACAATGAAGCTCAATGAAGTCCAGAAGAATGAATTTAACTACGCAATCCCTCAGCGAAAAAAATATATTAGAAGAATTGTTTGACTTTGCTGAAAATTTACGAAGTGTATAATTAGAAATGTTGCTAAGTGGCTGTTTTAGACCTGTAGAAAATCATTGAGAATCGTTTTTAGTTACTTATCTGAAACTACCAACAAAAATATTTGGCAAATGAGGTAACTAGGTACTGGTGTAAAAAGGTCGATAAAAATGTTACCTAGGCCCAGCTGATCTTCCTCTCAACGTATCCATGGCAGTGTATGGCGAGCCGGGCAGACGTACGTTGTCGTTACGAGCCTGTGCCAAACCAGCTTGCTCGTCTGAACCTGGAACAGAACAATAGTATAATATTAGCCAGATGACACCCAAATCTAAACTAATACTAAAAAGCTGAAGAGTCTGTTTGAGGTTGAACTTGAACGCACTTGTCTAAAGAGGAACTACTGGTTCGAATTGAAAAATATTGATGGAGGTAGTCCAAACGATATATAAAATGGCGCTACGCTACGGCCAATAGGCACCGAGCAGCGAGTAAAAACAGCTTGTAGTAGATAAGATGCGTTGGAAAAAGACTAGGGAAATGATGAGTTAATTCAGACCTTTGCTATCAGGCTGCCACAGACAAGTCTGTGTGGTCTTTATTCTTATTTCATTTAGGCTGGCAGTGAAGAATTATCAAAGGGCTAAATAATATCGAACTAAGACCTCCCTAACTAGTATGTCACCTACCTACCTGCAGTGCCAATATTTCAAAGACGCTGCGTGTCTTAGCAGATTTTAATTTTCAAGAGGAAAGAAAGGTAAGCATCTATTAGACATTGATAGCTTTAGATAACTCGTTCCTGACTATGTTTCTTTAGCTTTTCTATAAAATTCCGTTCATCTACGTCGTACCTAGATGTAACGTGAGATAGAGAAAAAAAAATCCAGACTTCGACTCCGAGGCCTCTAATTTACTTATCCATCGACACCCTAGAAATAAGGAGACGGCGCTAGTTCTGCCACATACCTGTACCCCTTTCCTGACTTTGTTTCTTATCTTTCTCCTTAGAATCCCGTTCCTCCACAGTGTAGGTGTCATGTGAGTTGGGGCTGGAGTTGACGCTGCCGAACAGCGTGAATGCATCGTCCATTAGCTCGTTGAAACGCTGCCTCATGCGGGAAGGTCCGGGGTCCTTACGGGCTGAGGCTGTTGAACGGGCAGGACTGGAGGGCTTTGAAGCTGGAAGAAGTAGTTTAATGGTTAATCATTGTCCAGCCAGAGTGGGTAGCAAGAAAGAGTGCATCAGTATATGCGCATACACTTAAGTACTAGAACATCTCTAGGTTAAGGCTAGTTGAGGACGACGTTGGCAGCTATAATGGCTGAAATTCAGGTGGTTTTATTGGCTCTCATCCACAAAAATCTCAAGTAATCACCAATCCTTGAGACCCGCTCGGAAAAGATATTATGTTTTTGGCAACAAGTAAATGCTACCGTCGTAAATGAAAACTCAGTAACTTAGCCGATTCGTTGCGGACGGCACGTTTCAGTGCCATCACTTTCTTTTGCGTGTGGCGTTAGGCACGGATGTATGTCATTTTAAAGTCTATGGTAACTCCTTCAATTTTGTTCGACGCCACAGGTAGAAGTTAGCGAAATTAGACATCGCAAGGACTCGGTGTTACACAGCCATTGGAGTTACTAGTGTTTTACGACGTCAGATTGGGCCTCTCTGTTTATAATGAGCTTATATTTTTGTACCCATGTTATAAGATAAAATTCCCAGCGTGTGGCAAAGTTTTATAAACATACCATCCTTAATCCTCTGACAATGTAGATCCCAGACCAGCGGCCCTATAACGCCAGGATCTTTGTCTATACTCCCGAGCCTGACCAGCTGTGATGCCATCTGTCTCCGGGGCACCACATCCTTGCTCTTCGCAGGGTCTGGCTTGCTTTTCTTTGGCGTAGTTGGTGGCGAGTCGATGTCTAGGTGACGAACTGATACGGGTTCTAGGATACGGGATAGGGGTTCTACAACGTTCCCTCTGTAAAAATTTAAATTTTCGTAAGTTTTTGATAAGTCTCAACCTTTAACTTTGCTAATCTTACTTATCCGATATATTAATATTTGTCGTGCCCATCGAATGCAATGTATTACGAAGTTATTTGGCCTGTACCTGTTCGAGCGAGATTCACGAAACTTCCAGCTATATCTAAAAATCGAACCTCGTTAAAGTATTCGCAAAGACTCCTTTCTACACTTTTCTGGAAGAAAGTGAAATTTTGAAGCTCTTTCAAGGAATGCTAATGTTGATCTAATATTTCTGCGGGTCTTAAATGGTCACTCAATATTCCTGATGTCTCACTTTTTACGTTTCCAACAACGTCATTGGGTTTTCATTCATGAAGTAAATCATCTTCTTCTTCAATATCTTCTTCTATCTATCTTCTATAATATAAAAATGTATCGCAAAATGTGTTGCTAAGCTCATAACTCGAAAAAGGCTGGACCAATGCGGTTACTTCTTTTTTTGTTGTGTTTGTAACCATCAGTGCCAGGTTTTAGAGGACGAAAATCATCATCACCCGTGCGAAGCTAGGACGGGCCACTAGTTGGAATATTAATAATTGGCCGTTTTAGACCCACTATGGCTATCCATCTCATCATACATACCTTGGGAACGCATTGACTGAAGGCATGGAGAGATACGACGTGGGCGTCGGTGGCGCCGACGGTTGTCCACTGTCGGAGCTGTCCAACCCAGCAGCTTCTAGTAAGCTGTCAGTTGTGCCCACTGAGAAAGACGTCATGAGGATAGATTATTTGGTGGAACAACTTGACCCTATGACCAACCGAAGACAAGAGCATTCAAAATGCAGAACGATGAATCGTAAACAGTATATGGTCCGTCTAAAACCCCTACATCTCATGCTAAATGTCATTCATGCATGAAACTACCTAAATAATATCAGCGAAATATGTTTGAAAATTTTACCATTGCTATGGTATAGGGGTGTGGGCCTGGATATTTTCTCGCGGCGCAAATCACATATTTAATTTTCTTTGAGTTCGGACCCCCGAAAACTGTGTCCACTGAATACAGGATGTTATAGAAAAAATACCCACCTCTCTTTTTCTGTGGCATCCTAAGAGCATGTGGTTTCTTCTGCCTGCGACGAAAAGCTGTGGCCACCTCGGATACCCCCGATGAGGTTGTGGAAGAACTATAACAATTTATGCTGAATTTCACAGATTTCCTTAGCAACAAGAAGGCAAAGGTGATAATTTTATTTAACAGTATGTTCATCCGTCATCTACCCCGGTCACCGTCATCTACCCCGGTCACCGTCATCTACCCCGGTCACCGAGGAGAGTGGAACCGGCGAGAGATGTCGTGCGGTGTTCCACAGGGTTCGGTCCTGGGACCGCCCTTGTGGAACATCGGTTACGACTGGGTGCTGCGCAGCGACCTCCCTGACGGCGTCAGCGTAATTTGTTACGCTGACGACACGCTCGTCCTTGCACAGGGAGAGTCGCACCAGGCGGCGGCCGACGTGGCGACGGAAGCGGTCGCGACAGTCGTTCAGAGGATCCGGCGGTTGGGACTCGAGGTGGCGCTGCACAAGACGGAGGCCATGTGTTTTCATGGCCGCCGTAACGCGCCACAGTCGAGTTACAGCATTACGGTGGAAGGAGTTCCAATCGGCGTACAGGGGACGATGAAGTACCTGGGACTCGTCCTCGACAGCCGGTGGAACTTCAGGGAGCATTTCCTGAGTTTGGCCCCAAAGCTGAACCGTACAGCAGCCGCCCTCAGGCGACTGCTGCCCAATCTCAGCGGGCCAAACGCTTCCTGCCGTAGGCTGTACGCTGGCGTCGTGCGGTCCATGGCCCTCTACGGGGCCCCTGTGTGGGCCCTGAGCATCCGGACGCGACCACAGAAGCTGGTCGCATGCCAGAGGGTCATGGCTATCCGAATGATCCGGGGATACCGCACGATTGCAAGCGAATCGGCCAACCTGCTTGCCGGATTGCTGCCTTGGGATCTGGAGGCGACTGCCCTCCAGCGCGTCTATGAGTGGCGCGTGGAGGCGCAGCGCCGGGGCGTGACCCCGCTGCCTCGCGAAGTCGAGGCGCGGCGCGAAGACCTCCGGCGCGATCTCAGGGCAGTATGGAAGGAACGACTGTCGCGACCGACGGCCGGGCACGCCGCAATTGCGGCGGTAAGTCCCCTCTTTGAGGAGTGGCTGGAGAGAAGTCATGGCGTCCTGACCTACCGCTTGACGCAGGTCCTCACCGGACACGGAAGTTTCGGGAGGTACCTGTGTCTGATGCGAAAGGAGGAGACGCCTGGGTGCCACCACTGCGAAGATCGCCCGGAGGACACGGTGGAGCATACGGTGCAAGACTGCCCAGCTTGGGCGGAGCACCGACGTGTCCTCACGGCTGCGATAGGCGGAGACCTCTCGCGCCCGGCATTGGTTGCGGCCATGCTGCGGGGCGAGACGGAGTGGGAAGCGGTCAGCTCCTTCTGCGAGGCAGTAATGCTCGTCAAGGAGGAGGCAGGCCGCGAGCGAGAGAGGACAGCGTCCTCCCTCCGCCCCAGCCGCAGTGGTAGGCGCCCACGGCGACGGACGTCGCAAGATGATCTCCGGCCACCGTAGGCGCGGGCATGCGGGCAGCGAGTAAAGGGCAACTCGCTGCCCGACCAAGGACCATGCCCGGGTCGACGGCGCGTTGTGTCCCACGCGCGCCTCAAAGAGCGTCAGCATAATGACGGGGCCCCCCCTCTCAGAGGGCCAAAGCCTGCCGGGGTCGCGGGATTATTCCCTAACCGTAACCCCGGAACGTAACAGGCTATGAAGGACACCGTGGATTTTAGTCAGTAGAAGTCTGACAGTCCCTCCCGCCCTGCCCGGGGTTGGAGGACTCATTTGATGATTTTACCACGCTAAAAAAAAAAAAAAAAAAAAAAACAGTATGTTCATGGTCGATGATCATCACCATATCTCAGAATTACCAAATTTACAATTTAGAGGTCGGAACAGTGTCATTGGTTTTTTCTTCCATGCTTCTTTTCTTTCAGTCGTCATCTCTTCAGACAACCTCTTTCTAGCTTAGTAGTGAAAGATTAAACAACCAAATTAGTGCTGAAATTTAAAAGTTATGGCATTTTTAACCAAATTAGTTAAAAATGCCATAACTAATAAAGTACCATTCTAGAGCACTTTTTGACACTATAGGTACTCGTAAATGTCTTAAAATTTGAAAAAGAGATAGTTTTTAGAAGAAAAGTCTTTTTTTTTACTTGAGGAATATTTATCGCAGATAAAACTCATCTTGTTTACATAACAAGCAATTTCCAAATGGACCGTTTCTAGAGTCTTAAATATTTAATTTCTAATTCTTTCCAAAGCGCCTGGTAACGTAAAGATCAGACTATTTGATCGTCTCTGAAATACAATTTGTTGAATTTAGGAGACTGGAATAAATTCAAGTCTTGTTTAAATTACATCTTAGAATTTGAAAATTTTAGAAAAGCTTGAAGAATATTCTTTTGAGACTGAAAGCCGGTATATTGTTTTAGTTCTGAATGGTACCATACCATTATTTTACCAAAGAATATACTACTTTTGCTTTTTCTGTGGCATCCTAAAAGACCATTATTACAAAAAAGATATCGGCAATATGTAATACTATCACTTATGGCTATACTATTAAAAAAAATAAAAAAAGAGAAAATGAACTAGAGCTAAGAAATCTTTCGATTCTTACTGACCTGCTAGCAGCACTAGCTGCTCTGTAAATCGGTAAAAGGGTGCTGCTTGGTCTCGTTCTACTTGGAGACACGACGCTGATTAGCTGTTAAAAGCAAGAAAAGACGGTAAAATTAAATTATATGCGCTAATTGACTTAAGGCTTCCCACACAGGACCTTTGTTTTAAAGTGATACTAATATTGAACAGATCAATATAGACAACATTATTAAAGTACACAAATTCAATTTTCTTTGTCGTCTGCGATTTAAGCCACAGTTCTGATTTCTATTGGTTACTTTTTGATGGCAATATGCTTACCCTTCCATCTTTTTCTTCGTGAACTTGCTTCAGCTGGTTCCTCTCCGCCTCTCTCAAGAGCTCATTTCTATACGCACGGATCGATGCTGCAGATTTCATTGCCTTTTTCCTGAAATATTCGAAGGTGCCAGTCAGTTGCCATAAATGAATAACAATTACGAATCTATAATAGCTTCTCACCTGTGAGCAAAACATAGCAATGCCAATAAGACGAGTAGCAGTAATATCGCGACGGTAGCTCCTACTGCTAGTGCCCATAGTTCTGTGCCGTGGACCCCACCTCCTGCTTCGCCCTCCAATCCCTCCGCTGTTTTCAGGTACGCTGCTAAAGAGAACGTTTTTATATTTGATGATTTCAAATTGCCATCATGGACAATTCCAAAATCATTGCCGGTATGGAGCCAGACATGTTTCATATTCTTTCACATTAGAAACGGCTGTATCAGAGAAATCTCTAGGAAACACTTTACTGGTCAAATAAAAGTGGTAGTTAATCGACGACAAAATTGAAACTAACTGGCATTTTCCATCCTCCAAAACACCCGCTTCAAAACATTTTACTAATTGCTTATTTGCTTGAGATACCTCATCATTAAATGATAGAATTACAAAATCTATGGGTGTTTAAAGTGATTGTGAATCACTTTATGATTACAACCTTTTTTTAAAAGCTTTTAAGCTTCAATTAAACTATCATTATCATACTCACGCTCAGCTTTCGTAGTAACAACAGCTCCTAGTTCTCTTGCGACCTCAGCATCCCTGACCAGCCTCATGTCTCTGGCAGCGACTGCTGCAGGAACTGCTCTTCCACCAACCAGCACCACGTATACAATCTGAATGCTACCAGTTTCTGGGGACTGATGGAACTAGCGTTAACAAAATATTGTGTCGGATTCGCCTAGGGGTTTTATCAAATGGCTGTGTCAAGAGACAGACGTGTGGATTACTATTGAATGTAATAATAACTTCAGTTTTATTTTGATACTAAATTATTTTATGAGAAGAAAATACCCCGTTACTTTGCTTTTCATAGGTTTCGTAGTCAATATCATAAAATTCGTGGAATTGGTGATATGCCTACATAGATGTTATATTGGATGACTAAGATCAACTTAATGCCACTGAATAAACCACTCACCTCTGTTATATTTTGAATATGTACTTGCACCGGTGGCTGCTGCTCTGGTTTTAATATTTCACGTTTAAACAACATTGTTTCATTGCTATCTGACTCTAAAGGTATATCAATCGAGTCTTCTTTCATTTCTTCCAACTGTTCTTTATCAGCCACTTCTCTTTTACGAATAACAACAGTTGGTGTGGCCAATATCCATGACTCGACTTCATTCAACTTTGTTGCTTTTATCTCAGCATTTAAGGAGATCGTGTTAGTATCTACTGAGAACAGTTCTATATTTACGGGATAAACAAAATCACTAGAAGAATCCGGAACATTTTTACTTGAATTTTCTACCTCTTTATCTAAAGAGTTAGGAACTGTTTCGCCAGGAGCAACCATAGAACTAGCAATATCAAGATATTTGAAAGGTGTGTTGGTACTTTGTGGACCTACTGGGCTATTATTGTTGTCTTTGTTAACTACGAAAGAATGAACGTCATGTTTCTTGCGAGCTGGTGGCGCGTCGAGAGACTTGATGATGCCCAAGTGACGCTCTTGTTGTCTGGAATAAATAGGAATAAGAAATATGAAAATGATAAAAACAATGCTGAAATCAGCAATAGAGCCAAATAAGCTAGCAGTTATTACCATTTTCTAAAGTGAACTTAAGATGAAATGGTTTCGAATGCATGTAATGAAAAGAAAAATGACGAAAATGAATTTGATGAAAAACCCCATGGAATGGAAGAGCGAAAGAAGCTTGAAAAGAACTACTAAAAACATGATTAAAGGGGAACGTTGGTTACCTCAAGAAAGCTTTCTGGTACAACCTAGCGAGTCTCAATTGCAGGCTATCTGGAGTGGATCCTTGAATGACAGTAAGGAGCCAGTACCTTCGATCATCGGGGATCTCTGGTTCCAAGCTACCTGGCACGCCAGGCTCTCCACAATTGAGCATGCATTCGCCAGTCGATCTGTCCGTCACCGCCTGTGATGAACTTAAAACTTTTAGCGGAATTACAATGAGAAAAAACTTGATTCATGTTAAATATTAAATGCCTGGGCATCAAAATGATGATTATGATTACATTAACATAGGTATACTCAGCTCTGTAAATACAAGGTACAAAAAATTGAACCACAAAGAGGGTAAGCTAAACGAGAATTAATAACTCTATTATGACAATCATACCCAAAAGTTAGGGGAAGTTATGAACTCGTGGTATATGCTCAAGTAGTTAAATATTCGTACTTCCCTAATGTATTTTGAAGTTGGTAATTGTTACATTTCGGTTAGGTACTACAAGAGAATGAGGGACTGATTATATAGCGTAAGTTGATGATAGAATTTACATTTTAGAACCGATGTAGATCAGTACGGTAAAACTAGTACGGATAAATTAAAACCTGAATACTGCCAGATGAAATTACTAGAGTCTCACAAAGGTTGATACCACCAGCTGCACGCAGCACGGCGTGGTGCATGACATCTTAGTAATGGGTTTTGTAAACGGAAGAATTAAGGTGTGCGTCCACAGGTCGGCATCGCACTTATCGTACGTAACGGATTTTAGTTTGCCTTGTATGAAAACTCATACAACTGCGTCCACTGATCCGCATCGTACGGACGGGCTCATAGGCAATGCCTTAATGCGATGCCGATGCGTACCGATGACGTCATACGGAATGCCGATCAGTAGAAGCGATGAAGGTGGCACCGGCAATCCGATTGCTGATAATCGTGTCGGCAATCCGATCGCTGCAGACACAGAAATCCGTTTGATGCGATGCGTCCGATACGTACGATGCGGACCTGTGGACGCTATACCATTAGACGGAATCGCATAATGATGAAAGATTTCTATCGTCTTAAGCATGACGTGTAAATGTGGAGAAGAAACATTCTACACTACCTACTACAGTCATCAACGACTACGAGTCGTGCCATAGTCGGGGGAAAAAATGGCGAATTGTTAATTATAGAAACTTATTGTTGTCTATTTTTGATAGAATAAAGAAAGAAACGATTGAACGTTCTAGTCTTATCGTCTCTTAGCTATGACTTACTTGTGGTGGATAAGAATCCAGATACACAGTAGCAAGGACTGTGGTGGTCCGTACCACTGGCGTGGATGGCTGAACAGGAGCTGGTAGAGGTGCATCTGGTGGTGGAGGTGGACCGTCTCCTGAGCCCGTCCAGAAGAAGTCTTCCAGGCGAGGAGTGCGCTGATGTTGGTCTTGGGAGACCAACATGTATACTGGAGATATAGAAGTTTTTGTATTTTCAGTCTACAAAAGTAACTTTGTCCCTATAGTAGTTTAGTATGTACTCATTTCTTCTGTACCGTGGATGCGTTTACAAACATTTAATTCCACATAGGTACACCAACGCCCAAACCGGAAAAAACTACTAGAAGATCATTAAATATTTGGTCCGTTTGGGGAACGAATACGCAGTGCAGCAGACCAATCGCTCAGCCACTGGGCAACCTGACAAGTTCCATTAAGTAACATAGGATCAAGATATTATAATTTAGACAATGTAATCGTTTCATAATTTGTGTTTAATATTCAGTTCAATGATTTCATTTCATTCAGTTTTTACAAATGAAGGAAACAATTGAGTTACGAGTATCATTTATTTACTTCTAAGAGAAATTATGTCAAGAATTTCAGCAACGTAAACTAAACTAAGTTAAGAAACGAAGCTGAAATAACTTACATATTAATTATGATAAAAGTTTAGCAATCTTAGTAAAAATAGGGATTGATAAAATTTATATCTATTACCGATTAAAATGCTTTGTCATGCTTCATTGTTAACTCTTCAACTACCTTTCGACCTTCCAGCAAAGTTAATTGTAACTAGGTAACTAGTGGAAATATTTAATTTTGATAAAATATGCCATGTTGCTTCTAAAATGTACATTTACTTTTATAAATTCTTTAATTCATTCATTTATTTTACTCGCGAAACATTTAGAGAGACATGAAAAACTTAAATTTTAACAGCCGAGAATTTTCATGGCAAAGGAACTTTAATGGTAGGGAATATTTGCATGCGAATGACGGCAGAGTATGAAAAGCTAAATAATAATACATAGCTCTACAATGAAGTTGCATTTGATGTTGCTCAGATGTTTTTGAGTAACAACGTGGCATCACCATATTCCTGTACACATCACTCGGGGTCAGCCCAACATGTTCTTTTTCCTCTTTCTATTTATTATTTTATCTATCTAATATCTTCTTTTATATTTATTTAAATATAATCAGGATCTCGGAAACGGCTCCAAGGAATTTCATGAAAGTAACAGATTAGGGGTTTTTCGGCTCAAGGAATCGATTTATCAAGGTCCAAGGTTCGAGAAAAGCTCGGTTCCCAAGATATAGACATTTTAAAAAACAAGCGAAGCTCGGTCAACCAGTTATTTTAATATCTCTGCACAATTCATTATTCATCAATCTTCGAGAAAAACTGCAATATTTATAAAAGTTGCAAAATGATGAACTCGGTAAATGTATGTGGATATGCACCGTAAAATAACATAAATCAGGAATTTTCGCTCAAATTGGAATATCCAAAAGGGCAAAGTCAGTGATTGTTATAGTAAATAAGTCGATGTAAACATGTCTGACTTCTGTAACATCGCGTGATCTCCCGAATAAATGAGGTTTACAGTTTATTGGCCCTCCCTGTAACTTTCAGTTGCTGGGAGTTTTTTCATTAAGTTCAAGTTATAAGAGTTAGCGAGTTTACCATTCTTGGTTAACTCGCTTTGATTTTTGCTTCTGCAAAGAAAGTATCAGTACAGTAAAAAAGAAGCTTCCTCCAAGTCCGTATTTTAATTATATGAAAGGCTTACAATGTTTTTTATTATATTTAGGACAAGCCTAGACTAAGGTCTAAGGTCAAGAGCAAAACCATATCACAAAAAAAGCCGCCTAAAGAAGTATCCCATCAACAAAAATGTCAAACTGTCTAGATTTTATAAAGCAGTTTGAGGAGAGGATTTTCAAAAATCCTTTCATATTGTTTATTTTCCTTTCGGTTTAAGCAGTAAAATAACTGCCAGTGAACTAATTCAATAAGATTTTTGTTTTAGTAGACATTTCACCGAGAGGTGGGCAAAGATCGTCACTCACTGCATGGACGCCTGAGGGAGGACAACGCCGTCGAGGTCGACCGCGGCGGAGGTGGTGTGACGATCTGATCATGTTCGCAGGGCAGACATGGCCAGAAATTGCCCAAAATAGAGAGGTTTGGAAGAAGAAAGGGGAGGCCTTTGCCCAGCAATGGGACATCGAATAGGCTATTAAAAAAAAAATCATTTTCAATCAAATAAAGCCGATGACGAGTTCTGGCTAAATATATACTCAATCTCATTTTGAGCTAGCCTTCAGATCTCCACAAGTCGCGCTTTGCTCGTCCGTTCTTGAAATCGCTTATCGCTTATGACTTAGAGAACCCCACGACACCAGGAGTTGCGCCAACCCGTACCATGCTCCAGAGTTCGAACGATACGGAATCAGAAGGCATTTCCTCAATATTATCTATGTATTCAGTTTATAGTGCATGGATGTTTACTTTTCGTTCATAGTCGTGGTGAGTGTGTAGGTATGGTAATTAGTTGCTGCGTTCGACTGTGCATCGATTTTGTAATTAGGTACACTTAAATTGGAATTTGTTGTAGGTACAATTTATGTAAATTAAGTTGCATCAACTTGAAACTGCTTTAAAGTAGTCGACATTAAAATGTAAGGAAGTTACTTATTAATGACGACTGATGCTTTTCTCCATTTTTTTCATTTATATTTCATGTATTCCGTAAAGAACCAAAGTAATATGACACTAACCCAATTTTAAAGTGAACATTTTGTAACATTTGTGTGTGTACCATCACTTTTTCACCATAATTTAGGTACTGTATACCTACATTAGGAAAAATTGCACAACCAACCAGAAATGAGTGAAATATTAGGGCAATGGCGGAAAACGCGAAAAAGGTTCAGTGCACCGAATGGCACCGGAATTATCGGAGCGGTCACGACACGGATACTGAACAGAGCCGAACAAGTTATGTATACCTAAAAAGAGTCATATTCTAATTCCTGCTTTTGATAAACTGGGTTGCCAAATCAGCTGTAGGGTTATTATTTTTGGCTATGCTTCATCTCCAAAGGATAGCGATTTTACGACTAAGTAAAGCGGTATCGCTTTGCTTTGCTCACTGACTCTTCTCAGTTAAAAGTCATAAGTTAGGTTTAACTTATCAAAAAGTAACGTTTCGAATACCTAGATGATATTCAGCTAGTAAGCTACTAACAGCTTGTACCTCCTTGTACCTCTGTTCAGGAATGCGACTTTTTAAAGATAATTTATTTGCTACATTAAGGGCAATAGGATGTACATCGGATACGAGTACCTCTTTAGAAACATTTAAGTCAAATCTTTAAGAAACGTTCTCTGTTCTCATCTCCTGAGAAGCTTGATTATGAAATTAAGCATGCAACTGCCTGACGCCACACTGCCATGCCTCTCAAAGTGATGTATGGAATGACGTAGTGAAATTCTGCTAATCATAACTTGCCTAGCTACAATTTATTTGGTTCGGTAGAGTTTATGTCTGTACGATTGACGATTTATTCAATGAATCGTCATTCATAGCATTGTAAAGGCAAATTTTTGTACCAAATTTATGTACACGCCGTCTATAGAAAACTTGGCTACAATTTGGCCATCTACAATCATTCAGTTTCATTAAAGGCCGACGCTCAGAAGTACTTCATTCACCGCCCACATTGAGTCATATAGGTCTGTGGAATTCGAGAGCACGCATCCTGTCGGTAACCAGAATTCATTTCCAACAAAAACCTAACAAAAAGGCATATAATAGCACCGTAATGGCGGCGGTTACGCGGGCACTGCGCGCACGCATCTTTTGTGTTCCATGTGACAGCGGAAACGCGGGACGCGGTCGGCTGACTATGATGTTGTCTGTGCCTTGATTGATTATTATTATAATTGTTTATGTCATTGTGCGAGTACCTACGTGCGTTATGGGAACTATAGTACCTGAATCGCAATTATGAGCGAATACGAGGACATTATTACAAGATACTAGGGTGAATGATGACGTTAATCAGTTTTCAGACAGGTTAATTCTAAATGAGATTGAATGAGCGTTGTTATCACGGACAACCGTATTCAATTCCAAATTCCATTCAAATAGATTGGCTATTGCCATGGGACCGATGGGTCTCAATCCATGGGTGGGCAACGAGGGTTTTGTAAACGCTTGGTTAGGGATATAGACATAATGTATAATTGTCATATTATAAGCTTTAGTAATAAGCCAAATTTTGATAATTTCCAGATTTGTTGTGTTTAGGTTTATTAGGATTATAAGATTTAGCCCAGTTCTGGAGGCTATTAAACAATTAAGCAGACTGTCTGACGTGTTGAGTTATACTATTTTAATTTTAATTAGTAAGTTACTGTTAAAATGATGACGTGTTCGTGAGTGGTGACTGAAAATCGGCAAAGTAAGGCCGTTTGCCTCTCTGACATAATTTTATAAAAGGGGCCTAAACTGAGTTGGAGGAATAGAGCTTTCAATGATGATGAAGGTAGGACACCCTCAGGCTAGGTAGAGCGGCGAGTGAACCTGCGGTAAAAGGCAAAAGAAAACACCATGTGGCGTTCGTCAGGCAACGCAAGTGCATGAGTATTTCCACACGGAAAAAATAACTATGTACAGACTGCTGGTCGTCGCGGGGCGCACCTAAACTGGATTTAATATACAACGTGTAACGTTAATAGCGTAAAAGCCCAAAAAGGAAATTCGCAAAAAAAATAATTGTTTTTTCATACAAAATGAGAAATTGATCGGGCCCATCAGCATGAAAATATTTTTTTTATGCGAATATCCAAAAGTCTTAGCTTAGAACAAACATTGTTCAGTAACATGGGCTGAGGTACCCCACGAGAGGCTGTTTTTACACTCATTATATTATATTCTGTTCAGTTTAGAAAGAAAGAAAAAATATTTTAAGAATATCATCTTATACCCGTCTGCTTTTGGGGTGCAAAAAGTGAGTGAGTATTCAAAATTATTTGGGGATAAAACAGCCCGAAATTACCAGAAGTGCAGAGAGCTTTGGATAAGGAAGAGCCCGTCTCTGCCCAGCCCACATAAAACTCCATAAAGTCGATATTTCGAAAATATAGTAAGTTCTAACTAAAACATCATAAGTTATTTTTTTATAATCATCCCCAATTAAAATTCATTTGTTTTACAGAACAAATGTTTTGAGAGAAAGAATACTTGCCAAAAAATAAACAAAAGCAAAATCTCGAGACGATTGAATGGTACATCATTGGTACCAAATAAAATGGTATCATGGTACCAAATAAATAAAAGGTAAAAATCGAGACGGTTGATTGGTACCTGAAAATATAATTTACATTGTGTACTTACGTTTATCGTCATTCTCATAATCTTCAGCAAACACGAAAACAATATAATTAAAAAAGAAAAACTGAATATTAATTTTAACCATGCTGTTTGATAGATATAGTTATAGAAGCCACCTTAATTTAACAACAAATGCATTATTTTAACACCACAACTACAATATTCACGTCCGTAAGATATAAGAAATTATTTTCGTCATTTTTTGTAATCAATTTTTAATTAAGAATTGATAGGTTCGTCTACTTCCACACCTACAGCCGGAAATTATTTATAATTCATCAGGACATGAACTCACTACGAAAATCGGCCAAATACAACTGTGCTTTTAGGATTATTATCGCGTCGCCTAGCAACGAAATTGAATAACGCGCGTATGACCAACTCTTCAAAGAAGTTCTTTATTAGGTAAACTGGATTATTATTTCAAATATCACAATATTATGAATTTGCCTTAGATAAAGGACTCATTTTTTTTAAATTACTGTTTAATTATTTATTGTCCACTTTATTACAAATAAAATATAATGTAAGTATGTAAGATAGTGCATTCGAACAATCAATTCGAATAGTCGACACTAAAAAAACTTATTGCATGTCTATGGCTAAAAGTAATACCAAGAAATAAAAATTCTACCTTTTTAGTAGAAAATGCCTCTTGAGTGAAAATTGTATTTGATTTTATAGCTTCATGAGATTCATCAAACTTATCTATTACTATTAACAATGTTGATGTCTTTTTTACAAATAAGCCACTATAATCTACAAAACCCGCTATATCTAAACAGTAAGGTGCCACTTTGTAGTTGATCTTCTGCCCAAATCGGGACAGACTATAAATTATAAAAAGCAGAGAAAATACATAGTGTTAGTTTCTGATAAGTACATAAGATATTTTGTTTGATTTATTTGAGTAAGTTTTCAATTTATTTTTATAGTTGATAATAAATCGAATGTACTTAATCGACCCAATGATTTGGGGATTTAAAAAAAAATAACTGTTTGGTTCGGTTGGCGTTGATCGAGGTTCGACCCAAAATTGTTGGATTACGAAAAATATCATCATGATAACATAATTATATTGAAGAATTTATTACAGTAACAAAATTATGTTAATATTTTATTGATGTAAACTGAATGTTTGTATTTGAAGTCTTTGTAATAAACTTTAATCGAGTGCAGCAGTTGTATTGTATTGCTCTCATAATCTATCTAATATCTTTAAACGAGCAATTCTTGTTTATTTATTTATATATAATCAGGATCTCGGAAACGGCTCCGAGGATTTTCATGAAAGTTACAGATTAGGGGTTTTTCGGCTCAAGGAGTCGATTTATCAAGGTCCCAGGTTCGAGAAAAGCTCGGTTCCCAAGATATAGACATATCAAAATCCGAGCGAAGCTCGGTCAACCAGATATTTATAATGAATCATGATAATTTTATAGTAGTATTTTTATTATTTACTCTGGCAACTACATCATTTGCCGTGGCACGCATTCGCAGCTCCATTCGTGTGAGTTCGTCGCTTTCGTCCGTCAGGGACTTTGTGCGACGTAAACGGGTGTGTGCGAAAGTATGAAGTGAAATCGTACATAAAAGTGTGTGAGATGTTAAGTGTTAGTTTTTATTGTGCATAAAAAACAAAAATGAGTGCGAACGGATAAGTTAGTTTTCTTTTTGATCCCCAAAACATTGTACGCATCGGTACACGTAACATTTCGTATGGACGGTTTCAAAATGGCTGTGTTTTGAAGGACCCTTTGTCCGCTTTCGTGTGCTTCTTTCAGCATGATAGTGGGATCGTACTGTCAGAAAATTATCTTAGAGAGGTGAGGAAAGCTCTTGCTAAGTTCTAGTGGTTCTTGTGTAGAAACACGGAGTGGAAAATTACTGGTTCCCGCCGCTGAGCGGTGTCGGTTGATTGCTTTCTAGGCGAGCGATACCCACGAAACGATCGCTAGCAACGTGTGAGTTTCTAATAACCTTTTTATTTTCTCGTTTGTGTGCTGATAATACTGGTGGAGGTATGCGGGCTGGCTTCGACGCAAGTTTATTATTAGTTTGGTGTTGATTTTCGTGCCGTGAAACTCGAGGTTTGTCGGTACGAGGTAAACATATGACACGACTAAAAATAAACTGTTTCCATTTAGACACGTCTTATTGGAATACTTTTTGCGCCAGTCACGTGTTGTTGAATGAGGAACTTATCATCATGGTGTTATCACGTTGGAAGTATTTGATAACTTTTGTGCATGACTTTATCAGTTGAAAAATACTCAATACAGTCAACATTGTCGGCTTGTGTACAAAATTTAATAACTAGCTTAGAGAAATAATTTGTTTTAGACAGTTTCCTCACAAAGCTGACTGTATTTTTGCTTTTCTTCATTTCACAAATTCTTTTTGCATTTTAATTAATCACTTTAGAATACCTATTAGTTTTGTTACTATTCAAAATGTAGATTCTTTTAGTAATAATTGGTGTTAAATAGTTTTAAGG
The DNA here is from genome assembly GCA_036375495.1 of Agrotis segetum. Classification (NCBI taxonomy): domain Eukaryota; kingdom Metazoa; phylum Arthropoda; class Insecta; order Lepidoptera; family Noctuidae; genus Agrotis; species Agrotis segetum. The sequence goes on from JAQSVV010000065.1 coordinate 679,940, forward strand.
TTTTTACTTAGTAATTTTATCATGGCCCAACAAAATGAGTTGCAGCAATCTATTTAGTATATTCTTACCAAGACACTTGCTGTGTAATTATTTTACACATACGGTATACCTATTCTTAATTTAAATTTTAATAGCTATGTCGGGTAATTAAACACATTCTAAATAGGTAGCTCATCTTTTTCAATGAAAAATATTAAAATTGATATGGAAAAAATAACTTAAAACAACCAATTTTTCTTAGTTTTGAGGTTGCAAAAAAAAGATGAACACTGACTAAAAATCCACCCTGATCCTATGGTTGCCTTATGTGTTCCAGGAACACGATGCCCTTTTAAGACAGTCTCGTGAGCCTATTTACTTTTGCATCACAATGTGATAAATGTGTACACAACACTAATTATTATGATATTTATTGCAAAATATATTTACATCTCTGATGTTTTCAACACTATTGACAAATACTAAAAAACATTTTAAATGAATACTTAAATAATAATAATAATATTCCACATCTATCACACAACGCCATCTAGGCCCAAGCTAAGCAGAGCTTGTGTTTTAGGTACTAGACAACTGATAAACATACTTATATATTTCTAAATACATAAATATTATAGATAAATTACACCCAGACACAACAAATGATCATGCTCATCATACAAACAAAATTAGTTTGGAAATAAATATTTAGTGACTTGTGGTGTTATCAGTAGGTGATTAAAATCACATTTTCTATATAGATGAAGTCAGTTCTTCAGACCGGTCACTGCCCACTCAATAAACATTTGTTCACCATCAACATTATAGATAGCCCATTGTGCGGGGGCTGCATTAACGTAGATAAAACGGCAACTCCGGTAATCCTGGAATGTGAGCAACGGGCACATAACCTCAGCATGTAAGGTCACTCCAAGAAGACTGAGAACATCCCAGGAGTCTCCTGAGCTTCTGGAAGGAGCTGGGTTTCTGCATAAAGCCAACTATTCCACCTCTTGCATAATGGACCATGGAGAGTCCTAATGAAGAAAAGGGAGCCCCTAACAATATAATACTTCAAAACTTATTAACGGTTTTTGTAAGAATTCAAGAAACAGGTTATACATAGTACTATGATAAAAACTTAAATTTCCTGTTTCCTCCATTTAATGAAGTAAATTGTTGATTCTGCAAACTTAAGCTAATATTAGCTATTTCTAGTTTTTCAATTTAGTCCATGCATACTAGGAAGTTGTATAAAAACTGTTGATACATACTAATTTTGTTTGTGAGTAGATATTTAGTAATTTATAAGGCACTGGTTTAAAGCATTCCCATTGCATTTAGACTGGCCTGTTGGTCTAGTGGTTAGTGACCCTGACTGCTATGCCGGAGGTCGTGGGTTCGATTCCCACCCAGGACAAATGTTTGTGTGATGAGCATGATCATTTGTTCTGTGTCTGGGTGTAATTTATCTATAATATATGTATTTAGAAATATATAAGTATGTTTATCAGTTGTCTAGTACCCATAACACAAGCTCTGCTTAGCTTGGGACTAGATGGCGTTGTGTGATAGTTGTGGAATATTTATTATTATTTATTATTATTCACTTTAGTAAACAGTAAAAACAAGTAATTTTAAGAGATTATTTTATTGGACCTCCTGTGAAATCTTATTAATTAGGTACCTCACAGACGTTCAAAGTTTCATCTCAAGAAAATGAAGATTCGATTTCATTAATATAGTAGCTATAGGTTGTGCTGTGCAGTTATTTCAGTCATTCAAAACTCCATACTATTGGTTTTTTACCTGTCAACATTTCCCTTTGATGGGGATACCCAAATGCCTTATGATTAATCACAGAATAAAGAGAAGATGTTCAAACCGGAGATTTTGTAGAAAAAAAAAAACAAACAAATTCTCATTCTATATTCCTACCTAAATTCTTACAAAAAATAGAACAAAATGTTAAAAAATACTTGCAATTTATCCAATAATCGGCAGATTTACAATATATTTACGCCACGCAACGATGCTAGTCCCTAGGAACTTTTTTCGTTTAGTCAGTTCAGTATGCACCATAGTTTAACAAGTAACACTTAGCAACTTGTAACCAAAGGTCAGCCGCTCAAATCCTCGTCGTGATATGTCGCGGAACCGTTACTCGGCTATTGTCGGCAGAAAACCGAAACGCATAACGGCAACCAGTCATTGCGCACACGCACGCACCGCTGCTGAGGATGAAAACTAGATATTATTTTCGTTCTAGTTAAATTATAGTTTTTGCTTGAGTTTTTCAAAGAACTGATATAAATAAAAATATGTCCCTTTGATGCTTTTCTCAAGATTTGTAACATTAAAAATCACCAATACAGCTAAAAATCGTGCGAAAAAAATAATTTCGCAGGTTAGTTTTTGCGCTTTGGTCATAACAGACTGAACGTTGTGCATTTGATACTGATTACAACGTTAAAAAGACTATGAAATAGAGAAAATAAAATTACGAAAGACGATTATCTGCAAGGTATCTCCACAGCATTAACAATAATTTTGATTCTTTTGTGACTGGCAAGTCTGACTTTTGAGACACGTAGCGTATTTTTCGATAACTGATAAAAAATAATACAAGAAAGTCACAAAATCGAATAAAACTAAAAAGGCACCAATTAGTCTATTTATGTCAACTAGCTAGTATTTTTTTTTCCTTCGTAGTAAATAGAAAAACCCGCCAAAGTTCCATCGCAATTGGATCAATGTGGTTCCATAGAGATTAAAATGATAACCGTGTAAATCCCCGTATTAGGAATGCATAGAGGACTTATTGTTAATGGAATTAAAGAATATTGATTGGTGATTTTAAAGCCAGTTCTGATGAAACAAATGCATAATTAATAAATTATTTTTATTTTATTTTTTTCATTATAGTAGTGGCAGATGACCTTTGCGGTTTTTGTTTTATAATGATAATCGGATTGCGTAATCATAATAACAGCTTTAATCTGAGCTGAAAGACTCATTTATAATCTCATTTTGAAAATCTATTGCCAACTTTGACCTGTTTCTTTAATTAAGCATGGTAGCAAACAAAAATGGTAACACTGACGCGATGACGGCAGAAACATGTGACCTCCGGCTTTGGGGACTTTTTGTACCTATCAGTCTACTTACATATTGTATTTAAACTGGGTTTCTCTGTGTCATGATGAGATTCTGGATAATGTCCTCAATTTTGATATTTTTTAAGTTTAAATGACCAAATATCGGAAGGTACTGTCAAACTTTTACTGATGAAAAACAACCCTGTTCTTGCCTTGTTGTTTAGTCATTACGAAGTAGCTAAAGTACATCTTGTCCTATCTATGATCTCCAATTTCTGCTACACGATATTGGCCTAGTGCATAAAGGTATAAGAAGATGGGGTTCTGCTTGTAAACTAAATCAAAATCGTACGGTACTTATTGAAATCGGTTTACAATTATGTATTTTTAATTGAAATCATGCTATTTTCGCCTACTTCGACAACAAACTAGCACATTTTTGGATTCTATACAATTTATGGCGTATTATGTGTACAGTAATATACCTTTTATCTCTTGGTAACATCACCAATGGTGAAGCAACGAAGTTCTTATAAGAAAAAGAAAACTTCGTTGCTCCACTTAGCAACTCCTCTATGTTACAGCAATTTAGTTCACAAAAACATCTACGTAACTGACTGTCGTAAACATAGATATTATTTGGCAGTTCTCAGTAAATATGTTCAGATGTTGTTAGTCTATTATTCAAATTGACGTAATATTTAAGACTGAACTAGCCAGTAAACATGAAACAATATCTATTTTTATTTTATTTTAATAATGAAGTTCTATTACAAACTGGTTCTACAAATAAATCAATGAAATTATTAGCATTATAATTAATAAAATTATTACCTTGAAATAATGTAGGTTATTAAGCATTTACATAAATGGTTTAAAATTACAATTTTATACGAAAAGAAGTTAAATAACCCTTAATATCAACTTTATAGTTAACTAACATAACGACTGCGTAAATTATGATAGATATTACGCACGTGCAAAGATAAACCGCGAAAATGCTATGTAATACAAACATAGTATGAGCTAATATTATAATATTATATTACTTTTTGTTTATTATATACTGTTTTATATCTGCTCTGAACAGATAGTGAAAGGAAAATAACTTGGTTCATATCTAAGCAGAGGATAATATTGCCAGTCTAGTTAAAGTGTTCCCACTGCTGGGACACAGGCTTCTCCTCTGTTCGTAGGCCCAGTGAGGGTGGATGGTACTCGTGGTACCTACTGTCTTCAAATTATTTGGTTGGCCAGTCAGTTTCCTCAGTGTTTTCATTTTTCATTTACCCTTCTGAAAGAATTGTGATGAAATTATTGTACAGGCTGCATTATATGTAGAGATCTTTCTAATAGGAGAGTCTCCATCATCAATAAATTGCAAATATATAGTCCGTTACTTGGAATTTCGAAAATTACTTAAGTATTTTTTTTTTAATCAGTGGCAAAGACAAAACGCTTAAAAACTCAAGAGTGCGGGTTTGTGACGTCAGGACGAACTAAAAATGAAACCACGGCATGACGTATTGTGTATTTTAAAAGCGTCGTAATTAACTTCGTCAATTTAGATTTACGTAACAAAAGAAAAAAAATACGTCGTGTCAAATATTTTTTTATGATCTGGCAGACTAATTAGATTTTTTTGGTACTCAAGCCTATGTTTTAGGCTAAGCACATAGTTTTCTCGTTTTGAAGGGTATCATTGCCATTCTTACATATTAGAAACATAAAATCCCATATTTTATACTCACAAAGATCATGAAAGCACGAACACTAACATATAAATAAGCAAGAACTTGATAATAATCCCTCATTATTCTTAATGTCGTAGGAGTACATGTCATTTGAACATCACGTTTTCGACATAAAACTCTTGATTGTACTTTATATGTAAAGAAATAATTACTAAAATCACTTAGCAATTTGGGTGAGCTCATTACTACAGCATTGTTTTAGATGTCCGTAAATTACGGGTTTTATCGTCTTGTAATTTATTTTTAACATCACCAAATAGACGGCGGAAAAATAAGTTAAATCGCTAGTTCTTCGGTACCAGTTTTCTGGATCTGCTTACAAACAATGAGCTATTAAACCATGATAATGACGGATTAAATCAAATCGTTAATGATGTTTTGCAAAAATAACTCTGTCATTTGACGCTTTAACTGCCAACTCAGGGTTAGATCGCGGGATAATTTTAATCCCGGTAGTGCGATTTGACGAAATTATTTCTGATTATCTTCACGGTTGAAATCGCGGGTAATAAGGTAGTCTAGTCTAAAATAAAACATGTGTTTCTTGTTTTTGATTTCTTAGCTCCGAATTCAGTTCATGTCAGAATACACTTAACAATATTTTTACAAATTATTATACCTTGTGACTGGAACTGGAGGTAGCTAAATTCTGTTTTACTTGACATTTCATAAGTGCTCGTAAAGTCGTGAAGATCTGTAAGAAATAGCATGAAATTTTCAAAATTGAAAAAAGGTTGCACTCCAGGAGTGCCGGTAGAAGTGAAAACTTTTTTGTTACTATGTTTTATTTTTAATTTGAATGACGTCTTACTCATTTTCGATCAGGGTCACGTGACCCTGACGCGAGTTTTGGTCACGTGACCCTGACGCGAGTTTTAAATTTTTTACCCATTACAGAAAAAGTGTACAACGCCGCTAAAGAAGTTTTCACTTCAAAAAATATTGGACTATTTGATGGACATTAAATTCACTGCAATGTACTCAAACATGCACACACATTCTTGCATTGTTTAAATGGCCATAATAGTCAAATTGAAATAAATGGTTTGAGTTTGAAGCCAATGTTAAGCAGCCAGTTCTACATAATAACAGACTTTCTGTGTACTGAACCTTACAGCAAAGATATGGGATCATTATCTAAATGTGTCCTACGTGGACATACGTAAAAACGTAGTAACTGCCTGTTCATTCGAATTTAAGAGTTCAATTTACCATTTGTAACATGTCCGGCAGTTTCACCCACGCGGCCACTCTTGCCTTTAGAAAGTCGATGGGAGCCGCGATAAATACTTAGGTTTCGGCGCCGGCGGTTCTCGCATTGTTCTCCAACCACAATAGGATTATAGGATACGGCCATAATGCTATTTTCACTTCCGCACGACGAGGATTTTGTGTGGCGATTATGGATATACGGCTTAACCGGTTTTAGCTCGCCAAGAACCGGTTTAACCCCCCAAATGTTTTGCCTATTGTGCTGTTGCATTTTGCCATGCAATTTAAAAGGAAAACTTCACGTTTATAAACTATACTCACTGATTCAATGAAAAAAAAAGGTAAGTTATGGGGAATAGATTTCGTTACTGAATATTATACTCTTTTCCTTTTAAATAAAGTTAGTTTCTCGTTTGAGTGTGAATTGTGAAAGGATGCCCTTAGAATCGAGGACGGCAGAAACCCTCGCCTATGGAAGTAGCGAGTAATTAGTATGGAAATTTCGACCGGCCTGTTAATAGTTAACACTCTGGTAGAAGTTTTAAACCTCGTGTTTTCGCCTATTATCGCCTATTTGTATACAGTTTTTGACAGTCATCCGAAATAGTTTACTTTATCATCTTAGCTTAAACAGATAAAGACTTCCTTTTGTCTAAAAATAATAAGAACAGGACAGTTATGCCTCTATTCTTTGAGTGATAACTATCTCAAAAATTTACAGATTCCAAATTTTATACACGATTAATAAATTACCAGAATTCCATTCCAACGGAAAGAGTGCTTATTTGAAATCTAAAACTTCATTTATAATATTTTTTCCGCCTTGATTAGAATGTATTTCCCTGCATAAGTAACTAAATTGAAATTCTACTAACTTGCAACAGCAATTCGCAAACATAGTCGCAGAGATACATTTTATTCCTCAACAATTTTCTCCTCAATATCAAACTTTAAACGCTCTCGTAACGAGTTTCTAACTAACAAGTTTAATTAACAGACGCTAAATCAGTTTTGCTTCGTGTCCGCTTATAGCTCGACCGGCTAGCTAGCCAATACCCGTGTGAAGTTAGACTAGATCGCAATCTAGCATCTCCTAGAATCTTGAATACGTGAAGCAAATATGCAATTTGATAAACAAAAAAAAGTTTCCGAAACTAACCAAGTGTTAAAACATAAACTGTTCATAATATATGTCATCGTCTTTATTTAAAACTAGTGTTCAGAAATAATACGGAAACATCTCATTCTTCTAAGAGATAATACCAGACATTGCTGCATACTTAGGGAAACCTTGTAGCCTCAGATTTTATTATAATAAGCGGATTTCGCGCTCAGTCCGCCCGGCTCAACTCTGTCGCGACCGTTCAAGGAGAATCGGGTTTCATTGTAAATCTAGAATGTTTTGCTCCACTCGTATTTCTTTCGCCTTTCCGTTAGCGCAAATTAATATCATAATAGAAGTTATAGTCAACTAGGTTAATGGCCAACCAAGGAGAGATTGTTATCATCGTTACTGTAATGTCGCCATCTTAAGTATCATGTTTAGGAAAGTCTCCTCAATTTGTTAATGAATGTGCCTCCTTCGTGTTGGCGTCGTCAGTTTCCATGCCGAGGCCTTTACGAGTCGGCTTCACGGAACGGAGACATGCTTCACGGTAATGGTGGCTCTTAGCAAATGAAAACTCGATTTTTACGACGCTTTCTGCAAAATTACTTGGCTGTAAAGGCCGAAAATATTAAAATTGCGCCGTTGTCGGTGTCTCACGCGGCTTCTTTAATTTCTGGTCGCTTGACTTTTAATATTGAGGTTTCATTATCAGAATTTAATAAATGCCTTTTTGGCGAAAGGGCGTTTGCTGCCCCTGTTTGTAATTTATGTCGTGTCCCGTGTAACAATGATGTCAAAGTGTCAATCTTCTTTGTTTTATCATTCCTATGTATAACGTGTGTTATCATTGTTGGTAGGGAATGCATGTCATGTACCCGGAGCCGGCGTCGCAATACCACAGCAGTCAGCCCCAGTGCCCGCAGCCAGAATACCGCCCGGCAGCATCGCCGGCCTTCCAACAGCCTGCCAAGAAGCGCCGCATACTGAGCCCCTCGCAAACGCAACAACATAACGGAATACCACACGCACAGCTTGACAACAGCGGCTACAAGGTGAGAACTGATACAAACGAGACAATAAATTAACTGTATGTGATGGATGACTGAGCAGAAGACGGGTATTAAGACTAGTTAGTAATTTATTGCGTTTGTATTACTACTAGGGTGGTATTGTTTGCGATGCCAGCGAATACCGCATTCGTAAACCTTCACACGTAAGTTATGAATAACTCACCACCTGTAAGTTAATGAGAAATACATCACTCGATCAGGTGATTACTCATTTAATACTCTTGATAATATCTTTATTTTCTTTAATTTTCCTTTTTCCTTAACTTCAGTATTCTGTTTTCGTCACCTCCAAAGTTATAACAATCAAAGTCGTTAAAATTGTTCGTCCTTAATTTGAACAAACTACAGAAAATAAATTGATTCCAACCCGTCGACTGGAATACTTGTCTTTGAAGATACCATCTTTTTAATTAGAAAAAAACGTTATCGTTAGTTGGTTTCGTGTTTATTTCATAGTTTGTCATATGCGGAGTAATATATTGTTGCTGTATTTGCATTGTACCTGAAGTTTGCATTTTTCGTCGCACACAATATATCTCTTTGGCAGTCTCTTTGTCTCGGGGAAAATGTGAGAACATAACGTGACGGGAAAGCAAAGAATTAACACTTTCTACACTACTTCGACGATTTCGATTCACGGAAAATTCCACTATATTGTAATAGACGACTCATATGTTGCGTAGAAAAGGTTACTTGGTGTATTTCAACATTAAATATCCATGTAACAACATCAAACCAGTGTTCAGACACCTCTATTAGTTGATAAACAACTGGTTTTATCGATAGAGGATAACATTGCTTTACTTTTTCATTCGGAATAGGACGTGCTGCTTGTTGGAACATGGTCAGTCTTAATTTTTAGTAACGGGATTTTCCTAACGTGTTCATTGTGAATTAAGACATAGGTATGAAATGGAAAAATCATCTCGGCCAACGTAACAAATAAAATCAGCCGAAAATTCGAGAACATGCTTCGTGGCGCCCGAACAGGGACAAATCGAAATTGAAAATTTAGAAGCCGATATTGAATTAATTCGTGCCGAAGATAAAAGAAACGGAATGACGAGAGTTCAAAGGATTCCATGACAGTTCCAAGGTAACTAGAAGAAAAAAAAATAGCATTCCTTAAAATCTAAATACTGAATAGGAAAAATCCTTTCCGTCCTAATATTCAGATTCAGCATTGTTCTACTTACCGAGCGACGTATTGACGAACGATTGAGTTCATAGCACGAATTCATGAATTTTATATAGTAGCATATCTTATATTCTACTCGCCTTTGTCGAATATGGTATCTAAATTGATACAAGACGGTATAGAGCGAATGTCACATCAAAGAGTCATTTGTAGTTAATTCTGTGTGACGCAGAAACCGACCATCTGATGAATATGTAATCGTAATTATCAACACTCGTTCCACAAAGGAGGGTGTGGTCTAAGGTTCAGTTCAGACCATACAAATATTTTAAAGTAAATCGATGGTTATGTTGTAATGTGTATACGTTTTTTTTTATTGGGACAAACCCACCACACTATTCCCAAACACTGCAACTCCAGAAAGTCAGAATCAACAGTGGCAATCACCAGAAAAGCGTCGAGACTATGAAGCTCGACGTGTCCCGGAGAATGAATTATCCTGCTGGTGTATACGGCTATCACTGCATTTTTAACTTTAATATTGTTCATTTTAAAGTGCATATTCACTGCCCTCTTAACAAGTTGCAGCACCCTATGACCTTCCAGTCGAAATCCATACCTTGAACTATTTTTTTGTATTTGTTCTCAGTTTCAGAACAAATTTCAATCTTCATGTCTCAACTCAAAATGATTTCCCGAGAGAAATTCGCCTTTATTTGCTCCAATAACAAGCTGGACTCTATTAAATGTGTAAGGTGCCATATTCTTCTTGTACACGCACCAGTTTTTGACGACAAGTGACTTATACGACATAAACGACAAATCTAATGATGATATGCCCAAAGAAGAAGGCTGTGTTTTCAGTTTCGTCATATTCCTTTCATAAGGGACTTTAATGGAACCATTCTTAGAGAAAACAATTCAATGGTATAATGATTTTCCAAAACAACCGGCGGTTATTTTAAAACAGCCCCCTTTGCGAACTCCACAATATGCAGTGGCGCATCTGTCGCGAGATGGTCTTTTTACCGTTAATCAACATCTGGGGCACTTTTGAAAGTATCGCTCGGCATGCCGCTTGCTACACGACGCAACCAAAATTGGTTTGCAGTCCTTTATTGTGTATTTAAACTAAATATTGGCTTGGCAAAATTTTTATTTCAATTTGCAACTTCTTTTGTTATTCCAAATTTTAAATAACCCCCTAAAGGTACGTGAAAGTTTAAAGAATATGCATTACGAAAACTTCGGCGCCGTTCTTAAGTTGATAGGTACATAAAATCGCGCAGACTTACGAAACTCTGTGCAAATTGCCGTTCTCAATTTGCTGCAAAGCCAAATAGCTTTTGTTTAGCCAATGCATCTTTGTTTGCGACCCGAATCTCATTTCATTCGGTCATGTGATCAAGTCAGTGTTGCTAAACAATGCGTTTCCAACCGCGCTTATTACCATCCAAAGTTCACTGAAGATGCTCGAATGACAACTTTGTTAGTTGTTACCGATTCGTCAAATGCACTTTATGTCGATGCTACACTTACTTTACTTTATACGTCATAATTTTTCGAAGATTATAACGAAAATGCTATTTTGTTATTCGCTGGTATAATTTCGGCGATATTCTGATGTGAAAAGTAATAAATGTTTGCGTAAGCGAGCGGCACGTGGCCTCCAGGCAGGCCTCGTGATGGCTCAACGTGAGCCCTGTCGCGGGAATACACAACTAGACTGGGACTTACTGGAGAGGAAATGTCACATTGGAACTCGTAATTTCCAGGAATTTATTTATCGACCCACGGAAGTTTAGGGCGGCTCCAACTTTAAGGAAAACGTTAAAGAATTTCATTGTATTTACCAAATTGTTACAAATAAGACGTATTTAGTCTTACTTTGTAATCGATATATACAGTATAAACTATAATGAACCCTGTTTTTTTAATCTGTTTGTTTACAGTTAACAGGAGTTCAGTTTTCAAATTCAACTGCGCAGTATTCCTAACAAATTCAGTTCAAAACAGTCACGGTTCGACACAAACACTTAAAACGAAGGAAAATCCAGTTCTAAATTATTTTACATATCAAAAATTTCGTGAACGACAATTTAATCAGAACCGAAGTTATCGATCCATTTGAAATGAGACTTTCTGAAGCCGCTGTTTAGGTGTAATTTCGTGTGTATCAACGAGTGACGCAATAAATAGTGTTTGTTTACGTGGAGCAAAGTGGGTACGTGCATTTAGCGAGCGGTTTGTACGACGTTGCCAAGTCGTGCTTGTGCCAAATTTGGCATCGCGATGATGGTTGCTTACTGAGCCTCGCGACGGCATGACTACTTTTTGTCAAGAATTGAGGCACTGCACCAAATTTTGTTTTTGATTTTGTCAGCTCAACTGAACAGCCGCATGGAGAGATTGCCAACATTAACTGTTGTTGATAAATCGGTAAATTCTTTGGCCAGTTGTTCTATTGGCGCTAAGATCTTATGCCCATAACATCTCGATGCTATTTTAGTTCTTTATCAATGCAAGTATCTTCTTTCGCACTGCCCCGTGCGTTCGTCAACATGAATAAATAAATGGGTCTGACAATTGAATGTCACGATTATCTTATTGTCGGAGCGACGTTGCCACTTCGCAGACCTCTAGTGGCGATTTTGCGGATGGCTGCGTTTAAAAAAAACGCGTCTCTTGCTCTTGCGCATTGGATTTTGCGCAGGTGGGAAAACGACAGAGCAAGTCAATAGCATGTCCCGGATGTTGCGACAGACTCCGACAGTCTTGTATTATTATGCTCTTGTTTCCTGTTGTATACTGTTTTAATTGACAAAGCCAAGGTTCTTTTAGCGGACAAGTTGATTTTGTTGTGCTTTATTAATTGATCGTTACACTAAATATAATCTTGACCACTCAAGCAAATACCATTAGTTTAATTGTTTTAACGAATATACTTCTTTTACGAATTTCTATTCTTCTTTAACAAATTCTGTACTTATTATGTTATTTCATATTAAACTAAATTGATCTGATATATCTACATTCGATGACATTTTTGTCGACAAAATTCTTATCGATGGATGCATAACTTACAGCCGTTAACATTCATATTGTACACAAGCCGAGGGTACATTATATACCTTGACATCATTTGCAAATTCAGCGCGAAGGATCGCTTGTTTTTGTTCAAAAGTCGCTTGCATCGTGTTTGTGCAATGAAGATTTCGTGATGTGATGTGATGGGCGAATTGGCACCGACGGACCATACAGGTCAGTAACCCGGCGATGCCGCTCTCCCCGCGCCCCTCACGTTACGTAACACCCGCGCTGTTGCCACACTGACGACGACATTGCCAAAGTCGATAGCTCCATGCCGATCATTCGCGCCTGGTAATCTTGTCTTATCAAAGTCACTCTGTCCGTTTCGGTCGTCCGGACTGGTTTATCTAAAATTACTTTGCATAAAACAAACTGTTCTCATATAAATTGAAGTAAAACTGGAAGTCTGCGAACTTTTCTTGTTTGGCCATGCGATAAATTCAGGAAAAAAACGGCCGAACTCTATGTCACATCGATTAGTCAGTGTCACAAACTTTCACCTCCGTGCACCGTAGGATATTGTATCTCCGGGTCACAAACGTTAACTTTCACGGTCGTTACTGATATATAGCTTTTGTGCTTGTTCGTGCGACCCCGTCAAATGAAAACCATCAATTTGCCTGGTGCACTATAACAGTGCGGCTTAGAGCTAATGTTCGCAAGTTAGGGCTCATTCCCAAGGTAGATGCGTCGACATCGACCCGGCTCAGTTTCCATCGATGTCAGTCGATACATTCACGTCTGACTTCGAAGTATGTCGTTAGCTTGCGAATGGCCTACCTATCGACTAATATGACTGAGCCGTGGTACACCGTGTGCCCGCGATCGGTACTTGTTTGCCATTGATTTATAGTCCCACTCATTGCCTCCATATACATAGATGATCCAAGCTACATGGAGGCGGTAGATTCGTAGGTACTATCGTCACAAGCGTGAAATGACATGAAGCCCCTGAGAAACAGTTTGTTTTATAGTTACCTTTCTGGTAACTATATCCCGGAAAAATGTTGAGGAACAAACACTCTCCGTTGTCAAGTTTTCATTCAAGATCAACATGTACATCAAAGAAATTGGAACAGTAATTATAATTAATACAATTACAAACAAGACGAATACTTCTCAGAACTTGAACGACCTTCAGTTATGATTGTAGCTAATTGAAAAAAAAATTAAAACGTCCGTTTTCACAAATTAAACGTCTTATTTAAAATGAAAATTCAAGTAACATTCCACAAGAGTACGCTTAATTAAATATGGCGTATAAAATTATCTTTCTTTATAATCTTGTTGCGTTTCTTCTCATGAAAACATAATTCTACTGCTCAGTGTTCAGAGTCGCATGCGCAGAGTTGTGGTTTGAAATCCGCATAGTAAATCTCATAAAGTACAGAGAGATTAACTTAAGACAATGAAAATTGTCACCCACAATATAAAAGATCTTAGTCGAGAGACAGACTAAACTACAGTGTTGAAGGTCAAATTTTATCTTTGTACAATGATGATAGTCTAAAATTAAAAATGTCGTCCTATCTAGACATCTGACAGAACATTAAACCGACTGTACTGACTACTATCTTACCGTTTCTATTTTACATTGTAAATGACAATGACAAACGAGATAAAATAATGACTTAGCCACATCCGTCAGCACTAGCTCTAGGTACTCTCACAATCACAAGGTTTTAGAAACCGTTGCAGTTTTCTAAATAGGTACTTTTACGAGCCATTATTGCGCTTAAGTGCAGTATTGAATCGTAAAGTATTTGCATTTGAATACAACTCTTAAGATGAACACGTCCAATTCAAATCTGATCAGTAAGACGAAGTGATAAAATTTAAATAGTGAAGCACTTGGAAATTATCTTTTACTCGTTGGTTCATCAGAGAGACAGCTTGGCACAGACATGAATATATTATATGGTTAAGTGACGTTTTTCATTAATTCCACTACATCGGATAGTGACATTTTATCTGGCATATTGTTTACTTCATCTAGTATATCATTAAGGCAGTTCCACTTACTTCATTACATTTTCTTGAATATCAGCCATTTTCGTCTAAGTCTGTTTGTAAATGGCTTTATTAAGAAACGAAGTACTTGCAACACTTTTATGTGCACAGCATCCGATGTTTGTTTAGAGTTTAGGCGATAACCGCAGTTTCGAGCTGCTTCTATTTCAAACACATTCCATGTGTTACATATTTAGAGGTGACCAGTGCTTTTTACGACCGTGTGCTGCTCTTTTGTTTTTTGCAGACTTGATCTGTACAGTATTTTCAATTCCTTGAGCAACATTGGGCACCTGGCATGTACCAAAAATTTTGATAGGAGACATTTATGTGGAATGGTTAAGATGCTATTAGCTCAGGTGCTATTTCAGCGGGCGCCCAATGTGGAATACCTCAAAATTTCGCATATCAAAGGTCAAGGAAGAATGGTGTGACGTCTGATCGTTCGTCTGCTAGAAAGTGACCCTTAAAGACTGTCACTAAAAGCCAAAGTACTTAGTACACATAAAAGAAGTATACGTTCACATTGCCGATACAAGACATAACACAAGTGCAAGTTCTTCTGTAC
This sequence comes from Agrotis segetum, assembly GCA_036375495.1. Classification (NCBI taxonomy): domain Eukaryota; kingdom Metazoa; phylum Arthropoda; class Insecta; order Lepidoptera; family Noctuidae; genus Agrotis; species Agrotis segetum. The sequence goes on from JAQSVV010000065.1 coordinate 694,967, forward strand.
GGGATGTTTTGATGTCCATGTTCTCGAGCATCGTGAGATAATGTTTAAACATCCAGCAGCGACATTATCCTGTTATGTTATTAATTAATTGTTGTATTCAATGTTTATCAAGCATCTGTCGAGCATCCTTTAAATCAGAATCCTGAATGTTTTCAGAAATACTTGATTTAGAAGAAGCGATGGATATTTTTTTCTAAATGTTTTTATTGCGACCCTTTAAAAGTTTTAAGGATTTTAGGAACTTTACAATTTGAAACCAGGATGAAGTAATGAGGCGACCAAATTGAAGCTACATAAACTGCTGCTAAATTCTAAGAAATAAAACTGCTTACAGTAGAATCAACAAGCAGATTTTTATCGCAATATTTCCCTGTGTATTTCCATTATTTTCGGCGCTGATATCAGCATAATAAATTCCGTCAATCATGCCTATCTGTATCTATCTGATATAATATTCACAATCCGATAGAAAATGTTCGACAAGAAATAAATTAAGCGTATGTCACAAATATAGCTGCGGTTGTGGTTTCAGAAACTTCATTATGGTTGCGTTATGAACTGTTTTCACCTAGAATAATCAACTAAGCGGTCTCTGCTTTGATTTTACGTATTAACTATCTTTTGAATTTAACATTTGAGCTGACCACAGCCGTTGAATTGTAGTTAACAGTTTTACGAATCCTTTTCAAGTATGTTTGCTTAAAATATCAAAATGTTGGAGGCAATCCTTTTGGTAATTGTACACTCTAGGCCAAGCGAGAGACACCGATGCTAGACTAATCTCGCACTCGCAGTGTCTCGGATTATCTCGTGTAGAATAAAGTCATCAGAACTTAGTGAGCGTGGTATATAAAGTCACTGTATACACAAACCAACACAAGATTATATTTTAGCATAGCGTAGGCCATAAATTATGCAAGTTATACTATCATCTTTATGCATTTCCTTAGGGTGTTGAATGTGTTGATGGGAGAAATTGCAGCCAGTTACACGCGGTCGTTGGTTATAAATTGACGTTGTGCGGTCTTTCCGATGATGGCTTCGTATGTCACATTGCTACAATGACGTTATTCGTTGTGTACATTCTGACTAGGGCTGGCAATAACTGCAAGGAAAGAATTTTATAATTTTTTGTATCATCAAAGGACCTTGTATTGAAGAAAAAGTGTTGCGCCCACCCGAAGTAGAATGAGATAAGGGCAGGAAAATTATGATGATGATCAAAGGAATATGTATATCACATGTGTCTCTGACCGGAACTTTTTGATTTATTTTATCATCAAAACTAAGAATGTCCGTCCTAAACCTTCATTATAGATGTTCAAATCTTGCGTTATAAAAGCGAAGTCTGATTGTTTCGCTTTCACACCGCTAGACCGATTTTAATTACCTGCTTTTGGCACAGTGATATATCGAACCTTGGAGACAATTATAGGTGGCATACAGAGGAAGTGGGGGCGGTCTAAGCTGCAAGTAAAAGCTCGTAAAGAACAATTTGGTGCAAGGGACAGAGAAACAAATAATTTGTCGTTTTTAATTCTTGGCAGAGAATTGGCAGTGTCGTCGTTGAATATTTCAGATACAGTGTTGCGTTAACGTCTTCAGTAGTACCCCTTGTTTTCGCTAGCGTTATATTTTTAGCATGACAGCCCTGTCCTAGCATAGCATTGTACCAATGTATGTCGACCGTCACATCTTTAAGGGACCGTTTGTCGTTCATTTGTATGCTGTTGGTAGACAACGCTATGTTATCTATTGTGTAAATGTGGACCGTAATGTCAATAACAATATACTACATGCTCCATGTGTGAGTGGCCACAGTTGTATCAACTTGTATGGAGAAAGTTTTTTTACACTAATTTGGTAACTGTTCACGCAGTTGTAGTGTTTTTTACTAAACTGGTACGGATTTTGTGACCTTAAATCCCCAATAGGTTTGGCAGCAGTGTACTGTGGAAGTTAACCATACATTAGGGGCCGAGCCAAACCATCAACTGAGCCCAAATCCAGGGTCTGTATTAATAAAACACGTTGGATTTCCGCAATAGACTAACTTTACTTTTCAAAACTAACAAAGTACACGCATACGTAGATGGCGCCACTAACACAATGGAACCACAGATACATTAGTTAAAGGAACTTATTTTGTTATCTATATTTTAACACCCCTACTTAACAAAATAAAAATATAATTCTAAACAGAGTAAAACAGTCTTTTATTTAGCTTTAATCCCTAGCATGTGCATAAACTTATAATGTTTCGTTGACATCAGACCTTTTGTTAATAAGTCAGCAGGCATTTCTTGAGTTGAAATATATTCAATATTAATTAATTTATTTTCAACTGCATCTCTAACATAATGGAAACGAACATCAATATGTTTAGATCTAGCATGTGACTGATGACTTGTTGCTAATTTTAATGCACTTTGATTATCACATTTCAATTGAATTGCACATCTTTGACCAGTAAGCTCATACATTAGATTTCCTAAATATACAGCTTCCCTAGAGGCTTCTGAAAGGGCAACATATTCTGCCTCAGTACTGGATAAGGCAACAGTAGTTTGTTTTTTACTTTGCCAGGAAATTACACAGCCGCTCATTACAAAACAAAAACCAGTATAGGACTTACGATCTAGACTGTCACTAGCCCAGTCTGCATCAACAAAACCAGTCAGCTCTACATTATCCTTATGATATGTTAGACAATAATGTTTTGTTTTTTGTAAATATTTCAGTATTCGTTTTGCATAATTGAAGTGAGTCTCATTATAACAGTTATTGAACTGGCTGAGGTAACTAAGAGAATATGACAAGTCTGGTCTAGTCAAAACTGCCAGGTACATAAGGCTTCCAATAAGCTTTTGATATGGAATGTCTGCTGCAATATTTTCAGCCTTTTCTATGTTTAACTTACTCTCTATGGGTGTATCTACAGTCTTACAATTTGACATATTAAACTTTAACAACAATTGCTCAATATATTCCTGTTGATCTACAGTTATAGTTTTACATTCTTTGTTTACCTGAATTCTCATACCTAAGTAACGTCTAACAGGACCTAAATCTTTCAGCTTAAATTCAGAACTTAATACCTTTTTTAATTTTTCAGTTTCTGACACACAATTAGAAAAAATTAAAAAATCATCAACATATACAGCTACAATAACTTTTACATTCCCATTAAAATATGTAAACAAGCAAGGTTCAAATTTACTTATTTTAAAACCAAAATTAATTAAACAATCTTTCACCTTCTCATACCATATTAATGAGGATTGTTTCAGCCCATATATGGCTCTTTTTAATTTCAAGACCTTTCCAACTTGCTTATTTACAAAACCTTCTGGAATACACATGTAAATATTTTCTTTTAAATGTCCATTTAAGAAAGCTGTTGTGACATCCAGATGTGATATATCCATATCCCACTGTACACTCAAAGCAAATAACATTCTCAGCGTGGAATGTTTAACTACAGGGGAAAAAGTGTTCTCATAGTCTATACCGCGTCGCTGGGTAAAACCTTTAGCTACGAGTCTCGCACGATACCGCACTTTATCACTCACATCTAGTTTTTTATTTAGCACCCACTTGTTTTGCACTACTGATCCACTGCTTGGCATATCAACGATTTCCCATGCATCGTTGTCCTTGAACGACTGCAGCTCCTCCCGCATGGCCTCTCTCCACTGCTCAGCTTCTGGACCGTTCATTGCTTCTGAGAAGTCTACTTGTTCAACATCTGGACTAGAATTGGAAATACAGATATTACCAAACCCGTAACGATCTGGAGGTCTTCGTGTTCTCTTATTCTGTTCTAATTCTGGAACCGGTTGTGTCTCATTTATTGAGATATCTGTCTCCGTGCTCGTGGTGGTAGTATCTTCATTGTTTACACTAGGTGGATCAGTGTATACTGATGTATCTGAATCTGAGTCATGGAGAGATTCATTCATTGAAGACTCCCCTACTGAATCTCTGCTATCTTCATTTGTTGCAGGAGATTCCTGCTCTTCAACAACATCCTGAATCCATTCTCCTAAGTTTTCTTTAACAATTTCTGATGATACTCTTTTATCTTCCATCACTATTATATCTCTCTTTATAGTTACAATATTTTTAATTGGATCATATACACGATATCCCTTTACTGTTTCTGAAAAACCTACCAAAATGTGCATGGTAGCCTTCTTGTCCCATTTCAATCTTCTCTCCTTGGGAACATGAGCCATTACAGGGCTCCCAAACAGACGTACATGACTGAGGTCTGGTTTCTTTTGATACCACGCTTCATAGGGTGTTTTATTTCCTAAGCTTGAAGTTACAGATCTGTTTTTTAAATACACTGCTGTGTGAGCTGCTTCGGCCCAAAACTTCTTTTCTAAATTGGCATCAAATAGTAAACATCGTGCTTTCTCTACAATGGTTCGATTAGCCCGTTCACAAACTCCGTTTTGTTCTGGAGTGTAGGCATTTGTCTTCTGGTGAACAATACCTTCTTTCAGCAAGTAATTCTCCATGTCACCACTACAAAACTCACCACCATTATCAGTTCGCAATGTCTTTATTTTTTTCTTCTGTTGATTTTCAACCATTGCTTTAAAATTCCTAAATATCTTGAAAACTTCATTCTTATGCTTGTGGAAGTATATGAAAGTCATACGACTGTGATCATCTATGAATAAGACAAAATACTGAGCACCACCTATGGATTTTGTTTCCATTGGACCACATACGTCAGCATGTATTATCTGTAGTGTTTCTGTACTTCTTTGTCCAACATGAGGAAATGGTAACCTTTTCTGTTTACCTTCGCAACAGGTCACACATTTAGACATTGTCATATCACTAGTATCCGGGTAAGACAATCCATCCACAATACCAAGCTTCATTTTATTTAAATCACTGCTGTTAATATGTGCTAACCGCCTGTGCCAGAGCTCTGCACTCGCAACAGCTGGTGCTGCCACTGCTGCCAGCATACAATCTGCTACTGTAATATCTAGCTTGTACACACCATTTGTTGACATTGCTGTAGCCACCAATACATTCTTATTGTTGCGAATATAGCATTTGTTTTCTTCAAAAACAACTTTGTTTCCGTTTTTGATTAACTCACTCACTGATAAGAGGTTCGTTGTTAAGCTAGGCACGCACAGCACATCTTTAACCATGATGTCGTAGTTATAATTAGTTGTTATCTGTACGTCTCCTGAACACAATACAGGCACTTTCATATTATTCGCGACGATTATCTCAGATAAATACGGTGTAGAATTCGCATTTCTTATCCACTCTTTGTTGACCGTCATATGAGCACTAGCGCCGCTGTCCACGTACCATTCGTTTGAACTATATTTTCCATTTAAAAATACAACACTAAATGCATTTGATTGTTTCTGTTTTTGCAATAATGGACACTGGTTTCTGTAATGACCTGTTTGTTTGCACTTATAGCAAGTGATGGTCTTGTCACCTGTCACTGTCACTTTAGAGTTTGTCGATGAATTCGCGCCATTTTTCTGTTTATAATGCTTTTTGTTTGCAGCGAATGCGGCGCCGGTGATATCCACATCATTCTTAGAAACCTCCATATCAATCAATTTTGATTTTATTGCATCTGTAGTTATCTGCATACCAGAGTGCTCAATAGCCATTATCATCGGGGAGAATTTTTCAGGCAAACCGGCTAATAACAGCGATCCGACCCACTCTTCGGTGATTGTAAATCCTGTGCCTTTTAATCTCTGTGCAGTTTCGACCAATTGCGTTACGTATGAAGTCATTGACTCGCAATTATCTAGTCGTAACGAGATTAAATGTCTTAGCAGGGTTATTTTACGGGAAAAACCTGAGTCATCGAACATAGCCCTCAGTTTCGTCCATAACTCCAAAGATGTTTTTGTTTCCTTAATGTGCACGTACAATCCCGGATCAATTGTTAGCACTAACTTCGCCTTGGCTTTTGCGTCATCTGCTGCTTTACACTCGAAACCGGCAACTGGCTCCGACTTGATGTAATTGACGAGGTTGTCCAGCACCAACAGATTTTCGACGGCAAAACACCACTCATCGTAATTCTCTCGTCCCTTCAATTTTGGAATACTTTGAATATAGTTCACAGCCATATTTCTGCGAAAAACAACTACTTTCGACTGTTTTATACTAAAACTGAGTAAAAAACCGAATATTATGGATATTTGCCCATAACCTATTAATAAAACACGTTGGATTTCCGCAATAGACTAACTTTACTTTTCAAAACTAACAAAGTACACGCATACGTAGATGGCGCCACTAACACAATGGAACCACAGATACATTAGTTAAAGGAACTTATTTTGTTATCTATATTTTAACAGTCTGTGCTAAGAAATTCCAAATGGGAACACCCATACCCACCTTGTTATACATAGAACCCAAAACCAACAAGGCAATGTAACAACTCAAACTTTTTTGTTTTGTGCAAAGTCTTCAAATGAGACCTACTACCCTGACTAGAGCGAAAGGTACTACTAGACTTGACTGGCTAAAACTTCGGCTACCCTTTGCATTTATGGTCTGTGGTATCCTCTTAAGACGTTCCCGAATCAAAACTATAAAATGCCACAATGATTGAACGCCTTCCTTGTAAGGTCGCGAGTACGAAGTAGGAATGTGATATTATGATACGATGGATACTCCTGCGAAACATTATTATGGCAACATTCGGTAACAGTTAGCTAACGTAGTCCTTAGAATCGAAGTTCCACGAAACCATATCTGTGCACTAGAATGTACCTGTTTGTAATTCCTTAGCGATAACAGTCGCCGTCATCACTGGCTTTAACAACTGCTAAAAATACTTAGACCTCTCCTTCTTGATGGTCGATGGTTTGACAACTTCAGAACCATCCATTAGTTCCCGTAATTAACAATGTCGTGATACGAAAGAAATAGGGTATTTTACCCTTTTTCAAAAAGTGTCTCAATCGAATATTTAGGTCATAATAAACTACCAAAAAAATTACAAAATTTTTCTTTAACCCGTAAGTGCCATAAAAATACATTTAAAATTATGATTTTCAAATTTCGCGCGTAAGTTGAGGCAAACGCATCACGCCATTTTGATGACGTCAGTATCGTAGTAAACTTTGTGAGTGCGTGTGTAAAGTTGGTACTCTGTGACAGCTGTTCAGCTGTCAGGCTGTCAATAGTGTCAATCAGCGTTGCCAGACCGTACCAAAAAGTACGGTTTTCCGTACTATTCGAGTATTCGTCATACAACAATCTTACTACAACCGTACCTTGGCTAGACCGTACCTTTTTCGTACCTTTTCTATAATTGTGATTTATTTTTGCTACAAAGGTAAAAAACAACTAATAAAACTAACAGAAAATAATGAGACTCGTACTTTTTCAACTAAAATATGGGCACAAATTACATAAATGGAATTTTCTTAGTTCCTTAAACATTAAATATCATTTTTTTTTTTGGAACGAAGTTCCTTATCTCGCGTTGCGAAAGGGTGCTAGAGCTCAAAGAGTGGAGTGGAGTGGAGCGGAGCGGAGTGAAGTGGAGTGGAGTCGCGACGATTATTTTTCCGTTCCATCCGGGTGTCCCTTGACACCTCTCAAGTTTTTTTTTGAGAAACACCTCTTTTTTTCTGTAGAATATGAGTTGACTATAGCATTTTTCAAAATTCTAGCGCAACCGTACGGGTCGGAATTCTTCTGCAAGTACTAGATCAGTTTTTTTTTCTTCGAGTTCATTCTATAAATTGATTTACAAATGAATTTGTTCAATATTGGCAATCGGTAATAATTTTACTTCACCATGTCCCTGTGAATATTCGATTTCATATCGCTTGTTTTCGAACTTATGATCACAGACAGTCAACTCGAAGAAGGAAAAAAACTGATCTAGTTCTTGCAGAAGTATCCTGACCCAACCGTACCTTGAAGTTAAAAACCGTACCTTTTCAGAAAGCCAACCGTACCTTTTTGGGAAATCAAACTCTGGCAACGCTGGTGTCAATTTATGTAGTGTTTTGCTACAAGTAGAGTTTAATTTTGATTTTAAAATGAGATAATATCATACGTAGTATCTCTTAGTAGTCTGTGATAATATCCTCATCATTGGTGTGCTGTTCCATAATGCAAGTATACTATTTTGTAGTTTCAAGTTGTAGATTCAAGTGCAAACTGGAGAGAAAGTTGCACAAAACTTGCGAGAAGGGATCCAATGTTACTGTCTCGAACTCGTTTGCATTTTTGTGAATATCACTTCGATGTAAGTACCTAGTAACTTACCCTTACATATTACTTATATATAATAAGTTGTCACTGTAAAACAGAAGAGTATTTTATTTTTGAAACATTGAGGTTATTCAGTTGCTTATTATGTATAGGTATATACTTTGTTTCAGTTGGAAAATGATATAGAAAACTATTCATGCGATCAAAAAAAGAAACCGATTGAAACCGTCTTCGATATTCGATTGCCAGGAATCACCTTCTGATGAATCTCGTTTTATTGCAAATAAAAAGCGAAAAAGTCAAAAACAGAAGAGAAAGAAGATCCTACAGATAATTACAATCCCAAGGCATCATCATCTTGCATTGAAGGTAATCTTACATTAATTATAATTATCATGTAAACAAATCTGCCAATCACCGAGGCCTCTTTTTGTTAAACTCACAACATTCCGTTTTCTTTTTTTTTTTGTTTAATGCTTATCATTGTTTTGTTATTACAGATTCACCAATAGCAGTGGATGGTACTTGAATGAAACTATCGAAGGCAGAAGTAAACAAACAAAACAAATTGCCAGTCTTAGAATACAATGTGGAGAGAGTTATTTGAAGACTCGGAGAATTTGGCATTTTAAAACTACCTATGTTCTTTTATACATTCCAATTTGATTGGAATGTTAAATTAATGCTTATAAGCAGCATGTGATTTGATTAGAATACAACATGGTTTAAATAAATACATAATAGAATAATAATGTTTCTTTTCTTTATTGTTAATACCCCCATTGAAAATACAGTCTCTCACTGTTATACCACATAGAAAGCCAATCAAATGTGAAAGAACACTTATTGGGTATTACTGAACACAATACTGATTTTGTAACTATTGTTTTGATTTTTTTTTAATTTATTTCCAATCCTCACATGTGGCAAGCAACAATGGGATATAACTATCTTTAATTAGATAGAAAGTAATAAAATATAAAAAGGCTACATCAGAATGTTATAAGTAATTTATTTACTTAACACTTTTGTACAAAACAAGTAAAATAATTATGTTCTTTCCGGAATGATGCTATACTTTCTAACATAATACTCTTCTCAAAATCACTATTGGCAACACAAAAATAACTTTCTTCTGCCTGAGCATAACACATCTGCATAGTATTTGTGCATAATATTTTTTTGTTACTGTGCCGTCTACCTATATAATTTTTGAGGTTTCTTCGCTAGTAGGACACTTAATTTCAAAAGTGGTTCTTCCACTTATTCCATCTGGTGTCGCAGCTACCATAGGAAAATCCTTAGATAAATAAAAATGTAAACCACATTTTGGTTCATGGATTTTTATCCTTAACATTTTTTTCAACAAACTTTCTCACATTGGCTTCCAACTTTCGGCCCCAGATGGTGTTTTTGGAGTCCTTGCACCAAGAATGACAGCTACTAAAGTTCCATCAGTAGTTTTACAGCAGCTACCTTCATAACATTTTGAAACTGTAATCCTTGCATATCTAAGATCATGCCATAAGCCACTGTTTTGTTGATTTTAAGCATGTTGATCTGCATGTCTGATATTAACGTTACTAAGCTGCGGTGATGTACCTAGCATTTAAAAATCTTTCATAGTTTTCATCACCATATTAATTTAATCATAACTTTATGCAAAGACAGAATATATCCTATATCAATAAAATCAGGTTCATGCTTTATGAACTGGCATGATGTTATTTTTCTCTTCTTGCATTCTGACACTAATTCACTCATCAGCGCGCTGGTTCCAATTCTTTAGGTTTCCGGTTATCAATTTCTATTGTAGGTATTCAATATTTTTACTGATATCCCAACTTTGGCGAGATTGGCCCTTTTTCAATAACATTCCACAGACGTGCAGGAGGGCTCTTCACTGTGACGATGGAACCACATCAAAAAATGTTACTCCATGTTTACAACCACCTTCAGATGCTGGACAATCATGGCATTTAACACTTGTCACCAATCCTTGTTGTTCATCCACTATTATTGTAGCTGCATATGTTTTTGATGGCACTTCGTGTTCTGGGCACATTATACATTTCACAACACGAACATTTTCTTGGCGTTTCACTTGAACATAACCTACGGCGTCGTCGCCATAAGATTCTCTTTTAGACCTGAAAACAAACAATCACCTTTTTAAGCACCTGTATAATACAATTAGATAGGTTTTTTTTTGTATTTATTTGAAGAGAACAGTACTTACATCGTTGTTTTAACATTCCGTAACTCGGCTTTTCCGACCATTAGGGAATTTATTCTTGGTAACCAATGATATTATAAGTAAAAAAGGTGTAGATACGTTATAAGCGCCCACAACCGCACACGCTCATATCGGGCTGATTCACACAACTTGACCTCAGTGCGACGTTGCCAGCGGCACTTCACGTACTACAGAGTGAATCAAAAGTAAAAGTGACTCAAATCCTCCGAAAATGCCGTCGTGTGTGATGAGATATTGCACAAATTATACATGCAAGACTTCTAAAAGTCAAGGAATCACTTATCATTCGTAAGAAGACTATTTATCTTAATAATTTCACAAATAAAACATTACGTTTCTTTAATATGGCGTCGTTAAAAGAAAGAGAGCGAGTGAAAGTGCGAGGGAGAGAAAAGAGAGAGCGATAGCAAATTCTTTAACAACAAGTGCAACAGAGATAGATTGTCATTACCGACCACAGAGTAAGATTATGCCTACTAAACAGAGAGTCAGTTGACTAACAGTGCAAATGGTGCCCTTTTATTATATTTTCATACGGTACTTAAACGTAGATTTTTATTTATGTTATGACTAGATTTTGCCCGTGACTTCGTTCGCGCACAAACTTTATTCTCTTAATCTTTTCCCGTTCTCGTAATAATTTTGATAAATCCTTTTGATTAGTAATGAAATATTATTACTACATTGAAATCAATGCACAAATTTGATTGATTTATAAACAGTAAACTTTTTCTTTAGGTGTAAGTAATAAGTAGTAATAATTACTTCGTAATTTCTAGATTTCCAACAAATGAACTTACTTACTTTTACTTACTTTTTACTATTTGAACTCATGAATGAATAGCATTTTTAGGCATAAATCACGGTTTGTACCTTCTGCCTAGTTAATTCACTATTCTATGACGCCGACGTGCGGGCGGTGCGGGGGGATTGATGACGCGAGGCGCTGTTTGTTTATCTAGCTGTCACTTTTTTTCTTATAGGTTTTATCAAGCTATCCTTTTTACTTGTCGTGAAATGTAATGTGTGTAAATAAAAAGTGTGTATGTGTGCTCGGCACACTTTTTGACGCTGCTTTTGTTCGTGATAACATATCTATGACTTTATAATATCATTGTTGGTAACTAGGTTTGTGATGTCTCCTTTAACGAATCCGTCTTCCATGATAGCCGTAATGATTAAATAATGAAGAATAAAATACAATAGCATCAATGCTAAATAACGTTATTATGATAATAGCATTGACAAAATATTGTTTACTACAACATGACGCAATAACATGGCGGCTACCGTTTCGCTTAGTAAAAGGACAGATTAAAAAAGTGAAAACTTTAAAATGGATTTTAAAATTAATTTCATCATTTTATGTACTGATACTAACATTTTCCGACTTCTTCTTGCCTAAACTATCGTATTTATTCATTAAAAGATTTTTTTTCTTATACAGTAAAATACCCTATTCGTTAGTAGAGTAGTAACATATTTTTACTGCAAGACACCTGAGCAGGTATTCTTTGCTTCAGCAAACTTGAACTATAAAGTGTCTTGTTAGGGATGCACTGTCCCACCACAGCGTTATCCTCACCTTATTTGATGAATCAAGTCAGCCTATTACAGTCCACTGTTGGATATGTTCAACAGCTATGCGTTGCTACGCCACCTGTCCTTTGCCTTCTGGAGCCAATCTTTCGTGTACGACACTTTTTCGTCAGTCTTTGCTTCTTTGTTTGTTCACGTATAAAACAGATGATATGGAATTTCAGCCAGTGGTCCTAGTCGTTCTGTTGTCTGATCATGGTCAATATAAACATCTTCAACATAGTCTTCCTGCTCTTCTAATTACAATCAGTTGTCCCTTTTTTTCTGTTGTTTGATCATGGTCTTCTCATCTTCGTATTTCTGCTTTTGTTTTAGTTATTGGAGTTCTTACTTTTCCATTCTTTCCTGTCATCCTAGCAAGCATTGCTTTGACTAGAGTTTTATAGACTTTTAGATTGTCTTTGGCTGTACCCGTGACATTAAGGTTATTGTTGGTCACCTCCCTGCAGTTTTGGCCTCCCACAGCCTAATTACGTCGCTTTATTTGACATTTATTGTTAGCCCTCATAAAAAGTTAATTAATTCGACGGCTCTTTAGTTTTAGTGCTCGTAAAAAGCGATTTCTCTAGGTTGCTCTTTCTACATAGAGTCATTTCGTTCTTATTTTTATTTATTTAAATGATTCTTATTTTCTTACTTTTAAGTAATTGATTGGAAAGCTTCTGAATTTTATTGATATGTTTTAGTTCTTTTAGCTTTGATATTGTTTTCAATTTGATTGTTCTTCATAGCAACCATAACACATAATGTGTCCTTATAATTTTTGTGTCCTAGATACTGCTGTAAGTAAGCAGTGGGTACTTAATATAAAGTCTCATCATTTATTTAAATGACGTTTTAATATTCATGACAACATTTAACAAACAGAACAGAATCAAAGTGAGATTTACATCTCCATAGTAGATCCCGGCCTTAGCATCAATAACGTCGCAGAACGCTTCGAGTTCAAACAAGGTGCTTATTAAAGACAATTTCTATCAGTATTGCGGCGGTAGTTAGTACTTAGATGACGCATGTCGACGTCGGCCTGCATTGACGGAGTGCATTGCACTCTAGTCGCGGCTAGTTGCCTATTTGCACACTCCTAAGATAACAATTGATGCCGCACTCAACCATTGTTCCTCAAACGTTCGCCTGTTTAACTCGACTGCCACGAAATTTAAACGAAAATTACACAACACCATTGTTCCGTACTCGGTTTACTTTCACCTAACACATTTGCTCTAAAAAGTTTTTTCCAATGCACCGATTAAATAGTGTAAAACATCGTTTAATGTTAAACGTTAACAATTCATAAAGTTTCTTGTTAACACAACAATAAAGTTGAAATTCGTTTGTTAATGACTATGTTAGAGTAAAAGTCAGTGATCGATGTTTCCTATACTGTCACATAGTGGGAGCGATAACATCGATACGTACCAGTTTAGATCTCGCTCGCAACTAGTCCATTGTAACCAGTTGCGCGGGCGCAGAATTAACATCCATATGAATTGCAAGAGGCACAAGGAAAATCTGATGCTGACTGGTTTTCCTTACGCTAACTTGGCCAGGACAGTACTGAGCTAAAATCCTTGAATTCAAATTACTATTTCACTGGGATTGAATGACTTGAATACATTTGATGACGCTTCACTGAGTTTGTGTAATGATTAATCATTCAAGATTAATTCAAAGCCTCCTCATTATTGCGACCTAGTATTTTCCTAATATTAAGACCAAGAAAGTTTAATTTTAACACTCGCAACTTAAAATAATGTTGCGAGTGTTAAAATTAAAAAAAAAAGAGTTGCTTGAAATCGTTTATCGTTGAACTGGAGGTCAGCTAATTACCGTAAGTAACGTGAGGTCATACGTGATTGGATTTTAACGGCCTTAGTTTTTTAGAAGTATTTGTAGAAGTACCATTGAACGAACAATACTATGAATCATAAACTGGCTTGACTTCCAGTTTCAGTAGAGGACGACCCAGGCTAGCAGAATCAGTAAAAAATATTTGAAAAATGAAATCATTTCTAATTAAAATCGTGTCTATCCAAAAAATTTCATTCAACGTTCATCAAAAAAAACATCATTTTCCCATTTTCAATATTAGTTCAATTTCATGACCCCGAATCAATTTTATAAGGACAAAATTTCAATTTTCCTCCATATATTCAAAACGTGGACACTCGCATTTTTCGTACCGAAATATTATGCATTGGCCGAATTTAGCACAGAACCAATGTTGCTAAATACTAGCCGAAAGAATTGATTGTATTAGCATACCAAGTAGATTGAGTTAGCCACGTTAGGCTATAAATGCTAAGTGTATATTTTACTGATAATAAAGCGAAATGAATTCCCGCCGTCTGTTCACAAGGTCGAATACTTGAATTTTCGTAAAGTTAGACGGCCGACCTTGGAGGAAAACTGCTCCTTATTACTTAGCGTACTACAATAGCCCCAAAGAAATTGGTAATTTGATAATTTAAATAGGCTTTTTGCCATTAACTTCAATACCAAGTATCTTCTGTCTTTTGTGACAGAAGCCAAATAGTCTGGATTTACCAATCTTTTGCCAATTTTCTATGGGATGTGATGGTAATTCATGAAGAAGAATAGGGTAGTTTCCAGGGTCAAAATAATTACATTCTATTTAGTCCGTATTTTAGATTATAAAAAAATATTGGACACGTATTTTTTCTTTTTTCGATTAAACAAAAAATAACAAAGATAATAGCCTATTTAAGTTACCTGTGACGCCACCCTGCGCGAAAAATACCACGCATCGTGACGTCACACGTAACTTTAATAGGCTATATCTTTGTCATTTTTGGTCTAATTTACAAATAAAAAAATACGTGTCCCTTATTTTTGAATAATCTAAAAGACGGACTAATTACATTTTTTAGGGCAACTAGCCTATTCAATAGCACTAACCTGACCTGACCTACGGTTGGGAAAAACACTAGGCATATGAGTGTTAAACAGTTTAGTTTATTATTTTTCTGCTAATTAACAAGTCAGCACTGACAATAACTTGCGCAAACACATCTATGGTTTCAATGCTACATCACACTTTGTAATCGAGTTGCGTTCGAGTTCCAACAGTGACGGCCGGTGACCGTTCCTATTCTCAAAGTTCGTCGCCCGACTCAAGGCTCACGAATGTATTATTTCATAGCAAAACTTCATATGTTGTGCTTCAAACGCACCATTGGTAAAATGTTGGCGTTATTCCATAGGAAACACGCTTAAACGATCTTGTAATAATTAAAATTATCATTGAAACTGTTTTGAAGAAAATAATTTTGTTGGGTCTTTAAGTATGTAGTATGAGTTTTAGTCTAGATGTTATCCCATTTAAGGGGTGCGTCCACAGGTCGGCATCGCACGTATCGGACTTAACGTACATAACGGATTTTAGTTTGCCTTGTATGAAAACTCATACAACTGCGTCCACTGATCCGCATCATACGGACTGCTTATCGGCAATGCCTTAATGCGATGCGTACCGATGACGTCATACGGAATGTCGATCAGTGGAAGTGATGAAGGTGGCCTCGGCAATCCTATTGCTGATACTCGCGTCGGCAATCCGACCGCTACCGACACAGAAATCCTTTTGATGCGATGCGTCCGATACGTACGATGCGCACCTGTGGACGCTTACCATTAGACTAGAAATTGCACGCGGAGTTGCATACTAGTTTGACTGACTGAATTCATTAACAATTCGCAATGTAGTCAAAATTGCATGATTGTGATTTCTTGCATAGTCTAAATGGGGCTATAACATCATCATTCCTAGCTATCCGAGTTTATTTCACACAATTCATCCATCCAAATCATGTTCAGAATTGCCTCCTCCTCCTCCTGTCTAGTTCTCTGCCTTACCCGTTTGGGCAGAAGAGTGAAGTTTTGTAAGTTAGTTAAAAACGTATCCGTAGTGTTTTTTGAAGACTTTTGTTTGTTTCGAATTGAAATTATATGTATTTGCTGGATAATCTATTTATATATCAAGAAAGGCATAGGCAAATATATCACGGTGCGATCAAAAGGAGCCTAGCAGCGGGGGTGAAACCACAGAGAACAACTATGTTATTTATAATTTTTTTCTCCTGAGTATATAATTCTACGGCTTCCATACATATTACACACATTAATGTGTTTCTAAGAATAGTTAATAATATGAAACACATTATAATCAAATTAGTTCTGGTGTTATTTGGGTTTCCTTTATTATTTAGTTACTACACTGCGCCACACGCAATCGAGGGCAACGTCCAACTTAAAGTACTATGTAATGTTATTATGTATCAAAAAGTACTGTTGTAAGTATTCGTTGATTGACAAACCGCACTATTTATCTTGCTAAAAAAAACGGCAAGTTATGTCCGTTGTATGGGAGCTCCCTTAAGGTGATTGCTTCGATGTAGCCCGCGAAATTCAAATTTTTTTACGTTTTTTGCAATTTGCAGGCCAGTGACATGTTGTAACTTTATAAATATTTGTGTTGCGCAAATAACAAGTATAATTTTAAATATAAAAATTGTCAAAAAATTCGCTCCATCAGCTCTCACATAGAAAAGGTGCATCGTAGTTAGATTTCGGAGATTTTAACATGATGCACCTTTTCTATGTGAGAGCTGATGGAGCGAGTTTTTTGATATTTTTTATATTTAAAATTATACCTGTTATTTGCGCAACACAAATATTTATAAAGTTACAACATGTCACTGGCCTGCAAATTGCAAAAAACGTAAAAAAAATTGAATTTCGCGGGCTGGTTGGAGCATCCCCCTTAAATATTTATTTTATTATTATTTTGTTGTTATAGCGGCATCATTATCATAAATACATTATCTGTGACAACTGTCAACTATCACGTTTTATGAGAAACAGCCTGAACCTGTAGCCAAACGCCAAGTGACAATCGTTAACGTTCAGCTGTCGCTAATATATTTTCAACTTTATACCCCATCGCATAAAGTTAAAAAATCTGAATCTGAGCGATAGCGAACGAAACAAACGAAAACGATCTGTAATCTTTGATAGATTTTCAACTTTATGCAATGGGGTATAAAGTTGAAAATGTATTAGCGACTGCTGAACGTTAATGATTGTCGCTTGACGTTGGCTATAGGGCCTGGTGACAGACGAACAGACAAAATGGTAGACAGACGGACGGACAGCAGAGTCTTAATAAAAGGGTTCCTTTTTACTTAAAAAAAAGATGCTAGATATTTTTAAGGTTCTGTATCTTAAAAATATCTAGCATCTTTTTTTTTTCAAATAGCTCTTTAAAAACTGTTTGCAACATGATTATGTTTCTAACTGATGATAATCAACGACTTTGTGTTCTTGAACGTAGTTTTAAGTGTAGCCAGTCTATTCAGTGCAAGGACGTGTCCAACACCAATTATGGCAGACGTGTGTTTACGAATTACGATGCAAGTTGTTAATCCATCAAGTGTCATTATCATTAGTTAGATAGAATCTCACTTTGGAAAGTTTAACGTTTACTTCAGCGGTTGGCGCAGTGACCGAGGAATTTATTGCTGCGCTATGTGTCGCGGATTCGATTCCCGCACGGAACAAATACTTGTATAATTTAGCAGTAGTTGTTTTGAGTCTGGGTGTTTGTGTATGTGGGTTTCTATGTTTGTAAACGCACCTACTATACGAATTGGTGAGGCAAACTTCCAGGCCTTTATCAGGAGCAAAGTTATGAAGGAAAAAAAAGAATTGTTGTAACTATTCTTATGACTTTCATAAGAAAATATCATGTCTGTAATCAAGAAGGGATATTCGGAAAAGTAATACACCCACATTTCGCCAGCTGCAGTTATGTTTGTTTAAGTCTTATGTGGTCTAGGCGGGGTCGCGGCAGGCCTAAGAGAAGATGGCAGGACGCTTTGGATGACTTCCTAGTGAACTGGCGTGAGGAGGTACACCATCGAGAGAAGTGGAAGGAATGGGGGGAGGCCTTTGCTCAGGAGTGGGACAGAGTAGGCTAGAAAAAAAAAGTCTTATGTGATTGGGTACAAACCTGTTACCATTAAACTGGACACCAATCCACACTCCGTAGCAGTTACTCAGAAATTGCTAATGGAAAAACCCAATAACACTTCCCGATCTGGGAACTGAACCCGAGATTTTATTCTCAGCAGTCGCCAGTTGCGCCTGACTCTATTCACTGGTTCAAAAAATGGAAATAATGTTCATTCAAACATTCAAGTTCTTTAATTAAGGTTATCATTGTGTACTAGTATTTAATGTTTTATGTTTAACGTGTTTTCCCCGTATTGTCCCCAGAAGAGTACAAAACAAAAGCGTCCACCATTATTTATTCACATCTAAATTGACATGTTTATTTTGTTACAGGTAAACAAACCATCATTTATGAGTATTCTTAACTTTGAATAAGGTCAGTAAACAATAACATTATGTTAAGTATTTTTAACCGATTTCAAAAAGGAGGAGGTTCTCAATTACGACCGGGTTTTTTCATGTATGTATTGTATGTATGTACAGTGTACACCGATTACTCAGAGGTTTGTTTTGTCCGATAACTGTTTAATTTTTTTTTTGTTCAATGCAGTCTAAAATTTCTTTGTTTCAGTAATTTATATGTTGTCAATTTGCGTGGAATATCTGAACTAAAAGGAAAAATAGAACTCAAAAAAATAATCTAAATAACTTCAAAAATAAACACAAAAAAAGTAAAATAACTTTTCATCGGAAAAAAATCAATAAAATATTTAAAAAACAAAGCCAACGACTACCGAAAAAAAAAATTTAACCTTTTTTGTGTTAGTTTCTTAAGTTGGTTACATTTGGTCGCGGGACTTACGAATTACCGTGACCCCGGAACGTAAAGGACTATTGAAGGACACCGTGGATGTTAGTCAGTACGAGTCTGACAGTCCCTCTCGCTCTGCCCTAGTGGGGAGGACTCATTTGATGATTTTACTGCGATTACATCTTTAATATGTATGTATTTAGAAATATATAAGTATGTTTATCAGTTGTCTAGTACCCATAACACAAGCTCTGCTTAGCTTGGGACTAGATAGCGTTGTGTGATAGTTGTAGTTTTTTTTAACGTTATTAAAGTCGTATTATAATCATTACTATAAGGCCTCGCCACTCAGTCTATGTAACACGAGGTCACACTGTCAGACTCTTTGAAAAGTTACGCAAGCATATTTGGTTTCGTTTTTGTTACGGTCTACATAAAACAAATCCAGTACATACTAAATCTAGATCTACACTAGCGAGCAAAAGTATTATATCACTTACTTGGAATTAATCTGGGATAGATCATTAAATAATGGCGTGATTTTAATGAATTTAGTATCAATTTAAAGTTAACAGTTAAACCTATAAAAAAGATACCGTTTTTATAATTCTAAACCAGTTATTAAATACTCCAGATTGCCTGAAATTAGAGAAACTGATTCCATACTTTTGCTCGCCAGTGTACCCAATAAATATTGGATTTAAGAAATCGAAGGTAAATTATAAAACAGATGTGTCAGTTTGACAGCAAAATTCCCATTAAAAAAATGATTCGCCATTTATTGAATTCATTTGTTCAAAAAATATGTGATAAATAAAGACCCGTTCGACCGATTTTGTACAGTTCACATAAACCATTTATGTACTAAATAGTCAAAACAAACCCTAAACATTTGGTTTGGATAGGTGAGCCCGTTCTTGAGTTATAAAATTACAACGAAAAGTCGCATTGATTTTTTAAATTAAATAATTATAAAAAATCCTTATATGTAACTTATGGATTTTAATGGATACGTGATTCCATCTTCCAATAACACCATTCTAATCTTGACTTTGTTTTCGTCTGTATATCGAAATAGGTATGTTACTGTCATGGCGATTATATTTGTTACATGCCATGGATATTATTTGTTCGAAACAAAGATATGATTTTGTTAGTCCAGACAGGTCCATTACTGATGTAATATTTGTTTTGTGTCGAGGATTTGTAATACTGAATTTATCATAATAACAATGATCGTAGGAATCATATTAATTTCCCCTTATTTCTTTATAATCTACTGGCGACAGTGGCGACCCGCCCTGTATTCGATTCGATGTGACTGGGTGTAATTAATCAATAATATCAGTTTTTTTTTTTTCATTTCAAAATTTCACACAAACTTTGTCCAGATAAAATAGAAAGAAAAAAAAAACAATTTAGTACAGTCGCTCGCCAGCAATGCTCGTGCAAAAATTTCAGTGATTTATTTTTATTAAAATAGATCAGTAAGCTTTCTGAACTGTTCCTCATCAAATCTAGGCGTAATGTCTACGTCAATTCTTTCGTTTTAAAACCATGCCATCGGTTTCTCAACGCAGTCATTGTGAGCCGTGGGAGAATACGCCATGTGGTACAAAGGCTTTTTAGTTTTTTTTTTAAGCTAACATTAAACAGCGACGAGAAATAGGATAAAGCACAAATGCTGATTCAGTGAGAACTCTGGCTATTGAACACAAATTAAGAATATGAAAACCAAATTACACACATTATTTCACAAAGGCACACGAGGCCTCTTAAAAAGTTTCGATAAATAGGTGTCATTATTTAGGAAAGGTGTTTTTTTTTCCCACAATCATAACAGGCTTATCAACTTTTCCTTTGATTAATACCAAGCCTGGCTTTCATATCCATCGTCAAGTACTTGAAGTGATTAAGAATATTCAAAGATCTATCTAAGAAACATAATTGATCTTCAAAGATGTAATTTTCTCAGAGATTAATTTAAAATACTGCCAAATGCAGCGAGAATTTCGTTCGTCTTTAATCAGTTTACTTTCTATACTTACTTTGTTATACGTTCTTGGCTTTCATTGTGCATTGACGTCAAACTTTAATCGTTGAGTTGAAGTCTCTATCTACCATCAAACACTACGAGAGTATTGCACTTCGTCTTTATTATTAAAATTCTTTGTTCTCTTCAATTTGCTACACGGGTAATGACGTGGCCCACCTTGGTTCTGGTGCCAATGTTCCGCATTCTAACACTTTTTATTCATACACGTTTTAGATCCACAAAATCCACAATATTTAGCAGATTCTGTCTTTATTGGCTTTATTCGGGCGTTGACACCCAAATGGCTAGGAGACGACGTAAGTTACTTTGTATTTTGTTCCAGCACTACAGTCAATACCCTTTCTCTCTTTCAGTATTAAAACTGGCTTCTTCATCCCAGACTATTATTCTATTTCTCAGTTCAGTCTGTCGCCCACGCCTTGTTTTTACTACGTTCAATGTTTTTCGAAGTCTGCTTTAAAACATCTCTGATTTTTACTATGTGGGTACTCATTTCATGTTTGTTATTTAGTTAATCTAATTATAGTACGGCCTCTTTGAATATCAGTAAATTATGATTACATTCATTATTGCCGTCCCAAATTGCTTCTCGTCAGTCTGTGTACAAATATGTATGGCCGCTATTACAGTAATTATCTACCAATACAACGTATCTGGCCTTTACAAGCAAGATAAACAAACGAAACGACACCAATTACGAAGTTAGACAAAATTATCCATGCCAGAGAAAATATACTCCTCAACATGTTTTACCGTCAGCATTTCACTGAAAATTGCGTTCATTCCCAAGTCTTGGTTGTGTGGAGAGCAGGGGTGGCGCGTGACGTCAGACCCCCTGCCAGGGCCACCCCTGGCCCCTAAAAATAGATCCCTGAGCCCGGGAGTCGTTCAATGGAGGCTCGTGGGAGAGGCCCGCGCCCTCAACACCCGTAGAATGAGCACCACACATAGATACCCTCCTATTACTCTAACACGTAATATACGCTCTTTCTGTCTCACCATTTTAGTTTTATTATTTCTGAAAACTTTCTTTATTCAATATGTCAACAAAAACATACAGCTCGCGTTTTCTCAGACACGTTCGAACAAAGCATTTCGTAGCACTTTCCTATTTTATTCATAGTTCTGAGTTTTGCATGCGAATTTGTGTGGCATGATGGACTGGCTGGCCACATACAGTTTTTTTTTCGTTAGGAATTCGATATTTGTACGGGAAGTTATACAAATGTGTGTGACATGCACACACATTTGTATGAATTCATTGTGTTCGGATAAAAAACGGATCAGGATTCCTGATCAGGAAAACTGATGTATGTGGTCGGCAAAAGAGTACATTGCGAAAAATTTATTGAGTATAGGATGTCTACTTACATCAATGCCTCTTCTATTCATCATAAACGTGGTTAATCTATAACTATACATACTCGAGCAATCCGGGAGACATTTTGTCGACTACAAGCAGTATTGTGATTCGTCATATTTGCCTGTTTCGTTTGCTGAAAATAGATTCCATGTAAGTGGGATAATTTTATTCATATCACGCAATGCTTTCGTCACTGAGCTGAATAAAAATAGACCATCATGATACCGGCTGTATGGGCAAAACACTTCGAGGATCGTTAGAATTTTTATCGTTTAAAAAAAAATGCTCGATGTCATTGTGGTTGTTCTACTCTTTTTTACCCGACTGCGCGACGCAAAGGAGGGTAATGTGTTTATCAGTCTATGTATGTATGTATGTATGTAAGTATGTATGTATGTATGTATGTATGTTTGTTTCTATGTGGCGTTCTAGAGACCAAATGCGTAGGCCGATTTTGATAATTTTTACGTCAATCGATTCGTCTTAATCTTGCGAGTGTCACTAAAGACATGACAGTAATCAAAATTCACCACAGCGACAACCAGACGCCATATTGTCAAAATGAAAAAAAAAAAAGTCGATGAACTATGGCATGTGGGGTATCGTTGAATAGGTATTTTAAAATCATCTTTAGGTTCCCTTTATCATTTTTCATTTTAAATAATAGTTTAGGATATATAACGATTTAAAGTTGTTTAGCAAAACAATTATTCTCTGAATAGTAACTAAAAAGTATGAAATAAAAAAAATATTTAACGAAAAACAAAAAACCCGACTGCTTTAAAAAACTAAAAAGAAAGAAACAAGTCCAGTAGTTAAGAATTCACTCATTCACACTCACAGTCGGGGCCCGTTCAAATTATACCAATCAAATCTTCCCAACGGGCCCCGACTGTGAGTTTGAATGAGTGAATTCTTAACTACTGGACTTGTTTCTTTCTTTTTAGTTTTTTAAAGCAGTCGGGTTTTTTGTTTTTCGTTAAATATTTTTTGAAGTGAAAACTTCTTTAGCGGCGTTGTACACTTTTTCTGTAATGGGTAAAAAATTTAAAACTCGCGTCAGGGTCACGTGACCAAAACTCGCGTCAGGGTCACGTGACCCTGATCGAAAATGAGTAAGACGTCATTCAAATTAAAAATAAAACATAGTAACAAAAAAGTTTTCACTTCTACCGGCACTCCTGGAGTGCAACCTTTTTTTTTTTTTTATTTTAAATTTTTCCTCATGAATTAAGGACGATTCTTAGCAGCAGTGCCTGCGAGATTATGTTTGATAAATATTCAGTAAAACTCCTTGGATAGTTACCTGCGTTAGTCCTTTGCAAATTGAATTTAAACCAAAATACGTTAAACAAAACAAATAAAACCACTTTCTCATCAGGCGAAGTCTTAAAATAACTAAGAGGGTATCATCGTATTAAGGGTTTACATCAGCATATTTCGGAGCCCGAGCCCCGGGGAGCCGCAACCCCTGCGACTCATTATGGCCGCTATTTTCTAGGAACAATGAAAAAGTCCGGACGACTTGCATGCGCCACCCCTGGAATATTACAGTTGCTTTGCATTTGAAAATATTCGCAGAAATTAAGCTGCAGAACAAAAATATGGACTGGACTTATTTTGTTTTGCTTCGAAGTAGCTGTAGCGTGTGAGGGATTTTTTCGTTATTCCGTGTCTGTATGAAAGCTTTGGCAAATACGTCAACAGTTGCAAAATTATTCGGTTGTTTTTTGTAAGTTGATTGTATTCGACTTAATGATCATAAAACTACTTCATAATTCTTTCAAAGCAAAAATATTGCCGCTCTCCATTCAGCCCTAGACAGTACAGACGCCGACGACGGCGACGGTACATAGTCATAAATCAAGGAATTTCCATATGTCATGCTTGGTACCAGTCCGAACACCTGTCCTCGTCTTGTTTTATATCCTTTTTCAAACGTTCTCGCATTTTGTATGAGCATATTGTCCGACGTATTATGAATGTATCGAAGAACATCGTATCGATTTTGCAATTTGGAGATATTGAAACCAATGTACATTTTGTAAAGTTAAGGCATTGAGGCAAAGGTGAAACCTGATTGTACGGCCTCGTCTAGATGTTTATTGGGCAACATTTCGTGCTTCCGTTTCCAATGAAACGTCGCCTACTTTTCCGATGGAGGACGCCGGTAGCTTGTCTTGTGGTCTTGCCACAGGTCAATAAATTGTACAATTGTACATTACTTCTGACGTTAAACATTCAATTCAGTTTTTCATTAGAACAGAACTTTGTATTCCATCATTATCTCATGCAAATCCAGGAGCATATTGTTTATGTTAATCGTTAAGTTTTCGTTTTTTGTCCTGGCTCGCGTCCAAACACATTTTGATTAAAGTCGCAAAAAAAGAGGAGTAATTTCAATGTCATATTCATTGTGTTGCGTTGATTTGTGTTATGAGTTGTTCTTTTTGCTGATTCACTTCGTTTTGACACATACCTGTAGGTATTTTGTATGTTATATTCTGTTTGGAGCACTTTGTAAGTGAATCATTACCATATTTAAATTAATTATGTACGAAATTCAACACACCTCTATTCAAATGTTTTCTCATTACTATGTATGTTAGCGAATGCTTTCGTACACCGCACATAAACAAATAGTCTTATCATTTAGGTATTTGTGGTCTGATACGCTTGACTGATAATACTGTCTTGATAACATTATGCTGCGAGTGCCGTGTGTGACTTAAAACACCACCCTCAGTATATGCTGTATTAACTATGGTATTTTCCAGTTCAATGGAGGCTTGAACACCGTACTAAATATAGAGTTGCTCAATCGATCACCAAGGCGAGATTACAGGGCTGTTTGTCTCTCAAACCATAAAGGCCGGGCCAGTCGAGTCGATACTGCTACCTAAACATTAGAGAGCTACGTGTAAATTTCTTTATGTACAAAAAGATGTTGGTGTGAGTGCGTGCTCAATGAGCGGCGTGGTATCGACGCAGTCTCGTTAGCGGGATGGGGGCTGGGGAGCAGGCCCCGAGAGTTAGGGGGGGAAGGGGGGGGCAGTTCGCGACCGACCTTGGCCGTGACTCTCCCAGCTCACCCCGGGAACAGCCCGCACCAGCCCAAATTGATTTTCGAATTTTGGTATCCCTGAAATATGTACGAACTGCTTCTACGGTTATATCGATATGATTTCGGTTCACATGACGACGGAACCGTTGGTTTATAGCCTTTATTCGTCATGCGTGGGTGTGAAACTTGGAGTAGATAATCTATCAAACTGTGACTAAGCATGTTCGTTTTGGTCTGCTGTTCAACAATTCTGTGACTTTTAAAGAGTAAGCGATTCGTGTGGATAGTTGCTTGAAGTTGAATCATTCAGTTGTTCAGGACTATTTGGTGTACTCGTAAAACATTTAGAATTACTAACCGAGTTAATTTTTGTTAGTGACTATTTCTTGACAATTTATTTTATGTGTTCTGTTCAGCAGTAAAACCTTCTTTGTAAGTTTTATGTGTTTCTTCGTCTTAAACATTCTTAAACATCAAAATTAGGTACTGTCTAATAAATCATAAGCATAATCAGCTTGTAATGTTCCCACTGCTGGGACACTGTCATTTTTTTTCTGTTATTCTTGGAATTTTTCCTGTATCTGTAGTGAGTTTACATACTTACATTTAAACTCACATACACAAACATCCGGAACAACTGTAGGTCATAAATATTTGTTTTTAATAATCATTGTCTACCAGTCAATCTTTCCAATAACAAAATAAAATACAGTTTCCATATTAATATGAAGCAATTGCTCGTAATATTTCGGCGGAATTTAGTATTACTGAGGAGACATAATTAAATTAAAGATGGCTGAACATTAAAGAAAGACGAATTGTTATTTTTTCTCATTAATTGTTACTTTACGTTTTTGCTTGTCCCATTTAATAAATAAGTTTATGATTTTGCGTGTATCCGGGCACAACCGTTATTGCTAATCAGAATATTTATAAAGCTTAGGTATTACAAATATTATTATTCATCAAAAACCTGATTATTCATTGTCTACGTATTATCACTAACAACGCTTTACACGTCCATAGAGTAGAGTCTAGATCAGAAATCACTGGTCCCGGATAAATATTTTTATTAAAATTCGAACCGCGAGCAGGATTTGTACCCTCGGATTCAGTACAAACATCCGACGCTCTTATCGACCGAGCCACCGAGGTCCTGCCTACAAACATCGATATTTTCAATACGTTTGTTTGTACGCTTGTGTGTGGCACTTTTACGTGACATTTTTATAACATCAGATTTGACAATCATGTTAAAAAATAATACTAGCTCGTCTCGCTAAAATAAAACAACAACACTGGCCAAGACATGACTTGTAATATGTAATATCTAATGCATTATGTGATGTAAAAATGTCTGCTGACCCAGATTTTTGTAATTGAATTGTTTATGTCGTAATTATATTACATATGAAGTCGATTTGGTAATGAATATATTCGAGTATCGACTCGTTTATAAATTGATCACGTATGAGTACTTACATAAATTTTATATGTGCCCTATTTCTTTAATCACCTAAGTTGTTTGGGAATTTTAGGTCTTTGATATTATGGAGTAGTTTTCCACATTTCCTGTGATATAGATTGCACCGTGTTCAATGAGGCAAAATAAATAGATGGTAAAAAAGAGTTGGTGGAAATAATTGATAGACCGATATAATTATGACAAATGGTATCATTTTCCTGAAATCATCATCATCATCATCATATTTTGTAAGGTGAAAACTCGAGAACGACAATAACTATTCATCTATTTTTTATGTTTTTTTTTTTTTTTTTATAATTGTCATACTGTTTCTTGATAGTAAATTGCATTCGTTCGAAAGCAGGAAAGATCTCTGGTTCCTTATTTATTTACACCATATATCATGCCCCTATGAGAGTAAGGACCAAGATGATTGACATTCGTTTAAATATCTCAATTTGGTGTCAATCATAGTGATAGATGATTGACACTTTATTTGTATAACGTGCTATTATTTATAGATCTAATTAAAATTCTTTGACTTTACTTTGTAGAATCTCCTCTGACTTAAAATCTATGTCGATAATTTTGTCTCAATTTTGCTAAATACTATGTAGTTTCCCAAGAAAGAAGAAATGCGGAAAATTCGTGGTACTTACTACATTTTTTTAAATTCAATTTTACAGACACTAGCGCCACGTCAAAAGGATTTCAACAGTAGTGGCGCAGACTCTAGAGACAGACCCATTATCATTGTTTTACCCCATCTGTGTTTTTACCCGACTGCGCGACGCAAAGGAGGGTTATGTGTTCATCAGTCTATGTATGTATGTATGTTTGTTTCTATGTGGCGTTCTAGAGACCAAATGCGTAGGCCGATTTTGATATTTTTTACGTCAATCGATTCGTCTTAACCTTGCGAGTGTCACTAAAGACATGACAGTAATCAAAATTCACCACAGCGACAACCAGACGCCATATTGTCAAAATGAAAAAAAAAATGTCGATGAACTATGTCATGTGGGGTATCGTTGAATAGGAATTTTAAAATCATCTTTAGGTTCCCTTTATCATTTTTCATTTTAAATAATAGTATAGGATATATAACGATTTAAAGTTGTTTAGCAAAACAATAATTCTCTGAATAGTAACTAAAAAGTATGAAATAAAAAAAAATATTTTACGAAAAACAGTAAACCCGACTGCGTTAAAAAAACTAAAAAGAAAGAAACAAGCCCAGTAGTTAAGAATTCACTCATTCACACTCACAGTCGGGGCCCGTTGGGAAGATTTGATTGGTATATTTTGAATGGGAAGGACAGTTTTTCGTAAAATATTTTTTTGTAATGTGTTTAGTTGCGTCTTTTGCGAGCCAAACTTTCTGCTTTCATCATAATAAATAGTTATTCTCATTTTAGCCAAATCCCTAGTAGGTACAGCCCACTCATTAGTACTAAACTTCCCATTTACCACAAAAAAAAAACAATCAAGTAATTTTCCCCTTGCTTTCTCCCATCAAATCACGACTTACGACATCTGGTGGCCTAAAGCCAGTGTGTGAGAGACAGAGCTATACAAGTCGTCTAGCGCCACCTCTTTCTCTTACTGGAAGTAATCTGGCTTTAAGAGGTCATGGAAGGCCACCTGATTTCCACACAAGTTTTCACTTGTAATAAGAAACTCAAATAGTACTGCGCAGTAGCGGATTTACCGACGTCGTGAGGGTCGCGGGCAGCCGATGGATGCAAGTGGCGTATTGTCGTTCGGCGTGGCGGTCTAAGGGGGCGGCCTATGTTCAGCAGTGGACGTCTTCCGGCTGATGATGAGTAGCAGATTTATCCTGTGTGTTCATATTCCTTACATCTATCTACATATCTCTTCTCCTCAATCACCATTTACGACAGACGACAATTGTCTCAGGAGGTAAAAATATAATCATGCTCATAATCTTAAGTTGTCGACCCCAGTCATACACAGGCTAGTATGGCCGCCAAGTCATTTGTCTACGTTTCTGCATGGTAGCGTCTTCCTTGGTTAAGCAATTTATTTAGATGTTACTGCTAAAGTTCACCTGTTTTATGATGTAAAGTAGGCAGGAAGGAGCAGTAGAGTAATTTACTAATGGCGTGGGTTAGACGGGAAAATGTCAGCGTGTTACAATTTTATTTTCATCTTGTCCCAATCAAAGTTGGGTGTAAAAAAAACGGAAAAAAAAAATATTGTGATCATGCACTGTATCTTTGTTTAGTAATTAATTAGGACAAAGATAAATTGAAGATCAAAGTATCAATATTTTACAGACATTTTTGAAACACCGAAGATATTTTTGTTTTTAAAGTTTTATCGCTTGCATCATTGTGCAAACTCATTTATTTAAATGAACTCTCATGTCGCCATCGCCATATCTAAAACGCGACATTTTCTCATACATATCGCCATAAAAACTCCACGGAACCCTCCTACATTATCTAAATTGCTTGTGTTTCTAGCGTATCACGCAACGTGGCCAAAGCTAAAATAGATAGAGCCGTATCTTAGTTGGAGGCCGACGAGAATAAATTCTGGTACTATTATTAGGACGCTGTGTTCTGACGGTGAAGAGCCACTCGCCGCTACTTGGTGCTGGAGCACACTTATCATGTACCACCATCCCCGTGCCGTCTGGAAAGTTTAAATTTAGGACTCTTTTCGTTATGTCCCTGGTTGGGACTTTCGAAGTTTGGCACGTTTGTAGCAGTCCCTGTAAATTCGATTTGGTTTTTTTTTATAAGAAACTAGCGGTCCTAATGTTGTTGTGAGTGCCTTTGTTGCTCAGGGTGAATGTAGGTTTCAAATGGTGTTTTTTTTTAATCGGTGCAGTCGTTTTTGAGTATTCATTACTTACAAACACACACACAAAAATACAAATCTTTCCTCTTTATATTTCACAGGGCTTTTTCGTAGAACTCTAGATTATTTAACATGACGGTGAAAGTCAGATTGAACGCGTTACTTAGTTGAGAAAAACAACGTTGTTAACAACAACAATCAACAACAAAGAGGCGGAAAATGACTTTTAATAATGTAAAGATGTAAAATTCCAAACCGATTTTCTTTTTGTTATTTTCTGATGTTTGCTTGGACCACCAGTCGTTACTGATAGTCAGAAGCTCATAAGTCTGACAACCAGTCTTACCATGCGGTATCGTAGTATCCAGTCAGTTGTTTGTGGAGGTCCGATAGGCAGTCACTCCATGCAAAATACTAATATTCACCTGCATCTGGTTCGACTGGATGCCGTTAACCGACCCCGATATAATTGGGAAAAGGCTAGGCAGATGATGATGCTTGAACCAACATTACCATTCAGTAGTTTTGTGGAAGTATGTTTAATGTTTATGTTATGATACTGATATCACGCGGTGCTTGCTTCATGAATACCATAATAAATAGCTTTTTTTATTACTCATGTGGCTTCGTATGCAGATTTATATTGTTTCGCCATACCTCGTGTTTCATTGATGCGATGTTGGAGATTATTCTCAGTAAATAACTCGACACGAATACTTGGCTTCAAGTTATTAGCTGCATTCTCGGGTATAAAAATGTCTGAGCAAATTGTGGTGTGAATTTTATAACGTCAGGCTGTGCAAATTTTCAGAAGGGATTGAATTAAAACCTTGGAAATACTTCTCTTCACTCACAAGGGTGATAAAAGATACAGACGTGTCTATGGGTATTTTATTTATCATTATTTTTACATATACAACTATCATAACAGTTCCCAAGTCGATACTGCAGAAAAACTATTCAAGTTGTCAGACATACGTTAAATAAATGTTATAAATACAAATTCCTAAACGGTTTGAAAAAGTGTCGACGTAAATTGTATATTTACAAGAAAAATAACAAACGACTTGTTTTCACGACTTGTCCTCAATAACTGTGTTGACTTAATAACAGCTCCTTTTAATTCCCTAATGAATATGGAGTGCGATAAAATAGAAATTTAATAGATAGCGATAATATTCATAGCGGTATGATCACGCACGTCCACAACATAGCCATGTACTTCCACGAATTCAGTTTATTGAAGGCGATGCGTGACCTGAACTGTTTCATACAAACTTACCTACGATGCGATATCTCTATTACAAACACGTTTCCCACTTAATTATCTCTCACACGCCAATTTCTATCAGAAAAATACGAAAACAATCTACTTGATCAAAGCTTAATCAATTCTGCTCCTAATAGTTCGACTGACATCAAACTAATGGTTCCACCTCATTAACAACGTCCGTAAATTAAATATTGACTTTCTAAGTGGCATAAACAGTTGGTGAGCTTCCGTTGGTCTTCACCAGTGTTTGGCCTCCCCCCCCTCAAATACAAAATGTTATTATCACGCATTTATCGCAGCCTTGTTCGGCTGGGCCGATTCGGAACCGGTTGCAGCGAGGTTGATCGACAAAACACTAGCATAAAGTGACCCGCCACGCCTCCTTCAGCGGTATATTCGAAAAGGTAAACAGAAGAAAGGTGGTGTAGACTGACGGGTCTACATAAAGTGGTAATTTCTTCACATGACAGCTCGCCAGCCAACACGCACTTGCGTGTATGCGGGCGACCCAGACCGCTTGAGGAACGAAACTCCAGTTTTTAAACATTTAACGAATGATTTTTGAAATAGTGTGGGAAGGATCCGAAGGTTGTCTGTTGGGTTTTGAGGTATATTTAAACGATACAATACAAATGACGGTTGAATAACGTTGGGCAATCATCTCCTTGTTCTCTTTTTAGACGATTTCTGAGTTTTTGTTGGTATTTCGGTATCTAGATTGAAACTCTTTGTACAATTTACGCCGGAATGTTCGAAAAACATTTGGTATTTCTTCAAAACCTCGCTTAAATATTCAATAACATTTGATAAAGGTCGGTACGGACAAGACAGTGGAATCGACAATTTGACCGAATAGCATCTGCGTGAGGATAATATTTACTGTTGACCTTAACGCTTTATTTGACTCAAAGATAAAGTTTTAATTTTAACCTTGAACCAAAAATATCAATAGAATTCAGTCAGGCAAATCGCTCATTAGGAACTTTCAAATTGGACAAAAGGTAGGTTACGTAGGTAATGGAATTGGATTGTATGGTATCACAATCTTGATCATACTAACCAATATCCTGAATTCACAATCTTGATCATACTAACCAATATCCTGAATTCGTGAAGCCTATGTCGATACTTCGAGTTTAATTATGGATTTTCGAACACTTTTTGATTGCTTAATTAAATTATTCTCGAGTCAGAGTACTTGTAAGTCATTTTTATTGCGTTAACCTTTAAAATGTATAACAAATCGTTGAAAGTCGGACATTCACTTAGCCCTTTTAATTAAGAGCCTTTAAGTTATCGTGTTAATTTGCTCCATGGTCTACTTCACTGACCCTTTCAATTTTAAACGCTCGAAGAATTGTGCACTGAACTGTAACTGATATCCAACCAGACCTTCGTTGCCTATCATGGCCTGACTGCCAATGACGCAGACAGGCGTTATGCCAAGATTTTACCAAAGAATGACGAGTTACAAGCATCGTCTAGCCGACTGCCTACACTCCCAGATTGAGCCATCAGTGCAATTGTACAGAATTGCAGCCAATCATCATCATCTGTGTCAATTGGTGACACTGATACTTGAATTTATTGTTGCAGCCGTCTTTCAATCTTCATTGGGGTTATGTAACTTGTTAGCAATCCGGTTATTTTCCTCTATGAATAATTGCTAAATGAAGAATTGGATGATACAGATCCTTATATTCAAAACTTTGCTGTAAAATGTCGAGAGGAAACTGGGCATGTCCTAGAAATAGAGGTAACGTGTGACTCGTGTGAGATATAACAAACCTGCACTGGGTTCGTAGGGCATGCATCTTTGCAAAAAGAAATACTCATCTATATATATAAAAGCAAAAGGTCACTCACTCATAGGACACGAAAGCTCAGAAACTACCTGTGCTAAAGGTTCAAAATTTTGCACAGGGGTTCTTTTTAGGACGTAGGTACCCGCTAAGAACGGATTTTGCGATATTACGCCCCTAAGGGGTTGTTTTTGGGGTTGACAGTTTGTATGAAACTTTTTTGCTACAAGTACTAGGAGTTTCAAACTTTGCATGCGGGTTCTTTTTAAGACGTAGGTGCTACTATAGAAAAGGGTTTTTCGAAATTCGACCCCTAAGGGGTTGTTTTTGGTGTTGAAAGTTTGTTTGAAACTTCGTTATTACACGTGCTAGGAGTCTCAAATTTTGCATGAGGTTTGTTTTTAAGACGTACGCACTACCCTCAACGGGGTTTTTCGAAATTCTACCCCCAAAGGGTTGTTTTAGGTGTTGATAGATAGAGGTCTCAAATTTTGCATGGGGCTTCTTTTAAGGACGTAGGTGCTCACTAAGACAGGATTTTGCGAAATTTCACCTCTAAGGGGTTGTTTTGGGGTTGATAGGTTGTATGAAACTTTGTTATTACAAGTACTAGAAGTTTAAAATTTTGCATGCTGGTTTTTTGTAGGAAGTAAGTGCTACTTATGACAGGGGTTGTTCGTAATTCGATCCCT
This sequence comes from Agrotis segetum, assembly GCA_036375495.1. Classification (NCBI taxonomy): domain Eukaryota; kingdom Metazoa; phylum Arthropoda; class Insecta; order Lepidoptera; family Noctuidae; genus Agrotis; species Agrotis segetum. Next base: position 728,395 of record JAQSVV010000065.1, read on the forward strand.
AAGGGGTTGTTTTTGGTGATGGTAGTTTGTATGAAACTTTCGTTACTGCAAGTGCTGGGAAACTCAAATTTTGCATGGGATTTGTTTTAGGACGTACGCACTACCTTAGACTGGGTTTCACGAAATTCAACCCCTGTGGGGTTGTTTAAGGTGTTGATAGATAGAGATCTCAAATTTCGCATGGGGATGCTTTAAAGACGTAGGTGCACACCAAAAAGGGGGTTTTTGCGATATTACGCCCTTAAGGGATTGTTTTTGGGGTTGACAGTTTGTATGAAACTTTTTGCTACAAGTACTAGGAGCTTCAAATTTTGCATGCGGGTTTTTTTTAGGACGTAGGTTCTACTTTAGAAAAGGGTTTTTCGAAATTCGACCCCTAAGGGGTTGTTTTTGGTGTTGAAAGTTTGTTTGAAAACTTCGTCATTACACGTGCTTAGAGTCTCAAATTTTTCATGGGGTTTGTTTTAGGACGTACGCACTACCTTAGACGGGAATTCTCGAAATTCAACCCCTGTGGGGTTGTTTTTGGTGTTGGTAGATACAGGTTTAAAATATTACATAGGGATTCTTTTAGGACGTAGGTGCTCACTAAGATGGGATTTTGCGAAATTTCACCCCTAAGGGGTTGTTTTTGGGGTTGATAGGTTGCATGTAACTTCGTTACTACAAGTGCTAGAAGTCTCAAATTTTGTATGAGGTTTATTTTTGGGACTTCGATGCTTACTATGACGGGATGATTCGAAATTTGAACTCTAAGGGGTTGTTTTTGATGTTGTTAGATACAGGTTTCAAATTTTGCATGGGGATTCTTAGAAGGACGTAGGTGGTCACAATGACGGGACTTAGTTAAATTTCACTTCTAAAGGGCTGTTTTTGGGGTTGATAGTTTGTATGAAACTTTGTTACTATAACAAGTACTAGGAGTTTTTAATGTTTCACCGGAATGTTCTTTTACGACGTAGGTGCTACTTAATGCGGGATTATGACGTGAAATTCCCCCCCTAAGGGGTACTTTTTAGCTTCAGAGTTTGTATGAAACTTCGTTACTACAAGTGCTACGAGTCTCAAATTATCCCAGGGGTAAATCTTTAGGATGTAGGAGCTTATTAAGCTGGGATGTTGCGAAAACCGATATTTGTGGTCGAATGAGAGAGAATAGAATTTTAGTTGATTTAGATTTTCTAAAAGTATTGCATAAAGAGGGTGGCCGGAGAAGAAATTCACAGAAAGCAAAGCTCTAAATAAGCGCGGACGAAGTCGCGGGGGAAGTGCTAGTATTTACATATAGCAGACATGACAACAATGCTAGCGGAAACTGCGGAGTAAAATGGAGAACTGAAAGATTAAATCCTGATCAGACACATAATAATAATAATATAATAATAATATTCCACAACTATCACACAACGCCATCTAGTCCCAAGCTAAGCAGAGCTTGTGTTATGGGTACTAGACAACTGATAAACATACTTAAATATTTCTAAATACATACATATTATAGATAAATTACACCCAGACACAGAACAAATGATCGTGCTCATCACACAAACATTTGTCCTAGGTGGGAATCGAACCCGACCCGACCTCCGGCATAGCAGTCAGGGTCACTAACCACTACACCAACAGGCCAGTCGCAGGCCAGACCACTACACCAACATCACTAAAGGGAATGACAAACTTTTCTCTTCTCCTCTTACTCCTAAATAAAACAACATTTTATTCAAAGAATAATCAAGTGCTTCAACAATTAACGGCGGTTCTAAATACTCTCGTTCGGCATGCAGACTTCCACCGGGTCTAATATGAGATCATGCAATATGACACGTGCGCGTATAGGTATTCACGTCTGCATTCTAGTGCTCAGTTATAGTCGCTTATTTGGCTTCCCGGTCTATTTTCGATAGGTCGGCTCCCTGACGCCGTGCACGTATTAACGTAATTGCTGATGGAATTATCTACCTACTGGATATCAGCATTATGAATGTATAAAAAAAGTAATGTATATCTAAGAGAGAACTTCCATTTACAAGCTCTTATGTCTGACAATGCATGGTGATGAGAAACATACGAATTTGCATGTATGTTAATATCTGCATATATCTTTTTAAAATTCATATATTCAAAATATAATTTTGTAACGCGAAATTAATTCGAAGGCAGGCAACACTGACCAATATGCATGTGAGCTAGAAACATGATATTATTATGGTTGCATGCATTGCGCGTGCACACATGCTCACAATCGCAGTAGAACCAACTGGTTTCACTAGATTGTTGTGATTCCACATTTATTATGTATGTATCTATGATGTATTGCGCAACACTACGTGATTCTTGATTCAGGTCGAGCTGTGTACCTAGGACATAAGAAACAGTCTCTTAATACTTTATTTTTTACTGACTTTGGCAACACAGAAAAGGCGTATCATGAAACGTTACAATTGATGGAACTGGCGACACCTGTTTGACGTTACAAACGAGAATATCTGAAACTCATCTCAAATAGTCTGGTATAGGTACGAATAGGAGACGATATTATTGCTTCCACATGTCATTAATACCTAACCTCGCTTCGGTCTTCGCTTCGCAGTTAAAACGGTGTGTCTCCACCAAAATAGCGCGGCCATCTTGGGAGGACAAATACCGTAAGTGGCCAGTGCGGAAACGACACAGTGAGGTACGGGAAACTTGGAACATGATGACTCAGTTGACCACTACGACAGACGTCCTCGAGGTAAAGACCTACCTCAATCTACGTGCTGGTGATTATGTAAATGAAACATTTTATACGGCTTGAAAATCGATCGAGTTCACCTACTAAAGCGCATTAGAACCTAATGCTGGTTCCGTGCCAAGTATACATCATTTGTCTAAAATCTTGCACGGCTTTTCCACAATATTGGCCTAAAAATAAGCACCAACATGATTGATACTATATTCATGAACGTAACTACTCCTTAACGCAAGTCTAAAATTATTTTCGCCTCCCGTAAACAGTATGAAACGTAGTTTACGACTCAATTTGTGGCGGTTTATATTTGGTCTTTGGACTGACCTCCCAATGTCGGCCATAAAGTTCTCCGAAGAAATTTAGGCGTAGTTCAATAAAGGCAATTCATGAAGGCCACTTAAGAATTTATACTGAGCCAGCCGGTAAGGAAAGTACTTAGCTTACCTAGCTAAATTTTACTGTAAAAAGAAATGTAAGCGAAGTTTTCTTCGAATTATCTTTACTGTTAGAAATACCTTTGGATAATAAATGTTTTCCCAGCTCTTCGCAACTAGAGTGGAGTGAGTTCTTGACGTCAGAGGTTGTTTTGTTGAGCAACTTTCTGTTCTAAGTTTAGACCATGCTAAGCTCCATTTTCAATAAAATAAATCATAATTTAGTTAGAAGCCAATCAATTTAGAAGAGTCGCTTACTCAATGTGTTGGTACGGCTGGTTTTTGAAATGAAAACATTGAACTAAAAAAATATGTTGGAAATTGTCAATGTCATGACATAGATTTTTATTAAGAGAACGATACCTACCACTAAAATTTTGTGTATCTTCGACCTATTTGCGACATGCCACCTTTAGACAGTGGTACTCCATGTGGCGTTTGATTTGATCGATAGGCCCCGTTGCGTTGTGGCGTAGTAGCCTTGGGCGACTCCACTAATGTACATGACATGATAAGTTCAAGGTTCAGTGACGGACGCATTTTACTAAGGCCCTTGTTTGTAAGGGCAAGTCACGTTTTCTGGTAAATTGTTAACTCGTTTAAGGGCACGAGCTGGTACCGTTACTAAGAATCGGTTCTTTAAAGTTTTGACGAACTTTGATAGAATTCATTCCTTCGGTATTTTGTAGGCAACCATGATTTATTCCAGATATTTTGAACCTATAGAAATGACGTCTAAAGGCGACACCATTTATACTCAGCTCAACCTCGCACCCCAGACATATAAATTCTAATCTCAATAGTTGTAACTTAAACAGTGTTTTGTCTGAACCCTTTACACAAATAACAATAGCAAATTACCATAGTGTAGTACAAATATAATGTCGCAATGCTTGCGTGCCGCCCTGATACTAAGCTTAGCCATCATTTGGCACTCCTTCCGTAGGCATAGTGCCAACAATATCATAAATGGAGTCGGTGTTTTCCAATGCTTTGCCTTAAATTTTACATATCACGACATGGCATTACCGTGTGGACTGTATTGACTGGCCTCGCCGTAGGTATGTTGAGGGAAAAACTAATGTATAGTGCTACAGGGTATCATAAGTTTTTGTGATATGGGTGAAGGAAAAAGATTGAGAAAATATTTTGCATCCTTATTCAACTCAGTTAATCAAACAATTCTAATTTACAATGTCACAGGCATAAATTTAAATACTTTTTACTGAATTTAATTTGGAAAAACAAATAGCGTCTTAACGAATTTTCTGTGCGAACAATAATTTTCAAAAAAATAATATGCGAGTAGCACCCCTTTTTCCAAGATGTCGGCCGGGGGATGAGGGTTGCGTCCTAAAAGCTTCGATTTAACTTTACCCTTTTTCATTGCACATCTTCTAAAAAATAAAATTGAGCCCTGAGAGAGACAAATGTTAATCCTAAAGATATGTTACATTTCAATAAACTAACAAAGTCTTAGAAGAATGGGTGGTGGATGAAAAAGGAGTGAATGATGCTGTGACGTCTGATAGGGGAGAATGGAAGAAGAAAACGTGTTGCGCCGACCCCAAGTAAAATGGGATAAGAGCAGGAAGATGATATAATTATCTATTTAGGTTCCTAACATATACTTATTAAAACATCACAATAGGGTAGTTTCCAGGGTCAAAATAATTACATTCTATTTAGTCCGTATTTTAGATTATAAAAAAATATTGGACATGTATTTTTTCTTTTTTCGATTAAACAAAAAAGAACAAAGATAATAGCCTATTTAAGTTACCTGTGACGTCACTTTGCGCGAAAAATGCCACGCATCGTGACGTCACACGTAACTTTAATAGGCTATATCTTTGTCATTTTTGGTCTAATTTACAAATAAAAAAATACGTGTCCCTTATTTTTGAATAATCTAAAAGACTGACTAATTACATTTTTTAGGCAACTAGCCTATTAAGTCGTCAATTGGCTTTCAATTATAAAACTTACTAACATAGTAATTACACCAGTTTGCAAATGAACGACTACACCAATCACTGTGTTTCTTTCAAATAAGTAATAAATTAATTAGATAGAATCACGAACCGTTTTATTATAATGTAATGTCTGTTTATCCAGGACAACTGGCATAGATTAGCATTGCAATGTCCAATTAGATGGCTGGGCTGTGGACTTTGTGATAATTACTGCTGTAGTAATTGCATTCGACAATTAAAAGGCTATATTGGATAGAGAAGTATTTTTCTTTGTAGGTAGATGACTTGGTAAACAAGTATTGTCTTATTGGTCTAATTCATTGTTTGATTTGTTTAATCATTTTTCAATTTATTAAATTGTAAAAGGCTGTCGATGTCTGTAAATTAATTTCATTGATCAAGAAAAAATCATAAACCTTCTTTTGGCTTTGCCGTAGTCGGGTAAAAACTTGAGGGTAAAATTAGAGCAACATAAACCAAAAAAGTTTATAGAATTTCTTTCCGTGTGTGTTCCTACTTTCGTACACTCCTCACACGAAATCTAAGTTAAAGTACTTCATGGAATCGAATGCAATTTCCACCAATGTATTGATCGAGTTCTTTTTTTATCATCAAATGAGTCTTCCCACCCAGGCCGGGATGGGAGGAACTGTCAGAGTTGTACTGACTAAAAACCACCGTAGTCCTTCAATAGCCCTTTAAGTTCCAGGGTCGCGGTTATCTGATGAGACAGTTTTGCGACCCGGTAAGCTTCATTTTACCTCAGGAAATACGATTTTTAAAGTCTACATTTTAGTGTACCTGTAACGGTTGCAATGTCTATCAAACTTATCGAATTTCGAATAGTTTTTTAATAAGTATCACTTCACCATATTTAGACACAGAAAACCAATTACGAAATCAAATGACTTACGAAATCAATTTACCGAAATACAGGCATTGCCTAGTTCGGTTGCAGTGACTAGATCCACTAATTAGACATAACTACTGCCTAACTATTTTTCTGTAAACTAGTACTAAGCTTTTTGAGTAAATAAATTATATTAAATATTATTATATTAAATATTATTATTATAATGTATGTAGGTAGTACTTATTTATTTGACAGAATGACATAAACAGCGTTGCAAATTGTTTGATTGAGGGTTATGTAATGTGGTTATGTTCACTTGACATTATGTTATTATTGTGTCGTTGAATAAATGTTACATAATTTATTTAATGATGCCAAGCAATTTATAATCTATTTTTAATAATATAACCTGCATTTTCCCACTACTGGGCTAAGTTGTCCGAAAACTTTTTGCCTCAGTGATAAAAAACCCAAAATAACACAGTACAGTCTTATGATTATAATCAATACAGTATTTGAATGTTTTATACAAAACACGTAATATTAAAATCCCGTGCAATTTGCATCTACGAAAGGTCATGCTAAATGTCAAATCTAAAAATAACGAAACAAACACAAAAAAATAAAGGCCGTTTTAATCTGTGTATTAAAATCATAGAAATATATCGTTATTTTATTATCAAACAAAATTATTTGGGCAGACCAGACCTCACAGAACCTTTCTCTATACGAGGGAAAAGGTTTTTCCAATTTTTGGTAACACATAAATTAATTTGCCTCGTGTCGAACATACGACCTGCATCTCTTTACACAGTGTCGTTACCACTGGACTACCATTTCTCTATTGAAATCATAGTGACCATCAATAATGACAGCTACGGAATGGATTTTTAACTAGTTCGTGTACTTATGAGACTTAAACATAACAGGCGAAATGGGTGCACCTTGAAGTACGCCTTTGTCTAATGCTTCGGGGACTGAATGTGAGGTTGTTTTATCCAGCAATAAGGCTAAGTGGTCGTGCAGTCAAGTCAAAACAATTTCCATTAGCTTAATAGGAATTATAAACCCGCATACAGTTTATCAATATTCGGTTAAAGTTATTATCGTTTGATAGTCTTTTACAGTAATGTACTGTACATTAATTTGATAGATGTGTATGGAACAGTAAATCATGGAGTTCAATTGATTTATTTATGTAATCAGTGGCTATTGCTATTTAATAGCAGCAATAATTGAGACAAGCTTGTATTCTTCTACTTTATTGACTGTACGAGTATCATGGCTGTCCGTACAGTTATGTACTTCGAGAGCTGTCTTCTTACAAGAAACCATAAATTTAATTCTGTACAATATACAAACCAAGCTCTTGTATCCAGAATGATGGTGGGACAATGTATGTTAGGAAATTCATCTCCCAAAAACATAAAGAATTTTGTAATTAGTTACAGCTCTTTATTCCAAAAATCTACAAAAAACTATATTTAAGCTTTTGTCGTGTAATACTTCAATGATTTTATATTTATAATGAAAACAAATATTAATTAAACATACAGTAACCAATGAACAAAGAAACAGAAACGAAATAAAAACATCAACAATAATAAGACAACCGCTCACAGCAAACAACAACTTCATTCATTAAAACAGTTATTGTTAACAGAAGTCAACAGTTTATTGTTAACTTCCACAATATTAATTTTCTCATACAAAACCCATATTGTATTCTCCTTCCAAATAACGCTTAGTTATATTTTGACCTTTTTGTCTGCAAAAACAATTTTCCGTTCCATTGCGATCAATCAAATTATCTACAAAAACGATTCCCGAAGGAGTTTTTACTGAAAGCTAACCGTTTCAGCTTAATTTTGAACCTATGCAATAAAACCTTTATTGCTGGTCGGGTCTCGACGGTCCTAATAGGCTAGTTGCCTAAAAAAATGTAATTAGTCCGTCTTTTAGATTATTCAAAAATAAGGGACACATATTTTTTTATTTGTAAATTAGACCAAAAGTGACAAAGATATAGCCTATTAAAGTTACGTGTGACGTCACGTTGCGTGGCATTTTTCGCGCAGAGTGACGTCACAGGTAACTTAAATAGGCTATTATCTTTGTTCTTTCTTGTTTAATCGAAAAAAGAAAAAAATACGTGTCCAATATTTTTTTATAATCTTAAATACGGACAAAATAGAATGTAATTATTTTGACCCTGGAAACTACCCTATTGTTGCCAACGAAAACTTCAGGGATAGAAAGTCTGGTCTGAATTCTAAACTTAGCTGCCTTTCACTGAAAGTCACATTTAAATTCAGCCTGAGAAACATAAAAAAACAAGTTCCATTATCCTCCTTTATTTGGCAACCGAATGTCCTTGTCTCTGACCCCAAAAACAAAGTAAACAGTTTGGAAGACTGCAAATATTTGAAAAATAACATCAAATAGAAAACTTATTCGATATTTCGTTTTTTCCAGGTAATGAAGACTCTACAACGTGTATTTTGAAAAGAAACTGGGAATTTTATGAGAGGTAAATTACTGAAAATAAATATACTAGTACTTACAATGCTAACTATTGTTTTAAGCTTAACAACACGCTAGTATTTAATGCTATCATACACCATACAATTAACGAAACTCACGTGTACGATAACTGTAATTAATTCAGTGGGCCAACTTTCTTAATTTTTCAGTTCGCACTTTGCTCTAACGAATTTATAAATTGCTGGGATTTTATTTTTTCTAACGAGAGTATTTAAATGGACTTACTTCTCTTTAATTTCTCAAATACATCAAATTAATAACTTTTCCTTTTTAGAAACTGTTCCGCTACTAATTAAACCAGATATATTGGTTTTGCTATCAGGTTCTACTTCCGCACCTACAAAGTTACGGTATCGTGCAAAATTGTATTCAATTGATACAATTTTACTGCATCTATCATGTTAACTTTATTATTTCCTGGCGCCTAACTTCATTGTTAATAGACATCGGTGTGGCAACACTGACGAAATTCTGCCTAGAAATTGTATCTCGCCGGTGTTGAGTCACCTACTTTATTGTTATTTCAATTAAAGCCGCGTTTCCTTTTTTAGTCATCATCGTTCTACTCTCTGTTACGTTGAGTTTGCTTCCATTGTCTTTGTCTGGGTATTGTTTTAGTTTCATTACTTAGATCTATCTTGGCATCTCCTCATTTGTCTACATCTTTATTCCCTAGTTGTTACTAATCGTCCTGAACTCAATGAAACGCTTCTTCGATTTTATTACATCGATTTGATTTCTGATCAACGAGGGTTTTTGTACATTGATTTTTGCATCTCAATCAACATATTGTACTGATACATGCAGTATCAGTCACGGAGTATTGATTGGTGCAATAAATTCTCATACACTGTTCTATTTGAATTCCCAGAATCCCAGCACAAGTTTGTCATTGTCGCGTTCACTTGGCTCTTGTTTTGTTTCACAGACGCCGCCTCTGTTGCTTTTCTTTCTCACATCCTTAAGGCCATTGTATGCTTTTTTTTATAACTAAGTACCCGTTGGTACGTTAACAATTGTTTGTTTTTCTAGCGTTCTGACCATGTTCTTAATTACTTTGGTTAATTTATTCTTACTGCTCATCATTTAAATTAGGTATTGGATTCTGACTGTTGACGAAAATGTTCAACGAACTTCATTAGCATAGATTCTTAATTATATTTACTGTTAAATGTTAATTTGACTAAGTTTTGTGAGATTTGGTCGGTCGAAATGTTTGCGGTTCAACTTAAATTTTCCAGGGTTTTAGGTAGTAAACATGATAAATAATATAATTGATTGGAATTTGTTATCGATGCATCAATTCAACCTTGATTAGCAGAATTTCCATATAAAAATGGAGATTAATTACAGATATTTCTTGGCAAGTTTTATACAGTAAGATTCCTAAATCTTACTGTATAAAACTTAAAAACATTCAAGCAATGAATATTTGACGTTCCTTATTACATGTGTGTAGGTGGTGGGCATTGCCTATTTTAGACTTTTATATTATTTTGAACTTAATATTTATTTTATGTACTGTTTTACAAATACATCGGATATTCTATTGTTTCTGTTCCTTCATAATATTTAGCCACCAATATGTGATAACGTGTATTCGCGTATTATACATTGTTATTTTCCACATCGATACATATTGATAACGCCCAATACAATGTACCTTACAATTATTGCCTGACTACTGGTCGTTATGTTCCTTATCCAGGAGCAATAAGGTTGATATTCGTATGAATATTTCATACGAATGGTGTACCTGTCTATTGGCATTCGTTCAAAGAGTTGTGAAAACAATGCTTGCCGCTATTCAGGTGGTCATTATAAGTTTATTGGTCTCATTTGGCCCGGGACGATAATATAGTTATTTTAACCATTGTCCTTTAATATCCAATTATTGCAGTCCAGTTATTGATATAAATTGAAAACCTGATACATTTATCTGTCTGTACGGAAATTGTTTATCATTCCACGAAGAGGTAAACTTCTCCGATCGATCCGATACTCAGCATGTTGCAATCAATCAGCAGAAATCCTTTTAGTTTAAACAAAACATGAAATGCTCGAAACTGAAATACATAAAAATTGAGATTAATTACAGATATTTCTTGGCAAGTAAAAACATCACGACTCAGGATTCGCGCTAAGGGCTTATCCATCCGTAAAACTAACGTTGATAAATCGATAGACGCCTCCGCAGTAATGAATGGTAGGCGATTAAATTCACAAGCGTACTCTCAACACAGACCAGAGATGCTGATTAATTACACAGTACCAGTAACAAATTGCTGGCCACTTTATAATTACTCCTTTGTTGTCTTGCCCAAGTTAATCCACAAGTCCACAAATCCACGATGATTGATGCGTATCAGAATCTAATTTAACTTCTGCTAAGGCTTTTTTTTCGTAACCGTCAACTTTCCCTATCTGTTCATCCGCTGCTGAGATAACTTTGTTTTATCTGACGAGGTAAAAACCTTGCTGATTAGTTTTTCTCCAGAAACTGCCAGAGATGGAAATAAACGTTTTCTCCAGTTAAATTTCATTTTCTGTCTGTACTTTATCGGATAAAACCTTGGTGTTTTTCCTTATATAGAGAGCTTAATATAGTTCGCTTCGTTTATAGACGTATTAGATTATATTAGCTGCTTCCTTATATGAAATACAAGAATATAACGTATCATATTCCTACATCCGTTTAACCCTTAACCACCCAGTAAGCTTTTGTAACGTAACGGCCCAGTAGTGTCCATCAGACACATTATACAAATAAACGAATTAGGTAAAAAATACAATTAGTTAACTAGACTATTATTTGTCTTGATATTATGATAGTAGCTGTAGCATTGATGTCTACATAAATAATCACATTTTTCTTACATTTTACTAACAAAAAATATTTTTTCAGGAAAAAATAAGTTTTCAATGGAAATGTTACGACTCATATAGCAAAAATTTACTAAGATGTTTAGATATTTTTGGAGTACAAATTATGGCAAAGCTTCTTCCTTTCCGCAGCAGATTCATATATGACGAGGCTGCAGTAAGTTTCTATGACATCGTGCATGGCTGCTAGAGGATAATGATAACGTATCGTTACGTCATTTTGTTTTGTCTTCTCATAATAAAAGGCATTACGAAATTACGTAATTACGTATTCTGCTTGCGTATGCACTAATCAGGGTGCAGGATTTTCCATATAATTATTAGTCCAATGCCTACAACATTTATAAAATATAAAAATGTCTATTTGTTTTACGTCGCACTGTATCTACACTTTACTACTCTTGAAAAGCGTATCGACACGCACTTGTGGTTTTGGTTTTAGTATCATCTCAGATTTGTTTGAAGTGCAATTTGTGCCAAAAATACAAAAACATGTGACATCTACCAATCTGCATGGAGCCCACATGGTGGATTACAGCAACTTTCATAGAGAGGAAGCCTGTGCCCCAAGCAATTGAAGCATATACTGATTATGTTCGTATAGCTCATCGCTGGCTTCTATTTCTTTGCCATAATGCATCATAAACAAAAAGAATAACAACACGGTCCTTTTTTGGTGCATATAAGATTATGTAATCTGATCTGTGCTGTTTACTTTTTAGCCATTTCTTAGAACGTATGAATGAACTTGTGAGCTTTATTATAATAAACGTTTCTAAGCACCGATACAAACAAAATTCAAGTACAAAGATAATGATTGTAACAAAAACAAAGGTCTTAAGAGTTGCAATTGGTTACCCGATACTATGTGATAAAGTTTTATGTAAATAAACAATCTAATTTTGAACTAGTGTCAAACAAAATGTTACTGTGTCTGTTGGACACTTGTGGGTGGATACGTTACTTATTTCGTTTTTTATTAATAAATATTTAAATATCCCCGGACCGAAAAAAAACCTTGCAGGTTTAGGTTCGTAAAGAATTAATGATAGATTAGAAAAAAGATCAATATTCAAAAATAAATACTTTAGATTTTATTAGGACTCAAACGCAAAATTGTGTCCGCGAGACACTTGTGGGTGGTTAAGGGTTAAGTAACCTTAATGTATTTAATGCTAGTACTAAATTGTTGTATGATTGAAAGTGGCTTTTGTGAGCTGTGTCATAATTCTGGTTATTTAGACGTCGAGTAAGTGGTATGGGACTTTCGACCTTCGAGTCCACTGGTCTATACTTAATGTGATCGATAAAATATCCAAGGTTTTCAGCTTGATAGAAGTAGTGAAATAAAAGTTTCATGGCAGTAGAAAATAAGGTGTTCAGAAACCCTGACTGAATGCCTCATTCGAAATTATTAATTTCTTAATCATTGTTTCCAAGGCATGTTATGCTGATTACAAACCATGCTTTTATGTCATTCAACACATGTATTTAATGTAGCAAGTACACGCAAAGTGAACGTTGCTGCCTTTACTCAGCAACTCACCCAAATATTATGATAGTTGAAGGCCGATAATTAATCAAAATAGATGGACTCTTGACATCTGTTGACTGACTTGACTCTTGACATCTGTTGACATCTGTTGACTGTTTGACTGGCCTGTTGGTCTAGTGGTTAGTGACCCTGACTGCTATGCCGGAGGTCGTGGGTTCGATTCCCACCCAGGACAAATGTTTGTGTGATGAGCACGATCATTTGTTCTGTGTCTGGGTGTTATTTATCTAGTATATGTATGTATTTAGAAATATATAAGTATGTTTATCAGTTGTCTAGTACCCATAACACAAGCTCTGCTTAGCTTGGGACTAGATGGCGTTGTGTGATAGTTGTGAAATATTTATTATTATTTATTATTTATCTACCCGTAGGCGTATAACACATAACACACGTGTCTGAATCTTGTGTACTTTATGTTGAATGATATAAAAAAGATTGACACAATAGTAGCTATAGCTAGATTTCTAATAATACATTCGAAAGTTCAATGAAATCATAACTACGCATTTGCGTGATTGTTAGCCTAAAACCAGAAATAAACATGCTCTTATAAGAGTTCTTTTACGGAAAGGCGATACCCCTGTATTAACTATACAAGAATTATTTTCAAGAATTCCGCCCACACTGCCCTTAGCACTAACGTTTCTTGAACTTTTCCTTATGATGTTACTTTACTAGTAACATTTTAATATTAAACAACACCTACGTATGTTTGATGAAACTGTGAACATCAAATCAGTATTCACAGTCAAAGTTCATCTAAACGCAATCATTTAAATAATGTTATTGCCGAAGCCGATGCAGATGTTTAGAAAAACCTACAATTATTCACGCCTACTCTTCAAATTATTATATTATAGCTCTTTCCTGCTTTATTTCTGGATATTTTTTAACCTTGAAACGAAACAGTTTTGCGTAAATTCCCTTGCAACGTGTTTTCCTATTCGAAGGTTGGGTCAGGTTATTTGCAGTGATACATTTGTTACTGCCAAAGTTATGTTTTTAGCTACAGCTGCTTTATTAGGTATCACCTTAGTAATTAATATAATGATGACTAATAAGGTAACTATATCATCATCAATAATACTCGAAACAAAGTCAAGTCTAACACATCCTGGTCGTCATAACATCATTTTACATTTAGAAGTCCCGCCGGCCATGTTTCCTTTACTGCCCATATCTCCTAAACTAGCAGCTGGCCTGAACCCCTGAGCGATAGCAATGCCCTCTATTACCCTCTAACAGATAACACGAAGCACTCACAATGTATTATGTGGGTAATGTATGTGACCCGAGCACTATGGCTTCAAGTATTTTGGGAGACCCTCCAAACTAACACAAATTGGTTTCGGAAACTGAGGCCTGTTCTAAGTTTGAGAGACTTTCATTCAGATGAATGGACAGTTCTATTAAATTAATATCCTATTTGACCGTCTTATCTCGGTGAGTTTAAGCTCAACTCATCTAGCAAGTTTTGTGATTGGAGGATTAAAGATTAAATTTAAAATAGCTTGATGGTTTATGTCGGCCTTGGTCTTCATCTTCATCTTCAACCGTTATTGGTAATAGTTTTTTTTTTGTATCTTTGTATACTGTTGATTTCGTTTTCTTTACAATTATCCTGTATTTACTCTTTTTCCTTGTTTCTTTTGATCAATACTACCAAGAAGTATTTTATGGGCTTCCTCATAACATGTGGGAATGTTTTTGTAAAGATCTTATTCTTAGTACCGCGGGCGCTGGAAAAACAGCTCTTGCACAAAAACAATGCATTCTTTCATAGAGGCAACACTAGTAGCGAAAACAGTATCAGATATTCAGTTAGGCACTCGAGTAGTAATCGAGACAGATTGATGGAATCGATTACGATATACGTAAGAACTGCTCATAACTCATTTCATAACAGACTGCTCTTTCATGGAGTTTGTTTTGGGACTGATACAGAAATGATTAATCTTAAACGATTTCTTCTTTTCGGCTACTTTACGTTCTTCTTTGTTTACGATAGCTACTATATTGTTTGTGTTGTTAGACTTACGACCATTGTGCCATTATTCTTTATTATTTTCATAAGTGGTGTTTGAAAACTTTTCTTTCATAAGTTAGGTAATTGCTACTTTATAAATATTTCACTTGAGTTACGGTGCAAGTTTAGTTTTTGTTTAGGCTTTATTAATATATTTTAAATAAAATGTTCCGTTTGAATACGAGTATTAAACGTGGTCGCAGCGTGTTTTCTGATTTGGAATAACATTAAACTTTTACCGCAGCGCTGTGCATATAAATTAGATGAATTATATCCAGGATTATAAATTTATCGGTTTTCGTTGGTAGCGTGCATAATAAATGTGTATGAGGTTTATTTATATTTGACCCCAAAGGGTAAAGATAAATATTTAAAATATTATTGTTTTGCACTCCTGATGAATTTCCTGGTTTGCTTTGCGGGTGAGCAGGTAATTCTGTACCGTGACTTGATTTTGTCATTAAGATTATATTGCGACAACCATTTAAATTAAGATTGAATTCCAATAAACAATCTGATTATAGAAAACTGTCTCTGTCCTATTTCAAGTTTTATTTTATTTTATATTATGCCTATTTTAATCAAGACCAGAAAAGAAAATTTAAAACAAGTTCTTAAATAAATATTAACTTTTTAAGTAGCAGATCAAGATTTAAAAAAAATTTTTTTTGTTTACAAGGAAAATGTCTCAGTTAAAATTTTCCTTTTCTTTATTCATCGTTTCAAATGTTACCGTTCACTTTTAACGTTTATATTTCGTTAGTTTAGTATATAGGTTTTTAGAATCCATTGAGGCGTGCCCGTGTACGAACCTCCCTGGATTTGTATTGCGATAGTCACCTGGATACCAAAGTCGTAAGGTATCGGAGACTTGCTTCACCTAGTGTACGAAGCGGCTTATGTATCTATTTATATAAAAGCAAAAGGTCACTCACTCATAGGACACGAAATCTCGAAAACTACCAGTGCTAGGGGTTTAAAATTTTGCATAGGGGTTCTTTTTAGGACGTAGGTACCCGCTAAGAACGGATTTTGCGATATTACGCCCCTAAGGGGTTGTTTTTGGGGTTGACAGTTTGTATGAAACTTTTTTGCTACAAGTACTAGGAGTTTCCAATTTTGCATGCGGGTTCTTTTTAGGACGTAGGTGCTACTTTAGAAAAGGGATTTTCGAAATTCGACCCCTAAGGGGTTGTTTTTGGTGTTGAAAGTTTGGGTGAAACATCGTTATTACACGTGCTAGGAGTCTCAAATTTTTCATAGGGGTTGTTTTTAGGACTTAGATGCTCACTATGACTGGGTGATTCGGAATTCGAACCCTAAGGGGTTGTTATTGACGATGATAGATACAGGTTTCAAATTTTGCATGGGGATTCTTTTAGGGACGTAGGTGCTCACTAAGACGGGATTTTGCGAAATTCCACCCCTAAGGGATTGTTTTTGGGGTTGATAGGTTGTATGACACTTTGTTACTACAAGTACTAGAAATTTAAAGTTTTGCATGGGGTTTATTTTTAGAACTTAGATGCTCACTATTACGGGGTGATTCGAAATTCGGACTCTAAGGGGTTGTTTGTGATGTTGATAGATACAGGTTTTGAATTTTGCATGGGGATTCTTTTAAGGACGTAGGTGCTCACTAAGACGGGATTTTGCGAAATTTTACCCCTAAGGGGTTGTTTTTGGAGTTGATCTACCTCAGACGAGTTTTGGATAAATCAACCCTTAAAGAGTTTTTTGGTGTTAGTAGTTTGTATGAAACTTCGTTACGACAAATGCTGCGAGACTCAATTTTTCAGCGGGAGTTATTTTTAGGATGTAGGTAGATTTGTGAAATTGGACCCCAAAGGGGTTGTTTCTGTTGTTTGAAAGATAGATGTCTCTTTTGGAAGGGGGTTCTTTTAAAGAAGTAGGAACTCACTTAGATGGGATGTGGTGAAATTGACCTCTAAAGGGTTGTTTTCGAGGTTGATACGTATGAAACTTCATTACTACAAGTAATAGGAGTTTTTAGTGTTTCACCGGAGTGTTCTTTTACGACGTAGGTGCTACTTAAGACGGGATTATGACGGGAAATTCCCCCCCTAAGGGTTACTTTTCAGCTTCAGAGTTTGTATGAAACTTCGTTACTACAAGTGCTACGAGTCTCAAATTATCCCAGGGGTATATCTTTAGGATGTAGGACGAGCTTATTAAGCTGGGATGTTGCAAAAACCGACTGCTAAAGGGATATTTGTGGTCGAATGAGAGAGAATAGAATTTTAGTTGCATATTGCTTTAGATTTTCTAAAACTATTGCATAAAAAGGGTGGCCGGAGAAGAAATTCACATAACCAAAGCTCTAAATAAGCGCGGACGAAGTCGCGGGGGAAGTGCTAGTCACCTATAAATTAATATAGGAAAGCTACAACTGCGAACACAATTGACGTAAAACCCTAGTCACACCATGACTCAGTGAGGTAAAACCCAAGCACAACACTACATGTTTAGCATAACCCAATGTACTAGATGGGACTTCCTTCAAAACATGATCTCTCATTTAATTGCATAGCTCCTTCACCATATGGATATGGGGGACTAAAAGCCACGGTGTCCTTCAATACCCCTTACGTTCCGGGGTTATGATTACCTCATACGACAGTCCCACGACCGAGCAGACCCAGCAAGGGCCGCCATCAAAATGTAGCAGTACTACGGTTATTAATGTATCGCTATAAACAGCTTGAAGCGAAGAAAAGCGCTTTTATCTCCCATCTGAATGACCCTACAAACAGACGTGGCTCATTAAATAAATGGAAGTTTTTACTTGTGTCAACTTCTCCCTGCTTATTGCCGTGTTACCGACGAGTTATGTTCAAAACTTATACATTTATGGAATAAATTACGTTTGGTTGACGTTCACGTGTCCCTTGTGAAAATACAGACAGAAATGAGATTGTTAGTTGTTTTAGTAACTTTCTCGAGAAAATAGCTGCAAGGAAGAGTGATTGTTCTGAAGGAGAACTAACAATCAGGTGGTTTAGATGTATTCAGGCCTGCTCACTGAAAACTGAAACCCATCTAACTCTTTGATAAGTGGAATAAAGAAAGAAGATATCGGAAGATTTTTGATTGATGAGGCAAATGACACCTGGTGACCTACCATGAACTCACGCGATCCAGTATAAACTGTGGGAAAGAGATGGCGCTACACGACTTATATAGCTCTGTCTCTTTCCCACAGCCTAAACTGGATCGCGTTCAGAGGCCGTGGTAAAGCTTCTGGTCAAATTGACTAATATTTGATTGATTAAGATATTTCCAACTTCATTATGAGTGTACTATATAGTACATTACTGCCGCGGCCTATAATGGCTACTTTGCTGGTCGCACTGATGATGGCCGACAGCGCAGCCTAGCGCAGCTCCAGGCCGACACAGCGCGGTCAGCATGCACCACTTGATGGACGAGCTGAGATAAAAGCCGAGGCCGTAGGCCGAGGCCTTTACAGCGAGGACAGCAAGGGCTGCATGATGGCCAAGCTGGAAGGCCTAGAGCGTAGCTAGGCTAGCTGGAGGCAATCATAGCGTGACCAGCGAAGCAGACATAGTGGGCCAAGGCTTGTATAGTGCTTTACTCAAAAATGCAAGTACCTAACCTACATAAAACCAGCAAGTGATTTAAATAAAATGTATATTAATTAACTAGAAATTTAATTAAAATAACAATTATGAAAAATACAGTTACTAAAATTTTACACCGACTTTCCCGGTTTCATATTACTTACTAATAGTTTTTTTTTTTTTTTTTTTTTAGCTTGGTAAAATCATCAAATGAGTCCTCCAACCCCGGGCAGGGCGGGAGGGACTGTCAGACTTGTACTGACTAAAATCCACGGTGTCCTTCAGTAGCCTGTTATGTTCCGGGGTCACGGTAAGGAAATAATCCCGCGACCCCGGCAGGCTTTGGCCCTCTGAGAGGGGGCCCCGTCATTATGCTGACGCTCTTTGAGGCGCGCGTGGGACACAACGCGCCGTCGACCCGGGCATGGTCCATGGTCGGGCTGCGAGTTGCCCTTTACTCGCTGCCCGCATGCCCGCGCCTACGGTGGCCGGAGATCGTCTGCTGACGTCCGACGCCGCGGGCGCCTACCACTGCGGTTGGGGCGGAGGGAGGACGCTGTCCTCTCTCTCTCGCGGCCCGCCTCCTCCTTCACGAGCATTACTGCTTCGCAGAAGGAGGCGACCGCTTCCCACTCCGTCTCGCCCCGCAGCATGGCCGCAACCAATGCCGGGCGCGAGAGGTCTCCGCCTATCGCCGCCGTGAGGACACGTCGGTGCACCGCCCAAGCTGGGCAGTCCTGCACCGTATGCTCTACTGTGTCCTCCGGGCGATCTTCGCAGTGGTGGCACCCGGGCGTTTCCTCCTTCCCTATCAGACACAGGAACCTCCCGAAACATCCGTGTCCGGTGAGGACCTGCGTCATCCGATAGGTCAGGACGCCGTGACGTCTCTCCAGCCACGCCTCAAAGAGAGGTCTTACAGCCGCGATTGCGGCGTGCCCGGACCTCGGTTGCGACAGTCGTCCCCTCCATACTGCCCTGAGATCGCGCCGGAGCTCTTCCCTCCGCGCCTCGACTTCTCGAGGCAGCGGGGTTACACCCCGGCGCTGCGCCTCCACGCGCCACTCATAGACGCGCTGGAGGGCAGTCGCCTCCAGATCCCAGGGCAGCAATCCGGCAAGGAGGTTGGCCGATTCGCCGGCGATCGTGCGGTATCCCCGGATCATCCGGATAGCCATGACCCTCTGGCATGCGACCAACTTCAGTGGTCGCGTCCGGATGCTCAGGGCCCACACAGGGGCCCCGTAGAGGGCCATGGACTTACTAATAGTTTGCGATAATTTTAATGCGATGTTTGACTGCATTTCATTTATTACTTCATTTACATAAAGCAAAAAAGTCACTAAATAAAAATAAAAAATTCGCTGAACCGCGCTTTTGTTCCTTCTTTGATTTTTTTTTTTTTTTTTAATATGGAATGCAATCTTTTTGTGCCTACCTCTTTAAATACAAACAGCTTTGTTTTAAATAAAATCTTTTTGCATTTGTTTTTTTAAAACGTTGAAACGTCAAAATAGCGGCCGGCAATGTTTTGCCGGGCTGCTAGAGCGTTGAAACAGACCCGCAAAGTCGACTTTGCTCAAACAAGGTTGTCAAAATAATGACCACATTACATGCATTTTTGAGTAAAGGTACATTTCTGCCTTGTTCTGCGAAGATTATAGGTGTGATGGTAATATGACATTGTTGTCGTAGGTCAGTAATGTTATTTTTAAACCGACCACGTCATTAATTGACGTCAGTCTCAAGTAAATGTCATCAAGAATCTGATTGTTAAACCTATTACAAATATTCTAGACTCGTCTTTTTCCGTTCCACGTAAATGAATTAGTGCACCAGCACCAATGAAATTCTTATACATAAACAGATATGTTTTACACTTACAAAACAACTGTTCCGCGCCAAGCGGCAGCACACATACACAATTTTTATTCACACATTACATTTCACTACAAGTAAAAAGGATATTATAGCTTGATAATACCAATAAGAAAAAAAGTAATTGATAATACCTGTATTGGTTTCTCTTCTTCCCTTAATTGATAGTAAAATCACAGCCAAATATCAAGTCCTGAATATTAAATTCAGGAGTGAGGACACTTCTGCACTAAGATGTTATAAAAATGATTCTTCTTAGAGTTAATACTCGTAGCAGATCGATATAATTATCTAGATTTTCCTCCTTATTGACCTCTCAAGTCCTCCGACCATTAGCCACTTCCTGACTTAAAGAAAGTAATAAAGGCACAAAATTAATTATTCAAATACCATCAGTCCTAAGATCAAAGAAGTTCCTAGTAAAACTATTTGCGAATCCTCAGTAGGAGAGCGAGTCCAATTCTGTTTGTACCACTTTCATCTTAAACTCAGTTTATAATAATAACTGAGATATGTACGCAATTAATCATCATCAATTTTGCTCGGGAGTCAGATCTGGCGTTAATGTTACAACTGTATGCTCGAAATTACATTTAAATGTTGGAGTTTCATTTAATTTTATTGTATGTGGGCTTTTAGTTTTGAGAGTTTGCTAATAGGTACTTGGATACACCAATTGACCAAAATAGTGGTTTCTTTTATGTCGAAAGTCACCAGTTCAACACCAAACTGAAATAGGCACTTAGATACACCAATTTATTTTGACCAAAGTTATTTTTCGTAAAAGTAAAAACACGACAACCAGTCTTACCATGGAGTATCGTATTACCCAGTGACTGGGTTGTGGAGGTCCGATAGGCAGTCGCTTCATGTAAAATACTGATATTCAGCCGCATCTGGTTCGACTGGAAGCCGACCCCAATATAGTTGAGAAAAGGCTAGGCAGATGATGAAAAGTAAAAAGTCACCAGTTCATCACCACTGAAATGTGTTTGTGTTTGTTCATCTAATGAGTACTCTTTCGTGAGAGCTGAAGGGACTGTAAAACTTTGTTTAAAACCACCCTGTTGCTTCACATTTGCTTTCAAGGGCCGCGACCCATGGACACGGACAGTCTTGTGACCCCGCCAGTCGTTTGTTCCTATAGAGTTCCCGACATTTGGGCCTTTAGTCTACTTACTTCAATAAAGGGGGGGTCCAGTCTTGGATCCAAAGGCTAGGCCAAACCATGTAAGATTTAAGAGCGAACGAAGTAGCATACAGAAACAGTTCTGAATTATCCGATTCATAAAACATCTATTCTATATCACATAACATGTGGTTCTGAAGACACAAAACTTTCCTACATCCATTGAATATACATAACAAATGATTACTATTTACTGCCGACTTGTACATAATAGAGGTTTTGATTGATATGTGATAATTGCAGCTGTAATAAGTTTGCTTATTACTTTGTATATACTGCAATCAAAGAAACTATTATGTATAAATTATCATTGTAACTACAGACTGGTAGCATTGTAAATAGGTGTGACTTGAATATGTAGGAAACTGATTTACATACAGGAAAATTATACTATAACTAGTTACAGTTGTTCCAGACATGGGCCGGAGCAAGATAGAAAATAAAAACATGATATAGTCACGAGTATTAATGTAAATATAACTACTTACATATTGTATTCTCACAGGTGTAAATATACCCCAGACAACATGAGATAACAACAGTAAAAAATTAAGTTACAAAACTATAGATTAAATGAAATAAAAAAATATACCTCGGGAAATATTAATAACAAGAAATAACTCATATCTGAAACAAATTTTACCTTTTAAACATTTAAAATCGTTAAGTAATAGATTTGTAAAAATCTAAGTTGTTAGGAACACAGCATTTTGACCTCCATACCACTATGGAAAAAGTTTAAAACCTTGGAAATAAACTTATGAAACACAACAAAATAGTAAAGTGGTTCAATCAGTCTTGTACAGCCTTACTACAAAAACTTAAACATCTGTTAAACACTTGTCTAAAAAAAGTGTGACTGCAAAACGGACCTTATTTCAACGTCATAATTTGAATTTTTTTTTGACAAGTGTTCAACAAACGTTTAAACGTTTTTGTGGTACATGTTTACATACTAGTACTCAAAACTGTAACACACTAGTTTCTGACACACAACAAATTGTCAATTGTGATAACAATTAACAAGTCGCTATCTGGTTACACGAAGTTAATCTAGCTTTTTGCGGTAATTACGGTCGGGTTGGTTGTGTGGCGAACTGACGGCGTTTGGGCTGACACAAATAAACATGTTTGCCTGTCCTCATTGCCGTCAGTAAAGCTAAACTCTATACCCACTCTTACAGGGCTGCCAGGTTTAAAACTGTATTTTTTAACTTGTGATTTTAAAGATAAGAACAGCCTTGCTAGATTTTGTTTGTAGATTTATGGTCATCGTCCTTAGTAATTTTTTGAGCTTTTTGAGTCATCTTCAACAGCCTATAGGTAATGTTCCCAGTCCCACTGCTGGGACACAGGCTTCCTCTCTGTGAGAGAGAGTGGGCCATAATCCACCACGCGTGCCCAGTGCGGGTTGGTGCTTTTTGAGTGGATCTATCTAATTTAACTGCGACTTATTGGTCGGAAGTGCTATTTATATATTATTTGATTGAAAAAATCTAATTGGTATTTAGGGATTTGTACCCGATAGATTTAGATACGCCTCTGTGTAATTCTTCGGGTATTACGAGCGTGATGGTCAAAGATGATAATTTTATCGATTAATCGTTTTAAAATTCAATTAAAACTGCTTTCCTCTCATTTCATTACTACAACGCCTAACAAGAAGGGTCATATAAAACAATCTCTCCCCCTCTTATTGTGTCCAGCCATCCCTAATCTAAACAACATAAATACAGTACATATAAAATATGTATATCAATGTGTTAATGGACATACAGACTCCCACTGTCAACTGATTACTGCTGCATTATATCGTTATCATACCGAGAGGTTAACGCATGTAGGTCACGAGTTACTTGTCCTATAATTAACTGTTAATATTGTTTTAGAATTAAACGTACACATAGCTACAAAAGCTATGTAAAACTAGTATGAACTGACCGTTGAATGTAAGGAAAGATTATAAAAAGCATAACAATGTTAAACTGGTTTTTGTAAAGTTTGATGTGTAAGCTGTACGTACAGTCACGAGCAATAACATGTATACACTTTACAAAATTCAAATGCAATTTACTCGTGAAATATTGGTTTCCACTTTGAAATTAGACCTATTTTGTAATAATATGGCTTCCAAAATAGAAGTCTAATAAAAAGGCAAAAGTTTAATCAATATGGTAGCAGAAAATCGCTTTTGAATACTTCTTAGTGTATACATACTATTACTCGTGACTGTACTAGCTTATGCCTGTGAATTCGCTCGCGTGAATTTTTGACCTGCGATGCACCGCGTCGCTCTTGCGACAGCGCAAGTTCAACGTTCGGTCCTGAGCCGAAAGCTGCAAGTCCTGCAGCAAACTCAATGTCCTTTATTTCCACTAATACACGAACAGACTCAAGCATGAAGCAACATTAATTCATAGTTATGTACTAATGGAGTAGTACATAGAAGTAGACATGTTTATACAGCATTGTAATTTCCGGCAACATCGCGGCGCGTCTATGCGAATACATACAAACATACATACATCTCCATTTTATTTGCTCCACATACTCTTAAGGGCTATTCTATTCGAAGAGACAGACTTTGGATGCCGTTAATTAGCCTTTATGGACCCATACAATTTGTGATCGGCTTTGATCGTAGAGACTTGTAAAATGTGTTCCGTGCATTAGGAACTTAGGTACCAACTTTTGGTCGTTCCCGTTTTGCTTTCAAGTGTTATGTAAAAAGAAATAGCACAATTGAAAGTATTTTCTCCCAAAATTTCCATTGGTTTCTATAGGGCGTGTAACGCCGGATCCACACGTTGGCCCTGTTGGCCGAATAGCAGGAGACGGCGGTATACCAGAAAGCAACACGCAAATAATTCTATCTCGTTTCTTAGTATAGCGCCGTCTCCTTTTATTCGGCCAACAGGGCA
The DNA here is from genome assembly GCA_036375495.1 of Agrotis segetum. Taxonomy (NCBI): domain Eukaryota; kingdom Metazoa; phylum Arthropoda; class Insecta; order Lepidoptera; family Noctuidae; genus Agrotis; species Agrotis segetum. The sequence goes on from JAQSVV010000065.1 coordinate 752,990, forward strand.
AACGTGTGGATCCGGAGTTAGAGTAAACTAAAAAAAACCTGTCTGTCTTCTTAAGCGTGATAAAATCATCAAATGAGTCCCCCTGCCTTGGGTACAGCGAAAGGAACAGTCAGACTCGTACTGACTAAAATCCACAGTGATCCTTCAATAGCCCTTAACGTTCCTGGGTCACGGTAACCATGTTTAGACAGTACCGCGACCCAGGCAGGCGTTCGGCCTACTGCAGGGGCTTCGTCAGACGTAAACTATTCTCACGTGATACTTGTTTGCTACAGTTCGGACGTATGTACCTCCGTAGCTTTATTTTTGCCAGACGCCCGCTATTAAGATAAGATTTATGTAGTGAATAATGAGACTTTGTTTAATGTATTAGATTTTTTAGGTATTGAAAGTAGTTTGCTGGCTGCTACTGATTTATATTCAAGAAAATTCAAAACTGCATAAGCTGGTTGAAACAATTTCAGGGCCAGGTTTTCTGATACTGCAAAGTCTTCTGTTAGTTGTTACTCAGCAAAGTTGGTTTGTTTCTTTCGAAAAATAAAATTCTAAAAAAATTTTAGCCTCTATAGAAAAGTTTTTGAATACAACTTAACACTTTTACACCGAAATTGCTTTAGTTAGACAAAACAGCCCCGCAAACCATTTTTGGTCATGGCAGTTGTCACATGTTACATAATTTTTAGTTTCGGTTCCCTCACGTTGTTTTGCTTCACCGTTTTGAATGCAGTATCGATTAAATAAATAACACAAAGTTATTCGCCCGACCTACAGCTTGTAAATCGGGACTGCTACCACTACTCCCAGCTTCCTAGCCATAATATTAGATTAAATTATTATATTTAATCGACCGATCAACACAACATAAAATAACTTCCTTTATTAATTGCTCAAGACTCCAGTATCCTCTCCCCGACACCAATTAGTCCAACACCTCGCAACCGTACACGTATTGATGCAAACCCATCAGTACTTTTCTTTCAGCTCGTTAAAATCATCAAATGAGTCCTCCCACCCAGAGCAGGGCAATACGGACTGTCAGACTTGTACTGACTAAAATTCACGGTGTTTTCCAATAGTTCTGGAGTCACGGTGTTTCTTTAGCCCCGCAACCAACCCCATCAGTACTTGGATATCGATTGGCGTCCTTGTGAAGCCCGACTGTCGGCATATAACTCAATTGCCAGGCAATCTGGTGAAGGCGTCGTCCCCCTCGCTCTAATTACACCGCATCAACTGGTGGACTCAGATAAAAATGCGTTTTTAGCTGCTGTTGGTATTTATGAAACTGCTTGAGAATGTACATGTTGTGTTGTTGACGATAAGGAATAAACTCCTTTGGCAAATGGTAGGGTATCAGTGACAAAGGACTTTTGGTCGCAGTTGTGTTGAGCAACTGAAGGGCAGAATATAATGCATTTTAAAAAGTAATGGGATAAAGATTATAAAAATAGTTCCAGGAGTTTGATTATGATGCCTCATAATGCACATTTTATAGATACCTATAAAATTAAGCATCCGTAAATAGAATTACTATGTGTACTACGATCAGGCTAAACGGCTTGAAATCAGACAGATCCATGTTTAATATGAATCCATTCATTTAGAATGAAAATCTGAGCGTGTTTTTCTAATTTGACTCTCAAAGAAAACTGTCATACATGCTTATGATTTTCTATATTCACCACAACACATAATCTCAAGCACATTAATGCTTTTGTTAATCGTAGTTACAATGTACAAAGTTCGATGATATTCTCAAACCACAATGCCAACAAAAACAAGCATCACGCAACGATAATGTAATTACTCATTGTGTTTCAAAGTAAATTTAGTTTTCTCTAACGGTCATACCTATTGTTTCAACATCATCTTTATATCTAGACCAGAGAGAGATAATCAAACAAACCAACTAAACAATATAATTCCAAGAAAAAGGATAAGAATTTTCCATCGTTAAAAACGTCTGGAATAAGCCACAGCTGATGCAAATCCAATATTTCGAGCTACTCACTATTAATGTATTCAATTTACTCCAGGATTTACATAATTGCGTGGACACAGATACATACAAACAGATTGAATGTATACCAAATCAAATTGCAATTATACGCCTCACACATACATCTGCTGGCAAATGTTGTTAGCTCGCAATCCCGCAATCCCGCGGTCTCGCAGTCCCGCATCCCGCTGTAATGTAAAATGTTCCCGTAATTCTGTTGCCAGGGTTGCGATTCATTAAGCTTTAATAATTTATCGCCCCAGGGTTCGGATAGCACGCTAGGTTTCATTACAGAGTCTGATAAAAAATTGCCCGTGCATGCACCCATCTGATTTCGTTAATCTGGCTAGGGTGTCTTATTGCTATGGCGTGGTTGTCATGCAAACCTGGACTTACAAATAGTAGTTAGAATTCATGCTTATGCAAAGGCCCTCCAATAACTCCTTGTCAATGTTGACTTTGGGTTATTCGAATACATTACATTGCGATCCCGCCTTCGGCTCATATCTATACGTCCCTATACCCAAAAACGCCTTCAGATAGCTCAATTGAATCAACAGATAATTTGGCCCAATAGATATCCCGGTCCAAAAATAAACTTGTAATAATTCCAATACGTATGTACTTCTCTGCATGAGTCAACCATGCGCTAGACGGGTTTAACTTTGTACCAGCAATGTGGGACGTTTCGAAAGTCGCTGGCGCCTGCCAAACTTTGATATGCGTTGCCAACATCGTAATGCAGACGCACGGCCCGACCGCCCGACCACTTTCACAACATGTTCCGTTTTAGTTCATCATTGCTAGTTCTAGAACTAGTACAATCACGAACTAATTACTACGTTACAGAGGAGTCGGTGCATCGTCGCTAGAAAATGTCTCTAGGGCTTTAATGCCATGCCAATAGCGCTGGTAACTTTGCCGTTAGTGCTGCTAACTTGTGTCACACGACTATGCTAGTCTGCGACAAAATCTAGCTAAGTTTTGATCACAAAATGCGTGCTGACGTTTGAAATGGTTTTTTTATATTTTAATCAAACGGTCTCAAGCCGTTAAATTCCACAAAAGACGAATTTTATTTGGACAGTCGTGACTTTTCTTATGACCCGTTCAAATCGAGCCGCAACCTTCAAAAAATATTCCGTAAAAAATAAATGTCGTTCAATAAAGTAATATTTAACACCGCAGTTTCCTACTTCGATAGCTAAAGGCTGCGGTCACAACCGCGTCAAAGCGGTCACGTTTCGCTTTGTAAGTTTGTACCCATCACGACGGAAGACCGAACGATTGACGACAGCCGGTCTTGAGCCGTCCAACGCCTTTAGCATTCCTTCACTTCTATCAATTTCTCAAACACCTCAATATTAACGAAGTTTTAAAACTAAAATTTCCAATAAAATACTTCGGTAACATTAAAATATGTTTTCTTAACCAGCCCATGTTGACACTAACTAAGTTAACTTACCGAATCAAGGACAAAATGCTGATAATATTGTTCAAATATTTTCCAGTTCTTAAAATTACGGCCGTGACTAACACCGACGATATTGTTCGAATACTAAAAAGTATGTTAAACTGGGTAGGCTGTATGACGCATTTGGGAGACTTCAACAAGACATTTTACGATACTGCTGAGAGTACTAAGACATTCAATGTGCCTATATGACCACCAACTTGGCTGTTGGCCTGCAAGACAAGATCAAATGTTTTGTCTGCCCTCTAACTTTAAGGACGATTTCAGTATGTAACCTTCATGAAATTTACAAAGAGATTACCACAATTCATGCATTACTAGGTTTTATTAAAGGAAAATTCCGTTACGTAGTCGATAAGTTTGGTAAATAAAGACTACTTTTGCATGTTTTGCTAGGATTGTCGACAAGTTTTTAAAAACCTCGATAAGACATGCAAAATTACATAAATGAGTATGTTTTATCAGAAGTACAGTCACATGAATGACTGATAGGCAACGATAAATATTGTTTTGATTGTAGTCCAAACCACAATACCAGTTGGACGGACGAATTTATCAATAATTGTGACACTAGCATTCTAGCATGTCTGTGGTTTGTATGGCCTTTTCAGTCGAATCGTTGATTGTCGTGTCGCTAACAGGAATAATAATGGACTGTTTATTTGGTTCGAAAACCTAAAATAAACGTTCGTCTTCTAACACAAATCAAAGCTGTTATCGTAAATGTGTTACGTTATGTATTACCTACCATATTTGACAACAAAGATAACAGTGATATAATTATTCTGAACATTATATTGTAGATATCTATCAAATCACTAGCAATACTTCACTACCTACTCCTGTTGATTAAAAACGCAATTTAATCCTACAAAAATACACAACAGATAACAGAATCGTACAATAGCGAAACCAGGTGCCCTTTCCAATGAAATTAGCGCAACTTCAGATAAAGAACAATATTAAAAGAATCTTTAATTAAAAGAAAAATAGCGCAGCTGATATCTAGATGGCGATTAAACTCGTTATAACAATAGATTTGTGTGCACCGACAACTAGAACGGTAGAAACGCGACGTCAGCCGAGTTTTGCCGAGGTCGGGCCAAGCGGCGCAGGCGACGATAATGGACGCCTTTCTCACACAGAAAAAAACTTGTTAGTGGTTGCAGTGAATGTCGCAAGGGAACAGCCGCTATTGGAATTGGAAAACAAACTGACAATAACGGCAATCACGAGAATTGTGACTCTTGCTGTACAAGGAATTTTAACGGTCTTGAAATACTCAATTGGTTGGAGTTTTTAGCCTCAAAAAGTTATTCATGCATTGAATTGATGCTTACTTAACTGCTTCGACAATTTCAATTTGTTACTTCTCTCTAAGTAATTGCTTTTCATCGTCAGTTGTCAATAGACTGCAATATTTTTTGAACTTCTGTGCTACAAGTATCATAATTACACTGTATATTAAAACTACCCGCAGTACCCGCATCACACTATTATTTTATCATACTCGTCCACCCTCTGTATCGTTTCAAAGCAATTTGTTTAAACGACCACAAGGTCACGCAGTCGACTTCGTAAACACAAATCTTGAACCCACTGCTTGGCTTTAACAACACTTCAATTGTTGCAATTTCAAACTAGGAGCATATGTATGACTTCTATTCTTCAGGTAAGTTAGCTACTGAGCTCTTCTAAATAATTTTCATTCGTTGAATCTAATATAGCCACCTCTTCAAAGTCATAATCAGATTTAGGATTCATAGAATCAGTATTTTAAATCACCCAGTCACCATCTGCTAGGAACGACACTTTGCATATAAAAGAGAATATGCGTGACTCAAAGAGGCTCTCTAATTTGAACTCCAGCCAGCTTTCTGTACCAAAAGATTGGATTTCTAAATTCGCTAACTTTGTAAAGAGAATTTCGTTCGCACAAAGATATGATAGGTACTATAGCGTCTAGAATAGCCTCTGGAAATAATCTCGATAAAATATAGGGCATTGCGTAAGAGGGGTTCGTAGAGGTGAATAAATTGGATGTTCAAATAATTGCTTATTGTCTCCACTTACATAGTTTGAGTGCGTCACACGCTCCGATAGACGAGCCGGCGACACTCGGCTCTCATTCTCGTAACGGTGTTAGCAACAAGGACGGGCACAAATAAAGCAATATAGACAGCTGTATTTGGAGATTCAAGTATCTCGCCTGCGAATTATACGAGCGACTTGAGCGACCCATAAACCTACCGCCATAACGAGCAAGACTGCTTTGAGGATGTATGTTCGTATCGCACAGTTTGGGCCTTTGATTTATAGTTGTCACTGGCCCATTTCCAGAAATAGTAAAACTTATGTTTCTCTTATTTGCTCTTACGCACAAAGTGTGTCTCTGTTTATGACTTCTTTCTTCAGTTGTTTAGCCAAAACATTATGTCGTTAGGGCGAACAGAAATAAATCATGCCAAAACTACATAGAACATTGTTTTCTGCAAACGTCATTCTGAATTTCTGTACAGTATCCGAATCTGCTACAAACACCCCATTTGGGGCCCGTCAGGCATGAAGTCCAAACAACGGCTTTGTCACGTTGTCGTCTACCCACAAATGCTGTCTAAAATTCAATTAGCGTCATGGTAATTAAACCCGGTATCGCTAATCTCGCAGCAGCGAACGTACATTCAATAGGTATTCGGCGTGAAGCGAATGCTTTGCGGAAATTCGCGACGGTTCGCCAGCGACCAGTCCGTCTGATGTATTTACGATGTTTTGCTGCGTGCAGCGAGCGGTACAAACGCAAATATTCGTTTAATTTTGAATCAAGAAATAGAAAATAAAGACTGCTTCTAAAAATGTTACCGAGACTCTTTTGACGTGGGAATGAAAAGAAAGAGAGAAATTTAAGGAGCAGATTATTAAATTACGACTTCCTAGGCAAGATTGAAACTGACTTCGTAATAAGTGTAGGAGTTAAGTGGGCCTGCCGCCTGGTAGACTTATTAAATCCAACTTTGGTTACTGTAATTCAAATACTGCTTGAGTTACTGGACATGAACACCTGAATAACTATTCATGAGAGTTATAAGATACTTGTATTCATAGATAAACATGAATACTATGCATAATGTGCGATGGTTACGAAAACTGTTGGATATTCTGATACAACTTCTGTGATCCATCTTGGAGATATCTTGGATTTAAGATAAGAATCTGTTATGTGCTTATCATTATTATAAATCTTCTTATTTAAAACCTTATCGTATACCTTGTTGATAAAATAAATTCATAATGTTCCTTTTCAGAGTAGAGTCAGACCGATATGGCTGAGTTCTGCTTAAAAGTTTATAGTTGCGTTGCGCACTTGCGCCATATTAACTCATAATTGTTTGGGATTATGAAATAGACTGCAAAAAATATTTCGCAAGAGTTACGTCACTTTTCCAAAAGTGTCTAAACTCATTGAAATATATTCAAGAACATTTCAAGCTTCCTACACACATTCAAAACCAACTCCTGTTCCGGAGAGGAAGCAATCATCATACTGTTAAACCAGATTTCCTACAAAAAACAGCACTTGGAATCGAAAAAACAACTTGAGACGAGGAAATTGGCTGCGATGAACAGTCTCCTTGAGAAATTCATTCGTCCAGCACTCCAGACGGATATGAGAATCAAAGGGAGGGGGAAAACCAATCATTGGTTGACAAGGATGTAAAAATATTTGTTGTAAAATGGGCAGTGATGGCCCAGATTTACTTATGAGTTGGGCTAGGGTTAGAACCCAGCCAGTTGCATTACTTTGGTATAATTTATTTCATCATCACTGCCCCAAAAACAGTGCTAGAAAACATCTTGAAGAAGCCGTCATATCTTTGAACCAAAACAGTGGTAGATGCGGAGTGGTGGATTATTTGGCCCACTTCCACTCACAGAGGGAAGGCCTATGTCCCAATAGTGGAATCATTTATTGACTGATGATGATGATGAGATCTTTAGACAGCTACCATAGCCAAGTTCGCATCGTAGTTATTAAGTTGCAAAGCGCTCAAATAGCTGTTAGGTACGATGACGTCAGCTTTGTGGGCTTTCCTCGCGTAGTGATTCATAGAGGGGCGTCTGTCGCGCTCGCGTGCCACGGCATCTATGACGTCACAAATCTTCATACTTAGGTGTAATTTTCTATTTTAATGAAGACCGTACAAGAGACGTCTACTCTCAAACTTTTAGCATGATTCCGGCACATGGATAAAGACTAAATAGAGAAATAAAAATGTTCTACAGGAGACATTTCTTGTTACGTTACGCCGCCGTATATAAAATAAGCTATTTTCTCTGCAGTAGGTGTAAGGCGTTTCCTAGTCTTAATAATAGTTTATTACATGACAAGCGATGGCAATAAAATGATACTAATTATAAACACTACGCAATAAGAGAGAACAAACAAGCTTACAATCTTGATGTTCTGCAATCACGGATATTTTGGAAGACAGACAAACATACTGGCTTCCGACAGTTTTCAAGAAATAATGGAGTGAATAGATCTGATTCTAAATATTCATCAGAAAATAATCGATTCCAAGGTCCGAAGATTTTTCTTGCAGTCTTCGCCTTCTCAAACGATTTCAATTTGCAAACAACGCGCAATAAACTTATTGATATTGAAAATTATTGTCTCAAGGTTTTAATTTAATGTATTGACGGAGTAACAAATCATTTCGGCCTTGCACAACAGCGGCGTCTAGTAATGAGTACTAACAACCCACAGGTCTCGCCAAAGTGCATCACTTACGCTCAGGCTTGGCTGCCTACATACAATCATTTGTATCAAGTTTCAGTCAATACTGACGTAATAACCTGACAAGATTAGTATCCAAAGTGAGTCAGAGCAACCACGAATGGTACAAAATGATTCCTGGTTTAAATATAAACTGTTCGTTTTGGAACGGCTCAGCCGCCCTTATACGCGTGACTAAGACACGGCATATGATACTCTGGTTGCGCCTTAAGTAGCCTTTTCGTAAATTTAGTATACGTTGGGTAATTGAAAACGTAATGTATTCTTAAGTACTTCGAAAGGTGAGAGGCGTCGGGGAATTCAAAAGGAATGAGGTATAAATACAGTTTATGGGGAAGCATAAGCTGGATTTGTTTTGACAGATTTATTACTTTCGGTTCGCGTTTTAACCTCATCTTCCTTATCTTAACTGCGCATTAGACGAATAACAGATTGATTAGGTTTCATTTACATGTTCATTTGTTACAACATTATTGAGTAGCCTGAAGTTAAAAAAAAAGAACAATTGAAAATGCAACGTCATATAAAATTCAATTGATACCAAACACAGTTCTTTGTGCTATTCAATTTCAGAAACTAATCATTCGAACACAAGGATTTCAGCGTTTCTCACAACATAGTATTGTACTGCCACAGTCCACCATTCACAAGAAACAATATAAAAGTATAATAGCATATGTGCTGCAATATGCCCTTGACATGTAATTTTGATGCTGATGATAAAAAAATATTCATCAAAACTAATATAATACTTTTCGATTAACACCTTGACTCAATTGTATAAATTTTGATTGATACGGTTCTGTGATATTTGTTTGATTTCTTTTTATTCTGAAATCAACTTAGTTTACTTCTTCTCAAAGTTGACAGTTGCATAGTTGTATTTCTATTATCTTAGTGACGTTAGCTTTGACTTCTTCAAGGTTTTTCGCCTGTTATGTTACGCCTCTCTTTTCTATGTTTACATGTAGTGTTACGTTTATATAAATATGCACTTGCACTTTTCATGTTATTTAACTAATAAATGTTTATTCTTTTTTCTAGGTAAACAGACCTTCGAATTTGACCAAATCTGAGTAAGTTATTAAATATCAAATAAAATATTTGGCTGGCATTGGACTGTCACAATCATGAGCCGTCCTTATACATCATCATCGATCGGTGTTACTATAGAACTTAATTATATCGTCATTGCCAAATTACTTAAATTAAATTCTTCTTCTATAAAGGTTATCTAAGTAAATGAAGTCGATACCTAGTCCAGTAATATTAGTAATAATGTGTACTGGACCTCAATCACTGTCATATACATGGGTCGTATCCCAACTCCGGACAATGCACACAGGAGCTGTGCCGCGGACAGTTACGGGACTGTCCGTGTTTCTGGCATCATGACAGCGTGTCATAGGACTTGTTTTTATTCCAATATTGTTCTCTTTGAATAATAAATAGTTCTTTTTAAAATGTTTCATAGTATTTTCTAGTTGGGTTTTATGAACTGCTAGTATGTTATGTTTAGTTTAAAATGTATCTATCTGTATCTTTCTCTTGTCCTTTGTTATGATTTATTTGAGGTTCGTGTTCCACATATTCTTTTTAAATCTAAAAGTCATCTCTGTATTCACCGCCTCTAGATTTCGTTAACCACATTTAGTTACTGTTATCGGTAAAAAGTCACTAGTATAGCTTGCTGCAGGCCGTTAACTTTTTTAACCGACTTCAAAAAAAGGAGGAGGTTCTCAATTCGTCGGAATCTTTTTTTTTTTTTTTTTATGTATGTTCCCCGATTTCTCGTAGACGCCTGGACCGATTTGGAATTTTTTTCTTTTAGCCCAGGAGCCACCAATCCTGAAAGCTCCGTGATCACGGATTCTAATATTTTTAATAAAAAATATAAGTTAACGTTTAGACGAACAAGATTTGCTTGGTCGGCGTGGATTTGATTGGCCGGAAATATTTTAATTAATTTTTTTTATTATTAAATGACAATGGGCAAAAGCGGTCCAAGATCCTCCACTTATGACACTTATTGGAAATGAAAGAACATAGTTGTGACATCATTTTAGCAAAAGATTATCGAAATCTGTCCTGGGGTTCTTTTTTTATTTCCGTTTAAAAGTGACTACCTAATCTAAACTAACCAAACTTTCAATCAGCTGTAAATGATGCCGGACGTATACTGAACCACCTGGGAAGGTGGTTGGCGTATGTTTGACTTACAACGACTAAAAATAACAATGAGACCTTAAATAGCTAACCTAACCTAACTTTTTTTTCAGAAAAAAAATATGCCCGACGCACAGTGAACCATCTGGAAAGACGGTTCGCTTATGTGTGACTTGGACCCCCTAAAAATACCAACGAAACCTTAAATAGCTAACCTAACCTAACTTTTTTAATTCAGCTGTAAATGATGCCTGACGGATACTGAACCATCTGGGAAGGCGGTTGGCGTATGTTTGACTTACAACGACTAAAAATAACAATGAGACCTTAAATAGCTAACCTAACCTAACTTTTTTTTCAGAAAAAAAATATGCCCGACGCACAGTGAACCATCTGGAAAGACGGTTCGCTTATGTGTGACTTGGACCCCCTAAAAATACCAACGAAACCTTAAATAGCTAACCTAACCTAACTTTTTTAATTCAGCTGTAAATGATGCCTGACGTATACTGAACCACCTGGGAAGGTGGTTGGCGTATGTTTGACTTACAACGACTAAAAATAACAATGAGACCTTAAATAGCTAACCTAACCTAACTTTTTTTTCAGAAAAAAAATATGCCCGACGCACAGTGAACCATCTGGAAAGACGGTTCGCTTATGTGTGACTTGGACCCACTAAAAATACCAACGAAACCTTAAATAGCTAACCTAACCTAACTTTTTTAATTCAGCTGTAAATGATGCCTGACGTATACTGAACCACCTGGGAAGGTGGTTGGCGTATGTTTGACTTACAACGACTAAAAATAACAATGAGACCTTAAATAGCTAACCTAACCTAACTTTTTTAATTCAGCTGTAAATGATGCCTGACGCATACTGAACCATCTGGGAAGGCGGTTGGCGTATGTTTGACTTACAACGACTAAAAATAACAATGAGACCTTAAATAGCTAACCTAACCTAACTTTTTTAATTCAGCTGTAAATGATGCCTGACGCATACTGAACCATTTGGGAAGGCGGTTACCGTATGTTTTACTTACAACGACTAAAAATACCAATGAGACCTTAAATAGCAACCCTAACCTAACTAAGGGTCCAAGTCACACATACGCCAACCGCCTTCCCAGATGGTTCAGTATGCGTCGGGCATTATTTACAGCTGAATTAAAGAAGTTAGGTTAGGTGAGCTATTTAAGGTTTCGTTGGTATTTTTAGTGGGTCCAAGTCACAGATAAGCCAACTGTCTGCCCAGGTGGTTCACAGTGCGTCGGGCATTTTTTAAACTGAAAAAAAAAGTTAGGTTAGGTTAGCTATTTAAGGTTTTGTTGGTATTTTAGTGGGACGAAGTCACACTTAAGCCAACCGCCGTCCCAGATGGTTCAATATGAGTCGGGCATCATTTGCAGCTTAACAAAACAAGTTAGGTTAGGTTAGCTATTTAAGGTCTCATTGGTATTTTTAGTCGGTGTAAGTCAAACATAACACAACCCCCTTCCCAGATGGTTCAGTATGCGTCGGGTATCATTTACAGCTGAAAAAAAAAGTTGGGTTAGGTTAGCTATTTAAGGTTTTGTTGGTATTTTAGTGGGACGAAGTCACACATAAGTCAACCGCCGTCTCAGATGGTTCAATATGAGTCGGGCATCATTTGCAGCTTAACAAAACAAGTTAGGTTAGGTTGGCTATTTAAGGTCTCATTGGTATTTTTAGTCGGTGTAAGTCAAACATAAGCCAACCCCCTTCCCAGATGGTTCAGTATGCGTCGGGCATCATATTCAGCAGAAAAAAAAAGTTAGGTTAGGTTAGCTATTTCAGGTTTTGTTGGTATTTTTAGTGGGTCGAAGTCACACATAAGCCAACCGCCTTCCCAGATGGTTCAGTATGCGTCGGGCATCATTTACAGCTGAAAAAAAAGTTAGGTTAGGTTAGCTATTTCAGGTTTTGTTGGTATTTTTAGTGGGTCGAAGTCACACATAGCGAACCGCCTTCCCAGATGGTTCAGTATACGTCGGGCATCATTTTTAGCTGAACAAAAAAAGTTAAGTTAGGTTAGCTATTTAAGGTCTCGTTGGTATTTTTAGTGGGTCGAAGTCACACATAAGCCAACTGCCTTCCTAGATGGTTCAAAATACGTCGGGCATCATTTTTAATTGAACAGAAAAAGTTAGGTTGGGTTAGCTATTTAAGGTCTCGTTGGTATTTCTGGTGGGTCTAAGGCACGCATAAGGTAACCGCCTTCCCAGATGTTTCAGTGTGCGTCGGACATCATTTACAGCTTAAAAAAACAAGTTAGGTTATGTTAGGTTTGGATAGGTAAGGTAAGGTTAGGTTAGTAGTCACTTAAATGGACATAAAAAAAGAACACCCGGACAGATTTTGATAATCTCTTGCCAGAATGATGTCATAACTATATACTTTCATTTCCCATAAGTGTCATCAGTGGAGGACCTTGGACCAAGTTCCATACATTTTTGCCCATTGTCCTTTCCATAATTTTTTTCCGTCATCACGGATTTTGATTAATCTTATATAGAATTGTGTGAAATATTCTGTTCAACAAGAAAAAATCCGGCCGACCAATGATTTTTAGCCGGAAAGGTCACGCATACCTATTTGAATGGTGTGATAAGGGGTAAAATTTATCCATTATCACGGAATCCTTTTTTTTTTTTTTTAATTCACGCTTTTTAATGTCACATTTATGATTATCTTGGTATGCGTGCTTACAAACTGCCGAAAGTATCGCGCATACCAAATTTTAACTCTCCGCTTTTTAACGGTTTCTATATTTCTGTAAAGAGTGGGTGAGACATAAATGATAAAGAAAAGACAGATTTAGTCCAAAGATTTACAAATGAAATGTATAACGTAAAAAATAATAATGTTAATGCGGCAAGATTTGAATTATTTTTAAAATTTTTTGCAAGTACAACCGACAAAGAAAAATTTTACAAAGGTATGATAAATTTCAATTCAAATAATATTCCACCATGCTGGAAAACTTTAACGCAAAAAATATTACGTACCATTTTTGTAAACGCAATGTGGCAAAATGCTACTGAACCCATTTGTACATTATATGATCCAACAGAATGTGGATGGCAAGTAAATGAATCCAGTAAACTCGAACCATTGTGGTACATTGGCCCATCAGCACCGTTAAAGGTTGAGGAAATATTAAGTTGCCAACAGAATGAGGAAGAAAACGAAGAATCAGAAGAAGAGAGAAATGATAATTTTGATGATAATGATGTAGATGATTATTAATTAATAAACTTGAATTGAACATATTTTTTGTATCAACCTTCATTTCTTATATAACACAAGTCAACAAAAAAAAAAATTTTTTTTGAGTCTGTGCTTAAATTAATATTTTTCGACTGTCTACAACTAAAAGTAACCACAGGCTTCATTCATAACAAATAAAGTTTGCTTTTGTACATTTTACAATGATAAATAAATATTTTAAGATTTTGACAGAACGGTTGAGGAACGACGATCTTAGCACGCAAGAGGCGGGGTTGCGGGGGGATTGCGGGCGTGAAGCGTGGAGCGGCGGGTAGTCTGGGCAGTATGCGGGCCAGCATTACCGAGGAACCCATTTGTAAGGATGCCATTTGTGTTGCGCGAAGTCCAAAATGGCTTCTAAACAGTGTAAAAATAACGTAAACTCTTTTTGTTACACTTGTGGCAAATTCATTAGAGTAAGGTCTAAAAAAATTAGTTTTTCGACAAATATAAGACTTTGTGAAGCTTATAAAGCTTAATATGGGCCCTTAAATTCTAGCTTCGCAAACTACCTCTTTACAAACTACTTTAGCAAACTCAACTTAAGCTTTCAAACTCATGGGTTGCAGAATGTCCCTAAGTGCATATTTATGCTACATACTCACTTAGACCAGTTTAAAAATTACTAGGAGGCATATTCAGAAGAGCAAGGAGAATGCTTTCACCAAGACGTGATGAACTTTGAACAGCATTATCAAGGACAATACAATGAAAACATGATGGGTGACTACATTTGGAGTTAATACGATAAAGTTCTTACTTACACAAAACAAAAACCAAAAAAAAAATACATTTTTAAAAGCTTTTTTCTGTTGGATTTAAATATTTAGATATTTACCTTTATTGCTCTTTCTAAATTAAAGTGATTAACATATAAATTAAAGTTATTTTTCTTACTTTTGTATTCCACCGGATTAAAAAATTCAGGTATTCTTAAAATTTTAAATTTCGTTCTGGTTACTACAAAAGCAAACTTTATCACATAAAAGTATTTTTTCCTTGTTTAGTTAGACATAATGGGCATTGTTCATTTTTTTTAATATGTTGTAATTGAAAAACCATTTCTAGGAATAGCGTTACTAATCATTAGTAACCAATCAAAAATGAAAAATGTTCACATTTGATTGATATTTTTGATAAAATACGCTTGACCTTCCTTGCCCTTAAAATGACGTTATTTTTGGCTGTACCGTTTTGTATCGTTGCCTGAGAAAATAAAAAGTAAGTGGCAAGTATTTTCAACAATCTGTCAAGTGTCAAATTAAAAATGTCAAAAATGTAAACAAAGAATATGTTCAGTTTTTTAAATATTTTATGATTATTTCTGCAACATGCCTCATTATCTCTTTATAAGATTTGCGAGAAAAGTGATGCCGTGATGTAGGCGTGTAATATTGTAAGGTTTATGAAATGTACCTACTGTTGCGAAGATCACTTTGATGTAAGTAAGATATCAAAGCTTTAGATACCTTTGTATATTCATTAAGTTAATGCTAAAGTATTGCTCAGGAAAGCGAACAATAATGTCACCGCGTCGACGACTTTCCGTGTTAAAAAACCTTTCAAAAAAAGGTTTCAAAAAATTATTGTATTTTTATAGTAGGGGAGGCGAGGATTCTAATTTTGCAGTTACTCGAGCATCATGGCGACCTATTGGATTTGAAAGAATATGTTCTAAAAAGAAAAAAGTTCCTGACAAGTTTTCTATTTTAGTGGGGGGGAGGGCGTGTAAACAGTTTTAAAACTGTAAAAAAAAAAACAGTTATACAGAAGTACTCGGGCGCGTCAGCTATTTACAGTGTAAACGCGCTTTTCTATTTCTGATAACCAATATATATTAATCGGACGATTAACTCGAGGGGGCTGTCCATGGCAAGCGGTCGAAAATCCAAAAAAAAGTTAATCAAGCGCGTCAGATATTCAAAGTGTATGTAAAGTAGACCCTAAAAATTGTCGTATTAAAATGTCTGACGATTTGTGGCACAAAGTAATAATTCATATTTATTCATATTTTTATTTTCAGCCTCTTTGCTTGGCAGAACTAGGACCAGCGCTAACAGAATCCTACAAACCATGGCCGGCAAGTACGATGCGCCGGTGCTTTGGCACTGGTTAGCATTGCTTGTGCGGCAGTAATGAATGGTTTTTTAAGTGTTACTAACCCTTAATAGATAAGTTATTAGTAATCATTGGACCTTAACTTGTCATTAAATAAATTATTATTATTTGAAATTGTTTTTAACTATTATTAAATTATATTTCTATTGGTAAAAAAACGTAATCTCGAAATACTCGAGCGCGTTCCATTTTTTAGGGTTCCGTAGTCAACAAGGAACCCTTATAGTTTCGCCATGTCCGTCCGTCCGTCCGTCCGCAGTTTAGCTCAGAGACGCACAGTACTAGAGAGCTGTAATTTGGTGTGAGTATACGGATTTGTTGTGCCGAAAAAGTGGTAAAATAAAATCTCGTAAAATATTTTTTTTTAGGGTACCTCCAGTACTTACACGTAAAGTGAGGATTTTTTTTTTCTCGCGTACCCCTTTGTGTGGGGTATCATTAAATAGGCCTTTAAAAAATAATGATAGTTTCCATTAACAATTTTTTGATCAAAAAATTCGTTTGTGAAATATTAAGCTTTAAAGTGCTAAATTTTGCTCGATTCGAGTGTCCCCCCCCTCTACCAGCTAAACGGTTATGTTTGGGGGTGTGAAAAAATTCACAATAGTAGTACATATAACGAAGTTTAAAAGAAAATTATCATGACTAAGTAGGCTTTACAACTTTACGAGTAATAGTCGACCAACTTATAAAATGTACTTGATATCATATTTTCTTAAACAAAATGTATCGGAGACGACTGCAAATGTAAGTTTGTCAACTTTATTTTTACAGCTTTTATAGGTATGTTTTTTGGAGATAGGTAGGTTTTTATCGTCAAATATTTTTAACTAAATTCAAAAAAAGGAGGAGGTTCGTTGTAATCTTTTTTCTTATGTGTTTTCCCCGATTTCTCAATGACTCCTGGACCGATTTTGAAAATTCTTCTTTTTAAAATTAAATTCAGCGAATCAGTTTAGTTAGTTCGCATAAGTATTTTGATGGGCAACTACGGAACCCTACACTGAGCGTGGCCCGACACGCACTTGGCCGGTTTTTTTAATTGAACGTTTTCCATGGGGCGATGTCGGTAGAATCGCAGAGAAAAGGTGAACTACCTGTTAGTTCGCAACTATCGGTCGTGATTTAATGTACATAATGATATACAATTTTTTGAACGTAATTAATCTACCTTTTTGTGATCTGACTCGCTCGAGTATTTCTGTGGATCGATTTTTTAGGGTTCCGTAGTCAACAAGGAACCCTTATAGTTTCGCCATGTCCGTCCGTCCGTCCGTCCGTCCGTCCGTCCGTCCGTCCGTCCGTCTGTCCGCAGTTTAGCTCAGAGACGCACAGTACTAGAGAGCTGTAATTTGGTGTACATATACGGATTTGTTGTGCCGAAAAAGTGGTAAAATAAAATCTCGTAAAATATTTTTTTTTAGGGTACCTCCAGTACTTACACGTAAAGTGAGGATTTTTTTTTTCTCGCGTACCCCTTAGTGTGGGGTATCATTAAATAGGCCTTTAAAAAATAATGATAGTTTCCATTAACAATTTTTTGATAAAAAAATTTGTTTGTGAAATATTAAGCTTTAAAGTGCAAAATTTTGCTCGATTCGAGTGTCCCCCCCCTCTACCAGCTAAACGGGTATGTTTGGGGGTATGAAAAAATTCACAATAGTAGTATATATAACGAAGTTTAAAAGAAAATTATCATGACTAAGTAGGCTTTACAACTTTACGAGTAATAGTCGACCAACTTAAAAAATGTACTTGGATAATAGTTTTCTTAAACAAAATGTATCGGAGACAACTGCAAATGTAAGTTTGTCAACTTTATTTTTACAGCTTTTATAGGTATGTTTTTTGGGGATAGGTAGGTTTTTATCGCCAACTATTTTTAACTAAATTCAAAAAAAGGAGGAGGTTCTAAATTCGTCGTAATCTTTGTTCTTATGTATTTTCCCCGATTTCTCAAAGACTCCTGGACCGATTTTGAAAATTCTTCTTTTTAAAATTAAATTCAGCGAATCAGTTTAGTTAGTTCGCCTAAGTATTTTGATGGGCAACTACGGAACCCTACACTGTGCGTGGCCCGACACGCACTTGGCCGGTTTTTTTTTTTACTAATCCGGCGCGTTCTCCCACACAAACCCCACCATATGAAGGGTTGATACTTGGTATAGGTACATTAAAGGGTGCAAGAAGCTGGAGTCACATTAAAATTCCCTTCCTGGGCTCCCCGACTAAGGATGCTACCTGACGTCTACTATCAAGAGAAAGTGACGTTGTGTTGTCAGGCAGTTTTTTTAAATGATTCACTGGTGAGGCATTGTCACAACTTTTTGGTCAAAGGTGACGTCAGCTACCTCAAAAATTAAAATATTAAAAATAAAAAAACTATTGAGGGAATCATAAAAATATTCAAATTAGTTTCTCAAAATGCTCTAAATTTGCAGAAAATAAAATAAAATCGAATGTTTGAAAAATTAAGACAATCCCCATTAATCAAAATCAGCACCACAGAACTCAGCCTCAAAAATCGTGTTTACTGTTGTAATCAACCCAAATAAATTTTTTCCTGTATTTCCTCTTTGCCATATTAATTAGTATAATAAATAAAGACCAGAGGTAGAAGAAAGACTAAAAGAAATGTCATCAAGTAAGTGAAATCTATAATAGTATGATCCTCACTCACACAATAAAATTTGGTATGCGCGATACTTTCGGCAGTTTGTAAGCACGCATACCAAGATAATCATAAATGTGACATTAAAACGCGTGAATTAAAAAAAAAAAAAAGGTTTCCGTGATAATGGATAAATTTTACCCCATAGCACACCATTCAAATAGGTATGCATGACCTTTCCGGCTAAAAATCATTGGTCGGCCGGATTTTTTCTTGTTGAACAGAATATTTCACACAATTCTATATAAGATTAATCAAAATCCGTGATGACGGAAAAAAATTATGGAAATTTAATAATAAAAAAAATTAATTAAAATATTTCCGGCCAATCAAATCCACGCCGACCAAGCAAATCTTGTTCGTCTAAACGTTAAGTTATATTTTTTATTAAAAATATTAGAATCCGTGATCACGGAGCTTTCAGGATTGGTGGCTCCTCGCCTATTTTGTTTGAAAGGGTATACTTTCCAATTGGTCCCATGATCACCAGGTCAGGATCTGATGATGGGATCCTAGGGAAATTGAGGGCAACCTTCAAATTTTATAGGCACATAGTACCATTTTCATATATTTTCTAAAGCTGTTCAAGTATCTGCATCTGATAATCATCATCTCAGGTGGATGACCTGATGATGGAAGGTACAACTCCTTAATAGTAAGGAGTAGGCATAGATTGATTTATATCTCCGGAACTACAAGTCCGATTTAAGTAATTCTTTTTTTGTTGTACTAGGTATCATTTAACTAAGAGAATACTGCAAGTTTCATCAAAATCAATAAGTAATTTTTGAGATATGGAATTTTATTAGCTTAATGTGTACATGAGTGATGTAAGTACTGGTGCGAAGGATTACAAAATTCTAGTGCACATGTAAGAGAATAATGTTCTTCACAAGAATTTGGGTTGAATATTTAAACTAAAAAGAGTAAAATAAAAACTTTTTCAAAAAAAATATAACCGCCTTCAAAAACAACCACAAAAAAGTGTAAAATAATCTACAAAATAACTTTTCTTTCGGAAGTCGGTGGCTAAAAAGACAATGAAAAGAAAAAATACCAAGGCACCGACTTCCGAAAGAAAAGTTATTTTGTAGATTATTTTACACTTTTTTGTGGTTGTTTTTGAAGGCGGTTATATTTTTTGATTAGCGACAAAAGACATCTAACAAGTTGTTAGTAAGTATAGTCTTTGTTGTTTTTACCCTTACGTACATTATTTTCGTACGAATTAGTTAGTCTAGACTCATTCTACATCCCACACTAGATGAAAGGGAGTATTAATAATTCAATTAAAAATAAAGCCATAATTTCAATTTCGCCAGTCATAGTCGTGGGCGCTCGGTAACAGTTGGCTTAACTTTGATCGATTCAATAACAAACAAACTCATTGGATGAATTCAAACGAATAATATCTGTCAATATACTCATATTTACTCACAGCTATTTCGAGTATCTGACTTTGTCCGCTTCGTCACTTTGAGTAGGTTGGCCAGCCTTACTGAATGAGTTTGAATTTAAATTACTTTGCTCATACATACATAGTAGGGGCGAATGGCCTGTCTTTTGCAGTACTAACGCCCACCCCTCCGTAGTTTTAGAATTAATAAACATACTCTTCTACAATTCATATTACCCTGGTCATTCTCCTGAATTTGAAGTTTAATTTAATTCAAGAGTGAATAGGTTACTTCCAGGCAAGCGTGTTTCACCGTTGACCACATCCTCCCTTGCTATCAGGCGAGATACTGGTCAAACGCGAACCTATCGCTTAATAATGAAAACTAAAATTGTTTCGCTACTGCGAAGCGTACTGCTTTTTCTTCAATTTACCATCTTTTAGCTGTTCTTTCGCAAACATACTATCATCTAGCGCATACGTGAATGCTTCTATTAAAGTTAGTTTATTGACACCTCTTTAGATACACTGTAGATATGTATTTATAAATCGAGTTATGCTCACATATTGATAACTCATGTACAAGTGAAGACATACTCACATGTTAACCATGGCAAACAATACAGTATACACTGTATTTCAATATCAAGATATCAAATGTAGAACATTATTTACGTCAGTATTAACATTTTAGTAAAGCCCTGTCTATCCACTCCAGCTACATATCCGTTTCAACATAGACCGTATACTAATATCATGTTTGAATTACCTCACTATTTCAGTATTTTCTCCTACAAATCCATGAGAAATTGCTACAAAAACGAGCACTAGTTTACTGGAAACCGAATCTATTTCCAACCAATAAGGTATGAAATCGTATGGCGTGTATCGTATATGCGAAGGCGGTTGTTCAATACTGTGTGAGGGTTCTTATTTCCGTCAGGCAGTTGGCATCGCGCTATCTGCAAGGATTTGTCGGCGCCGGTACCTTCGCATCCGGCCCTTGGTGCGTAGAAAATGAGCGAAATAAACAAAACGTTGTGCACACACTACCTCTTGATCTCGACTTCTTTCAAGTAAATAGATAAAGCTGTGGAGAAATATTTGCTGAATTGTTTGAATGGACTAGTTGTTATGTGATAGTTGGATCGAAGGTTGTAGAAAGTACAATGTGTATGAAAAAACAGCAATGATCACAAATTAAAAAAACATTTTTCTCAAGAGTGTATGCACTACACGTTTTTTAAACGCGCCGCTGCAGATAGTTTTAGAAAAGCGCGTCGATGCGACGGCGCGTTTTCATGAGAGCAGTTAGTTGTCGTTTGTTTTAGGGTGCGTCTGACTTGCGTTCGTATCGCGTCAAACGCGCTGTACCCGGCGCTTTTAAAAAACGTGGTGTGCATAGGCTCTTAAATGAAATCAATTCGTCATACTTGCTTTTTTTGTTCTACTATATTTATTTCTTAGTTCTGTACTGTTAAGAGTTCACTTCTGATTACAACCAAATATTTTTCCGCTTCCATCAGACTTTACTGTACTTATCGCACAGCATTACTCAGAAATGTGTTACTGATAGTTGTAGCCTTAGCAACGTTATACTAAACATGCAATTTTATCGTATCTCTTCCACAATACTGATAGCAACAAGCAAGCCGAAGTACTAGACATAAAGACTAACAGCACTGGAGTAAAAACACTCTAAAAAGGTTTTACTGATATTGCAAAAGAAACTGTTTCCATATAAGCAGCTAAATATGCCAGTTTCGTCGGAGAAAACGTAGATCGCGTCGCATCTAAAGCAGTTATGAGGTCAGGTGGGCGAGTGAGGAGTCAAGTCTTTCTAAACACGGATTGTCGAGGTGGATGCACTGCAGCGTATAGGGATCCTTGACATGGTTTGCCAAAGCCTGCATAGTTGACACACTAGGTATGGAAAAACCTAGTGCTTTATTTTTGTCTGATTGCGCGATAGCAAAGACAGGGCTGTGTTTTTTCGAAGTAGAACTATAATAATGACAATATGACTGTAAGATAATAATGTATCTTGTGAAATCTGAAGGGCTTCACACACAGCAGCTATAATGTAAAGATGTACATTATAGCACGATACATCTCATCTTTCCATAGAATTTCGAAGATGTAAAAATATACATTACAGCTGCAGTGTGTGGTCTCCTGATGATTTCTATGGAAAGATGTAATGAGATGTATCGTGCTATAATGTACATCTTTACATTAAAGCTGCTGTGTGTGAAGCCCTTCAGATTGCACAAGATACATTTTTTTGAAGCCCTTTATTCAGGTAAGCTTTGCTAGTAAAATATAAGGTTTAAAAACTTAAGTTGCTTTTGTTAAGAGAGATCTTACTTTATCTAGGTGCTCTCTGAGTGAATCTAGATAGAACCTTGGCTTGTTTTTGCTCATTTTCTTTTCGTTTTTATTGTTTTAGCTTTGAGATCAGAATTCTCTAACCGCAAAAACATAAATGCCGAGCAAAACAGTGAATTGTATAAAATAGTTTCAATTTTATCTTTGAAGCATCAAAATAAAAACCTTTTCAAGAGTGGCAATTTCGAATCCCTGTTCTTTAGAAAAAAGGTTGAGAGTAACCCCTAACCAATTTATCAAATCGTATCATAGAAATGATCCAGTTTATTAAAAGCATGATGATTGCATTAGATTCAGCACCAATCCATTATCGAATGACTGTCAGTTAGTCACTTAATATTGAATCACTTCAAACTTAAGATGATATTACTGTACCTATCACAATTTTCGTCATTATGTCAATCGAAGTTGATTCCACTTTGGTTCTAATTACTGATTGCGAACGAATTTTTTATTGGTTTTTACTGTGCTTATTGATTTTGGTTAAATGTTTCACTTTTTATTGAACAATCTATCTAGATTATCGAAATGTTTTTATGTATTGGAGCAATAAATTAAACAGGTTTTTTTCATTGCAAATAAATGTCGAAATTTAGAAATCAAAATAAAGAAACATAACAATGGTATCCAAAAAAGGAGTACATGTAATCAATACAATACTTAACAATACACTTGTATCGATCACATATAGGTACACCTACACCTCAGCCTCAATTCTCAAAACCTCTTTCATGAATTCATGACTAAGTAAATGAATTTTCATACCTCTTAAACCGGTTTACCAAGTGCTGAGGTACGCAATTATCATCCCGGTCTATTCATAAATATGTGCCGGATCTGTGGGCGATACTCGACGACCATCGGACGGATCTGGCCAACGACGATATAATACTAGACTCCGCATGCACGATCTAAGGAACAAAAATTATTCTGCCAACTCGCTGAGGTACTACGTAAGCGAGGGGGACGGGGTACTGCGTTGTGATTGGCTAACTCAAGGTCTGTTCTGTCTCAACGTATGTTTACGGCGCACAGGAATGGTCGAAATGAGACGAATATAAGACTGTTTTGCCTAATGTGTTGACAGACATCGGTCGCCTGTTATTAGGAGTCTAGTATTATATCGTCGTTGGATCTGGCCCACGTACTGGCGTAAGTACGAAGACTTAGTGCACCCATCCATCCGTCCGGATTCCCAACGGATGTGTCCCAGATTTCGAACGAGATGAAGGACGTGCAAAATTTTCTAAGCTCCTTGACTAAGCCGTTGATGAAACTTTGAATTGTGCACGTTCTTTCGGTAGGGTTAGACGAGTGAAGAAACGTTTTGCTCAAATTCTTTAACTTTTTTTACTCTAACCCTTTATCATAACTTGATTTTGACTATAAAATTGTAAGTGTCATGACGTAAAAATGAATCAGTGAAAATCTTGCATGGATGCATGATTGATGCTCTTTCATACAAAAACTGCCGAACGAATTTTGATGTTACCAACACATTGTTTACGATTAGTCGATACAAAATCTAAACAGAAATCGGCAATGCTGAACAGCATTCAGCCTATGCTGACTAAATTATAGGCTGAAACCATGCTGAGCTCAGACGAGAGTGAAGCATTTTGGCAGCTTTCTCAGCCTATTCCACTCAGCATTCGCCATTTTACTTTTAGTGCTGCTCAAATATTGTATCGGTTAACCGTACCCAGTGTCTCAATTCCACGCGACCAGGGCGATGCGACGAGCTAGTCCAATATATTTTAAGTCCTTATCCAGCTGCTTCTACTTTAACGATTTCATTACTGACTTTTATGTTCAATTCCAGTATAAAAATATTAGAAAGTTTAACTCCATTCAAATCCAACATGATGCAATTTTCTTTTGCAACGTCTTGTTTGCTAAATCACGTATTGTCCTAACTACCATGTTCTTCTCTTTATCGCTTCAACGTAACATGTATAGAAAAAGTTCTAAACTTACATCAGCGTTGTACTATCGCAATTTTATTGTACGGCAACGAGTTCGTCTAGTAACGTGTAGCTCCAGTTAGATTTCTTCGATAGTATCGCCAAGATGTGTTCTAATAATCTCTAATTAGGTGTTGCAATCATTATTATTGATGGAATATCAGTTCTAGTTAGTTTATCTGATTGCTACTTTAGTTTGTAAGACACGTTTTTTACGTTATCGTTTTGAGCATGATTTTGTGACTGCATGGTAACCTTTAAATAGCAAAGCATACGGTCGCTAATAGAGTGATCAAATTTGTCGATGGAAAATTGACTTTAGTCGTTAAGTGACTGACAGTTGATAAGCCTGATTACTCCCTTATGGCACATCGGGTTGTAAGAAAGTTTGTCTTTGTCGTGGGTTTATTTTTCTGGTCATCGGTCAATCACTCTGGTCTGACCATCTCTTTCTATACTCGATCTACCATTATGAATGCGCGGTGCAGTAAACAGTTGCTCAAACGACGCTTTCCTGCAGTTCCTGCACGATATTTTACGGTGAAAAGTTGGCTCACATGTCAACAACATAATATTCTACGGTAGAAAATGTCTCGTGATCCCAAAATTCTACTGCAAAATATAGCATAGGACAACACCGTGTCAGCATGCCTTGACTTGAAGTAGTATTTTGTGTGAATTTCATTGGAATGCTTTTTGACCCTGTATATTTATAGCTTGGCTTTGTATACAGTTTGCGTCAATACTAGCTGTTACGGTGTCAATCGCTGTTTTCAGATTCCAAAGGCGCTACAGTAAAACTGAAAGTCATTGTCTTGCATCAGTGCGTATTGTATGCATTTATGATTTTCAGGACAAACGTAGTTGCATGCTCATTATAGCGGTACTTTTTTTTTTGCTTTGAGCACGTTTCAAAGAAAGTGCGATGTATGAGTAATTAATTAGTGTTGATTTTTATCGTTTCTGTGTGTGTACATGCTTTGGTATAACTAAGTAAAGCTAGAGTTTTTTTGTGTGTTTTTAATGACTAATGTTCGTTTAATTAACACTAAACGACACCTTAATATATTGCTAAAATGCTATTGGAATTTCACCCATCGGTGCTGATGAGAGCAGTGGTGGCCCAGTGGTATCGGCCCCGACTTACGAGTTGTAGGTCGTGGGTTCGAATCCCGGCAGGCGCATTACTTTGTGTAATTTATTTCATCACCACTGCTCTCAAAACGGTGAAGGAAAACATCGTGAGGAAACCGGCATGTCCTAGAACCAAAAATTCGAAGACATGTGACATCCACCAATCCGCACTGGGCCCGCGTGGTGGATTATGGCCCACCCCCTCTCACAGAGAGGAGGCCTGTGTCCCAGCAGTGGGAACATTAATAGGCTGATGATGATGATGATGGTGCTGATGAGGGCGAGGGGGCCTACGAGTACCACTTTAGCACCATAGGATAATAATATATGATAAAAATTCATCAAAATGTAATCGATTGACAATTGACAATGATAGCTGGGTTTGCGACCATTTCACGAATTTGATTGCAATTCATTATGTTATCCTATTACGATTCTGCTAAAAGGGGTCTTTTAAGGCACACCTGACCTCATTGCGTCTGTGGAAGTCCATCAGTTCACTTTTATTTAGTCATTTATTTATGTGTCGTTTACCTAGAAATTAGTTTGTGCACGTATGTAGTATAATTTAGAAACATTCTAGCTATAGTTGTAGTTACATAAGTATTTGATAAGAAAACAAGTCAATATTTCAACAACTTGCGATGACAACGTATTATGACTAAATTAATAATGGCCGGTTCCACAAGAAATAATCACAATCCATAGCATGTGAGTCATTGGAACACCTAACATATTAATAATAATTGTTAGGAAACAGTCAATGAAACTTTAATGAAGCCATGTCTACCGTCGAGGCTTTAAGAAATCGATCGACGGCCAGGTGGACACAACTCGACCGGTATGACATAAAGGTGGGAACGAACTGGTGTTACAGGCCGTAGTGTAACATTCGCAGCGAGTAATGAGCCCCTTGTTTCTCCGTACTTACTGCACAAATGCTACACGTTACATTTCGCCTTGTTACGGCCCGTTTATCACTTTAGTCTAAGCGGCGCGAATAAGACATTGACTATACTTTCCAAATAAGCGAATTCGCTACTAGCGGCACCTCGTGGCGTGTTTTAAATATTTCTAGACATTTAAGCGATAAGCCACCGCTCCTTACAGCGGCGTGAACGCGCCGTAAACGGCCATTCAGTAACCAGCTTTACATCATGATGAATTTCTCAGAAATCCATTAAGTTTTTAGAAGTAAGGGCCAGCAGTTCAGGTGCCGCCCCGCGCAAAGCCACCGTTCACAGCGGCAAGGTCGTGTACGGGCCGTAACGCCGGTCAGCACCCGGCTTTACACGACGATGAATTTCTCAGAAATCCATTACGTGGTAGTAGTACCAGCCAAGGGCCAACAGTTCAGGTAAACAGCAATGGACTAGGTACAAACAGCTGTTCTCATCCTCGTAGTACGAAGTAGTTTGCGTGCTTCGTCGCTTGATTTATAATTCAAATGCAATCCTTTCGATCGTCGGGAGTTGTTAGCTAGAACGCTTGAACAAGAAATTCTTTGAATTTTCTTCACCATTTTATGGAAAATGTTTTCTCGTGTTATTCCATGTAAAATGCACCTGTGATAAATAAAATCGTGTCACACAATATCACACCGTATTGGCCCATCAAATATCATCACTATCAACATCATCGGCAACCTTATTTCGCACACTGCTGGTTTTAGACTCTTTAGTGCCATATTTCCTTGACTAAGATTCGCAACGCAACTTCTTAATATCATACATCCAACTGTTCGATGCTCCAACAGAACTTCTACCGCTTCTCGGTAACCATTCAGGGAAGTTTTCCACCTGCCATCACCACTTCTTGCCAAGTGTATAACTAAGAGACTTATACATGACAACTAAAAAGATAAAATGGCGATGAATACTAAATTCTAAAGCTCATTTTCTGCGTGAACAGAATCAAGCCTTAAAGAAACCCTAGCAACTACCAAGTTCCAATAGACGATCTCATTTTACACTAGGCCTGTGCCACGCAGATAGCGAAGCGAGGCCACGTCAAGGGCAATGGCGTGAGAATATGATTGATTCCCTTCCAGATGCTGGGCAACCCTCATACATCATACTAGTTCGCTTCGTAGGCGAAACTGTTTTGAAATATTATGTAGCTAGATTGCTTTATACTCGGCTAGGTTTAAGTGCCTTGCTAAGGAGAGATATTGTGTATTTTATCATGGATGAAAACTATGAAAAGTGATGGCGAAATAGAAAATAACGTTACGCTTGTAGTATGAATTATTTTAGAGATTTTTATAATATTACTTTCGTAGACAAATCACACGGTTGGAGTAGAGGATGAGCGATCGACTGCTGCGCAGCAGACTGGTGTGGTTTAGATTCCCGCACGAAACAAATATTTGTTAACCTAAAAGTAGTTCCGGGTCTGGGTGATTGTTTGTTTGTGAGTTTCTTTGTTTATAAACGCAACCACGATACAGGAGAATTCCAAGTGGGTTGACATTAAAAAAAAAAAAAAACAGAAAAGCCAAAGTCTTAGGACTCTTGCTGAATACTGCTACTGACAGAAAATTGATTATCCAGCGAAAACGAATCTAAATAAGTTGTTTGGTTTTCTACTTGAAATCCAATCCGATCTAAAAGGAAAATAGATCAGAAAACCAACAAACCGATACATATGTAAATACCTGGAGACAACTAAATTGTCAATATGTTATTCAGTCTGTCTGTCGCTACGAAAACATATTTGGTAACAACTATGTTTAATACGATTTCCATAATCTTATGGTAATTGGTTTGTCTCGCTAGTCGCCATGAACTCGGTTCCCACGTGTAACAGTGTTTGTTCATGTATGACGTCAATTCTTCCTGTCTGGGTTTACAAAAGTCTAGGTATAAACTCTGCATACCATAAGCCACATTCTGGTGTCTATTGAATTTGTAGCGTTAAATTCAGAGCGGAAAGTTTAAAATTCAGGAGCACGCCTATGACCTGTATGACATTTTTTAAATGGATTATGCGATATGCGCATGAAGTTATTTGTGGCTGGTTGGGTTTTAAGTGCCATATCAGTCTATTGTTGACGCAGATTTGGGTTTTATTGGAATTCCCAAATTTCTGGAAAAAATTGCTTGTTGCATTAAAATTTGTGTTTTTTAAGTTTTCCAGCATTTATCAAGTCAGTTTATATTAACTTAAATACTCTGCTAGACTTTATGGAAATTGAATACTTTTTTGTTTGCCGAAAAACTAATAAAACTTCACACTTAGAGCATTAGCTTATTGCGCTAAACAACACAGGAATGTGAGATCAACTAAGGGCCTACAAAACTACTCTTTTCTAAGATTACAATGTTGCGTAAGTCGCGGTGACAGGTTGCACGTCTGCAATCATCATAGCATTCAGATGACACTTTTACATAATAAGGAAAATACGTACAAAGTTACAACTTCCTCGTACAAAAGAATTTTAACCAAAGAAGCTAGTTAGAAGCTTCTCCCATTTATCACTCACTAGCAAACCCAGCGAACACCGTTTCGCCACCAGATGGCTTCGTTTTTTTCTTTGCTATAAACCTCACGGAGCCCGAGACCTTTCCAACGAATGCAAAACCGTAGAAATCTGTTCGTGCGTTCTGGAGTTATAGCGTCAGGAAGGAAAACCCAACTTATTTTTATATAGTTGAGATAAACAAATAATATTAGTAAGTGCGTATTTAGTTAATTGGTTAGTCACAATTGTCATTAACATAGGTCAGTTGTTTGCGTCGATTGATAATTTCATCATAGTTCTACATTTTACGTCCATTCACGCACTTTGGAAATTGTTTACTTGAAATAAAATGTAGATTCCTTACCATCTGTTATTTCAATGTCTTCTTCGATACTTGTTTTAGCCAAGGCACTTAAATATTCTTAAATTCACGGAATAGGCGAACAAAATCATAATTTACTTGTCTCTACCAACTGGTTGCTGTCAATCATCATCTTCCTGCCCTTATCCCGTTTTACTTGGGGTCGGTCGGTGCAACACGTTTTTCCATTCTCCCCTATCACACGTCATAGTATCATCTACTCCTTTTTCATTCATATCATTCCTTAGACAATCCATCCATCTCTTCTTTGGCCTTCCTCTTCCTCTCCATCCATCAACATTCATACTCATCACTCTCATAGTCACATGATTGTCATCCCTCCTCATTACATGTCCATACCAAGATAGACGATTCCCTTTCATTTTTTCTGTAACAGGCGCCACTTTCAAACTGCCCCTATGGTTGCTGTCGATGTTAGTGTGAAATCTGTGACATTTTCTCCCGTAGTCTCTATAGGTACATTAATCATAAAATACTGAGGTACTGTATGATCTGCGATAATTGTTCCGTGTCTGGCTGTTTGTGTATATGAGTTTAAATGTTTAATTATTCTAATTGTGACTAAAAAAACGTACCTCCTAAAGCTCTTTGTTCGCAAGTAAAATTCTTGAATAGTCTTATTAAACCCAAAAGATTTTCAGCACTAGTCTCCAGGCGGCTTGTTAGGCAGGCCTTTATTTTTAAAACTGACTACAGAATTCTGTTCATGTTTTTCAGTATACCCTTTTTAGGTATAAAGTGAAAGTTGTAATTAATTTGAACCCCAAAGGGATCCTTGTCATTCGCCTATCTGACGCTTTTTGTGGTTGTGGTTATGTTAGCAACTTTAAATTGGTATGGAGTTCATAATTACTTGGGGTTTTTATTAATTTACTCTACGTATATGCCGTTGTCAAATAGCTATTGTGCTATTTTAAATAGAAAAATCTAAACAACCTCCAACTTTCTTCTGTTGATTCGTCTCCAAACTAGAATCTTGCTGAAATTCTACTGTTTTCAAAATCGAAATCTCCTGGTCATCTATCGTTTCTCTCGTCTCAACAAATAATCTCTACTTCCTCTATATTAATGCTATTTATCTTATCAATAATAACAGCCCTACTGGTCAATCTTTAAGGTTTATGAGATGAAGAAGAAATGAAACAACCCTTTCGTTCAAAGGAAGATGACGCACAGTAACTTTTTTT
The DNA here is from genome assembly GCA_036375495.1 of Agrotis segetum. Taxonomy (NCBI): domain Eukaryota; kingdom Metazoa; phylum Arthropoda; class Insecta; order Lepidoptera; family Noctuidae; genus Agrotis; species Agrotis segetum. Next base: position 783,423 of record JAQSVV010000065.1, read on the forward strand.
ATTGAGGCATGCATAGACAACAATAGAGTAGGAAGCACTGACTATTTAACATAGCGATATTTCTCCATGCCTCGGATAACACGAAAAGCCGTTCATCTCAATTGTCATTTGTAGATCTTTCAAAGTTAGAAGCCGTAGTCTGACAAGCAATCTTACCAAGATTACAATGTTACCCAGTTACTGGGTCGTGGAGGTAACATACGCAGTCGCTCCATGTAAAATACTAATGTCATATGCATCTGGTTCGACAGGAAGCTGATCCCGACATAGTTGGGAAAAAGCTAGGCAGATGATGATCTAAGATAGAAGGATATTACCACTCAGACTTGCAACCTAAACAAAAAGGTTTTTATCCAACTCCTGATCATAGGAATATAGAACAAACGGACAACAATTGACAATACTGCGAAGTGAACTGTCCTTCACGGGTCATTTACACTCGGTGTTGTATCTACCGTTTGTGGGAGCGTGTATCATCATTGTATTGACGTGTTTGATAACAACACACACAAATATGATTATTTACTTTGACGTTGTTAAAAAACGTGATAAAATATGTCTGTAGCTAGAAAAAGTGTCGTTGTCTTTCTAAAAGGCGATTGCCTCTTGCCGGATCTTCTTTATAGTAGACGTTATATCGATGGTTCCTTGATTATTACGCTGTGTATTCACAGTATTATTGAACGGTCTTGTTTCATGTTTCTTTAAAAAGAAACATTTTTCCAGCTTGAGAATCTTTTTTTTGGTGTTTCCCTCATTTTCGTATCCAACGTTTTTTTTGAGCAAATGGGCCATTTCATTCTCTTACTAAATAGTAATAAAGTTGAGAGACTGAAGAACTTCTGACAGATTCTAGTAGGGTGATGTGGTTGGCGTGTGTACAAATGGTTTCTTGTTTTCCGCCATCTGACGCAACAAGTATCTAGAAAGATTTCTCTATCACATTGTTAACTTCAAATCAAGCTAAATGCAAACCGCGCGTGGTAATCGTATCCGCCTCTTTATGAACAACGTGACTCGTTTGCGTGCGCAGGAGTCGCCCAACTGCTATTGATTGATGGTGAGTGCGTCTCAACAATTACTGAAGAATTCTTGTCTATTACTAGTTACGTATTCGTCAGTGCGACGGTTACTGGAATTTCTTTAATGAGACTATTAGCAACTTATTAAACGGTTGTCTGAGTAACAAAACATCTTTGAAAAGTGATAAATTCCACATTACAAAGTGTCTGAGTGGTCAGTTTAAATAATTTTAATGATTGTGGAGTTTAAGTATTGCAGTTTTGACGCCAACCAATGTGCTATTAATATGACCATTAATAATATTTTATTGCTGACTATAAAGTTTTGTTTCAGATTTATCACAATAAATTATGTAGTTAGATTATAAAACTTCATTTTTAACAAAACTAGGAATTCTCCAAAAATACTGTCTTTATCGTCGCGTGCGCATACCACATTACACTCGTTAGTCTTCGGCTACAGTCGTTCATCTTCGGCAGAGATTATTCGATCATCGAAACTTCCACATTCGAATTACTTCCTTTTAGTGTACATTGGTTCCAAGAAACAATGATATACCAAGCCAGGGGGGACTAAAAAGGCGGAGTAGAAATAATATCATGATAAGTACTTATCTTTCCACGCAGTCACAAGAACAATAGTCAGCAGTGTCTTGAAGGTTATCAACCTGTCACTATAACTTGCATTGTCTTATTCCAAACAATCCTGTGCCTTCAAAAAGTACTCGAACACCAGTGTGTCTTTGTCAGCTTTACCCACAAAGGCTAATGGGGTAATTCTGACCTACCAAGTCTGTCTAGGCGCTTGATAATGCGCTAATTATGTTCCACGACCATATTAAATAGTGATTTGCATGCGTAAGTTGATTTGTATGTAAACTGTGTACTTCTAAACGGCTTGATTAGCAGGTTGAAAGGAGAAAGTTTGGATTGATTATATTAGTGACGTATTTTGTTGCATGTGTGGCCTGTTAGGTGATTCTCACGCGATATAAATTGCCCACGAAGAAAGAAATGTCACTCGCAATGTATGTAGCTTGTATAAAGCCCGTGTTAAACACATTTATACCGCAAGACCGCGCGGACGTGTGATGCGAACCGTCTGGCCGCGCGGATCACCGTCAATACACGTTTTCGTTGTCCTACCAAGCAGCTGAGCCGTGTGGTGTGAGAACTAGAACGGGTTTGATACTATCCGTGTTTTGAGTTCATGCACAAGTTCTGATCTCCTTAGAGCCAGGGACCGTACAACCCCGAATATAAGTTAATTCCTTCGAAAGTGTTACATGTTATACGGCTACAGTCAATAAAAGTGTTACCTCTTGGTAGTGGTAGCCTTTTCAAAACCCTAACGTTAGGGTAACCCTTTCAATAAGTTAACTACTTCAAGATGTTACCAGCTCTTGTATGATTTCCAATTGAAGTAGATAACCCTTTAAAAGGGTTTGTTGGGGTAATCAAAGGGTTTTAAATAAAATAATTTAAAATTACGTTGGAGTGTAGAAATAGGTTGGCCTTGAAAGTTCGGACTCATGATAGAATCGTTTATTAGTGTTTCTTACTCGGTTTGACAGGACGGGCGGCGCTTTCTTTTTAACCGACTTCAAAAAGAAGGAGGTTGTCAATTCGACGGTATATTTTTTGTGTTTGTTACGCGATGAGAAGATTGTTGAGTTGAAGGATGAATTGAGCAAAATGCTCTGGAACATATTGAGATCATCTGAAATCCTAAGAGAGGGTCAGGATACGATAGTCCTAGATTCCGGCAACATACTCTTCTTCCGGGAAGGAGACCGTAAATCTCAGGGTGGTGTTGGATTTCTCGTCCGCACGTCCCTCAACAACAACGTTATGAAAGTCGTCAGTGTGCCGAGTAGGATAGCATAGCTTTTCTTTTTTTTTTAACGTGGTAAAATCATCAAATGAGTCCTCCCACCCCGGGCAGGGCGGGAGGGACTGTCAGACTTTTACTGACTAAAATCCACGGTGCCCTTCAATAGCCCTTTCTGTTCCGGAGTCACGGTAAGGAAAAAATCCCGCGACCCCGGCAGGCTTTGGCCCTCTGAGAGGGGGGCCCCGTCATTATGCTGACGCTCTTTGAGGAGGGCGTGGGACACAACGCGCCGTCGTCCCGGGCATGGTCCATGGTCGGGCAGCGAGTTGCCCTTTACTCGCTGCCCGCATGCCCTACGGTCCTACGGTCCTCCTGTGGTCCTGCGGTCCTCATGCGCCTACGGTCCTCCTCCTCGGATCGGTTTCCTCAATGCTGAGGGTCGTGACCACATCCTTGTTGCAGCAGTTTGTTGCGCACCACGCGACGCCATCTGTCCCGATCTGCCGCCGAGTGCAGAGCTTCGTGGACCGTTGTGTCAGGAGCGGTGCGGATCTGGTCAGTCCAACGTGTTGGGCTTCTGCCACGTGGCCTTTTGCCTTCCACCTTACCAGTGACTAATAACCTTTCTAGGTTATCGACATTCTTCCTGGGAATGTGGCCAAAGTATTCGAGAATCCTACGAAGGCAGATGGTAGTGAGCCTTGTCTTTATGTTTAATTCTCGTAGGATTGACACGTTGGTGCGATGTGCTGTCCAGGGGATCCCCAGCATCTTTCGCCAGCACCACATCTCGAAAGCATCGATGCGATTGCGGTCAGCTTTCTTCAGGGTCCAAGTTTCAGCACCGTACGAGAATATGGAGAACACCAGGGTGCGCACAAGATTGGTCTTGGTTTTCAGGGTGATACTTTTGTTCTTCCATATCTTTTGAAGCTGTGCCATGGCCCCCTTTGCCATCCCAATTCTCCTTCGTATCTCATGTTCACATGAGCCATTACAACTAATGCTTGAGCCCAGGTATATAAAGTTATTGACTACCTCCAAATCAAGTTTCCCAGTGAGCTCAAGCTTGCCTGTACGATCTATGACCATGATCTTGGTTTTGGACCTGTTTATCGAGAGCCCCAGTTCTATGCTGATGCGCTCCATCCTACGCGCCTACGGTAGCCGGAGATTATCTGCTGACGTCCGACGCCGCGGGCGCCTACCACTGCGGTTGGGGCGGAGGGAGGACGCTGTCCTCTCTCTCTAGCGGCCCGCCTCCTCCTTTACGAGCATTACTGCCTCGCAGAAGGAGCAGACCGCTTCCCACTCCGTCTCGCCCCGCAGCATGGCCGCAACCAATGCCGGGCGCGAGACGTCTTCTATCGCCGCCGTGCGGACACGTCGGTGCTCTGCCCAAGCGGGGCAGTCTTGCACCGTTTGCTCTACTGTGTCCTCCGGGCGATCTTCGAAGTGGTGGCACCCGGGCGTTTCCTCCTTCCCCATCAGGTACAGGTACCTCCCGAAACTTCCGTGTCCGGTGAGGACCTGCGTCAAGCGGTAGGTCAGGACGCCATGACTTCTCTCCAGCCACTCCTCAAAGGGGTCTTACCGCCGCAATTGCGGCGTGCCGCATGGATCAACTTAATGGTTCCGTTTAAGAGCTTTTGAGGTTTATTGCGGCAAGGGGACTTAAAGAATTCCACTCCTTGGACAGTGTCAACAGTTTCGCATTCGGTTAGGCACTGGAAGCGATTGTACAGTTCTAGCTGGAAGTTTCGGGGTTTTGGATATTGTGGGTAGGGCCAGGTCGGACCGTGGACTTCACCAGACGTGACCTTTCAAGCTTTACATTGATATTAATTTTGCTTCTGACGATACGGTCATCGCTATCGGCTTTACCTTGGCGATGTCAGAGACAGAAGTTTAGGCATCAAACACAGGTACCTACCTGTGTTTGATGCGAAAGGAGGAAACGCTTGGTTGTCACCACGCGAAGATCGCCCGGAGGACACGGTGGAGCATACGGTGCAAGACTGCCCAGCTTGGGCAGAGCACCGACGTGTCCTCACGGCTGCGATAGGCGGAGACCTCTCGCGCCCAGCATTGGTCACGGACATGCTTCAGGGCGAGACGGAGTGGGAAGCGGTCGCCTCCTTCTGCGAAGCAGTAATGCTCGCGAAGGAGGAGGCGGGCCGCGAGCGAGAGAGGACAGTGTCCTCCCTCCGCCCCACCCGCGGTGGTGGACGCCCACGGCGACGGACGTCGCTAGACGATCTCCGGCCACCGTAGGCGCGGGCATGCGGGCAGCGAGTAAAGGGCAACTCGCTGCCCGCCTATGGACCATGCCCGGGTCGACGGCGCGTTGTGTCCCACGCGCGCCTCAAAGAGCGTCAGCATAATGACGGGGCGCCCTCTCAGAGGGCCAAAGCCTGCCGCGGGACTATTTAGGACACCGTGGATTTTAGTCAGTAGAAGCCTGACAGTAAGGTGTGGGAGGACTCATTTGATGATTTTATCACGCTAAAAAAAAAAAAAAGCTAAAGAAAACAATAAAAAGCTGTTGTTGTTCGGAATGATAATCTCGAAGTTGTAGACCGTCCATGGGGCTGGCCGTACAGGTGGGTGCGCGGAAAGCTCCGCCCCTGGGCCCCCCCGTTGACGCAGAGTCTCCAGCCGCAGTTCGTGGAGGACGTGGTGAGCGCCCTGTTCCCATGAGGGGAGCATGCTCCCCCGCCCATGGCAGCTCCGCCTCGGACGGAGTCTGACAGTGAGGGTGAAGCTGACGCGAACGCGGACCACAGCGACGACGACGTCTACGACGCTCCAGAGGTGACCGAGGTAGACCTGAGAGTGGCGGTACAACGGCTCAAAGCCAAGAATACCGCCCCAGGACCAGACGGCCTGCCAAGAAAATCCTGGGTCCTGGCCTTCGGGACTCTCGGGCCTCGACTCCTCGGGGCTCTTTAGCGCGTGTTTGGCGAGGGGCCAGTTCCCGCTTCGTTGGAAGACGGAGAAATTGGTCCTCATCCAGAAGCCCGGGCGCCCTGCAGACTCTCCGTCCGCATTCCGGCCCATCGTGCTGCTCGACGAGGTGAGCAAGCTCTTTGAGAGAGTAATTGCAGACCGCCTCGTCGGGCACCTATGTAAATCGGGTGGGCCCGAACTTGTCGGAGATCCAGTTTGGCTTCCGCAGGGGGCGCTCTACGGTGGACGTCATCATGCGCGTTAGAGCCCTCACGACGAGGGATGCAGTGGCCCGGGGCAGGGTCGTTGTGGCGGTGTCCTTGGACATCTCTCAACGCCTTCAACACACTGCCCTGGAGTTGCATCAGGGAGGCACTCCGGTATCACCGGGTGCCGACCTACCTCCGTCGCACGGTCGAGGACTACCTGACGGACAGAGCCGTCATCTAGCCCGGACATCTAGCCCGGTCACCGGGGAGAGTGGAACCGGCGAGAGATGTCGTGCGGTGTCCCACAGGGATCGGTCTTGGGACCGCACCTGTGGGACATCGGTTTCGACTGGGTGCTGCGCGGCGACCTCCCTCTAGACGTCAGCGTAATATGTTACGCTGACGACACGCTCGTCCTGGCGGAGGGAGTGTCGCACCAGGTGGCGGCCGACTTGGCGACGCGGGCGGTTGCGATAGTCGTCGAAAGGATCCGGCAGTTGGGACTCGAAGTGGCGTTGCACAAGACAGAGGCCATGTGTTTTCATGGCCACTGACAGAGTCCCACATAACGGTGGGGGGGGTTCGCATCGTTATCGGGGGTACGATGAAGTACCTGGGACTCGTCCTCTTCAGCCGATGGAACTTCTGGGAGCACTTCTCGCGTTTAGCCCCAAGCCTGAACCGGGCATCAGCCGCCCTCGGGCGCATCCTGCCCAATATCGGCGGGCCAAACGCCCCCTGCCGGAGGTTGCACGCCGGTGTCGTGCGGTCCATGGCCCTCTACGGGGCCCCTGTGTGGCCCTGAGCATTCGGACGCGGCCGGCAAAGCTGGTCGCATGCCAGAGGGTCATGGCAATCCGAATGATCCGAGGATACCGCACGATCGCCGGCGAATCGGCCAACCTTCTTGCCGGATCACTGCCCTGGGATCTGGAGGCGACTGCCCTCCTGCGCGTTTATGAGTAGCGCGTGGAGGCGCAGCGTCGGGGTGTATCCCCGCTGCCTCGAGAAGTCGAGGCGCGGCGGGAAGAGCTCCGGCGTGATCTCAGGGCAGTTTGGAGAGAACGACTATCGCAACCGAGGTACGGGCTAGCCGCAATCGCAGCTGTAAGACCCCTCTTTGAAGAGTGGCTGGATAGGTCCCACGGCGTCCTCACCTACCGCATGACACAGGTCCTCACCGGACATGGCAGCTTCGGGAGGTACCTGTGCATGATAAAAAAGGAGGAAACGCCCGGGTGTCACCACTGCGAGGATCGCCCGGAGGACACGGTGGAGCATACGGTGCAGGACTACCCAGCTTGGGCGGAGCACCGCCGTGTCCTCACTGCGGCGATAGGCGGAGACCTCTCGCGCCCGGCATTGGTTGCGGCCATGCTGCGGGGCGAGACGGAGTGGGAGGCGGTCGCCTCGCGGGACGATCTTCGGCCACCGTAGGCGCGGGCATGCGGGCGGCGAGTAAAGGGCAACTCGCTGCCTGACCATGTCCCACGCGCGCCTCAAGGAGCGTCAGCATAGTGACGGGGCCCCCCTATAGAGGGCCACAGTCCTGCCGGGGTTGCGGGACATACGTATACCGCGACTCCGGCACACAAAGGGCTACCGAAGGACACCGTGGATTTTAGTCAGTACAAGTCTGACAATCCCACCCGCCCTGCCCGGGGTTGGAGGACTCATTTGATGATTTTGAAAAGTAAAAAAAAAAAAATGTATACCGTGATCTTCTCATCGAGAATTCCTCAGTGTCTTCAGACAAGGGTGTTTAACCAGTGTGTGTTTCCAGTGATGACATAATATGGCTCTGAAACGTGGTCTTTGACTGCTGGCCTTTTAGAGTTAGTCGACGAGCAACTGCTTTCCGTTGCTCTTTAGCAAAGCTCGGAGTTTCTTTGCGGGATTAAATCCGGAACATGGATATTCGGTGAAAAACCAGAGTCACCAACATAGCTCTTATTTACAAGTGAATGGGCAGGCCACATAAAAGTAACAACCTATGTAGAAGAAAACTTTTCGAATGGCGACGTCGTCTGCCGGCCGTAAGATGTCCACGTCCAAAATTGATACTGACATTATTCTCTAACATTTAAAATTCCGTAAATCTCAGCAATAATAACTATAATTTTATTGTATGTGTCGCTAGGCTCAAGACTGCATTTTGCAACTTGACGCATGTCATGCGAATGCATGCAGTTTAGTACTTTAAAGTAAAGGCACGAGAGATAAAATTACATTACTTGTTGACCGAATGGGTTAGTCGTTGAAGGGGTAACCTGTTCAAAACGTCTTAACGTTCAAAAGTATAACCCCCAAGAACAGGTTTTCGAATTAACAGCTATCAAATCGAAAGGGTTTTGAAGGGGTTACCCATTGATGGGGGTTTTCGTAAAAGAGTGTTATCAATATGAAATGGGTTTTAAAACAACACTTTGCCAAAACCCTATCAAAAACCCTTTGAATGGGTAACCAAAGTGGTCCCTGCTTAGAGCAAATAACGCCAGAAGGCGTCGCGGCAGACTTCACATAAGATGGCGGGATGAGCTGGACAAAACTAACAACCTAGCTAGCACTAGCCTTAGATCGAAATAAGCTGGAAGTCATGGAGAGAGGCCCTTTGCCCAGCAGTCGTATGATACAGGCTTACAGTAACAGTAACAGAACAACAATTTGTAAATCTGTACCTTAGTTACAGTAACATTTCAACTACTCCCAATCAAGTTGTCAAGCTTTAGTTTCCCGAAAATGTACTAAAACAATTTATGTTGTAGTAATTTTCCAGTTCTCGAAGAATATTTGGGAACAGTAATTTTGAAGTTAAATCTTCTGTTTTCATGCTTGACTGACATTTAAAACTTCTTAGTAAGATATCCTGTGTCAAAGTTCCCTGGAAACTTTAGAGTGAACTTGATACGCCTGTTTTTAACTCTAAAACACTAGATTTGATCACTATAAGAAGTAATAACTATTCAGGGACTAGTTTAGAACAAATTCTAGTAGAAAATGTTGGTCGGCAGTCAGATAAGGCCAGTTATCTAGCTCGATGTCGGCCGGACTGGTTCACAACCGGACTACACTTGCTTGTATTATTGCAAGGTTCACTAGATCTTTTAGATATGATACACTAGCTTTTGCCGGCTGTTTCACTCGCCTAGTAGCACAAGGGACAGTAATACCTTCGTAAAATTTATTATAGCTTAATTAAATAAAAAATTAACTGCCTTTTAAGTACGTTAGGAGCTTGAATCCTCAAAAAAAATGTACAGAATTTTCTGTATAAAACAAAAACTACATGCTAGGATTTTTTTCTTTTCTTTACTGTTTGTTTATTAGGCTTGCGTGCGTATGACCACTATCTCGGGGTTATGGGACATCACGCCCACAAAAAAACTGGCCCACAGGCCAGATGTCCCCTTTTTAAAATGTGCATGGGTATATTCGCCCGGATCAATTTAGTAGAACGAGGCAGATATCTTCTATTAAATAGTAAAGTAGTAATAATAATATAATCAGCAAAAGTACTAGGCAAGCATAAGTTCAAAGTAGGATAATTTTAATTATTTATGTACTTAAATAATAATTCGAGGCAGGAAGATTATTTAAGTACATACCACTTTAAACTTATGCTTGCCTAGTACTTTTGCTGATTATAGGTATTATTATTGAACAGATATTTAGTTTAAAATATACGATTTTGCCGAAATATCCCTTTACAATTAATATAAGACATCTGGCTCGTTCTACAAAATTGGTCCGGGCGAATATACCCACCCATGCACATTTTAAAAAGGGGACATCTGGCCTGTGGGCCAGTTTTTTTGTGGGCGAGATGTCCCATAACCCCTATCTCGCCTGGTAAGCGGTGATGTGAAGATATCGATTATCGATGTTGAAAGCATGCTTGCCTAGAAAAACTCATGACTTAGCCCATTCGTACACTAGGCTACTCCAGTCATACCTCAAGACTTTGAGTTCATACTACACAATCCTGAAGGTTCGTTCAAATAGTCCAGTCAACGAGGCATATGTGGTCCGAAAAAGTCCTCCGGCACTGAAATTTGGCATATCATGAAAGAAGGTGATACAGATTACAGGTGCACTAGGTTACTCTCATCATATGCCAAACAGCGTCAAGTCTTCATACAAAAAATTACTCGTTGACCAGTCAATGAGTAATTTTTTGTATGAAGACTTGACGCTTGCCTTTTAGTCCAGACTAAAAGGCAAGCGTCAATGGGTAACAAAGTCTTAGGGTATAGGAGAGAGTTTGCGTCGCCTAGTGACGAAAGGGCTTAAAGACTCCACGGTTTTAGCTATCATGAAATACAGATTCCGGCAGGGAATTCCACTCCTTAGCTGTGTGTACAATAAAAGTATTGTTAAATTGGAAAATTCCATGTCACCGCTCGGCCTAATTTTGAATATTTAAAATAAAATATGTTTTATAACTCCATACGTACTAATTAATAATCTGATCTTATACAACCAACCTTTCAAAATAGGTTCAGAATGTACTTACCTACGTATAAAGTTATAAACATAAAGTAATTAACGATACCCAACAAATTCGGATAATTAACTCCTTAGCGCGGATTTACGCGTTAGTGATATTACGCAACGTTTTCCCATTATTCGAAGATTAGGTGCGAGTAAACAAGATGTCGTAAGTGGAATTATAACAAAACACACATGCGAATGTTTCCACTGTTTACTAAAAGCTTGGATTTGCTGGAATAACCACATAACGTGCCTACAACTAAATTGGTTGTTGGTTAGGAAAAATACAGGGCGTAACATCGACACAACCTGGGCGCCATTATCTCTACTATATAAAAATAAGTCGGGTTATCCTTCCTGACGCTATAACTCCAGAACGCACGAACCGATTTCCACGGTTTTGCATTCGTTGGAAAGGTCTCGGGCTCCGTGAGGTTTATAGCAAAGAAAATTCAGGAAAAATTGGTGGCGAAACGGAGTTCGCAGGGTTTGCTAGTAATTATTTTATAAAAATTGTGAATTGACGGCATAGTTGGCGCATTGGCTGAGCGATCGACTGCTGTGCAACGTGTCGCGGGTTCGATCGCCGCACGGAACAAATACTTGTATGACATGTTTGTAAATGCACCCACGATACAGGAGAAATTCAAATTTTTGGGGCAACGTTAATGTAGTACAGTAGGATATTCCATTTTACTAATAATTGTATCAATTCAAATTATAATTAATTATTCCAAAGTGACCTTTTTAGAGCATCAATACCACATAATTCTGCACATAATTCTTGACCTCCTCCAATGAAGATATTTTTAATCAGTTAAAAAAAAAACAAGAGCGAAATACACATAATGTGACATTAAAAATACTTTCACATTAACACTGTTTGTTATCAGTACTTTTGCCAAGGCTCCAACTATCTTTGAGGTGCCGATTATTTCTCGGAAAATACTTGACGTTGTAAACAGCTGCCTTACTTACAACCCTTTTGTTCTTGTAGTTGACGTATTTTAAGAATTTTATCATTCTATTGATTAGAATATAGCCATGTGAATTGAATATTTTAATATTTCTCACACAGACTACACAGAGAAAACTTATTATAAAAATTCAAAGAATTAAACTTTCCTTTCTGGTCGAATTTTTTATGAGCTTTGCATAAAATGCATCGAGTTTTAATATGTATGTGTAGTTTCGTGAGAAATGGGATATATAGAGAAATGGGATCATAATATTACTCGTAAATAAACTATTGAAGGACATCGTGGATTTTAGTCAGTGTAAGTCTGACAGTCCCTTCTGCCCTGCCCTGGGTGGGGGGACTCATTTGGATGTTTTAATCACAATAAAAAAAAATAGTGAATAGTTAATGTTTGATTGGTAAGATTTGGCAGATTCGGGTAGGTTAGCCCTGCTGGCGTCTGTACTTATTCCAAAAAATATCTAGGTAGATAATTTGCTCGATCGAATGTTTTTCACAATGTTAACCACTCATACCAGAATTTTATAAAAAAAGCACAGGTATTTAGATTACAATACCATAAAAGCGAACAACAATTCATACGATGTGATTTACACGACTAGAGTTATATAAAGACTAATAGCTGGCTGGGAGCCATTTTCTGATAACTTGAAAAATAAACCCCATATTCACGATGTAACAAATAACCGAAAATGGGGCATTCATAAATATAGAAATCTAACACAATTCACACTGTAACTCCTTCAGTTTCCATAACCCAAAACTGAAAACCGAGTAATTTCATATTAATTATTCAGCATTGGCAAAACATTAATTTATTAAAAGTCACGTTTTCAACACTTTACTGAACATAGATTAATACTGAAGCATTAATTTGACGTTCATGTTTGAATATTAACACAGACCAACATAATTATAGGCATCGTATAATACATAAGCTTAAGCGATTTGCTAATTTGCATTTTAAGTAATTAAGAAGTGAGGCCATTAGTGAAATTCTGTGAGCTTAATGACAATAACTTAGTCTCGCAAATTAAGACTTTTCATTCACAAGCTTATGTTTTTGGATGTATTAGTTAATCCGTTCATTTAACTGCAAGCCTTTTATTAGAGTAGACAAAGGGTAATAATAACATTTGTTCGAACTGCAAAATTCTAGTGACTGCAATTAGCAAATTGCCTATTGCCAATGTTACTTGTATTTAAGTTCACTAAACTTAGAAACAATTGGCAGAACCACCCGTGTCGTCACCAAGGAAAGGCTTGTTCTATCACCTTATAAGTTTACTTATTTTATCATTTCAGTATTTATTTGTTAGAAAATTACTATATCAAAAACGTCATCTGAAAAACATAGTGTATAAATAAATTCATGAAGAGTTGGCTTAAGGTAATTACAACAGCCGTGACTATGTAGGTTTTGCTCAGAAGATGATGTACCCCTACCCACTTGTGTTTGCGTAAAATACCAAAAACGTTTGACTTAAGAAGATTGTTGTACTTGCAGAACAAGTGGTGGTCAGGCGTCGGGCCGGGCTGCTGCACCGCGCCCGCCGTGCCGAGTCGCGCGTGCGATGCGGAGCGGTCCCCGCCGCCCGCGCCTCCTCCCGCTCCGCCTGTGCTTTGCGCCAGACCCTGCTGTCGCGACGCCACGTTAGTATACTTTATTTTCTAATAACTCTCTGGGTTCCCCCTTTCACCTACTTCAATTTCAAGCTTTGTAGTTCCAAAATCCTATCTATCTTTGTATCAATATCGGTTTAGAGACTTATCTTTCAAGCGTTGCAAGTTACTAAATTTAAGTCCGGTGTCTTTCAAAAACATAGGTCCTGCTTTACTTTAGTTAAAATCTTGGGATGTGTCGACTCTTGCTTGGTTCGTCTCTGTTCCTCTCATCTCTTGCTCCACATTTGCTTTGTTCCAAACAATCTATCGTCAGGCGTGATGCAGTGGCTGCGACCTGTAACAAGTTTTGTTTCCTGGACTAGTATACCATAACTAGCAGTTTCCCGCTCCGCTTATGCCTTGCGCTAACCCCTGCTGTCGCGATGACATGTCAATACATTTTTTGTAGCAGCTTTATATTTATTTTTAATAACTATGTATTTGAACTAACAAGTTTAGTATTATATTAATTTGAGAGCATCTGTGATACATCCATCATTTCATTAAGGCATCAATTAGTGTGTCCAACAATCATTATCCAAAGTACCTATTATAGTTTTTAAGAAACAATAATTAGTACAAGTTTCTTGCAAATAACTTTTTGGGGTTATCTAGCTTTCTATGTAAAGGGCCGCAGCAATGCAGCTATAGGGCACTAATTACAATTTGCTTTGACAATACAAAACAAGGCAACGCACTTGCAATGGTATTATGGACCAAAAGGATTGCATGTGAAATTACTGTTATCGTTATAAAAAATTAAAATACGAGTACGTGCGGACTAAGGCTACTTTCGCAATGCAAATGTTCGGGGAACTTTATTACACTCTGTAATTTTTGAACGGTCTTTTTTTAAATCCGGCTTTTAAACTTTGGCTAGGGATAGCCAAATGGGTACGCTAGCAAATCATTTGTCACAAACCAAACCAGGGGAACTTTTCTAGGATTTATTTTTGCAAAATAAAACTAGAAAGTAATTGCCTGCGCTCTAACATAATTTTGAGAAGAACTGCAGATGCAGTTGCCAAATGAATTACACCAAGTAAAATTTTGCTCGTGACTTTGCAACTCTCTCATTTTGGAATGTTCATAGAGATCTGTTTTGGCTAACACAACGCTAGTTTACTTTCAATAGACTGGATCAACGACATTATCTATGCCGCTGTTAGAAAACAACTGAACTATTCAAAGCATCAACATCTAATTTAAAAACAAGCAAACATTTTCATACAATCGTTGCGTTCCCACCGCGTGCGTACGTTGCGCCGGCGCAGGTTACCCTTATTATTGAATGGGGCGCACAATACGGGGAATTTGGGTGTCGAGTCCCCTCGCTACCTGGGCCCCCCGCTACCCTCAGCTAGCATCGTCCCTTCGCGTCATTCGGGCCCTCAACCCCTACGATGCGCACACGCATACTTCCGCGACGCGACAGTTTAACACCATTTTTAAAACTAGCGTTTTTACTGGACTGGTTATGATATTGGTGAAGTTTTGTACAGTGTAATATAGTGATTGTGTAAATATTTTAGTTATAATGGATCTGTCGATACCTAGATTGAAATTTGAGTGTGAAGACGATGGATACGAGGATTTTGATCTCGGAGAAGCGTAAGTTGCAGATCATAAACTTTAAATTGTTTCAAATCCTACTGTGATAAGCTTATCATAATTACAATCATCTAAGAGATCTCAATCTAAAATCTATTGTATGTGCATGCGAATTGATTCATCGTTTTATAGATAAAAATTGCAGTTTTAAAAGTGTTAATTAAAATATCGAGTATGCTAATAACGTCCCCGTTTCACTTAACATAATTGCATACTAAATAACTAGATAATTACGATATTTTCTTTATGCAAAAAATATTGCACACGCAGGTTTCTTGTGAGCATTTTCACTAGAAGAGGATACAACCAGAAAGATACGCATCAAAATCCTAAGAAGTGGAGGGTAGTTTTTGAAAGATTCTTAGTATTTCTGCAAATTAATCAGACTTTTTCATATAAACAGAAACTTTTTAACGTGGTGACTGACGTGCAAGTGTGCTATGATACTTTTTTTACCTGATTGTTATTTAAAAATTTTTGCTAAAATACTTTTTGTAGATTATTTTAATCTTTAAAGTAAGAAAGTGCTTTGGAAATATAATCCCGTTAGGTGTTGTTAATTGTTTTAAACTGTTCTCAAGAACTTGCTCTGCTTGTAGTAGTACCCGACATAGGTTTAACTTAGCTCATTGTTTTAAAGCAAATAATAATTCTCCTTAAAAGTTCCTCGGTATTTAAACAGTTTACCTGTAAATAGTACTTTCTCTATTTCAAAAAGTATTTCACTTATTCGTAAATAATAATAAAATTCGTCCCTTACTTTCAACGTTATTTCCAATGGTATTTTAATCCTCTAAGCTATTTTAAACTCTCTTGTAATAAAAATAGAGTTGAAATTCCCATGTCTTCAAATTTCCGATTTACCAGAATTGCCCCTAAGCTGGGCCCGCTTGCAGATATGCGCGTACGCCGAAGGGATTTTTTCTAACGGGAACTTCTGAGTGGGCTCCCTTTATTTTTTGTAGCAAAATTATTTTTGGGCTTAGCAAAAAGTTGTGAGCTCCGAGTAAAGTGAAATGTAGGTGCATTCGTATAAAAAACATTGTGGAATGTTTGTGTTGGACTTCTGGCGGAAACTTCCACCTGCATATTGGGTATTAGGGTCTGCCAAACTATGTTTGCTATTGATCGCGTTGCAAATATGATTTGACTTCCATCTGTATAGGCACCTCTTAATACTTTATCGAGTCTTTGTAATTTTGCACGTCTATTTCTGCAGTTACGTTAAATTCTGTGACAAAATTATTTGGTGTCAAATGAGACTTTTAAAAGCTGATGACCGCAATCATCTTTGTTTACATAGAAATCGCTATAGTTGATAAAAATTCTGTTTCTGCTTTTTAATGATCTTGCTCGTTTCAAATTGATAGCACACCTTATCACAATAGTTGTTAGCACAATTTGGCAAAGATCCTTTCTACGCTCAGTGTGAATGTGGTGCTAGTCAAAAGATCTATTGGCTATAGTGTCTATAAAAATGCAGTTTAGAGGACACAAAGATACCGATAAGAGAGAAAGGAATTGTCTTGCATTCACTGCCCTTCCAGATGACACCTGACTTGTATTTCTCACTTTGGAAATATGATGGTAACCTAAACTTATGACTGCCTCTTTAGTCTAGTTGTCACAAGTGTGACTATTCAGCAGGATTGCCCGGCTCGATTCCCAGATCGGAATGTGTTATTGGATTTTCTCAGTAGGAATTTCACGCTGGCTTGGATTTGTGCCTGGTTGATGGCAATAGGCTTGCCTCCTGCTTTTTTATCCTGGTAAAATCATCAAATTTGTCCACCCAGGACGAGACCATAGAGTCAGGATTGCCACCTGTTACTTGTAACTTGTGAGTGTACTATCAGGTAGAGCAGTGGTGGCCCACTGGTATCGGCCCCAATTTACGGGTTGTAGGTCGTGGGTTCGAACCCCACCGGGCGCATTATTTTATGTAATTTATTTCATTGCCACTGCTTTCAAAACGGTGAAGGAAAACATCGTGACGAAACCGGCATGTCCTAGAACCAAAAAATTAAAAGACATTTATATGACATCCACCAATCCGCCTTGGGCCTGTGTGGTGGATTATGGCCCACTCCCTCTCCCAGAGAGGAGGCCTGTGTCCCAGCAGTGGGAACAATATAGGCTGATAATGATGATGATGTACTATCAGGTCAAGTGAACCTGAACTGCTGAGTGCTGTCTAAATATTAGATAACACGCTTGATTTTATGTTTGTTTAAGGGGGATGCTCCAACCAGCTCAGCTCTCACATAGAAAAGGTGCATCATGTTAAAATCTCCGAAATCTAACTACGATGCACCTTTTCTATGTGAGCGCTGATGGAGCGAATTTTTTGATAATTTTTATATTTAAAATTATACTTGTTATTACCGCAACACATATATTTATAAAGTTACAACATGTCACTGGCCTGCAAATTGCAAAAAACGTAAAAAAAATTGAATTTCGCGGGCTACATCGAAGCAATCACCTTAACCGTTTCTTTCTCCCCAACAGTGTCGCAGATAGCATCGAACAACGCCGCGTCGTTGACCAAGTCGGCAGCGGGGGAGGCGCGGGCGCGGGCGGCGCGCGGCACAAGACGGCTCCACAGGCCGCTACGACGACGGCTCACAGCAAGCAGCTGGCGGCGGGCGGGGCCAACCACCCGCCCCAGCCGCAAGGTAACCACAAACGTAATGTCTTTGTTGTTATACCACTTTTTTACACTCACTCACACCCACACTAACTTAGGTACCAAAGAATTTTGGAGACAGGTCAAAGTATTACGTGATAGTAAAATAAATACATAATGCATATATAACCTTGTTGTTTTTCGTGTGGCTATCTGACACTTGGTGTCAGAGTTAAGTAAGTCGCCACAGGGAACTCCACAAACCTTTAACTTGACTTTAGATTTATACTGTCCAAGTTTCTTTACATGTAGGTACACAAATATTCGAAGTATATGAAACAATTTCAAGGTGTCTTAATGTCTTTGTTGTTGAAACCCCTTTTAAACTACTCTTTTTCTTTTTTGAACACTACTCAATGCACAACGTTTAAAAAATGACCGGTCGTAGTTGACTTGGTAATGTATTTGCTATTGCACAGAGCACACTAAAATACAAAGAGTTTTGGACAGTTCACGAAAAGTATTTTGTAGTAAATATAAAACAGTATAAAACAATATTAAAATAATGAAGAATATTTATGTATTAAATATTCAAATTTTACAATATCTTTCCGTCCCAATGATCACTTGAATTCGGATTTGAGCCAACTCAAAATTCGCTGAATCGTTAAAGTTCAATAACGCGTTATAGCAATTTTTAGGGTTTCAAATACATTAAGGGTTTTTGTTAAATTGGGCGAACCTTTTACTGTGTCTCATCATACGATTTAGCATTATCTAATCGTCCGTTTTAAAAGACCATTTCAGTTCAGTGATTTTTATTTTCGTTTTGCCAAGAGACACATTATCAGCCGGGGTAGCGGGACTTAGGTTATTCCTTTACCGGAACCTAAAGGGCTATTGAAGAACACCGTGGATTTTAGTCAGTACAAGTCTGACAGTCCCTCCCGCCTTGCCCGGGGTGGGAGGACTCATTTGATGATTTTACCACGCTAAAACAAAAAAGAGACACATTATCAAATGAATACTAGATTCGTTGAAACTATAAATAAGGAATTCTGATATTATTCATAATATTTTTTAAACTTAGTTGAACGGTGTTAGTTTTGAATTAACCAAATTGGTGCGAAACAGAACTAAATATATAATTCAGAAAAAACTAAAATAGATGGAGTTATTTCTTTACTAAAAATACATATTAAAATATTAGCTTGATACTGTGCATCACTCAATAAGAATTCGCTTGACATTTTAAATATCTCAATCAGATTATCCAACTCAAGATTTTATTACTTGCACATTTGTGCAACCTTGGCATTATAACTTGTAATACAACTGTTGTTTACCACATCGCCTTGTTTATGTTGTCCTGCAAAATAAATTTAAATAATAAAGTAAAACAAGTAGACTAAATACATAAAAAGCTACATGTCATAAACATTCAGGAGTACTGCAAGCAACTTCATTATTGATCAAGCCGTTTGTAAAGATTTTGGAACACACGCACACCGGAATTTTATAAGTTAAAATTAGTTACATAGTTAACATGTAAAGATTTCAAATCTATTTACATAGGCGTTCCACTCAAGAAACAGGGAGTATACATAGGATGTTTAGCTCAAGGTCCAAGCGTCCCGTGGGAACCAATCTGTAGTATGTTTGAACTTTCCTGCACTATCCTTTGACAACAGCACACAGTTGACACAGCAAACAGTACCTTTGTACACATTGAGTAGACTCAAGCTGAGAATTTTATAAAATTCTCTAACTTATACATACAGTCGAATTCCAAATTCCTGGGTCAATTTCTGAATGCAATAGCCTGACGCTTCGCTGTGACTTACGACCTTTTATTATAAGTTGTTTTAATACTATACAAATCAAAGGAACTTACGGTATACTTCATAATTCCAACCTTTTCCTACAAGTAATGCTGGCGCAGTGGTTAACGTGCTCGGATGTTTCCATCACTGCTGGCGAAGGATCGATCCTCACTTTTTTCTAATTACTTTTATTTTATTTAATAATTTTAAATAATTGCGATATTCTTTTTGTTATTTTTCATGCATTTTTTTGTAGAAATTTGATAAATAAAATTGTTTTTTTTTTAGTAATTACTAATACTAGTCATTAGTGTTGTGTGTCGACCGTTGTCATCATATAAGTATAATAAAGTTTTGTAGGTAGATCAGGGAAGTAAAACAAAAGTCACAAAAGTAAATTATTAAGTAAATTATTTCGATTTGTGAGGTAGACATAACTATGTTAGTTCGTTTCGAGTCTCATTATAGAACGTTGTTGATTACTGGATATTTTGTGTGACGATTGTTTACATCTAAGTTACGCTGTTTTAATGTTATTGTTTTGTAGTGAAATATTAACAGTGGAAATAATATAATCACTGAGGGCGAATATTATAGCCGTGCATAAATATGGATGAAACAATACAAATATCAAATTAAACCGGACTAAGTGTGAGTATTAACATTTAATTTTTAATTGTTTCACATGTTAATATCTTATTTATTAGATAAGATTCCCTACAATAGGTTTGTTTAAAAGATAGTTATACGTGTTATTTCCTTATAGTTTTTTCTTTTAGTAAAATAAATTATCAGTTGTATTTTGCATAAAGATAATAATAGTATTCCATGTTTTGTTCTAGTGAAATACTGTGAGTCCTGTGGAAGTGGATATGAGATATGAGGAACGAGCTTAGCTTAATCTTATCGAGAGCAAAGTCCAACACCGACGGTTGTCAGACATCATAATTAAATTATGGTGAATGAATATGAAGGAAATGGCTTCCCCCAATGAGTAACTAATTCAACACGAAATGAATAACCGTTCAGTTTCACCGTGCACTCAAGACAGAAAACTTCACCAATCAGCCAAAAACCCTTTTGTTTTATAGAAATAAAAGAAACGTTTAAAAGGACGACCATATTTTTTATACTTATGGCTTTTGTTGTATTCATTCTTAGTTAGCAAAAACATCATTTTATTCACAGTTCTTATTAATTTAGGGCTTAGATTTGAGGCTAAGTTTCAATCATTCTTTTCATAAAGAAAACGAAAATTAAACTGATGTCCTCAATAGGGTATATCTATGGAGAGCGGTTATTTTTTTATGGTTAAGAAATAATAAAATAAAATTTTCAGTAATAGAACATAATTATTTCCATATTATTATTTTTTTGCTAAATCGCACCTAGTGGAACGCAAAAAGCTTGATTTCATAGAAACATAATTGTTGGCACCGCAGCCCCGGAACGCAAAGAGCAACTGGCCCTTTGCGTTCCAGGACCGTGGTGCCTTCACAATAATAGCTGTAGCAGTATTTTTTATGTAGTGCTAATGTTATTTATTTGCGTGCTTCTATTTCAGTAAAAGAATATTCATCCTTAAATACCTAACTTTTTTAAGCAACCTGTTTCTGGACCGTGGCCCTGGAACGCAAAGGGCAACTAGCGTTTTGCGTTCCAGGACCGAAGTGCCATGGGACGTTTGTTTGAAATAGTAACAAGGCACCGCGGCCTTGGAACGCATAGAGAAATTGGCCTGCTGAATTATTACTATTTCAAATGGCTTTATTATATAGTCATATCTTTAATATTTCTTTTGTTAACATAAAGACAAAATTACACATTAATATTTTTTTGGGATAACATACTAAAATGGCCGCACTTTATAAAATAAACCCTATAATTTCTTAAATATAATTAAACGTAATTTAGTCTTATAATCAGCTAATTAAATTGAATAATATTGTTTTATCTTCACTTCTAATTTTTTAATTTACTTATTACTGATAGCTGTTGGGCTAAGTGGAGCTATATCAATGAGATCTGAGTCTTATAATGTGTTTAGCTATTGTTTAGTTTTTTTTTTAAATCATGATCTTATTAATCAATGTCTTGTTAGTTATTCATGTTAATTTACAGTTTATTCATGCTTATTATTTATTAAAAAAAGTTAAATATTAGTTTTATGTTTTTTTTTGGTCTTGGTGGAAATAAAAAAAGTCATGCTGAATTAAAATGTTTATTTTGTTTTATTTATTTATGTAATTAACAAACTTATAAATTATTCGTATTCGTTCATACGAATCTGACAATCCCTCAGTCAAAAGTCAACTCATTTGATGAACTTCAACATGACATTGCAATAATATTTGTTCTTTCCTCAATATTGATATTCGCCGGCATTAAGAGAATACTTAAATATATCGCTATCTATATATTCACACGTCACTAACCAACAACCACAATCTAACGACAACTTGATTTCGATCAAGTTAAATATTCCTAAAACTTGGTCTACCTCGCAGAAATTGTGAACAAACGATTATAATCATATTTCTGTCCCATTACAATATATAACAATTGAGTAAAACTTATAAAAAGAATATCACTGCGAGGGGATCGAACTCATGCCTTGCTGTTCACCGCATATTATGTAGTGGAACGCTTAACCTTTAGGCCAACGGAACAAGTGATAAATACGTTGAAATTATGAATCCTATACAATCAGAAGTTAATGATGAATGTGTTTCTTAAAAATAGAAGGTCGTAAGTCAAACTAAACGTCAAGCTATTGCCTTATAAGTGTGTCTGACCACTTTTGAACCGCTACTGTACATTAATATATGTTAACACGAGTAAAGAATTGCTTGAGCACATTCTAATGTGTGTACCATTCTTTTTTCACTATACTTTTTTTTTCTCGTGTCTTTCTTTATTTTCTTAGATTCCATGTCATGTCTTTTAGAATCCTCCACAATTCTTTGGACTTCTAAAAGGTTTTTAATTAACACTGTATGCAGTCGGAATACTAAAACCTCACAGCAAAATGTAATGGTCACTGGAATTAATGTGTTTCGAAGTGTTAATAGATCTGCAATTTATTAGACAGTAGACGTTGTAATCACAGTCATTATGTCTCTAATACCAAGTCTGCTTATATTAAACCACAGTTGTCTGCAAGTGTCCGGACCCTATACATTTTAATGAGTCTATTTCTATCGCCACTCCGTCAACGAAGGCCATTTTGAATAAATCATAATTATGAAGCCTTTCAAAGATGGCTATTAAGTTGTTGCTTTGAATTTGAATAGAAAATTTCTCAATTTTGCAATGCTTTTAAAGTGACTCGGACATAGTAAGTAGTGTCGAGTCGCAGGCTTGTCGCTTAAAAATAACTTCTAAAATAACCCCATTTTTCTCAGTTGACTTGCACAACTGGGCGAAATGACATTCAATTGACAAAACCCTGTCTTTCTTTTCTTCCCCAGATCAACAAGGCAACAAAAAAAATGATAATTCTAGAAGACCTACAGCTCGAACAAAACGTGAGATATAGACACACATATTTTTTACTATAACCTTTTAGAAGTCCAAAGAAACCTATCATAAGTATCATTTTTTTATCATTAATCCACGTCACTGTGGAGGTGTTAATCAAAACTGTTCCATAAAAACTTTACAAAAATAACAAATAGAACAGCTAAGACAAATATCTCCACAGTGGTCTGGCAACAAAGTGTATTTAGTACAATAGACGCATGATGCTAATATGTCGTTTTCCAATATCTGTGCATGCGGATGCGGCTTGGTGCGATTGATGCTGCGACTGCGACACGACCCGACACGACACGACTGCGACTACAGGCTCCGGCTGCGGTGGCGATGGCGACTACCAGCTGGTGCAGCATGAGGTGCTCTACTCCTCGTCCAATAGGTGAGTTTAAGCAACTTTATGAATTCAAGGATGCCATACATCTTCGTAAAAGGTATCATTGAGAATTTCAGGGTGTATTTGATCCTCTCATCATGTCTAGTTACAAGGTATAGGTTTTGAGGCTCCGGAAAGGTTGCAGAAGAGAGTTAATTATCCCTGGGAGTCAGGAGTTTATGAAGAATCTTCCCCGTTGCATATATTTTTATAAGGCACATATTGCATGAGTCCATATTTGGATGTCAAAGACTTTCTCGTCGGTTCCTGTAGTGGACTATCAGCATTAATTAAAAATCTATAAAAGAAAAACTGTCTTCTTCGTCGTGTCGATGATTCCTTAGTCTAAATTTGTGGTCTAAATGAGCTGTAGCTTCTGTAGCTTCAGCGGTGCCACGGAGTTTTATAAATTAAGAATAGTTACTGTTGAAACGATTGTCAGTTCTCACACTAAGGAGCTCGTCAATACAGCATTTAACATATGGACCAAACTAAGTACATCACATCGTGAGATCGTCTGAGTAATTGGCCGTAGGTACCGCATCGTTCGATAAGATCGCACGACGGACAACGCGGGACTGTTGATTATACAAATTGATCTTGATTAATAAGAAGTACTGCAGCCTTCCACGCAATGGAGTATTATGAATCGCTAAGTAAATGTTATTGTAGAACATTGGCTTCAACCTTATTTTATTTCAACATTGATTTTGCAATGGATTCTTTTGCTAAACATTACTAAGCGTTCTATGGTAGGTTTAGTACTTGAGCCCTTTCGCTTATGTTGTACCGACACCTAACTAATATTTTTAACCGACTTCAAAAAAAGGAGGAGGTTCTCAATTCGTCGGAATCTTTTATTTTTTTTTTTTTATGTATGTTCCCCGATTTCTCGAAGACGCCTGGACCGATTTGGATTTTTTTTCTTTTGTTTGAAAGGGTATACTTTCCAATTGGTCCCATGATCACCAGGTCAGGATCTGATGATGGGATCCTAGGGAAATCGAGGGCAACCTTCAAATTTTATAGGCACATAGTACCATTTTCATATATTTTCTAAAGCTGTTCAAGTATTTGCATCTGATAATCATCATCTCAGGTGGATGACCTGATGATGGAAGGTACAACTCCTTAACAGTAAGGAGTAGGCATCGATTGATTTACTTTGTGTTCGCATATCTCCGGAACTACAAGTCCGATTTAAGTAATTCTTTTTTTGTTGTACTAGGTATCATTTAACTTAGAGAATACTGCAAGTTTCATCAAAATCGGTTTAGTAATTTTTGAGATATGGAAATTTATTAGCTTAATGTTTACATGAGTGATGTAAGTACTGGTGCGAAGGATTACAAAATTATAGTGCACATGTAAGAGAATAATGTTCTTGACAAGAATTCGGGTTGAATATTTAAACTAAAAAGAGTAAAATAAAAACTTTTTCAAAAAAAATGTAACCGCCTTCAAAAACAACCACAAAAAAGTGTAAAATAATCTACAAAATAACTTTTTTTTCGGAAGTCGGTGGCTAAAAAGACAATGAAAAGAAAAAAAACAAAGGCACCGACTTCCGAAAGAAAAGTTATTTTGTAGATTATTTTACACTTTTTTGTGGTTGTTTTTGAAGGCGGTTACATTTTTTTTGAAAAAGTTTTTATAAATGTTAAAGTTGGGATGCTTGGACATATCAATATGTTACTCATACTCTTACACGGTGGAACGGCCGAACGGATCTCGACAAAATTTTGCTCATCATCAGCCTATAAAATCCACGCTGTCATTCAATAGCCCTTTACGTTCCGGGCCACGGTTACCTACATGATAAGTCCCGCAACTTGAATTAGAATTGAATTTTTATCGAAGAAACACCGTGGATTTTAGTTAGTACACGTCTGACAGTCCCTTCCATCATGCCCTGGGTGGGAGGAGTAATTTGATGATATTGCCACGTAAAAAAAGTGAAATCATCAGCTTATAAAATGTTTCCACTACTGGGACACAGGCCGCAGTTTGACTCAAATATCTATTCAAGCTATTTTCCGAAATGTCTTAGTTTTACCTAAAAATAAATTTGC
Organism: Agrotis segetum; assembly: GCA_036375495.1. Taxonomy (NCBI): domain Eukaryota; kingdom Metazoa; phylum Arthropoda; class Insecta; order Lepidoptera; family Noctuidae; genus Agrotis; species Agrotis segetum. The sequence goes on from JAQSVV010000065.1 coordinate 808,617, forward strand.
GCGTCAGCAATCATTGTGTAAACGCGCACAGTCCCGAGTAGAAATCCTTGCGCTCGTTTTTTTATCAAGAGTCCTTGCATTCTTTCTAGTTATCCAAATACATTATTCATTTTTCCTACAACACGCCTCTACATTTCGTTTTAGATACGGTTTTTGGGTCGCGGAATTGTCTAAAATGTCGCGGTCCTATAACGTAAAGGGCAACCGAGGTAACATGGTGGTCAACTCCAATTCGCCTTCAGCCAGGAAATACTCAATAAATGATGTTTCATCCCAAAAAGATTCGCTTTTTATTTACGACTGTTGGCACTGATTCAGATTGGTAATTGGGTTTGAATGTTCCGAAATGTCAAGAATTTTGCACCTATAAATTACGGAATTCTCATTTCTTTATTACACCTAGATTTACCGGCAAAATTAATCTAAATAAACAGTTCTATCAGGAACTCTTTTTATTAACTTTGTAAACCAGGTGTAGTCACAATCCAGGAACGCTAGGGGCAACTGAAGGACAGCTACAGCTAGCCTTTTTTTTTAACGTGGTAGAATCATCAAATGAGTCCTCCCACCCCGGGCAGGGCGGGAGGGACTGTCAGACTTGTACTGACTAAAATCCACGGTGTCCTTCAATAGCCCTTTATGTTCCGGGGCCCCGTTGATGGAATAGGTAAGTCCCGCGACCCCGGCAGGCTTTGGCTCTCTGAGAGGGGGCCCCGTCAGTATGCTGAAGCTCTTTGAGGCGTGGGTGGGACACAACGCGCCGGCGATTCGGGCATGGTCCATGGTCGGGCAGCGAGTTGCCCTTTACAGCTACAGCTAGCCTAGGAAAGTGATGGTACTTTCATACAAAATGCAACCCATCAAGCTTAAAATTTGCTACTCCTGATTTGAAGTTTTACAGGCACTACAATGTATCCAATTCTGTAATTATCAGAGGTCGGAATTAGGTATATAGTTATTAGGTATATAATACTTGCATCAAAATGTTAATGTAATATTTAAATTGAACTTCCAGTGATTTGTAACAGTATTATAAAAAAATAATAGTAATAAAAACTTCAGAGATAGATTAGACAAATAAATTGTGTGAAAGTAAATAACTTTTTATTTAATTAATTACAGGATTTTTCTGAGGCCTTACCACGAGCTCTTAACGCGATGCAGTTTAGGCTGTGGGAAAGAGACAGAGCTATACAAGTCGTCTAGCGCCATCTCTTTCCCACAGCCTAAAGACTCACGCTTTTAGAGTTCATGGTAGGCCACCTGTTCTTTAAAAGTAATTCCGGGATTTGAGGCATATCCACTTTATTTTTTCCCTGTAAATACATGAATAACTTTACCTAATTCGGACCTATAGTATTTATGTATATCATTCTTTCCCTGACTTGAGACTGACAGCATGGTTCTCGTTCTAGAAAACATTAATGTTTTAATTCTCGTATTACAGGTACGAGGTGTTGGAGTTCCTCGGGCGAGGCACGTTCGGGCAGGTGGTGAAGTGCTGGAAGAAGGGCACCAACGAGATAGTCGCCATCAAGATCCTCAAGAACCACCCCAGCTATGCTCGCCAAGGACAGATTGAGGTAAACTATGTTTGTTTTTGATGATGACCACAGGGTAGCGCTGGATGCAAGCCTCTAGCAACCGGTCCCATTGTAAATCTTTACGGATCATTCTCATGTGGACAGAAACGCAACTCGTCATCTCTTAGGATAGACTCGCAACTTGTCAGAAACGTAACTCGACAGAAACGCACCTTGTCAGAAACGCAACTCGTCAGATTCGCAACTCGTCATCTCTTAGGATGAACTCGCAACTTGTCAGAAACGTAACTCGACAGAAACGCACCTTGTCAGAAACGCAACTCGTCAGATTCGCAACTCGTCATCTTTTAGGATGAACTCGCAACTTGTCAGAAACGTAACTCGACAGAAACGCACCTTGTCAGAAACGCAACTCGTCAGATTCGCAACTCGTCATCTCTTAGGATGAACTCGCAACTTGTCAGAAACGTAACTCGACAGAAACGCACCTTGTCAGAAACGCAACTCGTCAGATTCGCAACTCGTCATCTCTTAGAATGAACTCGCAACTTGTCAGAAACGTAACTCGACAGAAACGCAACTCGTCATCTCTTAGAATGGACTCGCAACTTGTCAGAAACGTAACTCGACAGAATCGCAACTCGTCAGATTTTTTCTTTTGTCTTTAAAAATCTGACGAGTTGCGTTTTTGACGAGTTGCGATTCTGTCTACATGCGTTTTCTGACCAGTTACGAATCGGACGAGTTGTGTTTCTGTCGACATGAGAATGATCCATTGTTAATATCTGATATCTGAATATCTGGTATTTCGATTTCAGATATTTTGTAGTAAATCTAGCTATATTTTTTTCCCACTCAAATAGTCATTACACAGTAAAAGTTCAACTATGATTGGATGTTGTTATTTTGGACGACCAATTATATCACGTTACTTTTGGCTCGTTTGTCATATCAGACATTTTGATTAGGCTGTCAGAATTCGGAGTATGATTTGTAAGTAATCACATGTTTGAGTAGGAGTGACTTGATGTATTCGGGAAAAATGCCGGCTGAATAAGCTCTATCTATACCGACCCGAGCCCGCTAAACATGATTATTCAATGGTGGATGCCGATTGGCATTAACTAAAGATGAAATCCGAATATTATGTATGTAATTAATTACTTCTGGGTTGGCTTCCAAACAAATACTATCGAATCGCATGCGCGAAATAAAAGTTGAATTTCATGAACAGATTTTTTCATAGTATTGTTTCTTTGATGTATATCTCGTTTAATCATTATACACATATATTCGCAGTCATAAAGACTTGTTGCATTAAACAGACAATGGATATGTTTCCGTTGTATTCGAGTATAATGGCCATGACTACTCAGATTGTGAACCAAAGATGACTAAAATGTCTACAGCCACGCAACGTAGTAGTTAAGGAAAGATAAAAATATAATCTTGAATCGTTTCCAATTTCTACGGGTCGCCAACTAGTCTGTTATAAACATAGTAATAAGTCATTTTACCTTAAAATATCTATTGTTACTACAATGTGAATGAGTAATAAAACTAAACATAAATTCACGCCTTCTCCCTGCTGATGTTACAGAACGCCACAGGTCTCTTAAGCAGTTAAGTCTTATACAAGAACTTGCAGTATTTTGCGGTATTTGTTTAATCAACTGAATTCATTGTCCATCAATTTTCCGCAATGTAACGCAACTCGACTGCTTTTTCTTCCATAATCTAAAAAAGTATTTAAATTAATAATCTTTTCGCTTCGCACTCGGTCATACATCTGGAATGCTATTCTCTACGGCCTATAGTCTTATGTGCAACGCTGTCCCAACGTCGAAACTACAGTTTAGTATTCACTAAGCTATTGATCGACCTAGCTCGCTGTAGCGTACAGCCTGGAAGCCTGATATTTTAGCAAATAGCATATATATATGCACTCATCTCGTCTCTAGTAAATGCTCGAGTAATAAATACACAAGTAATTTTACTTTAACGCCAGTATCAGGTACTTCCTACATTCAATGCATTTCAAACGTAACAATCTAAAAGAGTCTTTTATAACATAGATGTAAGGTCGGTTATTGTTGTTTAACGTGTGGCTGACACAACAAAATTTTCACATTTTTGACGTCGTAGTACAAAACGCAGTTTCTTGAATAGTTGCCAAGTTCTCTATAAATATTATTTTGTTTGAAAACCCTTTATGTAGGTCAGAGATTTATATATACAGAATAGTCTTTGTTTGTTTTAAAGTTTATTATGATAAACAGAAAACAAAGAAAACGTAATTACCTTGGTTGTCGTCCAAGTTTAGGAACAAAACGTTTTAAATCAAATAAGCCCTGAAAAAGAAGTAAAAGATATTTTCGGACTCTCAAAGCAAAACCACCAATTTAGGATAAAGGTGCCAGATTGCGGTGCTGTTTCAAGAGCATACTATATCAATAATGGGGTTGGCAACTGGGAAACTAATGGCGCTAGTATAGCTTGTTCCAAGCATCGTCATTGGTTCAAATCAGTTCAAATCTTAAAGGTACTACAAAATAGTACTACGTCATTGGTCGGATTAGGACTAAGCTATGGTGGCACCATCTACAATTAGCTTTGACTTGCCTTCCCCATTCGGACAGTAGTCTAGACCAAGCAGAAGGGACCAAAAAAAAAAAATGTTAACAATGAAAAAAAAATCGTAACATTTTATTTTCTTTCCATTCCAGGTATCAATACTCTCCCGCCTCTCTCAGGAGTCGGCGGACGAGTTCAACTTCGTGCGAGCGTACGAGTGCTTCCAGCACCGCTCGCACACCTGCCTGGTGTTCGAGATGCTGGAGCAGAACCTCTACGACTTCCTCAAGCAGAACAAGTTCTCGCCACTCCCCCTCAAATACATCAGACCTATACTGCAGCAGGTTCTTACGGCACTGCTCAAACTAAAAGTGAGTTGGTTTTGTTGACTTAGGGCTGGTTTTTCAATAGCCAGATAACGTCTAACTGAGGAATTAAAATAACGGTTTGACATATTTTCTATAGATAAGCTGTCAAACCGCCATTTTTATTCATCAGTTAGAGGTTAACTGGCTATTGAAAAATCAGCCCTTAGATAACTTTGATAGGCCAGCCAGTTACTAACTAGGTACAATCGATAAAGTTGAATGATGACCCACCATAAGCTTATTTTTTAACAGACATTCAAATACAATTAGGTCCACATTCGCGTAAACATACATAACAATGATAACGACTTTGACTTTTGTCAATTTGACGGAGACAAACGATTTTTTGACAAGATGGGTCATAATTCAACTTTGTCGATTGTACCACCAGAAAGGATTATCATCCCGCATCAGACGTACCGGGCATTGTCAGATACATCAGTGCCCTTATCCATGTTTGACATGGAGGGAAATGGAAACGAATTTTTCCCACTCCTCCACTATGCTTTTCTGATTAAATTCGTTGTAGGATCAAAGACAGGTAAATTCATTCTGCGGGAAACGTCGAGCTTCATTTTCTCGGCGCTTTTCTGGTAGCTTCAACTGTTAATTATGACTTTCAGGAGTTGCAGTGGTTTGGGAATAGGCTGGAGAGTTAGTCCCAAAAAAATGTGCCCTTATCCGGGGTCCCATTAAACAGGTTCAAGGGCGAAAGATTCGGGGACATCTGTCACCCCAATTACTCGTGTACACCACCGTTACGAATGTGGGACGGGCCCACAGTCGTAATGGTGGAAGTTCTACCTACACCTCACCCCACCTCCCCCACCGTGTACGGTACCCGTAGTTCAGTACGTCAAGCAGACCTGAGCCTGTAGCCAAACGGCATTAGTACATTTTCAACCTCATACCCCATCGCATAAAGTTGAAAATCTAGTAAAGGCTGCTGGGCGATAGCGAACGAAAACAATCTGTAATCTTTGAGAGATTTTCAACTTTATTCAATGGGGAATAAAGTTGAAAATGTATTAGCGACTGCGACTGCTGAACGTTAGCGAATGTCGCTTGCCATTCGGCTATTGGAACAGTCCGAGTCCGAAATACTAGGGTGGCTACATGTTCTATTCTTACTGAAGGGACGAATTATAATCTATACTAATTCAAAATCAATTTTGTTACAGCAACTGGGTCTGATACACGCGGATCTGAAGCCTGAGAACATAATGCTGGTGGAGCCGGCGCGGCAGCCGTACCGCGTCAAGGTGATCGACTTCGGTAGCGCCTCACACGTCAGCAAGGCCGTCTGTAACACCTACCTGCAGAGCAGATACTATAGGTAGCTATAACAAGACTAGGAATATTACAGGAATACACTCGGATCAAAGAAATAGGCAGACAGAGCGCTCAGAACACACGAGTGTGTCCACCAAAGTTAATACAAAATCAAAATCGAATACAAAGTCGCAACAGAACCAAGCTACGCGTCGTACCAAGCTGCGCGTCGTTGTTGTTGTTTGCCAAAATATGCCTTGTCTTTAAACATGGTAAAAGTTGTTCTCAAAAACAAAGAAAACAATAAGGAATGTAATTCGATTTGATTTTGTATTCACTTTGGTGGACACACTCGCGGGTTCTGAGCGTTCTATCTGCCTATTTCTTTGATCTGAGGGAATACACACAACATCGCGCTTGTGATCCTCGAAAAATTATGAAAAGTAGAACCTAAACATTCCACCGGTGTGCGTCAGTGTGGGGCTTCTATTCTCTCTGGTGGTGGACTCACTCAAGCAAATACAAAAAAAAATGTGCATGAAAATTTTAGGTGGACTCTTTATTTGTGTGCGCCCATTGCAAGACTTAGCTCTGTGATAATGTTCGCTCACAAATATTCTGCACTGTGACATTAAACGCGATACCAGCTTAGTACGCGCACTGCTAAAGTGCGCGAGCAAATATGCCACACAGTATTTCGTAAAATCGTACCATAACAGTTCACCCACATTTCGCCAGTTATGTTTATGTTATTCCATTGTTATTTTTTCGACCATTGAAGAATAGAAAAAAACCTAAATTACTAATTTACTACCATGCTTGAAACCGTAAATTTCTTTCTACGTTCTGTCATTTTGTCGACGAAACCCCCTCCTACATGTGCTGCGAATCAAATCCAATACCACTAGAAACCACTTACTCATGTAATTCCTTCTGTCCACAGAGCACCAGAAATAATCCTGGGCCTAGCGTTCTGCGAGGCCATCGACATGTGGTCGTTGGGCTGCGTGGTGGCCGAGCTGTTCCTGGGCTGGCCGCTGTACCCGGGCTCGTCCGAGTACGACCAGATCCGGTACATCTCGCAGACGCAGGGCCTGCCTACTGAACACATGCTCAACAGGTCTGTCATCACCATCATCATCATCTCAGCCGTAGGACGTCCACTGCTGGACATAGGCCTCCCCTTTCGATCTCCACATATACCTGTTGGATGCGACCTGCATCCAGCGTCTTCCGGCGACCTTTATAAGGTCTTCTGTCCACCTTGCTGGTGGACGTCCTACGCTGCGCTTGCTAGTCCGTGGTCTCCACTCTAGTACTTTGTCAGGTCTGTACCGATAGAATAATAACGAAATAGAGGGATTCTACTAACTGAGAATTCATTGGAAGAAAGACTTTTAATGAGGACCCATTTGATGATTTTACCACGCTAATAAAAAAAAGCCTACAGCCTTCTTCGATAAATAAACAATCCAACACAAAAATGTTGTGAGAGTTCAGAGATCTCGTAGACCCAAGTTCCATTCGCTATTACCTGACAACCCTCAAGGGCAAGGAAAAATCATCCAGGGCAAATTCTTGTCCTGCAGCCTCTAATCTTTCTCCTTTCAACAGAGCTACTTACAATCATGATTACAATGTCATCATCATCAGCCTATTAATGTTCCCACTGCTGGGACACAGGTCTCACGTAATCCACCACGCGAACCCTATGCGGATTGGTGGATGTCACATGTCTTCAAATTGTTAGTTCTAGGAGTTTTAATATTTAACTTTTTTTTGAACAGCGCAAGTAAAACAGCGAAGTTCTTCTACCGCGACGTGGACAGTACGTACCCGTTCTGGCGTCTGAAGACCCCTGAGGAACACGAGCTGGAGACTGGCATCAAGAGCAAGGAGGCGAGGAAGTATATCTTCAACTGCCTCGACGACATTGGACAGGTAACCTTTTGTATGAACTCGAATATGAATATCTAAGTATTTGTTCAGTACTCTGTTGTATAATTGACATTATCGGGCTTTAGAAAAAAAAAACGGTTTTATGACTTTATTTCTTAACCGATTCGTTGCGGAGGGTACGTTTTCACTTTTGTGAGTGGCGTTAGGCATGGATGTGTATCATTTTAAAGTCGATGGTAACTCCGTCAACTTTGTTCGACGCCACAGGTAGAAGTTAGCGAAATTATACATCGCAACGAATCGGTTAAGGGTGCCTTTCCATCAGTGATGTGCTATGCAGCTATGCTGCGAGAATGTGAAAGTTGAGCTACAAAACTATGTGACCGTTTCCACTGATGTTAAGCTATACATCATCAAAATCATTATAAGCTAGGCATCACGGTACTGGCACCGAGCTGGCAGATATTACTCTAGAGCACTTGATTGACCTAACCATTTGCAGAGTGACTTCAGACAAGTCCAAAAAGAAAGCCGCCCAAACTAAACTATCGTACAGTTAGCCAGTGATCAAAATACACAAACTGTTCAAGCTGTCAAATTGCTTCTTGAGCTGGGATTGCTTATCAGTCTAGCAATTACTACTAACTGATCCAGCGGTTCTGTGTATGTGTGTACGTACAAGACTTACTTGATACAGTCTATATTGACTTCTTTAAGAAGTCCGAAGAAACCACCTAGCTATTGGTGATGTTCATAACGCGCTACAAACTTTTACTAAAGCCTGATTTGTCATTGTTAACAACAAGGTACTGTAAGATGCACCCATTTATACTGAAAGCCAACTACTCTCATGTTTTGTATTCATGGGGAAAGTTAGATACTAGATTATGGATGTAGCTGGTGTAATCAGTGTGGGTTATTATATTTCCATTGTTATAACATAAGTATTTGGTTCACAGGTGAATGTACCAACGGATCTTGAAGGTGGCCAACTGTTGGCCGAGAAAGCGGACAGAAGGGAGTTCATAGATCTACTCAAGAGGATGCTCACCATGGACCAGGTTAGTTATTGAGGCATATAAAATGTTATTTCGAAAATATTAGAAGGCGGTGCCCTCACGAAGTGTAAAACCTGCTCTACACTACTCGCGAAGTTGCCTCAACGAAGTAATAGGGTAGTTTCCAGGGTCAAAATAATTACATTCTATTTAGTCCGTATTTTAGATTATAAAAAAATATTGGACGCGTATTTTTTCTTTTTTCGATTAAACAAAAAAGAACAAAGATAATAGCCTATTTAAGTTACCTGTGACGTCACTGCGCGAAAAATGCCACGCATCGTGATGTCACACGTAACTTTAATAGGCTATATCTTTGTCATTTTTGGTCTAATTTACAAAATAAAAAAAAACGTGTCCCTTATTTTTGAATAATCTAAAAGACGGACTAATTACATTTTTTAGGCAACTAGCCTATTGTCGAAGTTGATCGAAGTCCCGAAGTATGTGACTACACTACTCGCGAAGTTGCCTGTGTCATCATTGTGCCCTTTGACTCGGTCGCAAAAACCGACCCCAAATGGAAATTTCCCGAAGCGAGCCGAAGTTGCACGAAGCGAAGCGAAGTGCCTTTCTACACTATCGTATTCGGTCAACATCGCGAGTAGTGTAGAGCAGGCTTTAATTATCGCACGGGAACGTCGTTCCAGGAATAAAAATATTGCTATTTTATAATCCACATTATATTATAAATGATCTTTCTACCAATTTTCATCTAAATCCGTTCGGTAATTGTTGTAAGAAAGAGTAACAGACATCTACTTGTTATTAACTTTCGCATTGATAATAATTAGATAAAAAAAAAAATTTTATAGATTGAAAGCAAATTTTGGGACACATATTGAAGATTCGGGTGTTTAAATCCGCGCATTTTCATTAAATGAACAGATTCTCTGTCATTTTTCGCGATTTTCTAAGAATATTTGCTGAATTTATTTAACTTATGTTTTTTTTTTCTCAGGAGAGACGAATAACGCCAGGTGAAGCTCTGAACCACGCGTTCGTGACGCTCGCTCACCTCGTCGACTACGCGCACTGTAACAACGTCAAGGCCTCCGTTCAGATGATGGAGGTATATATAACACCTTTACTATTACTGAGGGTAACGGTGAATAAAGTTTCTATGTAACGCAAGGTAATGGCTACTTACAGCTTGGCAAACTAGAGTAGAAAACTGGAAGTCGCCACTGTGCTCTCGCTACCAGCACTTTGAATGTTTTTTTTTTCACTTTTTACGTTAGTTTTATGGCACAAAAACCTAACAAACCTACGTTCTTTGTTTACATCAAATGTCAAAGATTTTAAAACGTTGTCAGCAAACAAAAATATTAGTTTCGTTTCAAGACGTTCTTTCTGTCCAAGCTGTACACAATATACCGGCGGCATTCGCCGAGCGGGGTAATGCTGTCTCACTGTACTGTATAATTATTGCCGCCTGGCAATACAGTGCAAGCCGAGCGTAAGGCTGCGGCTCGACTGAGGCAGAGCGGAGACGAGCTGTGCCGCATCACCAATCACATAGCTTGAGTACACATGTTTTCACGTCATGTGCAGCATCAGTCATGTGATTGGTGATTTGGTGAATCGCGGCACAGCTCGTCTCCGCTCTGCTACCCTCCGTCTCAGTGGAACTGCAGCCTTAAGAGTCGGAGCCGCTATAATTTTACCAGGAAGGCTAATAAAACTATCATATTTATTTTTTTGATTTACTGTTTAATAAATACTACGAACTACAGTGTGTTAATTCAACCTCTAAACATAGTTCATAATTATTTTCTTAGCGTTCTTGATTTCGAAAATTCAGTGTACTGTTGAGAAGCATTACTTATTTAACTTTTGTTTCCCAGGTTTGCCGTCGCTCAGGCAGCGGCGTCGGCGGCGTAGGCGGCGTGGGAGGCGTGGGCGGCGTGGCGGGCGGCGCGGCCGAGTACGGCGGAGTGGTGGCCGGCGCCGCGCCCGCGCACCATCTGGCGCTCACCATCAACCAGCAGCGGCTCAGGGCCGCGCCTTACGACAACCTGGTGAGGACCACACCTTACTGGGGACAAGTCTCAGATAGTTCATACAATTAGCATAATAATTATCAAGACCCCGTATGGTTAGGTAAAGGTGTGCGCACATAGTAGCGAGTTTTTGGCTGCTTCAATAAAATTCATCAGTAAAATTTCAAATAATACTGATGACCTTCAAATCAAAACCAGACCAAGTAATCCCAGATTTTGAACAAGTAATTCCCTAAACATCACTTTCGACATTCGGTCACGGTGTCTCGTTGAGAACGTTAAGGTGCCGGTTCGTGCGCGAGACCGCGACAAGGGACCAAGACAGGAGACCGCGACACTACTTAACATTAGGCATTGACAAGTGTCGCGGTCTCCTGTCTTGATCTCCTGTCTCGACTCGAGTCAAATGAGTCAAATGAGCGCACAATCCAACTCATTTGGAGTTGTATTTGTTGTTTTGAGTTTTGTGTTTGTTGTTTTGAGTTGTGTGACTGAATTGAGCTCGCCAAAGTTACAGAATAGCACTAGACGCGCTTGCGACTACTAGGCCAACTAAGAAAAAAGATTCAAAAGCCAGCTGTTAATTAATACCAAATTAATAACTATATTTGTGTTTGCATCCCCAGTATCAGTTGTACCAGGGCGGACGCGTGGCCGTGGGCGGTGCGCGACAGTACGCCACGCGCGCGGCCGAACCATTCCCACATCAGTTCGTGTCTTCGATACTGTGCCAGCCAGCCTATCAGGTAAATATCTATAAAATAAACTTATTTTTAAATTTTATTGTAGTTATACTGGGTGGAAGGCAATATTTTTAGAAATTGAATTCATAGATACGGAGTTATTTGTAAGACAGACAACATTTCATTGGCTGAAAGTACTTTTTAAGAATGTGAACGGAAAAATATTCAATTTTGTAAGAAATACCTGTAATGTTGTAAATGTTTTATAAACAACCCTGTATAAGTTCGATTATTCGATAATTTTTTGAAAAAATGGAGATTAATAGAAATGAAATCATGATTGATTTCAATCTTGAGATTCACTTTTTTATGTTAAAAGCTAGATGAGATATATTTTTAACTTATCATACACTTTTGCATAATCTACTTAACTTAATATTTTTACAAGAAAAGAGTAAACTAAATAAAAATAATGTTTTATGTTTGAATTATAAATAACTGACATTGTAAACGAGTATCAAAGAAACAATTGAGCTCCAACACAGTCTCAAAAAATGTAATGTGTTTATTATAACATACCAAGAAACGCATACATCTAAGCCTTTGCCACACTAGACGGAAACTCCGTCGCTGAACTTTCGCGGCGGTCAATCCGTTCTATACCACACTGAATATTCAGGGGCAGATCATCAGTCGGCTACCTGCGCTTATACGTTGTGGTGTGGTACTTATCGTCACTACGAGTTAACCGCTGAATGTGGCGCGATGCATACAAATCAATGCGACGTTGCCGATCTTACGCTGACGGAAGATCGGTGCAGACGAGCAGACGCGAGCGAGTGAGCGGTCCGCTCCGAGCGACGGATCGTCCGCGACGGAACGACCGATCTTCCGCGTAGTGTGCCCGCTATTTGAATGTAATAATGCAATAACATGTATTGGCGTTCCGCCGCGGAAGTTCGGCGACGGAATTTTCGTCTAGTGTGGCAAAGGCCTTACAGTTACTAAATGTTGCAGGGCTTCCACCCAGTATAATAAACAAAACTAACAAAATACTACAATGATCCCACAAAACCGACCCTAATAACATTACATAAAGTATGACATCCACCAGGTACAACAACTGGCAGCCGCCGCAGCCGCAGCCGCCGCCGCGCATCACCAGCACGCCGGCGTGGCGGGCGTGGCCGGCGTGGCTGGCGTGGCGGGCGTGGCAGACGTGAGTGGCGTGGGCGAGTGGCGCGCGCCGCTGATCGTGGAGCCAGCGCCCATGCCTGAGCCTGACGTGTGGGATGCCTTCCATCCTCACCACCCACAACATCATCATCCGCATAAGAGGTCAGTTTTATATGCAGTTGTGGTGGGGTTGGGGAATATAGTATCGGGATTTAAAAAATATTGATTAATTATCGATTTATTGATTAAAAATGAAGTTAAGAAGTTTCTACAGTATATTGATGATAATTTTACAGATGAAGTGGTTAGGTAAAAGTACTTGTAATAACTAAAATTCTAATCGTTGTTAAGGGTTTCATTAGGAAGCCGTAGGATGTAGGATTGATTTTGTTTTCTTTTATACTTCCGTGGTTGTCAAAAAGTAAAATATGTAAGTTTTTTTTTTTAATGTGGGTATTTGAATAATCTTCAAATATCTGGTTGACCGAGCTTCGCTCGACTTTTAAAATGTCTATATCTTGGGAACCGAGCTTTTCTCGAACCTGGGACTTTGATAAATCGATTCTTTGAGCCGAAAAACCCCTAATCTGCAACTTTTATGAAAATCCTTGGAGCCGTTTCCGAGATCCTGATTCTATATAAATATACAAGAATTGCTCGTTTAAAGATATTAGATATTGATATTTTCTGTTGGACTGGACAACTATCTATCGGTTCACTGAAGTGAACTGAACACATGAAGTTATACAATAAGTACTTGTTAAATATTCTTACCACAAAAAAATAAAAAATATTAATCAAATAGAAACCAAAAAAGAAATCTCACTAATAAAAGTTTAGATAGGTTGGTAGTTATTAACATAATTTACATAATAAGTATAAACAAAATGGGTGTAGTACTAAAAGCCGGGGTTGTCGACAGATCAACAAAGCAGCAGACGACGGTGCCGCACTATCAACCGCACCACCAAACGCATCAATACAGGTGCCTATTACTTGTAGTACACTTGTAGTTGTCCCCACACTATATGTATGACTAGTACACTCAGGTAGATGTCCCATCAACGAAAACTTTTTAAACATGCAAGACTTTAACAGCCTTACTACAAAAATATAAACATCTGTTCAAAACTTGTCTAAAAAAGTATGACTGCAAAACGGTCCTTATTTCAACATCATAATCTGAAATTTTTTAGACAAGTGTTCAACATAAGTTCAAAAGTTTTTGTGGCACACAGTTATTATTTAGGTCTGCATTCTGATCACTACTTTTATTTTTATTTTTTGTTGAAAGTAAAAATGATTGAAAACGCATTTGATGATTTGAACCAAAACCTGTGGAGTCGAAGAAACTTCAAGATTCTTACGGATTCATCACAGTTAGCTTGTGATGAATCCGTACGAATCTTGAAGTTACCCTGTTCCATCACATGCGTAAGAAAACTCAAAGATTCCTTTGTGAACACCATTCGGGCGGAAATGAGCTTTGTCATTTTGGGGTTTCGGAAAGAACCACTAAATCACCAGGTTTTAAATCGAGAAAAATAAATATAACAAAGATAATGTATGGGATTCTAGTGTGGGGCAAAGCTGCTGTTTTAAAAATAATCTGTAAAACTAACATATTTACCTAATATCCAGTATGGCAAGCAGCGGCGGTAAGAAGGAGCCGACTCAGCTGTCTCCGGTCAAGAAGCGGGTGAAGGAAGGAACTCCACCTTCGAGGCACAGGCATCACCACCATGATCACACGTAAGTATCTATACCATTAAGTTCTATTATTAAGTAAGACATAAAAAATATTGTTAGAAATTATAACTTAAATTGGAAGCAGGACAGGGGTTCGAAAAAAGTATCGATAGGGTTTTCTTTGCTTTGAAGGGAGATAGAGCAAGCTTGCATAAAAAAAAAAAAATAGAATGTCAGCCTCTCTGTATTTAGTTATCATGTTATTGAGGATAGACCCTCAAACATTTCACACAGCAGTATTTTAAATGTCCTACTTTGGTAGTTAATAAACTACAAGGCTATTGTAGCTTTTGGCTTTTGGAAGTCATTCAAAATCTTGCTTTAAAATTCTTTGAAGGACCATATTATAATGAGAAAGATATTTTGGAAACATTCTTGATATTGATTGTGTCCAAAAATCCTTGTATAACTAGGTGTTTTAACAATACTAACTTGACTTTGTGCCCTAATTCTGTATAAAAAGATGTGTATCGAAATATAAAGGGTTTCAAACCCTCAACCAACTAACACCCCCGCACTACTAACCGACAGCGTCATCGACTTCGCCTCACACTCGGTTCTCCCTCACAGCGCGGCCGCGCACACCATCACCATCCGCGACACGCCGTCGCCCGCCGTGTCCGTTATCACCATCTCGGACTCCGACGACGACAGCGAGCAGCCGCGGCGGCAGCGCGCGCCCGGCGACACGCACCACACGCATGCCGCGCACGCGCAGAACAATCAAGGTAGCTATCCTGTTTAGTGCCGTGTCCGTCATCACCATCTCGGACTCCGACGACGACAGCGAGCAGCCGCGGCGGCAGCGCGCGCCCGGCGACACGCACCACACGCATGCCGCGCACGCGCAGAACAATCAAGGTAGCTATCCTGTTTAGTGCCGTGTCCGTCATCACCATCTCGGACTCCGACGACGACAGCGAGCAGCCGCGGCGGCAGCGCGCGCCCGGCGACACGCACCACACGCATGCCGCGCACGCGCAGAACAATCAAGGTAGCTATCCTGTTTAGTGCCGTGTCCGTCATCACCATCTCGGACTCCGACGACGACAGCGAGCAGCCGCGGCGGCAGCGCGCGCCCGGCGACACGCACCACACGCATGCCGCGCACGCGCAGAACAATCAAGGTAGCTATCCTGTTTAGTGCCGTGTCCGTCATCACCATCTCGGACTCCGACGACGACAGCGAGCAGCCGCGGCGGCAGCGCGCGCCCGGCGACACGCACCACACGCATGCCGCGCACGCGCAGAACAATCAAGGTAGCTATCCTGTTTAGTGCCGTGTCCGTCATCACCATCTCGGACTCCGACGACGACAGCGAGCAGCCGCGGCGGCAGCGCGCGCCCGGCGACACGCACCACACGCATGCCGCGCACGCGCAGAACAATCAAGGTAGCTATCCTGTTTAGTGCCGTGTCCGTCATCACCATCTCGGACTCCGACGACGACAGCGAGCAGCCGCGGCGGCAGCGCGCGCCCGGCGACACGCACCACACGCATGCCGCGCACGCGCAGAACAATCAAGGTAGCTATCCTGTTTAGTGCCGTGTCCGTCATCACCATCTCGGACTCCGACGACGACAGCGAGCAGCCGCGGCGGCAGCGCGCGCCCGGCGACACGCACCACACGCATGCCGCGCACGCGCAGAACAATCAAGGTAGCTATCCTGTTTAGTGCCGTGTCCGTCATCACCATCTCGGACTCCGACGACGACAGCGAGCAGCCGCGGCGGCAGCGCGCGCCCGGCGACACGCACCACACGCATGCCGCGCACGCGCAGAACAATCAAGGTAGCTATCCTGTTTAGTGCCGTGTCCGTCATCACCATCTCGGACTCCGACGACGACAGCGAGCAGCCGCGGCGGCAGCGCGCGCCCGGCGACACGCACCACACGCATGCCGCGCACGCGCAGAACAATCAAGGTAGCTATCCTGTTTAGTGCCGTGTCCGTCATCACCATCTCGGACTCCGACGACGACAGCGAGCAGCCGCGGCGGCAGCGCGCGCCCGGCGACACGCACCACACGCATGCCGCGCACGCGCAGAACAATCAAGGTAGCTATCCTGTTTAGTGCCGTGTCCGTCATCACCATCTCGGACTCCGACGACGACAGCGAGCAGCCGCGGCGGCAGCGCGCGCCCGGCGACACGCACCACACGCATGCCGCGCACGCGCAGAACAATCAAGGTAGCTATCCTGTTTAGTGCCGTGTCCGTCATCACCATCTCGGACTCCGACGACGACAGCGAGCAGCCGCGGCGGCAGCGCGCGCCCGGCGACACGCACCACACGCATGCCGCGCACGCGCAGAACAATCAAGGTAGCTATCCTGTTTAGTGCCGTGTCCGTCATCACCATCTCGGACTCCGACGACGACAGCGAGCAGCCGCGGCGGCAGCGCGCGCCCGGCGACACGCACCACACGCATGCCGCGCACGCGCAGAACAATCAAGGTAGCTATCCTGTTTAGTGCCGTGTCCGTCATCACCATCTCGGACTCCGACGACGACAGCGAGCAGCCGCGGCGGCAGCGCGCGCCCGGCGACACGCACCACACGCATGCCGCGCACGCGCAGAACAATCAAGGTAGCTATCCTGTTTAGTGCCGTGTCCGTCATCACCATCTCGGACTCCGACGACGACAGCGAGCAGCCGCGGCGGCAGCGCGCGCCCGGCGACACGCACCACACGCATGCCGCGCACGCGCAGAACAATCAAGGTAGCTATCCTGTTTAGTGCCGTGTCCGTCATCACCATCTCGGACTCCGACGACGACAGCGAGCAGCCGCGGCGGCAGCGCGCGCCCGGCGACACGCACCACACGCATGCCGCGCACGCGCAGAACAATCAAGGTAGCTATCCTGTTTAGTGCCGTGTCCGTCATCACCATCTCGGACTCCGACGACGACAGCGAGCAGCCGCGGCGGCAGCGCGCGCCCGGCGACACGCACCACACGCATGCCGCGCACGCGCAGAACAATCAAGGTAGCTATCCTGTTTAGTGCCGTGTCCGTCATCACCATCTCGGACTCCGACGACGACAGCGAGCAGCCGCGGCGGCAGCGCGCGCCCGGCGACACGCACCACACGCATGCCGCGCACGCGCAGAACAATCAAGGTAGCTATCCTGTTTAGTGCCGTGTCCGTCATCACCATCTCGGACTCCGACGACGACAGCGAGCAGCCGCGGCGGCAGCGCGCGCCCGGCGACACGCACCACACGCATGCCGCGCACGCGCAGAACAATCAAGGTAGCTATCCTGTTTAGTGCCGTGTCCGTCATCACCATCTCGGACTCCGACGACGACAGCGAGCAGCCGCGGCGGCAGCGCGCGCCCGGCGACACGCACCACACGCATGCCGCGCACGCGCAGAACAATCAAGGTAGCTATCCTGTTTAGTGCCGTGTCCGTCATCACCATCTCGGACTCCGACGACGACAGCGAGCAGCCGCGGCGGCAGCGCGCGCCCGGCGACACGCACCACACGCATGCCGCGCACGCGCAGAACAATCAAGGTAGCTATCCTGTTTAGTGCCGTGTCCGTCATCACCATCTCGGACTCCGACGACGACAGCGAGCAGCCGCGGCGGCAGCGCGCGCCCGGCGACACGCACCACACGCATGCCGCGCACGCGCAGAACAATCAAGGTAGCTATCCTGTTTAGTGCCGTGTCCGTCATCACCATCTCGGACTCCGACGACGACAGCGAGCAGCCGCGGCGGCAGCGCGCGCCCGGCGACACGCACCACACGCATGCCGCGCACGCGCAGAACAATCAAGGTAGCTATCCTGTTTAGTGCCGTGTCCGTCATCACCATCTCGGACTCCGACGACGACAGCGAGCAGCCGCGGCGGCAGCGCGCGCCCGGCGACACGCACCACACGCATGCCGCGCACGCGCAGAACAATCAAGGTAGCTATCCTGTTTAGTGCCGTGTCCGTCATCACCATCTCGGACTCCGACGACGACAGCGAGCAGCCGCGGCGGCAGCGCGCGCCCGGCGACACGCACCACACGCATGCCGCGCACGCGCAGAACAATCAAGGTAGCTATCCTGTTTAGTGCCGTGTCCGTCATCACCATCTCGGACTCCGACGACGACAGCGAGCAGCCGCGGCGGCAGCGCGCGCCCGGCGACACGCACCACACGCATGCCGCGCACGCGCAGAACAATCAAGGTAGCTATCCTGTTTAGTGCCGTGTCCGTCATCACCATCTCGGACTCCGACGACGACAGCGAGCAGCCGCGGCGGCAGCGCGCGCCCGGCGACACGCACCACACGCATGCCGCGCACGCGCAGAACAATCAAGGTAGCTATCCTGTTTAGTGCCGTGTCCGTCATCACCATCTCGGACTCCGACGACGACAGCGAGCAGCCGCGGCGGCAGCGCGCGCCCGGCGACACGCACCACACGCATGCCGCGCACGCGCAGAACAATCAAGGTAGCTATCCTGTTTAGTGCCGTGTCCGTCATCACCATCTCGGACTCCGACGACGACAGCGAGCAGCCGCGGCGGCAGCGCGCGCCCGGCGACACGCACCACACGCATGCCGCGCACGCGCAGAACAATCAAGGTAGCTATCCTGTTTAGTGCCGTGTCCGTCATCACCATCTCGGACTCCGACGACGACAGCGAGCAGCCGCGGCGGCAGCGCGCGCCCGGCGACACGCACCACACGCATGCCGCGCACGCGCAGAACAATCAAGGTAGCTATCCTGTTTAGTGCCGTGTCCGTCATCACCATCTCGGACTCCGACGACGACAGCGAGCAGCCGCGGCGGCAGCGCGCGCCCGGCGACACGCACCACACGCATGCCGCGCACGCGCAGAACAATCAAGGTAGCTATCCTGTTTAGTGCCGTGTCCGTCATCACCATCTCGGACTCCGACGACGACAGCGAGCAGCCGCGGCGGCAGCGCGCGCCCGGCGACACGCACCACACGCATGCCGCGCACGCGCAGAACAATCAAGGTAGCTATCCTGTTTAGTGCCGTGTCCGTCATCACCATCTCGGACTCCGACGACGACAGCGAGCAGCCGCGGCGGCAGCGCGCGCCCGGCGACACGCACCACACGCATGCCGCGCACGCGCAGAACAATCAAGGTAGCTATCCTGTTTAGTGCCGTGTCCGTCATCACCATCTCGGACTCCGACGACGACAGCGAGCAGCCGCGGCGGCAGCGCGCGCCCGGCGACACGCACCACACGCATGCCGCGCACGCGCAGAACAATCAAGGTAGCTATCCTGTTTAGTGCCGTGTCCGTCATCACCATCTCGGACTCCGACGACGACAGCGAGCAGCCGCGGCGGCAGCGCGCGCCCGGCGACACGCACCACACGCATGCCGCGCACGCGCAGAACAATCAAGGTAGCTATCCTGTTTAGTGCCGTGTCCGTCATCACCATCTCGGACTCCGACGACGACAGCGAGCAGCCGCGGCGGCAGCGCGCGCCCGGCGACACGCACCACACGCATGCCGCGCACGCGCAGAACAATCAAGGTAGCTATCCTGTTTAGTGCCGTGTCCGTCATCACCATCTCGGACTCCGACGACGACAGCGAGCAGCCGCGGCGGCAGCGCGCGCCCGGCGACACGCACCACACGCATGCCGCGCACGCGCAGAACAATCAAGGTAGCTATCCTGTTTAGTGCCGTGTCCGTCATCACCATCTCGGACTCCGACGACGACAGCGAGCAGCCGCGGCGGCAGCGCGCGCCCGGCGACACGCACCACACGCATGCCGCGCACGCGCAGAACAATCAAGGTAGCTATCCTGTTTAGTGCCGTGTCCGTCATCACCATCTCGGACTCCGACGACGACAGCGAGCAGCCGCGGCGGCAGCGCGCGCCCGGCGACACGCACCACACGCATGCCGCGCACGCGCAGAACAATCAAGGTAGCTATCCTGTTTAGTGCCGTGTCCGTCATCACCATCTCGGACTCCGACGACGACAGCGAGCAGCCGCGGCGGCAGCGCGCGCCCGGCGACACGCACCACACGCATGCCGCGCACGCGCAGAACAATCAAGGTAGCTATCCTGTTTAGTGCCGTGTCCGTCATCACCATCTCGGACTCCGACGACGACAGCGAGCAGCCGCGGCGGCAGCGCGCGCCCGGCGACACGCACCACACGCATGCCGCGCACGCGCAGAACAATCAAGGTAGCTATCCTGTTTAGTGCCGTGTCCGTCATCACCATCTCGGACTCCGACGACGACAGCGAGCAGCCGCGGCGGCAGCGCGCGCCCGGCGACACGCACCACACGCATGCCGCGCACGCGCAGAACAATCAAGGTAGCTATCCTGTTTAGTGCCGTGTCCGTCATCACCATCTCGGACTCCGACGACGACAGCGAGCAGCCGCGGCGGCAGCGCGTCACATATATCTGGAATAAAGATTATTAAGAGCCTATGCACTTCACATATTTTAAACGCGCCGGTGCACGGTGCAGCGTCGGCGGCCTTCAAACAAATGCAGTGGTTTGGAAACAGAGCTTTCGAACTGTCCTAAAATATCTATCTAGGTTATTCTATAATGTCAATGTATTTGTATCCCAGGCGGCAGTGGCGAGTGCGTCGGATCGGGCGGCGCGGCCAGCGGCGGCGTCATCTGCAGCGCGCGCTCGCCCAAGGACGACAAGCACGTCAAGCACGAGCCGCACCAGAACTGTCATCACCACCATCAGGTAACTAATTACATAGTCCAGTCCTTCATTCATTCATTAAACACCACAAAAGTTAAACAACTATTAAGCACTTGTCTAAAACAAAGTGTAACTTCAATCAAAACGAGTCCTCCTTATATAAGTGTCAAATGTCAGTTTTTGTAGTGTTTAATTTTTTGTAGTGAAACCGTAAGCGTCGCTCTGCTCAGAGTCAGTAGCTAAAATTATAGCATGTCTTTATTTTGCTATTGGGTTATTCTAAAAAGAATTTCTCAGTAGCCGCCCGGAGTTTGGAAGTTGCCGGTATAATACCCCCGAAAAGCACTCCTGCGCCTCTTTCCGGACGTGTCGGATTGCCGTCACATCGGATCTACGAGAGTAAACAGTCATTCCCACGAGACGGTTTTAACACGGCACGGTTTTTTGAGCCGTCTCTAGCGCCGACGTCGTGTGCTTAGCTTCATAGAGTTTCATACACGACAGACGACCGCCCGTAGACCCGGTTTGACGCCGGGCTTAGCTCCGTCACAAAACCGTTTCGTGGGCATGAGCGCTAAACGAACAGAGAATGCACCTATACCTGCGCACTCACTTGTGCACCATAATTAGTCCCGCGCAGTTAGGTAATCTCCGTCGTGATCCGCCGTGGCCGAAATTAGTCAGAAGGACATTCATTTTATATCCGTTGTAACCCCACCCTTCCTCACAGCAGCAACAGCAGCAGCAGCAACAACAACAGCAACAACAGCAGCAGCAACAACAACAACAACAACAACCAGCTCCTCAGCAAGCCGTACCGCAGCAGCCGACCAACCAGTCCAGTCGCTCCAACGTGAGCACGGCGGTGGCCACTCCTCAGAGTCAGAAGAAGCGTCTGCTAGCGCTGGCGCAGCAAGAGGCGCAGGCCAAGAGGGAACACGACCATCACCTGCCGCCTGTTAGTATTGTCTCACTGATAAAACAGATTTATAAGAGAGCGTTCTTGTAAGTGTTGAGATTTGACAACTAATCCTCATCAACATCATGCCATCATCGACTTTAACATGAGGTGTTAGCCATATACAACGTGTAACGTTAATAGCGCAAAACCTCTCGTGGGGTAACTCAGCCCATGTTACTGAACAATGTTTGATCAAAATCTTTTGGAAAAAAAAATAAAAAAAAAGATTTTTCATACTGATGGGCTCGATAAATTTCTCATTTTGTATGTTTTTTTTTTTTCCAAAAGATTTTGATCAAACATTGTTCAGTAACATGGGCTGAGTTACCCCACGAGAGGTTTTGCGCTATTAACGTAAAGGTCTTCGCACATTATAACAACTCCACGCCAACGCGGCAGCAACTCTACTCACACTCTCGATGAGTAGTCAACTAGTTGATCCACCCAATGGTCACTAGTGGACAACGCGGTGTCAACGAGTGGCCAACGCGGTGCCAACGAGTGGGTTATTCAACAGACAACTCGTCTAACCTCAGTTTTCCCGTCACGCGTCAGTCGCAAACGCATAGTCGTTACGTGGACAACGTGTGGTCGTTGCGTGGACGACGTATGGTCATTGCGTGACAAACGTGTCGGGGTTGACCTCTAGTGTACGATGCGTAGGCCACTCGTTGTACACTACTTTATAATCATTTTTTGAAATTGAACCTTGAACATATGATACAGGGCTTAAATTTCAATGTCTAGCATAGAGTCGAGTCGCCGTTGAGTTGTTATAATGTGCGAAGACCCTTACACGTTGTATACCACATATTTCACTGCTGGGAGAAAATTCATTTGCATACAATTTTTTATACTACTTTTTAAATGCTCTTCAATAATTTTTGTACACCAAAATGAATAAATGCTTACCAAATCTAAAACTCGCTTTAGCAGGATTTCAGTGACACCCCGAACATCGGTTTGGTTAGGTTCCTTTAAACCCTGCAAACAGAAATAAAGGCTTCTATGATATAATAATTTGCATAATAATATTCATTAGATAATAAAAAGGATAAATTTTTGAGCTAATTTCTCATGCTTATACATATCAGTCATAATAATGTTTACGCTTATCGATAACAAAGAATAATTTCTATACGCATTTCGGACGTATAATAACTAACTCCTAAAACGTTAGGCCAAAGAAGCGTAGCTCGCTACGCTCGTTTTCTCTGGCCCCCGCCGCAATGTAAATGAATTATACAAATATTTTTAAATTCGCTCGCGATCTCCCAATTCATCCCTTTCATTTTATAAACAAAAGTCCAAACCATGGGCTGGGCGTTTATAGGGCTGGGTCTGTCTAAACCTGGTGCTGCGGCCCTACCGGTCTAAGAATACGAAAGGCAATTGAAGAAACAGAAGTGGTCTTTGATAAGCAGGAGTCTGAAACGCCCTTCCGCTTCACCCAGGCCGAGAACTTATGTAATTTTCAACTCCAAAAATATAGGTTCCTTCCTAGATCTATATTTTGGCATCTATAAATCAAAATTAATTCAGCTATTTAGGCGTGAATGCTTTACATACAAACACTCACTTTCTTAAAAAGTTACGATACGAACAGTCTACGTATTCTAACGGAATAATATCTTTAAATTTTGATATAATTTTGTGTTGCAGAGTGGGTCCACGGTACGCCAAACGAACGACTATCAATGCAATCAGTATGTGCCGGCGCAACATAATAAGAGAGATAGCGTGAGTACTCATTTCTTTATTATTTTTGTGTTATGTTACAAAATACTTAATAGTACTACATACAGAAATGTCACTTCCTAAAAACAAACAAATGTAAAACTTTTGCTCGAGAGAATAAAGTATATTTTTACTTGTACGGAGCGCGTGCGAAACCCGTCCACGTTGCGCCCACGTTTGCGAGCAGTTTCATACTACAAGCACACGCGGACGCACCGTGGACGGGGCTACACCGCGGAGTGCGACAGGACTGGTTATGTCAAGAATTATTATTAATATTGTAAAACAGTTATTCTGTTATTCTCATAGTAATTTCCAACTTTGAACGACCAGTTAATATTGGAAAAATCTTATTTATTGAAACTTAAATCTGTGTTTTAATACCAAGTTGCAACCATCCATACCCGCCAGAAAACCTTCATTCCCATCTGCCACCGGGGTGGTGGTTGGTATTAATAAAAATGGCGTTTACCGCCCTAGTGTTCAGTGTATGTACCTACTTAGATTCATCTGCCTCTTCGTTATAGTACAGAATTTTATTCGCAATTCGTATTGGACATTATCAGTAGAAATTGGAATCAGCCACAACCCCTGTAGCAAACTCGAAGGAACTGGATCCTGGTAAAAGTACCAGTCTAACTGGATGTTGGGCTGATATTGTGCTAGTTTTTGGATAACTGTCATCTGCTATATCCCGAAACTTAGGAAATTAGTTCATAACTATTGGGTGTTTATTCCCAACGGGAACATACCGTTGGGAATAAACGTCCTAAAGTGCCAACCACCACCCCGGTAGCAGACTTGAAGGTGGCAGATGGGAATAAACGCGGTAAACGCCATTTTTATTAATACCAACCACCACCCCGGTGGCAGATGGGAATAAACCCCAGAAAATAGCTCAATAATTATTCTTTAAAAAACAGTATCCATTGTAATAAAAAAAATATTTTTCAAAGAAATTAATCTCAGCTCAAATGATCTGACTAACCTTTTACAAATTACAGAGCGGCGGTTGTCGCGAGTACCTGACGAACGCCGGCGGCGTGGGCGGCGTGGCTGGCGTGGGTGGCGTGAGCGGCGTGAGTGTGAGCGTGAGCGGCCCGCCCGCCGCGCACAAGCACGCAGCGCCTCACGCCTGGCACCACCACCCACATCCACATTACAAGTTAGTACATCCAACTGAAAACAAGTCTTTGATTAGTAACGTCTATCCAAAATGTTTGACACACACAGCCGACTAATCTGCTCTAGCTGCGAGTATTTTGTGTATGTGACAGACTATTAAATTTAAAAAAATGTAAGTTAAAGAAGCAATGGGCAGGCAACATCGCTCGTAGAACTGACAACCGATATGGAATAAAAGACAAATAAAGACAGTTGATCCATCTATAATACTGACATTCGGATGCAACCGATTCAACTGGAAGCCGACCAACTTTATTGGGAAAAGCCTAGGCAGATGGTGAAATACAGCTGAAAAATCTGATTATTCAACTTTTCACCTCGGAAAAAAAAAACACCTGGGTTAACAAAGACAACTTTTTTTCTACGATCTTGTGGACTTTTATCACCCACGTCAAGCAAAGCAAAACCAAAAAAAAAAACTGTTCACCCAGGTGATATTTTTCCGAGCTGAAATGAGGACACCGAAGTTGTCCACTTTGTTAAACCAGGTGAACAAAGTGGAATAAACCGAGAAATCGCCCCCTTTTTTGGAATAGCTTTTTCTTAGAAAAGGAACACAATTTAGATGTTACCCTTAGCATGATAAACTTCAGAATCCAACAACTATATCCTTCCACGTTCTATACAGACCACCGGAAGTCGCACACAATGCGTCCCTCGACGGCATACAAACCATAATGATGGAACAATTGATTGCCAATATACCCATGAACGCTGAAAGGACGAACATCGTGGATTACAGGAACCATACATTGTAAGCTTATAACTCTCAAAAACATGAGTCAGTTTTTTGTTTATTAGTTTTTAGATTTTGTCTGCCTCTTTGCTATAAAGGTGGTTTTCCATGGTCAGCTCACTCAAGCACACACGAAAAAATTGTGCGTGAACATTCTAAAAATGTTTGTACAGATCTGGATAATTTTGTGTGCACACACATGAGCAGTGGACTTGTTTGTGCACGAACAAATATGACACACTATTTTTGTGGAATTGTACCATAACGTTCATAAGATCGACTGGGTTAGGACCCAGTCAGTACCCATATCACGAGTTGTCATTACGATACTCGATCATCGATATCGACCGCGTTTGGCGCTCTCATTCGTTGAGAGTTCATACAATTTGGAGCGGGCCAATGAGAGCGCCAAACGCGGTCCATATCGATGATCGAGTATCGTAATGACAACTCATGGTATGGGTACGGGTTTCGATACCAGTTCAGACATCACTGTTATAAGGTTTTTCCATAAAGAATTTCTTATCTACTACAAAGTCTGGATTTGTACCTGGTTTGATGGCAATCGGCCCGCCTCCTTTTACATGTGATTTAAACACAAGTGGCGAAATATGGGTGTAAAACTCCTACCCTTTGGTGGTTACAGGCATGATGATCTATTACTATTGTAATTTTTAGATATGGTCGCAATATTGCACGTGTAATTAATTTATGATTAGTCCTTTCAGTGAAAATATATGTTATTTTAATTATTGATTATATTTATATTTTCTCTAGCCCGTTGGAACAAATATTATCCAACTTATAAAGAGAAGGCGAAACTCAGAATTAAGATAAGAAAATAACAGATTGCGTAATGCAAAATCGTGATGAAAGAAGTATGAAATGTATGTATGTAATAGGCATAGATATAGAGCATGGACTGATACAATTAATTACTAGACACCAGACAGTGGCCAATTTTAGAAAGAATGAAAACTCAATTATTTACTAAAAAATTAAAAATGATCTTGACTATTCGTTCCGTATTATATGAGTTCCAGATATGTGCGAGACATAGAAAAATACAATGCGACTACTTCTGCCCGCTCTAATCAACATTTCTAAGGCTAGTCCATTCTCTAAGTCTATGATAGTAGGTCATCTTTCAAAACATATTTTAGATCATCGAGATTCATCATTAATTTCACGAAACACGCTATGTTTTCTTCGGAGCCCATTACACTTCTATAAAGAGTTGTTGTGTTTGTTCCAGGACGGGTAGTGGCGGTGTATTGTCCCCGGGCGGCGGTGTGTCACCCGGCTACCTGCCGCCTCCACTCTACGTGCCCACCTACCACTATCACACGTGAGTTTATTGATTACTTTGGAAGGGATGAAAATACTTATTTTAGCTGGGTTGAAGTTGCATACTCCAGCAATATCTATCTAATATCTTTAAACGAACATTTCTTGTATATTTATTCATATACAACATGTGTAACATAATTAACGCACATCCTGAAATTAGTTGATTCAGAATCGTTTACTGAATCGATTTCTATCATTTTTAATATAGGTAATTTTTTATCAAAAATATTTAAAACTACGGAAATTATAGTCGCATTACCCCTGTACAGTCAAAACGAACCAAGATAGACCGTAAATCAATGCAACAACACTTAAAAGTGCTATTTTATTTGTATTAATACAAATTCCGTCATTCAATACAAAATAAAGAAAAATAAACCTTACTGCAAAATAACTAATTTAGTTAATAACAATGCATTTAGATGTTAAATTAAAAATTAAATATATGTATTATGATCATAACGTAATATATTCTAATTGGGGTGTCTGAGGGTGTGCGTTAATTACGTTACATGTTGTTTATCTACGAGTATGAAAGCTTGATGGTGTTACATTCGTATTCTTTCTACGTTTTTCTGGTTTTAGTACTCTTTCGAGAACTGGTTTAAAGGCCAGTTTACGCCGTAATGTGTATCTTTTTGTGTAGTAATAAATAAAATAATATTTTGAGTCGCTGTTAAAAGCCGCGGTGCGTAACGTCATTGGTGAAAGATGTATATTTCCAAGCAAATAAGATTGAACCACTATTGAAATTTGCAGCTTCATGTCTCGGTGTGAATTGGCTTTTATTTATACTGTCTATGTCAATATTTTCTTTGAATTGGCATCAGTGGTTTGCAAAAAGAACGGGACTGCTAAGTTCTGTTTAAAAGAATGCGTGCGGGTCTCCATGTTTCGACAGCCATGATGAAAACTTTACAAATGGTTGTATGTACAATTTTTCGACTTTCATTCTTTTACAATTTCTTTCATAATGTTGATGTCGTCGTTTTGTCCTACGACACTGATCAAGCAGTCACGTACAAAAGACTAGACAGAAGATATAACACTCAGTAAATATTCCAGTGGCGCGGCCCACGGCGTGTCTGGCGTGGCGGGCCCCCCTCCTGCTCACCACGCGAGCGGCGCGCGCCTGCCGGGCTACCTGCAGCCCTACTCGCCCACGTACCTGGTGCCGCAGCACCACCAGCAGCACCTGTGGTACACCGACTGAGGAGCCGACCTGCTGGACTGACCGTGGTAGTGCCCGCCTCTAAAAGACATTAACCTTACCTACTACGCGACCGGCACGACTTGAGACGGTGACATAAAGAACTAGTATCAGTTTTATACGCTAGCAGCGCCACCCTAGTATCAAGTTGTGTCGGTCGTGTTGTAGCCGTGAGTCGCTCCGCGTGCCTACGGGCGCCCTCGGTCCGCTGTCTCCTCCCGTAAGCACGCACGAGCGACGAAGGAACACAACTCGACTATCACACTGCAATTTTTAAATAAATCCATGACTAGTGTGAACTAAACGCGTTCCTTTACAAAAAAAACTCACGTTCAACGCTATACGATTGTTGAAACGATAACTTTCTTGTACAAATTGTGATTTTTATTTCTTATTATTATTATTAATTATAAAGATGGGTTTTATATTTTTCAGCGATTTACGGACCTGTAGTCGCTCTATTCGAGTTATACTTAATCGAGTATAAAGTGTTTAATCATTATTTGTTTAGATAAATGTGTAATTTATTACATGATAGCGTTATGTAAGCGCTTATAAATGTATGTATAATAGGTTAGTGTCGCATTATTTTGTATCGTTTGATGTCTGTACGGTCACGTATGTAGACGATTTATTCACATGTATTATATGGATTGTAAATTTCGCGTTATATTTTGCTGATAAAGCGAGTAGGTTGCATTTACTAATATTTTATCATAGTTTAGTGTTTGTACCAAATCATTTTAATGGGGAATTTATTGATATAGCGAATATAATATTTGTAACGAGTATGCGTTTGTCTGTGCGGAGGCTTGCGTCGCGTCCCTGACGCGCGGCGCATGCGCCGACCACTTTTAGTTTTACGGCACACTTTTTGTCAATTATAAACGTTTGATTTTACTTGTACGTCGTAGTGAGTACGCTTTAGATATATCGAGTTCATACGTTTGTTACGTTCCATATCAAGTAACACAACCGTAACACCACAAACATTTATTGCTGTGTTTACTATCGTATATTCAAAATTAAAGGGTTTTATATTACGTAGAGATAATTAAATGTGTAGGGCGCGGTGATGGACTACTTGTATAGATGTAGATTCGAGTATATTAAACGAAATAAAAAAAACTATCTAAGATATTTTATAAACATTTAGTACACACTAATGATTAACTAAGATTGTAATAATGCATGTATAATCACTTTAGATAGAACGAAATTGTTTAAAAAAAATATAATAATGTCCTTTATAGAAGATGAAAAAAAAATGTTATGCAATTATTTTTACGACTGCAATTGATTTTTAGTTTAATATTTTGATAAGTGTTTAGTGACACTAGAGCTAATATTATTTGCTGACTTGATACGCGTCGATGAACGACTGGGTATTTCAGTTTTGCAGTGTTTTGAACATAATTGTAACATTATCGCCCGGTGTGACAGGCCCGAGTATATCCCCCTCGTCCACTCCTCGCCGCGTTGTGTACGTCGCCCGCGTTGTACATAAGTATTAAATAAATAAGTCATATCGTACAACTTTCGTAGTCATATAAAGAATAGATCGATAGCTGCCGGTTCTGTTTCGCGGGCGACGTACGGCGCGCGGCCTACATACTTAGCATACGCTACGGAATACGACAGTATATGCATCGGTTGCTAAATATATTCCTCAAATCGTATTATAAGATGCATCACTTTTAATAATATATTATAGCAGTAAATTAATTACAGCGATCTTTATTAGAAGTTTAAATGTTCTGCTTTTTTGGACAAACGACGAACTCTCTTTAGAAATGCCTAATATTATATGATCTTATTAGTATTATCTTTCATGTAGCGTGTTTTTATAGAGCTTTTGGTGTCATGCAAAGTTAAATATCGACGGGTGTGCTTATGTGTCTATATCCTATTAATTATTACGAAATTGTCCAACTCAGGACGTTAACCTCTTTAACAACTCTAGTATCATATGAATATCGCTGCCTCGTATGCTTCCCGTAGCGTATACTAAGTAAGTCTTTTTGATTGAATTATATTTGGTTTTATTATCATTTAGTATTAAGTGTTTAATTTATAAATATCCACCATTTAATCGCAAGATTTCTATAAACCACTGCATTATTTTAAATTCATATTAAAAATGTTTTATATGACAAGACTACTATGTAATATTATTAGTTTCTATCATAAACTTAGTACATTAATTTTGCTGCCCGACAATAATTATTATGTTTAGTTTTGTATTTCTAACGGTTGTAGTTATAACTATATGTATGTTACTTTATTTTGTTTTATTCTCAACTGCTTAGTTGATTTCGAGCGTCGTAATGATTACGATATTTATGTATTACTAAATAATTATGCATCTTCAATATAAGATTCACAATTTTCTAAATTGTCGGAATCATTTTGTATCTAGTGTCCTTTTCAAAACTTTAACCTTTCCATTCTGAGTACTTTTCAACTGAAGTAATTCATAAATATACTGAAAATATAACACTAATGTGTCTCACAGAATGTTTTCACAATAGACGAGGAAATTGTGTCTTTTTCATGTCCTTTGTATGGGACATTCTGTACCTGAAAACTTGGTCGTTACGACGCACGACGTGACGCGGACTGGCGAATGACCGGGCCTTTATCTTAAACGAGTACATATCAAATGTACGTATTAATTGTGTGATCCATCTAGTTTTCTGTACTCGACAACTTATTATTTTGATATCAGTCCTAATTGTATCGAGTAATCAATTTATTCATTGTTTGAAATATCAATTGATTTTTTATTATTCAATAAGAATGTAATATTTATTTCAATTTTTGTATGAGAACCATATTTTTTTTATTTCTTTTTGCATCTTGGTACAAAGTATGATTATTTATGATGAAATAACAATGCGCGACCGTAAATATAATTTATCGAGGATTGGAAATAGGTACTTCGGCTTTGTAATTTGTCGTTTATGCCATTTAATGGGCAGTCGTTTTCTTAATCTTGATATTTTTTATTAATGGTTGTGTAGTGTTGGCATATCGTCCAAAGGCCCGCCCACTCGCTGCGCCCGCGCAGTAGAAAGCGAGATTGCCCTCACGCGAGGCTTTAGTCAATGATCTCTGTTGAAACGTGCACATATTATAACTATTACCCCTACGTATCGATGTAGCACGGCGTTAGTTCGTCTCAATCTTTTGTTTTAGTGATTTTATTATTTCGTAAGCTTATATTGGAGTTTTGGGGTTTATTTTTAAGAGTATTAACATAATGGAATGTTAACACATTTTCTATAATAATTTTGTCCTAGTTCATTATACGTCTGCTTACGGTATCGTTTGAAATTGCCTTATTATGTTTTAGTGTGTATATGGGGCATGTTGTCGCGGCGCATTCGGCCCATTATATCGCATACAATTTATTTGTATCGACTCACGGTCCAGTCCACCCTCACGAGGCGGCGGACTGTACCGCTCAGTCGATACATCTACTTACTACACAAGATAACTGACTGTTTGTTGTCGACGTGATTCTGTGATTATTACTCATTATGTTATTAGTTCGAAAACTGTAAATGTTGGGTTGTTGCAATAAGTAAATTCTTTTGTGTATAAAATTGCATTTTGCGAAGCAGCTGTATGAAATGCCCCGTGTATATGTATATTTAGTTTAGTTGTGTATGGTTTCACCAAAACACGATACCGATTATATTTATAAAGAAATTATACGAAAAAAGTCGCGATTAGCTAATTCGAGTGTCGACAATAACTTATTGTTCTATATGGTAACAATTAAATGTACAAAATACTCCTTATAAGATGGAAATACTGCACCAGCAACCGCTATCGATATCTTATGTTGTTTCGTTATAAGTTCGGACATATTATATTCCACTGTGATTATGTTACGTTCAGTGAACTGTATCGGTGAAACTGTTATGGTAGGCTTACGTTTGGTTTAATTGATGTAACTTTTAACTACGTACCTGTCGGTACCAGCTGAGAACTAACTCTACAATAATGGGTATTTTTATGTTTTAATTTAGCTTATAGGGGCTTGTGTAAACAAGTTGATACTATTAACATGTTTTAAATTCGATATGTGGGTGATCAGGGGATATAGCACTGATGTTGCTAAGTTTATCTTCAATAATAATCAAATAGTTTATTATTAGATGAAAAATTGTAAATAAACATCCAAATATCCCTTTTTATTTTATTTTTATTTTTCCCGTACCTTTATTTTCCTTTATTATTGTTTTTTTCGCGTATTAGTGGGCCTGTCTTCGTGCATCGCAACTAGTATACTCGCGCGCCGCCGTTGTCTCACGCCTCGACGCTTTGTAACGTTTAAAACATAATTTTAATCATAATATATAAATTATATTAGTGGCAGCGAGCATTGCTATAATATTTGTCGTTGGTGTAGTAGTAGAGCGCTGTGCGTGAGGCGACAGTGGCGCGCTCTATAGTCAATAGCGTGGCGAAAGACGCCTGAGCTGCTGTCTCGACAATAACCCAGTGTCAGACAATAATCATTCTTATTATTTGCCAATTAGTAGACATTTTTGGTTTGGCCCCTTATTAGTGACCATAGTATCTACGTGTGTACGATTAAATAGGCCTTTAGAATGTAGCGTGTGACATGTTCTAGCACAATTCGCGTCAACAGATAGTAGTGAATATATTTCACAGTACGAAGTCTTTTCCATAGCATATCTTATAAATAATTACTTCGTATATTTGATGTGCATTAGAAATCCATTTTAATATAGTATTGGAGGCGTGAGTGTCACCTGTCGATACTCTAGTAGAATTTTATCGCAGGTTTTATAAAGTGACGAGAACTTTACATTACAAATAATAAAAGCATAGAATACTCTTTTTATATGAAGTGATCTTATCACCCATTTTCTACAGCTAGCACTTATCTTAATAATTTTTAATAATTATAAAAATATTCAAAATCGTCTTTGAAGAATGTATTCCTTATTAATATGACATTTTAAATATATATTCCTTAAAAGGCCCGGAAGAGGCTAGTATAAAATTTTGAAAGAAAGTTTTGAGTTCAAATTAACAAACTTAAAATTTTAAACAACACGAATCTAGAGTGTATTATTACAAACTTTCTTGTTCATGAACTACATAACATTAATTTTTCAAATAATTCGTTATAAATTTTTACACATTAATCTAATTGTATCTATAAATAATAGATTTTCCAAATCGACTGACTGTTAACCATTTAGATTATAATAAATCGTTATTCGTGCTTAGTCCGCATCTTGTACCCGATGGTAGTAGTGCACAATGCTACGTAACTAACTTCGATGGAGTCATACTGTTGTTACGATTTTAATGTTTCGATGTTGAGCACCGCGTTATTAAGATATACTATACTAGCTATCAAGTTGGCGACTCACGGCGCCTGCGCCGGCGCTGCGGCAATCCTCATAGGGTGGAAAGGGAACAAGTCGCTATTTGTATTTGGCATAACATAAGATTATAACTCTAATTTTACAAGTCTGATGTCACAAGTTTGTTGTTACTAGATATAGTTAATGCTGCTGGTTAGGCTCTACTCTATAGTATTAACTTTTGTATATTCATTCTATATATACCTAATAGGTAAACTATATGTGTGATAATAACAATAAGCTTTTCAACTAGATGGAGTACAATGAATTCTAATGACTAACTCATAGGCCAATGTTTATAAACATTATTTTTACACTGTCTATTAAAAATGAATGTGATTTTGTCTGTAGTGAGTAAAGTTTTAGATATTGCAGTCCAGTGTCATGTCGCTTAGTTACATAACTCCTTCAGAAGACCCGCAACGTTCGGAGAATAAAGTTTATCTAATGCTTAGGTGTGTCGTGTATATCGTGTAAGTCAATTGTACAAGATATTATAATGATCAGCTTCAGAAACAGTAGTGGTCAGGTAGTGCACCGTTCACCAAAATGTTTTGCCGTCCAATGATACAGTACCTTCGCGAGTACATTATGGCAGCTGGACTGCTCTTCGATGTATTTCGTTAACTATAATCGCATATTTCGACACCAAACCGACTATATTATAGATGTCTAAAATATTTTATATTTATCTAGAGCTTATAGAGTGATTAGGGCAGTAGTAGTATTAAGTGGCAGCGCGCTGCGTGGCGCGTGAGTCCATTACATTAGAGGATGACATGCGCACGCGCAGCCGCTGCATACAAAAGAATATCAGGGATGTATAGCGGTAGAGACAGCTTTTTAACTTAGAAAAACTTTATCAAAGATTTATACAAGCTATGGGTGTAGTATGATCTGCGTAGGGTTAGGTATATGTCTGCATTTTATCTGTGATTGACTCGATGACAACGAAGGCTGACCAAGAAGATTTTATGTGTTTTACTGGAGCAAACAAATAATTATAGGAATGACCTCGGCTAAATGTACCTGAATGTAACGCAATTTTGTTATAGCTCATAAACTTTCATGTGGTTCTGCATTCGTTGAGAACCTCTCAAATAGGTACATGCATGCATTCATGTTAAAATTGATGACTGACTCACAATTGCGCTATTAACGCATCATTTCTTGGGGCTAGCCAGTTATATTACTAGGTAATTTATAATCTTGTATCGAAGTCACAAAGCTGCTACGATCTTTATAATATTTAATAATAGAAATTAGGATTCACTTTCTCAATAATTTATTGTAATAAAATAATTCCGCGACGGTTAGACAATCCCATGTCGGAATCCGTTGTCGTCGAGCTGATACAAATTGATAACTTAGATGAGCGCCATTTTCTAGAATTAACGTTATTGTTTCGATGTCCAAATTTATTCGAGATTTACTGTCTTCTTATACTACATTTCACTACAATTTAATGTTTAATGTATGTCCAGCAAATACATATTTGAGTGTGTCGATGTTACGCGTTAGAGCGTGTTATTGTTACGACCTAACACCTATTTTATGCTAGAATAGAGTTTCAGTAACGTAGGATTACGACCAAATTAGAAACGTAACTTTAATATATCCTAAAACACAAATATAGGTACCTTATATAAAATAATAAATAATGCTACTGATAAATCCGTGGCGGGGGACAAATAAAGTACAAATTTATCACTAAGCCCCCGGCCGTCGAGATGGCTTTAAACTCTTTCCTTGTATAGTTAGCATTCTACGAGAGAAAGATGTTGCATTTATTGTTTAAAATTAATATTTCAAAAATTAAATGAATGTTGTCGTAGTTTACTCGTATTCTCAATTATTTCAATTTTTAATTATTCTAAAATCCTCGTACGTACGTTTTTTTCTTATGATAATCTAAATCCGACGTAATTTATAATCACATTACGTGTACTAGTTTGTGGTAGTTTAGCTAAATATCGACGACAGGATCACATTTTCGAATTAACAAAATATTGTATTTTATAACAATTGATGTGCCTAAGTGTAATACTCTATTATTGTAATTGTATATATTAATGGATAGTTATCGTACTACAAGTCTCAGGACCGCGGCGCACGCACTGTGCAGGTATTGTTCAAAATTAACCAACCATTGTATTTCGTGTTTATGGAAACGTTGCATAACTCCAAAAATCGTATTTTGAGACAATAATTCTTTTGCATAATGTCATTTTAAAGCACCTTTTAATTAAATTCAATGTACCTAAATTGATGTGAAACTTAAACTTTGCCATATTTGATTATCGCTTGAATTTATATTGAATCTCCCGTAATATTTGTCACAAAATCAAAATAGTGTTGTACTGACTAGTGAGTAATTTTCTATCGGTAGATTTTTCTTTTCTCGTCACTAACAAAATATTGTGAACACTTTAGTATGAACTGTCGTGGTACACTAGGACATAGTCGTTAAAGATTTTATAGCACGCCAAAAGGACCTTTTTGCATTTAAATCCAGGTTTAATCACTGTTTCATTGGGTATTACAAAATTGTATAATAGATTTATAACATTTTATGGTAGCGACGTCGGCTTTGTAACGGCGTATGAATGTACTAATTGGTAAAGTGTATCTCTGTGTATTTCATCCATACTCGCCGTACACGAATATGATGGGTAATTAATTGGGTAGTGTTGTAGACTTGATTGTGATATCAATAAACATTTTCATACGAGCATCAAGCCACTTGTTTTATTTCAGCGACTGTTATTATCTAACTTTATTACTGTCTGCAGTGAGATTAATCCATATCTACTCGATTTTACAATTGAAAACAAACCCACCACCTCGTTAACCTGCTGACTAATGTCAGCTACCAAAACTAGCTACAAAAATAGGTACCTACCTAATGGTAGGTACCTATTTTTGGTTTTATGGAATAAGTACATAAAAATCGTACAATTTTATCCAAATTACTTGCATTTTTGCTTTCAACTTTGAATATTTAATGACATAGGTACGTATTACACACTATTAGTTGAGTGCGGTTTTTTTTTTTTAATTTTATTTGAAGCTTAACGTACAGTCGAATTCGAAATTCCTGGGTCAATTTCTGAAAGCAATAGCCTGACGCTTCGCTGTGACTTACGACCTTTTATTATAAGTTGTTTTAATACTATACAAATCAAAGGAACTTACGGTATACTTCATAATTTCAACCTTTTCCTACAAGTAATGCTGGCGCAGTGGTTAACGTGCTCGGATGTTTCCCATCACTGCTGGCGAAGGATCGATCCTCACTTTTTTCTAATTTCTTTTATTTTATTTAATAATTTTAAATAGTTGCAATATTCTTTTTGTTATTTTTCATGCATTTTTTTGTAGAAATTTGATAAATAAAATTGTTTTTTTTTTTAGTAATTACTAATACTACCTAGTCATTAGTGTTGTGTGTCGACCGTTATCATCATAATTATAAGTATAATAAAGTTTTGTAGGTAGATCAGGGAAAAAAAACAAAAGTTACAAAAGTAAATTATTTCGATTTGTGAGGTAGACATAACTATGTTAGTTCGTTTCGAGTCTCATTATAGAACGTTGTTGATTTCTGGATATTTTGTGTGACGATTGTTTACATCTATGTTAAGCTGTTTTAATGTTATTGTTTTGTAGTGAAATATTAACAGTGGAAATAATATAATCACTGAGGGCGAATATTATAGCCGTGCATAAATATGGATGAAACAATACAAATATCAAATTAAACCGGACTAAGTGTGAGTATTAATATTTAATTTTTAATTGTTTCACATGTTAATATCTTATTTATTAGATAAGATTCCCTACAATAGGTTTGTTTAAAAGATAGTTAAACGTGTTATTTACTTATAGTTTTTACTTTTAGTAAAATAAATTATCAGTTGTATTTTGCACAAAGATAATAATAGTATTCCATGTTTTGTTCTAGTGAAATACTGTGAGTCCTGTGGAAGTGGATATGAGATATAAGGAACGAGCTTAGCTTAAGCTAGTCGAGAGCAAAGTCCAACACCGACGGTTGTCAGACATCATAATAAAATTATGGTGAATGAATATGAAGGAAATGGCTTCCCCCAATGAGTAACTAATTCAACACGAAATGAATAACCGTTCAGTTTCACCGTGCACTCAAGACAGAAAACTTCACCAATCAGCCAAAAACCCTTTTGTTTTATAGAAATAAAAGAAACGTTTAAAAGCACCACCATATTTTTTACACTTATGGCTTTTGTTGTATTCATTCTTAGTTAGCGAAAACATCATTTTATTCACAGTTCTTATTAATTTAGGGCTTAGATTTGAGGCTAAGTTTCAATCATTCTTTTCATAAAGAAAACGAAAATTAAACTGATGTCCTCAATAGGGTATATTTATGGAGAGCGGTTATTTTTTTATGGTTAAGAAATAATAAAATTATTTTTTCAGATATAGAACATATTTCCATATTATTATTTTTTTTGCTAAATCGCACCTAGTGGAACGCAAAAAGCTTGATTTCATAGAAACAAAATTGTTGGCACCGCAGCCCCGGAACGCAAAGAGCAACTGGCCCTTTGCGTTCCAGGACCGTGGTGCCTTCACAATCATAGCTGTAGCAGTATTTTTTATGTAGTGATAATGTTATTTATTTGCGTGCTTCTATTTCAGTAAAGAACATTCATCCTTAAATACCTAACTTTTTTTAAACAACCTGTTTCTGGACCGTGGCCCTGGAACGCAAAGGGCAACTAGCGTTTTGCGTTCCAGGACCGAAGTGCCATGGGACGTTTGTTTGAAATAGTAACAAGGCACCGCGGCCTTGGAACGCATAGAGAAATTGGCCTGCTGAATTATTACTATTTCAAATGGCTTTATTATATAGTCATATCTTTAATATTTCTTTTGTTAACATAAAGACAAAATTACACATTAATTTTTTTATGGGATAACATACTAAAATGGCCGCACTTTATAAAATAAACCATATAATTTCTTAAATATAATTAAACGTAATTTAGTCTTAGAATCAGCTAATTAAATTGGATAATATTGTTTTATCTTCACTTCTAATTTTTTAATTTACTTATTTTATTACTGATAGCTGTGTGGCTAAGTGGAGCTATATCAATGAGATCTGAGTCTTATAATGTGTTTAGCTATTGTTTAGTTTTTTTTGAAATCATGATCTTATTAATCAATGTCTTGTTAGTTATTCATGTTAATTTACAATTTTTCCATGCTTATTATTTATTTAAAAAAAGTTAAATATTAGTTTAATGTTTTATTTTTGGTCTTGGTGGAAATAAAAAAAGTCATGCTGAATTAAAATGTTTATTTTGTTTTATTTATTTATTTAATTAACAAACTTATAAATTATATTTTTACTCAAAAATGCATGTAATGTGGTCATTATTTTGACAACCTTGTTTGAGCAAAGTCGCCTTTGCCGGAGTGTTTCAAGGAGCGGCCAGTAATGTTTTTGCTGGCCGCTCTACAGGTCGGTAATACATTGCCGGCCGCTATTTTGACGTTTCAACGTTTTAAAAAGACAAATGCAAAAAGATTTTATTTAAAACACAGCTGTTTGTATTTAAAGAGGTAGGCACAAAAAGATTGCATTCCATAATTAAAAAAAAAAATCATAGAAGGAACAAAAGCGCGGTTCAGCGAATTTTTTATTTTTATTTAGTGACTTTTTTGCTTTATGTAAATGAAGTAATAAATGAAATGCAGTCAAACATCGCATTAAAATTATCGCAAACTATTAATAAGTAATATGAAACCGGGAAAGTCGGTGTTGAATTTTAG
This sequence comes from Agrotis segetum, assembly GCA_036375495.1. NCBI lineage: Eukaryota > Metazoa > Arthropoda > Insecta > Lepidoptera > Noctuidae > Agrotis > Agrotis segetum. The sequence continues at coordinate 848,020 of JAQSVV010000065.1, forward strand.
TAACTGTATTTTTCATAATTGTTATTTTAATTAAATTTCTAGTTAATTAATATATATATATATATATATTTTTTAATCACTTGCTGGTTTTATGTAGGTACTTGCATTTTTGAGTAAAGCACTATACAAGCCTTGGCCCACTATGTCTGCTTCGCTGGTCACGCTATGATTGCCTCCAGCTAGCTTAGCTACGCTCTAGGCCTTCCAGCTTGGCCATCATGCAGCCCTTGCTGTCCTCGCTGTAAAGGCCTCGGCCTACGGCCTCGGCCTTTATCTCAGCTCGTCCATCAAGTGGTGCATGCTGACCGCGCTGTGTCGGCCTGGAGCTGCGCTACGCTGCGCTGTCGGCCATCATCAGCGCGACCAGCAAAGTAGCCATTATAGGCCGCGGCAGTAATGTACTATTGATATCACATTCATACGAATCTGACAATCCCTCAGTCAACAGTCAACTCATTTGATGAACTTCAACATGACATTGCAATAATATTCGTTCTTTCCTCAATATTGATATTCGCCGGCATTATGAGAATCTATTCTATCTATTCTATATCTATACATATAATAAAACTGTAGAAAAGTAATTTTTGTACATTAAAAAAAAACTCAAAAAATATAGCCAGGGTTATAAAGGACAACCAATAGAACCCATTTCTAGCATTTTTAGAATTTTTGTCTGTTTGTCTGTATGTCTGTTTGTATGTTTATTTGTTCGGGCATCACGTAAAATGTACGAAAGTTATGTAGATAACTTTAATACACAACGACTGACCGTAACTTGAAGTAACATTTAGTTTTTGTTTCATTGAAATCGGATCAGTCTATCAAAAGATATTTGAATTCAAAGTGTACCAGAAGTAAAATTACGGTCAGTTTACACCGAACGCGCAGTTCAGTAGCGCGATCTAGCTTGGAATAGGAAAACTACATATTCAAATATAATGGTGTGGACTGGAGCGGAGTGGTTTGGAGTGGGATGTTGTGGGATTAATTGGGATGGAGTGGGATAAAGTGGGATGGAGTGGGACTGAGTGGGATGGAGTGGTATGGAGTGGGATGTAGTGGGGTAAAGTGGGATGGAGTGGTATGAAGTGGGATGGAGTGGGATGTAGTGGGATGGAGAAGGATGGAGCGGGATGGAGTGGCATGGATTGGGATGTAGTGGGATGTAGCGGGATGGAGCGGGATAGAGCGGGATGGAGTGGGATGGCGAGGGATGGAGTGGGATGGATTGGAATGGAGTGGGATGTAGTGGGATGTAGCGGGATGGAGCGGGATAGAGCGGGATGGAGCGGGATGGAGTGGGATGGACTGGGGTCGAGTGGGATGGAGTGGTATGGAGTGGGATGTAGTGGAATAAAGTGGGATGAAGTGAGATGTACTGGGATAAAGTGGGATGGAGTGGGATGTAGTGGGATTGAGTGGGATGGAGTGGGATGTACTGGGATAAAGTGGGATGGAGTGGGATGTAGTGGGATAAAGTGGGATTGAGTGGTATGGAGTGGGATGTAGTGGGATAAAGTGGGATGGAGTGGGGTGAAGTGGGATGGAGTGGTATGGAGTGGGATGTAGTGGGATGGAGTGGGATGGAGCGGGATGGAGCGGGATGGAGGGGAATGCAATGGGTGCTTTGAACGCTGCTAGGTGGGCTTTGAACAACAGAGGGCGTTTATCACAAACAGCTCAAATATTCTTGAAAAATCTAAATAAATTCTAATAATAATAGGGTTTATATGAAAACGATTATCATTTATAAAAAACAAGGCGAACATTAAGCGCTTCGCATTAAGAAAACATTTTTAAATTCCGACATCCACGCGGACGAAGTCGCGGGCACAGCTAGTACTTAAATATATCGCTATCTATATAATCACACGTCACTAACCAACAACCACAATCTAACGACAACTTGATTTCGATCAAGTTAAATATTCCTAAAACTTGGTCTACCTCACAGAAATTGTGAACAAACGATTATAATCATATTTCTGTCCCATTACAATATTTAACAATTGAGTAAAACTTACAAAAAGAATATCACTGCGAGGGGATCGAACTCGTGCCTTGCTGTTCACCGCATATTATGTAGTGGAACGCTTAACCATTAGGCCAACTGAACACGTATTATACACGTTGAAATTATGAATCCTATACAATCAGAAGTTAATGATGAATGTGTTTCTTAAAAATAGAAGGTCGTAAGTCAAACTAAACGTCAAGCTATTTCCTTAAAAGTGTGTTTGACCACTTTTGAACCGCTACTGTACCTACCATAAAAAAATAACCACCCTAGTGAAAAAATATAATCTACCGATTCTCACAAACCGAATTATCTAGCGAAAACTTTCAATAAAGTTCCAGCGCACTTGCAGTTATAAATGTATCCCTCCCATCAATGAAACAACACAATCATTTTTCTATCTACCGTCAAATCTTTTAAATTCTTTCGGCGTGCGAATAAATACGCATCTTGGGCGCTTACTACTATATTAGATCTCTAACCTAGTTTAACATTGAGGTGACAAACCACATCGGCAAACATTTTGTGAGCGAAGATGTAAAAACTATACCTACTTCCGTAAATCTGATTGAACAATTAAGTATAATTAATTATTCTTACTACCCACCATTTTTGATTTTGCATTACATATTCGCTTTTTCTTAATTATTTATCACAAATTAATAAAATAAAAGTTAAAAGAAAAACCACTTACCTCATGTAATTGCAAATCCAGTTTCGACGAAAGTTTTTCCGCACGACTTATGGCCCGCAAATACACCACTACCTTCCACAAAGTTTAACAGTCGTCTGAAGTGATATGACTAAAAGTCAGGTATTTTATTACACAATATTGCCCGATACATCCCTTCCATAATAAAAAATTATACAAATAGAGGGTATTTTTAAAGATCTGTCAAAAGTACCGTGCGTAGTAAAATGAAGATTACTTTGGCAAACTTGTAAACGACTACTTTCTGTACTAATATTTAGGCATCAATATACCATATTGAATTCCACTTGTATGGTAAAAACACAAAAAAAACATTTAGCGGTCTGGGCAGAAATGTCTTTTCGAAACAGCAGCAGGTATCGAACTATCAAGTGTCAACATATCGCAGCCATTGTTAATGATCACAGATAATTTTGATTGATCAACCACTATTCATGACTGTGTTGGCTTCGCTAAATTATTATGAGAAATATCGAAAATTCGAAAAATATTGAAGAATCTCGAGGCCAATTTTGACGAATACTAAAATTACTTCATTGAATTTTAGTAAATTCAAGAATCCTGGCCAGGAATGATGAAATTATAGGAAGGACTTAATGATTATACGATATACGGTACGGCAAACTTTTCAAGACTGTCTTCCTGCTCTTTTGAGAAAAATTATATGTATTTATTTACAGAGCATGCTATCCTGATAAATGTGCTTTAATTGCCTTTATGAAACATCTCACCATTCTGTATTCTAGTCAGCAACAGATGAATCCACAATGATGGCTCGTTTCATTTTCGATAAATTCGACAATACCCTATGTCGTTCACCATCAGTTTTTTGGCCATAGATAAATCTGTTTTTGGCCATCGTTGCCTCACTAGTGTAATTTCTTCTGAATCGTGTATGAGTTTACAAGCAGTCGCATACACAGACAGCTAGATCCGGATCAAAACTTAGTGGACTATACCACAGACTATACTTTTTATGTTTTTATTAACTGCGGGACTCGAACCCGCGTCGTGCAGTGCAGCAGTCAATTGCTACCACTGCGAGCAATGTAAGGTTCAGTATTTTGATGCTGAATTGTTTTCATTTTACCAGGAATGGGTATCGTGAATAAAAACAAAGATATCGAGCGAAAGAAGCTTTTTTTTTCAACTAAATTTATACAATACACAATGTCTAAGAGTTCACATAGTATAAAAATTATCAATTGTTTTTCTGTTTGATATTTACATTTGTTTCAAGAAATGCTTGCATTGTGTTGTGATCAATGTGTCATTGAGAACGATAAATATATTTATATATGTTTAAACAATCTGCGAATTGTAGGATATTGTTTTTATTTTTAAACTGGATATTTTTGTTAACTTTGAATAGGAGCAAGGGAACGAAAAAAGTTCGGTTGGCGCTAGTCAAAGTTAAATCAAGTTTACGTGATAATAGCAGGATTGTTAACAACAAACATAAATATGTTAATCGACCACCACATAACATTCACAGCTCACAAACCAACTATACACAGTGGAATATTTGGCACATAATTAATAATTTGCCTCTCAACTTTCCAATAAAATAATTAATCGTAGTAATATATTACGTTAAATATTTGTAGTATCCCTATAATTTCCTTTTAAACCTACGAATACGTTCTGCCGTTAATAAATACATACTAAAGTGCACTCTATTTACAGTGCAGCAAGAACGTAGCACATTTTTACATGAACCAACTTCTTTTCCTCCGTCCCATACATAATATTATGTCACTCTAATCGTTAATTAGCTGATGTATTAAATTATATCTCAATTCAAACACTCCAGGGATACAAGTTTCTTTCCACCTCAGGTTCCGGAACTAACTCTATTAAAATAATTAAATATGAAGGTAGTAAAATTATGTTTCGAGATCATATTTAATACATCACAGGTGTTATAGAGAAAAAAAATATTAAAATTATTTGCGCAAGTGTCCTCCGAATGTTTTGTTTGCCAAGCGATTGGCGCGAAATACATTATTGAGAATTTTATTGTAAAGTGCAATATTATTTTATTGTTTGTTTTGAATTCATTTAATAAAAATAGATTTGCTTAGCAAACAAAAGCTGACAGTAGCGGAAAATATCATGTAATTGCTAATTTATGCAAAGTGATTATGAATAGGAAACTGTTTTTAGCGAAAGTAAAACTGATAATTTACGAAACAGAAAGGTCAATTTCTCATTAACTATATTTCTCAGCAGAAACATCAAGAGGACACTTAACTTCTATATTGCAGACAGTCGTGGCCCAGCATGGCCAACGATCTCGTCCGAATCGAACAACATAATTATACCATATCTGATGTGATCTCACAAACTGAGGAGGCTTTGACGCATCGGCTATTGAAGGTATTGGTGTAAAGGAGGAAACTCATGATAAACATTACGGTCGTAGCTATAGTAGTAAAATATTGCAGTAAATGTTGTAAATTTGGAGTTATAGAGGACAAAAATATTCTGTTTTTCAAAGATACATCGGTTCTAGAGACCACAAGCAAACACAAAAAATCATAAATTACGAACGTCAATTTGAAACAGGCAATAAACTACATCTGTAGTCACAATATACCTTTACAAAAATATAAAAATTATTCATTATACTCTGTCAAGTCATAAAAAGTTCATTTACTTAATTTCATTTGTGTGAATCGTCGATAATGTACACCGGGCTTTGGTTAGCTTCAAAAATGCTCTACAACCGTCGTTGTATAGAAAAAATAAACATACACGATGTATGGTATATCCGAAACTTATTTTAATAAGTGTTAGAAAATTAAACATAGGATGAGTAATGATAATGATACAATGGTATGTCTTTTTGTTGCGACCGTAAGCCCTCGACCTAAACCTGATGAGAAAATTTGTACTTTCGCAAAGGGCCACGGCTAGGTAAATCCAATTGACTGTTACTAACTGTGAACAAAATTTAGAATACCAATATTTCGAAAAAAAAAAACAATCTTCAATATAATTATATTATAAACCATTAAAATACAACAACAAAACAAATATCCTAAACTTGCAATACGAGTAGATATTACTGGAACACAAATACTCAAAGAGAACTGCATTGAACTACTTAAACTTTAAAATTGCAAAAACTGTTACGTTGAAGGTAACAATGTCTTTTATAATTGAGTATTTGTGTTGTTTTATACTATAACGTCTATCTGTTTAAGATGACTTTCGCAAATTCCGCGCTAGAGGCGATGGAAGATGAGAAAGTGATATTGGGAAGAAGAATGCGTCAATAATGCTCCGACGCTTGCGATGAAAATTTGATTTCCATCAATGCGTCTTAGCATTCATGAGACATTGAATTGTGACTGCGTAACCTTAGCTTTCGACGTGAAGTGTAAATATTCTTATAATTAAACCGAAGCTATATCTAACAATAACTTAATTCAAAGAGATCATAATTCATATAATATTATCATAACTTATTTCAAATTGTCACGTGTGTTCAAGTTTTGTGAATGTGTGTTGTAGTGGGGTCTTGGGACCGTTGCAAAGTCACATTTGTGTTAGATTTCACTTTCTTGACGACCATTAATAAAGCAATTTTACTAGTTTGTAATTAAAACTACTTTCATAGATTTCGCTACAGCTTGGAAGAAAAGAATAAGTAACATTCTCCAAATTCATGGTTATTTGAAAGATGCTCTATTGGATTTTCGAGTATTTCGGCTGTGTAAGTGTCCAGGATCAGAACAGAATGGTCTACCTACATAGTGAATAAACTAACACAAATCTGATGCCAACGAAACCTTACAAAGATCTGCAGGAAACATTGAGCAAAACTTAGGCTGTGATGTTCAGTGACATATTGTATGATATATTAATTGTTGAACTAAAGATATTCCTTAAGCTAACTTACTCATTACTTAACATTATTAGTAATTTGGAAACGGTATTACAATAAATTAATAAAACAAAAATATGCACAATATGACAACGAGCGTGGCAAAATTGAACAGTTTGAAGACGGTTCGGTAGGCGTGTAGGTCAGTCAAGTCCTTGGTTCCAGATTAACACTTGGGATCTTGAGTAAAAGAGCCCCATTTGTCGGGAACTTTCAAATCTAACATCCCCTGGGGATCCAGTCCCATGTAATCTGTTTCTAGCTGCCGAAGCTATGGTGTGTTCAATTCTGTGTTGTCACGTGTGTGGACGTGGCCTAGCTGGTGCGCTTGAGGTGCGCAGGCGCCAGTCGCGCCACTTTGGGCGGGCGGATGTGCGCGCCGTGCCCGCACTCGTGCTTATGCGCGTGCGCAGGGGACTTCTTGCCGCTCGTCGATAACCGTTTGCGCGGCTTCAAGAAATCTGGAAAGATAGAAAAATTGAAATTAGGCTTTGTTCGGTACGACATTTTATGTGGCGTGAAAGAAAGAAGTCATGTTTAAACTTCAGCTTTATAACAACAACGGTGATTCAATGCTGAGAAAAAAACGCCCCAGACGGTCTCGAATTCAGCAATAAAATTCAATTCAAATTAATTTCGTTTCTGTTGTGTTCATACATCGGTTATTGACTTACAGTGACGACTACGCCGTGATAAAACGCAAGGTGAAAGCGGTTTACGACTCTTGTTAACATTTCTCTGAGAAGGGTGACGTACGCAGCCGCTACGATGCATAAAATCAGTCGTAAAACATTATTACGGAGGGCGTCGCCAGCACCATTGTGAATTGGGAAAAATTTTACGACTCTCAAACTGAAAGATTCGTTAAGACGCCCGGAGCCCCGAGCCCTGAGCCCCGGATGCAGCGCCTGCGTCCTACGGGACCTCGCCATATTTTACGACTTCATCCATGAGGATCGGATTGTAAAAAAGTAGTTTTAGAGTACTTAAAGCGACGGAATCCTTTTTTCTAAACAAATCCTTGGGCGGCGACGTCCTTTGTGACCATTTCTAATTTTGAAAAAATATGGCCTTAATAACTATAAAATTTTACGATCCTTTTTACTACTGTTTAATCTGCGTTATAATAGTTGGTTGGTGAGTTACTGGTGCGAAGGTTGCCTTGGAACCCGTAGACTTTTTTATAATCACACCTATAACACTCGTTGAATATAAAATTATAACTTGTGAACAAAATGTTAGGGATTTGGAGCGTGAAGATGATAAAAAGATACTCTATGATGCAAATACTGTTGAATCTAAAGATATTATTAAAAGATAAGTTGCATTTTAATAACGAAACGCTAGTTCGGGAGCGAACATGAAAATAGTTTGGCATCATTAAGTTAAAACTGAGCCTTAGCGTGGAACCACAACACAATAGAAACACAAAAGGTAATTATGATGATTTAACAAGAAAATCCCGCGGATGGTGATTCCAAGAATCAAACAGATAATATTTAGTAAAAAAACATAATAATGATTGGATTCCAAGAGCAAACGGGAGCAAACAGTAGTCGGGAACGCTATGATCATCTAAATTATCGGAACGGACAAAAAATGGCGTCGGACCGTTGGCATCAAGGTCGAATGAAACTTGCTCCAATGAATCGTGTTTATTCTTCTGCTAAAGTCTCCAGTTTAACCAAGTATGTACAATTTGTTGCAAGTTCCGACAGGTTTTCTGATCTTAGTGGATATCGTGGTCTTTTTGGGTTCGGCCAATATTAGATGTTTGGTCTCAGTATGAATCACTGCTCAAGTATTTCAAGAATGATTTTCTTTTCCTGCTTCTTTGTTATAAGTCTCCGTCTATATCTGGTCTATATTTACTCAAATGTGCGTATTTGGTTGTAAAAGATTATTTTTGTCGGGAGTGACCTTAGCACCATGATCTACATTATCTGTTGTAATTTAAATGAGTTCAAAAGTATCATTTGGAGGACTGAAACTTTTAGTTGAAGACCTTAAAAATTGTTAATTAGCAAGAATGTCATAGGTTATCAGTCAGTATTTACGAGACAGACAAAAACAGTAATAATCACTAAGTTTTAAATATTTAAATTGAAAAATTAACTGCGTGATACAGTTTCCTCGTAAGAAAGGCCCGAAATTGGGCTTGTGAAGTCACATACTCGATAATTGTATGTAAAATCGATTCCTAAGAAGCCTTTTATTCAAATCAAGGTGAAATGTCAAGGTGAAGCGAGCATAGCAACAAGTGAAGACGCTAAAATATTCGGCGTAAAAGCCTCGTCGGTAATAATAAAATTGTCTGAATCATGGTAAAAAACGAGGTCCGATGTGCAGGCGGGAACTATGTCAGTGACGTCATGAAGCCAAGGTCGACTGGTGTTCGCCCGAAGGTTCCCGCCAAATTCGACAACACGTGGATTTTAGGTTATGCTCATTTTATAATATAACCTAATATTAAACGTTGTTTATGTAACTGCTTATCACAAACGTTAGAAAATTAGTTACGTCAAAAAACTGTGGCCATGTTCATTACGATATAAAAGACTGATAGTGATGATAGCACGCGGTAATAAATAGATTCTAAAAATACAAATAAATCTTCTTGAATTGATTTTAGGCGACAACAAATTACAATACGTTATAAATAGCAATATGAAATACATGGAAACTCGCACACACGATGCAAGAAAATACTTTCACGTGGTTACGCAACGGTTTCCCGCCAAACGTTCAATGGAGCGTTTCGCGCCATTTTCTTCTTGATATAACCTGACTAATTCGCGAAGTGATTTGTGTAGTATAGTTTGTTTACTAGTATAGGCCTATGTGTGGCCGCCGTGTTATTGAACACGCGTAAACATGCGGGTGTATGAGTAAACAAAATGGCCTTGGGAGGCGTGCGCCCGCGCTCAGGCAAGGCACAAACAACTCACACACGCTTATCGTGGCCATTATCAATCTTTTATCGTATACTATACCAGCTAACTGTGGTACACAAGTTAATTTTGATAAATCATTAAAATAATGCGTGTAGTCAACGTAATTCTTGAAGTTATGTTTAACCTTGATAGATAGCGTTAGCCATTGCGATTGATAGTGCGTTGCGCGTGATTCTAAGATTGCTTTGAACTAAATTAATGCTTTCGTTCATAATTTGATTCTTAATCAATTAATACACTGCGGTTAAACAGCATTTGAGCTGTATTTTGAACTGGCGTACGAGTGTTGAGGTTATTTTGGTCGACCTAAATATCGGCGCGGGCGTACGAACTCTACCTCTTTTGATGCGGCTATAATTCACATGTTTACCGCGCAAATACGAATCATAACACGAAACCAGTATCCAAGAATAATTTGACGCAATTCCAAGGAACCGGCAATCACTGCCATTAAGTATTCAGCGTGTTAGTAGAACTATAAATTTGCATATTTACAAATCCGTTGAAGGTATCGCGGTTTGAATGCTTTAAATATTGTTTATGTTACTGAAATCGATACTTTGTTGGTGCTAGGGAGACGTATATGTATTTCTTCTGATATTGTAAGTGTGCCAAGTTTGCTGGCTAGCAACACCGCAGTAATGCAGTCCACGTATACCGAAGGCCGTGGGCTTGCATCCGTCTGCCAACACCACTAGAATCTCTGATCGCATGGGAATAAAAAACAAAAGGACACACCTAATGGGAAAGTGAGAAAAAATATGATCCTTCCTGAGATGCGTCAAATTAACTTTTTACTGAAGGAGCTTCTCGGGGGTTGTCGCAGCCCTTTGATCCAGCCGCCTGCGCAAGAGTGCAGGAAACACGTAGCGCAATGGGAATAAGTAATTGAGGAACGTGGCTTTGTCATGCATACAATTATGTATTAAAATATAAAAATATATTCACATTGTACTGTCCTCGCCTCCATTAACGAAAACTCCCAAAAATTACATCTGACGAAAATGCAAATTGCGTTATTATGTGTATTGTTGGAGAACGTGCCACAATGGAGTCCCTGCTTCACAACTGCTGTCCAAATGTACCTCTCGTGGGAATGACACGAGGGGCTCGGTCACGATCCTGCACCGAGAAAACGCTTCAGCCATTACAGTCAGAGAAAGGACCGGAGAACCTCCTTTTGTCCGCGAACTCGTAATTACAGGGACGTGGCTTGTTACGAGTTCCTCTCGTCTTTTTGTAAAGGATTGGAGTAAACATTATAGTGAGCGTGGTATTACGTGATCCAAAGATCCAGACGCAACGATAGACGGTGCCTACGCATCTCTACGACACATAAACCATGCTGAAATAGCTTTTGAGTAATCCAGGAAAAAGTTCATTGCAGTCTTTATTGCAGGTGGGCGTTCTATAAAAATGAAATATTGCAACGAAAAAGATGGAATACTATTAACAATATTTTGTTTCCGCGCCACAAGCGATATCAGAGTCCACATTTATGCTGGTTTTTGTGCAGTTCGAATTTTCGGAATCGCCCGGCCGATGAAGCGAAACTGCCGAATCAATTTTCCTCTTACTGTAGGGCAGATCTGGGCATACTTGGCGATGGTAACTGTCCCATCAAATTTCCCAGAAAACCGCAAGTCCTTGGTTTTCCTCTTGTATTGTGGGCTCGGGCAACAAGTTCGGACTTGATCGGACACGTTCGTGCTGTAATCGGTGTGTGGAGCGCGCGCGCCGATTTGTCAGGCGTGGGCGGCGCGTCCCGCTCAAAACAGGTTGCGCGCTAGCACGCTCCCGCCATCTTATTTTATTCATTTACACCTTAGGGTTGGTGATTAGTTTTCTTGTTATTATGTTGGTAGAGTTTCTAAATATTTTTAAGATGTGTAGTGATGAATTGACGTGGTTAAATAAGGCAGTGTTTTGATTCTCAAGGGTGTTATTTATTTTTTTATTCGTTTTCTGTTGCATTAATCATTATTAGAACCTGTTTCAAGTTAGATGACCATCAACCCACGACTCACACAGAATTTTCAAACAAAAACAAATGTAGGGCTGTTGAACTCAAAAACTGGAATCTTTTTATTAGATTTTTCACAGGTGCACACAGCACAGGAAATACATTGTTACAGCAATAGTGAGTCGTTTGTTGGAAGCCGGCGAGTTTGCATTGTGATTACGAACCAGTTCCGAAATATCTAGGCCAAGTGAAAGGCGATTCGATGTCAAAATGGCGTACCTCGTTGCGCATACGACGACTTTTTGTAATTATACAAATGAAAGATGTAAAATAAATGTAATATTTTTGACTTGCAGATGGATTTTTTTTAGCTTCCCCAAAGTGGTATATTGTAAAGATACATGTAGGTAGTAGTAGTTTTATATCTTCTAAAATAAAAGAAGAAAAAAGATTTAAGATCAAGAAGAAGATAAAAATCGAACAAGATAACTTTATAAACCATTTTTTTGTTCACATCGATATCGAAGATTGGAAATCAAAACGCACAGCCCTAAGCAAAGTTCTATTACAACTGGACGTAGCATAAAAAAGGCAACAAAAAGTAACCCTCGGAGCGTATATGTGTATATTTGTATACGTTTGGTCGCTACTGGTTTTGAGCCGTCTCCTAAACAAACAAGTGACAACCAGGTAGCATTGTATCCTCCTCTTAACACTTGTTCTATATTATCTGATATATACTTTATTATTGTTTTGTTAGCTTTTTTAGATCTTATCGGCTTAAGAGTTGAGAAATTGGCTGCATTTTATTTCGGGCAGTTGACTATACAAAACCTTTTTTATACCTCAAAAAGTTCATAAAAAGTATACACTCCAGTGTAAATTAGTTCCTTACTTTGATTCACAGTTTACTTAAACTGTTTTCCTTGTAAACTGATAAGATTTTATTATCAGATTAGAATGGAAATAAGAAAATAATACAGCACGACAACGCATTAAGTGGCGTATAAAATTAATAGCCTGGCTTTTAAAGCGCTAATGAAGTACCTTCTGAATAAATACTAAGGTCTAAAGGACATTATAATGTGCGAATTAATATTACATTCATGGTATCCGATAGTACCTATTAATGGTTTAATTATTCAAGTATTTAGTAGGATATATTAATTGTATTTTAATTAATCTGACTTAATGCTGGTTACGTTAACTTATTACCATTTAGCAAATAGCATTTAACTAGTGGTATTTATTTTCGAATTAAATTTGTCTAATTGCAAAAATGGATACCATGCTATCCAAAATGGTCATCAAAAATGTCACGCACATATATTATGTATTTGCAACGCGATGTCGCCATGTCTAAACAGGAAACCACTTTGTCGGTTACTCAGTACTATTAGTCATTGCTGTTTACAGGTTAATTGGTTACCCTACTTTTTATATGACGACTGAAAAAGATCCAAGTCTTTTATGGGGTTAAGTACTTAAATGGTTAATGGAGATGGTTAATAGAGCGAATTTTAACTAGGTTTTTTTAGATCTATTTTAATGTCTGTAAATATAAAAGTCGGCAAAAAAAAAGAGCTTTTCCTGTTATTTGTTTCGTGTAATATATCTGAAAGAAAATGATAAATCCTTTTGTTTTGTAATTTCGCAACATAAAAACGAATTGCAACTTAATCTGACTCATAACATGGTATCATTTCAACTAAATTTTATTACACCTAACATGATTGAAACTAAAATTGTCTGTAATTCTAAGTTAGACCAGTCTGTGTTATTTCTTGTCTTCAGTTTACAATTAGTCAGATTCGATCTACAAAGCAGGATGTCGTAAATACACGGTCAGGTTGCAAAAAGAATTACGCAGACATTTTTTGAAGATTTCCATGTGAAAATGTACAATTTGTAAAACAATTGGGTTATTTTCCAGTAAACGGGACATTGGCTCAAAGGTAATTGACCAAAAGTCAACCGAGTCAATTGTAAGTAATTTTACAATTAAAATGAACTGCACATACACATGTATCTTTTGTTTGCTTAACAATGCATGTTTTGAAAATATATATTGCTAACATCAACATGCAGCTTAAATATTATGTTAACAGAAGTGTTTTTAGCACTCACTAGCTAAATTACTTCTTCACCGCTATGTCTTAAGAATTAGAATTCATTTTCCTGTGTTTTCATGAAGCAATATTCCATAATTGGTTGTCGTGTGAAACTTAGCAGTGAAATGACAACATGGCAACGCGTTTACATAGAAAATAGCGGTGTTAGTGTATGCATGCATGTATGTATGAGATACAAGATGATTGATAGAGGCAATGATAACGTTAGATTGATAAACTGATGGCGAGTGAATGACTCTTCAATCTGTTTTGAGTGCTACCTATAAGGATTTTGTTTGCTAGCAAAATTGCACTTGTTTTAACCAACAAAATTACTCTATAATTTTAGATGTTAATCTGCTTCAAAACCTGCGTCTAAATATATTTTTTTTCCGTATGGGCTCTGTTTGCCGAAAATAAAGTAAAAGAACATTTGCCACGATCTTTCAAAACTTATTTGTCTTTCTTTTTATTTAAACACTACGCAGAGTTTTTTTCTGTTATAATATATGCTCTACCTAAACAAAATTTTAGCTTTAGAAACCAGTCTAAAACCCGATTAACCTAGGACATGTCCAATTGGACACGTCGGATGTCCTATAAGTAACATTAGAAAACGTCAGTGGGCGAACTACGCGTGCTTGTGAAAGTAAAGAGAACTAGCGAAATGCCATTGTTGCGTTGCGTGTCCAATCGCTCGGCAGTCCGCATTACCAGGAGATAATAGCACAGGCAGATCTATTCACAGGGAAAATTGCAGGCGTTGCGTCAGTTTCAACATAAACATAGGTTTTACACCATGTATTATTTATGTAGTAAATTGCAGAAAAGATTGTGGTGTAAAAGAGTGGTGGAACTAGCTGAGATTCGTTTGTTTTCCTTCTAAGAGAATTATAATTTTGATATAGAGATTTCATAGGACATTAACGGCCTTACCACAAAAAGATACAACATTTGTTGAACGCTTGTTTAAAAAAAGTTTAAAGTACTGCAAAATGATCCTTAATACCAACGTGAAATATCGTTTTGACATTGATATTTTTTTAGACAAGTGTTCAAGTCTCAATGCCTGGACATAATGACTTAATTGCGAAATTTTGACAAATTAGACATTATGAGCGAGCAATGTTTCTTGCAAGGAGAATTTTTAAACATCTTCAACAATGATGAGGTTCTCAATTCCAGTTGTTGTTTTTTTTTGGAGGGAAATGAAGACATTTCCCTCCAATTCTAACTATGTAGGTATATAGTGATGTGTCCACGTCATAAATTCAAGACAGCTTTCACACCTTTTCAGTATTTTTTATTCAAAAAACAACAAAGAATCCTTGATTAAAATTAACAGACAATAAAAATTTCTTTGTACGTCCGTTTATTTATTTGTCAAACAATCGTGTATGAATACGGAATGACGGACCGCCCTCAAACACGACTGTTGACGCAGTTTTGACGGGTTGTTTGTCAAACTTGTTTGATAGTGTGCCGCGTTCCCAGTTCCCAGATAAATTGACAAAATTATTTGATTATTTATTTATGGATTATGTTGGATTATTAAACCTTTGAAACGTAGTATGACATAGATGTAGGAGTGAGTTGATAGATTTGTCGTGAGAATTGCATCCGTCATTAAGGTCAAGTCAAGAGCATTTACGACCTACCTACCAACGGTTGCAACAAAAAATATGATCATTAAAAATCCTAACGACCACACTGGATATGCAATTATGTTAGACGAGTTCTCGCAGTGCTCTCGAACCGTAAAATGATGAGATAAATCATGACAAAAATTGCAAACACTTGTGGCATTGCGGTGCACGGGCGAAGGTCATCGCACCGCCATTTTGAATATATTCATATGAACCCCAGTGTGATGCATTGTGCAAAAGTGGCAATGGCCTGTGATTTCAGGCATTGTTTAAAAAATTCATACTTTTTTTCTGCAAAAAGTTTTCTGATTCGAATAAAAAATCCGGGAAATAAATGATTGTTTCTTGTACCATCATGTTGTTGCCAGTTGCCGATGAGGCATTCCGGTAGCTAAGCCATAATTATTTACGATGCATTCTATAATTAACAACCATTTAAAATTACGGCCTGTCAACGATATACGTGTGGTGTTTGCAACGAAGAACATAGCCATAAAAAGTTACGTTTTCATAAAGGTTTCTCATAAATAACAATATTTTCTATCCGAAGAAACTCTTTCTAAGACTCATTTCAAATTAAAAAAAATACACACTCGATCACTAATATGTTTATAATCGCACTGGCACTTTCTAAACTGCACTTTTATTGCACTGGCAATCCCGAGATTTAAAAAGCGAACAAAATAAAAACCAATTCATTGACGTTTCTCTTGGCGGCCATTACGTTTTTTGCAACATATTCTATCGGGAGCGGGTGGATAACCCGGGTGCGTTGACTTGTGCCCAGACGTGCCCAGCCTGTGCCCAGTACCCTGTGCCCAGGTGTCGGACGGACGAGTAAATTGCAGGGAGCCGCGAGTTACTGAAGATATTGCCTCACTATGTGTCATTACATCGTGTTGTTTTTTTCCTATCGTTCGTTGGTATTGATTATTGAGAAATGTATAGGATTATAGTGAGTTTTATGATTGATGGTATGGGAAGGGATGTGCTTGTGCTACTTAAAGTGCATCTGGGAACTTAGGTTGTTAGGAGGATGCTGTAGTGGTAGTTACTTTGAAGTGAAGAGTAAATCTGGGAACCTCAATCACATATTTTTTGACTTATGTAATTGCCTAATCATTATTATCAAACAGGTGACGCAGTTTTCCTTATGCTGTTTTCGCATGACTGATAAAAAGAGTGCAATCTAATGTAAACAAGTGAAAGTTGCATCACCTTCAAAGAAAACTGTGTTATCATTAGTGCAATGTGCTGTGTGCAACTGATTAAATAAAGTTTATCAAGGTTTTTTATAATGCGCAGAGCCGTAGATAGAGTAGCACAAAAGATTGGAAAATAATATCTTTCAAGTCAATGACCGACTCATCGCTTTTAAAGACTGCACATCCTATTCAATATTCTTAAGGTGCAATACGAATCGACCCACAAAACTAAATAAAGGAATCGTAATCAAAAAATCTTTACAGCGTCATTGGGAACTGGGAACATGAAAAAATATTTTATTTATTTGTCGATTCCAAAGATGTAACTTCATCCCGACTACTGTGCAGGTATGAGCTAAACGATGGGTCTTAATGAATGTTTAATAAAGCGCGCCCCGCGGGGGCGGCGAGTTCAAAGGATGCGCGGGCGCACGTCGACGATCAAAGCCGCCGTTATCGAGCACTCGAGCTATCGACAGATACCGCTCATTTACAGAACATTGCTACTGGGATACGCTTCTCGATTATCTCAGGATTATCTTTGCATGGCACCATTTTGAGAGCATGAAACTTGAAATGCATTTAAAATTTGTCAAAAGGCGCAACTTGGCCCTAAAGCACCTCAAGTGTAATTTTAATGGGCCAGAGCAGAGCAAAAAGCGTTTAATTTCCCAGATGTGAAACATTTCTCTCTCAGAGATCGTAAACAAAACAGAGGTATGTTTCAACAATGTTTGCAATATCTTCAAAGTAACACAAATAAAAGTTTCGACGTTCCCGAGACTATTTTTGCTGCAGCCCCGGAATGGATGCACAAACCGCATTCTCAGATTTTATGCGAACATAAACGTAAATCATACTGGGTCGCCGTCGCAGCTACTGAAACACGCGCCGTAAGACAAAAGCTCTGAATAAAGAACAGGATTTGTTATCCTGAAATGCAGTTTGGCTTCCTGAATTGTAATTGAGAACTGCTTCTGGTTTTACGCGTTGCCTATAACCAGTAATTTTAGTTGCTCGACAGATTGGAATTCCAGATTCAGACAGTTATGTCTATTATCACCAAAATGGTTCCCATGAACGTTAATATTCAAATGTTCACATAACAGGAGCCGCTCTATAAATCGGCAACACAATGAGATCGATAATACCTCCAATAAAGACACGTAACGGCCTAAAACGGTAGCTAAGTATCGTAAAAGAACAATGATGCCATTGTCCGTCCTCATTGTCCCGAGATGAGTCCTATTGTGGACAACAATCCAAGACAAGTACACGATTCCACGAGCAGCCTAAACATCGGTCGCACAAAGGTAAACACGATACGTCGCATTGTCAGCTATGACCTAAGGTCTACTGAGATGTGTGACCTCTGGACCAACCTCGGTATCTCACATTGTGTGGGACAATGCAATAGAAAGGATGAGATTACGAGGGGTAATGCTGCTAAGTATTACTACAACAATGGACACAAAGACTGGTGTGTGTTTACCCATGAATATGTGGACTATAATGCACAATAGCCGGTGCTATAATAAGATGCACACAACAGGTTAACAGCGTATTTTCTCAAGATAAGCATACATGTATAACGAATTCGCGTTTCATGTTAAATCGTGCATATTTGGGGCTTGGGGAGCAGCCGGTGTAATCCCGTTTTTTAAACGCACTATTTAGATGTTTCTGCTAACTGTAATAGCTGTATTGTTACGTAAATTAAAGTAATTAACATTTTGGTCGTGATTCAGAAAGTTTATCGTGTACCACGTTACGGTCGTTCGGCCAGACACAATAAACAAAAGGTAATTTGTCGGCTAATTAATAAAACCAAGGTACACAAACGTTTTCGTGTGTTCAGTGGAGTACGAATGAATATTTTTGGTTTCCGAAAATGTTTTTGGGATCTGGGAAGTGGGAACAAAGAGTTGTATTGTCTGTTTAGTTTTTGGAGCGTCATTTGGCAGATGAGAGACTATTTGGGCAGTCATAATCGGTGTAGTGGTTTAGAAGTCCGGGGCAGGCTGGCGGGCGGCGAGCGCCACATCTGGCCTGGATTAGCTGTGCTGTGGCTCTCACTCGACCTATTGGGTTGCGGTCTCGCGTTACGCACTCGAATTACTAGTTTCCTTGAACTGCAAGTTTCTAACTAGAATGGAAAGTCGTACCTTTCTGTTGAAAGGTGCGCTAGACATTGCTTTTAACGTGTACATAGAATTGATTAGCTATCGTTTGATTTTAAGTGAGGGTGGAAGTAACGGTTGAGGTTTAATGTTTCTATTAGTATTTGGGCCCGTTGCAGGCGGAACGTAACAAAAAATAATGTGAGCTGATACAATCGTGTGTCGGGGCGCGGCGGACCACCCAAGATGACCCAATGATCTATTACAACAAAATGATTCCAAAAAACTTAGTAATCTAATCAAACACGAGCTTTTAAACGTCACGTCACGAAGTTCTAATTACCGTGAGTCATTAATACGAGCGATTTGTTACGCTTTTAACGATACTATTATATGAGCGCGTAAGTGGAGAATGGGGCTCATAAATAAATTTTAAGTCGTCGATAAAAATTAAAAATGGAAGAAAATAAAAGCACTGCCACGAAATATACTTTTTACATAAAATATAATTTTTACGACATTATTATACGAAGGTTGGGTGCGTAAATATATTTTTTTTACTTAACGAGCTTTTACGAGCTGACCGGTCGTTTAAAATCGACAAATTCCACGTTTTAAAACGTGTGAAAGTAAAACATTGAGGGGTGGCTTGACACTGGCTATAAAGGTGTTTTATAATGGCCGGGTCATATCGTAAAAACGATTGGTCAAGCATTGACGGATCAAACGTAATAATTATGTCCTAAGAAAACTTTGAATATGGGTCACTGGCAGTCTTGGGAAAGGAAATGCAAACTGGACAGCGACGGTTGAATTTTATAGCTTTTACTTTATGCAATTTGATGCTTAAAAAGTACATTAAGTATCTGGTAATAAAATGGAAGTAATAGTACACAATGGGTTGGTTTTTGTTGTGTACAAACTGAGCAAAACGTAGCTACTTAGTCACGAACAGTTAACAGTAGGCCAATAAGCAATAAGAACGTGGGTTGCACAGTAATCCATAACGGTGCAGGCAGTTGACACAATATGCTATGCATCACAATGTTTGCTACCAAAATATTATTGAGTTTGCACTTTATTAAATAGAAATAAGGTCAAATAAGGTAATCTTTGAGGACCTAAGACAGGATCCACCACAATTTGTAAAAAAATAATTTATTTTCGTGTCACCTTAATCGGAGATTAAATCCGAACGTTGTGAAACCCGCCCAAAAGTATTTATTGACCACAAACACTATAGGCACAAATGTCATAAATTCATTGAACATTTTTTATGGTATGGCCAGTTTCAAATTTTTGATTTCCTTTATTAAATACAAGTTCCCAATATAATTGACGTGCTGATATTTAAAATATAATGCATATTCTCCGTGGGAATGGGCAGTGCATGTGAACCAAACTGACCAGTTTATCGAACAAACATCTATGCAAATTTTTGTGGATACGTATCGCACTGCACCGATAAAACTGGATTTTTAATAAATTATGTGTAGTCTGTGGTGTGGAGATTTTTGTTATTTTTAGAACGAGAGATGTGGAGGGCTATTATCTCTAATAGAAAAAATAAAAGAAAACTTTAAATGGGCTTTTATTAATTTTATTTACCCACACAAGGGAGCTGTGGAAAATCATGGCGGTTTTTTGTCTTTTCCTGTAAAAAAACATTATACTGTCATAATATAGGTATTTAGTTTTTCGTCAATGTTGATGATACCGTTTTGTTTATTGCGATAAATATGTAAATTACACGAGTTTTGTTTTTAAAACCTTTATCTAATAGATATGTAATACCTAGCTATTTCTGTATTGACCGATAAAGTCATGCATTTTCTCTGTTTTTTTTTACCGCAATTAAAAGCTTTGGTATTTATTATTCCCGTTAATTCTTTTTAGCAACCAAACAGCGTTCCCACAAGTAACCACATGCAGTTTCAACATAACGGGTGTTTCGTTTAGATTTGCATACATTAACGTGCATTCATACAAAACAACACTACACTTGTAACAATCAAAACAATGTAAAGCGAATAAAGACGAGAATAATCATTAACGCCTCGATAGATGTCAACAATTTAAGATAATTAAAGGGTTTCTAAACTTACTTTTGTTTTTCACAATTTGCATAAGATATGTACTCGTTTTGTAACGATTTTTCAACCCTTTAGTTGAGACAAAGGGGTCAAATTAAACGGAGGGTTATTTAAAACGACTGATTAAAATAAACGACATAAAAAATAACATTAGATCGTGAAAATTTACAAAAATTATGCAAAAATATGGCGACTAATTTCTAGTTTATTGAGTAAAATAGCTAATTCACTTAGTAACAATAACATACAATGCAATTATGTATTAGAAACAATGCATGGAATCCAAGGCTACGTTTATCGCTACTGCGTGTAGAACCGTATTAATCATGTTATCGCTTTTAGATAGCTTTATGAACATTTAAAGTGGCTACATAGTACCTACATAGTTGTTGAATTATTTATGGGAAATTGTGTAATATAATACAACACAATTTGTAACATATGAACGCAAGGCCGTAATTAGCTGATTTTGGACCTGGTTATTATTTTTTGAATTCTTTGCATATAAATTCATAATTTTCTCGCTTGTTTTTAATCTAGTTATAAAGAAACTAACATGCTCGGTTTCACTTTGTATATCGGAACAATATGGCAGTTACATTTTGATACGCTCCAGCAAAATAAAACAATACAAACGTAATCAAACAAAGACAAAATCGAGAATCACCGGTGCGTAACTTGTAGTGGTTCACACGAAACAAAATCACCGAAAAATCTCTCAACCCCGAATTGGGGGGAGGAACGTTTATTTAGAATAGGCAAGTGAATACAAAATGTTTATGGGAAACGAATTTACTCTCGATGACAGTGTTTTGTTTATTCAAATTGCCGGTTAGTAAACCGTTCGTTAAATTTTTGGGGGAGTCGGGCCGTTTCAGATTTTGTCAATTGTGTGAAAACGGAACAGGGACTTTTTTCTCACATTATCGTATGTCCATCTTCAACTCATTAGGGTTTAAAAAAAACAAATATGACGAATGAAATAAACAATGTGTGAATTCAGTTCACATGTGCCAAAAATATGCGTAACTCTCTTAATTACTTCGATAAACAACCAAACACACATTTTGTTTATATTATAACATTGGACACGTTTGGAAAAGCTCGCTAAATCTGTCACTACAATTTTCCTTTAGGGAAACGCTTGGCTCTCTACTAGACAAAGAGACAAACAAAACATTATTAGCATATGTTCGCATGCGCGTACGCACAGGCATGATCCGTGTAAATCAGGGCTGCCATTGAGAATTATGTTTTTGTTTTGTGATGATTCCCACGGTTTTTTGTTGAAATTATGTTTAGAAATTGATACTGTGAAACTTGTGTGTTTACTTTTCCAAGAATTTTGTCTTATTTCGTAATGTTTTATTTTTTCATGTCTTTATCAAATGACAATAGAAATTAGCTCTTGCAATGTACGTGTTTTCCTTATCTTGGCCACTCACAACTGAAGTGCCGTTCCAACATCACAAAAAATTGCATATTAATCAGTTGATAAGCGAACATTCAGCCACGGTAATAATATCTATTTATACTGTGATTCAGCCCCAGAAAAAAAAAGTAAAGAAAATTAAAAATGTCATGGGTTGTCAATTCATAATATTACAGTGTTTTTTTCTTTCGTAAGTTATTATTTGTGATTCGGATACGTTAGCTTTTTGTGGCCTCCAGTACCTAAAACTGAGATTCCACAACATAACAACGCTTCTTTGTGCAACTCAAACGTTCCGTTAATAGATAACCGATGCTTATTTACATTTTCAGTTAACAAAAGTGAACGCAAGCTTATTAGATTAGGTGCACCTGTATCAATATTTTTAAGATGTCATAACGTTTATTCTTATTTACTTAAAAACTAATAAAATGCTGCATTTCGGAAACCGTTACGTGTCCTACTTTTATTTTTTGTTGAGTTTAAAACAAGGTTTAAGTAATTATTTGTTAACCAATGTTAGATAGTGTCATCGGACTTTTTTAACGTGGGTTAGTATTTTTTAGTTGCCAAACCATTTTTGAATCTCTTAAGATGATGAAGAGTATAATTAAAATTGAAACTTCTTAATTTAAATTCGAACAAAGTGTTCGCTAATTCTATACCCGAAGATTAGGACAAAGTTTCTTTTGTATACTTTTGAAGTCGTATTACATTATAAGACATGGTCTTTGTGCATTGTTTGCTATTGTGTGAGGGGTCTTCACAAAGGGCTGGTCTTTGACCCCTTGCCCCAATTACGTGCGCGACTCTTGCGCAAGTTGATAGTATATCAGTTGATAGCGTAGTAAATAATGCGTAAGAACCAGACTGTATGGCTGCGTGAGTGTTTTCGCAAATTATCTACAACTGTTTGTAGTACATTATTGATTACTTAGTTTGGTTTATTATCCGAATTTTGTGTAATGCTTAATTTAATTAAAATGTGTGTTTTTATTTTTTTGATCCTGTGGCCTGGCTAGGCAAATCTAAGGTGTAATCCCTGATTAAAAATGAGCATTGTCCTTTGTTTACATTTGATATAATTTCAATGTTGCGTACATTCAAATACGTATATCAAATGTCACTAATCTCCGATTCATTATAATCGGGTATTTGACACTTGACCAGAGAAATAACCGATAACAGACTTAGATTCTGATTTTGTTTTAATGTTAATATATATGTATAAGCATTTACATAAGATTATTGAAAACGTCCAAATTCTAATAAGAATGAAGGGCGTATGTTTCTTCCTAAGGTCGTAATCCACATGACCGTGGCTGTCGGACTAAGATGTGTACGTTATAAAAACACATCTTTGTCGGTAAATCGTAAAAGACACGTGGTGTTTACAATATTCCTGTATACATAATAGTCATAATTTTGACCTACCGCAAGACAGTATGTTTCGAAAGCCGTTGTTTTGGTTCATTTACTTTCTGATATGCGGGATAGAGTAACATTGTATTCTGTTTGTCAACTTATTAGCGTGACTATTTATTTTGACGTGTTGATAATGCTTTTTGTTTAAAAAAACAATGAAGTCCGAGTCAATGTTTTTTTTTAAATTGTGCATCATTTGCGTCAGATAAACCTAGCAGGGTCTTCGAATTGTTCGATAGGCACAACTCTATAATCATTTCCAAACGCTAGGAGCCAATTATATTCAGATTAACCTTTCTGTTCCCCAAAAAACATGTTACAGAAAAAGCTTAGTCATTGTAATTTTCGCGCCTTATTCCCAACCCTAATCTAGCCCAAAGCGATCCATCATTCTGCCTATTATAAACTCAATTAAATCTCATTTGCATAACCTTTGCCGGGCTAGAGTCGCCCTATTCTCCCGTCTTAGAGATGTCACCACCTTTGTTAGACGGTAACCTACTCCTATTCAAAAGGGACAACTTAGCGACAAAGCAACGTTTGACCCTCAATGGATGAGAAAGGCATTATTTGTGTATTTTAAGCAATAAACAGTGCATTTTATGCGATTGTGAGCTGTTTTTTTATTAAAATGAGAATGGCTGAATGCACATTGTCCGTTGCGTGAGCTCGTGGACTGCAGTGCGCAGGTACCGTTGATGCATAATCATTAGAAATTATCGAGTTGAGCGAGAGTAAGTCAGCTTTGCTCTCCACTATTGCATGGGAATTATGCGCCGATCGCACTTGGCGGGAAAAGTGACGTTTGCAAGTGACAGGTGACGGATAACAATGACAGTTGCAACTTTTTAATTTATGATAGCCAGGTATTAATTTATTCTGCCTCTTGTTATTTCTGTGCGAAAAAATAGCGTTGCGTGAACTCATTCATTTTCTTTTGTAGTTTTTTGACAAATAATATACTTAGGTTGGTCCATTTTTTAAGAGTCACAATGACGAACGTGTCGCGACGTTGGGAATCAGAATAAAAGAGCGAGTTTAATCCTCGACTGATGCCTAATCCTTTTTAGGAACGCCTGAATGCATTGTGTGTCGTTTGTAAAGACGCGAGGCAAAAACGAGAACATAAAATTCGTTTAGAAGTTTGGTTGAATGACGACCGACGACGTATATGTTGACGCACAGGTATGTATACTATACTTGTTATGGGTACAGCACGTCAAAGAAAAATAAACCTTTTTGATATTCCACATGCATCACTTCAAAGTATGTAGCGTATACTAAACAATAACAAAACGCATCAAGATTCGGGATTAGACCCACACGCATACACACAAAAAAAGGATAACAAACAGTAATACAATAATTTTCATTCCTTTTCTGTGCGTACGCGCATCCTATCTGTTGCACTCGCGCATGTGGTGCTATCCCACTCGCTCACCCCGGTCGTTGACC
Organism: Agrotis segetum; assembly: GCA_036375495.1. Taxonomy (NCBI): domain Eukaryota; kingdom Metazoa; phylum Arthropoda; class Insecta; order Lepidoptera; family Noctuidae; genus Agrotis; species Agrotis segetum. The sequence continues at coordinate 873,048 of JAQSVV010000065.1, forward strand.
TCACATCTCCGACGAGATTGCATCTAGTGGCCATGCAGCTTCCCCCAGATAGACGCAGCACAATTTCTGGCCAATTAAATAGTTATTTGTTATACAAGAGTGCAAAGTTGCTTTTTAACCGCGTGCTCAATTTTGATGACCGAGCAAGCGAATGATTCTAAAATTGAATCACGAGTGCAACGAGTGATTCAAAAATTAGAATCATGAGCGGTAGCGAGGGAATCAAAAGAGCACAAGGTGAAAAATCTTTGCACTCGAGTGCAACACGTAACTTTTCATCCCACCTCAGCGAGGAAATGAGTAGATGCAAAAAAAGTTTAGGTAATAACTACTTACTACGTTATTATAGGTTAGTATTACAGAAAATAAAATATAGTTTAGTATGTTTTTAAGTTTCTTATTTTTATTTTGGTTTTTCTTAACAATAAGTAGGACGTGAAAAGAAAACCGCAAAAGAAAAGTTCTGAGTCAAGAAGGTTCCGAGTCTGAGATTTTATTTTTTATTATGTCTGTGTGTGTGCCCATTATCAAATAAATGTTTTCTATTCTATTCTATTCTATTCTATTCTATTCTATTCTATTCTATTCTATTCTATTCTATTCTATTCTATTCTATTCTATTCTATTCTATTCTATTCTTTTTAGATTGTAATAAATTAATAGTAGATTACGCACCAAAGGATTCTGGTTCGGAATTCAAGTTAGCCCAATGGGCACCACAACAAGCGATCAGCTGTAGGGGTCAGCAGCCGCCTTTACCGACACAACTCTTCAGTGCACGTGCATGTTCCAAATTCAATTTACTTTATCCACTAGAGGATAAAAACGGCTTTTACCCACAGATATCGAAGAGGAAAAATAGCATTTCCGAGATGGGGGGATGAAAAGATAATTTTTTAATACGGCAGCTGTATTGGGCCAGATTTACTAACATTTTTATTGTTTAACAATGTTTTACTTCTTAAGCCACTTGCGAAACATTAGATTAAGTATGACCTAGTTACTGTAGTGTATTTCAGATAAGAAAAAATTGAACGCAATTTTTCCAGCGTCGCGTGCGCACCGATATTGATATCCTGGACGCGGTAAAGCGTGCCACGCTGACCGTTGGCTCGTCTCGTTCCAAACAAAATTTGAATCTCGCCCAAACAAAAACTACAAGCCGTGTAGTAGTTTATTTATGACATAGTACAAAATCTCCAACAAGACGAGCGTAGTTTTTTGTATCCCACTAAACCCGAGATGAAAAAACCAAAACAATTTTTTGTTGAATCCAAAATCGTTTTACGAGCGCTCTCGAGTAGTAAGCAAGCGGGACAGGGATAGGGTCCATCTCTTTTCTTCTGTGGAGTGGAAAGAAACTGACACTTTGGTTAATAAGTCTTTTGTAAGGTTTCTAAGAACACGTTGCGTTGGCGTGATCGCTCCCCATCTAATAAGACACCTCGATAAAGACAGCCGTAATTGCGCTTCTTAGAAGTATGACAAAGTAAGCGCAGTTGACTTTTGATCGTTAATTGCCTGTGGACGTACTAACGAAATGGAAAAGACAATAGCATCAGCTCCATTACTTAATTACATCATCGATGGTTACTGCTCACTCAACAGAGAGAGCAATGGAAACTGAATCATCGGATTCAACAGTGCATTCGTGCGCGCAGCGTTTCATGTAGTAATAGATTTATAATCATGGCAAATTAAATAATGAAACGTCTATTTGATTGTGTACAATGACTCCCAACGACAAGCCACGTAATAGACAATGATATTGCAAGACTCCGTCTGCAATAAATGACTCTGCTATTCGATATTATTCCTGAATCATTCAATTTAAAATACATTACTGCAGCCATAAAAACAAAACAAACGAACAAACACTTAATAAAAAACATTCGTTGAACAGAAATTGGCCCATTTGCTTTCACTTGTTCATAATTGAATCTTGTGCAAGTTTTTATAAAAAGCCGTCTTATGGAAGACACAGTGTTGAGGAAGGTCGTTTTCTGGACCAAATATTTTTTCTCTTTTATTTTAAAGAACAGAAATGATGCCTACAGGCACAGTCATTAGAACATTTTTTCGTGCTCCTGGGCAATAATGTCTAAAAGATTACATAATGGCAGTACCACAAGGAGAAATTCTTATCGTGTCATGGGACTTTTAAATGAGGTTAGTGGAACAAAAAATAATCATAAATGCCCTTCATAGTTATGGTAACCCACTTGTCTGGGAATGCGATAGCCCTTGAACTTATTTATCAGGCTACTTTGAACAGAAATAGAACTGAGATGTGGGAAAAAAAAAAACTTTAAGTGTCACTTTATCGGCTTAAAGATTGGCACTTAGGGTCTTTAGGGTCGAAAAAGTTCACGAATTTTTTGGGGTGTGTGTTGCCATTTAAGAGTGTTCAAAACGAATCGAATCGAAACACATTAGTAGCACACTTGACCTAAAAATTTGCTTCACAAACAATCCTTTCACGACTTTTTCTTTCACACACTCCTGTGTATAAACAGCCGAAAGAAACAAAAACTCACTATGTAAACCCGTAGAAAAACGTGGTAGCCATAATGTGGATATTAAACATAGGTTACACGTTAAATTGGTTGTGCAAACCGAGAAATGCTTAGTAGCTGTTGAGTTATAGAAAGATGTTGATCAACAAATAACAAAAATGCTCTAAATGATCCATTTTTGACGTCTATTGGTATATGCCGCTTTCGATGGAAGGTATAGTTCTCAGGATACGTCATGTTCCAAGAATTTTAGTTGCTTTTCATCTCAAACTCCTTTTAAATGGCCCACTGCGTTGGCCCAAATAATATGGAAGAAAATTCTTAAACATTTTCTATATTTACCTCTGGATAAAATTGATTGTTTGGACCGACATAAACTTTCCATACAAATTACAAGATTTCTACGTCCTGAATTGAAATTATAGTGATAGCCATGATTATTTTATTGCCCGTCATTTATTCAAATTGATCAAATTACGTTGGAATTTACGTTCAATGGAGATTGTAGTGGTTTTAGACCGATTTGAAGAAATTATAGAGGGTTTGGAATAGAATTAGAATATTATAGTCTACGTGGCTTTGCTGCACTGATTTTTCCTACAAAAATAGAATGCAGCCTGCTATTTTTTGTTCTAACATGTAGTTCCAAATGATCTAATTTAAGGATTGTTTCCCTCGGCCTCCTATTTCGTCCTTTATTAGGACAAGCTCAGGTTTTCGGCCCTCCCGCGATGTCTCCCGCCGTAACTATTTTAATAGAATCTATCTCATAATAATATACATACCAATCTGGAATAGTATCATTACCATAAATTCGAGACGCTTACCTGAAAACAAAACGTATCATTTATTAAAAACTTATAAATTGTGACCATATCATAAATTGTAACGATCGTAAAGGCAATTATTGTCTATGCTTTTATTTGAATCGTTGGGTTTTGAGCAATTATCCTTAGGACAGAATGACCGCTTATTAAAATAATAGTCCAGCGGTTGTAGGACGAACTGGACGCTATCAAGACTGGCTTGATTTCTAATCCAGTTCGTGTGGGCGCGCAGTGGGGACAGAATAGTTAAATGCCGTAATGTTTCTCAGAGTTGGACCATTCATTTCTACTGTTTTATAGGCAAACTAGAATTTGTTGCTGGCTAAATAATTAGTTTTGCTTCCGACAACGATTTATGAGCGGTTGAGGTGTTGTTTGCAGAATGCAGATTCAAGACGGTGAATAAATTCTTGAGACCTTTAATTCAAAAACAAATGAACAGCGAATTCCACTGAGCAAAGAGTTTTTGTGACAGAAAAAATCGTTCTAGGCGATGTAATTCTTACTGAATACAATTTTATTACATTGCACTTGGTTAGTCATACAGCTAAAGTACTTCGAGATCAATTTGTAGGGCAAAACAAAAGAGATTTTATGATGCTTCACTAGTCGAGTAGTAAGGGCGCCGTAATAATTTACATTGACGTTTTTACAGTTTCGGCACGGGTTGTTTATTACGGCAAAAAGGCTATTAAGACAATGTCGGGGCCTGGCTTTTAAGATGGAGAAAAACATAATCTTGTCTTTGGTTTTTACTGCGTGTCCTCATCTATCAAACGTCAAGTGTTTAATGACTAGTTTTTGAATAAGGTTTACGGATATGTTTTATGTTTTTGTATGTTGAACATAACTGGATAAAATCTGGAATTTTCGAAATCAGATTAATGTATTTTGATTTATAAAAATATTGCATGTGCATTACAAAATAGCATGATATTTAAGCATAGTAAAAACCATCTATCGTAGCGATAAAATCTAATTGACGTAAAATTATGTAATTTTCCTATCACAGAGATTAGTAACACGCTAGACATAAACCTCACTTTTATACGACTTTAGGCAATTATATTCAGGAAGGTAGCATGAAATCGTTAGTAATATTATCATTTGTTTAATTATTTCAGTGCATTAAATTGAACTGGTTGGTTATTTTTAGCTTTAATACCTTTTTTGGCCTGTGGTTGTCAACTGTGAACACTGTGCGGTAATTAGTTTGAATTTCGAGTTGTCAAATAATTGAACATGGCAACACAAATGACAGGAGTCATAATGTTCCTCATCTAATGCTTTGGTATTTCATAAACAAGCAGAAGCAAACACAGGAAATACTTGAAAATTTCCTACAAATGTACGCATAAATTAATGGGAATTCCTTGTTAATATTACATTAAAAAACAAAACTCGTTTTGTTTTGCTATTTTGTTCACTTAGCAGAAAACGTAATTTAGCGATAAATTAACTTGGTGGACACCTCAGTGTTAATAAATTGCTAGTCAATTATTAGGCACTGAATTTATTAACCAACTGTACGGTATCCTGTTAGTCATACTACCATTAACCTCTACGGCGTAAACAATTACTTATTCTCTACCGAGAGTTTTGTGTTTATTTATACAAAATACTGATAGGTAACGTAAATACGTAATGTTTTGGAATAAATTATCACACTTTTGGATAATTATTACGTTGACAACGACCGCGTAACGGGTTCAATATTTACTCAATGACGCGAGCCAAAATAAATCTCCTTGTACCAAAAAAATACAAAACATTTTTTCACGGCTTACAACACCAATAAATTCTTTTAACACCTCATTCCGTTATCTTTTTAAATAGACGCGTGTTATTTTAGTAACTTTGAAAAAATAAGAGCATTAATTTTGTCCACGCTATCTTGACGTTATGACCACTGGGTATATTTTGGTTTACAGCAATTTTGCGCGAAATTATCTAAGAAAATTGCGGTGCCGTATTTTTTCACGGCGAATTAACAAAGTTGAATAACCTTTTCTGGTGGCGTCCTCAAAAGCTTTGGTTTTAATTCTATCTCCTTCACACTTACTACGGCTGAGTGTGATGAACTCAGTTTGTTTGTAAACTCATCTATTGTACACATTTCCATAAAGTTTTGGATGATTTGGCGTTATGTAGTTTGTAACTTTGTATCAGTTCGAGGAACTTATAAGATTCTATTTTTGATGATATTATATTTTTATTTTCTCTCATTTAAATCTAATTAAATTGAAATGACTACATACACGGAAAAATCATGCCGGACTTAGTATAAAATGATTATTTTAATAAAATATTCAAATATGATAATTATGAACCATAACGTGAACAACTGAATTTTTTCATGAACTAACCGTTTTTCGGCCACAATAAACGTGAGAATCGCTGCATAAAAATGAGAGTTATAAAAATAATATCTATTTACTTCATACCACTCGATATTTCAACAATATTAAAAAGTAGCTCTTTCCGATATCGTTATCAGAATTCGAACAAACACACGTGCGTATGAGTGGTATTTTCACAGCAGAATAATTGATTGAAAATACCACACAGTATTAGATACAAGAGTAATTACGAACAAGCCAAATTAAATGATAATTATAGTGAACTGTTGCAATACGCGTATACTGTGAAAAACTTAGTTCATTCAACTCACGCCTACAGTTTTAGGGTGTAACTAGGCGTTCCAAATTGTTTTACTGAGGTTACGGTCTTGTAGAGCTGCGTTTGCGCATATTTTAAAGGTAAGTACATTTTTGTCTATGAATGTTGTTTTTTTTTTTTTCTTGTGTTTTATTCGGATTTGTAAGTAATGAACTAATAACAGTCATCAAGCAATAAATAATAGACAATTTATTTTGACAATAAATCGTTTTTTTACAAAATTAAATGTTAAAAAACAGATTCAAAAGAAAAATGCCAGTTTTTTTTAGTCGCACGAGTGCTGTCGTAATTTATTTAAAACGACTCAACAAGACAATTGAACGAGCGTCAAAATAAAATCGTAACAAATTGTTGTTCAAAACACTTTTGTTTGTTGACAGTGCTGCAGTGTGCGTACGCGCACCACTATTTGAATTTAGAATGAGGCTTCGCGAAAGGAGTTACTGCTGTCATAGTACCGTTAATTTGAGCTACCGCGGTCGTGAGCTTTAGGCAGTGGACACACAATGCGTTTGTACGCAATCCGGAGAAATGTCGTCATGTACCAGAAACTTGAGTGCCAGTTTCGTAACCAAATATTGACAAACGGAATTTATTTCGTTCGTATTGTGGTTGATATCTATTGTCCCTATCAATGAGCTGTTTGTTAACTTTCTCTCTATTGTTTATTCATAAATGAATGTACGAATTATGAATGCTGTGGGAGTTGGAATCTGGCCAGTTATTTTTATCTTTATTACGTTATTATCAGAGAAAGTTGTGTTTTAATTTTACGGGCTGTTTAGCGAAGTGTTTGGTGATTCCATTAAAAATAATAAAATAAAAAAATCTCGACTATTTTTCTGCTATTTTTTATTGGAATCGTCCAGTGAAACCGAGGCTTTGTCTTAGCAAGTTCAGTAGTCACTTAATATCTATTCAACACACCCAAATGTGTTAGTACATACTAGAATGTGAATGTGTGCGTGTTGTTATGGTACGTTCAATAACACCGTGGCGTCGGGTCACCGACCTCAATGCGCCGGCGCCGCCTCAGACACGGGGATGCGGAAAGCTGGCGATTCGCGAATCTAACGCTGCCTTTATTGTTTGCATAAAATTGTATTATGTTTAATTACAATTGATGTCATCGCCCCCAATTTGAACCGCGATAAGTTCTAGTAGATAGCTCTATTTTGGTGAATTTTTATTTGTCTGTTTTTCGCTGTTTGATGACATTGTATGCAAATTAATTATACCTATTGTGTCTGATGGAACATTATTTATTTACCTTTGGTAAATTCCCCTAATCTATGTGCCTTTTTGACTTATGCATTTGACATGCGACTTTGAGAATATGGAAACGAGTTTCCGAAGCTTACAGTTATTGATTTAAGTACCTACACGACACGAAAATTTATGATTTGCTGATAATATAATCGCTGGTTTTAACGACAACGTAATAAACTTACACTCTTGTCTCTTGGTAAGGCATTGACAAAAAGATAGAATAAATCAACCATGACCAACAAATTAACTTCAAATATTTTCGATGAGTTATCTTACCAAGTTTTGAAAATGGAATCGATACGTTCAGAAATCGAAAGATTGTCGTACTCGTGCTACAATCGCTGCTTCGTTTGTCATGGTCAATAGTAGCACCGTTATTAATGCTGTAAGGTCGAAGCGAGAACCCTTTATGGCCCCTCTAACGGCACCTTGCCTCGACTCGCGTAATCTAGTTTGTAAGTACACTTTGTACTTAGTTCGCCTTTTTTGTCGCACTGTCCGATTTTGGCCAGTTTTACGGTGTCTTTGCTACAGGTCAAAGAACTGTTTTAGTAGGATTTGTGAGTAAACAAATGATTTTTGGTGGTTTTTTTGAGGAACCTTATGAGTCTTCTTTTGTAAATTTTTTGTTAAAATCTAGGACTTCATGTAAGGATTTTTACGTCGTCGTTATAATAAGTCTGTACAGTTAAATGTACAATTAAATAAAGAGTGACAAAAAAAAAACAAGTTTTTTTTTTCTTTTTCTGATTACTAGCTGCCAGTAATCGTGACAGTAGGTGAAACAATGAATGTCGTGACGAATCTAAACGAGGCCTAATCTTACTTGCGATTATGCTAAGTCAATATTTGCAATGTAAATTAATTAATACAAGCTCTTGTTGTAATCAGCCAATATGATTATCATTAATATGTTTATTGCAAACTTTGTAGCATTCATAATAGATTTGATTATCGGAACCATTGTTTTGGGTTCATTTCATAATCAGTATTACTCAGAAAAGCGTGGTTTAAATTTTAATACTTGAATGGCTTAATTTAATAATCTAACATAACAATAGAATTTTCAAACAAATTTCAAGCTATCACCAGGAATTCAACGGACACTAGCAACATTGATGTCAATCAAACATCCTTTATGCAGTCAAATCATATCGCCTAATTAACATAAATATTCATAAATTTATTACAAAGAAGGGTTCACACACAATTAGCTACATTATTCCATTCAATGCACGCTAGCCATGAAAATACAAACATATCTAAAATTCAAATTGTAACACTATATCTCTAATACAATTCTTAACTTTGACAAAAGCGTGAAATATGAAATATCTCATTTCAACAATACATTTGTAGTGGCTTCTGAGATGAAGATTTTTTTTAAGATTTTGAGATATGGCTTAAGAAATGGTCGTTATCAATCAAGTGTCAGTGGTATTATTAAAAAATTGTGTCACGGACAGACGGACAGCTCAAAGAGTTAGTTATGTGACCTATTGTATGAAAGATATTCCAAGGTCGTGTTTATTTAACGTTTAAAGCTATGTTAACAATAGTATGTTACATTATCGTAACAAAGTAGGTATTTTATTTTCCTACAAGAGCATATTTTTTTTTTCCGTGTTTTATATAATTCTTTTGTTTTTGTTAGTGCGACTTACTGCGCAGTAAAAATTATTGTTTTGTCAACAAACACGTTTCGTCGAAAAAAGGAAAAAACGGCCTCGATTTCCAAATGTAATCGACAAAAGGTGTGAACACTCGAAAACCATTACTATTTATTCAGATGTACACTCGAAGAAATAATTATGACGAATTAACATTTCAATTTAAAATTAACATAGGTCCTTTTCATGGGACATCCATCATCTTAGGGGCATCTGATGGATGTCCTGTTTAAAGGACATTTTGTGACACTTGAATTGTTGAAAAGAATAAAGTCTTGGATTTTGTAAAGAATTAATGGAATCGAATTGTGTGTGGAGTTGAAAGTTCACACGTGTTTCTTTACCTTTTGGTGTCAACAGTGAGGGGCTATGAACTTATGACCCAAAGGTTCGTATTTGAATTTGGAACTATGGAACGTAAAGAAAAAAAAACCCTCCTACGCTTAGTGAAATCGTTTCCTATTCACAGACACGTCCCCTTAAGTTCTTATACAAATAGGAAAGAGCAAACATTTTGAAAATTCAAGAGCTTGTCGATATTGAAGAGCAGTTTGTTTGGTTTGTTGGAATTAGTCGTGTGGACCCGGCTTAGGGATGGCAGTGCATCTCATTTGCGTGTTTGTACGACAAATATGATGACGAAATTGTCACCGTACTCGTTATACGAGGTCGATAACCGCTATGAGTAATCGTTGTTTGTGTACTATGCAATTGAGGAAGCTAGAATATTAAACATACCAAATACAAATCCACTTCTTTTCCCTAGCAGTTTTGAATTTTGATTTTTAATTTAAATATCAGAGTAGTACAGTTGGAATTCATTACGGGTCAATGTTAACCCCAATACTTCAAATCTTCATTATTAAAGAGATCACGCCTCACAACAATACTTCCCCTTAAAAAACATTAAAATGTAAGACGAATGGAGCTGTCTAATCCGACCACGTCTCGAGTGCCCTTTAGAAATAACAGAAAATAAATGTGTTGATGTCCGTTGATTTATTTCCCTTGGGTCAGCATCATTGTCATCAAGGCGTGATTATTCCCTTGTGTATACTTCGACAATCGGCCATATTTGATTTGCATAATGATTTGTACCACCTGGACGACATCCAAGATCGATGTTCTGATTTTGAATTTGTTTTGATTACGATCTGGACACGGTACAGAGGTGACGATTCTATTTTTGAATTCTTTTTTTATGTGTGCCAGGTACTTTTTTATGACCATAGATACGAGTTTCTTTACACATAACCTTTTTTGAAATAATTTGTGTGTTTCTATAAATAAGTCAATTACTTAATTGTCAATCATATTTCTGCCACGTAACTATTGAATATGGGGTAACAAGTCATTGTTCTAATAAAATAGGGCCTTATCCAGTAATCTACGTTCACATTCCATGGTTTCAAGGTAAAGTTCCCATACATTTTCCCACATAAACAAAGTTATGATGCCGGCTCGTCTAGCCGTGAGTGTGAATGTTATCGAATTGGTCCAAGGCCACATCGCTTATCTGCCCACTTGTGCCGTATAATGTTTCCTGATTTAATACCTACCTTGATAACAAACTAATTTCATAATTCACTACAGGAATTTGTATGAATGTGGAGCGAGTGTGTTTGGAGAGATTATAATCGGCCAAACTGGCTTGATTCAGATAGCTGTCAGAATTGTGAAATAATTAAGCATGAAAGATGTTTATTTTTATCATTAAGGAACTCTCAAGTACGACTCCCCCATCTCATAAATATATTTTTTTTAACATACTCCCTATAATTTCAACCACGGTGCGTCCTCATCAGTCATCTGTTACTACAACACCATTCATAGAGAATATTAAAAAAAAACGAACCAAAAACAAAAGAAAGTGACACTTGTTTATGGGAGAATAGTTCAGTCGATGTCATTATGACATCCCTTAATGTGTTTCACTCATGTTTTCGTCCTTGGATAGTTTCATTCCCACGGTTGGTCGTTTACTATACTTCCGTAAGTTGCATGTAGCCACAAGTGTCCTTAAGTTTACACAACGTGTTACTTAACCGTCTACGATATTTGTATAGTCAATAGTAGGACGTTCGGTTACTACGCTATGCTAACGACAAACCGTTTTACTATCTTAATTTTACGTTTTCATAATTAGTTTACTATTGAACCGTAACATATGGGCTTGGACGTCACAAAAGCCGTTAAATTTAATCAAAATATGTATTGGAAAGCCTGCAGCTGTTATCTGCGCGGGCGCACAGTCCGGAACATTACTGTTTTTATTTAAATTCGGATTGCACAACGACCTTTCAGAGTGTCCAAAACAAAAGAAGACTTTAAATAAAATAAGAAACAAAAGAGTTCACATTCAAAAAGTACGAATATGTTCGTGTTCGCGACTTTTTAAATAAAAAAGTCAGCAGTATTTTTAATCGCGTTGCATTATTCTCCCGAGACAGCCAGACGAAAAAAAAACCAAACATTCCTAAATTGAAATTGACGCGTTCCATTTAAAACAATAATGGAACGCGGGACCAAATTGAAAATAATGAAATCAATTGAGAAACTTTGTTCGATAGTAAAATTGCAATTTGTTACCTACTCATAAAATAAATATGGGTTTTATAGGATAAAACTATGAGGATTATAAATTACAATTTTCCTATAAAAGGACTAAAATAAAAAATAGTTCGCAGTACACGCTAAGGTCATATTCACACGGGGTTAAAAAGCTGTAATTATTTATTGATCCGGTGCAAAATAGAAACTCGTGTGATCAAAAAAATCCCCCCTCATTCATTTGTTTCAACGGATATACGTATTCCTGTGCATCTGTGACGGGTAGTGTGTTCACATGCATTGCTTGAAATTAATTAATAAAGACTAGATAAATAACTATGGATGAAAAAAAATTCAAGATATTTTTCCTAAAAGAAAAATAAACTGAAACAAAAAAAGCCTGCCAACAGAAATATTTTCAATACGATGATTCATACAATAATAAATGTTGTATTTTAGTCTACAAACGCAACGATTTTTCACATTTTAATCATTGAAATTAAAAATGAGAACAATAATATTTATGATATATTTTACTTAAATTCACGGCGAAGCCAAACCAAAAACATTAAAAAAAAAACATAATTCACGAACTTTATGATCGATGATAACTGCCAGACAGTTGTAACTGGCCATCGATTTGTTTTCCCATAACAGCATGGGAAAACGTTTAACAAGGGTGATATATCGATACGTATCAATTATCTACCCTGAGTATTGGCGCCCTTTCCGATAGAGGCTATATGGCTCATGGGAACCAAGGTTGAGTGACCGTTTAGAGACACAAGAGGTTTTTATCTGGTCTGTTTTCACTTCAAATTAATTGACTGTATCTGTAGTCGTAGAATCGATGTACTGTGTTGACTGTTGGAGGCTCGAAAGGAGATTACTGCTGCGAAGTCGAGAACCTAAGTAAGATGTGCCGTCTGCTTCAAATAATTTGGATTCGGGAGTGGAATGATCGTAGTAAAAGTCAGTAGAAGCTGGAGAATACAAATTACAAGATTTTACTCAAAAATAACGGTTGAAAAGTCGCAAGAGCCAGCGAAAATGTAAAATTGTTGCATCACAATAGGAAATCGTAGTGACATTGCATAATCCATTGCATAAAAGCTAGTTGTTGCTAGATACTAAGAATACTAAACTTTAATGCAGAGTTTCACACGTTCAACTAAACCTAGGTTTTATGCATTCTGTGCTAAGTTCTCGCATAAAACAAGGTGTCTCGTTTTCATTAATCTTAGTTTCTATTTTCTAACAAGAAAGAGCTGTTTTAAATGAATTTGTGTGAAATTATAGCAGATTGATAGATTGATCTTTTGTTTTACATGGTTTAAATTTTATCTTCTAATATAAAAATCAATTGCTGTTCGCTAGTCTTGGTAAAACTCGAAAACGGCTGGACCGATTTAACAAATTTTTGTTTTGAATTATTTTTGGAAGTCCAGTTGGTTTAAAAGGTGATTTTGAGGCGGTATGAAGTTTACCGGGTCATCTAGTTATAAAGAAATCCATAACACAGATGAACAACAGAGATGCCAACATCTATAATGCCATCCTCCTCTCTCATTATTTTCTATAGAAAGCAAAAGTCTAATGTCACTTTCACTTTTAGGGACCAGGAATGATTCTTACATTTTACGGTCAAGCGAGATTCCCATGGAGAAATCCTCGAACTCCGTAGAGCGGAACAGGGCAGATTTATCAGCTGTTTTTGTAAGGCGGCCATTTTTTAATTACGTAATTGTCAAGGGGTGGTAATGACCAAACGTGAGAAGGTGATTTTTCGAAAAAAGAATGACATCGTTTTGTTGCAGTTAAAGTTTACTTTCGGAATTTTGTTAAAGTTACCAGAAAATAAATAATTGTTGTTATACAAAATTCATTAGGTACAGAATTTTGCGGATAAAACTTTTTAATGCGCTTAGTATAAATTATGAGGAAAATACAAAATGTATTTTATAGTGGACATACCAGTTTAGATTAAACCTCTGATTTACGGAAATAAATCGCAATAATTATATGCGGTTTGAACAAAAGGACTTGACAGTACGTAATAAATTGTTGTTTTCCTTCCTATGTCTGTTCAATTGTAAAAAACATAAATAATTTGAGATTTAAATACATTAATGTTGTACATTATACCTTATTGATTAAATTATTATTACAGTCCCTTTACTTTATTTATTTATGTTACCACACAAAAACTAGGTAGGTTTAACTTATATTTTACAAATATTATAAAATGAGGTGTCTTTTAAAAATCATAACGCGTGCTTTTTTTTTGCACATGCAATAAATCTTATCTCATAATGAGATGAGTCCACATCACAAGTGTTGCCATGTGTAAAAAAAATCGTTTTCGACTGTACTGTAAAAAATGGCGGATAGCTGTTGTGATGCTTTCGTGGCTCACTGCAATTAGAAAGTAGGTATGCCGAGAAGTTATTTCGTTTAACTGTACTTTTTTCGCTTGAAGACCTTTCACAGTCACTCACTTGACGTTTGAAAATTTTTGTGTCGCCGTCATAATTTCTAAGAATAAATTGACATGAGTAGAGTTTTGTAAATTCTAATAAGAATTAAAAGTGTTTGCAATGATACCCATCCTTGTAAAGAATTAACGGTTGTAAGTTTTATTATGAAATCGCTATGTTCACTTCATACGATATTAGCCAGCAGACATAAAACTGCCATTACAACGGGACCAAGCCAAATTTGGCTGACACAAAAAAATTCCTACCATCAAAATAGCTACAAAACTAATTAAGATTGTAACTGTAAATAGAAAACCACAGAATTACATGTCGCAATCATAGTCTTTTTCGTCCTTGATCTAAATTCTTTATTTGCTTAATTAGCCATATACGCGTACAGCAAAGGAACGTCTTAGGGTCTTATGAAATAGAGGGCCAGCCATGTTGCTTTGAATGAGGCCAAACAAATAGAGCTGAGTAGATTTAATTGATGAACATAGGTGCTTTTAATAATTCAATATTGCAAGATTGTAAAGCCATTTAACTCGGGGTGGTAAGAGCAAAAAAATCAGAGGTCGTGACCGCCAGTTCTTAGTTTTCTGGATGACTGACACCAAAAGAAAAAAAAAAACTCGTGAAAAGTCGTTTTTTTATCTCCTGTGCAGAATAGTCGTTACGCGCATTGAACCATATCTTACATGGCGTTTCCTTAGGGTCGGTGGGCACGAGCAACGTGAGAACTATAACGTACTCCTGCGCATTAGTCTCGTGTCGCTGACTTGACCAATTACATTTCTGCATTAACAAGTGCAAGGAATGGGCGCGACCCACTCGTATGGTCAAGTGTACAAGTTTATTTAATTGCAGGCCAGAGGTGATTAACAGTGTTGCCAGTTTACCACGTTATTAAGACATGAAGTGGTCAGCCCTCGTTTTACAATTTTATTAAATAAGAAATTGCTGTTTGTTGTTTAAAATTAAATTACCATTCTATGCCAGACGATGATCGCGTGATCCAATACTCTGCATGTCCTCAATTAATCGATTGCTCCCAATAAAGGTAATAACGATCTCCCTAACATTATGTTAATTGGTAACAAAGCTACTCAATTTACAAAAACAAAATTGCATGCTGTAACGTTATCCTGTAACGATCTGTTTCACCAGATGATGCCGCCGGTCATTTGACGGGGGATATGCGTTTGCGCAGGGGGTGCGAACGCGGGGGTAGCGTGCAGATGCCGTGAACTATCCGCGACCGTTATTCCCCCTATCTGTTAAAATTTTGAAATTCGAACACGTGTGTTGACAACTTTTTTTTATCACCCGCATGGTACGGTTTTCGCAATCGCTTTTAGTTCCGAAATTTAGGTTTTTTTTTTAGGTGCTGCTTGTGATGTAGGACAATTTTGATAGTGGAGGTAATTTAATACTTTGACAGAACGTTTAATGGTTTAATTAATTATACACAGTTAGTAGTTACCCTGACCGAAAAACGCTTGATTAAACTTATCAAAGTATAAGCATGTGCTGGTGAATAGCCGATTAAACACTACACAAATCGCCATGTTTCTCCATCAAAATATTATTACTACGAATTAATAGTAATAACATCAAACACCAAGGGAAAGTGTCAGTTAAAAAATCAATATAACCGTTACGGAGTCAGTGTCCGCGAGGGTGCGGACAAAGGGCGGTGCGCTGCGCACGCGCCGACGTTATTGCACCGCCATTATGACAATCACAACACAATGCAGATTTATTCTGTGCCGTTTGCAGGGGTGACACTGCGATTGTTAAAACTCATTAATTGAATTTCCAGTGCAGATTATCAACGATTGTTTGGTAAGGAGAAATGAAGCGTAGATACTCCTTTATTTTTCTAGTTATGTTTGATTCGATTACGAACGCATTGTCGAATCAAGCTTAAGTAATCTTTTTTTTTACAGAACGTAACGTGAAACGAAAAAAAATGTGAAAGTCATGTTGCTGTAAAACAAAAAAAAAAAACATTTTGAATATAAATTAATTTGATATTGTACAAACAATGCAAAGGGTTAAAAAATAACGGAAATAAATAATTCTCCTATGAAAAGAACGTCTTGACCGGATGCAGCATTTGAAGAGACCCTATACAGTTGCAACTATTTCTAACGTTGCATGGTGAAGTATGCAATTATTATGGGATCCCTGTAGCTACGTCCACTTACTTTCCCATAAACCAAAACATATCGGAGTTCAACGACTCCAAGTTGTAATTATGAAAGGGAAGTAAGAAATTGGGTGACCCGGTCCCCTAGGCCCCCTACGAGGTATGTACGGTTGGTCAGTTTCAGACAATAAAAATTCATAACGTTTGAACGTTAGAGAACTCTTAGAAAATTCTTAGACGCACATCTGGTGCAATCTAATAGTGTACTACAAATCAGGTCACGAGTGTTTTGAGCAAGTTGTCAAATATACGATGCGGGAAACCGGGATACGATGAGATTTAAAACATACTAAGCTAAAAAATAATATGTAAGCACGTAATTTTTCAATTTGTAAACCAATTTCTTTTTCATCTATTAAGCCAAGGGATAAGAATAAGAGTTTTTATGTTACACCATTTGAGTGAGCTACCGATTACCGAGTTAACAGGTACATTGTTAAGCTGTGCGGCAACTAGACGAGCAAAAAATACAAGCGATTGCCTATTCAGGTTCTTTTGTGTTTGAGGTTTAAGTTTGTATTGTTGTCTAAGAAAAAACAGCACAAGACTCGAATCAAACAATGAATGGGTAACAGGCACGGCATACGCATAAATAAACAAAAAATAAACTTTTAGCAATATGATGGGTCAACAATACCAAACGCTTTGCCTCACGATTGGACTAACTAAGCGTAGGTATGGAAAGGATTTATTTTTATTTCGGCCACCTCGACGTCTTATTTTGTATAAAACCCGCCGTAATTTAAATTTAATAACACTATAAAATTTAAATTGACACTTGAGAATATTA
This sequence comes from Agrotis segetum, assembly GCA_036375495.1. NCBI lineage: Eukaryota > Metazoa > Arthropoda > Insecta > Lepidoptera > Noctuidae > Agrotis > Agrotis segetum. Next base: position 890,038 of record JAQSVV010000065.1, read on the forward strand.
CAGGCTGACTGAGTATTTAAATTAAAATGAAGTGATGACAAAATAAGATGCTCATTTCGATCGAATATAAAGGCCGCCATTTTGCAATCAGTGAGTGAGTGAGCGTGTGTGCACATGCGTGGATGTATAATAGTGAGGTGACGCGCAGCGCGCGCGCTCCACGCGTGGGTGCGACAAGGATACCGTTTACTATACATACAAACGTAAGCTGTGGATTATGTGTATTGCATGTCGCTACGCTCGCTCGGTATGAACGAGAAAATCTTGAACGTCAGTTCAGGAGACTTTCCCTTCATAGATGGTGAAAGAAAATCTAGGCAAGATTTATATTGAACAAATTCAGACTTTCACCGTAACATTTTCGAGTTTGTTATTGTAAAGTATCTACCTACTAGCATTAGTGGCATACTTTTGAGTGTGTTCTGTTTTGTATGATAATAAAAGTAACAGCGTTGTTTTAAAAGTACTTAACACTATCTATGTAGCATCATACATTATGTATTTGTGTGACCTGATTGATAATTTGATATAAATTATGTAAGTACTACTTATGAAAGGTACTCGTGCAAAAACATCGGTAACTCAGTAGTTCAGGGTATTTTATAACACTATAGGTAGGTTTTTATTGGTTAATTGACTAATGTGTTAGCAAAAAAACTATTTATGTGGTGTGCGCTACTTTCATGCTGTCAACATTGGTTTTTAGATGACCTATTTTGAGGATTTTCACTGAAGGTTACAGAGCTATTTGTAGCCTAGAATGACGTAACCACGTACTGCTAATATTGACATGACGTCAACAATGATTTGACTCATAATTACTCACACATAATAAAGTTGGTTATGTGGTTTATTGGAACTACATGTGTCCTAAAAAATCGATTGGTATTACAAGATGTGGTTGAAATTGTCATAGGTTATCGGTGAAAAAAATATAGCCACGACGATATCTAAGCTCTGACAAAATGGTATTTTTGATCGTGGCATCAAACTATTGTTTACAATTTGTATCCACACATGTGTAATCTAAAATGGGACAAGTGTGGGAGGCTCGCCATACTACGTACGTATTAACACTGAGCGAGCACTGTATCAAAACAAATGAATCTAGGTCAGTTTTCGAGCTTGCCTGATAATTTGATCACACCGTTATAGCTTTGTTTTTTTTTCTCTCTGTTATTCGTCACATGAAACCCAACCGTGGTCTCCGATAGCAAGAGAAAAACAATTTAATAACTACTCAAACAGATTTTTTATCAAACGTCCCCTTCAATTAGTAAAAAGTCCATTAGAAATCCACTAAGGCGTCTTAATTTTTAATTATGAGTCTGTAAATTACATAATGAAAGCTTAGCCGGTCCCTTTATGAAGCTTTTCGCACCTTCGACGAAGTTTTTGCACGTCTCCTTAGAATTCTTTTCATGTCCAATTACAAGGGTGCAAACACAAAAGGGTTCTGAGATATCGTATTAAGATTGAGCAAAGGCGTAAATGTTAATTTTAGTTTTATTGTAACGTTAGTGGGTTACACGTTTTATTCATCTCCCGCTTGGAAGTCGTAAAATTTCGGCGTAGTGACTGACAACCACACAACTAGCAATTGAAGGATCTAAAACAGCAATTTATAATATCTTGAGTCAAAGGTCGATTCTGGCAACATTGGGGCTTATCAATAAAATAATAATACCTAAAAGCAAAGCACTAAGTAGGTGGTATTAAAGTGGACGTTTTTAATAAGAGTAAAACGATACAGTGTATTTTGTTCCAGGTGTTATGAGCGCTCAATTAGTGTCCTATTGCAAATTGTGATCCATATTCAGTTACAAAACGAACACGATGCCATACGAAGTGGCGTTATTATTCAGCAGTTCTTATTAACTTTTGCTGTAAGGACATGGCAACTGCAACTTTACAAGTGTAGTTTTGCTGATAGAATTTGTTGAGGCGTTTTTTCTTTACATTTGCTGTCATGTTTTATACATTTTTAGACACAAGAGACGTCGCGTCAGCATTTCAGATGCTGACGCGACGTCGACGTGATGTTAGGCGTTTTGCTAAAATGTAATCTTTTTTTAACCTTTTGCAGGTTTATCTATAAACATATTAAATTTTCTAAAACAATGTTCTGTCTAAAGTTTTGTGGTCTTATTGGGATCGCTAATGGCAATGAATTTGATTGAATAATAAGTACGTGTTTCGTAACTGCGTAACATCCTACATGGAATTTAAACATTGGTTGTTTACTTTGCTCAAAGAATTATAAAAATCTGTACTATTTACACTAGGTCCAAAGCAAAAGCAGTAGGTGTGCAAACAGTACTTACATATAGGTAACTGTTTGCACACGAGTTCTACACTACTTACGTAGTTATAGATATAGTACCTATAAGACAAGGTTGAAAATGCAGTTTGCATAGTAACGTTGTGTTTTACAAACATATTTATTTTAACCAAACCCAAGAAGAAATGGAAAAGCCACCTTTTACCTACTATTATTATTAAAAATATTTTAATATGTAAGTAATGTCGAATTAAAAAAAAAATTGTTAGCGTACCTACGTTATTTATCACCAAGTTATTTTTTACTTGTTTTGATGAACTATAAAAACATAATATGTATTAAAAAAAAAAAAAATGGTACTCAGACATTTTTGAAAACGTCGCAAATACAACAAATGCCCGCAACATGACAAACATTTCAAATTGTACCTACTTGGAAACAAGCACATCATCCAAAAATAAAATAACAGTGTCAAATCAAAGTGACCTAGGTTCGTTATCGCTTCGTCATTAACTCATGCATGAGATAAGAAATATTAGGCATACGAATGCATACGAATAATTTATTCTCCACGAACCGCATCCAAATGCATCGCACTGATAATAGCGTGTTTACTTCGTAATTACTTTACTAACAAACGATTAATTACCCAGTTCAAGATTTGTGGTAGAAGTTTGATGTTTGAGACATTAGATTTATATAAAATAGAGCTCCGAGTTTCGAATAAATACGTAAGTCAATGTAGTTTACGACGTATTTGCTATACGAAGTCTATGAATGCACACGCAACTAATCTTGAATGAGGAGGCCCGTACTAGCGTTTCATAGATAAAAAACACTCAAAGTTGACATTTTAGCATAAATATTACGCATTGTTTATGCTCGTTTACGCAACGTGAACTAGAACGCAACTTAACCTTATCTGTCAAAATGTCAACACAGGAAAGATTTGTTAATAATTATTGATTAAAACTTACCTGTTATTCTTTTCTGTGTCTTGCTGTTCTCAGGACTGTTAACTTGGACTTTAGCCGCCTGCGCTGGCGTGCTCGTTGCAGGAGTTGTGATCGTGATCGGTGACCTTCTCAAAGCAGCGGGAATCGTAGACGCGGGAACAAGTTGCCAGGCGAATCTTTGCGATGTAGGCAATGGTTTCTCATTGGCAAAGTCGAAACCCCATCGCTGACTGTCCAATTCCAATTGGCGAGCCAACTCTCTCTCAACAAATCTTCTGTTTTCCTCTCGGTCTGTACAACCGAACAAGTTTCTTCTGACGCCTTCTAGTGCGGTGACACCTCGAACGCGCAGCGTTCTTGTGTCCAACACCGTGGTGGTCTGCAGGCCCGGCGCCCTCACACTCAACGTCGACATCTCTTCAACAGAGTCCGAACAGCGAAACACAGCGCACTTCACAGATAGCATCCGCGCCGTATCCACCTAGCGCAAACAAGGTCAGTATTCAGTAACAGCACGCGGTACAATTGAATTGATTTAACAAGCGTATAAGTGTTTGGTTCATCACGCACCAATAAGAATTCGTATTGTTAGTTTACTGTGTGTAAACAAGTCGAGAGTGACGCGAACGAGATACGTGACGTAATACGTCCGCACGGTAAAAGTACGTACGCCGACTGGCGGAGTGGCGGCGCGCGGCGGCAGGAGGCGGCGGCGTTCGATGTGGCGCAACGCGACGGCGAGCACGAGAAACCCAGCGCAAGCGACTCATTTTAGTTCAACTTTTCACCGCCGCGTGGCGCTAAGATCGCGTTTGGTCAAGTGATGTGATTATGGTGGTGCGCGACTCCCTGCTTCACTTACCCATCCCATAGTTAATAAATAAAAAATAAAAGTAACCGCGACCACTTCTTTGTTTTACTTTTTTCAATTATTTTTTTATAAAGTCATTATTTAAATCAAGCCTGAAGTAATATTAATTTTTGTTTTTTGGTAGGCTAATTTTAAGCATTGGATAAATCAATTAAACAATGTAGTGCACTTGTTCGATTTTTTAATTCATCACTTTTTTACTAGTGTTTTTTGTAAATAAATTATTAACGTCATTTCAATAATAAATTTATTGTGAATACAATTCCTTAATTTCAACATTCTTGATGCTTGTTAACTATTTAACATAAAGTTCGGTATGCTTTTATGATATACATATAATAACTTTCTGCAGTACATATTAAATTAATTTAGACACGATTTTTTTTTTACAAATAATAAAATGTTAACTTTATTCATTAATATTTATTTAATAATTAATTAAGGATAAGTTCTTTTAAATGACCTCTTCGTGAAATGTCAATATTAATGAGGGCATTACCGTGTCCCCAGATTTTATAAACATCTCCCTGAAATACGGGTATAAAAACATTTTTGTGGCAACACTGCGAACCGACTTGTTTACGAAGAACGAAGACGTGTCTAGTTACCTACGTGTGCAGCATAAATTCATACTGCTTATCAAAAGTATAGCCGTCTCTGTCGCACGCGCATTACTGCGCTCCATCACAAAAAGGACAGAAAATGTATTAATAGCACAGAGCATCGTCGCCGCCATTTTGCCGAAACACGACTGACTAGATTTTTGTGTTGGACTGTTGGTACGATTTATCTAGACATACAAACTAAAACAAGGTTACTGTTGTGTTAGTAATAAAAACTATTAAAATTAATACAGTTTATTAATATTATGTAATTATGAATGAATCGGAATGTTACTGATTAGTAATATTCGCTTTCACAATTAAACAATGGCAATAAATTGCGAAATTATTTTGACGTCTATTGAAAAACTAAGTGACATTCGAATAATTTTGAGAAATTCACATGTGTGAACCAAAATTATGATAAAGTACTCACCTATGAGTATTTTATTTATTGTTTCACGGAAAATTCTTCGATTTGCGGACGGGATTCATTCACTGCACTGCCGCCGTACTAATTTTCGAGATATGACAATGACGCGATGGCGAGAGCGCGGGCTCGACGCTGATTGGTTGAAAATGGCGGCCATTTGTCTCATTGGCTTGGAGGATTTTAGGCGCCAAATTTCGGTTGGTCGAGACGCCGGATGGCGGGAAATAAATGAAGCACTTTCCGGTGCGCGTGAGTTTTGTTACGGAAAATTGTGTTTGCCGCGTTTAGCTTCCGTCTGTTTCACGCGAACAATTAAAAGAGCGACAGATTTTCTTCGATTAGGAGTTTTGTTTACATAAATGCGGCTTTATTATGATAGGATAATTCTGTTGCAAAAGTTCTGTTGTTTTTCGAAGACAATACTTTTAGAAATGTTTAAGCACCTACTTAATTATTTTATTTATTTTTTGTAAGAAATTATTCAGAATAATTTCGTTTAAAATTCGGTGAGATTTGCTAGGAATTTTTGTCTGTTATTATATTAATTTATTATTTTGTTTGATAACAATGATTAAGTAATAAAGTATTGAATATTTGTGTTTAAAATTCGATGTGTTTTGCTATCAATTTGTTTCTGTTATGTACCTTTTACTTTAATAAGTTATAATAATATTATGATGTTTATGTGTAAAAGTTGGCACAGTTATATTTTTAAAGATGTCTAAATAAAATTGTTGGTTTTGATGAAGTTTTTAGATTAAGTCATCATCATCACCAGCCTATAGTATAATGTTCCCACTGCTGGGACACAGGCCTCCTCTCTGTGAGAGGGAGTGGGCCATAATCCACCACGCGGGCCCAGTGCGGGTTGGTAGATGTCACATGTCTTCGAATTTTTGGTTCTAGGTCATGCCGGTTTCTTCACGATGTTTTCCTTCACCGTTTTTGAGAGCAGTAGTGACACAACACAAAGTAATGCAGCTGGCGGGGTTCGAACCCACGACCGACAACTCGTAAGTCGGGACCGATACCACTGGGCCACCAACTGCTCTCGATAGATTAAGTGCCAAAAGTTAATATTCCTACTTTTATTTTATGTAAGCATTTTTTTTACAAAAATACTCTCCTGAGAAACGTTAGTGACTTATTGACCTATTTATAACGGAAATCAGTGGCGTTCGTTTGCGGTGAACACAAAAACTGTTTCCGTTCGAAACAGATGTTCTGTTAATGTTTTTCTAATAAACACAAAATGTCTACTTTCCCTGCAGGTGCATTTATAAATAGAATACAAGGGAGCGGTTAAAATCTTTAAGGACCGTTAATCTTATTTAATTTTCGAGTTACTTATTGTAATCCTATTGGAATTGAGAGGTTTATTATTGCGATATAAACTGATGACATAAGTATTTCTTTTAAGAAAAAATAGAATATTTTGTGGAACTTATTTTTTACCATTTGGTAGGTAAAGTAATTAGACTGGAATCCTGGAAGTAGACCCGAAATTAGGAAAACGCAAAAGGCTTGGTAAATAATATCTATCGGTTGATTTGCGTAAAGGAGGGTATTAATTTATTTATTTTGTTCGAATTTATGAACATTTTCTATGTATTATACCGCCATTACAGCATACGAGAGTAAATAAAAGGTGCGAATGCTTGTATTTACATAACCTTAACCTTCAGACTAATATCGCCAACTGCGCATGCGCTCTGTGAAAATCGACGGCCATTTTCAGGAAGTGGGTGTTTGTTTGTTTGATTAGTTTGTAGTGAAATGCAATTTTACATATTTTTGTATGTTTTTTTTTTAAATTTATTTATTCGGACAAACTTAAATAAAAATACAGCATTTATTTTCTGCCAAACTGCAGCAGTTTGTCCGGCAGCTAGAGGACGAAATGTTTCCTTTTTATTAGATATCCTATTCTATTCTATACGTCATACTAATTTGTAGCGTATAATATCTGTTGTTTCTTTTTAGTTATTATTTAGATATACCTAATAGGATCGGAAAATAGTGGTGAAAGAATTAAGTAACATTTATAAATTGGATTATAATTTATAAATAGTCCGAATCCGAAGTAATGTTATGGTAAGAGTCATATACTTTTGGTTACATGAATTAGGCCCTTCGTACATTAGGAAACTCCCGTATCCGATACTCCAGTCGCATACCTAAGTCGCGCGACTCCAGTCGCGCTCGGTTCGTACACAGCGGCGACTCGAGTCGTAGGACTCAAATCGTCTATTCGGCCACCATTCTATATTCAACCTTAATAATACATGGTACAAAACACAAAATGTAATGTAATGTACATCTCATAACATAAATTAAAATGCTCCTATTTTAAAAATGACGAGCGCATTCCTATTTCAAATTTTTGGAATTAAAAATTGGCGCGTATAGAGGAAAAAATCAATCTAGAAAGAATATGGTTCATAATTTCGCCGCGCCAAACGGCTACAAGGTAGCTCGATTTGTTCAAGCTTTGACTTTCAAGGCGGTGACCATGGGTTCAATCCCCAGGTAAACATAGAATTTTTCTTTTTTCATGTTTCAGTTGTTTTTTAGAGGTTTATTCAATTTTTTTCTAGGTTTTTTTTTATAGTTTTCTTTTATTTGCACCGGAACGCTGACGCCCTTACTGCTATGATGATGACCGTGGTTTCAAATTTCAGATTTGAATAGGTTTTTTTAAATGTTTTCGTTTACTTAATTATTTTATTTTTGTCGTATGTGCAAGAACATGACGAAGCTGGGTTAAAGTAGTAATATTTGTAACGAAACCATAATAATTTATAAAAGTGCAAAAAGTTTGACACCATGCTCGATAGATGGCGCTGTCGTCAAGTTAGATCGCGCTATCGTTTTGTTAGGTTCTATTGAAGGATACCGTGGATTTTAGTTAGTGCGAGTCTGACAGTCCCTCCCGCCCTGCCCGGGGTGGGAGTATTCATTTAATATGATGATTTTACCACTTAAAAAAATGTGAGTTGAGTGACCGTCTGTTTGAAGCCGGGGAATTGCTGGACTTGGTGAAGTACAATGCTGAGCGGTATGAGTCGCTTACAAATAGCTTCTCCTGCAGCTGTACCAACCAACAACCACCTAGTCAACCCCAGCATGACTTACTGCCTCTTCCATCAGAAGAGTGCAGTAATTTTAATAAAAAAAATAAAACTATTTTTTTTTGTGACGAACTAGGTTCAGGCTTTGGAAAAATTCTACATAATTACCTAAGCCATAGTTTTACAAACCATTCTTATCACAATATAAGTTTTAAACAATTAATAACTAGAATTACTCATGCCAACTTAGAGGACTATTCTTCAGTGGTTCTTCTATTAGGGAATAGTATAGGTTTGTCTAGAAAGGACATAGTGGATGGTGTGGACGCCTTTTAAAATTAAATGTAGGAAAGCTGATGTTGTGTGCTTTTCCTTATTCGGACAATTTTAGTGACACTGAAAACCACCGTATATATAAACTGAACAGTACTATTCACATGTTGACATGTCGTCATAGTGACAAATTATTGTATTTTGATTGTAACAATTTTGTTAGTAGTTTCTTTTTGAACCAGGGATCTTTATCTTTGTCCCGGAAATGTAGACATTTAATTGCTATGTTGATAGCATTTAATATTAACCATGTTGTTGTGAATGTATTAGACTCTAGGTTAAGTAGGTTAAGTAGTAGTTTAAGTGACGAATCTGTGTTGTTAAGTTGCCCTAACAACATAGTGATACAGTGTTCTGTTAGTTCTGTACCTGCATGCTGTACGAAGGAGGGTCTACCTGAAATACCACCAGTCTTGGAGACCATTACTAGTCAGGTTGGGTTTTCCCTTCCTGCTGGTACACTGAATGGTTCAGTTTTGGAGGTCACTCCGGATAGTATTTTAAACTAGATTATATGACAACAGAAGAAACCTCTACAGTTAGTAACTCTTTATTAGTGAACAATGAACAGGTTTCTTCTAGCAAATTAGTTAAGTATAAAATATCAAATGGAGAGCAACACACTTTAAAATTGTTTAACCAGAATATTCAAGGGTGCTCTTCCAAACTACTCGAAATAGAAATGTTTTTAGAGTCAACCAAGTTTGATATTGTTTGCCTTACAGAACATTGGTTAAAAGATCATGAAGTAATGTATATTAATTATGATAATTATTCTGTAGTTAGCTCTTTTTGCCGTAAAAATATGTTACATGGCGGGTCATTGATATTATTAAAGAAGTCTATTAAATCTAAAGTGCGAAATGACATTGTTGGACTGTCTATTGAACACACCATTGAATTGTCCTGTGTTGAGCTAGATAAGCATGTTATAGTATGTGTCTACAGACCCCCAAATTACCAGAATCTACCTTTGTTTGATTCTACAATGGAAGATGTGCTAAATAAAGTAAGCAATAGTAGTAAATCTGTCATAATTTGTGGCGATTTTAACATTAATATATTAGATAACAACTCAAATAGCATTAGATTGTTGAGTCTTTTTAAGTCATTTAATTTATCAAATGTTTTTATAGAACCAACCAGAGTGACAGCTTCTTCTGCCACTTGTATAGATAATATATTTTCCAGTTGCGATTATTTACATAAGGAAATAGTAAATAAATTACCATCTGATCACAGTGGCCAAACAATAACATTTTGTGCTTACACTCCATTTCAAAAAACACAGATAAAGTTTAGGCCTATTACATGTAAAAATTTAGAGAAGTTAAATAATACATTATCAAGTAAATTATGTGAACGTAGCTTTAACAAAATAACTGACCCAAATGAGTTTTACGCCGAGTTCTTTTCCATCTTAAACACGCAATTTAGTAGTATGTTTCCATTGAAAACTAAAAGTGTCTGTACAAAGTTCCTGTTTAGTGATTGGGCAACCCCTGGTATTCGTAAAAGCAGAGCAAAACTTTATGAATTATACGGTCTTAAAAATCATATAAAAACTACTAGCTTTAGTCAGTATGTAGCAAAATACTCAAAAACTTTTAAAATAGTGTGCAAAACAGCGAAAGCTCTTTATATTAGTAATAAAATAAAATTTGCTGATGATAAAATAAAAGCTACTTGGAAAATAATAAATAATGAAACAGGTAGAAATAAAAACCGGAATACTGAATTTAATTTGGAAACCGCACATGGCCCTATAAATAATGACAAAGAAATAGCTCAGGAATTTGAAAACTTTTTTTCTAACATACCTATTAAAACGACTGAAACTTTAAATTCTTCTGCAATGCTCTCTTCTGCCTTACTTAGGCAGAATGTAAAGGCATGTCCCGTGGAGTTTAGGTTTCGTCACACAAACCCCCAAGCTGTCATTAAAGCTTTTAAAGATCTTAAAATTAAGTCAACAGAAGATCTTTGGGGAATGTCTGTTAAAGTCTGTAAATCTGTAATAGAAACCATTGCTCCTTATTTAGCTATTATATTTAACAACAGTGTAGACCAAGGGGTATTTCCAGATCTTATGAAACACAGTAAAGTAGTCCCACTCTTCAAATCAGGTGATAGCAAGGAACCAAACAATTATAGACCTGTATCAATTTTACCAGTTTTAAGTAAGGTGTTTGAAAAGTTGATGCTTACTCAAATGTTACGTCACTTTAATAAAAATTCCATCTTTCATGAACATCAGTACGGTTTCACTAAAGGACGGTGTACAACTGACGCCGGTGTAACCCTACTTAAGAACATTTTTCACTCCTGGGAGGAAGCAGAAGATGCCATTGGAATCTTTTGCGACCTCTCAAAGGCGTTCGATTGCGTTGACCTTGAAACACTTCTGCTGAAACTGGAGCATTACGGGATAAAAAATACTGCTCTTGATTTACTCAGATCATACTTGAAAGATAGAAAGGTAAAAGTTCAAGTAAACGGAATGAACTCGTTAGGGTCTAAAATGACAATGGGCGTTCCGCAAGGTTCGATTCTGGGTCCATTCCTCTTCTTAGTTTACATTAATGATTTACCTCACTTACTTAAAAATCAACCAAAGATGGTATTATTTGCAGATGATACCTCTCTAATTTTTAAAATAGACCGACGTTCACAAAATCTAAATGCGGTAAATGACGCTATTCATCAGGTTCAAAATTGGTTTACATTGAATAATCTTGTACTCAATGAAAAAAAAACAAAATGTATGAGATTTACTTTACCAAATGTTAGAAGTAGCGAATGTGACATCAAACTGAACGGAGAAAAACTGGAATTTGTTAATCAGACTGTTTTCCTGGGAATTACGCTAGACGATAAATTGCAATGGGGCCCCCATATAGCATCTCTTGCAGGACGATTAAGCTCAGCCGCTTACGCTGTTAGAAAGATAAGACAGTTAACAGACGTTGAAACTGCGCGTTTGGTATACTTTAGCTACTTTCACAGCATAATGTCATACGGCATTCTACTGTGGGGCCGGGCAGCTGACATTGAATCCATTTTTATTTTGCAAAAACGAGCTGTCAGAGCAATTTACAATCTACGTCGTCGCGAATCTCTTAGGGAACTATTCAAAAATATTAACATAATGACAGTGCCTTGTCAATTTATTTATGAAAATATAATGTATGTTAGGAAAAATCTTCACCTTTTTAATAAAATAAGCGATAGACATAATTTTAATACTAGAAATAAAGATAAAATTGATCAACCTTATTTTAGATTGTCTAAAGTCCAAAAATCTTTTATTGTGTTAAATGCTACAACAAAATACCTAAAGAAATTTTAACTTTAAATGAAAGAAAATTTAAAAGCTGTATAAAAACCACACTTAGTAAACAAGCATATTATAAACTAGAAGATTATGTTCAAGATAAAAATGTTTGGAAACATGCTGGTCCTGCTCCATAGTACAATGTAGGGATTAAACGAAATCAAACTGGTTGAAATTTGAATGCTCACACACTTAAATTTAAAAATTGTGTACCTAATTGCAATATTTTTGTGAAAATGTGAACACCATGCCTTTTTGCTTTTTTATTTTTCCTATTAATTTATTTTTATATTTTTAGTCTAGTTTTTCAAGGTGCATTGATTTCACATTATGTTTTCAAATGATGTTATAAAATATTGTAAAACATTTTTTAAAAGAGTAAGTATGGAGTTTCTTGCCCATTCTTCTCCATACATCCTACCTTAGCGAATGGGTGTAGATTCAATCCCATCCCATCCCATTTCCTTAATTTTAAAAATCGACGTTTAAAAGTGCCTCTTGGATGGCCTAATTGAAATAAATGATTTGACTTTGACTTTGTGACCGCCTTCAAAAACAACCACAAAAAAGGGTTAAATAACCTAAAAAACTTTTCTTTCGGAAGACGGTGACATTTTGTTAATTTAATTGTCTCTTTTGCCACCGACTTCAGAACGAAAAGTTTTGTAGGTTATTTAACCCTTTTTTGTGGTTGTTTTTGAAGGCGGTCACATTTTTTTTGAAAAAGTTTTTATTTTACTCTTTTTAGTTTAAATATTCAACCACAATTCTTGTCAAATACATCATTTTCTTGCACGTGCACTAGAATTTTGTAATCCGTAGCACTGGTAATAACATCGTTAACATCTCATTAATTCATTCCCTATCTCAAAAACGACTGAACCGATTTTGATGAAATTTGCAGTATTCCCTAAGTTGAACGATACCTAGTACAACAAAAAAAAATGTGACCGCCTTCAAAAACAACCACAAAAAAGAGTAAAATAACCTACAAAACTTTTCTGTCGGAAGTCGGTGACTTTTTTATTAATTTCATTGTCTCTTTTGCCACCGACTTCCGACAGAAAAGTTTTGTAGGTTATTTTACTCTTTTTAGTTTAAATATTCAACCAAAATTCTTGTCAAATACATCATTTTCTTACATGTGCACTAGAATTTTGTAATCCGTAGCACCGGTAATAACATCGTTAACATCTCTTTCATTCATTCCCTATCTCAAAAACTGCTGAACCGATTTTGATGAAATTTGCAGTATTCCCTAAGTCGAACGATACCTAGTACAACAAAAAAAGAATTACTTAAATCGGACTTATAGTTCCGGAGATATGCGAACTCAAACATAATTTTCTTACTTGAGGAGTTGTACCTTCCATCATCAGCTCAGCTACATGAGATGATGATTTCCATACGCAAGTATTTGAATTACTTCATAAGATTTGCGAAAAACTATGTGTCAGCTAATAAAATTTGAGGGTTGCCCTCGATTTCTCCAAGATCCAATCGTCAGATCCTGAAATGGTGACAATGGGACCACACGGGAAGCACCAGCTTTCGAATAAAAAAAGAATCATGAAAATCGGTTCACCCAGTCGCAAGTTATGAGGTAACAAACATAAAAAAAAAAAATACAGTCGAATTGATAATTGATAACCCTTTTTTTGAAGTCGGTTAAAAAAAGAATTACTTAAATCGGACTTGTAATTCCGGAGATATACGAACACAAAAAAAAAATTCTTACTTGAGGAGTTGTACCTTCCATCATCAGCTCAGCTACATGAGATGATGATTTCCATACGCAAGTACTTGAACTACTTCATAAGATTTGCGAAAAACTATGTGTCAGCCAATAAAATTTGATGGTTGCCCTCGATTTCTCCAAGATCCAATCATCAGATCCTAAAATGGTGACAATGGGACCACACGGGAAGCACCAGCTTTCGAATAAAAAAAAAATCATGAAAATCGGTTCACCCAGTCGCAAGTTATGAGGTAACAAACATAAAAAAAAAAGAACAGTCGAATTGATAACCTCCTCCTTTTTTTGAAGTCGGTTAAAAAAAAGCTTATTCCATGCTAATTATCTATTAGAATATTCTTTTGAATTTGACAAGCCTGTTGGTCTAGTCGTTAGTGACCCTGACTGCTATGCCGCCGGAGGACGTGGGTTCGATTCCCACCCAGGACAAATGTTTGTTTGATGAGCACGATCATTTGTTCTGTGTTCTGATAAATTACACCCAGTGTAATTTATCTAATAAATTTATGTATTTAGAAATATATAAGTATGTTTATCAGTTGTTTAGTACCCATAACACAAGCTCTGCTTAGCTTTGGACGAGATGGCGTTGTGTGATAGTTGTGGAATATTATTATTATTAATTGTAATGATACAAACAAGGATATTTTTCTACCTCAGATACTTTAATAATAAATTCTAAAATAATAGATACAAATTTTTCGTCGGTTAAAAATCGCGAAGACTTGGGTATCGGCGATCTTGATAGATGAGTAGCGAGCGACTAGAGTCGGCGACGCATGTCGGCGACGCGACCTGTGTACGAGCCTCTATGGATTTGTATTGCGATAGTCGCCTGGATACCAAAATCGTAAGGTATCGGAAACTTGCGTCGCCTCGTGTACGAGCCTTCGTACACGAGGCGACGCAAGTTTCCGATACTAGAGTTTCGCCACTACTCATGACCTGTGGAAAATTCGAGGTACTAAATTTTTATAATGCAATTTGATGTAACGACATAGACACTAGCGCCGCGTCAAAAGGTCATGATGGGTGGTCAAGAATATGAATTTTTAAGGTCTTCGCACATTATAACAACTCCACGCCAACGCGGCAGCAACTCTACTCACACTCTCGATGAGTAGTCAACTAGTTGATCCACCCAATGGTCACTAGTGGACAACGCGGTGTCAACGAGTGGCCAACGCGGTGCCAACGAGTGGGTTATTCAACAGACAACTCGTCTAACCTCAGTTTTCCCGTCACGCGTCAGTCGCAAACGCATAGTCGTTACGTGGACAACGTGTGGTCGTTGCGTGGACGACGTATGGTCATTGCGTGACAAACGTGTCGGGGTTGACCTCTAGTGTACGATGCGTAGGCCACTCGTTGTACACTACTTTATAATCATTTTTTGAAATTGAACCTTGAACATATGATACAGGGCTTAAATTTCAATGTCTAGCATAGAGTCGAGTCGCCGTTGAGTTGTTATAATGTGCGAAGACCCATAAAATGGCTGACACATGACTGTGACGATCAAAGTATATTTTTTAGGGTTCCGAAGGTTCAAAAAAAAACGGAATCTTTATAAGATCAATCGTGTGACAGTCCGTCCTTCACAGTTAATTTCCTGGGAATCTAACATTAATCCAAATCCAAATACTATAACATAATACCATAACATAAAAATTTTATTCAATAAAATAGAAAAAAAACCATCTCTCCCAACTTTTTAATAAAACTGCATACAAAATTATGATTTGATAGAGGATTGTAAATATTTTTCTATCGTTTTAAAATAATTACTTTCCAAAAATGATTCAAGAATATGCTACGGAACCCTTTATTCTGTGAATAAAATTAAAAATGGTAAATAAATTGTTCCGCCATCTTGAAAGTCGCGGAAACTCAAGTCGCCGCGATGTCAGCAGATAGGTAGCGCGCGATTGGCGTCGCGCGTCGCGTGCATGTGTACGAACGTATATGCATTTCTATTGCGAGAGTCGCCTGGATACTGAAGTCGTAAGGTATCGGAAACTTGAGTCTTATAATGGACGAAGGGCCTTACTGCCCAGACATTGACGGAGAGGGGATAATTATAATATACCTATATATAATTTATGTCCCAGCGATGGGAATTTTGAATTTAAAGGCAGATTATTTAATGGTAGTATACTGAAACACGAGTCCATTGTTTTACCTAATAACAAATATTTTACCGGTTTCAAGGCCAACGAGTTATTCATAAAACAGAGCAACTTCCTATTTGTGAAAGCTTTGTAGTTTATAATTGTTTTTGTAATCGGTACTGGCGC
Source organism: Agrotis segetum (assembly GCA_036375495.1). Classification (NCBI taxonomy): domain Eukaryota; kingdom Metazoa; phylum Arthropoda; class Insecta; order Lepidoptera; family Noctuidae; genus Agrotis; species Agrotis segetum. The sequence continues at coordinate 905,972 of JAQSVV010000065.1, forward strand.
AAGCGCATCTGATTGTCAAAACTCACGAAACAACACATAGATGGAAGATAAATATTTTGTATTTTTTTTATGTAGGCCATCATTTTTTTTCTATATTTATAATTGAAAACTAGGTAATAGTCATGCAGCAACCCATTAAAAATTGTATCCAGAAGGCTAATTCACGTAATTTTATGACGCGCCGATGAAGTAGTAGTGCAGTTGTAGTTAAGTTCAAGTTCGAGTGATAAACGGTATTCTTGTAATCTTTGAACTGCGCGTAAGCTGCGCGTGAACTGCACGTCAAACTGACAGGAGAGAAAAATCATTGCCCACTAAATAATCGAATGGAATCGATTAAATTTCAATGAATATGACATTTAAAAGATATTAAAATAATACCCTAGTACAGATTTTAGTGCTGATTCACAATCAAGATTCACGATCATGTTGCAATCCGAAACACTCACCAAAGACGCGCAGCAGTAGAATACCGATGATGCGCTCGCGTGGCGCGAACTTGACGCGAGCGAGCGTGTTTGACAAGCGGTAGAGAATACGAAAAGCGTTGTTTTGATCGAAACTTAACTGCAACTGCACTGCAACAGCACTTGTTTAGTTACGTGAATTGAGCTACAGATCTTAGAACTAAGACGATCTTGTCCGAGTGTCAAAGGCCAAAAAAAATCTGAATTATGTCCCTCTAATGCGGTCATAAGATCATCAAGGGTGCTCCCACATCTATCGACGCGGAATCGGCTTTTTCCGTCCGAGACAGAAAGCATAATGCGATAGCACGCGGCGGAATCCGCGAGGCGGCCGCGTGCAATCGCATTGTCTCGGTCTAGCAAATGGCAGTTCTAAGCGACAGAAAGAGAAAGGGCGACGGAAAAAGCCGGTTCCGCGTCGATAGATGTGGGAGCACCCCAAGTGTGCAGACGCAGGTGACAGGGAGAGATGCGATGCCAGATAGACGACAATTTATCAGACGATTAGTCTGCTAAAATTAGGGATGGATAGATACAGATACATCAGTCTCTTACAGGATTGTTTGCCTTTTGGATATAGAACCTGATTGAAAACTCCACGAAATCGGAACACGGAAATCTGATTCTAAGACGAAGCTCCATGAGACCTTCTTCTTCATTATGGTGGATCTTGTGAATAGAAATATCTTGAATCCACACAAATTAGATCCAAAGAATAGTAATTTATCAATTAAGGAACTAACTTTCAAATAAAGAAACCTCTTAACGTCAAAATACTGCCATTTACGATAAACAGAGACAATTGAGAAGAAAGATGTAAGCGAGACTGCGCGTGCGCGACCGTATTGTTTGCGGCCTCAAAGCAATCGAACAAATCAGAGCACAACGCTGTAATGTCTTCCTAACACTTTATCTTCAGTTACCCACAGTTATATAACATGTACCCACGTAATCAGCCCGACTGTCTCGTTGGTATAGAAGTTGCAAAGACTACTGTTGAGCATGACTTCAGGAGTTTGATTCCCAGGTCTGGTCTATGGGTTCTTTCAGGAAAATCTGGCAGGCTTTTAGGATTTCAACATACTCTTAATTCCGACTTAACACCCAAGGGGGTAAAAACTTCATGAAAGGAAGCCATTTTTCTTTTTTTTGGCATTGGATTGATTGATTTCACATTGATCATCAACATCAACTCTGTTCAGAGAGGATTTTGCCCATCAGTGGGACAACACAGGTCAAGAAAATACAAAGAAATTAAATCAGCTATGTCAATTCCTTTCTACAACTAAAACTGTTCTTGTTTGATTTGAAACGTTTCTTTTAAGCACCAAAAAACAGTGCTATAATCACGTGGCTGTAACACTTGGGGATCCTTGTAAAGCAGAGATAAGAAACCATAGAATAGAAGCTCCTGGCTGTCAAGATTCCTCTGTCACACCCCTTATTAAAAAAAAGTGAGGGTTGCCATATGGCCGACATTCGACGTAGGAAGCTGGCTTGTGCTAGCACATCCGTTGTTTCTCGTTTATTTACTGTGTCTGCTTTCTTTATTTAATTAATTTACCTAGGTACCTACGTACCTTTTATTAGATAATTACGAATTCAGTAGGTATTTTTTTTTTACTGCACATGTTGGCCTTGATAACTATTCGAAGACAGTGACAAGGCTTTTTTTGTATTTGTAACTCTGTCTCGAAAAATTGAATAAATATTTTAATTTCGAATTTAAATGTGTGTTTTTCTTTTGTACACAAATAGTGTCGGTCCAACCAGACTTTCGTAGGTATTATTAGTATTCAGTTTTATTAACATTTGGAGGAGGTAAAAATAAAACTGGTGAAACTGAACATATGAAAGTGTGTATGAAAGCAAGGGGGTTAGTGCAGTGCCATAGACATGGAGTAAAATCTGTCTTAAATTACAATCATCATGAATCACGATATGTTTTCTGCAAGACAGACTGAAAAATGCCCTTAGCTAGTTGTTTTTATCTCTTTCTAGATTCGAGAGTCAAGCAATTTTATTTGATATTGGCTAGCGAAACCTCAGTCCATGATATAGTTCTATGGTTATTACTAACAGCAAAAGTAATTTTGAATGACCGACAGAAATAAATAAATATGTTGGTAATTCGTTTTCACTTTTTAGTCGCAAGGTCATCTTCACGCTACGATGATCAAGCAATTAAATAACACAATAGGTATTGATATAAAAATAGGATTTGTGTCATAGTTTTATTAACCTACTTACATAAAATGGCGTTTGAGTTCGGCGCTAGAAAAAAGATAGCGAGTATAGATCTATAGCGTGCCTGAAAGTCTAGTACTACCTTTAGGTACTATTACATATTCTGTGGTACTTTTTTTTTTTAGCGTGGTAAAATCATCAAATGAGTCCTCCAACCCCGGGCAGGGCGGGAGGGACTGTCAGACTTCTACTGACTAAAATCCACGGTGTCCTTCATAGCCTGTTATGTTCCGGGGTCACGGTAAGGGAATAATCCCGCGACCCCGGCAGGCTTTGGCCCTCTGAGAGGGGGGCCCCGTCATTATGCTGACGCTCTTTGAGGCGCGCGTGGGACACAACGCGCCGTCGACCCGGGCATGGTCCTTGGTCAGGCAGCGAGTTGCCCTTTACTCGCTGCCCGCATGCCCGCGCCTACGGTGGCCGGAGATCATCAAGCGACGTCCGTCGCCGTGGGCGCCTACCACTGCGGCTGGGGCGGAGGGAGGACACATTCTGTGGTACTACTACTTATTTAGGTATTAGTAAGTTAGGATATCGATGATCTTTCAGAAAGTAAAAAAATAAAAACAAACACAACTTGTAGTATCTAGTTAATGTATGTTGTACCTACCTAACACTATTTCATGTCCTAACAATTAGCTTTTTTACCTTTCCTCTTAATATTTCTTAAAAAAAATGTTTCTATAAAATTATAAACATTTACCTAAGTTTCTGTTTTTTTATCAAAGTGCTGTTTTTGATTCTTATTCCGTCTTATTCTAAACAAAACCTTTATTTGATTTAAAATAAAAGTATTTTTATCCAGTACTGTGTCGCAACGCAACTAGCTTTTTATGCGCCCAGCAGTGGCGTAGGGCAGAAAATTTTGAAGGGGAACCCGGACCAAAACTTGAATTCTAGTAACTATAGCTTTGGGCTAATTTTAGCATTTTTAGTTTAAACATTCAACAACAATTTGGGGCACTAGAATTGTAATATCCGTAGCACCGGTTATAACATCGCCCACGTTCTTACATAATAAGCTAAAAATGTTCATAAAATAAAAACTACTGTAACAAACCAAATTAATTTTTATAGGAACAAATGGCAGGTATCGAGGCATCGAATAATATAACCCATATAGGTGCAAAGTTCCCATCACCATAAATGAATTAAGTCCAAATACAAGATAGCTGCTATAAACCGTTCAGGAGTTCTCTGAACTATCTTCGTTTTCGTCATCAGACCCCTTATGACAATTGCAACCCGTCTAGGTGAAAAGTTCTCATCAATACAAATGAATGAAGCTTAAACACAAGTTAGCTGCTGTGAATCGTTGAGGAGTTCTCTCAATGTCTCTCGGCTCCATCATCAAGATATTACACTCCAGACCTTTACCTATTTGAAATACTTAATGAAAAAAACTTACAAACACACTAGTCGCCCGTAAGATTTTTGAAAATTCCACTCGACTTCTCTAGTCTTCTATCATCAAACCCTGATTTTCTTAACATGGGACCACCTTTAAAATATCTACTTTCCAACAAAAAAAGAATGATCAAAATCGGTTCTTAAACGACAAAGTTATCCCGCGAACAAAAAACAAAAACATTGTAATATTTAATTTTCTGGATACTTCGTCCGTAATCCGTATCCAATGGATACGGTACGGACGAATTGAGTATTTGAGTAACCTAACCTCCTTGTCCACCTTTTCTGTAGTCGGTTATCCAATTATTACAATTACAATCATAAATATTGAACATTGAACGTCATTGGTATTCCTAACTCTAAAAAATTCTATGTTCACAAAACCTTATACTAATCGCCTACAGATCTTAACACCGCGATTCAAAAATGTGACGAAATTGCACAACGCCATCTAGTTGAAAACTTGCAACTAACGTACACTGTTTTGTAGTGAACATTACCAAACATTATCATTGAACTGAACGAACCATGTTTTTACTGCGCTAACTACGCAAAACTTATCAATTTCAAAAATAATACAAAATCAAAAACAAATGGACAGTTGAAAACAATGGTATTCAAAACTATAAAAATATAAGCGGGCCAAAACTAATGTGAATCCAAATAAAACTATCTAAACAAATTACGAAGTCCAGTATCATTCCATCTCGTTCTGGCGTAAGCATTTCATATCTCTGTCCTTATCATAAGCCGGAGACATTCGGCTTACCAGCGTCCTTAATTCAGCGGTGTTTATGTAGCGCCAAGCTCACGATCGCTACTAGAGGAACTACGATCGGGATTCCTGATTTGCCGTGCGGCTTACAAACCTTTCTGTTTTGCGGAAGTTGAAATTGTTTATTATTTCTTTGTTTGTTAGTTTTAGTTTTAGAATGTTTTTCTTTGATTGTTATTTTTACAAGTAATGTAGCTTCGTAATTTTTTTTTTTTTAATGATAAATGAAAATCATTGATATTTATATTGCTATATTTCGAAAGTAAAGCCGATAGGAATCGGCATGTTAGGTAGCTTCGCTGCTGGCGCCCAGTGTGAGCTTCCATAGCTGAACCCAAGTGGCTTACCATGACCTCAGCAGTTCCAGTGTGGGAAAGTGACAGAGCTATACAAGTCGTCTAGCGCCATCTCGTTCACTCACTGGAACTACTGTGGCTTTAAGGCGTCATGAAAGGCCACCTGGGGGGGGGGTATTACAACGTTTTAAAACCAGGCTTATTCCGGCGAGTGAAAGTGACAGAGCTATACAAGTCGTCTAGCGCCATCTCGTTCACTCACTGGAACAAGCCTGGTTTTAAGACGTTGTAATACCCTCCCAGATGTATCAAAAGAAAGCCATCGATATCAAAGAGGTGTTAATTTTATGAAACGCTTTGAAGAGCGTTAGAGATTTTTAATCGATGTTTTGTAATCGAGAATGCGTATCGATATCGATACTCTCGATCGTTACGGTAATCTGTGTTTTGGAACATCTGATGGTTCGGAAGTGTTAATTGATTGGTACTTAATTTAATTGAGGAAGTGTTTCATTGAATAATAATGTCCGAAGTGGTCGTGATGTTGTTGAATCGAATTACGTGCAATCGATTTATTTTATTTTATGTTCTCATTTTGCTGGATCGCTCTGGATCATAGATACTAGCCTCTTACAACAGGTGCTATAGGAAATCTGTAGGGGACTAGAGGGGAGGCCTATAGAGTGTCAGCGCTTCAAAGAGTGCCAGTATTATGACGGGGCCCCTCTATAAAGGGCCAAAGCCTGCCGGGGTCGCGGGACTAACGAATTACCGTGACCCTGGAACGTAAGGGCTATTGAAGGACACCGTGGATTTTAGTCAAAACGAGTCTGACAGTCCCTCCCGCTCTGCCCTGGGTGGGAGGACTCATTTGATGATTTTACCACGTTAAAATAAGGAAAAAAATATCTAATGTTTCAGGGTAGGCACAACGAGTGTTACATGCAAGTAATGCTCGTAGTGCACACGTAGAATTAGTATAACAAACAAGACAAGAATTTGAATAATTTCGAATATAAAAGTATCATATTTGTAACGTTTGTACTCCCATTTCTATATGAATTCTAACTTCTTATGGATTTAGATGATTAATTTCTTCATAATTTTAACTAGTCTCACCAGACTGAAACCATATTGCACAAATTCCAACATCCTTCCTTTCTGTCGGTAACCTCATATGTTTTGGTTTTTGGGTGTCACATGATTACTCAAAGTCCATGAACCTCACGGTTGATTGATGTCAACCACATGAACCACATTTGGGGCAGCACCACAAAAAATACAACCCCACCTGGCGACTTAAAACCACAGATTTTACGCATTTCCGATTTGTGGATTTTGTAACGGTGTTTGTGCATTATTGTTTTGCCTATTTCTGTATGTCACGGAGAAACTTTGCAATAAAATTTCAAATTAGTTTCAAAACAAGAATCACAGAGTGCGTGGGCAAAAACCTTATACTATTTCTTCCAACTTTTTTTTATAAAGGTTTATTTCCAACAGCAACGCCTAATTTGTGAACGTTATTCATTTAGTTGTAGGTACACACGGCTACTGCACATCAAGATAATTGCAAAATGAGTTTAAGCTGACCGTTCAATGAGCGGAAAGATCATATAAAGCGAGTCCAAAACGAACTGGTCTTGCATAGTTTGATGTGTAGCCGTGTGTACTACAACTGTGAGCCGACGATAGGTGGAGTAGGAAGGTTTTCGAATGGAGACCGCGTGTAGGTAAGCAAAGGGTGGGACGCCCCCCGGCAAGATGGACCGATGACCTGAAGAAGGTGGCTGGATGGAAAAAGCAGGAGATGGTGCGCTGGGGCGCTCCCTGGGAGAGGCCTATGTCCAGCAGTGGACTGCAATAGGCAGAAATGATGATGAAGACTTCAGAGAAATATGAAGTAATGCTCACTGTTGGTCGTCAGGAGTTAGTCTCATCAGGAAACCGTGACCCTGTAACGTAAAAGGCTATTGAAGGATCACAGTGGATTTTGGTCAGTACAAGTCTGACGCCCTCTACGGCGCGGTGCCAGGTTTCATTTGATGAATTTACTATGATGAAAAAATAAATACTATGTTCTCTGATACATTTGAGAGGCGGCCTGCAGCTTCATATTCGGCAAAACTTGACCGTCTGAAGTCCTATTCGGAAAATCTGTACATACTTATTTCATTCCCATTGAACACCATTCAGAAATTATTAAAATCGAACTCATTTGTTTTTTTTTATCACTGATTTGAATTTCGAACACAATGAGTGCGTGTTCTTGCTAAGTATTTTTTTTAAAGCAAAAATGTGCTTTCGTAAATAAAAAGGGTTGTTACGAGTATTTTGCCACAAAATCGATTCTCCACGAAAAAAGTATTGCTTCCTCATTGTGTCATTGTGTCCTTGTTTTCGGTAGTTTTGTGCTGCATTTTATAATTTAATTGTTCTGCTATCCCCCGTGCGGAAAAAAAATGGGTCGAATGTACAATAATCAAAATTAAAAAAACAAAAAACCTTTGGCTCTTTTATAGGTACATACTTTTTTAGTGGGGAATTCATTTTGTGGCAAATTTCCAACAATCCAAAGGTCCTTTGCAGCTTTGGGGAGATTAATCTTTGTACTTGCAAGGTTAACAGAATTTGTAAAATAAAATCATTTTACCAGTAACAATACGTCTGCTTTTGTTTTTGATAAAAGTACCCCTCCAGAAATTTAAAATTTGATTTTTATTTTTTTCATGTTCAGTGAACCGGCAAAAATCCAGGTTTTGGAAGGGCAGTCAAGGCAAAAAGTGGTCCACTTACCCTGGGTTGATTACTTCGTATAACCACAGACAAAAAAAAAGCGGATTGGTTATTGTTTAGTGGTGGAAGTAGTGAGGAGGGTAGCGTGGTCGCTGGACAATCAATTCGTCCTGTCGGGTCCTTTGGGAGGAGTGTTAGTGACGTGCGGCCACGCCAAATCACCGTGTAATTACCTCGTGACTTGGTTGTAGGGTAGTCGCGGACAAAACTGTTTCCTAGATTTTTGTTTGGGTTGATAGATGGTTGTTTATTATTCGATTTTGTTATTAAATGTTGCAGTCTCCTTTGCTCTCTACCAACAAAATAAAAAAGTTATTTTTGACTGTTTTTTTGCTCCTATTCAGGGCAGGGCAGGAGGGACTGTCAAACTTGTACTGACTGAAATCCACGCTGTCGTTCAATAGCCCTTTACGTTTCGGGGTCACGGTAATTCGGTAGTCCCGTGACCACTGTTTCTTACCTTACCTATTATTTTTCAATATGATTACAATATTCCCTAATACAGTCTTATATCATTTGCTTAAATTTCTTGATCAATTGAGTAACCGCTCATTATGTAAAGCACAGACAATAAAGTCGTAATTTGACGCATACCAAACGTTCATGTCAAATCAACATTTGCCTTTATCACGTAATTTCCAAATATTACGAAAGTTATATCACAACAAACAAAAATAAACATGATTGTTTATTATCAAACTAAAGTTGTTGAACTCAAACGACCTAATTACTAAGGAAATGTGTTTCAATTCAATCTTTGTTTCCGGTAGTAATGATAGTGTTGTATCTCTGTTAATTACTTTAATTAATTTTTATTGCTACTGTGTTTGTGAACAGTTATGTTACGCATTTAGGTTATGACTTGTAAATAGTTATATCAAATGGTTTGTTTGGACACGGACAGTTTTTTGCAGGTTTGAGGACAATAATAATAAAATGTAGCATTATCCGCGTGGCCTTGGTCAATATCTTGGAGTGTTAAGTAAATGATTCGCTGAAAATGTGCCAAAAAAGCGATATTAAGACAACGAATATCTCTTAAGAGCTCGTATTCTGAAAGTTGGTACCTAAAGTCGGAAATAGTTTTCAAAAAATATTAACAATTATAATTAATTTGGTCATGTTACTGTATAATGTAAATGAGAAATATGGCTCTGTAGTGCACTCAAAAATTGATAAGGGAATGCAATAAAATTAATATCATTACACCGAACATTTATCCATATAGTTTTAGTTGTAAAAAAAAGTATTTGGAAACTTTCCAAATGCCTTTTTTACTCGGAATGGTAACAACATCAAATTTCAGTGTTTTAATTGCATTCCTTTATCAATTTTTTTTTTTAGTAAAGAAACGTACCTTCAAGTCACATTTCATCGTGGTTTCTCACAACGTTCAAAAATCCTTTCCACTTCTGTTCCCGCCTGTACTCAAGGACTAGAGATGTGTTCACGCCAGATCGATTTGACCGGAAAGGGTTCAGAATCACTATGAATACTAAAAAATCCTTTAGTCCCGCACAAGGGCAACCCTAGTATAATGTGACCGCATTAGTATGAGATTTCGTGGTTACAAAACTATATGGTCATTTCCTTACGAATAAATGAGACGTTTCGTTCCGATAAGAAATGGATGCGTGTTGTATTCTATGTAATGTGAATGAATAAGTTCATGTATATGTATATAATTGACTATAGCTTGGCCAGAAAGTCTTGAAACGAAACTAATATTTTTGTTTGATACCAACGTTTAAAATCTTTGACATTTGATGTAAATAAAGAACGCAGGTTTGTTATAAGATTTATTATTGTGCTATGTAACTAACGTAATAAGTGTGTGATGCGATGATTTATCATTATCGGACTTTATCGGTAAAAAATAAATGAATATATAAACTTCTTTGCAAATATCATGCAATCTTGTCTCATTCACACTCATCACATTGTCCTGTGCTGGACAATTTTCGTCAGATAATGAACAAGTTTTTTTTAAAATTCTTGTAAATAATAAATGATCCAAAAAAAGACTACATATAATTAACAATATTTATCCGTTTCTCTCTCTTTAAAAGCCCAAATACATTATTTAGATCTACACAATAAATAGTAATCTATGGATACTTAGAGATTAGATGTCTCAAAATATTTTTTAAAAGCCCTCTTTACAACGTTACAGTTCGAATTTCAAAATTACCGCCATACATGCTTTCTGCGATTTCTACCGTTAAATATAAGCTCAACAATAATTTTGCAAAGGTCTCTGCTCTAAGCACATATATGGTCATACTAATGAATATTGATTACATAGGTACGTTATATACTTATGTAATGCGAGGCAATAATGTGGATCGTGGTCGGTGAGCGTGGCGAGGTTGACAGGTGCCAATCTTGGATGTGCGCGGGAGCATACGCTGCGTGTGCGCACGGGGTGAAGATTTGCGAATTTCAAATATGTAGTGTTACTTTTTGCCCACAGTCATCATCAGAATAAAACTTTATTCAGTGGTTTTTTTTAAGATTTTTATATGGATATTGTTTCATCTACTAAACTCGTGCTGGACCCGCATGGTGGATTACTCAAAGAGAGGAAGCTGGTTTCCCAACTGTGGGAACATTATACAGGGTGAATTTTCCAACTGGGCCTGTAAAAATATCGAAAAGTACTGAAAGTCTGAAAGGAGTCTTCAGGTCGATTTTGACGAAAAATAAAACTGCATCATTGGATTTTAGAAAAGTCTTTGATTCTGGTCAGAATTCGAACCAGCTGATTTTGGAAAAAAGAAACCTTATTTATTACACCATTCGAATTTCGATAGTATTGCTAATACGGATCCAAATCTAAGAAGTAACAAGAAGGGTGAAATCTGTCATATGTAGAATCTGTCATACGTAGAATCTGTCATATGTAGAATCTGTCATACGTAGAATCTGTCATATGTAGAATCTGTCATATGTAGAATCTGTCAATAGTAGACTATGATGTCAAAAGTAGAATCTGTCAAATGTCGACTAAACGGGTGATTTCTAGCAACTGTCTTAGACAGCCAATTTGCTGGGACTTGTCAGCACAAGATAAGCGAAAACCAAACTCATTTCCAAAAGTAATTCAGTTACTGGGTTTATAGCCTTCTTGGCGAACACTTTATACAGTCGCTGTACTCTCAAATATATGCTTGTTGATAACCTATAAACAACTAGCTTTTCCCAGTGGCTTCACTCGCCCCGCTTCCTTATTGCCTATGTCACTGAGGACCAAAGCAGCTTTTAACTGGTGAAAGAATTTTTGAAATCGGACCAGTAGTTTTTGAGCCTATTCATTACAAACAAACAAACATAATTATTGCATCACCTATCCCTAAACAGAACAATGTAGCCCAACCAAATCGATCAGCATTATAATTTATAACGTGTCTGCCACCGTCAAGGTCATAGGTCCTCCGCCAGTGTGCAGCGGGCCTAACAAATCAGTTCAGTCGACACAGTCGCCTGCGCAGTGATTGCGGGAGGATGGGGCCTATTACAGGACCCCTCACTACACCCTGCATGAGACACTCAGTGGGTTGTAGCAGAAGTATCAGTTTGAGGAGTTTTTGAAAAATTTTGGTAGGTAAGTAGTTGGTATTTGAAACTGTGTTTACATGCAGTCAGATTACTGTTAAGTAAATTAAAGTTGACGAAGATACAACGATTTTAAAATTCACTATACGTCATGGCCGTGGTGTTATGTTGAATGCGTCCTGACGACGCGTCGCAAGCCAGTAATTTCGAGTTTTGATGAGTTTTGTCTTTTTTTGAATATTCTCTGATTTAACAAAATAAGAAAATACTTCTCCATTTTTTATTTAAATTTTTGCTAACGAACTAATAAAATTTGCAATCTAAGATGCTGGAAACTAGTCTATTTTTGAAAGTCATTATCAGACCAGAAAAACGAGGTAGACAAAGACCTGGAGAATGGATTGAACTAATTTTGATTTTGCAACGAAATGAAGCAGAAAATATAATAATACTTTTGTAATGGCTGCAGGTGGTTTGGTCGAAAACAAAAAGACAGAATTTTGAAAGTTCAATTCAAAAACCAATTGGCAAAATCATCAAATGGCCTCACTCGGCCGAGAGAACTTCTCGCCTTGTGTGGCGAAAGGGACTGTGAGACTCATACTGACTAAAATCGCCGGTGTTAGTTTATAGCCCTTTGCATTCCAGCATCACGGTTACCTATTTAGAGAGTTCCGCGACCTAGGCAGGCGTTTGGCCCTCTTTGAGTGATGTTTTTGACCTAAAAGCAGTGCCTAGGGCACGTTGGCCCGCCTGCCTCTCCCCTTAGATCCGGCACTTTTTCAAACCGGATTCAACAGGAATAATATAGGCCTTCTGTTCTCTCCTATACTATGACATAAACGTATCTCATTGCCATGCTATTGCCAAGCCATTGCTGTTCAACGAATGTTTCCTTTCGTCGTAATAAAACGACTTTTAATAAAAGTAACGATGTACGATGAAGTTTTAAAGTAGGCAGTTGGAACGTGGCGGTTTTGTATTTTAGCGGCGTTTTGAAGAATTGGAGTTGTTATATTGTGTGAAAGGATGCGTTAAATGTGACGGTTGGAGTTTGATTTATTTTTAATATGTGATGGTTTTAATATTACAGGTTCCTACTTACTTGAGCTAATTGTTTAAAAAAAAGGTGAAAAAAAAAATTAAATCGTGATTATTTGGCCTTATTTAGTTAGATACCGTTTAATTATTGATGAAGAATTACATGCTATGGGCCGCGAGACGAGAGCGTAAAAGGACACGCTTGGAATGCAAAGGGCAACTTATCGAACAACCTTGATTCAGTCAAATCTGAGGAGAGTTATTTGATGATTTCCCAACTTTAAAAACGAAAGGTGTCCTGCCTACGTTAGTTACTCATTTACTCTTTCCCTAGTATAAATGCACTTTAAGTAAAGCTTAGATTGCCCAGGATTCCACAATTAAATGGTTCTAAAATTGGTTCAACGTACCTATCTGCTTGAACTTACGCATTCTTCAAAGGTCCACCTCGCCGCGACCTGTTCTACGGTAGTCTTGTGCACCTTGCGTCGGGCCGCTATGATGCCTGGAACTGTAACTAGATAATTTATCAAATAAATTAACATAGCTAATAAATTAGAATACAGAACTATATCAAGCTTCCGGTATGTTGCTCAAGGTCTGAAACATAACAATCAGATGCCCTATTTGAACTATTACGTTATTGAAAATAATTCTTATTTCTATTGTAATCGAGCAGAAAAAGAAAATCATAAATTCTAGTATGAGTATAGAATCATACTAGAATTTATGTTCTGTCGATTTATGTGGTATCGATGACATTTGACATGACGTAGACGTTGTCTCTGGTTAAATATGGCGCAGAAAAGTGCGGTATGGTGCGATGGATAAGGTGTGTAATATAAATGCAAAAATAAGTGAAAATTTAATTATTTTTTCTAACACTACTCAGGGTGCTAAGGACGGGAAACCTCCACGAGTGCCCGAGGACTGTAAGTTCCTTTCCGGATACGTCCGGGGGGAAGCCCAGTTTCTCGGGACGGTGCGCCCCGGGGTACGGGCAAGAACTCCCCTTAAGGGGTTTCCTGGCCCGCATGCCAATGTCCCGCCACACCGCTCCACCACGTGTCCCTGTTTAGCAGAGGGCACAGTGGTTGGAGTAACAGCGGGCCCGGCGTGCACTAACCCTGCCGCCGGGCAGGCAAGAGGAGCGTCAGCATAATGACGGGGCCCCCCTATAGAGGGCTACAGTCCTGCCGGGGTTGCGGGACATACGTATACCGCGACTCCGGCACATGAGGGGCTGTCGAGGGATACCGTGGATTTTAGTCAGTACGAGTCTGACAGTCCCTCCCGCCCTGCCCGGGGTGGGAGGACTCATTTGATGATTTTGCCACGTAAAAAAAAAAACACTAGTCGTACGCCCACAGATTAACAACAATCTTAGTATGAATATTTATAACATTAACAATATAACAACGATATTTTTTTTTATTGAATACTTATCGGACAAAGTATTTTTTTACTCATGTCCCCGGGTCAACGGCGCGACGTATTCCACGAGTGCCTAAAAGAGCCTTCTTAGAGTGCAAAGAACATAATTTTCAAGGGACAATGTTGAAATATATGGAAGTAAGAAGTATTCGACGTTCTCTTTTGGGGGTTACAAGCATGAACTTAAGGATTGTTAAAATTACACTTTCTATAAACTGTATTTAAGCAAATACATTCATCATCATCATCATCATCAACAGCCGGAGGACGTCCACTGCTGAACATAGGCCTCCCCCTTAGACCGCCACGCCGAACGACAATTCGCCACTTGCATCCATCGGCTGCTCGCGACCCTCACGATGTCGTCGGTCCACCTAGTGGGAGGCCTGCCTACGCTGCGTTTTCCGGTCCGTGGTCGCCACTCGAGAGCTTTTCTTCCCCATCGGTTGTCAGTTCTACGAGCGATGTGGCCTGCCCATTGCCACTTCAACTTGCAAATTTTATGAGCTATGTCGGTGACTTTGGTTCTTCGCCGAATATCCATGTTCCGGATTTTATCCCGCAAAGAAACTCCGAGCATAGCTCTCTCCATTGCTCGTTGAGTGACTCTTAGTCTCTCTAAGAGGCCAGCAGTCAAGGACCACGTTTCGGAGCCATATATCATCACTGGCAACACACACTGGTCAAACACCCTTGTCTTGAGACACTGTGGGATTCTCGATGAGAAGATATCACGTAGCTTCCCAAACGCTGCCCATCCGAGTTGGATTCTTCGGGCGACCTCTTTCTCGAAGTTGGACCTACCTAACTGAACAATCTGTCCAAGGTAAGTATAATGGTCTACAACTTCGAAAGTATCGCTCCCAACAACAACCGGTACGGGTGCCACATGGACATTCGACATGACTTTCGTCTTGTCCATGTTCATTTTAAGGCCGACCCGTTGGGAAACGATACTGAGGTCGCTGAGCATAGCATTGAGGTGCTCCAACGATTCTGCCATGATGACTATATCATCGGCAAAACGAAGGTGAGTGATGTATTCGCCATTGATGTTGATGCCGAATCCGTTCCATTCTAAGAGTTTGAAAACGTCCTCCAACGCGTTCGTGAACAGTTTCGGAGAAATAACGTCTCCCTGTCTCACGCCTTTCTGCAATTGGATTGGTTTCGTGCTCTCTTCCTGAAGTCGGATGGACATGGTGGCGTTTCTATACAAACACTTCAACACTTCGATATACCTATAGTCGATATGACATCGTTGGAAGGGACTGCAATACTGCCCAGGTTTCGATTGAATCGAAGGCTTTTTCATAGTCCACAAACGCTAAACACAATGGCCGATTATACTCCTCTGTCTTCTGTATAATCTGGCGGAGCGTGTGTATGTGGTCTATAGTACTAAAACCTTTTCGGAAACCGGCTTGTTCGGGAGGCTGGAAGTCATCAAACCTGCGTTCGAGACGGTTCGTAATGACTCTTGAGAACAGCTTGTATACATGGCTCAGAAGTGAGATTGGCCTGTAGTTCTTCAACAAGGTGTTGTCACCTTTTTTGAAGAAAAGAACAACCACACTCCTGTGCCATGCTTCTGGCGTAGAACCTTCGAGTATGACGGAATTAAATAACTTCTGGAGGACTAGAAGTACCGGTTTTCCACCCGCTCTCAGAAGTTCTGTTGTGATTCCGTCCTCACCCGGCGCCTTGTTATTCTTGAGCTGTTTAAGAGCCATTCTAATCTCGTACAGGCTGATGTCCGGGATATCCTCAGTGAAGTGTCGAGTCAGTTTAGCTCTTGCGTCACGAGCTGTACCGACACTGGGTTGTCGTGTTGATGTGTATAACTGTCCGTAAAACCTCTCAAGCTCCCTTAGGATCTCCGGTTTCGTCGAAATGATGCTGCCATCGTTAATCTTCAGCTTTGTCATTTGGCTCTGCCCAATAGACGAAATCTTTGCGAAGACTTTTGAGCCCTGGTTCCGCTCGATTGCCTCTTTGATCCGTGCCGCACTAAAGGAGCGCAGGTCACGTCGCATTGATTTAGAGATTCGTCTATTGAGTTTGCCATATTCCGACGTATCAGCTGAAGATTGCAGCCTCATCTCGGTCCGGTCCTGCATCAACCTGATGGTTCCGTTCGAGAGCTTTTGAGGTTTATTGCGGCGCGGGGTCTTAAAGAACTTGGACCCCACAGCTTGGACAGTTTCCACCGACCCATTGTTAATCTCGTCCACAGTTTCGCATTCGGTTAGGCACTGGAAGCGATTGTGCAGTTCAAGTTGGAAGTCTTCGGGGTTCCGGATGTGGGCAGGACCAGGTCGGAGCGTGGACTTCACCAGACGAGACCTTTCAAGCTTGACATTGATATTCAGTGTGCCTCTGACAATTCGGTGATCGCTACCGGTTTTTACCTTGGCGATCACAGAGACATCACTGAATATTCGCTTCTTGGTCGTCATGATGAAGTCGATCTCATTTCTGAAATACATTCAGTAGGTACAATATCTTTAAACTAAGTACTCGGCTACATCTTATAGCTGACAAAATAAAATACGATAGTGTAAAGAAAATAAAAAAAATGACACAATATTGATAAGATAACATGTAAGTACTTATTGCAACTGTGAAGAAAAGAAAGTAGTTGATAACAGGTTTATCTACAATACATCGAAGAACAAAATTTAATCGTGACAGACTGATCGACAGACCTAAGTGTATCCTACATCCTACTAAAGATACAAATAAATTCACGAGATAAAATTCATGAGCGCGGTATACCTATTTCGACTTTTCCGGATTAACCCAACATAATATGCAAATAGACCATCAACTCGCACTGGGCCAGCGTGGTGGATTATGGTCCACTCCCTCTCACAGAGCGGCCTGTGTCCCAGCAGTGGAAACATTTATAGGCTGATGATGATGATGATGATGATGCAAATAGACTAGCAGCTTTTTGAGCCGTTTGGGGTTGAAACACTAGGGCCATTACATGACCCTAGTGTTTCATGACATTACTCTTCGCGTGATCAGGGGGCCGGCCTATTTCTTGGACATGGAATCAGCATTGCCATATCTAACGTGGCAATGCTGCCAGCGTTCTGGGCACTTATACCGTTGACAGCGATGTGGATGAATTTTTATGGTATCTTTTAATCTCTTTTTGGTAAGTATAAACGAATATAACTTGGAACTCCATTAATTTCCCGAATTTTCATATCAACTTCACCAGAAACTTATACCTAACTAAAAAAAATTCATCATAAAAGTAATAAAAATATCACAAAACCACAAAAGACAAAGTTAGTATAATTATAATGCATTATGATATAATATGATAAGTTGACGAGTCATCACCAGACTGTCATCATTATGTGATATTATCGTATCACAGTGACATGCTGATGGGGCTGTGACATTCAAATTGGGCTTTATTTAGTTATTTTCGTTTGAAACCATATTGTACTGTGATTGTTGTAATTATGTATCTTACAAAATCGCTATCTTACTTACTTTCTGACTACTTAGAGTTTTTTTTTTGATATTGTACTCCAATAAATGATTAATTGATACCGAAGATCGTTTTTTATTTGAGACTAGCACTTTGCCCGCGACTTCGTCTGCGCGTGTTTTTTTTAACTTCGAACTCAGTGAATTTAATTCCCGCTCACCATACAGGATACTTTTGGTAAATATAAAAAAATTGCATACAAACGAACAATCAATCATTCATAGTAGACTGATTTTCTGATTTTGACCCCGCTAGGGATTGATTTTCCCTAAAATCCTTCCCTTAAAACTTAATCACCCTTTTTCACCAATTTAGGGAGTGTTTTAGAAAAACCCAAAAATGGAGGGTGGTTATAAAAAAACTATTAATGACCATCGTTTTTATTGACTTTACTCATATTCGTAACAAGTTTCAAGTTTATAAACCCAAGGAATAAGATTTTTCATATAAACGTTTTCACCCCTTTTCACCCCCTTAGAGGTAGATTTTCGCAAAATCCTTTCTTAATGCTCACCTACATCATAAATTGCAACTACCCTCCAAAATTCAGATTGCTAAGTTTGGTGGTTTAATATCCTCCCCTTAAAACTTGAACACCCCTTTTCACCAACTTGGGGGGTGATTTTCGAAAAATCCAAAAACACGTGTTTGATTATTTCTTATCTAGTATATAAATACTGATTTTCAAATTCATCAGCTCACGCGTCATGATTTTCCCATACAAACTTTAACATCGTCTAAATTACCAATGGAGGGTAGTTTTTAAAAAATAGTAGTGCTAATCTTATTTATTTACTGGTGTTCTTATCCGTGGTAAGTTTCAAGATTATAAACCCAAGGAATAAGATTTTTCATACAAACGTTTTCACCCCTTTTCACCCCCTTAGAGGAGGATTTTCGCAAAATCCCGTCTTATTGCCAATCTACATGGTAGACTGCAAATGCTGTCCAAAATTCAAGTTCCTGCGTTTAGCGGTTTCGGCTGTAGTCGAGTCAAAAGAAAAACCCCTGTTCTTTTATATATAGATGATAAAATCAGCCTTGGAGGGTTTATCAGACTCGTACTCACTTTAAACCCCTGTTCCTTTGGTTGCCCTTTTGCAGTCCAGGGCCACAGTATCCTGTTTAAACAGTTCCGCGAAATCTGCAGGAATTTGGCTTTATAGGGCTCTGTCAGTTTACTGACAGCTGCCTGAGGCGCTCGTGAAGTACGACATCTTGATCGGACGGCGAGCTAACCATTACTTACCGTTCATTAGCCTGCGCCTAGGGTGGCCGCAAATACGCTCTCCGCGATGTTCAACGCACTGGTTGTCCTCTTAGTCAGGTATTCCGCTTCCTCCTCGTTACTAATTCTCGTCTTAAGTGTACCCATGGTGTACTCAACACCTCAGAATAATCCTTTGTGGTGTACAGTACAGTCCTAGACTTGGTCCACTTATGTATGTTATTCAAGTCTGCCTTAATCTCCAAGAAGAAAAACCTGCCAGAGACTTCCCAATCCCCTTTACATAACAAAATAAGTCTCCAAAGACCGACAAAAAGAACTGTTGTTACATTTCTTTTCAAGCCTTATAATAGCTTACCCTTTGTCTAATCCGGTCATCCGAAGCCCAAACGCGTACAATTCAGACAACTGATCAATGGGACCGAATGAATGTTTCTGTCGTACGGAACGAATGGCGGGGTCGCATTGTTGGGTATTGAACGTAAACAAGTGCACTGTTCGTTCATGGAGGGTCACGCGAGAATAGGGAATGAGTGGAGATGCTTTTTATGAAATAATCTGTTAAAATTTTGTTTTTTTTTTTTTCAATTCAAAATAGGCCTTATTGTATTAAAACTGAATTGCCATAATTGCTTAAAATGTTCTGATGCTAAACGGAAGTTTATTTTCATGATCGTAAGCCATCGGAAAAAATCATACATTTTCCTTCTGAAATGGGAAGAAAACTGCAACTGAAGTAAAACTGAAAAACCATCAGGGCTTTGCCCGCGTCTAAGTCCAACATTATCCACAAGAATCGCAATATCGGGATAAATGGTGTTATTGAAGAGCTCGTTGCTAAATAATAACAGCCGCACAGGAGGATATTTCGGGTTATGGGCTTGCTAAGGTTGGTCTGTGGATGGGTGGGTGAACTGTCATAGCGAATTTCCTCCATGCCTCGGAAAGCACGTAAAGGCGGCTGTCATTTGTAAATCTTTGACAGTCGTTACCATTAGCACAGCTATTAGTCAGAATCTCTAAACTCTGACAACCAGTCTTACCTTACTTAACAGTTAATATGGGTTGTGGAGGTCTGATAAGCAGTCGCTCTATGTAAAATACTGACATTCAGCTGCATCCGGTGCGACTGGAAGCCGACCCGAATATAGTTGGGAAAAGGCTAGGCGGGTGGTGATGTATCCTTGAGTCGCAGCAAGATCCATTCAACCATTCCTGATGTGATTGAGTTATCACCATCCATCGACTTGCGCATTTATAAATTTACATATCACCAAGCAAGTTTATCTAAGTGTAGGATACTTGATATTAATATATCCTATCTGTCTGGGTTCAATACTGCCCGAAGATGATCTAAAATATATTCTAGATTGTCTGACGATGTAATAATATTGAAATCCAGTGCATTTCCAGATATGGCGGGTCAGTGGCTTGATGTGAATTTTGGGTTCTAAAAGGAAGAAGGATCTCAAGGAGGCCCAGCTGTGAACGTCAAGGATGAATGCAGGCTGACGATTCACAGCAACGTGCCACTAAATGGTGTAGGTATATAAAATGTTCGTGAATATTTGTCGTCCGTGCCCGCTGTGAGTTGG
Source organism: Agrotis segetum (assembly GCA_036375495.1). NCBI lineage: Eukaryota > Metazoa > Arthropoda > Insecta > Lepidoptera > Noctuidae > Agrotis > Agrotis segetum. The sequence goes on from JAQSVV010000065.1 coordinate 926,327, forward strand.
ACTTGAACCTAGAATGGTCTTTGGGTGCAGCTGGAATGATCATTGGGTATCTTCGATTTAATCTATCGAGGTCACCTTCGGTCTGCCATAGGAAATGCTTCATATCCTTATTTATATCCTGCACAACCAACTGGTTTTTTCAAGGACCTAGATGGAACCAAATATTGATTGATTGATGTACAGATAGGAATGAAGTTTGTAGTAATATTTGTCAAAATTTGTCTGAATGACCATAATAAAAAAAGAAGGCCAAAATAAATGCGTTTATACACGACTCCACTCCATTCTCTAGTACACAGATTTAGGAGCCCTCCTCACAAAATTTAAAGCATAGAAACTTAAGAAAGGAGTAGATCGGACAAAGATTCGGACAAAGAAGTTAACACGTGTGTCCACACGTGTTGCTAGCGGTCAGTGACCCCGATATAAACAATATGGACTCATTACCGAGGGAGATTCAATGAAGTCTTTAAAATTACGTTTGTTTTGTTTAAAGCAGCTGTGCGGAAGTTGTGATGGTCAGGTTTAAGATTATTTTTTTTGTTTAAAAATCTTGCCTATTGATCTTATTACTGAGTTTATCAATAAGGTCCGTAATGGACAAGAGGTGAAGGGGAATTCAAATGCGTGGATGCGGGTCCAAAATAATTTTGTCAAATAATAAAGTCTATCTTGTATTCTTGGATAAAATCGGTAGAACACCTCGTATCAATGCATTTGACATTATTTTATTCTTGACAAAAATTTTAAACCTTTCGTTTGGGTTATAAAATCATCAAATGAGTCCTCCGTAGTTGGAGCGGAAGGAGCCGTCAGACTCATACTAACTAACAATCCACTTTGTCCCTTCAGTTTCCTCTTGCGTATAGGGTCACGGTTAGCTTAGGTTACTTTTACTGACGCTCCCGGAACTTCGGCAGGCGTTTTGCCCTATGCCCCTTCGTACGCTAGGCGACGCAAGTGTCTGATACCTTACGATTTTGGTATTCATTGACACGTGCTTGTGTTCGAACCTCTATGGGTTTGTATTGCGATAGCCGCTTGGATACCGAAGTCGTAAGGTATCGGAAACTTGAGTCGCCTTGTGTACGAAGGGCCTAAGGCTGACCCATCAGTTTAGAGTTTTCTTGTCGGGCGCGTAGAACACTATGGTCACCCTGAGCCTAGTCCTTGATCAGGTGACCTACAGTGGAGGGAAAATCGACGTCTAGGACGTCTCTTTTTTCGGGTAGGTCTTAAGGATTTTCTTTTTCCCCCCTGATGTGTTCTGCCTCGTCGTTCACTAGGATGAGGAGACGACTGCTTTCCATTCATCCCACACCCCGCAGCATGGCCTGAACTTGTGCCGGGCGCGAGAATTCTCCGCTGTCTATCGAGGGTGCTACGCCCAAGTATGGCAGATTTCCAACGTATGCTCCACAGTGTCCTCTGGGTGGTCGACACTGTGGTTACAACTGGATGTTTTCTTCTGCCCAATCTGATACAGTTGCCTCTTGAAACAATTTTCAGGCACGCCGCGCATAGTAATTTTCAAGCTTGAACACAATTGTTTTAATTTGTAATGGTGTCATATGTAAGTTTGAAAAAAATATATCCACGGAACCCGCTGCGAAATACTCGTTGTTGTTGGCGATAGAAAAAGTATAAAATACAAAATAATCCATCCATTCCCACCAAATTTTGCATTTACTTGACTGGGAAACTATTGACTTCATAAAATTCGCAAGTTGAAGTGGCTATGGGCAGGCCACATCGCTCGTAGAACTAACAACCGATGGGGAAGAAAAGTTCTCGAGTGGCGACCACGGACCGGAAAACGCAGCGTAGGCAGGACTCCCACTAGGTGGCCCGACGACATCGTGAGGGTCGCGGGCAGCTGAATGATGCAAGTGGCGAATAGTCGTTCGGCGTGGCGGTCTAAGGGGGAGGCCTATGTTCAGCAGTGGACGTCTTCCAGCTGATGATGATGACTGAGATAAAATAACCCCCTTTTTGCTAGGGTCAGTCTCAAACTCATCCGAAATTATAATGTACCCGCTATGGTAACAACGTCGTTGTTCTTCCTGCATTATTTAAATATTGTAAACAAGACAAAACACGCATGTTTTCAAATACTCCCTTTCTTTTTAAAGCACAGAAATTATTTTCTAAAGCACAGTTTAAATCTGTGAGACAACAGAACGCTTAATGGTTTAATGTAATATTCATGCCCGCATCCGTGGCTCGTCCTTGACCGTCTAACAAGGCCTAAATACCGTCTGGTGGCCCCTTAACATACTTGAGGAAGGGAAATCTATTAAGGAAAGGATGTTGTCTAAGGACTTATTAAGAATTTAAGAGGAGGCAAGTGTACTTTTGGAAATTAGGTACCGGTAAATTAGTCCTACTTTGCTCCTTACGTGTACGATGTTTTCGTATATTCAACGTTGTATTGAAAATATTGCAATAATTCATTAAATTGTGAACGCATCCGAAACATTCCGTCACATCCGAAAACATCAGAAAGATCAGTAGGTATAACTATACATGTTATAACTCAAAACTCAAACAACAATTTGAATTATTAACAACACCTTGAACAGTGTATATTACATAGAAAAATATTTCTAAGAGTAAAGACACCTGACAACATGGGTAATTTTGCTCATTATTATTAGTCAAAAATAAATGAATAGTATAGTATAGTCATAATATCCATTACCCTATAAATAGGCATCTATCAAACAAGACTTATTTCTTTAAAATACTACATCAAGAAACGTTACGCCGACCAGTCCGAAAGGTCCTGCTGAGTGCTGATAGAGCCTGAACCTGGACCAGTTGCCACCGAGGATTAGTGTTCCACCCGGGGGCGGGAATGTTGGCAACTGGCTATAGTTTAAATATTTTCATAATTTTCAACATTTGTGGCAAATATCGGAACAAAGTAGGACCAAATTACGGTATTTAAAGAATCTATCGCTGTCAACGAAATTCCCATTCAATTTCAATATTTCCCACATAATCCTGCAAGTAAACCGTTTAAATCCCATCATACAGCACGCCACACCATCAAAAACATTTTGATAATATATTACATCTTAAAATTCTCTCACGAGTCCTATGATTCAAAACACGTTTTAAGTTGGGTCAGATGTTTCAAAAAGAGGGCCGGCCCTCAGGGCAATGCCCTTTAGATCCTCTTTTTATTATTTTTTAAGTTTGGAGTCCTTTAGAAAAAAGGGAGATAAAAAAACGATGATGTGAGGTCCTATGTGTCTATCTGTCTATGTACGAGTAAATGGATGGTCGAGGATCTCTTGTAAGTAGAGCTAGATGAAAGAAGCTGACTTGCTGGTCGATTTTTCGTCGTTTGTCGTTTTATTTTTGGGTGAAGGTTTCGTTGTAGTTTCTATCTCTATGCATTATGGTCCAAAGAAAAGGAGTAAATGATGTCGTGATTATTAGGTTCCTCACTTTCTCGTAGTGTCAAGTTTTTTCGAATTCCTTTCTAGAAAAAGTTTAAAGATCCTACTACTATTATAAAGGCGAAAGTTTGTAAGTATGGATGTATGGATGTATGGATGTTTGTTACTCTTTCACGCAAAAACCACTGAATGGATTTGGATAAAATTTGGTACATAGATAGTTAATAACCTGGATTAACACATAGGATAGTTTTTATCCCGATTTTATGTTCCCGTGGGATAATTTTCGAGTTGTAGCGGGTGAAGCCGCTGGCAACAGCTAGTACATCCATAAAACCATCATCACACAAATTTTCGCATTTAAAATATCACTTATTTAGAGCACCTTTATCCGGGGGCACCCTGACCCGTAAGTAGATCAAGTTGGAATGTCATTCGTATTAACAAGAATAGGCGAAACTCTGTCAACTTTTACAAAATTGGTAAACTGTAGAATGCTTATGTAGCGAACTAAGCGAGCAAAAAAAAAGGTGAATTTCTCTCTCAAGTATAGGCGAAATTCTGACAACTTTACTGAACTAAGCTATAAAAAAAGATGAATTTCTCTGTTAGGAAATTTAGTATCGAGTCCTACTGTGTGGTGGTGAAACCTTCCCCTTAGGTTGAAACCGTGAATAGTCCGCGAACCTCTCTTTGCTACGACCATAATGTGCGAGTGCTGTGCATGCAAATCAGCATAGTCTAATTCAAGTTCAAGAGCAAACATAATATAGCAAATGTTAGCAATTCAGACAGATAACTGACTATGTTAGCAAATGCTCATTTATAGGAAGTGAGTAATACTCATTGCATGTATTATTATTATATATAAACAATATATTTATCACGTGCCATAATAATAATATTATCTGTGTGGCCTTGCATAGTTGCACAACATGCAGCCGTTTAGAATAAATTGCTTTTTTACAGCCGATATAAATGCGTTGATTGTATTCTATTTTTGGAAAATGGCAAGAAAAGCAAATACGCCATCTTTACTATTTAATTCTGCCAATGAGTAAATTGAAAAACAAAAATATTTTTTAAATTAAAGGGAACCAGTGTAGAATCTAGGGTAGGGCGTGCGCCCGCGACGGACATATGCCCCATATGTCCGTGGCGCCATGCCATCGCCATCGCCAGCTTCCAGCTCCCAGGGCGAAATCAGTTTGGCCCTGTGTTCGTTACATTCCTAAATAATGGATATAATGTGACGACATGGACAATTGGACACCCGCAACAGGGATCCGTTATTGCTTATTTGCAAGGGGAATTTCCAAAGATGCTGATTATTCAAAAACTCCTGGACCAATTTTTGTTCAATTGGGAGTCGAATCACTGAAAAAAAAATCTAGGAAAAGTTATTTTTAAACTTTTTGTGTTTGTGTCTGAAGTCTGCTCTTGTTTTAACTAACCAAAGTTTTTGAATATTAATATTAATGCAATAAAAAAAGGTTTATTTCGAAATCAAATGAGAACATTTTCAATTTACTTAATGTCATCTTAAAATATACAAGATATTATGGTCGTATACTCTCCATAAGCTTAATATTCCCATAATCATCATCATAATGATCATCCCATAAAGTTTTGACGTACCATGACGGTACGTCAAAACTTTATGGTGGTCTCATTAGGCCGACATTACACAATGGGGTGGATCCAATAAATATGATTTAAGTGTTCCAGTAATTATAGTTTTTTGTAACGCCCTTATATTTAACGAAGATTGATTTAAATTAATTTAGATTTAGTGTAGCAGCTTTTTTAAAACATCATGTTTTTCGAAAATATTTTAGATGTACGTTAAATAGGTACTCTAGTAATCAGTTGCATAGTTAATAAAAAAAAAATAAAACAAGTAAAGTTCGATTTTTTCTTTACAGCGTCTTTCCAGTATTTGCAGCGTTTCTTTTGAGAAAAAATGGAACAGCGCCTCTGGTGTGCGAAGAAGGCACAAATTTTTTTTTTGAAAATTTTCAATTTGAAATTGTCAAAGTTCCCGTTTAAGTCTCAAATACTGAAAACTCGTGCTAAGGGTAGATTTCTCACGAAGACGATACTTTTTGATTTTTAGGGATCTGTACCCAAAAGGTAACAGGATGAGTAGCATTAGTTAGTATAGCTAGACAGTCAAAAGGTCGTTTTTGTAGATATTAGTAATAAAGAATCCTTCATGCGCTAGTCCGACTCGCACTTGGTCGTTTTTTTCAACGCTAAAAATAATAATGTGCTAATTGTCCACAACACGATTTTTGAATTTGGAGATTAAATTTTTATTTTGCTGGTATGAAATTAACTGTTTCGCTAATAAATCCAATAACCCAAAAAAAGTCACAAATTGTCTCGTAATTTCGAACATTTTTTTTACCTTTACTGTGAACAACTGGACAAAACAAAAGAATACTTGCATCAGTGCATTATTATGTCAATAAATTGTATTGAACTCGACCCTTGAACAAGTAAAAAGGCGATAGCGAGTCCAGTGAACCGACCTGGGGTCAATGTGCTTTTATCTCATGCATTTCTCTCATGTAAGTAGGTATACTTTGCAAGAATTTGTGAATCATCGCTGAACTATTGTTTTGTTATTTTGAATTTTTGTTTTTCATTATGAAGAAAAAAAAAAAGAAAATGTATTTTTGCTAGCGAAGAGCGGACGGTCTTGGTAAAATAAGCTTTTTTTTTTCAATTCGACATTATAGGCTAGTTGCCCTAAAAAATGTAATTAGTCCGTCTTTTAGATTATTCAAAAATAAGGGTCACGTATTTTTTTATTTCTAAATTAGACCAAAAATGACAAAGATATAGCCTATTAAAGTTACGTGTGACGTCGCGATGCGTGGCATATTTCGCGCAGAGTGACGTCACAGGTAACTTAAATAGGCTATTATCTTTGTTATTTTTTGTTTAATCGAAAAAATAAAAAATACGTGTCCAATATTTTTTAAAAATCTAAAATACGGACTAAATAGAATGTAATTATTTTGACCCTGGAAACTACCCTATTATTATCTCAACTGACTAAGGATGGTGTTAGGAATCACAGCCCCTGATCGTGGTTTTTTTGGATTCCAGATCGCGCTAAAATCAGTCAATGAGTCTTCCTACCCAGGGCAGGAAAGGAGGGACTGTCAGACTTGTACTGACTAAAAACCACGGTGGCCTTCAATAGCCCTTGTTTGATCATGTCGACCTGCGTATGGTCCATGATAGGAGGACGGCGAGTCGGCCATTACTCGGCATCCACATGCCCGCGTCTACAGTGGCCGGGAATCGCCTCGTGATGTAGGCCTGTTTGTGGTAAGCCCTGTTTTTGATCAACAAGCCTCTGGCAAGCCACCAAAAGACGTTAAGCGAAAAATGCTCATAAAGTAATACCTTATTACTGAACAAAACCTTATAAAGGTCGCCGGAAGACGCTGGATGCAGGTCGCTTCCAACCGGTATATGTCGAAATCAAAAGGGGACTGCTGAACATAGGCTATGTTCAGCAGTGGACGTCCTACGGCTGAGATGATGATGAACAAAACAAAATTAAATGATTATTGGACGGTTGGACCAAATGGCAGATAAAAAAGAATTGTCAAAATTGATTCATCCAGTCGAAAGTTAAGAGGTAAAAAACATAATAATTGCAACACAAATTGAAAACCTCCTCCTTTTTTGTAGTTGCTTTAAAAAAGGGAACCTACTAAATTAAACTGTAGTTTAGCCACAGTAAGCTTACCTAAGTACCTAGCCTCTGTAATCGGTCGCACTATCTAAAGCTTTCACTGAAATATACAAAACACTGCGATACTAAATTCGCAAAGCTGGAGTGCCCGACACAACAGTAGCAGATTCATTAAATGTTATCAAGATCGGGTGATAACATTTGTTTTGCGCAGTGGAAAGTACTCACTGCAGTGGCGGATTAACGTATAAGCACTACAAGCACGTGCCGAGAGGATTGAGGCCCCTGGAGAACAGGGGCCTCCATCCTCTGCTGGCGTTTCATTTTTTACCTACATTTTGTTGAGATTCATCTACATTACCAAAATCACAAGGCGAAAGCGGTCCGGGAGTGACCCTTCATACGCCCCCGCAAGGCCCTGCGGCTGCCTCCTGAGCGTTTGCTCTGAATAAGGCAAGGAAAAAAATGTTTTAAGTTTTAAATTATACCTACTAACCTTTCTATTTTGATGAAACTTTGATTTTATTATTTCTACCTTCCCAATGTAAGCAATAGAGGGCCTACACAGGCTCTGTGCTTAGGGCCTCGGAAACTCTTAATCCGCTACTGACTCACTGCACTGCCTGCTATTATGGTAGTGTAGCAGGGAATTGCTTACGTAGAGATTCACTTTCGCTCCAATACCTAGTCGTATTTAATTAAATAATGGAAAATAAAAATTAGGAGCCTTAGTACAAGATTTCCTTTATTGGCTTTTTGTATGGAAGATGAAAAAGAGCCTCCTAGTGTAAGAAAGTGAGTGTCGTGTGAGTCGCCTTAAAAATAGCTTGTTGTTTAAGATATCTTCACATAATTTTTGAGATAAAATCTAATTATAATAAAATAAGCAGATTAGTTAGAAGTAGAAGATGGCTTGACGAGCTGGACAGATAACGACCAGGGCCGGATTAACCATCTCGGGGCCCCTAGGCGCAGCTCATTTCGGGCCCTCCCATTTTCATACCACAACAACGCAATTTGTCAATAATAGACCCTGATACCATTTTGCCCTGCCAGTAATACACACTTGAGTTGCTTATTTTAAAGTCGATTGAGTCGATTATTTAAGTATATAAATTAAATTATACAAGTTAATAAATTAATAAAAGTGTCTATTTAAAAAAAGTTAGATTTCAATACAAATAAAAAAATTCCGACATTCACCGTCACTCTTTTAGTGTCAATAATGGGGGCTTTTACCTAATAATGTGAAAAAAAGTTTCACTTTTACCGTAGTTTCATAAAACCACACGATCCCCTTTTTTAATTTTTAAGCCTAAAGTGCCTTATGGATAAAACGGCACTGATAACGACCAGAGATCCACTTTGTCCCTGAATCGTGAAAACAAACTTGAAATCATGGGGAGAGGCCTTTGCCCAGCAGTGGGATAGAGTAGGCTAGTAATATCAGTATTACTACATCAAAATATCTGTACATGCAGTCCTACGGTATCGCGGTATAGTTTCGTATTTGTCATTTAGCTACCGACGAACTCAACAGGCCAAATCATAAATGATAAAATATATCAGGTTAGCAACAAAAAAAAAAGCATTTTCACTAAAAAACACTAACATTACCATTTAAAAAGTTTTTTATATAAATATAGGGAGGCGATAAAGTTCCACAGACGTCACGGCGCGTGCGCAACAACAATGATCAGGGAACGTAGTCCTGCTTCCACTCCTGCGCATCATACATGTAGGTAGGTCCTGTGTGGCACTGATATCATCTGGATGTAAGTATATCGTCATTATAGGCCTCATGTTTACCCTTTTTTAAAACAATTTTATAGGATAGGTGATCAAAGCGCTTGATAGAGTGCAGAAAAAAAATAAAATAAAATCAGTTTTAATGTTCTGATGATGACCTTTTTCACGTTTGTGAAATCGGAAAACTGTCCTTTTCATCTTTTTCCATGGACGTAATTTTTTTATGATTGCTTTTACAAGAGTTGTGTCGCTTCTTAAAACTTCTTGATGATAAGTTATTTCGATAATGGATCTCTTCCCCTTTTACGGTTTTTTCAGTTACACGGGAAATATTAATATGTAGTTTAAAAAATATATAGTCATGTATTATCTGATTTGTTATAAAATGGGGACAGAAACATTGTGATTGTTCAAAATTTAAAAGCGGATTACTTTTCGTTGTTTTTATCCATTTTCTAGGCCCTATTTATTAAATTCAAAAGCGAACTAAAAAAGAAGTAGGTACGGTAAAAGGAGGAGACAGGCAACTGGGAGATAAAGTCAAAATGTTACATGCAACGATGCAACTTGAGTGGTTCACCACTAAAGTGGAAAAGACATATATTGGTGTCACATCATTTCGCATTACAGCATGCGTAGGTAACGTTTTGAGAGATTTATAAGACTCTATCACTGAGTTGTCTGTCTCACAAAATAACCTCCCTTTACCCTACAAATCCAAGTCGTTTGCGAAGACACTTTAATAAAATTGTCATCTTTAAGTCCAAATCTGCTATTCGAAAAATCATACAACTCAATACGTGCAGAAACCAAACAAGGAATGATATAAACTCGTCTATTTCCTACACACAACACCTCTTTGTTCATTTGTTCATCTAGGTCTTAGTTCACATGCTCAAGACAGACCCTTCTTTCATACAAGTGCAGCCACAGGACAGTACTATAGCATAGACACTCGTTGTTGGAAGCTGATACATGATCCGAGAGGTCATTGCATTGCTACCGCTGTTTGTAAGTTGTAACTATGAAGGAATGTATTTGGTTCCATTATTTTTCTATGAATCAACATTCCGTATTCCTTCTAAATTGGGTAGAAGGAATTAAACGGGAATGTAAGAATGTTCACAAAATCCTAAAGCATAATATCTAATAATTTCTATGCCCTAAAGGCAGTCATTTCCATAAGTAAAACGATTTTTTTCTTTTGTTACTTAAACCAAATTGACGAAAATACAACGCTTCTTAAAGTCACAAAACGTCATGCGGTTATCAACATCAGCCGGAAGAAGTCCAGAAGTGCTGAACCTCCCCCTTAGACCGCCACGCCGAACGACAATTCGCCACTTGCATTCATCGTGCATGCGTCGGCTGCCCGCGACCCTCACAATGTCGTCGGTCCACCTAGTGGGAGGTCTGCCTACGCTGTGTTTTCCGTTCGTTTTGCGTTTTACGGTTTTATCTTTGTCAAAATAGTCATAAAATTAAAAAAAACGAGAAATGCGGATCTATTATTTAAAAAAACTCTGATGGACTAAACAATTTATTTATTTACTAGCTTCTGCCCGCGACTTCGTACGCGGATCCTGTTGTTTATGCCAGCGACAACGGGGTCGTCAAAATCGAAGATCTGAAAAGTCTGATACCCAATTCCAAGAGCCCGGGTAAAAATATTAATGGGAGTTTGGCCAGTAGAGTAAAAGTTTTACTCATTTATTCATCGTCATCGAAAATCAGTCCTGAACTGTTACCGCCTTCACTGCGTGGAGGTTCTAAGTTTATGTTATTTAATAATTATACAGTGAAATGTGTGATAGCTTTGATTTCCACAGCAAGTGTTCCAGATCTTCAATTTTTATACATCAATAGTGATAATGCTTATCAGATTGAACAACTCTTGCTAAGACGTCATTCCGGTAAATGTTATAGTGTAGCTGGGCACTTGGAGTTTCACATAAGGTGTTCAGGTCTTCAATTTTTATATGTCAACAGAGAGTGCTCATCAGGCTGAACAACTTTGCAAAGGCGTCATTCCTTTATATGTTATAGTGTAGCTGGGCTCTTAGAGACCCACAACAGGTGTTCCAGATCTTCATTTTTTATTCGTCAACAGAGACTGCTCATCAGGCTGAACAACTCTTGCTAAGACGTCATTCCGGTATATGTTATACTGTAGCTGGGCTTTTGGTGTCCCACATCAGGTGTTCAAGATCTTCAATTTTCATTTTCATACGTCAACAGAGGCTGCTCATCAGGCTGAACAACTTTGTTAAGACTTCATTCCTATATATGTTATAGTGTAGCTGGGCTCTCGGAGTTCCACAACAGATGTTCCAGATCTTCAATTTTTGTACGTCAGCAGAGAGTGCTCATCAGGCTGAGCATCTCTTGCTAAGACTTCATTCCTACATAGGTATGTTAGTTATAGTTTAGCTGGGCTTTTGGTGTTCCACATCAGGTGTTCCAGATCTTCAAATTTTAGAAGTCACCAGAGAGTGTTCGTCAAGCTGAACAACTTTGCAGAGACGTCATTCCTGTAAATATGTTATGGTGTAGCTGGGCTCTTGGTGTTCCACATCAGGTGTTCCAGATCTTCAATTTTTATATTTCAACAGAAAGTGCTCATCTGGGTGAACAACTTTGCTGAGACGTCATTCCTGTATATGTTATAGTGTAGCTGGGCTCTTGGAGTTCCACATCAGGTGTTTCAGTTCTTCAAATTTATTCCCTCAACAGAACATTCTCATGACGTGGAACAGTTTTTGCTATTGCTCTATTTTTGTATCTCTTATAGTTTAGCTGGTCCGTTGCGGTTCAGCACCAGGTGTTCAAGTTTCCAAGATAAATTATAGCCTATGTGTTGGCCAGACTTAATACCTATACAACAAAAAAAAAATCATTCAAATCCGTCCAGTACTTTTTGAGTTTATCCCGGACATACATACAGATAAACAGATAAACAGACAAACAGACAAACAGATAAACAGACAAACAGACAAACAGACAAACAGACAAAAATTCTAAAAACTATATTTTTGGCTTCGGTATCGATTGTAGATCACACCCCAAGTATTCTTTAAAAAAAATATTCAATGTACAGTTTTGACTTTCCTACTATTTTATTATATGTATAGATTTGTGCAGTAAAAATATCCTATTGGGCGTTTTTCCATTATCAGGACCGGCAACGGCACGGCACTAATTTGTGACGGCACCGGCATGGCCGTGCATCGGCACTGGCACCGGGACTTCGTTTTTCCATATATAAACGCTGTAAAAAATACTTGAAGTACGCTGTAAATAAGATACAGAAATCCTGTTCCAAGGAAGTACGCTGTAAATAAGATACAGAAATCCTGTTCGTAGTATGTCATCAACTAATAAAATACGAGTAAATAGAACTGCCATTGTGATGGTAACTCATTTTGCTTCGTAACGAAACCGAAAGGATTTGATGATGACAAGCGGATTTTTTATCCCGGATTCGAATCTAGGCAGGATTGTGTGCTACGCTCTCGGTAATAGAATAGAGTTTTTCCTTATGAGAACAAAATTCAATTTCTTAGTTGTTTATTGTCATTTTAAAAACATAAGTATTTTAATTTACTTAGGGCAAATTTTCAATAGTCATATAACTTTTATCTAAGGAATAAAAATGGCGGTTTGACAGCATAACTATGGAAAATATGTCAAACCTAATTCCTCTGGTATAGGTTATCTGACCATTGAAAAATTGTCCAGTCCTTAGTCAGACTACTTACAATATATTTATGGCAGTAGTTATTCTACTAACTCCGTTTTTTATGACTATTAATAACAATATTACACCTCTTGACTTGACGACCTCGTGAGGGTCGCGGGCTACCGATGGATGCAAGTGGCCAATTAATAATCAACGTGGCTGTCTAAGACCTTTGTTCAGCAGTGGAAGTCTTCCGGCTGATGATGATACCTGATGTATTATGAATAAGCTAGAATGGAAATAAAATATGTCACCCAAAAATGTCCTAATCCAAATCTATGCCCTGAAATCCGTCGGGCACGCCGCCGGTAAGACACCTCTTTGAGGAGTGGCTGGATAGACGTCACGCGCGCCTCAAAGAGCGTCATCATGACGACCTCCCACCTTCTAGAGAGCCAAAGCCTGCCGGGGTCGCAGGACTTATCTCATTACCGCGACCCCGGAACATAAAGGGCTATAAAAAGAACACTGTGGATTTTAGTCAGTACATGTCTGACAGTCCCTCCCACCCTGTCCGGGGTGGGAGGACACAATATTTGATGATTTTATCATGCTAAAAAAAATGCCTTGAAATCCATGGCAGAATTATTATCTAAATCTATGCTGCCGTGAAAAGATAAAAGAAAGACAGACAGACCAAAACGATCGCAATCATTATATTAGATTCCAATTAGAAATCAATACTGTACCGGTTCAAGAATGCACCAAACCTCACTTCTTTCGTAAATTAACACGCATTCCTTCCATGGGAAAGTAACAATCAAACAAAAGTGCTAACCCAACCATTTCATAGTTAAGTAGTTACCGTAATACGTAATGCATTAAATAATTCCATTACATCAGTGCAATCATGTCCAAAGAGCGATGCTATTTGAAATTTCAGTTTTAATGCATCGAAAACGAAGTGAAAATTCCAACAACATAAACATAACAAGCTAAATTCATTCATAGAACAATGCAGATAAGGTGCATTATGATTGTGACATCGTGCGTTTGTAATCAGCTGCTCGACTGCGCCGGAGCATCTGAGTCAGTATTGGCGCGAACGCAGCGCGCACTTGATGGCTGGCGCACTGATTTTCTGCCCTTTTCGTAGAACGCACGTAATCCTACACGAAAACTAAGCAATATTATTTTGTATTAAGTTCAGTTAAAATTCTGTTCAAGAAGATCCATTTGGAAGTGCGCAGGAGTGGGTTTATTGATCCGGTAAGTGGTAGATGCATTTTTAGTGCATGTTATCAGTGTTGATAATTTTTTGGCGCGAAACCGGCGTGTGTTTTGGCGCCAAATTGATGTGATTTTCGTTAAATATTGAATGTTGTTATCTCACGAGGGTGTCGAAAAGCTAACTTATCAAGTTATTTTCAATCGATTTTTCCAAACACTGAAACTTCATTTTTGCTGCCTTTTAGTGACGTCAGGTTAACCATTAATTGCCTTATTGATATTTAAACCATAGAACTAAAACTTTTATAATTAGGCTTGCAAGATAAACCGGAAAATTACTGAACATTTTCAACACTTTTGCAAAAAAAATTTCTTCAATTTCATATTTGAAGAACAAATCCTATCAGAGATTGTTTTATGCTAGGTCCGCCATTTTGAATGCATTAAAGTGTCAATAAAATGTCATGAAATCGAAGTTACTGGAACAATGCAATTATACGTCACGCGATTGAATGTTGCGCATTTTATATGCAATGCGAGATAACAATTTCATGTGAAGAAATGGTTAAAGAAACACGAATAAACAGTATTTTATTCATACTTTCGATGCGTTACTGCACGTATTTTAACATTATTTGCAAGCCTTATTTTTTATACCAGCTGTTTTCTGACATGTTTCATAGTGAAAACGTGTAGTCAGAAATGTTGCGACTGTAGCCAAAACGGGTAACCCAGTAACTGGGTAGCAAAGTCACACGGACTGATGACGCTTCGACTAGGGTTACATTACAGTACTGTCTGAACAGGGTATCCTGATGCAAATGGTAATTGAATAATTTGAGAGGTTTTTTCAGTTTCATGCGCTCCACCCAAGGCAGAAGGACTCGTGAATTTATGACGATTTTAAAACACCATCAAAAATCAAATTGCTCCTCCCTTTTTGAGGCTTTTTTTCTGAACAAATCTAGTAATGTGTGACAAGATTTCGCTATCCGGAATCTTCGGAATCTAACTAAGGCGTTCGTTTCATCTTCTCGATCTGCCACGGCCGTCTGACTGTCTCAGAGCTCCATTCTAGCGATTATCAAGGCTATAATTATAATTTATGTAGATTTAATTAAAGATTATTCCCTAGGTACGCGCTAAGAAGTATGAAGTCGATTTATGAAGTCGTCAAAATTGATGACACACGTCCTTATCACGATTATACGTGCCGATTGACTCGCGGCCTGCATAATTAATTTATTAATCTAAGTATTGTTGACCATTTATCTACTGCGCAATTCCAATCATTTATCATATTTCCATTTTCATGTATAGTCAACTCGGCGAAGACCGTCTGGCGGGTATTAGGACCGTACAATAAGCAATAAGCGAAGTCTGAATTACCACAGCAAATAAATGAAAATATGGTTCATTTAAACTGTTAAAACTTATTTTTTTGTAGTTCTGGTTGTCTTGCTGTGATTATTCAGACATTGTTGTATTGCTAATTGTACGGTCCTACCCGCCAGACGGTCTTCGCCGAGTTGACCTTATGTTGGGCTTCTTGAATTTCTACGTCAGTAACGAACGTACGTACGTGCTTGCAAGGGAGGTTACCAACCATATGAACCGAGGTTCGGGCACGCCACGCCGCAATCGCAGTAAAAACCCGCTCTGAGAGTGGCTGGAGATGCGCCACAGTGTCCTCACCTTCCGTCTTTCACTGGTCCTCACCGGACGAGTAAAGGGTGATACCCCAACCCCCCAAGATGACATTAGTCTGCTGAAAATGTAAGGACAGTTTATATAAAAACTTGCGTTGTAAACACGATGCCGATGTGGTCAATTTATCAGTTTTTAAAAGAGTTCTTCGGATCCGAAGGATTGATCTACCTATATTACAATATGCCAGATATAAAGTAGATAATATGTTATCATTTTCACAAAATACAAAACTCTTTTGTGTTTGTCCCAATACGCAACGTCATTTTACGGTACTTCCTGCGGTAGATTAAAAGATTTGCCACCTTTTTTTGTCAAAAAAACCGAGAAGTTTAAAAAATGTCTTTACTTTCATCGGTTAGCCTGTACATTGTTGGATTGGGGGACCATTTAAAATAAGGAATGGTGTCTTTCAATCAGTAGGAGTCTGGCAGTCCCTGGGCTCTTCACCAGGAACTCATTTCATGTGTTTCACCCCCCAAAAAAAATCCTGTATATTGACTTAGAAGACAGGCTTCCAATTGGGCTTCCAGTGGTGGGGACTATCAAATCAATCGTAGTTAGCGATGTCCGTGGAGTGAAGTACATGTTAAGTTATGCATCACAACCGTTTAAGTACTAAACGATTTTATTTAATTTTTCATCAAAAGTCGAAAATGTTTATCAAAATATCTTGTTGGGAAGAATTGTTCGATTTTATAGATGCTTGATAATGTGGTGTGTGCTGTAATCACGGACACAACGTGTGTTGGCATTGATATTCCTTTACGTTTTTCAAAAAAATAACAAAAGAATAGTGGCCCACCGGTATCGGGAACACGGTCCAAGCTACCGGCGGACAAGGCTCCAAAGAAAGGAACCTCCTAACAATGCGTGCCGTGTCCAGAAGAATTGCTTTCCGAATCAGGCCCTTGCAGCTGCCTAACGAGAGCCTCGTAGTGATATATTTATTATACATATTTTATATTTTAATTGCACATTAATGATAACATTATATTTTTACATATTGCAATTAAATTATCGTTTTTTTTTCTAGACCAGCGCTTTTATCAGTAATAAGTACCTACAGAATATAATCTATGTAGATAATAAGCTTAGTATCCTTTATTATGAAGTCTTATCATATCCTTAGAGTTAGTAATCAGCTCAGGTTTTAATGTCTGAATTATTTTAATTTTTTGTTATTGCAAATGAATAGACGTTTCGGATTGATTTCGCAGTGTGAAGAATATCAGAGGGTTCAACATTTTAAAAGCACGTAAAGCCGTTGGTCCCGGCTGTCATATGTAGATATTTGACAGTCGTTACTGTTAGTCAGAAGTTCTAAAGTTTGACAACCAGTCTTACCATGGGGTATCGTATTACCCAGTTAGTGGGTTGTGGAGGTCCGACAGGCAGTCGCTCCATGTAAAATATCTAGCTGCATCTGGTTCGAGTGGAAGCCAACCCCAATATAGTTGGGGAAGGGCAGGCAGATGATGATGACTTTTGCTCACGAGTGTAGAAGTCAAAGACCGCCATTGAGTAAATCTTGCCTACAAAGAAATGAGGCAGTAGCCCACGTGTTTCAAAACTGCTCAGAAGTTATTTCAAGGCAAAGTACTTGGGTAACCCTGCCTCTGTTACCTGCTCCCCTAGTCAAGTAAACGATAATCGTAAAAGCTTGGTACTCCCCAAAAGATTTTCAACTTTATAGCCTAGAGCCCTAACTTGAAAATCTATTAAAATTTTTGAGCGTTAACAACTTGAACGAACGAAAACGTTACGAAATCGTCATCAATGTAACAGCAATACTATTTTGTCTTCATCAGTCCTAATTTCTATATCTTCAACAAAGTCTCCATTCACCGTTTTTAAGACATACTGCTTATTAAGCTTTATTCCAGTTTATGCTCATTATAACTTCTTCATCAAAACTACGTCGTCGCCAACTTTTCTATCTTTCTAAACAATTAAAATTGCACTAAATATAGAGCTTTAACTTATTTAGAAAAGGCTTTTCTCTTCACTTTGATTTTTATGATGTTATTATCATCATCATCATCATCACCATTAGCAGACACTGCTGACCACGCACCCACCCACTGCTGACTTATTGACCCCCCTCTTTTTGACTCATAATTTCCCTTTTTTTTGAAGATTGGAAAACCGTTAATTAAACCTCGCCTTAAGTGGATCGAAAAGGATTGTCAGATTTTACTGACTGCAAACCACCCTGTTCCTATAGTTGCGTTTCAGGGTCACCATCACTTGGACTTTGGTGCTTGGCACTTAGCATATGGGTTGAACAATAATTCGGCCGTTTACCCATAATTCGAGTCGTTGTAGCTATTCGCTGACAAGCCGCAGTGTTAGTAGTTCCCAAGATAGTTGGGATAATAAATAGATGATGATGAGTGTCCCACTGTTGTGATAAGACTGTCTACTGGTTTCATTTCTTGGAGCTGTTTTTGGTCCAATTCCTTATTGTCTAATTCTGTACCCTTAGCACGAGTTTTCAGTATCTGAGACGTAAAGTAAACTGGAACTTTGACAATTTCAAATTGATAATTTTCAAGGAAAAAGTTAGTTCCTTCTTCGCACACCAGAGGCGCTGTTCTATTCTTTCATACAAGAAACGCTGTAAATACTGGAAAGACGCTGTAAAGTAAAAGAGTGAAAACTCGTGAAGGGCTGTTCTCCATCTTTACTTGGATCTTTCACTACGTTACCTTTTTGCCTTTGACAACCTTTTTTATTTAAGCATCTTTTTATTTCCACCGACTTTTGTATGGACTCACTTGAACACTTTCATTTTCTAAGATATTAATACTTATTTTTTTTGCAGTTAGTATTCAATTTTTACATTATAATTATTTTGTTGATATTAAAAGACGGTAGAGGTGGCCCAGTGGTATCGGCCCCGACTTACGAGTTGTAGGTCGTGGGTTCGAATCCAGGCAGGCGCATTACTTTGTGTAATTTATTTCATCATCACTGCTCTCAAAACGGTGAAGGAAAACATCGTGAGGAAACCGGCATGTCCTAGAACCAAAAATTCGAAGACCTGTGACATCCTCCAATCCGCACTGGGCCCGCGTGGTGGATTATGGCCCACCCCCTCTCACAGAGAGGACTGTGTCCCAGCAGTGGGAACATTAGTAGGCTGATGATGATGATGATGATGATTAAAAGACGTGTTATTCACGGGAGAAAATAGCAAGACTGGTGTAAACACTGTACAGTGTACATCAATTCGTTTATTCGAAATATTGCAATCATATATGCAATTTAAATACCTACCAGAGTCACATATTTCGCTTCAAAAACCCACAATATCCTTTGACATTGTGGTAGGTCAAATACTGATTAGATTAGATTGGCCGAAAACTGTTTACTTTCGTATTTATTGCATTGTTTTTCAGAAATGCACTTATTTATCAGCCTGCATGTTGCACTTTATCTTTATTGATCTATTTTTTATGGATGTCTGTATCTCTTGGATATCCGAATGTGTTGTCATAATTATTATATCTATGTTTTTTTACCTCCGGAAGGGGAGGGTGGCCTCTCCTCTTTTGGGAAACTTATCAGGATTGGTATAGGTAACATGACATCACGGTTATCAGCCTCGAAGTGGTGGACAGAGATGTATGTAAGGCACAATTATTTCATGTTTTACAATCTAAGCGTAGTGTATATTTACAGCAGGTAACAAAATGCTCGGGCATGCGGGCAGCGAGTAAAGGGCAACTCGCTGCCGACCATGGACCATGCCCGGGTCGACGACAGCGCGTTGTGTCCCGCGCGCGCCTCTAAGAGCGTCGGCATACTGACGGGCCCCCTCTTAGAGGGCCAAAGCCTGCCGGGGTCGCGGGATTATTCCCTTACCGTAACCCCGGAACATAACAGGCTATGAAGGACACCGTGGATTTTAAGTCAGTAGAAGTCTGACAGTCCCTCCCGCCCTGCCCGGGGTTGGAGGAATCATTTGATGATTTTAACATGCTAAAAAAAAAAAAAAAGGTAACAAAATGCTCTCTTCTTACATTTATCTCATGAAATCTTACTAATGTTATTATTAAAGCGAAATATAATATTTTATGATCTGCCAGTAGTTGTTCCGGGGCTGGGTGTTTGTGTAGTGAATTTAAATGTATGTCAACGAGCCCACGAAACGGTAAAAAAATCTAAAAGTATAGTTTCATACAGTTTTATCTAACCTTTCCGGGATAACAGATGTTTCGTTATTCTATGTCTGTACTACGATACATGGAGCTGGCATCGAACGGTAACCCGACGAGTCAGTACCGCTTGAACGGCAACGGGACGCATGGTTCCTAGAATTGGCTTGCGGACCAGCTGGTTTACTAAGAAAATTTAGTTAAGTTGTACAGTCACGAGCAATAACATGTAAACACTTAACAAAATTCAAACGCAATTTACTCGTAAAATACTGCTTTCCACTTTGAAATAAGCCCTATTTCTTAATAGTATAATCATCTGCCTAGCCTTTTCCCAACTATACTGGGGTTTGCTTCCAGTCAAACCAGATTTAGCTGGATATCAGTATTTTACATGGAGCGACTGCCTGTCGGACCTCCACAACCCAGTAACTGGGCAATACCATACACCATGGTAAGACTGGTTGTCAGACTTATTTCGTAATAGTATGGCTTCCAAAATAGAAACCTAATGAAAAGGTAAAAATTTGATCAATAGCAGAACATCGCTTTTGTATTCAAAAGCGATGTTCTGCTGCTTAGTGTTTACATACTATTGCTCGTGACTGTAAAGTAGGCTGCTTTTTTTAAATTACGTGATGAATGCGGATGAAAAGCACAGTATAAGTTCATTTATAATTATTTAAGAGTGCAAGAGTACATTTTCTATTTGCTTCTTATTAGAAAAAAAGGTATTCTGGTCGAATTTCAAACAATTCTTCTTTAAGTAAAATATTTTTGTCTTTTAAAGACAGGATTCATAAAATTAAGTAACAAATAACAAAAAATGGAAATATGTTAGGCGTTTACCCAAAAGAGGAAAAGACAAGATTGCAAAAAAAAATGTTTTTCACATGGGTAATAATCTACTGAGTTTGTTCAAAGGTTTTTGAAATAGCCAGCAAAATTCTAGATCACTCTTCAATAAAATATTCCAAGAAAGAACTTCACTTCCATCCCAACTTTCCACAATACCCAGAATTCAAACCAACACCCCTCAAACAATTAAAAAATTCCAAATTAAGAAGATCATTCCCGGAAATCCAAGTGGCAGTTCATCGACCTCCTAGAGCAAGATGCGTACGCGCACAAAACAAACAAGTTTCCCTGAGACAGATGCGAGCTGATGATGGTACTTGATGCGAGTTCAACGGACCTGTTTGAACGCTACTTGTCTAAACTTTTTATTAGTTGGATAGTTTGTTGTCGAGATTTTTATTGTTCGTATCCTCTATGGGGTTGTGTTGTGACGGGTTGAATTGCTTGGGATTTGTTTCCGGGACTGTTTAAGCAGGATACTATGGCCCTGGAATCTAAACGGCTTGTTTTTTATCGTGTTAATATCATAGAATACCTAATAGTACTGCTAATATCGTCAAATGAGTCCTCCCAACCAGAAGAGGACGGGAGGGACTGTCAGATTTGTACTGACTAAAATCCACGGTGATCCATCAACAGCCCTTTACGTTCCAGAGTCAGTACCTGATGAGACGTGACGCTGGTAGGGGACTGTCAGACTCGTACTGACTAAAACTTATGGTGTGCCTTCAAAAGCTCTTTACATTCAAGGATCACGGTTATATACCTGTCTAGAAAGTCCTGAGACTCCGGTAGTTGTTTAGCCCTCTATGAGGACCTGGGGGAATATTACAACGTCTTAAAACTAGGTTTGATCCAGTGAGTGAACGAGATGGCGCTAGACGACTTGCATAGCTCTGTCACTTTTACTCACCTGAACAAGCCTGGTTTTAAGACGTACTCGTAATACCCCCCTGGTCAGATTACTTAAAGCTTTTGAGACGCGCGTGGAACACGATGCGCCGTCAACCCAAGCAAGGTCCATCATCAGACGCCGAGTCACCCAGCAGTTCAAAGGTGCACAAGAAGGCTTTAGTGCATAGCAACTGCATTGAAACAATGATGATAGTAAAATTCAAAATGGCCTCGAACTTAATGACCACTTATTAAGTACGAAAGAATAAGAACTGATAAGAAATCGATGCATTATTTATCTTATCAACATTAAAAGTGAAAGATTTGCATTTATTTTTTTGATGCTCTAAATTCAAAAATAATTTAGCTATTATCAAAAGTGCACGTGATTTTCTATGTTACATAATTTTCAGTCTTTTTTTATTGTATTAGTTAAAAAGGCTTTACTTTTAGTTTGCCACTTCATTATCAAATACGAGTACCATATTGAGAGCACGATTAAATTTTTATCGTGGTAGAACCATCAAATGAGTCCTCCCACCCAGGGCGGGAAGGGAGACACTGTTAGACTTGTACTGACTAAATCCACGGTGATCATTCAATAGGCCTTTACGTTGCAGGGTCACGGTAATTCAATAAGTCCCGCGACCCCGGCAGGCTTTTGCTCCCTCCCAGTCATTTTGCTGACACTCTTTGAGGCGCGCGTGGAACATCCAAATCAACCCGGGCATGGCCCATGGTCGGACAGCGAGGCGTCCGTTACTCGCCGCCCACACGGTGGCCGGAGATCGTCTCCATTGTATAGAATTCTTCAAAGTTAATTGGTCAGTTCGAGTAAACAAAACTTTTTGTCCCCAAATCTTAATGCCATACCCCATTTGTTGCTACTTCAAAACCAATTTGTAACTTAACCTCAAAAACCACTGCGTTACCGATAAAACAGTTGTCAAACATAACTCTAATAATCGCACTAAGTGACTTTTAAGTGGATTTGAATTCCGTTGGGATGTTTTTAGACCAAGTCTCGCACCGTCACTTTCATTTTCGTCAGGTAAGGTAAAAAAACTGGCCAGGAGCCAATCTTAGTCGCGCACGAAGGGTTCCGTCTATTGAAGAACACCGTGGATTTAAGTCAGTACAAGTCTGACCGTGCCTCCCGTCCCGCCGGAGTCCTCAAGACTCATTTCATGAATATTAAACGGTTAGTTTATTTTTAATACCACGTAATAAAAATAAAAAAGAAACCGTACTTAAAAACGGCAAATAGCCTTGTTTGTTGTATGGGAGTCGCCCTAAATATTTGCTCTATTATATATTTTTAAAGTTAATAATATGTAGCTAAATATTCTGTGAATATTTCAAGCGTCTACCTGTTGTTGTTATCAAGACAAAAAAAAAAAAACAGTTTTATTGTATGGGAGCCCTTTTTTTTTGAATTTGCTCTTGTAGCGGCAACAAAAAATACATACCTACTCGTACTTACAACAACTGAGAAAATTTCAACTGTCTTTCGATACCAACAGATGGACGGACAGCGGAGTCTCAGTAATAGCGTCTCGTTTTACCCTTACCCTTTACGGAACCCAAAAGTAGGTAAAGTTTTTGTTCGTCTGTGTTACTTTGTGGTCATAGATAGGGAAAGGATGGTATCATTAAGTTACCTACAGCTTCTTTTGGGTGATTGGATAGGTTTTTTTTGATTTAAAGCAGATATTTCACTCTTATGACATTACTAACTAGCAGGCACCCGGCTTTGCTTAAGTTAGTTACAACATAAAACGTAGACCATGTTACGCGCAAATATTACTTTCCAATGAGAAAGATTTTTACTAATCGGTTCTGTCGTTTATGAGTATAAGAAACATTAAAAACATATTCTTTCTTGTATTAAAGAATAAGTTGAAATTGCGCCCTCTTAATAGGTTGGCTTTTCAACCAAGTCTAGCTGTCGTTGTGTAAATCATTGTTTTAAACAACACTTCTACTTTTAAATTAGAAAGCGTTCATTAACTTCGGTAACTCTTCTTCTAGATTTCACAGTGCGAGCTAGTATACCAGTCAGCCTGCCGAGTAACTGCACTGCGGTAACTTGCACTGTTTGGACGTAACTTACGAGTAAATAAATCGTTCGAGCAGCCCCCCTAGACAAGTTAACGCTCGGTTCTCCCCAATAAATTTTCAACCTTAATCCTTCGAATCTTTAGTTGAAAATCTATTTAGGATTTCTAAGCGTTAGCGACTGGAACGAACGACAACGCCATGAAATCTTCAATAGATTTTCAACTAAAGATTCGAAGGAATAAGGTTGAAAATCCATTGGGGAGAACCGAGCGTTAACGATTATCGTTTGCGACTTGTCTAGGGGGGCAGGTTCGACAGTAGCTCACACCAAGTGACTTAAATATTTTTCTTTTCCATTGCTTTGCTTGTTTGCCTGATCGCAACTCGTAAATGGCAGTAGCTCAGTCATCACTAGCATCGTTTGGACGCGTTCGGCAGTAGCTCGTCAGTGCTGGCTGGACAATTACGAGAGAAAATGGGTTTTTGTTAACTGGGCAGCAGCTATTGTGTAGACAGCTAAGGCGAGCCCAGCTACTGGCGTTCGAGTAGTCAAACCCAGTAGCTTTCTACTGGCTTGACAGTAGTTCACAGTGTGTAAAGTATAGCCATTACATTCTCTAACGTCGTCTGCCGCCGTTTGCCTAGCCTATTCCCAACTATATTGGGGTCGGCTTCAGTCGAACCAGATGCAGCTGAATATCAGTATTTTACATGGAGCGACTGCCTATCTGACCTCCGCATCCCAATAACTGGGTAAGCGCTCATGTACACGACGCCGCCGCCGCGCCGCCGCCGCGCCGCTACCGCGCCTCTAGGCTGTGTATACGGTCGCTACCGCGCCGCCGCCGCTCCGCCGCCGCGCCGCCGCCGCGCCGCCGCCGCGCCGCCGCCGCGCCGCCACCGCGATGCCATTCGCTAGTGTTTTATTTATCTAACAAAGGAGATGTCTCATTGCGGCCATATAATGTTTTTTTTTTTGATAATTCAAGGATAACTTCTTCGTTTATGAATCGGTTTTGATGATTCTTTTTTTGTTGGAAAGAAGGTATTTCAAAGGCGGTTCCATGATATGGAGATTAGGGTTTGATGATGGAAGACTAGAGAAATCGAGTGGAGCTAAATAGTAAGAAATATCTGCTTTCCAACAAAAAAAGAATCATCAAAACCGGTTCATGAACAAAGAAGTAATCCGCGAATAAACATTAAAAAAAACATTATGGCCGAAATGAGAAACCTCCTTTTTCAGATAAATAAAACACTATCGAATTGGATTCGCGGTGCCAGCGCGGCGGCGGCGCGGTGGCGGCGCGGCGGCGGCGCGGCGGCGGCGCGGTAGCGACCGTGTACACAACCTAGAGGCGCGGTAGCGGCGCGGCGGCGGCGCGGCGGCGGCGTCGTGTACATGAGCCCTAATACGATACATAGTAAGACTGGTTGTAGATTATCTAACACGGAGAAGAATCACTTTGTACATGTTAGCCTAGTATTTTGCTGGATAGTCAAAGAACAAGACAGTTTTAAGTAAGCTTGTTTGTTTTTTTTTTCTTCCTTTTATTACTAGTGTCAAAGGTATAAATTATATACGGTGGTATAAATAAATGATTACTGCTCCAATATGTCATAGTAGGACGAACAGAAACTGGTCTCCCTCGTGTTCCTAGTAGGACAAAATAGTAGGACCAGGAGAAAACGGCGAATCTTACAAGCTCTTTGCCTATAACCTAATACAAATATTGCATACGCCAACAGAATCTGCGAATAACTCCAACAGCGAAGGCCAAACGTGCCTTATCGGCGCGGGCGCAACAAGGTCGTTGCAAGTGCATGGTCGTGCGCATACTGTTGTGATTTAGACTAACCGGGTGACGTCACGGCTACTGTTTAGCTTTGTTAATAGTTACTAGCTTTTACTCGTGAGAGCTCTGGAATCTTCTATTTTTCTTCTTTCAAAGGTAACGTATTATCGTCTCGAAAGTTCCATCTATATCTGTATCAAATTACAACAAAATCGGTGAAAGCGTATAATTCAATTCATACAAGAGCAGAGTCGAAGAGTCTTGAATAGTCAATCTGAAACTTTGCATTGCAAATTCACCCTAATCTCCACAAGACCGGGCACGCCGCAATTTCGGCGGTAAGACCTCTCTTTGAGGAGTGGCTGGAGAGACGTCACGGGCGGCGTCCTGACCTATCAGATGATGCAGGTCTTCACCGGACACGGAAGTTTCGGGAGGTTCCTGTGCCTGATGGGAAAGGAGGAAACGCCAGGGTGCCACCACTGCGAAGATCGCCCGGAGGACACAGTAGAGCATACGGTGCAAGACCGCCCCGCTTGGGCAGAGCACCGACGACGTGTCGACCACAAGACAATATGCACATAATATTTCTTTTGAGATCATCAAAAGGAATTCGCGCTGACGCTGAGTCCTGCTAATTCTATCGAATGCGTGGGAATGCGATCTATGTTCAAAGTTAAGCCGCTCTTACCAAGGTTGGTCTGTGGATGGATGACCATTTATCAAAAGCGAGTTTTTTCCGTGTCTCGGAGAGTACGTAAAGCTGTTGGCCCCGGCTGTCATTTGTAGATCTTTGACAGTCGGTACTTTTCCGGAACATGGATATTCGGAGAAGAACCAGAGTCACCGACATAGCTCATAAAATTTGCAAGTTAAAGTGGCAATGGGCAGGCCACATCGCTCGTAGAACTGACAACCGATGGGGAAGAAAAGTTCTCGAGTGGCGACTACGGACCGGAAAACGCAGCGTGGGCAGGCGTCCCACTAGGTGGACCGACGACATCGTGAGGGTTGCGGGCAGCCGATGGATGCAAGTGGCGAATTGTCGTTCGGCGTGGCGGTCTAAGGGGGAGGCCTATGTTCAGCAGGGGACGTCCTCCGGCTGATGAGGATGATGATGACTTTTTGTGGCACGACGCGACGGTTTAGATTTTTAATAATGTAGTTATTAGATATTATAATAAAATTGTGACCTGTCTGCAATTGAAATGATATAAACGGGTAAACGGTTATCATTTTCCTGTTAGTGCATCATTTAATGTGGTTCATTTATATGCATAAACTTAAGGTTTTATCATTTGGTAGGCAGAAACTGGAGGATACATTGTGTGCACCATGACAGTACCTCCGCCATTTTCAGCTTGGTTTTCATTAAAATTAAATAAAACCTCAATCAATATCAAAGCATAAAGGTACAGATACACTACACATGCTTTTTTTTTTTTTTTTTTTTTTAACGTGGTAAAATCATCAAATGAGTCCTCCCACCCCGGACAGGGCGGGAGGGACTGTCAGACTTGTACTGACTAAAATCCACGGTGTCCTTCAGTAGCCCTTTATGTACCGGGGTCACGGTGAGGAAATAATCCCGCAACCCCGGCAGGCTTTGGCCCTCTGAGAGGGGGGCCCCGTCATTATGCTGACGCTCTTTGAGGCGCGCGTGGGACACAACGCGCCGTCGACCCGGGCATGGTCCTTGGTCGGGCAGCGAGTTGCCCTTTACTCGCTGCCCGCATGCCCGCGCACACTACACATGCTTTAAACTAGCATACTTAAAGCACGAGAGCATGCTACTTTTAAGCAAATGCTGCTTAGTAGCATGTGCATCGAAACCATTTGCTAATAATGAGCATGCTAATTTAAATGTAAACTATAAGCATGCTCGTAAGCATGCTCTTTTACCATGCTCTTTTAGCATGCTCTTTTAGCATGCTAGTTTAAAGCATGTGTATCAGTACTTACCATATAATTATTTCAAGTATGCCAGTTATAGGCACTTTTGAATGGTTAAACCTTCGTCCACGGACGCTAATAATAGCGCATTGTATTCTTTTTCGATCTCGAAAATCTTGCGACGAACATGGAATTAAGTACCCCGCCTTTTTTAGAAGTCGGTTAAAAATATTGTTTAAAATAAGACAATTTCGGTATCTAAGATTTATTTAATAAAAGTTATAACAAATGGTTTCAATTTACAATATACAGAAATAGAACCAAGTTGTCTAAAAATACATTGAATCAATTATGATGACCCCAGTGCATCCAGAGGACAATGATTTTGATGAACTATAAAGTTCATTAATGGTGAACTTTTATATTCACTTTATTAACAACTAGCTGTTGCCAACGGCTTCGCCCGCTACAACTCGAAAATTATCCCACAGGAACATAAAATCGGGATAAAAACTATCCTATGTGTTAATCCAGGTTATAAACTATCTGGGTAACCAAATTTAAGCCAGTGGTTTTGCGTGAAAGAGTAACAAACATCCATACATCCATAGTTTACAAACTTTCGCCTTTATAATAGTAGTAGGATTAGAACTTCGACCGTGACTTCGCTCGTATTAAAACATAGCCTATGTTACTCGCAGATAATGTAGCTTTCTAATGGTGAATTTTTTTTTAAAATCGGCCGAATAAAAATCAATGCCACTTTTCGTTGTAATTTTATAACACAAGAACGGGCTCACCTATCCAAACCAAATGTTTACGATTTGTTTGGACTATTTAGTAGATGGATGATGTAAAGTTTGCGCAAAATCGGTCGAGCCACGGGTCGAGCGATTCTTTTATCACATTTTTTGTAACAAATTAATGCAATAAATGGCGGATCATTTTGTTAATGGGGATTTTGCTGTCAAAGTAGCGAAGCACATGTACTGGGCTTCTAGTACTATAAAACAACTAACGGAATCAAACTACTTTCATTTATTGATGCTGTCACTGCATTATTATCAGTGTTAGTAAACAGAAACATTGGACAAAGACCAAATGGCTGACAAACAAAATGCTGATAAAGTGTCATTAACTCCGTTTTGATAACTATCACTGGGAATATTGCACTATATCGGCATTGCACGGGAGTAATTAATGAATAAATAATAATTAAAAATTCAACATTTTCTTTTAGGTATGTCATTAAAATCACAAAATAAAAGAATTACCTGCTTACACACATGTATTTTCATTATTTGATTATTATTTCTAAATATTATGTTGATTTTGGTATGCTACATTGGGCACCCACTTTAATGGCACCTGAGCTAATGGCACCTTTACTATTCCACATACCGATTCTTTCAACAATTTTTGCAAGTGCCCATTGTGGAATACCTTAGATTTTCGTGACCGATCTCATTTTGACAGTTATTTTACCCGAAAGCGGAGCCCTTAAGGCGATTGTAACGACACTGATTATCCGCGCGTGCAGGCAGTCAAGCGGAGAAGCTAATGTAAGTTGTGTGTCGCGCGGAGTTGCAGAAAGATCCGCTAATCCGCGCGGATAGGTGGAATCGAATGAGAAAATTGCTTGTTATAGATTTACAGCCAATTTTGCCTTTTTGGATGCCAACAGATTCGATCTAATAGACTTCTTAGATCGTAGTTAAATTACAGTTAACTAATCTCTAAGTTGATTTAAATACTTAATAATACTGATTTGACCTACAAGTTGATCTGAAGTTCTAGATTTTTCTTCATTTAGGAGATGTATCAGGGGGACTTTCACCCCACCTTGTTTTGATTCGCTTGAACAGTTTGTTCTGAGTCCGGTGTAGTCCTGAAATTGAAAGAATTTACTATTAAGTCACATTGCAATTTAATACAGGCTAAAAATTGGTCGAACGCGAAAGTCCGCGACACTAAATGAAAAAAATAAGTGTAGATGAAAAAAATACTGCCACAGTTATAGTAAACAGTTACATATTAGGTACGAGGGCGGAGTGATAAGTCTGGTAAAAATGAAATAAGGAAACAACTTTAAAAAAAAAATATGATTTATTTTTCAACGTAATTTCCATCTAACTCAATGCACTTCATCCAGTGTTTTTCAAACTTTTCGATCCCTTCCGTAAAGTATGACTTAGGCAACCCTTCGAAATAGGCATTGGTTTCGAGTATGATCTCCTCGTTGGAGCTAAATCTTTTTCCGCCGAGCCTTTTTTTAAAATTCGGAAACAGAAAATAGTCGCAAGGGGCCAAATCTGGCGAATATGGTGGGTGAGATAGCAACTCATATCGCAAATCATGTAATTTGGCCATAGCAATCGCGCAGGTGTGCACTCGTGCGTTGTCTTGGTGGAAGAGGATTTTCTTCTTAGCCAAATGCGGCCATTTTTCAAGTAATTTTTGGTTAAATTGGTCCAATAAATTGGCATAATAATCGCCATTGATCGTTTTACCCTTCTCTAGGTAGTCAATATGGATTACCCCACGTGCGTCCCAGAAAACTGTAGCCATCACCTTATTGGCCGATAAAACTGCTTTGGCCTTCTTCGGAGCTGGTTCGCCCCTAGCAATCCATTGTTTCGATCGTTCCTTGGTTTCTGGTGTATGGTGGTGGATCCACGTTTCGTCTACCGTTATAAAATGACGCAAAAAATCAGGTTTATTCCGTTGTAACAACGCCAAACCTGCCTTCGAAGTGGTAACTCGCATGCGTTTTTGAACAATAGTCAGTAAACGCGGCACCCATCGCGCGGAGACCTTTTTCATATCTAAATGTTGGTGTAAGATATTGCGCACACGTTCGTCTGAGATGCCTACTATCTCGACTATCTCGCTCACTTTTACTCTTCGGTCATTCAACACTATGTCATGGATTTTAGCTATCATCTCTGGAGTAGTGACCTCAACTGGGCGTCCTGGGCGTTCAGCATCACTTGTGCTTGTACGACCACACCGAAAATCCGTAAACCATTTATGAATCATTTTAATCGATGGAGCAGAGTCCCCATAATATTTATCAAGCCTTTGTTTAGTTTCCGTAATAGTTTTTTTGCGCAAAAAATAATGTTTAATCAACACTCGAAATTCACTTTTCTCCATCTTTGCGAAAATGCGTTACATTGTTTTCATTTAATGGCTTAAAAAAAAACTAACCAGCGGTACTGGCTGAAAATTTAAATATAGTCCCTCAAAAGAGTTGTGAACAAGGAGGTTACATGCAATTTGCGATAATTTTATTCCAAAATAGATTTTTACCAGACTTATCACTCCGCCTTCGTATGTTATTAAATATCATGAAAATTGTAAAATAAGATTATTTATTGTTTTTCTTACAAATAATAATAATTAATTTAGAATAGAGTAGCACATAATTGCTTACTTATTTATGAAATAGTGTCTCTAACCGGAAAATAATAATAAATGATTGAACAAGGAAAACATACGATGAAATGCCGATTTGGATAAATGTATCTACCACAATAAATAGGAAAATATGATTTACAATGCAATATTAACAAAATCATAGCTTTTTATATTTAACCTTAACAAATGTTATAAAAACTCACGGTTGCACACATTGTGTAGATAAAAGAAAATTGCGAACTGCATTCTTTCCATTTTTGAGATTTTCTTTCTCAAATAAGGTATTTAGATCACTGAAAAATCCGAATAAATCTCTGAATTTCTTACTTTCCAATCAAAAGTATTTAGTCAAATCTCTTTAGTTTTCTGTTCAACGTATTACAGAGAAAGATATCGACCGCGCATGCGATGTTTGGGCGCATGCGTCAAACAGATTACCCGCCAAAATGAAATGTCACCCCTGTCAGCTGTCAAAATTATTCTGCTCTCTCTCTAACACAAGCTGATTTGCTTGGATAGAGTGAGATAAAGTTTGATGAGGGTGACTTGGCTGTAGTACGGATTTTTGATCCGTCTCTCATATTTGTTGGGGAAATGTCATTTTGTTTGCGATCAGTTCCCAGCTGTCTGTTGTCATTTTGTGATTGTTTACAAGTGTTTCATAAGATATTTTTATTGTTCTAGTGTTTCAACGCTTGGCTACGTTAATTCCGGTGAGTTTCATATTTTTTCTACTATTTAAACCTTATTGTAATAGTGTAAATTGTTGGTAGTTTTAACTCGATGGCCGGTGAATCCGTAATGTCACAATATTTACTTTTTTTGCGAATATTTTCTAAATTGTTCATTTCCCGTGCTAACATTACAAAAACTAAAGTGTTAAAATCAAAAATTCGCAGACATGTGACATTTATCAACATGTACTCGCGTGGTGGATTATAGGCCACTAAGCTGCCTCTCAAGACAGGGCTCAGTGGCGCACATTAGGGGAGGCCTATGTCCAGCAGTGGACGAATACAGGCTGATGATGATGATTGATGAAGCTGCCTCTAGCAGAGAGGAGGCCTTTGTCCCAGCAGTGGGAACCTTGAAGAATCATTATGCTGGATGTAATGAGTCCATACCATGCGTCATAGATTTATTGACTGCAAGCACTACTTTAAGCCTCTGTTCAGACACGGCGGGAACCGCGCGATTTCAGAATCGCATGGAAATCGCATGAGTCTTATTTATATGAGTTATTAAGTAATCGTTCAGACATAACCGCGCGATTCCCGCGCAGGAATCGCGCGGTTCCCGCCGTGTCTGAACAGAGGCTTAATCATGAGGGCGGTTCGACTTGTAGCAACATGCTTTTGTTGTCGTTGTATGCGTTGCTGCGTGCTTTCGTCATCGCAACATTCGTTGATGCAAAATTGCAAACTTTCAGCGAATATAAAGGGCGCCACACACGGCTAAGATACTATAATATTTCATCTTAAAATACCATATCGCTCGCCATACAATGGACCATCACACACGATGAAGATAATATTTAATATTTTCGTATCTTAAGGTAGAGAGCGATATGACAATTTATCGTAAGATAATATCTTAACATATAAAATATATCTTACCCTACCCCCCCTGACCCCTTCTCCATCCTTTAGGCGGATCTCGGAACTTCGGAAGTAAACAGACTTGTCATATTTTGTCATCATGTAGTGGAAAATATGTAAATATTTACCTACCTATGTCTGCTGGAAAAGTCCCTAAAAAGTACGAATATATTGTTAGTAAGTACTATACGTAATATACTACACTTACAGTCATTTTCTCACGGTCTTTGTCGAGTAATCTGTAGACGCATTTCTGCATATTTTAGTTAAACTTTAATTCCCATGTCCTACATATAATAAATTCCAAGTTTTCATAAACAATGACCTATAAACATACATAAATACTTATATGCATACATATAATATGCTTCTCCCGGGTGAAACTCGAAAATTACCCAACGGGAATTTAATACCGGGATAAAAAATATCCCATCCAATCTGTTCAGCAGTTTTTGTTTGACAACATTCATCTATATATCCATCCATTCATCTATTGTTACAAACTTTCGCGTTTATAATATTAGTAAGAAGATTCGAGCAGTTACATTCAGTTTAAATTAATAGCTTAACCTGAACCTAAAAACACTTTTTCCGACACGAGAATCGAACCTAGAGCAGTAAAATTTAGTAGGCTTTGATCAAAATCACACGTACACGCAGCTTTCACCATGAAATAAAAAAGAAATGAAACCAAATGGAATGTATGGAAGAACCGTTAGATCGAACGAGTTCTCATGGCGGTCGATTTTATCGCCTTTTGGGCAATAAAAGTATGGGATACCATTGATTTGGTTAATAGTACTTATGGAGTGGTAATCTTGTTGAAGTTTCAATGATGGTACCTACATTCACAAACACCAAT
The DNA here is from genome assembly GCA_036375495.1 of Agrotis segetum. Taxonomy (NCBI): domain Eukaryota; kingdom Metazoa; phylum Arthropoda; class Insecta; order Lepidoptera; family Noctuidae; genus Agrotis; species Agrotis segetum. The sequence goes on from JAQSVV010000065.1 coordinate 959,359, forward strand.
GTAATAGTACGTTGACTGGCCTGTTGGTCTAGTGGTTAGTGACCCTGAATGCTATGCCGGAGGTCGTGGGTTCGATTCCCACCCAGGACAAATGTTTGTGTGATGAGTACGATCATTTGTTCTGTGTCTGGGTGTAATTTATCTATATTATGTATGTATTTAGAAATATATAAGTATGTTTATCAGTTGCCTAGTACCCATAACACAAGCTCTGCTTAGCTTGGGACTAGATGGCGTTGTGCGATAGTTGTGCAATATTATTAATATTATTATTATTAGTTCAGCTACAGAATTGGTAGGTATACAATTTTCAGTCAAAATGCATTGAGTATACAAATACTATAGTGTGCCAGGCGCCAGCAGGTCAACCTACAAACTGTCTTATACCAATCGAACTAAGTAATATTACAGAAATTTGACAGATTGAGGGGTACATACGTGCTGCCTGTATATATGTGTTGAACGCGTTCACTTTCATGAATTTCGGTATTTCTCATGAATAACAATTTAACTGGCTTGATATTTGTACACCACAGAAATTGATGGAGGTACTATTACATAATAAGTTTTGGTTAGAATTTTTACCAATCTTCAACAATTTAATTGACTCGTAAATTAATTTTTAACGTTTATCTTTACACAGTATTAAACGAAGTCGCTTAATCCAGTTGGATAATTCTTTTATAATTGTGTTTTATATTGTCAATACAAGATAAATGAAAGTTTTTGGAAAATCTACCAGTAAAGTAGAAAATTCGAAGACGTGCAAAGCCGAGGTGGGCCTCTAGACTAACTGATGTTGAAAACTGTCTTTAAAAGCTCACAATTTCTGTCCACAAAAGTTCATAACGCTTGCTAGTTGCGACACACTATCAGTTGCCTCTCTTATCTCCAAATCTTCACGCGTTCCGCTTGCTCACAATAAATCATAAGCTCAAAAGCTCTTTCATAACGTCACCTCCATTTGACAAACATACCAAACACTACTTGACTCCGGAAGAGGATGTCTTCATGTTACTAATGTAAACAAACCTTAGATGGTAATACGTACTATCGGAGAACCCACAGAGTAAGGAATTGCTGGGCTCTTAGAAATGGCAGTGCCATCTTTCTTTTTGAAAAAACGTGATTATTTTTTTATCTGTGTGAATAAATATTTAATCCCATATACTTAAACGCTCAGACTTGAAACAAGTAGACCATAAAAATTATATATTTGGTCCGTGCGGATATCGAATCTGTCTTGATTCTGTCCGATCGAATCCGTCGAATTAGGAAGTCCAATCGCTGCCAACGGTACAGTCCAATCTAATACCTTTAAACGAGCAATTCTTGTATATTTATTTACATATAACCAGGATCTCGGAAACGGCTCCAAGTATTTTCATGAAAGTTACAGATTAGGGGTTTTTCGGCTCAAGGAATCGATTTATCGGTCCCAGGTTCGAGAAAAGCACGGTTTCCAAGATATAGACATTTTTAAAACCGAGCGAAGCTCGGTCAACCAGATATTTAACCATTAAATAACTAACATAACCTACTTGTTACCACGTTCATAAAGACAGCTTTTTCTAACAAACCGATTTCAATTGTCATGATCACAAAGTTAATTGGCATTGCAAGTGTTTAATTAAGCACAACTTCAATTGTGTTCAGGGTCTACAATATTAGTATTAGTGCTAATTTATGTAGAAAAATCATCAAAATCCGTTTTGCGATTTAGTTAAGAAAGTGAAATAAACGAACTCACTATCGCTTTTATAACATTACTTAGGATTTTGGGAATGTGATGGCCGTGCAAGGTGCCTGAGGAGAGGAGACGAATTATCGCATAATCGTTAACTTTATGGTGCTGTAAAATTGTTACAAAAACACTCTTTAAAATAAAGACATAAGTTTCGCACCATATTCTTACTAAAATCACCACTTCTCTCGTCGTTAGCGAACTGGCATGTCATAGAACCAAAAATCCGAAGACATGTGGCATCTACCAACTTTGACTGGGTCCACGTTGTGGATTATGACCCACTCCCTCTCACAGAGAGGAGGCCTGTGTCTCAGCAATGGGAACATTATAAGCTGTTGATGACACTTCCAACCACCACTATGGTCTGTGGGAACTCGTATCGTAATCGGTCGTTCCCCTCAGTTTAAGGTGCGTAGATAAGAGATGCGCACGCGACTCATCTTGGACGGCATTGTTATCGTTTTGTTTATATTATGTAAGTGCTAACAGACCCGTATGGGGTCAAAAGAAATGGGGGGAAGGTGCACTATCGTTCATTTGTATTGTCTTGTCTGGTAGGGGACTTATCAATGTGAAGCGTGCTTAGTTTAGATAAAAAGGAATAAAAAAGTTTGTTACTTTACTACTAGAGATTAGCGGCTCATCCAGTAACGTTCATTCCTTCTGACTTGTCCCTTTGTGCAAACTGTACAGAAAAGCGACGAGATCAAATTAAACCGTTGAAGCCACTAATTCAACCATAAATTCGACGTCATTTCCTCTGACTTTATCACGACACGCCTTGAAAAACAATCCTTCAGTGACCAAACACGTTTAGTTACATCGTTTTCGCAACGGGCGGGGTTTTAAAACCGTCATTCTTTCGCGCTCTTGCAAATCCACTGGCGTTCAGTGTCTGTGTATGTGACTTTCTATGTTTGTAAACGCACCCACGAGTCCACGACACAGGAGAAAATGCAAATGCGGGGCATTTTTTTTTTTTTTTTTAAATCACCACCTTTCACAGCGAAAGCTCTTTTCATAATTATAGTGAAATTCTGACACTGATCGTTTTGATTCCTCTCCCTCCCTCCTAATTTAAAGGTTTCAAAAACTTTTTGAAGGTGAAATGTTTCTTTAAACTGATTTACTTAGTTGTTTTTAATAATTATGAGCAAATAAAAAAAACACACAATTATTTTCTTTTTTGAAATGAGTTTAGATTGAGGAATTAAAGTGTGAGTAGGTAGTGAATTAATCAGTCATTTCTTTATAGATACAGAATGTGTCTTCTGACACAGACACTATACGGAACCCTGTTGTTGAGATTCCGGAAAGCTCCTAACATTTGTACAACAATACCCGTCGCTTTCACAATATTACGACGACTTGCTTCCATATATTAGAGAATTAGCATGTGTATAGGTATCCGTGACAATATGTCGGCAGTTTGGTGTATTTTACATAAGTTAGCCGATAGAAAATGGCTGAGGAATGCATAGCTTAGTTGCACTGTCTGGCGAAATGACACATGAAAATCTGTAACTTAAAATTATATGGCATCTTTTGTCAGTCTCAGTTTTGTGAGTGAGGAGCTCGTGGCTAAATAATTACAGCCGCACAAGCCGATCTTCCGGGTTAAGCCGCGCTTGCCGAGGTTGGTTTGTGGATGGGTGACCATCTGTCATAGCGAGTTTCCTCCGTGCCTCGGAAAGCACGTAAAGCCGTTGGTCCCGGATGTCATTTGTAGATCTTTGACAGTCGTTACTGTTAGTCAGAAGCTCTAAAGTCTGACAACCAGTCTTACCATGGAGTATCGTGTTACCCACAGTTACTGGGCTGTGGAGGTCCGAGAGGCAGTCGCTTTACGTAAAATATTCAGCTGCATCTGGTTCGACTGGAAGCCGACCCCAGTAAAGTTGGGAAAAGGCTAAGCAGATGATGATACGACGTAATATTGGTGGATGCCAAGTTTCATAACTTACCGTAAGCTAAGCGGGAGACGAGTAATGAGTGACTCGCCGTTTGATTATGGGCCAGGCCCGGGTCGACGGTCCGACGCGTCCTGTTCCACACGCGCCTCAAAAAACTGTAATTTGACGGCTCCACCCTTAGAGGGCCAAAGCTTGCCGGATTTGTGGGACTGTTCGCCTCATCAAGTAACTGTGACCCTGGAACGTAAAGAGCTTTTGATGGATCACCGTGGATTTTAGTCAGTACCAGTCTAACCTTCTTCGAACCTACGAAACGAAAGTTCAAGTAAATACTTTAAATCTTTCGCTTGATAAGCCACAATCAAGTCAATCAATATCTACAAGAATGTCCAACATTTTCATATTCTCGAAGTGGTTGCGTTATGTTGAATGAGATGCAAATGCAGTAGACAGCATTCCATTAGCCGCCCACAAAGAATGCATAATATTTGACTATCAATCTACAGGTTGTGTGTTTGTTGCCACTATCTATTATGCTTATGAAGTTAGCAAATGGTGGAGTATTTTTACTATAGGCTACAGGTATTTCTGACTACGTTGTATTTTTGAGATTTTTCTCACAATATTTTGTCTTTTTGGCGCTTTGTTCCTGTCTTAGTATCTGTAATATCTCATAATTATCATCATTATTATCTTCCTGCTCATGTTCAACGTCATTTTGGGTCGGTGCAACGTTTTCCTATTACGATCTACCTTGTCTATTTTCACCCCTAACATTATCACTCCTGTTTATTTCATTGCACTACTTACCCTGTCAAATCATTTACCTGTAATGTGAATATTTATCTTTAATTTCATTTTTAACGATGTTTTTACATTTATCAAAATTCTTTTCTGTCGTGAAGAGATGATGGTGTCTAGACTTGAAAATGCCAAAAATTTTAGCCAAAGGAGAAATAAAAATAAATGTAGAACCTTGAAAATAATTGTCCGGGTCATATTCAATCCTACTAAATTATAAATGCGAAAGTTTGTGAGGCTGTATGTATATAGGTATGTTTGCTACTCTTTGACGCAAAAACCACTGAACGGATTTGGCTAAAATTTGGTATACAGATAGTTTATAACCTGGATTAACACATTTTTTTTTTTTTTTTTTTTTTAGCGTGGTAAAATCATCAAATGAGTCCTCCAACCCCGGGCCGGGCGGGAGGGACTGTCAGACTTCTACTGACTAAAATCCACGGTGTCTTTCATAGCCTGTTACGTTCCGGGGTTACGGTAAGGGAATAATCCCGCGACCCCGGCAGGCTTTGGCCCTCTGAGCTGGCCCCGTCATTATGCTGACGCTCTTTGAGGCGCGCGTGGGACACAACGCGCCGTCGACCCGGGCATGGTCCTTGGTCGGGCAGCGAGTTGCCCTTTACTCGCTGCCCGCATGCCCGCGCCTACGGTGGCCGGAGATCGTCGCGCGACGTCCGTCGCCGTGGGCGTCCTACACCGCGGTTGGGGCGGAGGGAGGACTCTGTCCTCTCTCGCTCGCGGCGCGCCTCCTCCTTAGCGAGCATTACTGCTTCGCAGAAGGAGGCGACCGCTTCCCACTCCATCTCGCCCCGCAGCATGGCCGAAACCAATGCCGGGCGCGAGAGGTCTCCGCCTATCGCAGCCGTGAGGACACGTCGGTGCACCGCCCAAGCTGGGCAGTCCTGCACCGTATGCTCCACCGTGTCCTCCGGGCGATCTTCGCAGTGATGACACCCAGACGTTTCCTCCTTCCGCATTAGACACAGGTACCTCCCGAAGCACCCGTGCCCGGTTAGGACCTGCGTCAGGCGGAAGGTAAGGACGCCATGACTTCTCTCCAACCACTCCTCAAAGAGGGGTCTTACCGCCGCAATTGCGGCGTGCCCGGCCGTCGGTCGCGACAGTTGTTCCTTCCATACTGCCCTGAGATCGCGCCGGAGGTCTTCGCGCCGCGCCTCGACTTCTCGAGGCAGCGGGGTCACGCCCCGGCGCTGCGCCTCCACGCGCCACTCATAGACGCGCTGGAGGGCAGTCGCCTCCAGATCCCAAGGCAGCAATCCGGCAAGGAGGTTGGCCGATTCGCCGGCAATCGTGCGGTATCCCCGGATCATTCGGATAGCCATGACCCTCTGGCATGCGACCAGCTTCTGTGGTCGCGTCCGGATGCTCAGGGCCCACACAGGGGCCCCGTAGAGGGCCATGGACCGCACGACGCCAGCGTACAGCCTGCGGCAGGAACCTGGATTAACACATAGGAGTTTTATTCCGATTTTATGTTCCAGTGGGATACTTTTCGAGTTGTAGCGGGTGAAGCCGCTTCGCTGGCAACAGCTAATTCAGAATATTCATAACAGAACTCAAGTACACCAAAAATGACGTCATATTCGAGCTAAATCCATAATCTTTCAGCATATGAGTGGCTTGGAGCTGTCACCACAATAAAGTTTCGAAATTCATATCAGTTGGTGTTGTGTTTTCGTAGAAATGGGTGGAGAAGCCTCAAGAGGTTGATAAATTATCGACAATCCATTGGCTGTGAAACAATGGTCAGTAAATAATTTACTACTGAACTGATGACATGTTTCGATAGGTACTTCATTGTTGATGACATCATTGGTTTGATTAGTCATTACCAGAAAACCAGCGCTGTGACAGTTAAATGTCGCAGCAAATGCTGAGGTAGGAGCCTTTTGGCCTCGCACAGGACTAAATTGTTTTATGTTTTGTACCTTTTAAACGTTTGTTTTTCTTAAATTAATTTTTGTTTTTCTCTGTTGCTTTTATTTGTGTAATTTTGTTTGTTCTGTCCTGTGTGTCCCAATAAATCTCCTTTCTTTCTTTTTTTCATTAATTTATATTCCGGACTTTATGTTGCTATTTTTAGGCTAACATTTTTTTTTAAATGTGAGATGGGTTTTCTCTTGACCTTATCTAGGTCAGGAATGACTAAGACAAGCAGGGACTGAAAGCGGTTACGGTTAAAGGTTAAGATACCTCAAAAATATAACGGTACCGATTCAAAATAGAGGTTGAGCTATACCGGTACCCATATAAATATAGGTTAGGATAAATTGTTATTTAACCTTTATACGATTTCGGTACCGAAAAACATGCGAGGAAGCACGGCGCGGGTACAAGGGCGGGGGCAGGCGGGGGTATCTAACGCGTTGAAACTTGACGTTGTGTTTGCTTGCTGTGCAATTCTTATTTTAATACATGCGTGCGAGCGAGATAGCGCGGGGCAGGAAGGACTTCGCGCGACGGTGGTGTGTTACGCATTAGTACATGTGTTTGAACACTGTATGCAAATTATTTTTTCTCTTTCCCTGTATTTGTTTTGCTATCGACTGTGTGCCGGGTAAGTGTTGATAGTTCGTCAACGTAATAAGTACTTATTATAAATAAACAAAATGGGAAGAAAGCGTAGTAACGCAGTTTACCTAATAAAAATAATGCCTCTACTTGCTTAGTGGTTGGATGTTCAGCTGTTATAAAAGTAAGTAGGTACATACCGGCTTACTTGGTTTACCTACCTATTGTCAAATTATTATGGACTATGGTTAAACATTTATGTAGGCTGTGTAGAAAATGGAGTATGTACTACAGGCAACTGCACATCAATGGTACGAGTATATTGATATTATGATAATACTTGTGACTAAGTAAGTAACTAGGTACCTAACGTTGTGCGGTTGAACGTGTGTACCTGCAGGTAGGTATTACCTTCTTAGTAACACATTTACTGTTGTGATTTAAGTACCAATATTATGTTTTGTTAAATTATCAGGTAGGTACCTACACAAAGTTCAAAAATTGTTTGGTGTTCGTTTTATGTACCTATAGGCACAGAATATACATATAATAGTACCTAAAGGTACAGAAACTTTACTCCCAAAAAAAAAAACAAACAAATGTAAAATGTATGCACGAGAATATAGAGTCCATTTTTACTTGCACCCGCATCGCTCACCTACTTTTATAGTAACCTAAACTTCCCGTGCGCAAGCAAAAATGTACTTAATGGTTACGCGCGAGAGTTTATTTTAATTTATCTGACGCTGACGTCACATCAAGGTCAACGCTTGCTGCGCTCATTAGGGTTGTGACTTGCGAGTTTAGGAGGCACAGTCAAGTAGGTAGGTGTACTTTATACATTTGTTAAATTACATTATTAATATAATATGTTCCTAAAGGAATTTTGTTTTTATCATCAGCCTATATCGTTTTGTTTTCGTCATCGATTACAACATACTATATTATCGATAGGTAGCACAAAATGTTAATAGTACTTACGGCACCTTACGTTAGAAATGATATATACCAATATTATCTTTTCTACCTATTATTGTTCAATTTTAAACATTTCATCTTAGAAAAACAAAAAATAATAATGTTTAAAAATGTAGGATGTAGGTAAAGTTTTATAATAATTGTCAGTTCTATTGTAATGTTCAGTTAATTTGTCAACTCAACCCTTCCAAACTGAACAGATTTTGCTTTACAATTTCCAAAAGATGAAAAAAATCATCGACTTTGACCGATTATTTTAGAAACACTGTTTTGATATTCTGATAGTCTCAGAACAAAGGTTATTTTTTTCAAATTCATGTACTGTGTAAACAGACAATCTTACTTTTTTATGTTTCATTATTTAATACATTATTGCTTCTTTCGTGCATATTTCAGCGGGCTGATTGGCGTAAAAAATATGAAATAAAAGCATACATAATACTGATCGTATTAATTTTACTTAACACAAAAATGTGAGGCTCCTATCACTGTTATTATTTGAACAACCAAAAGCTACTTATATGCAATATTTTGCTTTTCTTCATTTTTTATTATCTTCATTTTTACTTGTACGTAATCACAAGTAACTAAAATAAATAAGATACGGAGTGCGTACTGAACGGCCGGCGCGCGACAGCCACGTCGAAGTGGCCCCGCAGTTTTATACCTACACCGCGGAGTGAGACAGGCCTGGTATAGGTACCTACAACAATATGTTTAGTTTATGCAAAACCTGAATAGGTATATTATGTAGTTTGTTCAGAATAAGCAAACTGAATCGATTCCAATAATTTTTACACAATGTTTTATTTTGTTCCATTTTTTTTTAAATTGTGTCACTTTTTAACCGGTTAATTACCTATTGCCAAACTATTATCAATGAGTATACGACACAGGAGGCACGGATTGTGCGCCCAGCCGTGAAGTGAGCATGTTTTTGAACGGACAACCAGGTACTAACTTATCTAACAACTTTATGATTTTTCATGATAATGTCTTGAAATTTTGTACATAGATTCTTTCAGGTGAAACTCGTAGGGGAAACTGAGGACACTTGATCCTTACGGCAGACTAGATACACTTGATTTACAGAGCTTCTGTGAAAACAATTTAAATTAAGAAAGGCCACATTTGAAGTCTATTGTACGTCCTAAGTTTCTTAAATTGGTATCCGTGTCGGTAGTTGAGCAGATGGCGGAAGATTTTGTGTTTCGTGTTGTAAGAAAATATTTTTCGAAAGTTTTTATTTGGATTAAATAGTTTGTTTAGTAAACTTATTTTGGATAATCATCAATTTTAAACTAGTCATTATACAGGAATATAGAATTTGATCCTTGTTAGCAACACTATCAAATGGTGTAATAATACAGGGTGTGATATTTTTTCCAAATCAGCGGGTTCGATTCCTGGCCAGGATTATCGATTTTTTGAAAATCTAATAATGCAGTTTTGGTTTTCGTCAAAATCGGCTTCGAGACTCCTTTCAACATTTTTCGATATTCTTCATAGTTTCCGAGATAGTCATCCACGCCCAGTTGAAAAATTCACCCTGTATAGGTGATCGCGGGATTATTTCCTTACCGTGACCCCGGAACAGAAAGGGCTATTGAAGGACACCGTGGATTTTAGTCAGTAGAAGTCTGACAGTATGGGGGTGGGAGGACTTATTTGATGATTTTATCACGCTACGTGGCCGGTGAACGTCTGCCGACGTCCGACGCCGCGGGCGTCTAACACTGCGTGACACGCTTCTGGACAGCGTGTCATCGGCGTAACATATTACGCCGACGCTGTCAGGGAGGTAGCCGAGGTAGCACATAGTCGTAATCGATGTTCCACAGGTGCGGCCCCAGGACCGAACCCTGTGTAACACCGCACGACATCTCTCGCCGGTTCCATTCTCCCCGGTGACCGGGGTAGATGACGGCTCTGTCCGTCAGATAGACCTCGACTATGCGACGGAGGTAGGTCGGCACCCGGTGATACCGGAGTGCCTCCCTGATGCAACTCCAGGGCAGGGTGTTAAAGGCGTTGGTGATCTCCAAAGACACCGCCAAGACGACCCTGCCCCGGGCCACTGCATCCCCCGTTGTGAGGGCTCTCAAGCGCATGATGGCATCCACCGTCGAGCGCCCCCTGCGGAAGCCAAACTGGCTCTCCGCAAGGTCCGGACCCACCCGATTCAGGTGCCCGACGAGGCGGTCTGCAATGACTCTCTCAAAGAGCTTGCCCACCTCGTCGAGCAACACGATGGGCAGGAATGCGGACGGATAGTCCGCAGGGCGCCCGGGCTTCTGGATCAGGACCAGCTTCCCCATCTTCCAGTGAAGCGGGAACTGGCCCCTCTCCAGGCACGCGCTGAAGAGTAGGAGAAGAGAGGCCAAAAATACCCCCCAGTCGAAGCCCAGGCTTTTCCTGGCAGGCCGTCGGGTCCTAGGGCGGTATTTTTGGCCTTTAACCGTTGTACCGCCACTCTCAGCTCCACCTCGGTCACCTCTGGAGCGTCGTAGACGTCGACGTCGCTGTAGTCCGCGTTTGCGTCAGCTTCACCGTCAGGTTCCGTCGGTGGCGGAGCCATGGGTGGGGGGAGTATGCTCCCCTCGCGATGGGAACAAGGCGCTCACCACTTCCTCCATGAACTGAGGCCGGAGACTGCGTCAACGAGGGAGCCCAGGGGTGGAGCTTCGCTCTCGCCCATTGTAGGGTCGGACCCATGGGTCCCTGTCCAGGGACTTCGCATCTCCTTGCGGGTCAATTCCTTTGCCCGCCAGATCTCGTCGCGGAGGACGGTCTTCGCTGCCCTGTAGCCCTCACGCAGCTCCGCCTCTACAGTCGCCGCATCCGGAGGTCGGGTGCGGCGCCTGCGGAACCTGGTGTACCAGCGTCGCGCGGCAACGCAGGCCTCGCGCAGCGCTGCCGGCACGCTCGACCACCAGTTCAGTCCTTGCCATGACGACGACGACATGCGATACCGGACAGACCTTGCCGGACCCGGGGCATGGCCACGTCGCAGATTTCCGACATGGCGTCCTGGAACCACTCCGCCTCGTCGTTAACGTCGGCAGGCCTGTCCGGTGGTGACACCCAGGCCTGCACGATCGAGGCTTCCAGGAATAGCTTTCGGTCCAACTGCTTCAGCGCCCATCGCGGACCACTTGGGTTCCGTCCACTTGGGACCGGCGCGTCTGAGGTCTGGGCGGAGACGTCAAACCGGATATACCGGTGATCGGAATAGGTCTCCACCTCTACCACAACGCGCCATCCGGAGACGCGCGGCGACAGGTCTGAGGTGGCGAACGTAACGTCCACCACCGACTCGCACCACATGGGGACAGAACCCCGGTTCTCGATTACTAGGCCCTGCGCCAGGGCCCAGTGCTCCAGCCTTCTACCCCGCATAACGACCGTAAACCGGGAATCCCAAGCTACACTCTTGGCGTTGAAGTCCCCTAGGACGAGCGCGGGGAGAGAACCGAAGGCGACGACGACGTCTCCCAGCTCCGATAGGAACCTGAGGTCCTGGAATTGGGCGAAAGTTTGGCTCGGGGAGAAATATACGCCTATCACGGCGATCTCCCCGATCCGTGCTGCGACGATCCCGCGCCCTCTCTTGACGCGATCGAGGGGCGGGGGTAACGGCGGCGGCCGACGAGATGAGTCATCGAGCCGTCCAAGTTCGTCACCCAGTCATTTCTGGGCACGACAAAGTATGGCTCGGCGACCACGGCGACGTTGATCAACCACTGCGCCATGCTCTGGAGCAAGAGATCCTGAGCAGTGGTTGATGTTCGCCTGGTGGAAGCGCAATGGGGCCATTATTTGGAATCCATTCCAGCCTCCTACAGGGCCCCTCGCGGGGGCACGGCCACGGCGGCGGCGGCGGCGGCGGGAGTGGCTGTGACGGCGGCGGCAGAGGGCCTACCTCAGCCCCTGGCCTTGGTTGGTGGGGCGCAGGACCTGCCCATAGCACGGTGATCGGCCGGCTTGCCAGCCGTCTCACATGCGAAGCAGTGAGGCGGGGCAGAGCACTAGCCGGCCTTGTGACCGGGATGGCCGCAGCGAAAGCACCTGTCGCTGCGGTCTACCTCCGAGATGCAATTGCATGCCGCGTGGTTGCCCACTTGGCAGCGGAAGCACGTCAAGGGTCTGGGCTTCAGGATCTTCACCTGGGAAGACACCCAACGAAACAGGAGCCTTCGGCCCTCCTGCGGTTTTTTGGCCGCCGACACTGGGCAGCTAACCGTGACGGTCTGCAACCCCGCGAAGCCCGGACGGAGGGCGCCCACCCTCACCTGACGGTAGGGCACCCCCCAGTCCTGGCAACGGCAGCCACCGCTGGGGATCAAGTGTCCCCTGTTTCCCCTAACATTGTTATATAACACGTCCACACCATCTAACATTGTTATTTAACATTGCAACATTAAACAATACTGTACAATGTGTACGGTATTGTTTTATGTTGCAATGTGTAACAATGTTTTACATATAACAATTGTCGTTTGTCGTTCTTCAGTGCTATCCAAATTGTTAAATAACATTCTGTGTCCACATCATCTGTAACATGTTATATAGTCTGTACGCACCTTAAGTGGTCACTTGCAAAACGCACATGCGGTCTAAGCAGCGGGCAAGCTACTTAGGGTCTAAGTAGCTGACGCTGACGCGCGCGACAATATCAAACACGTGAGATATCTGTGTGTGTTCAAGTTAAACAAGCGGGGAGTGCGCGATTAACTCTCGACTCGACGTCAGGTACAGCTTGACATAAAAATGTAGAAAACCGGAAGTCGCCACTGTCTTCGCGCTACCAGCACTTTGAATGATTTTTTTTTTCACTTATTACGTTAGTTTTATGGCACAATAACAAATCTAATAAACCTGCGGTCTTTGTTTACATTAAATATCAAAGATTTTAAAACGCTGTCAGAAATAAAAAAATTAGTACCGTTTCAATCCGGTCTAGCCAAGCTGTAGGAAAGTTTAATCTGTATGAACTTGTCGCTCGCACAAATGCCTGGCGGCTAAGGGTGCTCCCAAACTTATCGACGTGAAACCGGCTTAAGCCGAGTGCGTATCACCACACTACTCGGCTTACCGCCGATCAGCTGCCGCGATGGATTTTCGCATGCTATCGGAAGTCGATTGCTCCGAACGGCCGTCGCGACGGCTTTTCGCATCTGTTCGGCGCCGCGCCTGTGACCACAAGAGGTGTGCACAGTGTTTTATGAAGACCATTTTTCAGACATTGATTCCACGCAATGATGTGGTATTTTTTTGGTGCGCAATGAAAATGAAGGGCATAATTACAGTTTCACAAATACGACGGAACATCAAAGAAAAAAATAAAGACTAAAAACCTCGTATAAGTCTGAATCTACTGAGTACTAAAATATGCAGCATTTAAAACTCCGTCGATTTTTCTAAGGTCATAATAATTTTGCGTATCATAATATTTAGTTTCAAAAAAATTTTTTTTTCTAAATGGCTTATTGAAAACTGTCGATTTTCAAAAAAAAATCATCTCAAAAACTAGACATGCTAGTACAATGGGGATACAAAGTAATTCATTTAAATAACTTAAACTATCAGATTTTCATATTAAAAAAGCTATGTCCGAAAAATGGTCTTCGTAGAACACTGTGCTATGCAACCATCGTTGGTACTCGGCCATCTCCGGCGCCGTTCGGCTGCCGTCGGAGATGTAGGTACATGCGTTCGGCCATCTTCGTCGCTGTTCGGAAGCAGTTCGACGCCGTACGCAGCCGTACGGATGCGATCAGCTACCGTCGGAGATGAGCTCATGCGTTCGACCGTCTTCGGCGCGGTTCGGGAGCAGTTCGACGCCGCACGCAGCCGTACGGATGCGATCAGCTAATCTACAAACGACTCGTTCCGCCGTCGGCCGAAGTCGCGTCGCGTCGTCCGAGCCGAGCTGGTGCGAATGGCAGTAGTCTCTCGCTCTAGCAAATGGCAGTTCTAAGCGACAGAAAGAGAAAGGGCGACGGAAAAAGCTGATGCCGCGTCGTTAGATGTGGGAGCATCCTAAAGAGACACACACAAACACCTCACGCCTTTGATCTGCCGCTAGCGCGCCGCGCACGTCAGACGTTAGCTTGCCCGTTACCGTGCATTTCGAACACTTGGATATTACGCCATAATTATGTCTGATAATTCGTGACCGCGACGACCCATCATTGCGCTGGCGAGTCCGCGAGTCAACGTGTTTGAGCACTTAGAAAGATAGAAGATAAAAATATTACTCAACTGGGAGTTCATTTGTACAAAGCAGAACAAAAAATAGGCAGCTCATTGACTTTTCCATTCTTATTTCAGACGCATAGAAGTAATCACGTACCTACCAATGAATACAAAACACGAAACGAGCAAATTTAAACAATTTTCGAATTAAGAAATGATAGTAGACGGTAACCGTAAAACAATATTATAAAAACTAGAGCAAAGGACATACGTTAGATCGATCCTAAGTAAATGCGTATGTATGTACCTACAAAGTACGCGCCTGCCGCCGCCGCCCCCGCCCGCGCCCCGCGCCTTGAGGCAGATAGCCCGCGTAAGTACATTGAGTGATTCAACAATCGCGAACGACAGAGACAGATAGAGTGGTGAGGCGGTATATCAAAGAAAACCCTTATTTATAAAGGTTAAGGTAACGGTACCGATATTATTATAAAGGTTATGGTACCGCTACCGAAATATACCGGTATAAATATTGTACCTTAAAATTCGGCTACTTTAAAAAATAACGGTACCGTTATATATCGGTTATCTTTATTTAACGGTATGACGTCATACCGAAATTTTAAGGTACCTTTATTTTTGGGTAATTCAGTCCCTGAAGACAAGGTCGACGGTGGTGCGAGCTTACCCAGAAGAAGCCTGTTCACTCTAACTTTGAAGAGATTAGGGTTGTATGCGTTCGGAAACACAGACGCAGGCAGAGAGTTATATGGTAATAGGTATGCAGTTTAGTAACACACCTTTAATTTTCCTTAAAAGCTGGCATATTATGCATTAAGTACATGTAAATATATACGCACTAAGTAGCTGCATTAATATCTAAGCAGTCTTATTTACCACGCAAATGAAGGTTGTCTAGTGTACCTACATTGAGACCTAGATAGATCGAATTACCTTGGTTAGTTAGGAAACTGATATCCCATTCATTTTAATGTGAACAATCTGTTTCTGCTGTATTCATTACTTTGTACTTGGTTACTGACCTACACAGAGAACTCACGTCAAGATTATTTTTTTATTGGTTTTTCATAATTGCTTTGGCAGTGACAATCGTGTGGAATTCTGTAAATCGATGCCTTCTCAATTCCATAGAAACATTCTTCATAGTTTTACACCCCCTCCTGCAATTCTGATAAAAGACTGCGATGTTCCAAGAATATAATAATAATAATAAAATAATAATATTCCACAACTATCACACAACGCCTTCTAGTCCCAAGCTAAGCAGAGCTTGTGTTATGGGTACTAGACAACTGATAAACATACTTATATATTTCTAAATACATACAATAGATAAATTACACCCAGACACAGAGCAAATGATCGTGCTCATCACACAAACATTTGTCCTGGGTGGGAATCGAACCCACGACCTCCAGCATAGCAGACAGGATCACTAACCACTAAACCAACAGGCCAGTCATATACCTAGTTACCTTTATACTTACTTTGCTTCTGATGAGTCAGAAATTTTGTAAAGTGACTAGGTAATTACTTATTAGTAAGTGAGTCTGGGACTCTGGGTACAGTCAAATTAAACTCCTCATTACATTTCTTTTTCTTAGTCACCACCTTTCGTCGCCTTTTATCCCTATTTATTTATGGTCAATGGATAAAGTAAGGAATGAGTTTGTATGGGGCAGTTTGAAAGTGGCGCCTGTTACAGAAAAAATGAAAGGGAATCGTCTATCTTGGTATGGACATGTGATGAAGAGGGATGACACGCATGTGACTAAGAGAGTGATGAGTATGAATGTTGAAGGATGGAGAGGAAGAGGAAGGCCAAAGAAGAAATTGTCTAAGGAATGATATGAAAGAAAAAGGAGTAGATGATACTATGACGTGTGATAGGGGAGAATGGAAGAAAAAAACGTGTTGCGCCGACCACAAGTAAAATGGGATAAGGGCAGGAAGATGATGATGATGAATTGGTCAGGCACAGTGTATTATTCCCTCCATAGTTCTTTATGTTTTTTTTCATTCCAGTGTTCACTTACCTTGCACTTGACAACGAAGTGAGCTCACTAATCTTTTAACTATGATAACACACAAACTTTAACATGAAAAGTCTTCGCACAGGTTGATCCTTTCATTTTCTTAGTCTTCCCTTTTCTTATCCCTTTAAAACTATCCTGGACTTGTTTTCTTCGTCATTATACAATCATTCTACTTATAAAATAAAAAAAAAACATGCCGAACACATATAATATACCAATGTACTCGTAAGACCAAGTCCGTTCAAAACGTACCGATTCAGAAATCAAAAAAGCAAAATACCACAGGAACGTAATCAGGTTACAAAATCATAATTACCGCTATAATAAAAGGTTGAAAAAGACAGTTATTATGTCAATCATCTCCACAATCAGTCAGATGATATCACAAGTGAAAATAACTCCATGTTTGTTCATAAAATGAAATAAAAGTGAACGTTCCTTATTATTGAGGCGTTACGCTCCAGATACGGTTTTTGCACCGTTTTTATTGAATTTTTATAACGTCTGTCTGCGGTTTTTACCGATATTCTTTTTGATTATGGGAAAGAGAAAAAGAAGGGTTGAATCAAGGAGGTATTCCCGTTTGAGCAACTTTTTTTCAGAGAACCTATGTTAAAAGCAACTATAGTTATTTCCAATTGAGCAACTTGTCAAAATTTCATCATCATCATCATCATCTCAGCCATAGGACGTCCACTGCTGAACATAGGCCTCCCCTTTTGTTCTCCACAGATACCGGTTGGAAGCGACCTGCATCCAGCGTCTTCCGGCGACCTTTATAAGGTCGTCTGTCCACCTTGCTGGTGGACGTCCTACGCTGCGCTTGCTAGTCCGTGGTCTCCACTCTAGCACTTTTCGACCCCATCGGCCATCTGCTCTGCGAGCAATATGGCCTGCCCATTGCCACTTCAGCTTGCTAATCCGGTGGGCTATATCGGTGACTTTAGTTCGTCTACGGATCTCCTCATTTCGGATTCGATCACGTAGAGAAACACCTAGCATAGCCCTCTCCATAGCTCGTTGAGCGACTTTGAGCTTTGAGATGAGGCCGATAGTGAAAGACCACGTTTCGGTGCCGTAACTCATCACTGGTAACACACATTGGTTGAAGACTTTCGTCTTGAGGCACTGAGGTATGTCGGACGAAAAGACATTGCGTAGTTTCCCGAACGCTGCCCAACCTGTCAAAAAAAAAAACGCTGTCAAAATTTCGATAGGTGTTAATCGAGAATAAATAGTTACTCAAACGGGAATACCTCAATTCAAGGCTTTCAGACTTGTCTTATCTGTATAAATAATGTAGAAAAATACGATTATTTAAACTGCTGAATAAAAGCCTCCCTGAAGTCCTTGTAAGGAGTATAGAATTGAGGAAATAGAAATTAACCAAATGTAATTACCAGTTTTTGTCCGCGGTCTCGCTAGCCCCCTATTTTCCCCTTTAGGTTTATGCAAAACAGTAACCTAAAACTATATTTAGGGTCCCATTTAGGTGTCTGTGTGTCAAGCAAACGTACTACCTATATAACGTGTAACGAAACTTCTCGTGGGGTAACTCAGCCCACGTCACTGAAAAATGTTTGATCTAAGACTTTTGGAAATTCGCAAAAAAAAAAAAAATTCATACTGATGGGCCCGATCAATTTCTCATTAAGTATGAAAAAGCAATTTTTTTTCAAACCAAAAGTCTTGGGAACAAACATTGTTCAGTAACATGGGCTGAGTCAAGCCAAGCCAAGCCAAGAGAGGTTACACGTTGTATATATTTAGATAAGATACTCTTCCTAAAACTAATGCCAGTCTCAATTCTAGAAGAATCAAAGTCTGTCAGCCGCTTCTCTCATATAAATAAATAACTATTCAAAGAAATAAACATACCTTAGTCACAGTCTAATAATCCTACAGTCGTCCGACGAAGACGTCTAGACAGGGCAATAGTGCGGGGTGTGAGGGGTGAGACGCGGGTAAGCCGAGCCCGACTTGGGAACAGAACGATGTTACTATGTCGGGCTCCATCATTCAGGGCTATCGCGTGTGACGTGTGTGTTTATTTTTTATTTGTTAATTTAAAATGGTGCATACGACGTGTTCTGTGAGTTTGCGGTTTCATCAGCTTCCACGTGATGAAAATAGGTAAATAAATCTGTTTGGTTTTTTTACAATAATTTTCTTTGTAATGTCGTGTCACGTTGATAATGCAAATAAAATGGCCGACCCGTGCACGCCTTTTTTTAAATAGTTTATTGCACACATCTGTTTGGAAATTCTATAAAAGATAAATATGACTGTGTTATAATTTGTATGTTCCATGACAAGTGGTGGACTTTTTTTTGTTGATTACCAAGGGTGAATTTCGAGATGGCGGACGTAGTTTTTTTTAAATTTCTAAGCACGTACAGGTATCAATTTTGAGTTTATTCGGGGTCCTTGTTACGAAAAAGCCATTCTTTTTGAAATCCAAGATGGCGGACGTCATTTTTTTCTTAGAATTTGATATGGGTGTCAATTTCGAGGTAAATTGGGGTGCTTGTTACGAAAAAGCCATTCTTTTTTAAATCCAAGATGGCGGACGTCATTGTTTTCTTAGAATTTGATATGGGTGTCAATTTCGAGGTAAATTGGGGTGCTTGTTACGAAAAAGCCATTCTTTTTTAAATCCAAGATGGCGGACGTCATTTTTTTCTTAGAATTTGATATGGGTGTCAATTTCGAGGTAAATTGGGGTGCTTGTTACGAAAAAGCCATTCTTTTTGAAATCCAAGATGGCGGACGTCATTTTTTTCTTAGAATTTGATATGGGTGTCAATTTCGAGGTAAATTGGGGTGCTTGTTATGAAAAAGCCATTCTTTTTTAAATCCAAGATGGCGGACGTCATTTTTTTCTTAGAATTTGATATGGGTGTCAATTTCGAGGTAAATTGGGGTGCTTGTTACGATCGAAATCTCTTAGTATACGTCTTATCTGCATTTTTTATTGTCATTCTTAGGATTTTGTTTTTTAGGGTTAAAACTTGTTTTCATTATAAGTGTTTAATATTGTTTTAATTATTATATATAATAAAGTGTTTAATATTGTTTTCATTATAATTCTACTATCCAAGTTGATCTGCAATAAATAAATAATTTCATAAATATTCTTTACTTGTGACAACCCTGGCCGATGCAAACCTGTCTAGACGATGTCGGCATTTTACCCAAGATCAAAGGCGTCGTCCTACTGTATGATTTCTATACTGTGCCTTAGTACTCCATATGTTTGTCACGTTCCGTCATTACGAGATAACGATGTTACTCTTAAAGGGCAGGAAGTCGTGACAAAATTGAAAGTTAAACATTGTACTTAGACAGAAGATATCAAAGAAAAACTATCCTTTTGTTTACTCGCTTTGAAGTTGTTTTTATACGGGAATTATGGTAATAGATGAATCTTTACGATGTAATGATATACAATCTATGAGGACATACGCTGTTCTCACGTAAACACGTTGTTAATGAAAGTGGCTAATAGCTCTAAGACGTGGTCTTTGACTTCTAGGCTTTTAGAGAGACTACGAGTTACTCCACGAGTAGGGTTGCCATCTCTAAAACTTGGAAACCAAGACAAGACGCGTGAAAACCTTGGATTTTAGACCCGGACTGCGAAAATGAGTCGAAGTGCAGTGCGCATCGTGGCAACTGCGTCGGGAGGGTTGGGTGGACGGTGAAGTGTTTGTGTCGCGTGAGGACCGACGATGGGTGTAAGGATTAGGTAAAGGTATACATAAAAGTACACCTACATTTTGCTAATTATTATTATTTTAACCGGACACATAATTAATATATGTATACGTAAATCTAACCACTGTATGATTACTTCTGACAAATTACTGCTAGGAAAATCCACTAGTTTCGATCAACCTGATAAACATTCCCCAAAATTCTTGCTCTGTGATAGCGCATTACTACCATCAGACTATATTAGCAAAAATACGAGTTGGGTATATTTATTTTCTACTACATTTTTAACCCTGTCCCAGAACAAACAGATAAGTTATAAAGCTAAAATAAATACGCTTTTGATACCGTCTTATTGACCAAATCGATAATATCCAAAAGCGCTACCGACAAGTTACCAACATTACTCGCAATCGCTACCAACAAAGTAAAAATCTATAAAATTCAAGCTGTAAACTATAAAGGGGTGGAAAGACAAAACAATCTCCCTTCTACTCACCACCCTCGCCCTAATAAAAATAGACGGCAGGAAAGTAAACTTCCCTGTTGAAAAATACGCTATTTTCATATCCATTGCTGGTTTCACGCGCAGTATTTGAAAACGCGCGTTTTCAGAATTAAATTCTATTCTTTATTACATAACCTAGTCTAAATGATGATACCTAGAATAAATAATGGAATGTTTTGTGAAAAAGTCCGTTTTTGTATCTGAATGTACCTACATATAAAATTACAATAAAATAATTTAGAATCAATAATAAAATTAAATATATATTTGAAATTTATGTAAGCTCTAAAAATTGTAAAACAATACATTTATGTATCTTTATTTAACTTCAACTGTCATGTCGTAAATGGTCTTAATCAATACTAGGAAATAAAAAATATTGTCAAAATAACAAATTAGAGATAGCATAGTTTTTTGAGGATACGTCAAGAACGGAGAGCCTATGTGAGCCTATGGCTCATGAGAGCCTATGGCCTATGTGAGCCTATGGCCTATGTGAACCTATGGCCTATGTGGCCTATATGAGCCTATGTCCAGCAGTGGACGAATATAAGCTGATGATGATAGCATACTTTAATATTATTAATTAAAAAAAATGTTGGTAAAGAATGAAAACCAGCAATGGATGGAATTTAGTAAATATAATAGGGGAGATATAATGAGGGGACTAGGATTATCGACCTAACAGATGTGCAAGGGGCGAAAGAAAGACAATATCGATCTTTCAACGGTGCGCGTGCGCTGCTCGTATTGATTTTAGCGTGCTTTCGGTGTGGGGTTACCGACGAGGGGTCCGAGGGGACGATTGATTGAATACTTTGATTCAGCAAGATGTGTTAGGGAATATGAATTTAATATAATAGAATAAAAATAATTTCGGTCGGGTTCAACTCAAGTTTATAAAGTTGTGGAAAGTTACATGGACACAGTCAATCTTAACTTTTTTGGATCAAGTTGTCCGCCATATTGTATACATTTTTATCGTAAAAATAAATGAAATAAATGTACCATTATTGTACTGATTTTAAAAATCAAAATTAAATGGAAAAGGAAATAAAGATATAGTTTTTTTTGGGCATATTTGTGGCATTCTAAATATTGTGGTACTGAACCACGGATTAATTGTTGATAAAAGTGGGGAACACACACTACATTTATTTTCATTTTCAAATCACACATTTTCTTAAAAGAGTATGCATACGAAAAGTACATTACAAAGTACCACTTATACTTAAAATATACGGTTAGGGTTAATAATCATGTCTATTCTAAAACTTATAACTTAATTTTACCATAACGAAAAAAAAACTCTAATGAGCTTGTCTATGACCTATGGATTAGAAATCCTGTTGGGTGAGATCTGATTGGTTGTCAAATAGGCCAAGGTAACACAAACATAGCACTGACATCCAGCGCATACGCCGCTGCGCATCAAATGTGCAAGCGCATAAAATAGCCATAAAATTTTATTGACTCACAGACACACATACACGGAGGTTCATTGTTACTATGAGGATTGAAAATCCGTCTTATTAAAACTTTCTTATCAACATTAGTTTTATAAGATTTTAAACGTGGCTACTTATAATCCGTGATCATACTGAAACATTGGGAACTTAAAACAAATATAAATATAAAGGTAAAGGTGTGTGTCCACAGGTCGGCATCGCACGTATCGGACGTATCGTACGTAACGGATTTTAGTTTGCCTTGTATGAAAACTCATAAAATTGCGTCCACTGATCCGTATCGTACGGACGGCTCATCGGCAATGCCTTAATGCGATGCATACCGATGACGTCACACGGAATGCCGATCAGTGGCAGCGATGAAGGTGGCATCGGCAATCCGATTGCTGATACTCGCGTTGGCAATCCGATTGCTGCCGACACAGAAATCCGTTTAATGCGATGCGTCCGATACGTACGATGCGGACCTGTGGACGCTTACCATATACATATATTATATCCCGAAATAAGTTCAGTATTGAATAGGTAGTTCATTTGATTATATCCTCGAAAACCATAACTCATTACCATTCTCCCTTGATAGTTTTACTTTTTTCTTTTGGGTTTGTAAATCGGGGTATTGGATGTAGCCCCTGAAGGGCCTATCATTATTGACTAAAATCTCTCTGGATCTTCTTCCCCCCTGTTCGGAACAGGGGGGAACAGATAGAGAACAGGAACAGGCTGTGCCTGTTCCTTTAGTTAGTTTCAGGGCCCTTATTTAATGCAGTTTCCCATGCATGATATACCATATCCGTTTTATATACTACAGTAAGATAGGTACTCCTTAGTATGCTATAATTGCTCATTTAAATAACCTATAATCTGCCGCAAGTACAGGATATTAGCTAAGTACCTAATCATGGGTCCCGTTGTTAAAACCTGTTGGTTATGGGACCTGCCGACTATGGTTATGGGGCTAAATTAAAATTCCCTTGAGAACCTTATAATGTTAGGTTTCCTGTTGCTTTTGATGTTGGTACAACTTGATTTCTATAACTGTATGTTATGTTTTAGTCACAGAATGCTTAATTGACAAAATGACAATTCACTTGCGAAAGGACAAGTTGTCAAAATAAATGTCTAATTTTCTAAAAGTTTAATTCTCAGAAGGGCCAATTTTCTAAAAGCCAATTCTCTAAATAAATGGCAAATTATCATAATGGAAAGTGTATGAAATTAATACACTACAATAAAATTAATTAACATACCTATTATGAAAAATAAGAGTTGCTTTATTTTATTTTATGTGGGATATATTGACCATATTTTGCACTGAACTCTTTCAGAAAAAAATTGTACAACAGATTATAATGAAATGCTACAAGAACAAACAAAAACTATAGTACCGGAAGCTAGACAATTATAAACAAAACGTTGACTTCAGTAGAAACATCCGACAATGAAACGTTGACATCAGCTTACTAGAATCCACACAGATCAAAGAAATAGGCAGATAGAACGCTCAGAACACGCGTGTGTGTCCACCAAAGTTAATGCAAAATCAAATCGAATAACATTCCATAATGTTTTCTTTGTTTTTGAGAACAACTTTTACAATGGCTAAAGACACGAGACGGCATATTTTGGCAAACAACAGCAACGATGCACAGCTTGGTACGACGCGTAGCTTGGTACTGTCGCGACTTTGTATTCGATTTTGATTTTGTATTAACTTTGGTCGACACACTCGCTTGTTCTGAGCGCTCTATCTGCCTATTTCTTTGATGTGAGAGAATCCGTCATTCCAACCCCACATATTCCCCACATCAATCCCATCACAATTCATTCCCATTGCACATAAAAATGTGCTTCCTAAAGAAATTACCACATTCTATAAAGAACAATGCACATTTCAACGACAAGTGAAAACCTTGAACTCTTCAGTCGTACAATTATTGCACCTTAGTACTCACTTATTTATCAGTGCACTGATTACAAGTAAAGCTGTGTGCATGCTAGCGTGACCGACATTGTCGTGGAAAACGGTTAGGGAGTTTTATTTGTGAAGCGTTTTTAAATTGCATTCGTTGTTTTTTGCATTATGTGATTCTTTAGGGTGGCGTACCTATTTCATTATAAAAAAAATATCAGACTTGATTTTTTGACACTACCAATAGATGGCGCAACGTGTAAACGGCGTTCGAAGAACAAGGGAACGAGAAATTCAACTTTGTGAGAAGTGGTTGCGATGGCCTAGTGGTTAAGGCGTCTGGAGTACCTTTCCAGAAGACGCAGGATCGATCCCTGCTCGTAACTGAATTTTTCGTTTCTTTAAAAATACGAGTATCTTTGATTTTTTGGACTAAATGGACCCCGGTTTACACCAAACAAAAATGTTGGTCCATCTTCAAAATAGGTTGAACAGCCTTGCTTGGTCTATGTCATTACATACAATTGCATTAAAAAAATGCATTACCTACCAGAAATTTTGCGAGTCGTTCCGCGGTCTCTTTTTCGCGACGTTGGCGGCGCGACATGCGAAATAATAACAGCTGTCATAAAAATCTGACCTTTCTATTTAGCTTTTGGCCAAAAAAAAGCTGATCATTTTTTATAGCGGTAAAATCATCAAATGGGTCCTCCCACCCAGGGCAGAACGGGAGGGATTGTCAGACCTGTACTGACTAAAATCCACAGTGTCCTTCAATAGCCCTTTATGTTCCAGGGGTCACGGAAATTAGTTAGTCCCGCGACCCCGACAGGCTCTTCCAAAACTCATAAAAGGCTGATAAATACTTGAAATTCGAACCTCTACATACGGAAGCTTTTACTTACGAAAAGCTAACTTTTCTTTCAGAACCGTAGATGTAAACTCAGCCTTAACTAATGTCATCGTCACACCGCCTAGCCCGGTAATGACGTGAAAGATAAAGTGAGTGTAAAGCCTAATGTGTGTGTGGTCGGTGCCATCATCATTAGCTATGCCATCAGTTTCGTCACCTTACCACCAGGAGACATGTTAAACAAGCAGTATCTTTAAAGACCTATTGTGTTGGTAATTCATTGTTTTGTTAGATGAAAATTCCTGTTCTAACCCCAGATCAAAGAAATAGGCAGATAGAGCGCTCAGAACACGCGAGTGGTTCCACCAAAGTTACTAAATCAAAATCGAATACAAAGTAGCGACAGAACAACTACGCGTCGTACCAAGCTGCGCGTCGTTGTTGTTGCTTGCCAAAATATGCCGTCACGTGTCTTTAACCATTGTAAAAGTTGTTCTCAAAAACAAAGAAAACATTATGGAATGTAATTCGATTTGATTTTGTATTATTACACATAGAAAAGGTGCATCGTAGTTAGATTTCGGAGATTTTAACATGATGCACCTTTTCTTAGTGAGAGCTGATGGAACGATTTTTTCGATAATTTTTATATTTAAAATTATACTTGTTATTACCGCAATTTATTTTGATAAAGTTACAACATGTCACTGGCCTGTAAATTGCAAAAAACGAAAGAAAATTTGAATTTCGTGGGCTGGTTGGAGCATCCCCCTTAAAGTATGTCAGTTGCTCCAACTCACACCGTGCCCTTTATTACTCGACGATCTCCGATGATGCCCGATCATGACCGAATGTAATCGTCACCTCAAATTGGCTATAAGACGCGTGCGCACGGGCAATAACGCGTTATGCGTTACTAGAAATGATTTCTTTGTCGTTGGTTGCTGGTTGCTAGAGGAATGCGTGTGAGATGCATTATATCTGGTAGATTGTGACTTGTGAGGTAATTTCCGTTAGCGATAGGGCTGGTACTTGTATTAAACGTGTTTGAAGATTCGGTTTAAGAGGCAGGTGATACTAAGAGTATCTTATTGCGATTCTAGTTATGGTTAGTTTTCAGTAACGAAACTAGAATGTTCCCACTGTTGGGACACAGGCCTGCTCTGCTCTGGAGCCCATGTGCCGGTTGGTGGTTCTTCAAAGTTTTGGTTCTAAGGCCCTTCGTACACAAGGCGACTAAAGTTTCCGATGCCTTACGACTTCGGTATCCAAGCGGCTAAAACCAATAGAGGTTCGAACACAAACACGCGTCAATGAATACCAAAATCGTAAGGTATCGGAGACTTGAGTCGCCTAGTGGACGAAGGGGCTAAGTCATAGGGGTTTCTTCGCTGTTTTCTGAAACTGTTTTGAGAGCAGTGATACCTTAACTTACTATTCTTTACATTTTGCCCAGTTCTTCGTCTAAAAATACCATTTAGAACTTTCGATTGTATCCTGAAGTTGGTACAACCCTAGCCATTAGATTGCACTTGCGCCGGCGCAACTTGCACGTTGAGTAACGTAATGTGGTGGATCGCAATCTGCCTCGGATGTAGTTCGTAGTAAAAATGAAAGGATTTGCACGCACTAGTCTTTTTTATGTCGGCGTATCAATGTATCGTTAGATATTGCCATCATTTGCTAGGGAATTCAGGATATTGGATTTCTTCGTAGCCTTTGTAAAGTTCTGGAGGATATCATTAGGCTTTTTGTACTTTAAAAAATAATCTTCGGAATCGGTCCAGCCGTTTTCAAGTTTTGTGCTTAGCAACTCATTTAGCGATCCATTTTTATATTATAGAAGACTAGTGACTTTGATTTCATTATACACAGAAAAACTAATTGTTTTTTTTTGTATTGAGGAGTGTTTTTAGGTTTTGTAGATTTACCATGTTTTTTAAAGTGTGTAATGCATGTATGTTTTTTTTTTTTAAATGATTTCCCTCATTGTTGAGAGCAGCGATGACATAAATTATGAAAAGTATTGTTCCTTCCGTAAACAAAGCCACTCTATTATGTGCTACATAATGTATAAAAGTTAACGATGTGCGATAAGCAAATATCTTTGCACTCGTGTCCATCTATGATTCTTTAGTTGCCCCTCAGATCAAAGAAATAGATAGAGCGCTCAGAACACGCGAGTGGGTCCACCAAAGTTAATACAAAATCAAAATCGAATACAAAGTCGCGACAGTACCAAGGTACGCGTCGCACCAAGCTGAGCGTCGTTATTGTTTTTTGCCAAAATATGTCGTCTTGTGTCTTTAACCATCGTTAAACTTGTTTTCAAAAACAAAGAAAACGTTATGGAATGTAATTCTATTTGATTTTGTATTAACTTTGGTGGAGATACTTGTGTGTTCTGAGCGTTCTATCTGCCTATTTCTTTATCTGAGAGTTACCCCACATAAGTTTCACTTTCCTCTTACCGCGTCTTTACTACATACCATCGCCTAAACACCCAATAACTCAAAGCTAGCCCCCTCAATACCCCATAAAACCAAATCATTTACCATCAAAACCGAACCCCATAAGACAAGACAATGCATGGAATCACGCCATTAACTGCCATGGCCTGCCATTGACGGCCATTCACAACCATTGCCCCATCATCCATTGTGGAGACTGTCATTGTTGCCATACTCTATTGTCTGTGGCTATTCGAGCGTCGCACAGGAATCGAATTCGCTACCGATTGACTGACACCCATTGAGGATGTATCGGGTCACGGCTTTGATTTCCTGTTGATGAATGATGTTAAAGGGTGATTGTCGATTTTGTGTTAATTGCTGAAATGAGACTAAAACTTTGTAAATGGTAACAAATGAAATAATAGTAATAATACCACAACTATCACACCAAAACGCCATCTTATATCTAGTCCCAAGCTAAACAGAGCTTGTTTTATGGGAACTAGACAACTGATAAACATACTTATACATTTCTAAGTACATACATAATAACTCCCAGACACAGATCAAATGATCGTGGTCATCACACAACTATTTGTCCTGGGTGGGAATCGAACCCACGATCTCCGGCATAGCAGTCAGGGTCACTTACCACTAGACCAACAGGCCAGTCAGTAACAGATTTTTTATAAACATGTCTTAATATTTTATACCCCTTCTTTTTCATAGAAAGGGAACAATTTGTCGATCTTTCGGTGTATTTACTCTTGGGTAGTCAAAAGTCTGAAAATTCAACATAATATACCTATTTTGTCCTTAAAATGTTGGGGTCAGCCTCCAGTCTGACTAGATGCAGCTTAACACCAGTATTCTATATGGAGCGATGGGTTTTCTGACCTCAACAACCCAGAAACTGGGTAATACGAAACCCCTTGGTTATGATTGGTTGTCAGATTTTCGGGCTTCTGACTAACAGTAATGACTTATTTTTTTCTTCATTTATTCACATAAATAAACCAGTTACATTTTTTACAATTTTTCCTCGCCAAACTTTACAGTTTGTTGGCGAGACGCCCTCGTTTATCATACCTTTCTTTCAAAGATCTACAAATGACTGGCAGGACCAACGGCTTTACGTGCTTTTCGAGGCACGGTGAAAATCTCAACAAGTGCTATTTTGTACACATCGTAAAACATAGTTGCTTCACTTTCTTTTCAAGTCCGAGAAAAACTCCGGGCACGCCGCAATTGCGGCGGTAAGTCCCCTCTTTGAGGAGTGGCTGGAGAGAAGTCATGGCGTCCTGACCTACCGCTTGACGCAGGTCCTCATCGGACACGGAAGTTTCGGGAGGTACCTGTGTCTGATGCGAAAGGAGGAGACGCCTGGGTGCCACCACTGCGAAGATCGCCCGGAGGACAAGGTGGAGCATACGGTGCAAGACTGCCCAGCTTGGGCGGAGCACCGACGTGTCCTCACGGCTGCGATAGGCGGAGACCTCTCGCGCCCGGCATTGGTTGCGGCCATGCTGCGGGGCGAGACGGAGTGGGAAGCGGTCAGCTCCTTCTGCGAGGCAGTAATGCTCGTCAAGGAGGAGGCAGGCCGCGAGCGAGAGAGGACAGCGTCCTCCCTCCGCCCCAGCCGCAGTGGTAGGCGCCCACGGCGACGGACGTCGCAAGATGATCTCCGGCCACCGTAGGCGCGGGCATGCGGGCAGCGAGTAAAGGGCAACTCGCTGCCCGACCAAGGACCATGCCCGGGTCGACGGCGCGTTGTGTCCCACGCGCGCCTCAAAGAGCGTCAGCATAATGACGGGGCCCCCCTCTCAGAGGGCCAAAGCCTGCCGGGGTCGCGGGATTATTCCCTAACCGTAACCCCGGAACGTAACAGGCTATGAAGGACACCGTGGATTTTAGTCAGTAGAAGTCTGACAGTCCCTCCCGCCCTGCCCGGGGTTGGAGGACTCATTTGATGATTTTACCACGCTAAAAAAAAAAAAAAAAAAAAAAAAAAAGTCCGAGAAAAACTCACTCTTACTTATTAACTTACTTTTATTTTCACAGATAAAATCTGCCTTTTTATCATAATTATCATCTCTATGTTACTAGGTATATAAACTTATGTGACATCATTTAATTACTTACCTTTATATAGCCCCAAGACCCAATTATGTCGTTCAAGTACAGCAAATTAAGTTTATACTTAGAACTTAAGTGTGTGTTAAGTTGGTGCGGATGTTATTAAATCGAGTCGAGTTAGATGAGATATTACGTTCGTAATTAGTACTTGGACTTACTTAATTGACTTGGTGGACAACATAGCTTTTTTTTTTCTTTTGAATAAAAGCGAAAACATATTTGTGGGAAAAAAGTGGGTTGGAAATGGTTTAAGAATAAATCATTGTTTTTAGAAAACATAAAGTTTGTTATTCGTAACTTAGTGGTCTACTAAGATGGCGGGGGCATACGGACGGCGAGTAATGGGCAACTCGCAGTCAGATAATGAAGCATGTCCGGGTCAACGGCGCGTCAAAGAGCTGTCAGTCATCTGACGGGGCCTATAGAGACCCAAAAGCCTGCCGGGGTCGCGGGACTATCAGGCAGGTAACCTCGACCCTAGAACATAAAGGGGAGTTTAAGGAACAAGGTGGATTACAGTCAGTACGAGTCTGAAGGTGCTTTACGCTCCACCCAGAACTGTGGGACTCATTTGATGATTTTACCTCTTATAAAAAGAGATGTTCTAAGAGGAGCTTTTGGTTAAATTATTAAAGCCTCACAGGCCAAACTTCCGGGTTAAGCCGCCGCGCTTGCGAGGTTGGTCTGTGGATGACTATCCGTCATAGCGAGTTTCTTCCGTGTCTCGGAAAGCACGTAAAGCCGAGGGACCCAGCTGACATTTGTAGATCTTTGACAGTCGTTACAACTAGTCTTACCATGGGGTATCGTATTGCCCAGTTACTGGTTTGTGGAGGTCCGATAGGCAGTCGCTCCCTGTAAAGTACTGTTATACAGCTGTATCCAGTTTGGCTGGCAGCCAACCCCAATATAGTTGGGAAAAGGCAGGATAAAAAAGAGATGTTCTAAGTTCGGAACTTCGCTTCTTATGGTACCTTTTTTTCTCCTTTAAACATTGTCGCGAAAGGTTCAAAATTAGTTAACATTAATTCAAACCACGTTTTTCCCAACATGCCTTAAAAACATAGATGATGACAATTTTCAACACATTTTTTTTCTACGATCGCTTACTTGGTTTCTATTTCCTTCAAAAACATTAAAAATCTTGTAAAAAACTCAAATAAAAACGTAAAACAATGTATAATTGTAATTAATCTGGCAGACAGGCAGACAATAAAGTTTGATGACAAACCAGTATTGTCTCTCATCGCATCCTGTCGCATTGTTTTACTCAAGCGAGCCGTAAAGTTGGGGGGAATTCTAATTTTACTGTCAGTGTATAAAACATGTGAAGACAGGTCACGTGATATTTTGTAGACAGCTTTTTGAGGTTTAGAGACAGTAATTTGATATGTCAAAATAAAAGATTTGAAAAAAAAAATGTTTTGGAGAAACTTTGTTACAGTAGTAGATAGGTACTATTTATTTTGTGAGAAAAAAATAATACCTAAATAACTTTTTAATATCGCACCTTTGAATTATAATAAGATTGATTCTACCGATTTCATTTTTCACAAATCGATTATTGTATGATTTTGCAAATGCATGCAAATCTTGTTTTTTTTTTTTAAACTTTGCTTCACACTAGGAATTTCTTATGTATCGTGGGTGTGTTTACGTTTACAAACATGTAAACTCACCAAATGAACAGACCCGGAACAACTATTTGTAGATTAGGTATACATACACCGTGACTTTTTAGTCGTCTTACAAAAAGGGTCCACTTAATGTATCCGACCTAAAATACCTCTAGGCAAGTTATTTTTTTTTAATCGTTAATAATAATTTTTATTTTTAATAAATAGGTGCATTAGAAATATGAAACACCCTGTTAAATGTTTACGTATCTAGCTGTAAAGTATACCTACCCAGCGCAATAGTCGGGCAGATCATTCTATCTCCATTTTCTATGAGACAAGGGTGTTTCTAACTACACCTTGCGTCATAATAACGAATTAAAATTTTATTTTAAAAATTTTCAAATCTCTTAAATACCTTCTTTTTTTATTATAAACGTGTTCTAGTCATTGGGTACATGAACTGGGCTGCTTTTGTAAGACGACTAAAAAGTCACGGTGTATATTTTCTCCGTACGGGAATCGAACTCCTGACACGCTGCTGTGCAGCAGTGTAATCGCTCAGCCACTGGACGAAATTCTTCTATGACTTTGCAAAAACAAATTGCCAATAAGTCACTACTTTTAATCCCTCAGTGAATGATGTTCATCGCAATTGAACTGCTATCCTCAAATCTACGTATTCAGTCTATCACAGGGAGTGGTTTTAATTCAGAATGTTCAGTTCGATCAGCTGTGACGGACACATCCGATTACGGAAGGGAGCGTCCTGTGTCTTGTCAACTCATGTTACACTCCATTTAATTAGTTAACTACCAAAAACGTCCGTACAGTTTGGTTAGAAATGTTTTTGGGAAAGTTTACTATCTTGTTTTGCTAGAAGTTTTAATTAAAGTCAAAGAGTAACTTTATGGCGTTCAGGGACTATCTAATTAGGGTATCTCTCTAGTTTATCGTGACCCTAGAACGTAAAAGGCTGTTGAAGGAAAACGTAGACTTTTAGCCATTAAGAGTCTAACAGTCCGCACGCTCGAAGATTTATTTGGATAGTCGCGGGACCGTTTGTAAAGGTAACTGTGATACTGGAACGTAAAGGGTAACTGAAGATTTTTAAGTAATCGTCTTACCACAAGAAAGATAAACATATGTTGAACACTTGTCTGAAAAAACTGTCAACGTCAAAACGACATTTCTCTTTGGGTCGTTTTGCAGTTACACTGATTTTAGACAAGAGTTCAATAGATATATGTTTATATATTTGGGGTTTTTTTTTGTTGGTAAAATCTTCAAATGAGTCCTCCTGCCCTGGGTGGTAAGGCGGTAAGAGTGACAGGATGTATGGATCGTAGCTGGTGGTGCTCTTTAGCTCTCTGCCTACAACCATTGGAAGGTGTAAGTTTATACTTGTAAAAGTATTTGTACTTTTACATGTATAATTGTATATGCATGTAAAACTCTGGCAGCAATAAGGGAGGGAGGACTAATTCGATGATTTTACCACCCGAAAAGCAGGCATTTATATCCCCAAATATATGCGTAAATAATAGTTACAATAAGACCACACACAAAGGACCACACAAGCCGTGTATATGAACATAATGAAATACTAATATTGCGAACAGAATGGACTTTATTGCCAAGGAGTCACATATTAATAAACCAACCATTGACACAGATTGCTGCTTCTACGTTGTAACTGACTGTTAATTTGTATTTATTACTGTGTTGTTAGTTGTGGTTACTATGGTTAGGTTAGCGAATTGTAGGCCTTCAGTACCCATAGCACGAATTTTCACTCTTTTACTTTCCAGTATTTACAGCGTTTCTTGTGTGAAAAAATGGAACAGCGCCTCTGGTGTGCGAAGAAGGAACTATTTTTTCCTTGAAAATTGTCAATTTGAAATTGTCAAAGTTCCAGTTTACTTTACGTCTCAAATACTGAAAATTGCTAAGGGTACAGTTTCTGTTTCATACTTTATGTTATTCTCCGTCTTGTGGGCGACACTCGTAAGATAAGGAGTCTGGAGTACTTATTCAGAAGACGCAGGTACGAGCCCTGCTCGCAATCTGAATTTTTCCGTTTCTTTAAAATATCTTTTTTCGTAAGATTCTCAAAAATGTCCATTTTTTCAAGAAACATTATTACAAGAGGAACGGCCGCCCAACTGAAACTGCCTAAAGATGCGCCACAGTTTCCTGCATTGTGCATTATATTGGTCCCGACTAGCTTAAAGGCATCCCATACTACGCTTGCAGATCCCATCTAGCTTTGGATCATTCCATACTACGCTTGCAGGTCCATCTTACTAACAATGGATTTAATTTGCTACAGTTGAATTTGCTTCCTACCCCGCTATCATTTTCTTCTTCTTTTTGTTGCGGAATTTAAGATTATCAACATTAAAATTCATTTTCCGGGACTTCGTCGAATTTCACAGACTAAGGAGTTGCAGTGGTTTGCGAATAGCACTGTGGGATTTTAATCATTCTTGCAAAAACATTAATTAACTATAAAATTGGCAGAAAATCAAAACAGCTCGAATATTTTAGAACCTCCTGTGTTAAGTAAGGTGTATTTTGGAAGGCTATGATCTTTATAGGATCTTAGATCTTCCTAGGATTGCCAGGCCCTGAAGAGTAACTAATAGAAAAGATGCTTCTCTCCATATCCTACAAGTTCAAGACTACCATTATCAAAATAAAACGGCTCAAACCAAACTCTATACAATGACATATTATAATATAGTAAACTGCTTCCGATTTGTGAGAGCCGCTAAAGTGGCTGATTACAAAGCTCGACAAACGCAGTGCGTGGCGGAGATTCCATTAGACTCGATGTGGATGTGCGTCGTTGGTTCTACGATTATAGTAAGGCGGAATGCACAATGGTGATGGTCTATTTTCGACTGTCATCTGGTAGTTCAACCTAGATGAGGTTGTGAGCTTTGTAACCAGACTTTTCTGTGGGTGTCTTTCATGAATGTAAGGCCTCCAGCCAGGGAAACAACTAAAATAATACAAACTAAGTGACCACACGGTAAGGGCACTCCCTGTGGGTAACGAACCCTGTGAACTCTGTTAAAGACGTCCCTGAGGGAGGACAGCAAGGGTCAGGCTGGATCTAAATGAAGTGATTTTCTAGAGCTTTTGTTTTTGGTTTTCTATAAGTTTGCTCGTGACCTAATGTAAAGATACAGCCTATGGAGCGAACTTGCCATCACCGCAGTAGATTACATAAACTTTGGTGCCGATGCTCGGGTTAGACCACTAGGAGGTTTTATACCGTTTTAGATGTATATTATCTTTGGTCTGTTTCAGGAAAACAAAATTGTAATGACTAACAAATTGACTTTTTGCCGATTCACGTAAATAGTTTTGCTCTTTCGACCTGGACCATTGGTCTTAAAACTCTCTTCCCTCGCTTAAAAATAATAAGCTGACTGTTGGTTTCTAAAAACATAATTCAGTAACATCTTTTATTTTCTCTTACAGTCTATATTACAGGCTTCTTTCCTTTTAATAGAGATTATTAAACTTCTTTGCCACTTCGTACTTATGGCTTACCAAATCCCAGACAAGTACTGAAATGCAGAATAACCATGGAACATCTGAGCTTGATTTGGGCAACACGCCGCAAAAAAAAATCACTTACGGACAAAGTTTGATACCTATAAAAGCTACTCAAAAACCAACAGTATGCACTCGGCCTTACCCCATAACGCCTTGATATACAACCAACACTCATGACAGTCATACTGTGGCATTGACCCCTGTGACGTCACATGCCATGACCCAAGTGACGTAGGTTATGGTCACATATATCTTTGTGCCCCATCATGGGATATAGTTTAATTACACACGCATTTTTATGGGTTTTTAACTGTTGACAGCTCAGATTGTTATAATGGGAAGATGATGGGAAATGTAAGGGTTATGAAGCCATGTGTTAACTGTTACTGGTTTGAGGCACAAGGTCATTGATGTCCTTGTCGGTTAAGCTATCGACTGCTGCTGTGTGTCGCGGGTTCGATTCCCGCATGGTAAAATTTATTTGTATGATCTACAGGTAGTTGTTTCGGGTCTGAGTGTCTTTGTATGTGAGTTTCTATGTTTGTAAATGCACCCACAATACATGAAGAAATACATAGCGTAGGGCAACGCTAAAAAAATATATATAATACTTAGTTGTAGTTTTGTGGGTTTAAAAAGGGCCACTTAGCAATATTCCTAATGATTCACTTCGTGAATGAATAATAGAAGAACAGACAATGACGTTGATGGAAATTCACAATTCACACAAACATCAATACATCATAGACAATCAATCAGCCAATAAGTAGGTTCACACGGCAATGCCAATGCCCCTGATGCGCCGGCGCAGCGTATCGGCAGTTGTCGCGACCATGCGACCAACGACCATGCGGTCGCAAGTCGCAGGCGACAGCCAGACCGCACTTCCGCGGTCACATTCTCATATGGCTACTGGTTAGTGATGGTATTATGTTCCTATAATAGTGTGAGACGAGTATAACACTAGATACGCGGACTACAGGCGCTTTGACGGACTGTATAATGAAAAAAAGCTCACTAAAGTGTCGAAATCGATTTCA
This sequence comes from Agrotis segetum, assembly GCA_036375495.1. Lineage (NCBI taxonomy): Eukaryota > Metazoa > Arthropoda > Insecta > Lepidoptera > Noctuidae > Agrotis > Agrotis segetum. The sequence goes on from JAQSVV010000065.1 coordinate 994,859, forward strand.
TCGCGTCTGAAATTCGAACTTGGTGTCTCGTCGAGAATTTCAAGATGATTTCCTTAAAAAAATATGTGAGCTGGTAAGCGTTACAAAATAGCACTACACCTTTAGTTTTTCATTTTGATTTTAATCCTACTACTATTATAAAGGCGAAAGTTTGTAAGTATGGATGTATGGATGTATGGATGTTTGTTACTCTTTCACGCAAAAACCACTGAACGGATTTGGCTAAAGTTTGGTACACAGATAGTTTATAACCTGGATTAACACATAGGATAGCTTTTATCCCGATTTTATGTTCCCGTGGGATAATTTTCGAGTTGTAGCGGGTGAAGCCGCTGGCAACAGCTAGTAGTAAATGGTTTAAAGCGAATAACATCGGTTTAAAGTTATATTCAGTTATTGCTACTTTTATACATATGGGTGGTGGTGGTACTGTACTTATCTAAAATATGTGCAACGAAAAGCTACTCGTATTAATTTTCAGAAACGTAACACCATGGTATATACAACGTGTAACGTTAATAGCGCAAAACCTCTCTTGGGGTAACTCAGCCTATGTTACTGAACAATATTTGTTCCAAGACTTTTTCTATCGGGCCCATCAGTATGATTTTTTTTTATTTGCGAATTTCCAAAAGTCTTAGAACAACATTGTTCAGTGACTTTTGGAAATTCGCAAATTTAACTTTTGAAAATCGCTTTTCGTTGCACATATTTTAGGTAAGTACAGTACCACCACCACCCATATGTATAAAAGTAGCAATAACTGAATATAACTTTAAACCGATGTTATTCGCTTTAAACCATTTACTACTAGCTGTTGCCAGCGGCTTCACCCGCTACAACTCGAAAATTATCCCACGGGAACATAAAATCGGGATAAAAGCTATCCTATGTGTTAATCCAGGTTATAAACTATCTGTGTACCAAATTTTAGCCAAATCCGTTCAGTGGTTTTTGCGTGAAAGAGTAACAAACATCCATACATCCATACTTACAAACTTTCGCCTTTATAATAGTAGTAGGATTTCCAAAAGTCTTAGAACAACATTGTTCAGTAACATGGGCTGAGTTAGCCCACGAGAGGTTTTGCGCTATTAACGTTACACGTTAACAGTACAGCATATAAATAAGTTTAGCTGCTTTTTTGAAAATAAAATGAAATTGTGGATGATATGCAAGTCAACAAATGAACACACTATGCAACATAAAAAATAAATCTGCAAACATAAAAATATTGTATAAAACCACTCTACTTTCCAGGAAAATCATTGCAAGGAACCTGCTCAGGGCACATCCCTATTCTTCACTCGAAGTATCAACTGGATACGACAACAAACTAGTCTTTATAAAAACCTATTCATTCCTGTGTGAAGGACTGTGCCCACTAGAGTGTAACAATTTGATCAATGTATGTGAGACTTGAATGCTCGGTGGCTTTTCAATCACGAGCAATGGCCGGACATTGAATTGTATGCTGATTTCGATTGAAGTATGTTTGTTGGTTTATCAATAAGTTTGAGTTTTGAATTTCGTTTGACAATGTTTTTGAGGTTGGTTTTTGATTTAAAATTCAATGAATAAGACGTTTTCATGAAAGCAGTTGTTACATTAGGTAAGTAAAAGAGCACATTTGATAGATAAGAATATTAATTACTGTTCGCGCTAGGCTTCCTTAGTTGAAATAACCCCATGGCACTATGTCTAAATCTTGTTCTAAATGCGTGCATTCTTATCAATATCTGCAGGTAAAAGGCGACTGACTACGACATACGAAAGTTATAAAAGTTTTCAAATAAGTAATAAGACTGCTCTTAAGTTTCAGCTTAAGGTTTAATCCATGTTTTATTCACTAAAATATTACCTCAAAATACAATTAATCGAATGATGGCATGTTATCATGGTCTCTGCAGTAATTACGTTCGGAAATCATTCACTCAGATACCAACAACACGATGGACGTACGGCTCGAGTGCGACAATTGCACGTATAACTCGTTGCCACCCAAGTCCAGTGCACCTAAGCCTCTTATTTACCAATTACCCATGTAATAACTTAGCCAATGGCACTGGATGGTACTCAGTGGTCCTCAGTGGTACTCAGTGGTCGGTCGATGCCACCACGTTACAGGTACTACGCGACATTCTGCACTTTTTGCTTGAGTGAATTTTAATTAAACGCATAGGGATTGAGGACTTTAAATATCAGTGTGGTGGGTTAATTTCCTTATGTAAGACGCGCTAATTAGTTTCTTTAGTAATGTTTTTTTTTTACGTTAATGTTTTTTTTTTTGAATAGTTCACAGTATTTTGATAGCTGTGATAAATGGTCACCGATCCACAGACCAAACTCGGCTTAAATTTGAAGATCGGCCTAATTCATTCACCCTTTCATCTTCAGCCTATAAATGTTCCCACTGCAGGGACACAGGCCTCATCTCTGTGAGACGGACTGGGCCAAAATCTGCCAAGCGGGCCCAGTGCGTATTGGTAGATGTCACAATGTCTTCGAATGGGTTCTAAGGACATGCCGGTTTCCTCACGATGTTTTCCTACACCATTTTGAAGGTTCTTATGCGGTTCTAATTATACAGTGTGTCCGGACACGAACTACTGATACTTGAAGGGTATATTATTACAGACTCATTTCCATCGACAAAACTGCTTTAAAAAAAATCTTACTCCTTCACCTCGCGAATGGCGGCCATTTTAGTTTTTTGATCTGTTCAACTGGGGTATGTATAATAAAATCCAAATGTACAATTTCGTGTTTGCCCATGTTTTTTGGTATTTTTTATATATTATTGAGAAAACTTTGGTAATTTATTAAAAAGCCTCAACGTTTATCTTCGCAATGAAGTCATTTGCATGTACACACGTCTCTTGGATTCAAAGTTATTTGCATTTGGATTCAAAGTTGTTTTGTCGATGAAAATGAGTCTATAATATCCCCTTCAAGTAGGTATCGCTAGTTCGTGTCCGGACACACTGTTTATTTAGCTAGCCAATACATATCTACTTAAAAAAAAATATTATAATGCACTACTAACAATGATATTATAAAGAAAGATACGCCATGTTCATACTAAATGGCGTTCAGATTTCGTTGCGTTGTTATTATAAGTACTAACTTAGATGTATACAGTAATTTAAAACTACGACAGCGATAGATAATACGGAACGTATAAGATAGAAAGAGATAGCTAGTTTTAGTGTGTTGCGCTTGAAGTACAGTCCACACTACACTAGAGTATTCATAGAGTGACATGACGGATGCTATTTGTCTCTGTCACGCAGCAGATTGCCATCCTATTATCTATCCTTTTCGAACCATTACGTCAATAATACGAAATTTATTTGAAAATGAGGAATAACTCTTAAAAAAATACAAAATTGATATATTTTTAATAGACTTGCTTATGGTATGTCACTCCACAACTCTTATTTTTCTTGGCACCATAGTTTTTGCACTTTCTGAAGACACAACTTGGCGTTTTTGTTACGCCTCGCACTCACGTTACCTCGCTCGCTGTTGTAATCCGACTAAATCAAGGGTGCAACAATTGTGTTACATTCTCCTCAACATTTTGTGCGTGCTAGTGCGATATCTACCTCTTTTTATTTATAATATCATTGACTACTAACGTATGTATTGATAAATATTGTGTCATCAAGTAATGTTTGATCATTACTTCATATTAGGTATCGTGTTTATTTTCTTCGGCTATAATTGACATTGCATTCGTCCTGCTTTAGCGTTATTTGTTTCCTGTTGATATTATGTATGTATGCTCCATGTTGTATGTTTATAGGTATTGTGACTCAATCCCGCAGTTAATTATAGTTTGATAAACAGGATTTATTTCATGCTGTGTTTACCTTCCGTAGAGGTGGAAATTGGTGGTTTAAAACCGAATTCTGCACCTGAATTGCGTATACAATCAGTATATTTCACAATCTGAAGTGTTCTGACGGAAATTCCTAGTTTTTTTGATTGAAAAGTCCGTCTTATCAACAGTGCAACAGTGACAATATCGCAATGGATGTTGCTGAGTTTCCAAAATGAATTCTCTCCAACGTGCTTGACAATTACACTGTAGGTTCATCTGAAAAATAAAACATGAAATTATAATTAATATCAAGTGCAGAAGCTAATCTCTGAAAGTATACAATCGATTTCAATAAAATTTTGTCAGTGCGTATGGTTGGTTCTAGTTTTGAAGATAGCATATTATAATTATGACTTTGTAATGGTATGATAATATTTTCGCAAAGCAACGCTAATTGGTTGGCTGTGGCCGTATTATATACATCTTAAAACCAGGCTTGTTCCAGTGAGTGAACGAGATGGCGCTAGACGACTTGTATAGCTCTGTCACTTTCACTCACCGGAGCAGGCCTGGTTTTTTAACGTTGTGATACCCCCCCAGGTCATGTTATAATTTTCCTTTTTTTTCCTGCCTCGTTATTAGGAATTTCGAACTGACTTCATAATCACGAACAAAATCAGGAGCCAACTCTTAATATAATTTATTAATTGAGGAAATTTTTCAGTTCTATGTTTTGGTGTACTGTCAATAATAAACCTATAAATAATAACCTATCATTAATAAAAAAATTAAAAAAAAAACTGTTCGTATACTATTCTTAGTTTATGTCAGAACCTCGTCACAATATATTTATCTAAACACATGCACTACATCACACTTTAAAATGATTTACAATCCAGATGATGAACTCCAAAGTAATAATAGTTCATCATAATATAGTTTTTATGATATTTCTCACGAGGCTCCCTGGCTTCTTGTTACATATCCTGCTCGACACCCCTCAGGGCTGCGGTGGGAACTGTCTTGTCTATTTTTAGTCCTGAGGTCCTGACCATGGATAATAGACTTGTTAAAGACTTTTATCTACTCTCATATCGTAAACTTCGAAATACAAAACTCAAAACGAGTATAAAATGACATACTTTATACCATAGAGTATCGTAATGAAATTAAAAAATTAAATTATAACACTGTTTCTCTAACAAAACAATGTTATAATTTAATTTTTTTTCATTATGATACAGATTACAGATCATAGATACATCTATTTACTTTTTTATCTGTGGTTGCGCGCGCTTTTTAAGGGAATGTTGGAATTTTGACGTTTGTGTTTCGGTGGATGACATGGTGGATGATTATTAGTGTTTATTAATTTTTATCTTTTATTTGATATGTTCGTGTTCAATGAGAGTAGATAAAGTAGTGTATGAAACTGTACATAACTAGGTATTATACCACTCGTGTGATACTATTAAAAAACTCGCTTCGCTCGTTTTTTAAACTCACACTCGTGTATAATACCCCTCATTATGTACCAGTTACATAAACTACTATTTTTTGATACAGGAAAGATTATTAATATGTTTTTTTTTTAAAGTACAGTGTTATTTCAACTTGCAACGGGTATTCTAATCTAAGCGCAATGGTTTGTATTTTTGGATGTCTGAATGTTTACTAGGTAGTCAATTACTTACGTCAGAATAGCTGATCTGATCTTGATGAAATTTGTTCTGGTGTCCCGATGGTAATTATAAAAGTATTTGTCTTTGGTTTTCAATAAAATATACAACGTGTAACTTAACTAGCGCAAAACCTCTCGTGGGGTAACTCAGCCCATGTTCCATCTATTTGATACTGATGGGCTCGATCAATTTCTCATTTTGTATGAAATTCCAAAAGTTTTTGATGAAGCATTGTTCAGTAACATGGGCTGAGTTCCCCACGAGAGGTTTTTCGCTATTAACGTTACACGTTGTATTTACCAGTTTGACATCAAAGTACACGAAAATGTTCTGTAAATACGAGTGAATCTGTGACTTACAACTCCTAACATAGATTAGTTGGTATTCGCTTTTTCTTCTCCACAGCAAACCTGCATCGAATAAATTCAATTTCTAACGTTCTTCAATTAAGAATCTGAATGACCGGACTACTTGCCTAAAACCATAATTTTTGTGACCGTTAAAAATTACCAAAAAAAAAACACCCAAAAAGATGCGGGCAAAAATACTTTTCCACGATTCTTCCAAGTGCCATGACGAACCCAACTCCATTCGTATGTAAATTAATAACATATTAGAGACAATTTGTTCTAGAGGGATGTTGGGACAGACGGACAGACATGCGGGCTTCGCTCACTAATTCTCGACTTCTCGATAAAGTAATGGCAGGGAATTGGACATCAATTTATCTGTTAAAGCCATTTACGAGCTTTCTCGTTCGAGTATTTTTCAGAGTTTTTCGATCAATTTGCTGATGTATTGAGCTGGGTGTTAATTAATATTGATTAAGCCTGTTAAGGTTTGTGATGAAATGTTTTGTTTTTGTTCAAATGCAGTCTTAATGAAGTGATGAATGGATTGAGTGGAGAATGATTAAGGATTTGTGAAGGAAATATTGAGAGGATTACCTCAGGGGGGTATTACAACATCTCAAAACCAGGCTTGTTACAGTGAGTGAACGAGATGGCGCTAGACGACTTGTATAGCTCTGTCACTTTCACTCGCCGGAACAAGCCTGGTTTTAAGACGTTGTAATACCCCCCCAGAGGCCTTACCACGAGCTCTTAACGCGATCCAGTTTAGGCTGTGGGAAAGAGACAGAGCTATACAAGTCGTCTAGCACCATCTCTTTCCCACAGCCTAAAGATTAACGCTTTAAGAGTTCATGGTAGGCCACCACGTTACTCTAGGCTCGAGATATTACGGTGTATGATATGATTATTTCCATTTTATTACCTGATAATCTACTGGATGTTGGCAACGTAAGGCTGGTAAATAGGTTCCTGTCGTCAGTAGTTTAGAATGTCTCTGGGCTGAAATGATAACGATGAAAAATGTTTTAAAATGCTCATGCTTTAAAAAAAAAAATCTTATGCCGTTGAGTTGAGTTTCGGTGTTTAGAATCCTCAATATCAAAGTATGTTAAGTGTGTCTTAATTCCTAAGTTTTTTCGAGTATACGCTATCAGCGAAATCGGTGGTGAAGGCCATCAAATCGATCACAGGGTGTGATGATATTGTCGTAAAAGGACAACGTGTATTTTAGTCAGTACGACTCTGACAGTCCTTCCGTCCTGGCGTAGGCGGGGGAGGTGTCATTTTACGATTTTAACACGCTAAAATAAAGTATTTTCGAGTAAGTATAAGCTATGTGCGGATGGTGATGGCCATCAAATTGATCACAGGACGCGATGTGAATTAACACGCTGTATCCCAGTAGTTCCATTGTCTAGTTCCATTATGAAACTACTGGGATTTTCTTCTCCCAGTAGTTCCAAGGAACTAAAATACTTTTTCATATTCTAATCCCAGTAGGTCCATTTAGTAATTTAGATACGTTCCCTTTTAAACTTATATGTATAGGTGCACCTGCGGTTTGATGTAGGTGTTGAGTTATCTACGTGTTGAGTTTAATTTGCACCACAACCATTAAACTAATTTAGGTTTTTTTTTATGTGCAATAGGTTTGCTCTTGATCACAGCCTAGGTCAGGAGTGAGTATGACAAGGTCGACAAATGCGAGCTTACCCAGAAGAAGCCTGTTCACTCTAACTTGAAGATTAGGGTTGTATGCGTTCGGAAACACAGTTTAGTGAAAAACAAGCTGATTTTTTAAATGAAACATCTGTCTTAAGAATTAGCAGATACCCGAATATTGTAGACAATAGGAAGTATTGTAATCGCGCACAAAGTATTATTATCACGTAAACATCATCTTGTTACAAATCTCCGTTTCAACAAATCTTCTCCACAAATTAAAACCACATCTCGACTCCCCCAATTAAGCCTGTCTCCACAATTAGCAGTGCTGTCTTATGCAAATATTATATGATATTATATGATGATTAATGACTGTAACAACTGCACTCTCGGAGTATTACTGAAGAAGTTTAATTGGAGTAATCATTCTGTTCCAGAAAGGCTTCAATGATGGTAACATTCGTCCAAGTGTTAAATTGTCCACATGTCATTACGTAAAAAAGTCAAAAGTTTTGTTATAAAGATGCAGGGACAAAATTGCCATACGACAAAAAGTGAAAATGATTTTATATCTACAAATTAAAATTAACCACATTGGAACAGAAAGGGCTTTTGAAATAAAAAATAATGTTTGATCTATTACCTATCTAAAAACAAATCCAGGCGTCGTTTTATCACAAAATCTAGGATTTTGAGCCATGTACAATATGAATTTTGGACATTATAACACTTGTTGGTTTTTGCAAAACTTCATTATAACCAAATAGAAATATGACATCAGGTTATTCTGACATGTGGACATTTTAACACTTGGACGAATATTACCATAAACCGCTTCAATAACTATGGTTATGGTTATTATTGCCAACTTTTTCCAGCGAATTTGACTGGGAGTAATGCGAAAATGATTCTACGAGAATGAAAAACAGTAAAGTTATTATTATATTATTACTCTTTTTATTTTTGTATTTGGTATAACTAGTTTGTAAAGTGTCTTTAATTACCTTCCTACTATTGTAATATTTTTTTCTTTCTTCTTTGGCAACGAGTTGCTTGACTACCTACTCTGCCTACCATTGTAAATGTTTGCATACCGAATGGTAAAATATGGCAGAACTGTATATTTTTAACACCTATATATTTTTAACACCTTCTTGTACTACCCATGTTTGCAAAATAAAGTTCTATTCTATTCTATTACTGCTTTTCACCAACCTCCTGAAAAAAAATAACGAGAGAATTCGATTTGAAATTAGAACGATCAACACCGACTAGACAGATATTTGAAACAGACGCATTGCAGTAAAAACAAGTAAAATCTGTAAGTAAAGTGCATTTTACGAGTATGCACCGGGTGTGTGCAAGCGCAGACGCTACTGGAAACAGGCTATTTACAATATTCCCCCGCCGAGCACTGCTTTTGATCTTTGTTTGCCTGTTTATACTAATTTTAAACGTTTGTTTCTTTGATATATTTAACAACAAAAAAACAAGGAGTTTTACAGCAATTTTAGAACTTTGCGATGGTCGCCGTGCTGCATTGATGCAGGTTTTATTTTTGAATTTGTTCAAGGATTTGTGTTATATGAGGATGAGTGACAAAATATAACTGTAATACATTATATTAAAATACTACTCAACCATTTGAGGTTGCATTATTTCTAAGTAAAGCAGAATAGTATTTTTTGATATTGTTGTATATTTACAACAATATAAAAAAATGTTTTTTGGTATTGACTATTATTGACTAGAATGATTTTTTTTAATGGGATCATGGCAATTCTAAAAATTATCTATTAATAATTAGATGTTTCTAATTTATTTTACTTATTTATTTATTTAAACTTTATGCACAAGTTACAAAAAACATGTGCAAAGGTGGACTTAATGCCTTGGGCATTATCTCCTAGTCTACTACTTGTTTATTTGTCTAATTGAATGTTACTTACAAAAATATTTTGAGAAAATCCTTGTGCCTCACATTACAGATAATGGTTTGTTCTATTCTTCAATTATTATTTTAGGACCCATTCTTTTTTTTGCTTTTTCTTAGCACTCTGCCACTTGTCAGCAAATGTATGTAAAAACTGAGATTTTTTGCAATATTGTGGAATACCAGATTGCTACAGCTTCGATTCGTATCAATGTCCTCACTGTAAAGATACTACATTGATACTGTTATCAATTATTTAATGTTATAAAGATGTGTTTGTTTGTATGTATGTATGTATGGGTAATCTTTAGAACGATTGTCCAGCTCTATTAGATTGTTCCTGATTGCTAAAAATAGACTATACATTATAATATTTACTATCGTATTTTTTTTTTATCGTGGTAAAATCATCAAATGAGTCCTCTCGCCCTGCCCTGGGTGGGAGGACTGTCAGACTCGTACTGACTAAAATCCATGGTGTCCTTCAATAGCCCTTTACGTTCCAGGGTCACAGTGATTGAATAAGTCCCGCGACCCCGGCAAGCTTTGGCCCTCTAAAGGGGGACCTCGTCATAAATATCATGTAAATTAGAGGAACTATCACAATTGTTTCACAAGTTGGCACAAGCAACATTGCGCGTGAGCAAAAGCTGGGTACTCACTTAGCAGCGTAGCACGTAACGTATCAGATGCGGTATCAACCTGCAAGTGGGTACGGCTCGTCCGAGCACACTGCGAGCCGCTTTTGTGTTTGTATGACTCGCCGAGAGGCGGTATCACTGCGAACTTACAGCGAGCGGTTCGCAGCGGGCTCGTGCCTACGTACTCACTTGATACCGTATCTGATACTTTACGTGCTACGCTGCTAAGTGAGTACCCGGTTTGCGACGGCAAAATTCACGCGACCAAAGACGCGGGATGAAGCTAGTCCATGATAAAATCTAACTTCCCGATCCACTGACAGTTCATCGACCTAAAATTTGTAGTATCTTCTGATTGATAAATAATTCTTATCTTTATCTCAATCGTGATTCGTGAGGCAAGATTTTTACGACCGATAACTGTTTGGCCCTTTTAAATATTTCATTGGGTGTGTCCAGTTTGTGTTGGTACTCGAAATTGGGTAATAGATTTTTGTGTTGTGAATGCATTATTTCTTTTAAAGGCGCTGAGCCTTCACCGCGAGCATCAATGATATTATAAGTAAAAAAGGTGGCGAGCATTCACCTGTAATGTAATGTTACAGATTCGATCATTCGAAGGCAATAGAGCATCAAATTGTGCCTTTATGTTACATTACAGGTGAATGAAATAAGAGTAGGTACTCTTAAAAGAAATAATGCCTTCACTACAAAAAAAAGGCTTAGGGCCTCAAGGTTGGGGTGCTATGACAGGAAACCTCCACGTGCGCCCGTGGACTGGAGTTCCCTCTCGGATACGTCCGGGGGGAAGACCAGTTTTTCGGGCCGGTGCACCCTGGGATGCGGGCAAAAACTCTTCCTTGGGCACTGTGTGCCCAAGTGGTCTCTTTGCCCGTATGCAAATAGCCTGTCGTGTGGATGCTCCAACGCGTGTCCCTCTGATCAGCAGAGGGAACAGCGGCGGAGCGGGCTTGCGGACGGTGAGTGATGGGTAGCTCGCCGTCCGACCAAGGACCAAGCCCGGGTCGGTGGCGCGTCGTGTTTCGCGCCAAATGCCTGCTGGGGTCGCGGGTTTTTTCTTAACCCAGGTTACCGTGGCCCCGGAACATAAAGGGCATAGGAAGGAACACGGGTGGATTTTAGTCAGTAAGAGTCTGACAGTCCCTTCCGCCCCACCCAGGGCGGGAGGATTCATTTGATGATTTTACCACTTTAAAAAAAAAAAAAAAAAAAAAAAGGGCCTCAAGGTTGGCTGTCAAAATATTAAAGTTTACTGCCAATCTTATTAGATGTAGCTGAAGTCGCGCATTTTACATGGAGCAACTACCTAATGCAAAATGATGTGTCACTACATCTTGTCCACTTTAGTGGTGAACAGGGCCTAGAAAATGGGGTCGCGAGATTGAATTAACCGGTAACTAAACTGATGTAGATATTTAATGCGGAATTGCGGACTTGAAAAAAAGGATTAATTATTATTATGTAACTAGTGTTTGCCCGCGGCTTCGCTTGCGTTATTTTAGAATTTGAGAAACAATACGGATCGTGTGGCGCCATCTGGAATATGAACGTAATTGTTTTCTCGGCAACGGCTCTCTTCTGTTATTCGGGATGTAAGATACCTTATATCCGTGTCTATACTCCTGACAACGTATATGCTAAATTTTGGGACGATCGATTCAGTAGGTAGTAATGCGTGAAAAGGTAAAAAACAAACATACTTGCATTTTTATTATTAGTTTAGATCAATAATGTTGTAATCTAGGTACATAGTTTGCATAGGAAACGTCCTAATTTGAGCGACATTAATTTCAAAGAACCGTGTTTATTTTAAACATTAGACTATCATTTTTGGGTTGATTTACAGTATCGCTGCAAACTGAACGTACGATAGCATTGCTCTTCTCCCTTGCATTCCGCGTGATACCTAAAAAATAACTAATTATCTGACTCGATGAGTACAACTTGTCGTCGTTTAAAACAGAATCTATGCACTGGTTTGAACACCAATTCAAAACATAAATAAACACAATTTTTTCTAATCTTTAAAATTCCACACCTCGAAACAATTACAATTTAAAAAAATATCCAACTTACTACCTACAATTTAAATCAGTGTAGATTTATATCCTAGAAAACTATTGAAAAAAAAAAAGTAATAATTTAAAATCGCGAATAATATTGAAATAAAAGTATACACATTTTTTTAATTATTTGAAACTCTCAGGACAAATATAAGAAAACTCAAAAAGTGAAAAAAAGAAACAGCGAGATTTGATCCAGAGACCCCTTGCACGAAAGTCAAGCAGGATACCAACCAGACTGGCTAGTACGCTGACAGTGACTATCAAATAGCGGTTCTTATACAAATGTCAACAATGACTGAAAATCAACATATTATAAAATTGCTAATCCCCCAAAGAGAATAGCGTAATTATACATATCCTATTAATAGAAGAGCAGTTTAAGGAATATTTGGGGAAAAATTGACTAAATAATATACAGTGGTTTAGCTTCCAACTAAAAACAAACAGATAAAAACAACAAAATTTAAAATTGCTTATCTCCCAGGAAAAATAGCGTAATGATACATAGCCTATCAACAGAAGCATATTATTAGGAATATTTGAGGAAAATTTGATCGACAACTTTACAGTAGTTTAAGAGATAGACCAAATCAAAAAAACATAAAAAATTTCGAACGAAAAAAAAAGTTGATTTGGCATCAGAATCGATCCCTTATCTCGAAAAAAATACAAAAAGAAAAAAATATTCAATGTACAGGAATGACAGCTCTACGATTTTATTATATGTAAAGATGTAAAGATAAAGATAAAGATAAAGAAGATAAAGAAGATTTTCTATTGTTTCTGCTTTTCGAAAAAGGTGTAATTTTAATGTGTGGGAGTGACAAGAATGGATAAAGTAAGGAATGAGTTTATATGGGGAAGTTTGAAAGTGGCGTCTGGTATAGAAAAAATGAAAGGGAATTGTCTGTCTTGCTATGAACACGTGATGAAGAGGGATGTGACTAAGAGAATGATGAGTATCAATGTTGATGGCTGGAGAGGAAGAGGAAGGCCAAAGAAAAGATGGATGGATTGTATAAGAAATGATATGAATGAAAAAGAGTGAAAATTGCTGTGACGTCTGATAGGAGAGAATGGATGAAGAAAACGTGTTGCGACGACCCCAAGTAAAATTTGTGTGTATTTGATGTCTCTGTATTTTTCCCTTCTACCTTCAAAGTTCAAGGTATTCTGGTCATACTTAAATCATTTATTCCGTTGTAATGGCTTCGAACAATGCTATAATTAAGAAAACAATGGTGTTAGATTATCTGTAATTTGTATCAAAACGATTTCTTTTTTCCGTTCCAATGATATCAAAGTATGTATTTTAAGTAGGCGTGATTATAAAGCAAAAGCGATTGTTTTTTTTTATCGTCGTTGATTCAAATGTCTCTACCAGGGAAGGACGGAAGGGAAATTATTAAGATTTAGTTATTAGACAAATTCTAGGTTCAGATGGTAACAGACAGCAGGTCAACCCAATCTATCAAAGTTTACCAACCGAACATTAACCTTCCACTATTGTTATAAGGTTGAAAATCTATCAAAGAAATTGTTCAAATTGAGGTAAGTTGATGTGTTTGCATCTGTACATTTCATCAGCTGCGATGTAGGTGTACCATAATTTATGCCTTTTGAACTATTGAAAGCCAATAGTTTTGATCTAAATACGTCTAGTTCATCTTTTAATACGAGTAGTAGTCACATAAGTATTAGGTATTTAGGTACAGACAGCTATGAAATACAGAAATTGAACTTAATTACATTCGGCAAAGTGTTTTTTTTTTGGGACAAACCCACCACAGTATTCCCAAACCACTGCAACTCCTGAAAGCCAGAATCAACAGTGGCAACCACCAGAAAAGCGCCGAGACAATGAAGCTCGACGTGTCCCGGAGAATGAAATTACCTGTCTTGGATCCGAAACGTGCAACGAAATGAATCAGAAAATAATAGTGGAGGTGTAGAAAAAAAAGGTTTCCACTTCCCTCCATGCAAGCAGGAGACAGAACAAAACAAGGCCAACAGGCTCAAAGGGATATAACCACTGGGAGAAGCCCAGTTGCCTAGCACCACGGATAAAAATGACTACCTACTAATATTAATGGGTCCTAAATTGTGACCATTGTGATTGCAAACAAACAATTATACACTTAGGTAATAAAAAGCAACACCTTGCTTAGATGCTAACGCGTTGCGACATCATCCCACCCAGTCCCAACTGTCAACCGCGAAACACGATCCAGAAAATAAACTAAACCCGGACAAATTGTCAAGTATCAATTTCGGATGCACTTGTCAGCGTTCCTAAACGGAAGCGGTTCGTTGGTCGCCATTTTGCATCCGTGCCGCGCGTGCGCAATACAATTACGTTTGGTCGACTCTTGCGCACCCCACCGTTTTAAATTTAGAACGCTTCCGCGCGATCCCTTACGTGTGACAGTTTGTAAACTATGGGTTTCAGGAATATGAGGTTCTGGGAATTTCTAGTGCTGCTGTTTCTGATTTTATCTTTCATTTTCATTTTTGCTTTAAGAAATTGACACTAACAAACCTAGATGTAAGACATTTTATTTCTTAAACCTTATGCCAGCATCTACATGATTCCAAAAAATATTTACTGCCAGTCATAATCAGGCTATGATAGACTACTTCACGCCAATACCAGTCCTTTACACCATAAACAACCACATCATGATATTCTAAATCAAACACTTTATCTTGCGAGCCCTATCCACTCTCAGGCCTGTTGGTCTAGTGGTTAGTGACCCTGACTGCTATGCCGGAGGTCGTGGGTTCGATTCCCACCCAGGACAAATGTTTGTGTGATGAGCACGATGATTTGTTCTGTGTCTGGTTGTGATTTATCTATAATATGTATGTATTTAGAAATATATAAGTATGTTTATCAGTTGTCTAGTACCCATAACACAAGCTCTGCTTAGCTTGGGACTAGATGGCGTTGTGTGATATTTGTGGAACATTATTATTATTACATTACTTTCCCTCCCTGCTCCTTCGGCTGTGAAGTACTCGTAACTGAATTTACGTCTTGTCCTTTCAAAGAAACCCATCTAATAACATCTACTAACACGATCAGGCAAGATTTATTAACATCTACGGTGTAATTATGATGTCTAGACGATCGTGTGAAGATTAGACCCACAACTATCTTCCGATGTGGGTTACTCGTTGAGGCTCAAGGGTTTTTAGCACTCTTGCTTTCGCTTGCTTTACAATAGTTGGATTGTCTGGCTGTATATTCTAAAGTATCGTATCTATCGTCATATGGAATGTCAGTGTTACTTATTTTTATTCGTTGGTTTTTATTTTGGTTTTATCTTTCTTTCTTTTTATAATTGTGTCTTTATTGCACTAAATGAATCTTTTCTATACGTTTATTGTAAGCTGAGGTCTTGGCATTGTTTTTTTTGTATGTTGGTGTCTGTGTTTCCTATTCAGCACCTGTTTTTTTGTTAGCTTAATCAATCTCATTGATTGTGTCTTTCGTTACGTTTATATTTAACTCTGTACCTTTCACCTTCCTATTTAATAGCTCATCTTCTCTCCAGTAAACTGTCTCTTCTTCTTGACCATCATCACTGGCTACCTCTCTCCCTGGCCGAATCCCTTTTCTGTCATATTTTCTTGGTTTGTCCAATGTTTTCCCATTTCTCACTACGCTTCCCTAATTCCATTCCAACAAATTCTAACAAAACTTCCGCTATCAGATCGACACGATCAATTTCTCACCTACCTCCAAACAATAGGTTAAAACAAACTACATATTTGTAGTAACTAACATAAAAATCAGTAAGTGGTCATTAAATCCTTTCGGGTGCGCCGGCGCAGGGGAGTAGAACGCGTGAAGATCTTCGATAGGGAAACCTTTGTAACCCTTCATGAATATGGATGCGACGCACTTGTTCTGAAGATGGATGAATGGATGGATGGCGATCTGGTTTCCGTTTGGGGTGCGTATGTTTAGGGAATGAAAAGGAAAGGTTGTAGAATTAATCAGTTAGGTTTATTAGTTGTAGGTTAATGATGGTAGTTAATTGTGTGTTTTATTTTATGGTATTTGCATGTCTGTTGTCCGCCGCTACATTGTTTCTTACTCTATGAACGAATTAATTGTTACTTAAGGTGCGTACAGACCATGTAACATGTTATATGACATGTGTTATATAACACTAGATCTCTGCGTAAAATGTTATATAACAATGTTATATAACAATGTTATATAACATGTTATGTTATATAGTTCCTTCTAGTTTTGCGTGGCTGCTTGCCGTCTAATGTAACAAAATATGGAATGCTTTATGAATAAAGTATTAAACTCACTTTATGTGTCACTTCAAGGCCCAAGGCTGCAAGGTGACGGGCCATTTTAATAACATTTTTCCTTCTATGCAGTCTGAATTGTCGTCTTAGACACAGAGTGAGTACTCGTTGATACTTGTAGCTTACTTTTTAACCTTGTACTCTTAATCGTTAGCATGGTCTAATTTTCCAAGACTCGGAATTTCCAAGGGTTGAAAACTCAGGTATTTTTTAAATATACACCATTCCACTGTTTATCAATTGCTCTAAGTTTGTGCATTGTGTACCACGGCAAATCCTGCCGGGTCGCGGGACTTATCCATTTACCTTAACCCTGAAATGTAAAGGGCTATTTAAGGACATCGGGGATTTTAGTCAGTACGAGTCTGACAGTCCCTCCTGCTCTTTTTCCTACTCCTCCACTATTCTTTTCTGATTAATTTCGTTGCAGGATCCAAGACAGGTAAATTTCATTCTCCGGGCCACGTCGAGCTTCATTGTCTCGGCGTTTTTCTGGTGGTTGTGACTGTTGATTCTGGCTTTCAGGAGTTGCAGTGGTTTGGGAATAGTGTGGTGGGTTTGTACCAATAAAAAGAAGTCCCTCCCGCCCTGCAGTGGGTATAGGACTCATTTTATGATTTTACCACGTAAAAAAAACAAACAGCAATATATTCCAGGATTCTAAAACGTTTACAAAAAAATGTTCATACTATATTAATTTCTTATCTAAAAGGCTTACCGCTTGACAAATAAAAATACCTTTCAAACCATCACATATGGTATAATCGCACAAATTCACAATACAAACATCAATATGTATATAAATGCTATCATTTCATAATCTTCACTTGAAATGTCACCAGTTTTGTCATATAAAGGTGTAAAAAGTGCCACAAAAGGGTATTATACAGTGATAATAAAAACACTGATATGGCTATATAATAGTTGTGTTTACTTACTGTGATATGGTAGTTAGTAGACGGGAGTTTTCAGGGTTGCCAAGTTTTTGGAAAGCATATTATAGTTGTTACAATACTTTTATTTTCAGTAAAGATGGACAATGAGTAGTACCTAAATAAATAAATACGTTTTTTTGAGTCATACATTTATTTATTAACAGTTGTTCATATTTTTGAAAAATAATTTAAGCTTAGGACTTTTTTTTTGTGTAACATGCGAGGAGCTCGTGGCTAAATAATTACAGCCGCACATACCGATCTTCCGGGTTAAGCCGCGCTTGCCAATGTTGGTCTGTGGATGGGTGACCATCTGTCATAGCGAGTTTCCTCCGTGCCTCGGAAAGCACGTAAAGCCGTTGGTCCCGGCTGTCATTTGTAGATCTTTGACAGTCGTTAATGTTAGTCAGAAGCTCTAAAGTCTGACAACCAGTCTTACCATGGGGTATCGTATTATCCAGTTTATGGGTTGTGGAGGTCCGACAGGCAGTCGCTTCATGTAAAATTCAGCTGAATCTGGTTTGACTGGAAGCCGACCCCAATATAGTTGGGAAAAGGATAGGCAGATGATGGTGACTTTTGTGTTACATATCATTTTTTATGTCTCTGAATTATACATAGTTCCCCGAAAAAATCTAGACCTCAGTTTTGTTGAATTTTAATGAAGATCGTAAGTGACAGAAATTCATACAATTCACGCGTAAAATCATACAATTCAAATCTATTCAGAGCGTATGGAAAAAAAAATTAAGTAAAAAAATTGGAGTTATTTTTAGAATGGTATTATAATGTCATATCATTAAACTTTCCTTGCTGGCCATTGCTCACTTACATTTTTTATTGAAATCCATGTTTCTGGCGCCTAAAATGTAACCAAAGCTTTCTTGTACACCTATTCCGTACCCTTATTTGTATAGTTAAGAAAAAAGCGTCCAGTAGAAATAATAGAGTACGGTTGGCAACCCTGGGCATTTGGTAGCACATTCGCTATGTTCCTACAGTTCATTTTTTTAAAACTAAAATTAAAACAGTATACCTAGTCATCGTGGAGCCATTCACTTTGATATGGACATTATAGGAAACCGTTGCGGTTTTATTTGTTTAATATTTTAGCAAATAAGAGGGTGTATTAATAGATAAAAGCTCTTTGATAAACATAACATCAAACGGTTACTTAAAACTTATGAACTTCACTATCATTATTGATAAGGGTAACATGGTAAAAAATTGTATTTATTACATTTTATGGAAAGACAAGGTGCAAAACTAACGAGTTTCCATAGAAACTATGATCATCCATTTATTTTTCTTTGGTGGTTAGTTTTTTAAATCTTTTATTCGGGAAACATGGAGGTTATATTCCATATTTTTGGAAAAAGTTGTTGCTAGCGGTTTCGCGCAGCGGGCGGAGCCGATGGCAAAAGCTAGTTACTATACTAAACTAAAATTTTCAATTTTCCGATCAAAATTTGAATTATGGTAGGTATAAAAGCTTGAAATCCATATGTGCCTGATCAGCTTTGTTCATCAGTCATGCGATTGATGAATAGCAGGACAGCTCTCCGCTCCGCCTCAGTGGCATCGCAGCCTAATCGTTAATATTTCTCCTGTCGCTCCTGTGGACAAGCAACTTTACACCGCTCAATTGACAAACATCGAATGCGAGTTGTTCATTTCCGAAGACATTATTAAGCTGGCTCCTGAATCCAGGACTTCAAGTCTGACTTCATGCTCAAAAGTAACGCTTGCGATCGTGCCAATAAAGGGGATAATAAAAAAAAACGCAAAAAGCAAAAGTGAAAAGCGTAAGTGAAATGAATCACCTTCCCGTACAAATACACGCGATGTAATATAGTCTAACAATAGAACTGTACGGACAGACAGAATGACGGCATTCGTAGTCTATGTAACTGGGACGTTGACCTTATCTGTGTGTTTTGAGAAGAACTTAGTACTTACCTATTTATTTATCACGGTTGACATTGCAATCCCTGGCTTCATCATCATCAGCCTATAATGTTCCCACTGCTGGGACACAGGCCTCCTCTCTGTGAGAGGGAGTGGGCCATAATCCACCACGCGGGCCCAGTGCGGGTTGGTGGATGTCACATGTCTTCGAATTTTTGGTTCTAAGACATGCCGGTTTCCTCACGATGTTTTCCTTCACCGTTTTAAGAGTAGTGTCTCCTGTGCATAGTGCTAATTATGACTAAATAAGTATATACCGGATGAAATTTTGCAATGCCACCTGGAGGGAAAGTACTCTTAAAATACTGCAGATAGATAATTTTGCTCAAAGGAAACATCCCTTTATTTTTGAATAGAAAGCAAACTGCATTCAAAGATTTTCAAAAATTCTCTTCTCCCACACTGGCTAAAATCTGAAAAAATTATACCCTCTACTTTTATTGCATCGATCGTTAGGGTCAATTATAAGGTTGAAATAAATAAATATGTTTTTTTTCAGATTTTAGCCGGTTCGATTCCCGTGTGTGGGAGAAGAGAATTTTCGAAATTCTTTGAACGCAGTATGCTTTCTATTCAAAATTAAAGGAATGTTTCCTTTGAGTAAAATTTTCTATCTGCAGTATTAAGAGTACTTTCCCTGCAGGTGGCATTACAAAATTCCACCCTGTATGTACTTATTTAGTCATAGTTACGATTACGAATAGTCATTACAATAGAGTGTGACAGACAGACAGACGCTGATTGTGACAGATGTGCTAGTGAGAAGCACATTGTGTAACTGTAACTTTTACTTAACTTTAACTTTTACTCTATTTATTAATTTATATACAGAAGCTGTTGGTGTACCTTTGTTAATAAATAAATAAATAAATAAACTGTACACTGTATGGATATTCTTTGCCCTACATTGTAGGTTAAAGGTGCGTTCTGATTAGAGGGATTGAGGACAAAACTTGAGGAGATAAATTAATCTTAAATGTAATTAGAAAACAATTTAATTAGAACATTTTGTCTCACGAAGTCTTTCTTTTCTTGGTTGATACCGAAGCGGAGGAGCGGAAAGGACTGTCAGACTCTTACTGATTAAAAATTTTTATTGATCTTTGCCTTACAGGGTCACGTTTACCTTTACAAAGGGTCACGCGGCGCTTGCATGTTTTGAGATGTCTTGGAATTATTTTTTGTGTTTACCCCAAGAGTTTTATTTAACAATGCTGTATTCGAATTTTTCACCATTAACATTTTGGAACCATTCTACATTTTCTACAAAGTCAAAAGACTTATTTTGAAAAACGTCAACTCGAGTGAACGATTCACTCGATTAAATTGATCTTCAATTAAAACTTAGTTAAGTTACAAACATAACAACAACACAATTTCACCTCCTAACAACATGCAAATGCAATAAATCAGCGCTGACCGCTCGATCTCGTGGGATGCGTGTACGCATTCAATTGTGTCTCACGCGCATCTGTCATTCAATACCCTCAGCTAAATATAGACTGAAAAGTAGGCCAAACTGTATTGTTGCTAACTAGCTAAGAAACTAGACAAACTCGAGATGTTTATGTTTATGATTACTCGAAATGTTTATGATTGTTATTTTGTATAATTATTCAATACTTGTATTTTATATTATATACTTGTATTTTTCAATACTTGTATTTGCTGTGCCCTTGCAGGGTTCATGACAGGTTCTGGCAAAATTATTTTACATCTTGTAACACCACATGAATGCAATAAATGTTTGAGTTTGAGCTATTTTGGGGAAAAAACATTGCAGTTTTAATAGGTTTTCTTTCTTTGGTGATTGCCGGCTCCAGTGGTGATTGGGGTCATTGACCCTTGGTGATTCAAGTGTCTGTCTAACGGCTAAATTAATGGATTGCATTTGGACATGTGTCGTGTGTGCTTGTCTGCAGTTTTGTCGATTGGTAGATATTTAATTTGTCGATGCTATGTTCTTTCGTGAACTAAAAAGTTAAAGGCTTTGTCATCTTATCAAGTCTTCTACCATTATTCTCTAAAAGATGTCTCATTTGGTGGGAATATTAAAGGTATTTTCTTATTTTGATTATTTTCTTCTATTACGCCATTAACAGGCAATTTTGAACGTTAATGCTACTTTGAATTATAGGAAATAGCATTGATTTGAAACGCTGTATTCATAACTAGCTGACCCGTGCCCACTTCGTTGGGCAGTCAATATTTTAACTTGTGATGAAATTATGAGTGTGGTTCGGTTAGTACTTTTTGTGCTATGATTCATTTGACCTGACTGCCAAAGCGAGGGTTCTCTAGCTTTCGCTACCGAGCACCTGCGATGTTCTCCAGCTTTGGTTAGCAAGCCGCTGAAAACGCTCGGAGCTAGATTCCCCAACGCGTACTTGTGTATTTTCTCTATTCCTCTAGAGGCACTGATGATGATTTTCAAGAGCAGACTCTTCCGTACGTCGTACTCGATCTGCTCTTGCCTTTTTTTTTTTGTTATGTGGCAAAATCATCAAATGAGTCCTCCCACCCCGGGCAGGGCGGGAATGTCAGTCTTTTTCTGACTAAAATCCACGGTGTCCTTCGGTAGCCCTTTGTGTGCCGGAGTCGCGGTATATGTATGTCCCGCAACCCCGGCAGGATCTGCTCTTGTCTGGGATGTCTGACCAGACGGGAATGTTGTGATTTCCTTTTTGGCATGTTAAACAATCTTTGAAACTTTCCGGTATCCCAAAAACAGAAATACCACAGCTTCGAACTCGAAGAATGAGAACGAAGTAGTACCTATTTGTGCTTTAAGAAACTGAGCAACCAAAACAATTTTATAGACCAAGACGCCAAGACGTAATTTCACAACGCCACCTATAGGTTAATGGATAAAACGTCCGTACAAAGCATGTTCTAACGCCATTCGTGAATGGACGGCGGCATTTTGCGATTTAGTAATTTTATGTTATCTTCGAAACTATTTAACCAATTGACATACTATTTGGGGCAAATCGTATCTCTATGATGTTCTTGTGATCAAAATAATATTTTTTTCGATAAGGTTTAATATTTTGTTGTGTAAAAAATCGTCCAAAGGCAATGTACGTCGAAAATAACTTTTTTAACTCATAAAAGCTACTATATCTGCTAAAATATAAAAGATAAAAATATGGTGTCGCGGACTTTATTGTAGAACTATTCCAAGCGGACATTTTTGCCATACATTGTTTTCAATTATATACAACTGTTAAGGCAGCGCATGCTAATAACTGTGTTGGAAGAGCAATTTTTTTCCGCCTGGCTAGACAAAAATTGAGATATTTCGGCTAATATGCATGATATCGTTATAATTTATAGCCTATAGCACTCACGGATAATGTAGCTTTCTACCAGTGAAACAATTTTTAAAATCGGTTCATTACTTCCGGAGATTACCCCCTACATACAAACTTACAAACTTACAAACCTACAAACTTACAAACAAATTTTACCTCTTTATAATATTAGTATAGATTATGGAGTACTCAACACATAATCTTTATTTTTTTTACATATTTACGTAATGACATGAATTTTTCGTAGATACAAATAAAATAAAAACGCATCTAAAAAAATTGTTACATCGACTTGAACATAATAAATATCAATTAGAATAACAAAGAAATCAGAAGAAATAAAAATTTACACATAAGAAACAGCTGTTTTCAGCGGTACCTACTCACTATAGGTACCGCTGAAAACTGCATACTAACGGTTGACTGATTTAATATAATTATGTGTCTATTCCAATAACAATTTTCCATCTTCTGTTGTAACCTATGTTTTGTTCACCAATAACCCATGAACGGAACTAGAAAACAGATTTGATTTGATAAATACTTCCTTTTTTAACCACTTATCTGGGCTATCCGGCATTGCATTGCATTGACCCAGGATTTCGGTGTTTCCTCTGTCACATTCCCCCAGCCCCGGGATCCGCCGGAAAATGTCCATTCCGGGGTCTCAAGCACAGGGGGGATCTTGTGATGACCTCCGGTATGTGGTGTCATCTGAGAGTGACATTCCGAAGTCATTGGTGCATGATATAGTGCAATATGGGTATTATGGCGCTTGGGTGAAGATAGGAAGGTGTTGTGACATGAAATTGTCTGTGGGAATTCAAAATGGCGCCTATAGTTTCCATAGATATAAATAATGGACTTAGAACCATCGTACACAAGACTACGCAAGTCTCCCAAACTATGTGATTTTGGTATCCAGACGTCTATCGCAATGCAAATCCTTAGAGGTTCGTTCACAGGCACGCGTCAATGGATACCAAGCTCGTTAGGTATCGGAGATTTGCGTCGTCTTATGTATAAAAAAAACATAGCCTTTCTTATCCAAATGACAAATACAATTAACCATTTTCTGTAAAAGATTCCACAGACATCTGCCATAACGAAGGCGACATCGGGTCATCGGGAACAAAAAGTTTGTTCCAAGAAGTTTGTTAAAATCGCACTAGTCTTTATCATCGTTACTTTAAGGTTGTTATTAAGTTACTTTTGTCTGACTGAAAATATATTTAATTTACACTGATTGCGTTTTAGTACATTCTAACGCCATCTTGTGGCGAGCAGTTGATTGAATGCATTTTCTGAATTAAAAATCCTAATTTTGGTAACGTTCAAACATAAAATAGCGTTCTAATCTACTTTTTTTAAAGCACAGAAACCTACCCGAATCTCTCTAATCCTAATTGAACCTTCTTGTTTTGAGGTAAAGTTGAAAGTCTAATATAGAAATTGTAGTGGCTTGAAGTGTTGGCATCTAGATTTTTAGTGTCCAGCGTGGACCACAATCATTGTGGTCCACGCTGGACACTAATAATCATCAAAAAAAATCAAATTGTGGCACAATGGTGTCTTACAGATGAATTAAGTTTATTCTTTTGTAGACCAATAGAAGGAATTTTGTTTATCTATTCCTCGATACCTACCTCCAAGGGGGCAGTACTCCCAAAGTCACTGCCCACTTTTACTGGTTACCTTTCAACACAGAAACCGCCCCAGTAACTGTTCAAAATCATTCGCAAGGGAAACCACGAAGTATTCGCCGAGAACATAATATCCGTTAGCGCGGTTCTTACCGTCTTTCGACCAAATGTTTACATTCGCGGCTATTGTCCGTCATCGCCCAGTTATTTTGTAAACTAACCGTGTTAAGTGAGATATTTTGTTTTGTAAACATTGACCGTCGGCCATTGTCGTTAGGAATCGATTGTGTGGAAGTGGAGGGGGATTTAAAGAATTATTGAAATGTGATGAAGAATATTGTAAGAAATTTTCAAAATCCCTATTTGTCAATAAAATTCATGATACTCGTACCTATAAGTTAGTTGCGCCATCCATCCATCAAGACTTATCAAAAATGTTTTTATAAGTGAGTCTTTCATTAGGGTAACCTAATGAAAGACTTACAATGGTTGAAGAAAAAATAACGTAGAAAATTACAATGGTTCTGCTGACCTAAAATGAATTGGAATAAACGCCATAATATTGTGACGTCATCATAGCTTTTCAAACACTTGTAGATACCTACTACTCTCTTAAAAAATAACAATACATAGTACAATTGGGATGGCAGCTGGGGAACTAATGGCGCTAGTATAGCTTGTTCCAAGCATCGTCATTACTCATTGGTTTAAATCTTAAAGGTATGTACTCGAAAATAGTACTACGTCATTGGTCGGATTAGGACTAAGCTATGGTGGCGCCATCTACAATTAGCTTTGACTTGCCATCCCCATTATGAAAACAATATTAACAAGATCAAAACCTAAAAACATCATCATCATCATAATATCAGCTGTAGGACGTCCACTGATGAGCATAGGCCTCCACCATATATTATTGTTTTTGAATGAAAGTTAATTTTCAATATCGTTTTTTTTCGAGTGACAGTTCTCAGAAGGGATCATTCACCTTTTCATCCCTATCGTGATTGTATTCGGGGATGCGGGACTTTCCTTACCGTGACCCCGGAACATAAAGGGCTATTGAAGGACACCGTCGATTTTAGTCAGTACAAGTCTGACAGTCCCGGCCTGCCCGCGGTGGGATGATACATTTGATGATTTTACCAAGCTAAACAAAAAGTCGTGATCTTATTGTAAATACTTATTATACTCAAAATTGAACTCTTTCCTAAAGGCAATATTTTTTGAATAAATAAAATGTATGCGCTTCCTTCGGTGCAGTGCTGATAAGGTAATATAGGTTCTATTCACTAATTAAACGTTCGTTAACACAACGCTTTAGCGAGTCGCTTGCGCAGCCAAAACAACTGGCTACTGTCAGTCAGGGCTGTCGATGAGAGAAACTTTGATGCTATGGAGTATTTGGAATAAGTATATTAAGGGTTGGACCTCACCTGGCAGCACTGAATCGCCTTGTTCCGTCGCCCTTTCTCTTTCTGTCGCTTAGAACTGCCATTTGCTAGACCGAGACAGAAAGCATAATGCTCGTGATGCCGATCGCCTCGAGGATTCCGTCGCGTGCTACCGCATTATGCTTTCTGTCTCGGTCTAGCAAATGGCAGTTCTAAGCGACGGAAAGAGTAAGAGCGACGGAAAAAGGCGATTCCGTGCTGCCAGATGAGGTCCAACCCTTAAGGTCATGGCACACTATACCGGCGCGGCAACGGCACGGCTACAACCCAGCAGTTACCCTGTCATTCAAATAAGAGCCTTAGATCATGTGTCATATAATATATTTCATAATGTCAATATAAAAAGGCCAACGGCGGGAAGTCAGCGCGCTTACCGCTAACATACAACTCGCCTCGCAGCCCGTGCGCTGCAAGCGAGCAGACGGCGTGCTTACGGCGCGGCGGCCGACTTCGAGTTGCTAGCGAAACGAATGCCTTATAACAATATGTTCACGGTGACAGCAAGCTGCACCTCGCAGACGGTGCGCGAACTGCGTGCTTACACCTCCTGTACAACGCGCAGTTAACACGCCAACGGCTAGCCGTAGCCCAAATTCAAAGTGACGCCGTGCTGCAGCTGTGCAGTTGCGGTGCTGGTATAATGTGCTATGACCTTTACTCAGTCTATTGCAAATCGCCAGAGGCGCTATCTTCTAACGACCAGACCTTATAGCCTTTTTGTTTTTTATCATGGTAAAATAATCAAATGAGTCGTCCCACCCAGGACAGGGCTCGAGGGACTCTCAGACTCGTACTGGCTAAAATTCACGGTGTCCTTCAATAGCCATTTATGATCCATCCCGTCCCGCATCCCCGGTAGGCTTTGGCCCTCTAAAGGGCCCCGTTATTATGCTGACACTCTTTGAGGCGCGCGTGGAACACAACGCGCCGTCGACCCGAAGGCCGTATAGCCTAACGGCAATCGATAAACTTTGAAACGCTGAAGAGCCTTTAATATACTTTCCAAGCATTTAAAGTTCGGGGTCGCGGGATTAATCCCTTACCGTGACCCTGGAACATAACAGGCTATTGAAGGACACCGTGGTTTTTAGTCAGTAGAAGTCTGACAGTCCCTCCCGCCCTGCCCGGGGTAGGAGGACTCATTTGATGATTTTACCACGCTAAAAAAAAAAAAAAAGCATGTAAAGTTGAAAATGTATTAAAAGCTTCTGAGCAACAGCGAACGAAACAAAAGAAAACACTTAGTAATCTAACATAGATTTTCAATTTTATGCGCTGGGGTACAAAGTTGAAAATGGCTTAGCGACTGCTGAGCGTTAACGGGCATTTTCACAAAAAAATATAGGGATTTTAAGAAGTAAGATTTAATTTCAACCACATTTTTTATGTGAGATTGTACTTGTTTGCATTTCATTATTCTCTATATTTTACGATTTTTAGCTTAAAACCAATAATTTATCACGTAATTATGAGAAATAAAAAAAATAGAGGGTAAGTCAATGATATTTCGTCAGGTTTGTTACTTAAATTAAATGCGATTAAAAAATAAACAATCAAAACCATCAAATTTTCTTTAATACGAAATAAAAGAGCACACGTTGAATCAACAAAATCAATTTGAAAAAATACGATATGTTATAATATAACCAAGAAAAATGTCTCCATAATACAATTTTGTTACCAGTGATGACATTCGAACATTACGATATTCTATTATTCCAATTAAAATAGGAAAGTCCACAAAATGAATATAAAACATGTGTTGTTATTGAAATTTGTCATTTAATTAACATCGGAATTTAAGTTTTAATGATTTAAATTATCAACAAAAAAAGATTTTGACTTGAAAATTAGGGGGACAGTAACAAAGCTGATGGTAACAAAATTGTTACGAAGCATTTACACTAGGTTATGTTTTCTTTTACTAATGAGGTACTTATTGAGCTTTTTTTTTCCAAATCAATCACAATTGAAACTTATCCAAAAACATCAAATTATCTTGATACCAATAACCAATGACGCACATTTTACACGATAAATAGTAAGTATAGGTATTTTTCCATTATTAATAACAATAAAGAATAGTATTTTCAAATGCAAGGCGTGGATTCAAAATGCAAGGCGTGTATTCAAAATGCAGAACCTGAAATAAATAAAAAACTGTTTTAGTTGCTATAATGTTGTTTGTATACTTATTTATAAATACAGCCTATTAAAAATAAATAGTTGTATTCTATGTTATCACAACCTCTTTTAAACCAAGTTGTTAATGTAGCATGTGTAAATTGTGTAGTCTTCTTAATAGTCAATTTTGTTACTTTGCTTGTCAGGCCTATATGTTATCACACAAAACTGACGTAACGTTACCTTACCTTTTCGCGATTTATATTAAATATAAATAGGTACGTTGCAGTGATTGGTCATTAACTATTTATTTATGAAGCTAGATGTTAAAGCTTTCAATAACTATCACTATCATTTTGTTTACATTATTAAATTATACAACATTTTGGTAACTTACCTTGACAGAAAGTTTTCTACCGAACGATGAGTGGTGCTGGGCACGCGCACCTTCACACAGTCTCCGGGCAAAACTGACATTAATTCAAAATGGTGGATGACTTAAAGCTTCTGGTGTTGCTATTACATCAATAAAATGTACCAACATTTTTTTAATCACGGAAAAAATACGGTAACAAGCTTGACGTGTCAGGTTGCTCACAATTTAAGTTCTATTTTTAAATTCCCATAATATAATCAATTAAATATATAATATTTTAATTATGCTTTAAAATAGCCTACCACAATCTTTTGAAGAAATAAAATAGTATACATGTAGTCAATTCTAAGGATAGAACGTAATTATTGTATGTTAAATATACCTGCTCAGTCCAGGGACAAGCCAAAATGCTATCTCCCTATCACTTAATTAATATTTAATTTATATAATCAAGTACTTGGGGAATTAAGTTATTAACGGAATAAAACCTAGATGTCTGCTAAAACTAAAGTTAATCGTTTTTTGTTGATACGGGTAATATTAGAAAAGAAAAACGAAAATCTTTTCGAGGGACAGGACTAAACACACACCTATGCATTTTTGTAAAAATGCCCTAACGATTATCGCTTGCCGTTTGGCTGTAGCTCCTGTTGTGCTACTAAAAACTAGAAGTCATGAGGAGAAACCTTTGCCCAGCAGTGGGATGATGCAGGCTATCAGTATCAGCACCAGAGTGTGACCACATCCTCTTACATACAGTCTATCATCTATCTTAAAAAAATCTCCCACGTGTTTAGGGCAACCCTGAGGAGCTCGTGGCTAAATAATCACAGCCGCACAGGCCGATCTTCCGGGTTAAGCCGCGCTTGCCGAGGTTGGTCTGTGGATGGGTGACCATCTATCATAGCGAGTTTCCTCCGTGCCTCGGAAAATGCGTAAAGCCGTTGGTCCCGGCTGTCATTTGTAGATCTTTGACAGTCGTTACTGTTAGTCAGAAGCTCTAAAGTCTGACAACCAGTCTTACCATGGGGTATCGTATTACCCAGTTACTGGGCTGTGGAGGTCCGACAGGCAGTCGCTCCATGTAAAATACTGATATCTAGCTGAATCTGGTTTGACTGGAAGCCGACCCCAATATAGTTGGGAAAAAGTCTAGGCAGATGATGATGTGTTTAGGGCAACCCTTGCGCCCGCGCACACTATCTCGCGCGCACTTGCTAATTAGGTGGCACCGTTAACTGTACCCGCGAATTGTAGGAGGAAGCACACACATAGGTTTACCGACTGCCACACGTTTAACACCTTTGTCTTATATACTGTGTGTCTCTTTGTTTGTTTGTCTGTCTGTCGGTTTGCCACTTTCTGCTTTCGTCGTATGACTAATGTAACGGATTTGTTGTGGTTCTTAGTGGTTTAGAATTAAGGCTTGTCCATGACAAAATGTTTCATGTGGTTTCATGTTTACGAATATGTATGTCATGATATCTACACATAAATAATATATCTGCTGTTCTTTCTTTTTTCAACGGAAACCCTATTTTATATAATATGAAACCACCGAAATGCCCTCCAGTAACGTGAACAGGGGGGATTTTAAAGCGCTACTTTAACAAAATTATGTACTAGTTGAATTGCGATAAAATTGTTCTTTATCAATTGTCTACTCGCCTTTCTAGACCTTCAGGGTTCTAGCTACCGTATTAGAGCTCCATAGAAGGAATCTCCTAACGATTTGCGCCGTTTCAAGAATTTCCTAAAGGGCTCCTAATCCAACTGCCTAAAGAAAGCTTCCTTAGTTTCTTTTTATGTGAGATGGGTTTGCTCTTGACCTTAGTCTAGGTCAGGAATGACTAAGACAAGGTCGACGGTGGAGCGAGCTTACCCAGAAGAAGCTTGTTCACTCTAAATTTGAAGAGATGAAGGTTGTATGCGTTCGGAAACTCAGACGCAGGCAGAGAATTCTACTCCTGAGTTCTTGGGCACACTACAATCTGTAGTAGTCTGTACACTTGTACAGGCAGGCAACTTTGCGCCGATAGTTATTATAACTATCGGCATAATGATCGCCAAGATCACATCCTTCATATCGACAATTTCGTGAGACCAGTCCAAGTTAGAAGTTACTTGAACTGCTTTCTTTCCCGACCTACGAAATAAATCTCTGATTACTTTTAGTACTCTAATTATATCTTCAAATATGACATATACGGTAAAACATTCATTCAAAGTAAAGACGAATCTTACAAAATCCGGTGTACTATTTGAATTATTTGCTGTTAGCAACAGACAACTTCGAGTCCGTATGCTAAACAAATTAGAATGCACCGCGCAATGCCAGTGCGGTCGATTTCAAAATACTTTACTGCAATGCAAACGAATGATTCCGACATTTCTTGTGCCTACAAGTTGATATTTACCTATTTTAACACAACTTAATATTATGCCTGTACCTATTTCCCGCAGTGTTAGGCATTTTTTTTATACTAGTATCACGCCGGTCAACCTAGGAGAGGTTGTGTGCTGCTTAACCGGACTTTTCTGTGGTTGCCATAGATGACTCTAAAGCCTCCAGCCAGGGGACAGTGTTAGGCAGGGATCTACGCAGTCTTTATGGGCCAAATGTCTACTAAGGTCGCAGGATTGTCTTAATGGGACTCTGTGACATTAAAATTCAAAGGGCAACTGCAAGAACAGGATGGATTTTGAGTCAGTACGATTCTTAGAGTCCCTTCCACTGATTTGATGATTTCATCCTTTCAAATAATCCATTTTAGCTAAGTATATACCATAGTTACAGCCTGATACTTGACAGTCTTTTCCCGAACTCGACTCCGACTGTGATCCACTGAAATCTTGACTAACCATTTTTTTTTCTTTTTTCACAGACTACCTCAATGAACCAAAGAAGAATGTTCAGGATTCCGCCAAATCATAAAGTGGTCAGGCGCCTGGACTTCGGCGGAGAAAAAGATGACCAGGCCAATACCGACAACTTTGCTAATAAGATGAAAGAACTAATAGAAACGGACAGACATATAATGACAGAAAAATATAACTTTGATATGAAAAACGAAGTTCCACTCGAAGGAGTTTGGATATGGACTAAAAAGGGTACAGATACTTGGGTGGGAGTGAAGGATGTGAAACAAAACGATAATGAGAAAACCCCGATGGCTTCGAGAGAAGATGGTCGAGTACCACCTTCAAGACGGAGGAAGATGCCGAGGGATGATAGTGGAACTTGCAAGAATCACGTCAAGAAGAGGTTGCTGTTGGAGTAGCTTCTGAACTCAGAATACTTTACGCCATTTGAAAACTGCTGATTCTTTCCCTGACTGATGATCCTGCTACTCAATAATTTTCAACAACAACTTTATTCTGCGACGAGGCCCATTTGGTGACGAGTTTGGCACTTTCAGTATCGTCCATCATCGCCTTTGAAGTGCAAATAATAGGACAAGCAGTAAACGATATGAAGTATCCCGTCTTTTTCAGAACTACACCACATGACACCAGAAAAGACGTGATATGCTTATTTGGTCTTTCAAAAACTGCAGCGGTCAGAAAACTGAAGCAGACTTGTCAACGAGAAACCAACTAATGTTTCCAGCATTATTATCCGTAGGACGATAAATGAGTATATGCTGCGAAGTGCCATCTTTTCAGCTAGACCAAAACTACCCAACCTATGGTCTATCGAAGTCTCATCATTTCAGCCTGCAGTTTACTGCCAAAGCGATCCCCTGCCTTTTTTATCCAGCCATTCTTCAGTTCATTGGTCCATCTACAGCCGGGGGCCGTCGTACCCAACGTTTACCTATGAGCGGTCTCCACTTGAGAGCCTTTTTACTCCACCTCTCATCGGTTCTGCGGCAGACATAACAAGCCCACTGCCACTCCAGCTTCAGCAATTGAACTGAGTGCGGGTTGATAGATTTTACATGTCATTTTTTTTGTTTTTGTGATATTTCGTTTTTCTCACGATGGTTTTCTAAACGGTTTTAGGGGCATCTTTATCTCCAGCCTCTTTCTATCTTGGTGTGGGCTTTCTTCAATCTCTCCTGTTCTATACGACATTGAGCTCTTCATAACCAATTTGAGCCCTCGACTCTTTTCACATCGTCCTTCCAGCGCATTTATGGTCTTCTTTAAAAGCGCTTTTCTCCATATGGCTCCTATTCTGGAAGACCTTTGCACCTCGACTTCTCTTTTCGGGCAACCTGGCTAGTGCACGCTCATTTTGAAGTGTGCGTTTCGTCACATCTAACGTAGAGTAAAAATAATTCTATGGATATTATGAACCATATCCATAGAATTATTTTAATGTTACTTTGATAGGGTATAGAGTCCATCCATATCATATGGATAACGAAAACGTCAGTTATTTATTTCAATTAGTTTTGACTCTCCTCTCTTTAGTTGAAAGGTTTAATTGCTTTTTACAAAAACTAGTCTAATTTGAAGAATTGTTTTAATTAAAGTGAACGGAGTATCTTGCCACAATAATGTGCAACTTGATTTAAGAGGTACGAAATTGTGAAGCGCGAATATTTTGGGTTTCCTCTCGTTCCTTTCTGTATTTAACACAGCCGAAAAAATGCTAGTAGCTTGGAAGAAGGAACTTTATTTTAAAGCTTGATGTATGTTTTTATTGTGCGATGTGATATACAAAGTGTATTGTATTATTAAAAAAAGAATTAGGTTGAATTGAAAAAGAGATATCTAGGTCCAATTTGAAACATGCAACTTTCTGATTATTTATTGGAAACTTTGATCACTCAAAATTATATTCGAGTTGATTGAAAAAAAAAATGATAAACCCTTTGACATTTCAATCTTCTTAACGCTATTAGACTGTAAAAGCTCTCTCTTTCAAAATTTCATATTAAAAGTGTATACCGTTTCTTTTGATTCCTCCTGACTCACAGTATCTATCGTTTATCTAATTCTGAAGCCCAAAATTTCGCTTTTTTGTACCAGAATACGCTTATAACGTGCCACAATTAGGCTATCCAATAAGGTTAAGATTATATTTTTGAGTACCTAATTTAAATACTTTATCTTTTGTATTATATGGGCTCTCCTGTTAAACGCTATTTAAGATTTATTTAAACTTATTTTGTTAATTTTATATAACATAATTATTTGTAAATATTGCAATTTTTCTTCTGCTACTAACATCACAAAATGTAAAGATCATGTCCACGTTTTTATAACTCTTGGCGATAAAATTTTAACGTATAATTTAAGACTTTTTCATCAGTATGTAAGTGTTTTTTCCCGGGTTGAGCCGGTGTCCTAATAGAACGCAACAATCGCGCGATTTTGAATGATGTACAAATAAAATATTTGGCATTAAAACAAGCACAAGCGGTAAGATCATTCATTAAGACTATACGCTATAGTTATGAATTTTACGTCGACACAAAAAGAAAAAAAAGTTGATGATTGATTTGCCAATCTTTAATTATTTTCATCGCTAATGCCCGCGCTACACGAGGCTAGTTTAGCAAGCTAGTACTTCTGGCTTTGTGTAGACAAAACTAGCTTCATTTCTAAGCTAGTTAACTTCATTTCTAAGCTAAGAAATGAAGCTAGTTTTGTCCACACGAAGCCAGAAGTACTACCTTGCTAGTTTACTGACACTAGCTTTCTATCCTAGATTAAAATACTAACCTCGTGTAGCCCGGGCAAGGACATGAGGATGAAAGGTAGTCAACCGTCGCCTTGTCGAATGTGTTTTCGTTCGATCGCGAGTTTGTATACGAACTCGAGCGTTTCGCAAATCTGCTTGTCATGTAATCGCATCCTATTTAAGACAACGCCTTACACTGGTCAGAAACATATCTTTTTCCTTTTAGTGTTTAAAAAGTTTTTTTTTGTAATGGACGAATGTGATCACCGATGATTTTAAAATGATATAAGCGTACCTACTTTTATTCAAAAAGTGATACTTATTTAGTTGTTGTGCGAATGTATTTCGACCAAAACTTCTTTTTCGACTGATTTTGGCAGAAGACTGTGCCCCTGAAAAACATTTTCGATGTGATAGAATATAATCTCGACTTTGATATCTAGATCTCTTTTGTATGATATCGTTTTGAAATATATTCGCTCAGCCGTAGCGTATAAATAACTTTTAGTTTATTAGTAAAGTAAAAAGCGTAGTGAAATTTTTAACTGAAATTCTGAAATTAATACTCTTCGTTATTTCAACCTTTGATCTCGAAAACTAATGGACATTATGTGTTAAAGATGAAAATGTAATACTTGTGTGAAAACGGACTCGGCTTCTGTCTTCAAATATCCCCGCGTCCGTCGTTGCCGCGTCCTAACTAAAGCAACCGATCGCGTTGTTAGGTACAATCGACATTGTTGAATCGTGGCCCATTTTTCAGTAAATCATTCAAACCCGTCAAGATAACAAAGATCAAGGTCGTAACTATGTATAAGTATGTTTACGCGAAAGTAGACCTAATGGTATGTGAATGTCTGCATGAAAATAATTATGCTTGTAATGGGTCACAATTCAAATTTGTCCATTGTACTTATTTGTTCGAACAACCAATAAGTTATGTATAGTAAAGAGGAAATATTTATAACCAAGGACCTATAGGTACTTGAAATTAAAAAAAAAATACCTATGTATTTAAGACATATACTTCAAAAATGTTCTCGAAAATCAAAACATGTCAATATTTATAAGACTATTCTAAAAAAATCACATAGTTACGATTTCCTCTATTAACAATAAAATATAGTGAAAAAACAAGCAAATATTATATATGAAATTTTATATAAATACTTATAAAATGTATCTTACTAACAACTAGGTACATAGGGGTGTTCTTTTCTTTCGTTAAAATGGTTTATGATAAAATGTACCCCCGTAGCACGAGTTTTCAGTATTTGAGATGTTAAAGTAAACTAGAATTTTGACAATTTCAAATTGTCAATTTTCATGGAGTTCGTTCTTCGCACACCAGAGGCGCTGTTCCATTTTTTCATACAAGGAAACGCTGTAAATACTGAAAAGACTCCGTAAAGTAAAAGAGTGAAAATTCGTGCTAAGGGTACTGAAATATATTTTCTGTAATATATTAACTGTGAGTATCTATCTAGTTAGATTAACTATGAAATAATTGAAACTGAGTTTAAATAACGAAATACCTCTAATTATTAAATTATGTTGAAAATATATTGTAAGGTATATTTTCACTAGAGTATCGATACCGATACCGGTATCGGAAAATACCGGTATTGTTAATAAGCAAAAAAATCAAATATTTGAAATAAAATGAAATCATTTAAGTAAGCTGACATTATTAATTAATTCTAATTGTTTTATGGTGGGTACTTTAGTGTGTTTTGTGTGAATGTAATCTGTTTTGTAATGTATCATCTAATATCATAGATTTAAAATGTGAAGGTCCTTAAAAATACAGTACAATTAATAAAACTAATAAATAAATAAAAAAGTTGTCAAGGATTGAAATTCACTTCAACAGTAAAATTATGTAAACATTCATTATTGAAGAATTTCTCAAATTACATTACTCGACACGCACTAGCACTTTGCACTCGTGAGTACTCACCTTTACATGTAAACTTATCAAACAGCTATATTCCAAAGTCCACGTAGGAATGCCTAGCCTCACATAGTGACTACTAGAAATACCTAGAAACTTCTAGAAACTTGTGTACTTATTTTAGAAATAACTTATGAATAAAATTACTTTTCGAAATTTTGTACATACATAGGCCATTGTGATAAGCACTATTTATAATTTCTACGTATTTATTAAATTATTGTAATCGACGATTGTTTTATGTAATTAAATCAATTTCTGGTATAATATAATTATTCACTTGTTTTATTTGAAGCTCAAATCTTACGAGAAAATATTTTTGGTTGTTGCAAATAAAGCAATGTAGTCAGAAATTCAATTATTTTATAACTTGTCTTATCAACTCAGAATCAACCCAGAACATCAACACAGCTTATTTGAAACTTCATTGTACCACGAAATCAAAGTCCTTACGACAGTGTTTATACTAGAAAACAAAAACCGATAAACTACCTTGCCGGATATCCATCAAATACCGATACCGGCTATCGGTATCGGTGAGAACGTCGCACATGATTTATGATCAAATTGTATCACCCGCATTAGTTGTTACTTCCAAGGATTCGAAAATACAGGAATAGAATTTTGAGCAAGAATTTATTCGACAAATTGCTTGGTATTTAGAATGGCGAAGTTACGAATGAGCCCTCGATCTCTTCGAGTGGGAATGTACACATAGATGTGATTGAAATAATTGATTGCTAGTTTGTTATTAAATATTTATTACCTACCTTCGATAAGTTTATTGAAATCAGGTAACTTTATTAAACCTTAAAGGCCAAAGGTATCCGAACAACACCGTTTGTTTTCTTTTTCGCCAAAGTCTAACAAACCCCTTTTCCCAACTGAAAGACACTAT
Organism: Agrotis segetum; assembly: GCA_036375495.1. NCBI lineage: Eukaryota > Metazoa > Arthropoda > Insecta > Lepidoptera > Noctuidae > Agrotis > Agrotis segetum. The sequence goes on from JAQSVV010000065.1 coordinate 1,031,676, forward strand.
GAAGCAAACAAATAAATATGTCGAATTGAGAACCCAATAGATATGTTATGAGTGCAGCGCTGGCCGCGCCGCGCCGCCGCCGCCGCCGCTGACGTGAAAAATTTCAGGCCACGCCGCCGCCCTGGAATTGGCCATCGGCGCTCATAATATCTAGAAACCAATCCTTTTATTTTCGTCGGTAAAAAGGAGTATGGTTAAGGAGACTGAGCATGCTAAGGTAAAAAGTACCACACCCTCATGACGTAAAGGATCTAAGTTTAATTTCCCGTTGTGAAAAAGCAAAAATGTATGAAATTGTATGGCTCGCTTTTGCACTTATTTTTGCCCAATGCTCATCTGACATACAGGATATGACCAGCCCAGTTCCACTTCAACCTTGCAGCTGTTAGGGCAATATCAGCTATTTGGGTTTTGGAGCGAAGCGTGGAATTTCTGATAAGTATAATACTTAGTTTTATTACAGTTGTGAATTGTGTTCAAATCCCTACAAGATAATTGAATTTTACAATGATAATCCTATAAAGTTTAACGACATGAATTTACGATTTCAATTAATTTGTCAAGAATTTATTTGTTTGGTAATGTATTCGTGATTTGGCCTATAATCTGAGGAATTTATCTTGAAGGTCGAACCACCTACGCTATTTTAATTAGATTCCTGGCATTTACTTTTAATATAAACAGATTATATGACAAAATTGTGGCTGCATGTACTCTCAGAAGAAAAAAAACACTGGAAAATAAAAGCTATAATGATATATTTGCACTTGATGTAAAGGTGGATTTGATTGGTAAAATAATTAATGGTGTTTCATTTAAAGTATGTTCTAGGCTAGGTTAAGTTTTTAATCTCATTATTATGAGAGCAAACGAGAGTTAAGAGATAAATGAGATTATAGCAGTTCTAATTCTCAGTTGTCGTCAATGGTGAAGACGTAAAAAATTTTACATACGGGAATCAAATACGAGACTTGCAGTGCAGCAGCCAAACATTCAGCCACTGCCTCAATTCCTGATTAAATCAGTGGCGAAAAACGGGAAAAATATTCCCTTTTTATCACCACTAGCGACAAAATGGGAAAATATTTCCCGCTTTTTACTGAGTAGATGAAAATGAATAAGGCATGTCCACGATTATCTATTCCAAGACAAGACCGCTGTAACCGCGACCCAACGCGTATCGCTGACAAGGAACTGATTTTGTTACACCTGTTGCTAACGGTACTGTGTACGGTCAGCAGTCAAAGATAAAGGTAAGAAATATAATACGTATATTTGTACCCTTTGCAGAGATTGAGAACTCGTGGCTAAATAATTACAGCCGCACAGGTCAATCTTCCGGGTTAAGCCGTGCTTACCCAGGTTGGTCAGTGGATGGGTGACCGTCTGTTATAGCTAGTTTCTTCCGTGACTCGGAAAGCACGTAAAGCCGTTGGTCCCGGCGGTCGTTTGTAGATCTTTCACAGTCGTTAATCACAGTCAGAAGCTCGGAAATCGGACAACCAGTCTTATCATGGGCTTATCGTATAACCCAGTTACTGGGTTGTGGAGGTCCGACAGGCAGTCGCTCCATGTAAAATACTGATATTCAGCTGCATCTGGTTCGACTGAAAGCCGACCCGAATATAGTTGGGAAAAGGCAGGCAGATGATGATGAAGAGATTGAGACTAGTGGAAAGGATAACGTGTATTTGCGCACATTTTCATTTCTTTCAGTCGAGTCATTCAAGATGACTATATTACATAGTTATTCCCTTACGACCGTCCATTTAGACAATTTCTAGGCCAAACGAGGGGCATACGAACAAATCACCATAAAATTCATGCGTAACTTAATTCCTGCCCTTTTTAACATAAAAAATCTGCTAACAAACGAAAACAACCAGAAAGATGTTATCATAACCATAGCGTAATTTTTTGTGAAACATTTCGTATGGCCATAAAAAGTGCATATAAAATCGGGACATCTTCCTGCGTAGGTCGTACGTCATGCGTGATGTCTCGCGAGACACGCATTATGTATGCACCCTAGCATCCTGTTTACATGGTAGCGTGAATTTTCCTTTTTTTTATTTTTACGCTGTAGCCGAAAAAGAGGTCAACTTTGCAGTGGAATGTGTGGCAAATTGAGATTTTGATTTTGTATTAACTTTGGTGGACCCACTCGCGTGTTCTGAGCGCTCTATCTGCCCATTTCTTTTATTCTCTGCCTAATTAGAGTTGTCGTGACATGCTAACAACTTTATAAAAGCAAGGGCATTTCTCGTCATGTCGTCATAATTATCATTATCAAAGATCTAAACCCATCACATTACAAGCTGTAGACATTTACCTCATTAACAACTAAAACAATACATCAAGAAAAAACGAAAGCGCATTTATAACAACAATCATACAAGAAACATAAAAACATGACGTATGTCTTGCTTCTATGGGAAAGTTACCTTCGCGAAGGAAAAGGGTTGCAAAAAAGGATTGTTAAGGTAACTGCTCCACAGTAGTCCACTACTAAGCTACGAATGTATAGCTTTGCTTTGGATCGTAATACTTCATTATGGAGATAACACGAAGGAAAAACATCTAATTCTACCTTGTAACAGAAAGGCATGTATACACGAAATAAATGTAATGTGAATTCGTCGATATACAATAGTAGTTTATGTAACTGGTACATAATGAGGGGTATTATACACGAGTGTGAGTTTATAAAACGAGCGAAGCGAGTTTTATAATAGTATCACACGAGTGGTATAATACCTAGTTATGTACAGTTTCATACACTACTTTATCTACTCTCATTGAACACGAACATATCAAATAAAAGATAAAAATTAATAAACACTAATAATCATCCACCATGACATCCACCGAAACACAAACGTCAAAATCCCAACATTCCCTTAGAAAGCGCGCGCAGCCACAGATAAAAAAGTAAAAAAATGTATCTATGATCAGTAATCTGTATCATAATGAAAAAAAATTAAATTATAACATTGCTTTGTTAGACAAACAGTGTTATAATTTAATTTTTTAATTTCATTACGATACTCTATGGTATAAAGTATGTCATTACAAACTCGTTTTGAGTTTTGTATTTCGAAGTTTACGATATGAGAGTAGATAAAAACATTTCTCACACTGTTTGTGCTTTTTCTTACATGTATACATATACATGTTTTGAGAAAAAGCACAAACAAGTAGGTAGGTACTTAAAACACAAATACCCAAGTATTCTTTTATCAGATACCTATTTATTCTGAACATATATAAAATAGTAAAAAATACGCGTGTATAAATGTTAAAAAAATTTGAGACGTTTTGTTTCGAATTCTTGCTACGGAGTACCCCTCAGTACTCTAGGTTTTATGTGCAATTTCTTCTGAAAGCATAGTATTTCAGATTCATTAACAGCCTGACACGCATATCTGCGTAAGCAGTGGTCCGGCAAACCTCTCCGTGCTAATGTAATATCTTTTTCATCCCCCCATCTCGGAAAGACTATTTTTCCTCTTCGATATCTGAGCGTAAAAGCCGTTTTTATCCTCTAGTGGATAAAGTAAATTGAATTTGGAACATGCACGTGCACTAAAGATAAGAGTTGTGCCAGTAAAAGCGGCTGCTGACCCCTACAGCTGATCGCTTGTTGTGGTGCTCATTGGGCTAACTTGAATCCCGAACCAGAATCCTTTGGTGCGTAATCTACTATTAATTTATTACAATCTAAAAAGAATAGAATAGAATAGAAAACATTTATTTGATAATGGACACACACACAGACATAATAAATAATAAAATCTCAGACTCGGAACCTTCTTGACTCAGAGCGGTTTTCTTTTCACGTCCTACTTATTGTTAAGACAAACCAAGGTAAAAATAAGAAACTTAAAAACATACTAAACTATATTTTATTTTCTGTAATACTTACCTATAATAACGTAGTAAGTAGTTATTACCTAAACTTTTTTTTCATCTACTCATTTCCTCGCTGAGGTGGGATGAAAAGTTACGTGTTGCACTCGAGTGCAAAGATTTTTCACCTTGTGCTCTTTTGATTTACTCGCTACCGCTCATGATTCAATTTTAGAATCATTCGCTTGCTCGTTCATCAAAATTGAGCACGCGGTTAAAAAGCAACTTTGCACTCTTGTATAACAAATAACTATTATGGCATTTCGGGGGTAGCTTTAATCAGACTATGTTATTCCGCGTAGCTGTGCGCTGTGGACAGTCAACTTTATATCCTGGACGAAGGGCCCGTGGGAATATTAAGAAGTGATGACAACACGCGATAGTCTATCACTGAGAATTTGACTAGAAGTAGGGAATCTGTAAAAACTATAAAATTTTAGAAAATCTCATCTACTGTGATTTTTGAGAAGTAATACTATTAATGTTATAAATGCGAGAGTTTGTGAGGATGTATGTACGAGTATGTGTATGTCGATATGTTTGTTAGTCTTTCACGCAAAAACCACTGAACGGATTTGACTTAAATTTGGTACACAGATAGTTTATAATTTGGATTAACACATAGGATATTTTTTTATCCCGATTTTTAGTTTCCATAGGATAATTTTCGAGTTGTAGCGGGTGAAGCCGCTGGCAAAAAGTTACAATATAAGAAATTATACATTTAGTTCACAAAGGTGAGCTTATCTCTTTAAAGAGATCTCTTCTACTGGTGAAAGATCAGTTTATTTATTCCAGAGGTTGCTTCTTACAAACTTAAAAACATTACCTATTCAGTAGCCAGCAAAACTTGTCAGTGAATCTTTGAAAAAGAAGAAAGAACAAACAAACCCCCTGTTAGCATCTATCCTTGTCTCACAAAAGAAAGTGAGAATTCGCATAAAGACCTCGAAGCCATGCCAAAAACATTTAAAAAAAATTTGAATGACTTGTCAAAATAAATAACCTACAAATGAAAAGGGTTAAAAAGTATTTTAACACTTTAACCACTAACTTCCTAAGTCGGAAATGAAAGTAAAAACTATTCATACGAGTATTAGCATCAAAATGGAATCTCATGCATTCGAATGAGTTGGACATCCGACTGTCTTGGTCTAGTGAACAGGGTTAGGATGGTAACTTGGTAAGGAACACCGTTTGTCTGAACTTTGTGCTTCTACGATGAAAGTAAAACTAAGTAATAAAGGTGTCTTCATAACCGATTTCGGCGCGGCCATGGCGCGGCGGCCGATCTCAACGGAGATTAGAGAACTGCGCTGGACATAATAGGGTAGTTTCCAGGGTCAAAATAATTACATTCTATTTAGTCTGTATTTTAGATTATAAAAAAATATTGGACACGTATTTTTTCTTTTTTCGATTAAAGTATTTTAGATTATAAAAAAATATTGGACACGTATTTTTTCTTTTTTCGATTAAACAAAAAAATAACAAAGGTAACAGCCTATTTAAGTTACCTGTGACGTCACCCTGCGCGAAAAATGCCACGCATCGTGACGTCACACGTAACTTTAATAGGCTATATCTTTGTCATTTTTAGTCTAATTTACAAATAAAAAAATACGAGTCCCTTATTTTTGAATTATCTAAAACACGGACTAATTACATTTTTTGGGCAACTAGCCTATTATAGAGCACAAAGTGTGTGCGCAAGCACAGGTGCACTCTCTTTTCCTTTACTCTCATTATTCCGGCAATGAAAACTTTGTTACTGAAAAACAAAAGGTCTAAAAACGCCAGGCAACCTAAACGGCTCACACCGGCCAATAAAACAGAATTGACACAAAGAAAGAAATACGTTTACCTATTTGCACCGGTTTAAATGTACGCAATACAGAACAGAAAAGAATAAACAGATAACTACATAAAATATAACTGAATTCAAATTATGATTTGCGATAAAAATCGAAAAACGGTCTATTCTGTTTTATCGAAGTTCATTTTATTATTGTTACGTCGATCGGATTGCGAGACCAATCTATGAGCTTCTCGAAAGTTCCACAAGGTTCTCGACAATTCTACTCAAGTTCGGTCAGGAAATTTCTAGAAAGTTGTACCCTGTTCTAGATGTTTCGAGATGGTTCTAGAATGTTCCAGAAGGTATGGGAACATGTCGAAGTCTATGGATGTTTCCAGAACATTCGACCACCTTCTAGAAACATCTAGTGGGTCCGGCCGGGGTATAAAAAGGGCGCCGAGTAGCGAGCTCAGTCAGTCTAGTTTTGACTACGATCGAGGCGACTGGAAGCGAACTACAAGCGATATCTAAGTGAGTTCTACGTGTGATTAAGAGTGTGTATAAGTGTTAAAGTGTTGAGTAGTGTTTTGTGATTGTTTTAATTTGTGATTTGTCTGTGAATAAAGTTGTATTTGGTTTTAATTGGTGTTCATTAATTTATCCCAATACCCAGCTCGTAACATTATTATGATTCTGTTAAAGGGGCCTTTTAGACGCCCCATCAAAAATTCTAACAAAAAAGCACCTTGTTTAATTAATTACACTTGCACACTGCTGGACAAGAGTTATAATCTAGTTTTTCTTTTTTTAACCGACTTCAAAAAAAGGAGGAGGTTCTCAATTCGTCGGAATCTTTTTTTTTTTTTTTTTTTTTTTTATGTATGTTCCCCGATTTCTCGAAGACGCCTGGACCGATTTGGAATTTTTTTCTTTTGTTTGAAAGGGTATACTTTCCAATTGGTCCCATGATCACCAGGTCAGGATCTGATGATGGGATCCTAGGGAAATTGAGGGCAGCCTTGAAATTTTATAGGCACATAGTACCATTTTCATATATTTTCTAAAGCTGTTTAAGTATCTGCATCTGATAATCATCATCTCAGGTGGATGACCTGATGATGGAAGGTACAACTCCTTAATAGTAAGGAGTAGGCATAGATTGATTTATATCTCCGGAACTACAAGTCCGATTTAAGTAATTCTTTTTTTGTTGTACTAGGTATCATTTAACTAAGAGAATACTGCAAGTTTCATCAAAATCGGTTCAGTAATTTTTGAGATATGGAATTTTATTAGCTTAATGTGTACATGAGTGATGTAAGTACTGGTGCGAAGGATTACAAAATTCTAGTGCACATGTAAGAGAATAATGTTCTTAACAGGAATTTGCGTTGAATATTTAAACTAAAAAGAGTAAAATAAAAACTTTTTCAAAAAAAATATAACCGCCTTCAAAAACAACCACAAAAAAGTGTAAAATAATCTACAAAATAACTTTTCTTTCGGAAGTCGGTGGCTAAAAAGACAATGAAAAGAAAAAATACAAAGGCACCGACTTCCGAAGAAAAGTTATTTTGTAGATTATTTTACACTTTTTTGTGGTTGTTTTTGAAGGCGGTTATATTTTTTTTTTTAAACGTTGCCTCTTCCTTTGTCGTGGGTGCGTTTACAAACATAGAAACTCACATGCACAAACACCCAGTAACTAAATAATGATTCCTTCTTCATGAAATTGTTTTCACCGACTTCAAAAAAGGAGGAGGTTCTCAATTGTATTTTTTATGTATATACACCGATTACTCCAAGGTTCCTAGTTGGATTATTTTAAATCGTATTACGATGTTTCTCACATCTCAATAACAGCTCAAAAATGTAACATCACTTTCGTAACGGACAAATACCGGTAGACAACACTGTTTCCCCTATAAACGAACGCAAGCGTGAAGATACGTTTTTATGAAGTAACGACCGACACTTTATACTTCCGCCAGGAATCGAACCGGATACCTTCGCAAATGGAGCAAGGATGCTTCTTGTAAGGATTCATAAGTCACCTGTCAATGGTAGTTTGTAATGTAACCGACGGAAATTAACTGTTGGCGCAGTGGTTGAGTGATTGACTGCTGTGCAAGGTGTCGCGGGTTCGATATCCTGCACGGATTAAATATTTGTAAGAAGTTAGTCAATGTAGCTTTTTTTTTTTTTTTAGCGTGGTAAAATCATCAAATGAGTCCTCCAACCCCGGGCAGGGCGGGAGGGACTGTCAGACTTCTACTGACTAAAATCCACGGTGTCCTTCATAGCCTGTTAAGTTCCGTGGTTACGGTAAGGGAATAATCCCGCGACCCCGGCAGGCTTTGGCCCTCTGAGAGGGGGGCCCCGTCATTATGCTGACGCTCTTTGAGGCGCGCGTGGGACACAACGCGCCGTCGACCCGGGCATGGTCCTTGGTCGGGCAGCGAGTTGCCCTTTACTCGCTGCCCGCATGCCCGCGCCTACGGTGGCCGGAGATCGTCGCGCGACGTCCGTCGCCGTGGGCGTCCTACACCGCGGTTGGGGCGGAGGGAGGACTCTGTCCTCTCTCGCTCGCGCCTCCTCCTTCGCGAGCATTACTGCTTCGCAGAAGGAGGCGACCGCTTCCCACTCCGTCTCGCCCCGCAGCATGGCCGAAACCAATGCCGGGCGCGAGAGGTCTCCGCCTATCGCAGCCGTGAGGACACGTCGGTGCACTGCCCAAGCTGGGCAGTCCTGCACCGTATGCTCCACCGGGGCGATCTTCGCAGTGATGAGACCCAGACGTTTCCTCCTTCCGCATTAGACACAGGTACCTCTCGAAGCACCCGTGCCCGGTGAGGACCTGCGTCAGGCGGAAGGTAAGGACGCCATGACTTCTTTCCAACCACTCCTCAAAGAGGGGTCTTACCGCCGCAATTGCGGCGTGCCCGAGTCAATGTAGCTGGCTTGCATGGGTCGAACCTGCGACACGCAATTGCTTATCCACTGCGCCCTGACTAAAGTCAATTCCAATATTATTCCAATAGATACCTTGGTAGCGGGACTTATCTCATTACCGTGACCTCTCGTGAAAGGACTTATTATAGGAGGATTTTAGTCAGTACGAGTCTGACAGTCCCTCCCGCCCTGCCCTGGGTGGGAGGACTCATTTGATAATTTTAGCACGTTACAAAAAAAGTTAAAAGCTAGTCTAAGTAGCTAGGTAGCTAGAAAAACGTTTAACCTCAAAAGATCTCCATACTAAAAAAAATATCCTCATTCCAATTTGGACAGTTATTCTAAAAACCCTTATTTAATTCAATAAAATATAATTCCACAATAATAGGGGTCCGTTATCAATTTATCCTGAGATATCAATTGTTCTACAAACAATTGCATTCTTGTGGGGTGCACATTACCAATGTAAAAGGCATAAAACTTTATTTTTATTGCACATCCTACTTTTCAAAATGGCCGGCGCTCGTTGAAACAATTGTGGAATCGTTCTTTGATAGGGAACAGCGAATTTTAATAAAGGGCGGCGTGTTTGTGTTATTCTGCTTATTTCTTTGCTGTCTACTTAGTTTTTCGACAATAGGGTAGTTTCCAGGGACAAAATAATTACATTCTATTTAATTCGTATTTTAGATTATAAAAAAAATATTGGACACGTATTTTTTCTTTTTTCGATTAAACAAAAAAGAACAAAGATAATAGCCTATTTAAGTTACCTGTGACGTCATTCTGCGCGAAAAATGCCACACGTAACTTTAATAGGCTATATCTTTGTCATTTTTGGTCTAATTTACAAATAAAAAAATACGTGTCCCTTATTTTTGAATAATCTAAAAGACGGACTAATTACATTTTTTTAAGCAACTAGCCTATTCAAAAGTACAGCTTGGCCAGAACGGATTGAACCGGAACTATCTTTTTTTTGTTGACAACGTTTAAAATCTTTGATATATTTAATGTAAACAAAGAACGCAGGTTTGTTAGATTTATTATTGTGCCATAAAACTAACGTTTTATGTGAAAAATAATAAAATAAAATCGTTCAAAGTGCTGGTAGCGAGAGCACAGTGGCGACTTCCAGTTTTCTACTGTTTTTTGCCAAGCTGAACCTGTAATGGCCTACGTTGGTTACGTTGAAAATGTGAAAATAAGTTCTAGACAAATAAAGACAAGTTTTACTGGAAAAGTTTTAAATAAAATAAAACTGTAAATCTCTAATCTTGAGCTCCATCTACACTCTTTAATTACCAAAAAATTCCTTCATTAAACCCATACCAAAACACGGTCACGGTACCAAAACTCTAACAACATTACACAAAGACCGTACGATCCCAACAATAATACGACCATCCCTAAATCCGGGCAGACACATCGGCGACACGCATCCACATCTATTACGACCGAAATAACCTAATACCGTAGCCAATCGATTTGTTCAGAACTTGTAAATTTGAACGAGATAAGGATATCGATATTTTAGGAGTATCGATGCTTTATTACAATAGATTCACATCCTTTTGACGGCAAGATTGTGGCTGGACGAATGATGGTTGACATGCGTACCTATAGCGGGCTTGATTCCCGGACGAAACAAATATTTGCATGATCTACAAGTACAGCTTGCCCAGAACGTCTTGAAACGGAACTAATCTTTTTGTTTGCTGACAACGTTTTATAATCTTTGATATTTGATGAAAACAAAGACGCAGGTTTGTTAGATTTATTATTGTGCCATAAAACTAACGTAATAAGTGAAAATAAATTAAATAATTAAAAAAAAATTCAAAGTGCTGGTAGTGAGAGCACAGTGGCCACTTCCGGTTTTCTACTGTTTATTGCCAAGCTGTAGTTTGAAAAAAGCAGCGCGAGCGTTACAAGTCGCTTGAGTAGTATTGGTCCAGTGTAAGTATCGGTTCTAACTCCCGGGGTCGCGGGATTATTCCCTTACCGTAACCCCGGAACGTAACAGGCTATGAAGGACACCGTGGATTTTAGTCAGTAGAAGTCTGACAGTCCCTCCCGCCCTGCCCGGGGTTGGAGGACTCATTTGATGATATTACCAAGCTAAAAAAAAAAAAAAAAAAAGAAGTATCGGTTCTAACTTACGAGTTGTTAAGTTCGAACCCAGCCAGGCTTAGTTTGTTTAATTTATTTCGTAACCACTGTGAAGGGAAAAATCGTCCTAGAACGAAACACTCGGCGACAACCACTAATCCGCACTGGTGGGTCATGGCCCACTCCCTCTCACAGAGAGGAGGCCCGTGTGGTACCTACCTATATATGGACTAAACATGTTTTTATAAAAAAAAGCTTTACACACTAGGAATTTCTCCAGTATCATGGGTGCGTTTACAAACATAGAAACTTACATTCACAAACACCTTCAGACCTGGAACAACTATTTGTTGGTCATACAATATTTGATCCGTGCGGGAATCCAAACCGCGACATGCAGCGCTGCAGTCCAATCGCTCAGGCACTACAGCTTGACATAAAACTGTAGAAAACCGGAAGTCGCCACTGTCTTCGCGCTACCAGCACTTTGAATGACTTTTTTTTCACTTATTACGTTAGTTTTATGGCACAATAATAAATCTAACAAACCTGCGGTCTTTGTTTACATCAAATATCAAAGATTTTAAAACGTTGTCAGAAAAAAAAAGATTAGTTCCGTTTCAATCCGTTCTGGCCAAGCTGTACTTACGCTAACCGTGCCGTCATTTCGACATCGTCTATCGATAATTTTGACTCATTATATTAATCTAATTTCTACTCCACAGAGTTGGTGTTGTAACGCCATATTAGGGGATACCCTAATGAAGTATTAGGGGTAGAGGGTACAATAGCCGTGACTCGTGAAGGATTGTGGTCTCTGATTGATGATGATCAATGGTACAGGGTTATGTCTATTAAACTAATGCGGTTTGTGAGATAGATACGGATGCTGCGAAGGTTTGACCGTGAGTATTGAGTGATCGGGGAAAGCTGAATTCCTGAGTTTTGATTATGGAAAGCTTTTGACGCTGTAATTTGTATTTCTTTTTTAAGCTGATTACAGACTACGCTATACTATTGTGCTATAAAGTATAGCAAAGTAGGACCTAATGCTAGCAAGCCAATAATAAGGGTGTCCATAACAAAGTATGGAGCACGAGTAATTGTTGTGCTATGAGTTTTATACTATATGCTATTATATTATAGCGTAGTCTGAAATCAGCTTTATCATATGTCCCACTGCTGGGCAAAGGCCTCCTCCAATACCTTCTAACAGCTTTTATGGTGTGCATCTTCGAACCAGCCCTCGTGGTACGCGTCCAAGAAGATACGTCCTGGATTTGAAAGTTAGTAGGTTTTTTTTGTGCATTTATTTGGCTTTTTATTTGAATCTAGTAAGAAAAAATGTTAATCTTATATTTCATACATGACATTCAGCCTAAACTGCTGAGTTTAAAGGCATGCATGAGATTCATGAATAGAGAAAGTGAGCAAAATTAAAAAAAAAACCTTCCCCAGATGGTAAATTGGATTTGGGAGTGAGTTGGGGGCGTCTATACTAAATTATGTTTATTTAGGACGTTATCTTGAATTATCCAAATATCCATTGAGCTTTTGATAACAAAAAAAAATGTGTTTGATAATACATTATTCGAGGAAACCTAGGCTTTTTGAATCACGTTACGACCAGTAGAAGCCGAGCAGTGGAGAGAAACCGCGGTGAATCTATACTATCTAATATTATAAAGGGGTAAAATTTGTTTGTTTGTATGTAGGGGGTAATCTCCGGAATTAACTAAACAATTTTAAAAATTGTTTCACTGGTCGAAAGCTACATTATTTGCGAGTGCTATAGGCTATAAATTATAAAAAATGTACTTATATTTTACCGCCCAACGAAGTGGGCACAACTCAGCTAGTAGCTAATAAACAAAAAATAAGTTACTAATGTTCGTAATGACTGGAAAATAAGCCAGAAAATGGTAGTTCTAATGCAAAAAAATGGGGTATTTGCGACATAATTCTGTGCCGCCATCATCCAGCTATCCCATGTTTATGCATGCAAAGCAGTTCAGATGCGTGACTGATTGACAACACACGCTGTGTGACTGCACAGCGTAATCGATTTCAGATAGAAACATGTCATTTGGAAGAAAAAAGCTCTTTCTATCAAAAGTTTGAACGCCGTACGGCATTTCAGTTTGAAATGTCTTGTTTATTAGTTTAATTCTCCTTTTTTTTTTCTTTTTCTAATCGTTGCTATTAGGGATGCTATGACAGGAAACCTCCACGTGCGCCCGTGGACTGGAGTTCCAAAGCGGGCCAAATGGCCAAAGGAGCCAAAAGCCTGCTGATGTCGCGGGTTTTTTCTTAACCCAGGATACCCTGGCCCCGGAACGTACCTAAAGGGCATAGGAAGGAACACGGGTGGATTTTAGTCAGTAAGAGTCTGACAGTCTCTTTCGCACTGCCAGGGGTGGGAGGACTGGTTTGATGATTTTAATACGTTAAAAAAAATGCATCTTTGATACATTTATTTTATGCTCACCGAATTAAACCATGAAAATGCCACAAAACAAAAAACAGTACCATATCCCATAAACCGCATTAAACAACCCAGATGTTTGAAACACGAGACCATGGCATGTGACCATAGATTTTTTACAACAGAAAAAAAAGAGATAAGTAAACGTTATGGTATTCTCTATGATTTATGTTAGTGGCGATGGAAACGGGGATAGGAAAAAAGAAAGTTTTTGCCAAAAAAATGTTTGTGCTTTTTTCTGGTCATTTGTTTTGGTCGTAGATCATCTGAAACAGTGGACGACGAAGCAAACCTGAGGTCTAGAAACTTAAGCAGTTTAGCGGAATGGTAATATGAATTACGTTAAAATTATTTTTATTTAAATATTACGAATTTTTAAACTTATTTATTTTAAATGGTTGTTTTTGTGCGTTCAATTTTGCAAGCCACAACATCATAAGCGCATATTTTGCGTCCAAAAATGATACACAAATAATATTATTATGATCAAACTTCACGATCGATGTCGAGTCTTCACGAAGCAGAGCCTAAAAAAAGCTTCAAAGCAATTCCCAATAGAAGAATCCAATAACATTTTGGCTTGGATGTCGAACTCAGAACCTCTTACTCGGTAATCGCGCTTACGACCAGATAATAGCTTGGTTTTTTTTTTAATGTTGTGAAAGCATCAAATGAGTCCTAATCAGGGCGTTTCGGGAGGGACTCTCAGACTGTACTGACTAAAATCCACGGTGTTCCTTCAATAGCTCTTTACGTTTCAGGGTCACGGTTACTTGATGAGACAGTCCCATGATATCAGCTTGGGTAACATCACTTTCGTTTCTTATTACCGTGTCGTCGACAACTAAACAATTAAAATATAATCCCTTTTAATCTTGCAGTTATGATGAAAATACCAGCAATAAGACAAAATGCAGTTTAAAAATATGTTACATACATCGGAATATTATCAGTTACTGACCTACAGCAAGGACACGATAATATTTAGATCAAACGTGATCATCACCGCATTTAGAATTTGTATGAAAAAACGTAAACAAACCATTTGTTTACGTTGCTTTTATTGACTGGTATCGCCATCTATTGTCGAGTAGTTAAAACTATCGTAATAATTTTTGGAACATAATAATTTTTTTCTTAAAAAACTTTTTCTAATTTCAGTGTCTCTTTTACCACCGACTTCCGAAAAAAAAGTTTTGTAGGATATTTACCCATTTTTGTGGTTATTTGTGAAGGCGGTTTCATTTATTTTTTAAGTTTGTTGATGATATAGTTAAAGTTCATCTTTGTTGGATTTATGGACTGAGGCTCATGCACATGGGCTCATGGAAAACCTTGCAATACCTTTTGGCATGCACATAGTTTAAAAATGGATGGATTAACACATATGGGTTAGTTACCGAACTCAACGGGGGCAACCGCGGTCATAATAAAAGCTAGTATAATATGGAACATTGTCATAGGTCCTTAAGAACCAAGATATCCCTACTAAATTCATTTATCAGCCCTTCGCATAGTGGCCTAGTAACCCATTTAGTTCAATTGGATCAATTTATTGAAACAGTAGCGTCCGTAGGTAATGTATTCTTACGGTACTGTCTTATTCGTATTTTCGTCGTGGGTTTCTGACGCAGTCTTAAAGTGTGATTAACGTAAAAAGCTTGTATCTTAGCTGATGAGTCAAGGGAGCATTATGAAGCTGCTATTTGATTTATTCTCGTTGGATCCCACTTTTATTATTGCATGCACTTTTATATGCAAATATAGTAGTGCATGCAATAATAAAAGTGGTAGTAGTAAATCGATAAGTAAAGGTACCTACCTCATATTTGTTAGGATTAAACTTTTGCTACTTATTTAATCTTGGTCTTATACAATATAATATTACGAGTATAAGGCCAAAATTAATAAAATATTAACTTAAGACACAAAAATCTGAAAAGATTTTTTTTTATTTTGGACTAACGGGACGCAGGATTTCAATTTTTCTTCACGCATCGAATAATATCATAAATATTAATGCCACCTTGGCATCAACCAAGTAGTATCGATTTTAATTTTGACATATGACCACCGCCAGTATCCTCGTCATTTTCTTCATCGTCTCTTATTTCAAAGTTGAGAATTAATCGCAAGCATCCCACTCTTTTCTTTTCGTACATAACGTGTACTCTGGCTTCAAAAGTTCCGTATACACCGATTTTCGGCAACTCTCCATAATCCATCACGAAATTAATGACCCTTATAGAGCCCTGAAAAATATATATAAAAAAAATTAACTTTGTAACTCTCAGGTTAAGAACTTCTCAGGAGCGGAGTTTAGATTAGTGTCCGGTGGGCTGATGCAAAACATCCCAAACTTTAGAGCGTGCTCCAAGCTTGTTGAGAACGGACACGGCTCGATCGCGGTCGTAAGAGCCCTCTTTGAGGAGTGGCTGTAGAGGCGTCACGGCGACCTCACCTTCTGCTTGACACAGTTTTTCACCAGACACAGATATTACGGGAAGTTCCTGTGTCTGATTGAGAAGGAAAAGGGTAGTTCTTCAGAGACAAAATTTTCGATGTCTGTGGGTTTATTTCTGTAACCAACTAACCAAACGGCATGTAATATTTTTTTCTGTACAATTTAGCTTTACCTCTACCTGGGACAAATTATATTTTTTTAATAGTAGATATATAGACACAAAATAAAAAAATTTGAAGTCTGTTCTCCTGATTCATATAGGGCGTCCGTTTCCCATTTTCCGGAACAAAATGGTCGATGTCGCGTTTTCCTTTTGATTCATCAATATAAATTAAAGTTATATCGAAAGGTAATTAATTGACCTCTTACAAAAAAAATACATATTAGATATAACTACGTTAGTGTGTTTTTAATTAAGTAAATAAGAAGTGTCCGGCGTATAATACTGATTCATGTGGAGTAAGCTTCGCTTGACTGTACTTGGTAGAGGAATGATGATGAGAGTCTGGGATCCCACGTGGGGGGAAACCTGTCGTAAAACGGACGTGCTAGAAGGCGGAAGTGAGGCTGGTTGGCTTAGAACCTGGTGAAATAAAGGTAAATGTCTGATTCATCTGTGCTTGGTTTAGGTACCTTGCTGATTACAATGCCTAATTTATTAATTTTATTTTGCTGTTTTAAAACTCTGAGTTTCGTGTGATGCTTTTGGGTTACAGATTCGTGTAGAAAAATGATAATACTGAAGTCTGTATGAATGATGAGTTAAGCATGATTTTAGGCAAAATCATGATTCATCTGTGCCTGATTCATATGTTCAAAAACCCATATGAATCTGAAAATAAATTAGTTTTCCTCTTTTCCAGCCAGAAAGGAGCACTTTTGTTACGTTATTTTACTTTTCCATGTCAGTAGAGTGTGTGTGACATAATTTTGACATTATTCTTCGGTATTTATTCATAAGTCAAACTCTATCTATTTTATTTTATTTTATATTGCTGTTCACAACAATGCCACTATCAATAGTAGAAAAGATGGAAAAAAATATATTTGTGAGAAAAAGAGACTCACATAACATACGAATTTTTCATCCTTCTAAGATGGAAAATAAGAAAAGATCCAGACAAGTATGCTGCGTGGAAATTAAAAATCAAAGAATTATATTTTAAAAAAATAGAGAGAAGAAACAAAAGTAAACAGAGAGAATATTACAACGTAGCATTAAAATAACTATCTAGTCTCGAAAATTCTCGCTTTTCTGTAAGTATTTATTTCTGTAATTGTTAGTTTAAAAACAAGAATTTTATTGTTGAATTGACCAGATTTTTTCCTTGATAATACGATCACAGTTAATAAATTAATTGTTTTAAAAAAAAAATATTGTTGTTATAATATTATGATTATTTTCTTAATACAAAACCCATTTTTATTTCTGTTCCTGATTTATCTGTAAAAAATTCTGATTCATCTGGGCACAAAATTTTTAAACGTCGATATCTCAAAAACTACTTTGTAAAAAGGAGTCCCTCAAACAAATAAATGTTATTTGGAATATCTATTTTCATATGAGCATGTGTTACTGAGCTAAAAGTGAAATTAAAATTTGACCATATGAATCAGTCAAAGAATCAGATTTCGAAGAACTACCCAAAAATGCCTGGATGTCACCACTGCGAGGATCGCCCGGAGGACACGGTGGAGCGTACGGTGCAGGACTGTCCGGCGTGGACAAAGCTGAAAGCACCACACGTGTCCTCACAAAGGCGATAGACGGCGACCTCTCGCGTTCAGCATTGGTTGAGGCCATGCCGCGGTGCAAGACGGAATAGGAAGCAGTCGCCTTCCTCTTTCAGCGAAGCAGTCATGCTATAGAAGGAGGCGCCGTGAGGAAGACGACAGCGTCCACATCATAACCTAACCGCCGTGGGAGATGCCCACGGCATCGGACGTCGCGAGACGATTTCCGGCTACCTTAGATGGACGAGCAATGGGTGACTAGAACCCTGACGAAATGTAGAAATTTTTAAAACATTATTAGTCATAGATAGCTTTGATGTACGTTTTGTACTATGCCTCTACACCATGACGATCTGTTTCTGTGAAAAGAGACTATTGAGTCTTGACTCACGGGAGGTAAGGGGCAGTCTGGAGGATCAATATTGGCCATAGTAAACAATTGCTTCATGTTTTCCTCTGCGATTTCCTTAAATTTAGTGCATAGGGAATCGAACTTCATTTCATGGTGGAATTTGAAGCCGCCGTCGACTTCTTGGTAAACTTCTATTTCTATCTGTAATGAAAATGGCATATTTTTAAAAAACAACTCGCTATTGAGGCATGTATGTAAAATGGCAGTGGGCAGGCCAAATAGCACGCAGAACTGATGGCTGATGGGGCCTAAAGGTTCTCGACTAGAGACCACGCACCGGCAAGCGCAGCGTAGAACGTCCACCCACAAGGTGGGTAGGCGATCTTATGAAGACCACATGATCACGCTGGAGGAATGCCGCTTCTAACCAGTCCTATTGGAAGTCTTTGTTCAGCAGTGGAAGTCCTATGTCTGATTTGATGATTAAGGTAATGATTCGATTATAAATAATTGAATGGACCAACTTACGCCGTACGTGACATCAAACTCTCTCACTGTGTCCATACTTAAGTCGAAGCAGTTATGGGTACGGTTTTTCTTCCTACTTTTGATGTCAATCTGTATTTCATACTGCTCTGGGTTGTCACATTTGTGTATGCTGAGAACTAACCACCTTCCTGGGCCCTGAAACAGTGAATTTTATGTAGTATCTGGCGATTTTGTTTTGCGACATAGGACAAAAGTATTGCAGAGTCTCTTTACCCTTCTTTTATTCCTTCTTATATGGTAGCTCAAAATAGGCACACCCTCTATTGTGGTATTAGTATACGTGGTTTTCAACCAGGTTCAAGCTATCTAAGATTAGTCATCTGAGAGTCATCCCCTCAACGCCATCAACATCAAAATCACCATCAACACAAGCACTTTTGAATTGTCAAAAGACAGTAAATATTATAATAGTAAAAAAAAAAAAAGATTCCGACGAATTGAGAACCTCCTCCTTTTTTTGAAGTCGGTTAAAAAATACTTATGGTGCTACAATCCCAGACACAAGACATACATGTATAACTTAGAAAGTACCGCAGGTGCAAATTCCAAAGCGTAGTTCTCTATGGAGAAGAACGAGCAACAAAATTATAACAGAATCTTTGTTACATCACTCATTTTGAGATGGTACATTATAAGTCTTGTAAGCACGATGTTGCAAGTAAAAAGTACCCATTGGAAAATATAAAATAAAAAAATTCAAGAAAATTATTAAAATAGATCGTGGCAACTAAGTAACCAGGCACGACTAACAGCAAACACAGTCTTTTCAAACTTACAACTAGGAATCCGCGGAGACAGTTCACGAACGGCATACACACACAGACTACCGAAAACATGAAAATGCCCCACATTTTTGCACCAACTTCAAACAATAAATGATGAATTTAAAAAATGACTTTAAATATTTTCAAACAATTTCATGTCAAAAGAACATTTTGATCGTATCTCTCAGTTAATTAATAAAATTATGTACTATTTCATTTAATTTTATATATCTTTGTATAACATCAATGATTTAAGGCGGAAACACATTATTAAAACGCGAAGCGACCCGATGAAACGCGATGCGTGTTGAGTCAAATCAAAGTATTATTTCCTAAGTTTTAACACCGTTAAAGGAGGAGGCAGGCCGCGAGCGAGAGAGGACAGCGTCCTCCCTCCGCCCCAGCTGCAGTGGTAGGCGCCCACGGCGACGGACGTCGCTCGATGATCTCCGGCCACCGTAGGCGCGGGCATGCGGGCAGCGAATAAAGGGCAACTCGCTGCCCGACCAAGGACCATGCCCGGGTCGACGGCGCGTTGTGTCCCACGCGCGCCTCAGCATAATGACGAGGCCCCCCTCTCAGAGGGCCAAAGCCAGCCGGGGTCGCGGGATTATTCCCTTACCGTAACCCCGGAATATAACAGGCTATGAAGGACACCGTGGATTTTAGTCAGTAGAAGTCTGACAGTCCCTCCCGCCCTGCCCAGGGTTGGAGGACTCATTTGATGATTTTACCACGCTAAAAAAAAAAAAAAAAGTTTTAACACCGTGTACGAAGGCGCGCCGCGGCGAAAAATGCGATTATAAATAAATACGTACAGATTGCAGAGCTGAATGTACTGCGAGTTAGAGATGGGTAACTAGCCGAAATTTCAATAGCTTAGCTAGCGACGCAACGAAGCGACGCCGGTATAGCTAGGTAGGACTTAAATAACGCAACATCAACTGACTGATCTGAATTCGATCCTCGCTGCGCCAGCAAAATCTCTTGGAGGTCACAATAAACAAAATACTAACTATCAAATGTTTATTTATTTTAAACCTGACGGTAACTCACCACCTTTCTAATCATCGCATTTCATAAGTTCGTATATTAAACGAACGAAATTATAATGCTCTCTCTTTGTCTAATCTACACTTCTCATCAAAAAAATCGAAACACCTCGCAGTTTATGATTTGATAAGGATTATCAGAAAAATGTGTATATTTATGAATAAATGTAAAATGTCATTTAATAGTGAGTAGTATGAGGTTTTTAAATCCTAATGTTAATGTTCTAAATTCAAATTAAGTCTTCATAGGTTTCGTATTTTGTATAATGAGTAATTTTTACCCTGTATGGAATATGAAGGAAATGGGTAAAACAACACGCGTAAATGAAAAAAAAATGTAAGAAACGTTTATTTAATAACTTGTATTCCCTCCGCGAGCTCTTATTACTGCTTCCATACGGTTCTTCATCGATCGGATGAAAGTCACGATCACATGTTGTGGTATATTATCCCATTCCTCTTGGATTGCATTTTGCAGCTGGCTAAGTGTTTCTGGGGCTGGATCTCTTGCTCGAATTCGTCTCTTTAATTCATCCCATAGATGTTCAATGGGATTCATGTCCGGGCTTCTTGCTGGCCATACCATAATGGAGATACCGACTTCGGTAAGATAATCTCGTACGACGCCCGCGGTGTGAGCTCTAGCATTGTCGTGCATGAATATGAAGTCGTTGCCAATAAAATGTGCATAGGGTTCAAGACACTGTTCGATGTACCGATGAGAGTTTAGTGCAGGCAGCCGTGGCCCAGACACAAAGGCAAGTTCTGTTTTACCGTCGGCGCTGATTCCTCCCCAAACCGTCCACGAACCGCCACCATAGCTGACCTTTTATTCAATGCAGCATTGTGCAAAGCGTTCTCCATCTCTTCTGTAGACCTTGTTCCTTCCGTCGTTACCATACAGCATAATTTTACACTCATCAGAAAACAGTACTTTGCTCCACTGAAGGTATGACCAAGTTAGGTGCTCGCGTGCAAAGTTAAGGCGCGCTCTTCGATGGTCTGCAGTTAATTTCGGCCCATTCGCTGGCTTATGCGGTGCCAATCCGCGTTCCTTCAACCTTCTTCTTATTGTAGAGTCACTTACAGCTACTCTTCGTACAACGCGAAGCTGCTGCTGCAGTTGAAAAGCGTTAAGGCGTCGATTTCGTAAAGAAGTTGTTACAATAAATCGATCATCTCGCTCAGAAGTGACCCGATTCCTGCCAGATCCTGAACGGCGCGTGAACGAACCAGTCTCCCGATAGCGTTTGTAGACTCTATGAACAGATGATAAGCTTAGATGCAATCTTGCAGCCACAACACGCTGACTAAGTCCAGAATCCAGCAATGCCACCACTTGGGCGGCTTCTGCGGGCGAAGTATCCATATGTTTTAGAAAAAAAAAGTTTTTTCAGACGTCCCAAAGTCACAGTAAATGAAATAAGAAACAGAAAGTTTAAAGACAAGCGCTAATTTTTAGTTTTTAAACGAGAAACGTACTCCAACCCTAAATACACATTTGTCTCAAAACAGTGATTAATTTCATTTATAGGATAAACAAATGAAATTATTTCGAATTTTGATTTTTTTTTTCATGGAATTAATTCTCTTTTGTAAAAAATTAGGACAAAAACAATAAAAACGAAAGTGTTTCGATTTTTTTGATGAGAAGTGTATTTTGTGAATATTGTGACAAAAAGATCGAAGATACCAATGAAGATCGCACACATGTAGCGCAGTGAACGCGCACGCCGTGCACACAGCTATCGGCTATTTCGGCTACTCTAGCTACCCGGCTACCGAATACCGAGACGGCTACAAAACGTAGCACTTAGCTATACTCCGTGGCGGCTACGCGGCTACGAGGTTACGATAGGCTACGCGGCTATATCATACCCTGTCAGTTATCTAGCCAACCAGTAGCCGATAGCTACCCAACAAGCAAAGTAATCCTATAAAGAAAGATTTTAAGTCTATCACTACTAATAACGTTCTTATAAAGGCCTTGCGGTAGACTCCTTAACTTATAATAGTATTTGCCAAGCCTTAACATACTCAAACACATTAGTTTTTATATCTCGGTCTTATAGTTTGCTACAAGACTGACCTCTCAATCATTTATAGGACACATTATCTAGTAATAGCATTTCACAAGTACAGATATTCTCAAGAGTAATTGCCTTTATATCTAAGACTTACAGTTAACTACAAGATTATCTTTTAGGACACTTATAGGAATAAGTCTTCTATAATTGTTTGCAGTAAGACTAAATAATCCTGAATAATATTTTGATCCTTTAGAAGGATTTTCGGAGAAAAAATGATATTATAACATACTTGGCTGAGACGACTATAAGTTTTTGTCGTCATAATCTTGCTCGAGACTTTTTTCAATCTAATAGTACTTGAAAAGAGCACTATAAGATCGAAGAAGCTTATAAGTTAATAGATTAAACACTTTATTAGTAAACGTCAGCCATTTTATTGATATTCAATTATTCCCCTTCGTCTTGAAACTGCTATAAGTACTAATTTACCTACAATGGTTCTATAAAGTACTTAATGGAGGACAATTTTAAAACATGGCGAATATTCATTAGAATTAATGAAATAATTTATTTACAACAATATAATAATGTGCTATTTCGCGAAGGGCATCGTAAAACTGACTAAATTGCGGTACACATTTACAGTAAATATGACTTCCCCAAGAGTTCACACACTATATTTACAATATATTATTAGTTGTTTTACAATAGTATACAAAATAATAGTAATCTTACTTACGTTTTATTAAATATTTATCACAAAACAACCGGCACCACCAGCCGAAGCAACAACAAAGATAACCTTTACTAAAATATACTTATAACTCATAATTAAGTACATTACTAGTGCCATATAAACAAGAATGCTTTAGTAAGATACTTATGCCAGATACTAATAAGAGCGTTTGTACTTGTAATTGTGTAGTCTCATATCATTATAGAAACTATTGCGCTTCGTCAAGTACATTATAGGGCTTAGTAACATTTTATAAGTTGATTATAAGATAGTTATAGAAATAAACGCTCCTATAACTGCGCCCAAATCCAGCTTTGTAGCATTTTACAAGTTTCTTGTAAGTAAAAATAAAAGTAGTCTTAAAGATCGCTTTAAGCACTGATTTTGCTAGTTGGGTAGCTATCGTGTTGACGGATATCATAGCCGTGGCTATTTTGCTCATAGCCGGTATTTGGCTAGTTATGGCTATAGCTACCCATCTCTACTGCGAGTCTGAGCCGCCGTGTTTCGACTGCTGCCCAACCTCTGCCGTTGAAGAAACTACAATATCTCGTCAGCAGGCGTAGCATGGCGCCATAGAAAGGGGTTTTGTCGACGGAAGAATAGACAAAATGACAGAACGTAGAATATTTTTTATGGTTTTAAGCATGGTAATGTAAAATATATGAAAAACAATAGTACATTATGCAACGAGTGAATAAAGAGCGGATTTAAAGCGAGGGCCTTATGTATGAATCAAGAGCAAGCGAAGGATTTTAATGACTGAATCACGACCGCAGGGAGTGATTCATGATGATTGAATCACGAGCGAAGCGAGTGATTCAAGTATTTAAATCCTGAGCGACGCGAGTGATTCAGGCCCTCGATTTAAATCCGTTTTATTCACGAGTTACATACGATACTTTATACCATGACCACAAGAAAAATAATAATCAAGCGATAATAGATAGGTATTTAAAGAAGAAAAAAAAGACAAAGGTGCGTTTACAAGCATCTAAATTCACATACACAAACACCCAGATCCGAAATAAATAACTGTAGATCATACGAAAATTTGCTCCGTGCGGGAATCGAACCCACTGCACGCGACGAAGTAGTCCAATCGCTCGGTCAATGAGCCAACAATGTTTTAAATTAAGAGTAATATTTTCCTAACAACACGGGGGCTGACGGGGGTGGACCGCTTCGTTTAATGTGTTCTAAATTCAAACATCAAAACAGTGAGAAAAAGAGCTTTTTACTCACTGTTTTCAGTGAGAAAAAGTAAGTTTTTAAAGTGGGAATGGTATAAACGTTCTTTTCTTCAATAGTGTACGAATGGTGTCATATTTGTGCAAAAAAACAGTCGATTTGTGTAGAAATAACGACAAATAACTTTGTCTTTTCTTGGTAGAATAGAGATAGAATCGCCATGCTACGCGTGCAGATATTCATTAAAATCAAATTATGTCCAAGACAATTTTGTTCAAACTTAAATGCTTGTAATGATTAACAATTATTTATTTCTGCAAGGATTAATATAATGTTCATAAAAACATCGTCGCAGGATATGTATTATTTTAAAACTAATTTGATTTCCATAAAAAAGGTTATGGTGAGTTAATCTTAAAAGATAGACATCATTTTTCATTGCTGCTTTGCTGCTATTGGTCATAGCGTGATTTTATATAGCCTTCTTCGATAGATGGGCTATCCGACACAAAAGTTTTTTAATTCAAACCAGTTCCTGATATTAGCGCGTTTGAATTGGCTGGTTGGTTGATTATTGAATTGGCTGATGGTTGAATAAGCTGAATGTACTTTGAGGCAAAGCTCTCGGCACTTCTACTATTCGCCACCTTGGCGCTGCTATCGAACAGTACTACCCCCACCTAGTACTTCGCACCCAGCGAATAGAGCAGAATCACACTGTGAACGTCCGAAATTGCTCAGCCACGGCCATTCTCGTATTACACTCGTTTTCTTTTTTTTCTCTGATAACTTTTTAGACCTACATAAGCCTGTGTCCTAATTTTATATTAAATTAATTTATGACAGTAATTTAGACGGGTGCGCCAAAGTTCACCTAAAATTTAAACTCCGATCATCGGAGACCCGAAAATTGTATTCCTAACATTTTTAATCCTAATGATCACAACTCCTAATTACACTGTCACTAATGTTCATCATTCCGAATCATTCGACTTCATAATGTCGGTAGCAATAAACATCTATTATACTATTATTTGTTTTCCTATATTTTCTCAACATAACCTTCTTTTACAGTATTATTCAAAGTCATATCTTTTTTGTTTAGATTTATTTTTATTTTGTTGGCATATTAGAACGTATACTTGAGGAAGTGCTTGCTTCGTACTCACTAATTATTATGAATTGTTTTTTTTTTATTAGTTAAAGCGTCTTCTTTAATTTTATTTAAAGCGGTGTGTACCTGAAAAGATAACCATACGTTAGGTTAGGTTAGGTTAGAACTGTGACCAGCAACTCGCGAGTCGAGCGAGCAAAGCGAGCGGTGCCGCGGAAAGTCGCCAGTATTTTTTTCATAGTGACCCCAACACGACGCTCTGACCAAAAACGACTGGGGGCACCCCGACTCGGACAGGTTAGGTTGGTTATTTTTTTTTAAACCACCCAGAAGTAGGAGCACCGCGATGCGGTGCTTCGTCGAATTTTCTCGACATTTTATTGGATTTAGTTTGACTAAATCCAGTAACAATTTATTGGATTTAGTAACATTTTATTGGATTTAGTTTGACTAAATAGGTTAGGTTAGAACTGTGACCAGCAACTCGCGAGTCGAGCGAGCAAAGCGAGCGGTGCCGCGGCAGCGGCCGGCGAGCGCAACCTGGAAAGTCGCCAGTATTTTTTTCATAGTGACCCCAACACGACACTCTGACCAAAAACGACTGGGGGCACCCCGACTCGGACAGGTTAGGTTGGTTATTTTTTTTTAAACCACCCAGAAGTAGGAGCACCGCGATGCGGCGCTTCGTCGAATTTTCTCGACATTTTATTGGATTTAGTTTGACAAAATCCAGTAAAATGACTAAATAAAAATATCATCGTAATAATGTTTAGGAATAAAAACATTATGATAAAAAACTGTAGGAGTTTCAATATATTTACAATAACGATATTATTGATAACAATTTTCGGAAAAAAGTGTTAAGAACACCTCCGGTAGCACTACAAAATGTATGAATAAAAACTTTAGGATGAAAAATTTTAGGAAGAGTGATCATTCGGATTACAAATCGTTAGGAAGAACAATTTCGGATAAACAACTTTAGGTGAGCCAATATGGACCCAATTTAGACAGATACGAGTACCTACTGACCTAATTAATAATGAAATTCTCTATATTTAGAGAATTTTGATATTTCATGTCTGTACCTGATTCGACTCGGTGTGACGCGCGGCGATTCTGTCTCGAGTCGCGACGCTACGCTGGCGGAATAATCACTCGTCGGCGTCGTGGAGATTCTCCGACGATAGAAGGACGGATTCGCCGCGATTCTCTCGCTCGTGGAGATGGCGCCATAGGACTTTTTATCGCAGCATCCCTTGGGTTAGTAACCGATCTTAACGGGGGCAACGCCGCGGTCATATAAGCTAGTATTGTCTGTCCAAAACGAACCAAGATGTCCCTACTAAATCCATTTATTAGCCCTTCGCATAGTGGCCTGGTAACCTATTTAGTTCAACTGGATCAATTTATTGAAACATTAATTTATTCTTGCAGTTTTTGATATTTATATTGGTCATCACTTATTTTGGCTTATTTTTCGTCGTGGGTTTCAGACTGTCTTAAAGTGTGATTAACTGAAATAGCTTGGATTTTAGCTGATGACTCAAGGGAGCCTTAACAAGGGTTTCGTAGCGTTATGCCTACTTCGCACTATGACTACTTTCTGTAGCTTTCAAGTAATCGGTAGCACAATGCCAACATTTTGAAATCACCATACTTTAGATCGCATCATGCCTACTTTTTATTTTTGTCCCAATTTCGTCGTAGTTTGCCACCTTTATGAAAAGTTCATTCTGTAGATAGCATTAAGCCTATTTTGGTACAGTCTTACAAAAACATTTCTTACCAATTTCGGTTTTCAAGAAACATAATTTAAAATATAATGTGAAACATTGTATTGAATAATAATTAAAAAATTAGGAACGCAGTTTAAAGTTAATGGGGCATAGAAGAAAGTAAAGTTTATGATTTTATGTACATAATTTCAAATTTTTATACGTATTGTATATTCCGGTTCATTTATTTATAAAATATAAATTATACTAGTAAAATAACAGAATCCATTTATTTTAGTTTTTTTTTGGATCCACCCTAAATGTTAACTTCTTACCTACTTATATTTACGAAACATATTTTAAATGATGACTGTACCTATAGTAGGCATCTTACCTACAAAAAGTATGGGCGATATTCAAAGTAGGCATGGTGCTATCAGAAAAATGTATTGAGAATTTTTTTGGCAACGTGCGATTGTAGGCCTGATGCGATCTAATGTATGATGATTTCAAAATGTTGGCATTGTGCTACCGATTACTTGAAAGCTACAGAAAGTAGTCATAGTGCGAAGTAGGCATAATGCTACGAAACCTTAACAAGCAGCTATTTTATAATGAATCCTAACCTACACATACGAGTAGGTTACGATTAAACTTTAACATTGATTATGTAGAATGTACTAAGTTAAAAGACCAAGATTAATGCAATTCTAAGACACGGTATTCTGGTCGCGGGACTTACCTCATTACCGTGACGCTGGAACGTAAAGGGCTATTGAAGGATTTTAGCCAGTACAAGTCTGACAGTCCCTCTCGCCCTGCCCGGGGTGGGAGGACTCACTGGTGATTTTACCACGCTAAAAAAAAGACACGATATTCTAAAATGATTTTTATTTATTTTGGAATATACAGATAACTTAGGGCCTTTAAGTCTAAATTATGCTTTTACATACAGTTGAAAACGCGATATTCATAACACTTCTTTATCAAAAAGAAAAATCGCGAATATACGAATTTTTAAATTTTTATGTTAGAATACGATAGGTACTTATCATCATCATCTGCCTACCCTTTTCCCAGCTATATTGGGATCGGCTTCCAGTCGAACCAGATGCAGCTGGATATCAGTATTTTACATGGGGCAACTGCCTATCGGACCTCCACAACCTAGTAACAGGATAATACGATACTCCATGGTAAGACTGGTTGTCAGACTTAAGAACTTCTGACTGACTGTAACGACTGGCAAAGATTTACAAATGACAGTCGGGACTGTTGATTATTTAAAGACTGTTTATGTTATTCCAAGTATTTATTATAATCACAATGTACAATGCGTGTGTCTTTTGCCACCCATGATCCATCTCATAACCCCTGTCACACATGACGTTTTATTTCGCGGGAACTGCGTTCCGATACACATAACATTCCCCTCCTTTAATCATCAAACAAATATCGTGTCGGAGGTTTTATAATTCTACCTGACCTAGTTACATAATTATGATCACTTAACACACTATCACTTACATTATTATCATGGGAATTAGATGTTACAATATTTTCTTCAGTATCATTATTCTCTACATTAGGCTCGTTATTTTCTTCCTTAATTTCTGCTTCATAATGAGTATCAAACTTATCATTACTTACATATCTATTTTCGCTCTTTTTTCTGTCATTTCCTGAATATGTATCATTTGCTTCTTCAAATATGTTTAAATGTTGTCTATTTCTACGGTATGTATTACCCTGATCATCTCCAATTAGATAAGAACGAGGATAAGGCAACTTTCTAATAATTCTTCCAGGAATCCACAATTTTAACTCAACAACAATACACTCCTTCAGAATCCTTGCATTTTTATTATAATGTTGTTTAATTTAATTTTGTTTTTGTAGATCAGATAAAGGATCACGTTGAAATATTTTTGGTTGAAGATATTCTGCTGATACAGGACATTTCGTATTTAAGTTTCTATTAAATAAAAGGTTTGCTGGAGAAGGTGATCCCTCTTTTGGCTGACTTCTCAAATTTAGAAGAGCAATGTATGGGTCAGATTTATCATAAAGACATTTCTTCAATAATGTTTTTACAATTTTGACACTAGCCTCAGCTAAGCCATTAGATTTTGGATAATTTGGAGAAGAAGTTTTATGAATGAAACCATATTCTTTTGCAAACTGTTCAAATTCTCTGCTACTATATTGTGGTCCATTATCTGAGAAAAGTTCTAAAGGAATGCCATGTCTTGCTATTATGGACTTCATTTGACTTATTACACTTCTTGTTGTTATATCATTTAGTTTTGCTATCTCTATGTACTTACTGTAATAATCAACAACTAACAAAAAATATTCTCTATTGAATTCAAATAAATCTGACCCCAGTTTCATCCACGGTAAATTTGGAACTTCATGGAATTGTATTGGTTCTTTGCAATTGTTGACTCTATGAATTGCACAAACTGAACAGTTCAAACAAATTTCTTTTATTTGTGAAGACATATTTGGCCAAAATATTACAGATTTTGCACGCCTTACGCAAGTATTAACACCAAAATGGCCTTCATGAATTATTTTAATCATCATTTTTTGTAAAGTTACAGGAATAACAATGACATTGTTTTTGAAGATAATTCCATCTACAACCTCTAAATCATATCGAAAATTCCAAAAGGGTTTTACTAAGTCATTAACACTGTTTTTGTAACTAGGCCATCCAACTTGAATATACTCTATTAATTTTTGCAATATTTGATCTTTTCCAGTTTCTTCTCTAATCAAATTTCTTTTAGTTTCAGATATAGGTAAACTATCTATCGACAGATACACATAACAGGGACCATCGGCTTTACGTGCTAAAGGCACGGATGGAACTCGCTATGACAGATGCTCACCCATCCACAGACCAACCTCGGCAAGCGCGGCTTTACCAGAATTATCGGCCTGTGCGGCTTTTTTTATTTAGCCACAAGCTCCTCATGACGACACTTATCTCTGGTTAATATTTCTTTAGGTGTAATAAAGGGAAACAATGGGTGTTACAACAATACTGTGTTTTATATGTTTAATTATATTAGGACGCAGGATTTAAATTTTTTCTCACTCATCGAATAATTCCAAGTTATCATAAATATTAATGCCGTCTTGGCTTCAACCAAGTAGTATCGATTTTAATTTTGACATATGACCACCGCCATTATCTTCGTCATTTTCTTCATCGTCTCTTATTTCAAAGTTGAGAATTAATCGAAAGCATCCCACTCTCATCTCTTCGTACATAACGTATGCTCTGGCATCAAAAGTTCCGTACACACCGATTTCCGGCAACTCCGCATAATCCATCACGAAATTAATGACCTTTATAGAAGGACCCTGAAAAATATAAAAATCTAATTTACTTAAGTGTTTAAAGTATGTTAGTGTTATTGGGTGTTTCATTCAAGAACTTTTCAGTAGCGGAGCTTAGATTAGTGTCCGGTGGGCTGATGCAAGACATCTCAAACTTTAATACGTGTTCCAAGCTTAGGCGGTAGGGCCCCTCTTTGGGTAGTGGCTGTGCAGGCGGCGTCACGGCGACCTCTCCTCCTACTTGACACAGCTAGGTCCTCACCGGTCACGGAAGTTTCGTAAGGTTCCTGTGTCTGACTGTGATGGAAAAAACGCCTGAATGTCACCATTGTGAGGATCGCCCTGAGGACACGGTGGGGCGAACGATGCAGGACTGCCCCGCTTGAGCAAAACACCACACGTGTCCTCACAAAGGCGATAGGCGGCGAGCTCTCGCGTCCGGCATTGGTCGAGGCCATGCTAAGGGGCGAGACGGAATAGGAAGCGTTCGCCTCCTTCTGCGAAGCAGTCTACCTTATAACCTAGCCGCCGTGAAAGACGCCCACGGCATCGGACTTCGCGAGGCGATGCCTGAGGTGAGTCATGGGTGATTAGAAATCTGACGAGATTTTTAGTACATTATTATCATATATCAAGGATGGCTCTGGGTGTACTCTACAGCATGAGGACCATGATTCTGTGAAAAGAGACTAAAATTACAAAGGCTCTCACAGCAGGTAAGGGGCATTGTGGAGGATCAACATTGGCCATAGTAAGCAATTGCTTCCAGTTTTCCGCTGCGGTTTCCTCAAATAAGGTACATAGGGAATCGAACTTCATTAAATGGTGGAATTTGAAGCCGCCGTCGACTTCTTGGTAAACTTCTATTTCTATCTGTAATGAAAATGACATATTTTTAAACCCCAACTCACAATAAAATTGATTTATGTTATGATATGTATATTCAACGTTATGTAATGAATATATAAAATATATAGAGAATATATAGGGTCTTTTTTTTCTTTTTGAAATCCGCATCCATAAAAGATACAGAAAATCTTTCTCAGGAACCTTTAGCTCTTTTTTGTGTTTGGCATATTAATTGGGAAAATCAACACAATTTTAAAAATCCGCAAGACGCGTGAATACGTACTCGTACGCGTAACAAACAATTTTCTCCGCTAGTCGCGCATGCTGGGCGCATCAGCGTGGCACCTCCCATTAATTTCGTGTAATGGTTTCTCCCGCTAATCATGTCGCGTTAGCGTTGCCAGCCAACGATAAATATAAGGTTTCGTTTCGGTCGCGGATGTTAGTGTAGATCAGACATACTTAAAGTGTGCTCCGCGGAGCCCTGGGGCTTCGTAAAGACTTAGTGGGGTCTCTGCGAGAATCCTAGTAAGAATGAGATTAAACATCTTTTCTATTGATTAGTGTGTATTATAGATTCAGTTTTGTATGCAATTAATAACGCTTTCTCGACCTATGTATATACTATGCAGCTACCTGAACATATATAACAAATACCGCATTAGACTGAATGTCGGGCTTGATAAAAGATTTTAATTCTCCTAGATCAAACCTAATTTCAATCGATTAATGAAATATGAGAAACAGTTTCATACATCGTATTCGATTTTCTCTTTTTTAGCTTAGTATAGACTGTCTGCTAGATCTTTAAGTCAAGATCAGTTGTTTCAGCGTAGTCTGACAACTAGTCTTAGCAATAGGTATCGTATTACCCAATGCTAACTGAGCTGAGGAAAGAACAGTTTCTCCTAGTAAAGTTCTGATATTCAACGCATTTGGTAATGAATAGGATTTTCTTTCGTACTTAAGTTAGATCTCTTCCAATTCTTTCCACTTCTGGCGGTTTTTGTCATGGCTCTCCAGTTTCTTCCAGCCACTTTTACGAGATCGTCT
The DNA here is from genome assembly GCA_036375495.1 of Agrotis segetum. Classification (NCBI taxonomy): domain Eukaryota; kingdom Metazoa; phylum Arthropoda; class Insecta; order Lepidoptera; family Noctuidae; genus Agrotis; species Agrotis segetum. The sequence continues at coordinate 1,063,889 of JAQSVV010000065.1, forward strand.
GTCCACCTAGTCGGTTATCTCCCATTCTCCAAATTCCTCTTTCCCGTTCATGGTCTCCACTCCAACACTTTCCTATCCCATCTTCCATCCAGTCTACGGTATATTATGGCCCGCCCACTTCCACTTTCTTTTTGCTATCACCCATGCTTAACAGTGTCGTTCTTCTATGAATTTCGGTGTTTCTCACCTGGTAGTAGAGAGAGATGCCCAACGCGGGTCTTTTCATAGCTCTCTGAGTAACTTGCACGCGGTGGATATTATGCTTGGTGAGCGTCCAAGTTTCAACCCTGTACGTAATGATTGCTCGAACACGCGACTTCAGTGCGTCCGACAGTTCACCAAAATCACCCCAACCAAGCTGGATACAACGATTTATTTTTATATAAGTCTATAGATCTTAAATTTATTTACTCAGAAATGAGGAGATTCGTAGATGAACCAAAGTAACCGACATAGCCCAACGAATTAGCAAGTTGAAATGGCAGTGGGCAGGCCATATAGCACGCAGAATTATTGATGGTCGATGGGGCCGTAAGGTTGGTTCTCGACTGGAGATCACGCACCGGCAAGCGCAGCGTAGGACGTCCACCTACAAGGTGGGCAGACGATCTTATGAAGACCACAGGATCAGGCTGGATGCATGTCGCTCCCAACCGGTCCTATTGGAAGTCTATAGGGAAGGCCTATGGTCAGCAGTGGACGTCTTATGGTGGTAAGGATTAAGATCATAAATAATAAATAAGAAGGCACCAACTTACGCCGTATGTGACATCGAACACTCTCTTTGTTTCCATACTTATGTCGAAGCAGTTATGGGTACGGTTTTTCTTCCTAGTTTTGATGTCAAACTTTATTTCATACTGATCTGGGTTGTCACATTTGTGTATGTCGAGAACTAACCACCTTCCTGGGCCCTGAAACAGTTAATTATATTTAATTTTTCTGGCAATTTTGAATTTTGCGACATAGGACAAAAGTATTGCAGTCCCTTTACCGTATTCCTTCTTATTTGGTAGCTTCTTATTGGGCACACTCTCTGATGAGGTATGATTTCCTGGTATATCTACATGGCTTTCAACCAGCTCCAAGATCTTTAAGATAAATCATCTGAGAGTCATCCTCTCACTATCAAAATCAAAATCAAATCATTTATTTCAAGTAGGCCAGTTACAAGCACTTTTGAATTGTCAAAAGACAAAAACATAAAATAGTATAAAAATATATGGTGCTACAGTGGGGCGCGCCAAAGTTCACCTAAAATTGTAAATCCGATCATAGGAAACCCGAAAATTGTATTCCTAACATTTTTAATCCTAATGATCACAACTCCTGATTGCTCTGTCCCTAATGTTCATAATTCCGAATCATTCGACTTCCTAATATCAGTAGCAATAAACATCTATTATACTATTATTTGTTTTCCTGTATTTTATCAACATAACCTTCTTTTACACTATAATTCAAAGTCATCATATTATCTTTTTCGTTTAGATTTATTTTTATTTTGTTGGCATATTAGCACGTACACTTGAGGAAGTGCTTGCTTCGCACTCGCTAGTTATATGAATTGGTCTTTTGTTTTTATTAGTTAATGCGTCTTATTTAGTAATTTTATTTATAGCGGTGTGTATTAATGTTTAGGGATAAAAACTTTATGATAAAAAACAGTAGGACTTCAAATATATTTACAATAACGATATTATTGAAAACAATTTTCGGAAACATGAGTGTTATGAGCATCGCCGATAGCACTACAAAAAGTATGAATGAAAACTTTAGGATGAAAAATTTTAGGAAAAGTGATTATTCGGATTACAAATCGTTAGGAAGAACAATTTCGGGTAAACAATTTTAGGTGAGCCAATATGGACCCGCTACAGTAACTGGGTCACAAGACATAATAAATTAATAACTGTGAAATTACCGTAGGTGCCCATTCCAAAGCGTAGGTCCCCATGGACACTCTTTTCAATCGCGAAAATTATAATATAATCTTTCCTACATCACTCATTTTGAGATGGTACATTATGTGAAAACGATGTAGCAAGTAAAAAGTAAAAAAATAGGAAAATATAAAATGAACAATTCAAGAAAAATAAATAATTAAAATAGATAGTGGCAGCTAAGTAACCAGGCACGACTAACAGAAACACAGTTTTCAAACTTACAACTAGAAATCCGCGGTGACAGTTCAGGAACGGTATACACACACAGACTACCGACAACATGAAAATGCCCCACATTTTTGCACCAACTTCAAACAAAAATAAATGAAGAATGTAAAAAATGACTTTAAATATTTTCAAACAATTTCATGTCAAAAGAACATTTTGATCTTATCTCTCAGTTAATTAATAACATTATGTACTATTTCATTTAATTTTGTATAATATATCTTTTTATAACATCGTGGTTGATTTAAGGCGGAAACTCATTATTAAAACGCGACGCGACCCGATGAAACGCGATGCGTGTTGAATCAATTCAAATGTGTTGTTTTCTATCAACGATATTATTTCTTATATCATCATTGTTTCCTAAAGAGCAGAATCACACTACGAATATTTGAAACGACGCGATGCGCGCACACGCCACCCGATCCAGACCTGCCGGGTGTGTTGCCGATGGTTGGGTTAAACACGCCATTCGTCATGTGTTTCTAGTCCAGACCCGACGCCTTTTCGTCATTTTTCTAGAAGTTTAGTCGTTGCATAGCACAAAACCATACACGGTCACTGATGTACAGAGCCTGTGTTCAGAAATTGCGAGCATTGTGGGATGCACATGGCACATGGGATGTCGACACATTGCGGCGCGTCACGTTTCAATAGTGTGTTTCCACCTAACTTGCGGTGACGGCCATTTTTTCAGTAGCTGAGCGGAACGCTCAATATCACGTAGTGGCCGACACGCCCCCATGCCACTTCTCCTGTTTTTAATATTTCTGTGGTTTCCACCTATATTCTGTTCACGTGTGAGGGTCAACGTTTTATTGTAGAATATGAGGTCTACATGTTGTACCAGGATTTGGAATAGTGTTTTGAATTCATGGTATCGGTTTTTATTATTGTATTTATTGTTCCCCACTGCTCGGTTCCTATTGACAATAGCGTGGTGTTATACTATCAGTGGCGTAGCTAGGCGGGGGCAAAGCGGACACTAGCCCCCGGTCTCGCACCTAACGGGGCCTTGCACCCAGACATAAATTTGACAACGGCGATCACAATTCAGAGGATTCGACTAAGAAATTGATACGAGTATGACCCACATAATGCATAATTATGTGGTGTCCGATGAGTAGGAAATGAAATATCCTAAGAGGTTTTTTTTTTTCAGATTACGTGGGAAACAAATGCCTTGCCATGCCGCCTCCGCCCGGGGCCAGGTAAACTAGGAAGGCCGAAGAAACGTTGGCTTGACGTCGTAAGGGACGATATGCGTGCTAACGGTCTCACGGCAGGAGATGCACAAGACCGTGCGAAGTGGAGGCGTTTAGGTAGGAAGGCCAAGGAAGCAACCGGGATTAACGCCCTGAGGATGATGATGAACGATCCTAAGAGGTCTCGCGACGCTGGTCTCGTCGATGATAACATTTAGATCTAGGGCCTCGACTGCTCGCGCCTCCTTATTGCAAGTTGACTTGGTGACGTTTTATTTCTAACTGGCTCTAACTCTTTGACTCTAACAAGGAGGCCTCGCGCGATTTACGGGAGCATTCGGGAGCAAGTCATATTTTTGGTTCTGAAATAAAAGGGCCCCCCAAATGCATCTTGCACCCTCATAGCTTCGGTCTCGCTACGCCACTGTATACTATATTAGCCTATACCTTTCCTAGCTATATGCAGTTTCCAAAACAAAGTTTGTTTCAGATCGAACGAATAGTTCCTGAGATTAGCCTTTATATCATTAGTACAGATTTAATTAGGTATTATTTGTAGGTATGAAACGTTTTTAAAAGTTATGATTCTTTTATAATGTTCTGAAACACTCTCTCTGTTTTCAGGTTTTCGCTGTGAATGAGATAAATTTCAACAAAGTAAATATAAAAAAAAATCCTTATCTTAAAATCCTCTAATATTTCTATTCATAAACATATAAAACATTAAATATAAAATATCATAATCGAAGTTAGATAAACGTGCGACTTCCCCAGATTAAAATCTTCAACAAAACATTGATAAATTATGTCAATCATGTTTGTAACAAAACAACACAACCCTACCGCCCCGTATGCACCCGCTTTTTATCACAATTAAACCTAAATGAATAAAAATCTCCGCCATACAGTAGCGCCATCTATACGGGCACATTATCATCAAGTATGGGGGTAGCACTTGCGGTATTTAACACCGAATTAGAGGGGTGATCAAGTGATCATTAGGGCCATTCTGATTTCATATAAAATTCTTTTCTTTTTAAGTGGCTGAGAACAGAAATGGGTCATACGATGACCGTTGAAGTAGACTTAAGAGCGCATATTCTGAAAGTTGGCAACGTTGCAAATGGCTGTCAAATATTTACAAGTTTTAATTAATTTTACAAATTACTGTATGAAAATAAGAAATATGACTCTGTAGTGAACTAAAAAAAATATTAGGGAATGCAATAAAAATAATAATAAGGGAATGCATTAATATTGTATCACCGGAATTATAGTTTTTGATGTAAAAAAAAGCATTTGGAAACATTCCAAATGTCTTTTATACACCTGAAACGGTTATAACATCAAATTCAGTGTCTTAATTGCATCCCTTTATCAGTTTTCTAGTGCACTACAGAGCCATATTTCTTATTTCCATACAGAAACATTGCCAAATTAATTAAAACTTGTAAGTATTTGACAGTTATTAGCGACGTTGCCAACTTTCTGGTTATACGCCCTTAATCTTGAGTGACGAGTTTAGGGGTGACCCATTTTGTGGGTGTCATACAATTTTTTTGTTTCGTTCTCGGTGGAGCTGAAAGAACACTCTTACTGATTAAAGCACACCCTGTCCCTTCAATAATATTGTCCTTTGCGTTCCAAATTCATGGCAGCTCTTTCGAACAATCCCTAGGTTAGGCGATGAATGGATGAAATAATAAATATAATTGGATTGAAGATACTTTTTTTGACTTTAACCAACATTAGGATTTTTCCTTGTATCGTGGGTGCGTTTAAAAATATTAAAACTCGCATACACAAAGACTCAGACCTAGAACAATTAATTAAAGACCATACAGATATGTGTTCCGTGCAGGAATCGAACCCAAGAGACGTTGTGTAGACTCATCCACTGCTCCAGCTGTACCGTTTGTGGAAATATATTTAATGATGATGTGTCTAGAATAATATTTTTTCCTCAGATCAAAGAAATAGGCAGATAGAGCGCTGAGAACACGCGAGTGGGTCCACCAAAGTTAATACAAAATCAAAATCGAATACAAAGTCGCGTCAGTAACAAGCTACGCGTGCGTCGTACCAAGCTGCGCGTCTTTGTTGTTTTTTGCCAAAATATGCCGTATCGTGTCTTTAACCATCGTAAAAGTTGTTCTCAAAAACAAAGAAAACACTGTGGAATGTAATTCTATTTGATTTTGTATTAACTTTGGAGGAGACACTCGCGTGTTCTGAGCGTTCTATCTGCCTATTTCTATGATCTGAGATTTTTTGGGTAGTTCTTCGAAATTTGATTCTTTGACTGATTCATATGGTCAAATTTTAATTTAACTTTCAGCTCAGTAACACATGTTCATATGAAAATAGATATTCCAAATAACATTTATTTGTTTGAGGGACTTCTTTTTACAAAGTAGTTTTTAAGATATCGACGTTTAAAAATTTTGTGCCCAGATGAATCAGAATTTTTAACAGATGTAAATAAAAATGGGCTTTGTAATAAGAAAATAATCATAATATTATAACAACAATATTATTTTTTTATAAAACAATTAATTTATTAACAGTGATCATATTATCAAGGAAAAAATCTGGTCAATTCAACAATAAAATTCTTGTTTTTAAACTAACAATTACAGAAATAAATACTTACAGAAAAGCAAGAAATTTTGTTATAAATAGGTACTAGATAGTTATTTTAATGATACGTTATAATATTCTCTCTGTTTACTTTTGTTTTTCTCTCTATTTTTTCAAATATAATTCTTTCATTTCTAATTTCCACGCAGCATACTTGCCTGGAACTTTTCTTATTTTCCATCTTAGAACGATGAAAAATTCGTACGTTCTGTGAGTCTCTTTTTCTCATAGATATATTTTGTTCCATCTTTTCTACTATTGATAGTAGCATTGTTGTAAACAGCAATATAAAATAAAATAGATAGAGTTTGACTTATTAATGAATAAAAACCGAAGAATAATGTCAAAATTATGTCACACACACTCTACTGACATGAAAAAGTAAAATAACGTAACAAAAGTGCTCCTTTCTGGCTGGAAAAGAGGAAAATATAGCGTGCTACGGAACGTTACCGGACGCGCAGACATATCTGCGCGTAAGTAGTTCCCGATGCGTCGTGGGGCGGCGCCACCAACCGGTAGTCGGACGTTAGGCGTTGCTCCGGCACGTCTAGTTTTGAACTTGTGGAACGTTTGTGATCATAATCCTGCCTTCCTTGGTACCCCACCCCATAACTGGCGCCCAACGTTTCAAGGAGTGAGTATTTACACGTTTTTCGTGTAGGAAAATGCCGCAAACACGATCTCAACAAAATCAAGATTCGTCCGGCTCAAGTAATGATGGCGGCGGCCCATCTTCGTTGAACGTCACAATGTCACAAGAAACTTTCGTGAGTTTTATTACGACGATTCAACAAACTCAAAGTGAGTTTTGCCAACAACTCTTGCGAGAGGTACGGTCATCAGCGCCGCAGTCGCAAAATGTCTCGAGGTGTGATGGAAATTTCGCAAAATGTTCGACCAAATATGGTGGCCGTGCGGAGGAGTCCGTAGAAAATTTTATTGATGCGATAATCACGTATAAAGAGTGCGTCAATATGTCGGAAGAAAACGCGCTTCGTGGTTTGTCGATGTTGTTGGAGGGGCCCGCAGCAGTGTGGTGGCAGGGTGTTAAGCGCTCCACACAAACATGGGCGGAGGCGCTGAAAAAAATCCGGTCAGCTTTCGGTGAGCACGACCCTCCCCACAAGATCTATGGGAAATTATATAACCTAATCCAGGAGTATGAAGAACGCACTGACCTTTTTATAGCCAAGGTAAGAGCCCTATTTGCGAAGTTACCTAAAGATGATCTCTCTGAAAAAGTGCAAGTTGACATGACTTTCGGTCTCTTAAGTCCTAGAATACGAAAGCGTCTAAACAGAGAGGAAATCCATAGCTTTGACGGATTACTACAAAAGTGCCGCAGCATTGAAGACACATTTAGTGAAAAACCGCGAGTTGTTCGCGAGTCGCAGCCGCAGCCCCAGTCATCGCAGCAGGAGGCGCGCGCGTCGTCGTCGTCGCATCACGGGTCATCGTGTACTTCCGCTGTCAGCACCGGCGCGGTCGCTCCCGCGGAGCTTGCCGCGATAGTTGGTGCCGTCTCGAAGAGCCAAAGGAAATTTTGTGCTTATTGCAAACGTGCGGGACACCTAATCGATGATTGCTTAAAGTTACAGCGTAAAAGTGGCGATAAAATCAGTGAAAATTTCAATAATAATAGTGCTCAAGGTTCTAAATCAGAAATTAAGTGTTATGGTTGTGGTGCCCCGAACATTGTAAAAGCGAAGTGTAAAAACTGTTCTCCGAGTCAACAGGCGTTTTCCACGTTTTATTCTATTAACGCGAGTACGTCGCGTGAAGACGCGGGCAGCGGCGGCTCAGTCGGCGGCGCAAAGTGTGCGCCCGCTCGTAAGCGGTTGACTCGCCGTCCGGTGCAAATAACAGCCCCCGTTGCTAGGCAACTGTCAGTCATTAACCCGTTAGTGCACGTGTTGGGACAAAGTAACCCTTCTTCTGCAGTAGGTGTTTTTAGTGACTGTAATTTTGTTAACAGAAAATTTTGTGTTCCTAATTTTAATACGCCTGTGTCTAGTTTTAAGGATTGCAATCTGAATTGTAATAGTTGTGAGTTTTCTGATTGTAAAAGTAATGCACCTTTTCGTCGACCTTTGTTAAGTTTATGCATTCTAGGTAATTGTGGCACCGCGCTTGTGGATTCTGCAGCTAGAAGCTGTATCGCCGGTCACACGCTATACGCTCTCCTACTCGGGTTAGGACACCCGTTAGTACCGTCGACGCAGATTGTTAAGCTCGCGGATGGTGTTTGTAGGGAGATGAATGTACTTACCACAGAGGTAGAGGTGACACTCCAACATAAAACTAGACTTGTAAAATTTTTAATATTTCCGGAAGCCAACAATAATGAAAGTTTGTTAGGCATAGATTTTCTTACCATGTTTAATCTTGTCTTCGATTTTGGTGGTAGTAGGTGGCACTTTGCTGAAAATACTGAAGAAAAATTTGTTATGCAGTATGAAGGCGTGTCACCTGTACCTGTGTCTTCATGTTCGGTGCTTAATGTATTGCGGGATGATGAGGCGACTTTGCTTAGTGATGAACAGCGTCAAGTACTATCTCACCTTCTCGTCGAACATGAGGATATCTTTCAGCCAGGGGGAGACGCGACTCCTTTCGCCGAGCATATTATTGATACCGGCGACCATCCTCCGATCGCTGTCCCGCCTTATAGGTTGACGCCTGCTAAGAAACAGGTTATGCAGGCAGAGCTTGACAAGATGTTAGCGGACGGAATTGTCGAGGAGTGTGAGTCCGCATGGGGCTCTCCTGCGCTTCTCGTTCCGAAGGCAAATGGTAAAGTACGTTTTTGTGTTGATTATAGGAAGCTCAACGCGGTAACGAAATCCGATGTCTATCCTATACCCTTGATAGACGAGCTAGTTCGGTCAACTAAAAAGAATTGTTTTATGAGCACAATCGATATGCGCAGCGGCTACTGGCAGGTGAAAGTTCGTGAGCAGGATAAGGACAAGACAGCTTTCCTTACGCCTTTCGGTTCATTTCGTTTCAACCGTATGCCTTTTGGCCTTAAAAACGCGCCGTCTACCTTTCAGCGACTGATCGATAGGTTCCGTTCAGGTGCATCTCTTAAAGATGTTACGTTGTTAGCGTATCTCGACGATCTTTTAATTTTATCAGAAGGTAGCTTCGAAAACCATATTTCAGATCTACGCGCTGTTTTCGCTAGGATGCGTCTTTTTAAGTTGCGTGGAAATAGGGAGAAGTGTGTTTTTGTACGTGATCAGGTAAAGTACCTAGGGCACGTGATCACACAAGATGGTGTGTCGCCGGATAAGGATAAGGTCCGTGCAGTTTTAGACATGAATCCACCATCTTTGCTCCGTCATTTAAGAACATTTTTACAAACGTGTTCTTGGTTTAGAAAGTTTGTTCCCAGTTTTTCTGCTGTTGCTGAGCCGTTGACACGCTTGCTGAAGAAGAATCGGCCATGGACGTGGGGTCCAGACCAGAGTCGTGCTTTCGAGGAGCTTAAGGTAAGGCTTTCCTCGGCACCTATTCTGACTCAGCCGGATTATAGCAAGCCATTTGTGTTAAGGACGGATGCTAGCAATTATGCGCTAGGTGCCGTATTACTTCAGGGCGAGGGTAAAGATGAACGCCCAATTGAATACGCTAGCCGTCTGCTCATTCCAGCCGAAAGGAACTATAGCACAACAGAGCGTGAGGCTCTCGCTGTTGTGTGGGCCGTCGAACGTTTTAGGGGTTATATTGAAGGTCATGAGGTCATCATAGGTAGTGATCATCAACCTTTGAAGTGGCTTCTTACCCTTAAGTCGCCATCTGGTAGGCTTGTTCGATGGGCTCTTAAGCTGCAATGCTTCAACATTCAGTTTCAGTATACGCCTGGAAAGGCGAATGTTATTGCTGATACACTCAGTCGACCAACCTGTAATGAAGAAGACAAGGACCAGTGTGGAGTGTGTTCCGTCATTGTTGACTTACCTGCTCGTAGTCCAAATGATCTCCGACGTGCGCAACTCGATGACCTAGAACTAAAGAAGATTATTACTGATCTGGAGGATTCATCTGATGCTGAGTCCATTAATGTTAAGCGTTGGTCTGAAAGAGGTTATTTCTTGCAGCAAGGTGTTTTATTCAGGTATAATCCAGACATGGATACTGAAGAACCGCAACTGGTTGTGCCGGTTTCTCTGCGGTCTGAAATTTTAAAGGAATGTCATGACTCGGATATAGCTGGTCATCACGGAGTTGATCGAACATACAGTAAGGTTGCACAAGGTTTTTACTTCCCAGGTATGCGTAGAGCTATTATTGACTATGTCAAGAGCTGCGTCGTTTGCCAACGCTATAAAGCTTCAAACCAAAAACCGACTGGCCTCCTTCAAACCCCAGTCCTTAACCAAAGGGGAGAAGTGTTGGCGATAGACCTGTTTGGTCCGCTTCCACAAGGACAAAATGGGGAAAAATGGATATTGTTAGTGGAGGACACGGCAACTCGTTGGGTCGAACTTTATGCATTGAAAGCGGCAACTTCGGAAGTTTGTGCTCGTACGTTGATCGAAGATTATTTCCTTCGTTTTGGATTTCCTAGACGCATTGTATCGGACAATGGCGTTCAATTTGTTTCTGCTGTAATGCAGCAGTGTATGTTTGTTTTAGGTATCGGTCAAGAGTTGTTACCATTATACCATCCCTCTGCTAATCCAGCAGAGCGTAAAAATAGGGATTTGAAGTTTCAATTGTCTCGTTTAGTTGATACAGATCATACGTCGTGGCCGCAACATCTTCCAGCAATAAGGTTCGCTATGAATTCGGCCGTTTGTCAGACCACAGGAGTCACGCCGGCGCACCTTATGTTTGCCAGGGAACTTCGCTCGCCACTGGATGTTCAAAACGACATTAGGTCAATTCTCGACAAAGACAATTTTGTTCCCCAAATTACACCCTATTTAAAGAACTTCGTTAATTCTCTTATTTCCATTAGGGAAAGAGTGGAAGCACAACAAGATCAACGAAAAGAGTGTGCTGACAAGACTAAAAGGTCTGCTGAAGTTTTCGATATTGGAGATCAGGTGCTTTTAAAGTCGCATGCTTTAAGCAATTCTTTTAAGAACATTTCTTCTAAGTTTATTCCCAAACGAGATGGTCCTTATCTTATTGCGAAGAGAGCTAGCCCGACTGCGTATTTCATCGCAAATTTGGATTCGCCTGACAATGTTTTAGGAAAGTTTCATGTGTCAGAGCTTACTCGTTTCCTTAACCGGGATAAGACGCCTCCTGGACCTGTAATGCAAAAGCGGAAGAGAGGGCGTCCTAGAAAACATGTTTGATCTTTATGCAGTGTTACTCTTGTGCGAGTTCATGAGCGGGGACGTTCTCATGAGCTCGAGGGGGAGTGTATAGCGTGCTACGGAACGTTACCGGACGCGCAGACATATCTGCGCGTAAGTAGTTCCCGATGCGTCGTGGGGCGGCGCCACCAACCGGTAGTCGGACGTTAGGCGTTGCTCCGGCACGTCTAGTTTTGAACTTGTGGAACGTTTGTGATCATAATCCTGCCTTCCTTGGTACCCCACCCCATAAAAACTAATTTATTTTCAGATTCATATGGGTTTTTGAACATATAAATCAGGCACAGATGAATCATTGATTTTGCCTAAAATCATGCTTAACTCATAATTCATACAGACTTCAGTATTATCATTTTTCTACACGAATCTGTAACCCAAAAGCATCACACGAAACTCAGATTAAAGACTTAAAACAGCAAAATAAAATTAATAAATTAGGCATTGTAATCAGCAAGGTACCTAAACCAAGCACAGATGAATCAGACATTTACCTGTGTTTCACCAGGTTCTAAGCCAACCAGCCTCATGTCCGCCTTCTAGCACGTCCGTTGTACGACAGGTTTCCCCCCACGTGGGATCCCAGACTCTCATCATTATTCCTCGACCAAGTACAGTCAAGCAAAGCTTACTCCACATGAATCAGTATTATACGCCGGACACTTCTTATTTACTTAATTAAAATTACACTAACGTAGTTATATCTAATATGTATTTTTTTTGTAAGAGGTCAATTAATTACCTTTCGATATAACTATAATTTTTAATGATGAATCAAAAGGAAAATGCGACATCGACCATTTTGTTCCGGAAAATGGGAAACGGACGCCCTATATGAATCAGGAGAACAGACTTCAAATTTTTTTATTTTGTGTCTAGATAGCTACTATTAAAAAAATAGAATTTGTCCCAGGTAGAGCTAAAGCTAAACTGTACAGAAAAAAATATTACATGCCGTTTTATTAGTTGGTTACAGAAATATACCCACAGACATCGAAAATTTTGTCTCTGAAGAACTACCCTTTTCGAAAAACTTTCCTAAGATTAATACTTTTAATTTATCATAATTCAGGATTATACGGGCAGATTAAGATCTGTAAAAAAGATTTTTTGTTCCACTCAAACAATTATTTTAATAAAATGAGGAAAAAAGTGACTGATTACTTTTTAACTTGACTATTAATCATAATCGACAGGCGCATTGTATTTTAACCGACTTTGTGCTTAAAAAGCGAGTGCTGTGTTACGTTAATTAGATGTAACAGTGCGTTATCGTTATTGTTATTAATTGCGTTAATTTGGAAGAAAATGCTAGTGATATAAAGATTATTTGAGAGAAGTGGTGGCCCAGTGATATTAATGCGCCGACTTACGAGTTTCAGGCACAGGCGCATTACTTTGTGTAATTTATTTCATCACCACTGCTCTCAAAACGGTGAAGGAAACATCGTGACAAAACCGGCATGTCCTAGAACCAAAAATTCGAAGACATGTGACGTCCACCAATCCGCCTTGGGCCCGCTTGGTGGATTAAGGCCCACTCCCCCTCACAGAGAGGAGGCCTGTGTCCCAGCATTAGGAACATTTTAATAGGCTGATAATGATAATGATTATTTTAAGTTTAGATAGCATACTGACCTTCTTGGCAAAGGGCTTCAGAAAGGTCGGGTGTGGAGGATTCGCAATAACCGTGCGTGTATGACTATTGACCAGAGTTATAAATGTGGATGAGGTGAAAGAAGTATGTAACGATCGTACCAGCACGCGTAGCATGGTGCTGTAGAAACGGGTTTTGTCGACTAGACAAAATGACAGAACGTAAAAGATTGCAATGTTTAAAATATAGAAGAGATATGTTTCTATTCCTTGGTATACGAATCGTGTCATACTTGTCCAAAAAAAGGCCGAAGAAAGTGTATGTACGTACGACCGCTAGTGTTTGCTAAATGAAGTCGCACGGATTGGCGATATCGCTCACAGATCTCCTCGATATCGAATTGCATGTACGTCTAATGACAATGCAAATGATTCTGTGTTCGAAATTCGATTGCGCAACTACTCGTCTTGTGCGACATATTTTTGCACTGCACGGTCGAATTGCATTGCATTACTCCATTAGTAAATACGTGCGGCTTATCGTGTAAGGGACTTTACACGGTGAAATAGTGCAGTGTATGAAACGAGTACCTATACACATTGTGTCATTAAAAAAGTCGTGACTCACAGTAATGTTACAAACCAGTCTAATGTGCAGCATCCACTAACTGCTGCCATACCATTCGCTGATGTTGCCGCTAACAAAAAGTGATAGAAACTCAAGTAAAACGAATGCAATAGTTCAATTTAAGTGCGTGACGAAGTAGATAATGTAATGAATTTGTTACAATTTAGTTTTTAGAGGCATACTTAACTGTTGGTTGGCCCTTTATTGCTGGTATATGTCTTGGGCTAGTTTATCGATATTTTGATAGAGATTAATTAGTACTTTTTTATATAGTACGAGTCTGACAGGCCCTGGGGCCTACCATTGATGATTATGACTGCAAAAAACAATGAAGTGATTTTAATAACTACAAGAATTTCTAGTTCAGGCTTGGGTTTTATTCAGTCTTTAGTAGTTCCTCTCTTGTTACGACCATTAAAAAAACTAGGAAGACGAATTAACTTTCTTTCACTTGGTATTAAATTATGTTTCCTACCTATTCCATTCAAAGCCAAATATATTCTCTCTCTTCAGCAAATTGCCGTTCAATGCTGGACTAAGACCTTCCCAAAGAACAACCCACCATCATAGTCCTATGCAGTACGTAACCATCCAACCACACAAACATACTATTCCATTCAAATTCCAACCACATTACAAAATTAACGTAATTTCTTTATAGATAATGTCATCAACACAAAACAATAGGAGGGTAGTGCTAGCGACAGATGCGCCCTCATGGTGATACGATCTCGATGCGTATGCGCACGCGTTCTGTCCACTTGTTAAGTGGAAGACCGTTGTCAACTTGTTCACTGTAGGTTGTGACTTGTGCAAATTCTATTTTGCATTTTTATAGTATTACATAACCTTCGAAGGACCACCGCATCGGGCACCGTTTTTTTTTTTGCCGTTGTAAAATCATCAAATGAGTCGTCCCACATAGGGCAGGTCTGAAGCGACTTTCAGACTCCTGATTAAAATCCACAGTATTCCTGCAATAGCCCTTTACTTTCCGGGGTCACGGTGGCCTGATAAGACTTAAGGCTGTGAGTACCTCTAAGGGAGATTAAAGCATGCAAGCCATCAGACTGCTGACAGCTCGTTGACGTGGACACGGGCATGATAGCCGCCATTGTTGATTCTGACTTTCAAAAGTTGCATTTTTTTGAGAACAGTACACATAGTGGGATTATCCCAAAAACTGCATTACTATCAGCTTTAGAATACGACGTAAAGACAGTCTCATAACACATAATTCATTTTAAACATGCAACCAGCCCCTTAACCCATCGCACGGCGCGTGCCACTCTTGCGCATACTGTGGCGCCCCGCAGAGGTGTCATAATATTATAAACATCTTAATTTATGCGGAAACACACGCGATTATATGGCACGATCGTATTGATAGGACATGAGCTTTTTATTGTTTTTTTAGATGCATGTAAAAGTCCAGTTGATATCTGCGATGTCCGTTACAAACGAAGATGTTTTCTGCGGGTATATTGTTATCTTATGCTTTCAATGTAACATTGCCTTTGTCACGTGCTATATTGGTTGCTAGGTAGATTCCGACAGTAAATTCTTCAATGTTAGAGTGAACAAGCTTCTTCTGGGGAAGCTCGCTCCACTGTTGACCTTGTCTTAGTCATTCCTGACCTAGACTAAGGTCAAGAGCAAACCCATCTAACTTAAAAAAAAACTTAGCTTCTCTGTTTTTTTTTCTTTGGTTAAATATTCAAATGAGTCCTCTCGCCTTGGATGGTGTGGAAGGGACAGTCAGACTCGTACTGATTAAAATCCACGGTGTTCCTTTGATAGCCCCTAACGATCCAGGTTTACGGTTACTTTTTTAGTGTCGCGCGGGTAACTGGGTTTGTTTACCGGAATGGGCAGAAGCGATGTTGCTTTGGATCTAAAACGACAGATCTTTTACTTTTTTCTCAATGATGACTTTAATGAACAGACTGACACCGTGCTACAGTCAAATATTTTCGAAAAGGAAACATTTTCCTTTAAGCATTTTTACTTCAAGTTGGCGAGTTTTGACCATAAATTTTCTTCCCAATGCTTCCCTGTACCATTTCTCAGTGTAATTAATGTCTAGGATAAACTTTAAAACATATTTATGTACTAGACATTCAATTTATTTATAATTTAAATAAAGTAGTAAACAAACTTGAACGTACCAGCTACAGTATCGCACCGTTGATCTAATAAATGGCCGCCATTGTATGCAGATGCGCGCTCGCAGTAATTTACTCGTCGCGTTTACTTGCATAGTGCATAGCAAATGCAAATTCTACGATGTCAATTTATTTTGTTGATGGATCGTTGAATATTTTGATCGGTTTGAATTTTAATTAAATATTATTTTTAGACGCTTCCGGCGACCCGAGAGTTTTTTTTGTTACGCGGTAGGAATAATCAACAACTGAGTCCCCGAACTCGAGGCAGGACGGGAGGGAGTGTCATACATGTACTGAAAAAAATCTACGGTGTCTTTTAATAGACCTTTAGGTTCCGAGGCCACGGTTGCTCGATAGTCCCGCGAACCCGGCAGGCTGTGGTCCTCTAAGGGGATGGGCCAGACATAGTGACCCAGAGACTAGCGTTTACTTTGGCCAGAGGCTAAGCATTGTTAGATAAAGCTTTTTACAGCGTTGAGGAGATTTTTTGGTTAGAATTGGATTGAGCGGCTCGTATGTAGATTTCACCAGGATCTATGTGCCGTTTTATTAAGACTTAGGGACTTTACTCAAGGCGCAATGCGATATCGAATTGCATCGATTGACGATATCGGTCAGATAACACACAAGCGTCCTCCCGAAGAAATTGTATGGAAACACTGAGTCGCACGTTACGGATTGACGACATCGCTCACAGATCTCCTCGATATCGAGTTGCATCTAAATTCGTATGACAATGCACTTGATTCTGTGTTCGAAATTCGATTGCGCAACTACTCATCACCCGCGACATCTTTTGTCTTTGGTTTGCAGCGCATTTATGTCGTAGTAATAAGGTGGATTTTTGAACTTTGCGTCGCATCGCGCCATGAGTGATGAGTAAAGTCCCTTATTGTCACACTTACAGTTCCTGAGTTCCTTTAACGACTGTCGAAGATTCACAAATGACAATGAGTACCGGTTGTCATTTGTGAATATACTACTCAGACCATCATTGCGGAGGTATTCCCGTTTGAGCAACTTTTTCCAGTGCACCTATTTAAGGGCAACTTTTTATTCCCGATTGAGCAACTCGCCAACATTTTAAGAAATTGCTTAAACGGGAATAAATAATTGCTCTTATAAAAGGTGCTCTGGAAATAGTTGCTCAAATGCGAATAACTCTCATTGCGTACTAACTATCTCAGTACGCAATGATGGTTACCCATCCAGCGACTGACCTGTGCGACCACGAGCTCCTTATTTTTATGTATTGTTATTATTAAAAAGCAACCTAAAATAATCTTAATTAAATAATTACCGTATTCCTTAAAACAACTGTAATAATAATGACACGCTCCTTAAAATAAGGGTCGGAAACTTCGAACGATAAACGACCATAATGTCCTAAGATCGTATTGCCGTCATATGGAGCGACCATAAAGTATGGTGCAATGTCATGCTAATTAAGAAACTTCTGTTATTTATTAGACTGTCATTTGGACTTTTTAGGGGTGACAGAAGCTCCGGGGCATACAAAGGGCGTCGCGGGGTGATTTCTTGCACTGTAGAAGCGGGCTTGCGGACAGCGAGTAATGTGTAGCTCGCCAACTGATCATGGACCGGGACCGTTCAGCGGCGAGTCTTTTTCCAGGTACGCCTCAAGCAGCTGTAAACTGGGTTCTATATGGCTTAATGCTTGCCGGAGTCGTGAATTTTACAAGAGTGCCAGCACGGTCTAGGAACGTAGGTATAACACAATTGAAACGATACTAAGATTTCAGTTGTGACATGTGTTATATCAATATTTGTCCTGACCTGAGCCGGTCATTTGTTAGAAATATTTATTTAAGACAATTAATGTTAAACTATTACTATGTATGCAGAATTCTAAATTCTCACTGTTTCACACTACATATTTGAATTATGCATGTAAAAAAATGTAGGTTAAATAAATAGGCCTAAGCATCATTTTTCCAGTTCTGGTTGTTCAGTAACCTTAGCACAAATTTTCAGTATTTGAGACGTAAAGTAAACTGGAACTTTGACAATTTCAAATTGACAATTTTAAGGAAAAAATAGTTCCTGCGTCGCACACCAGAGGCGCTGTTTAATTTTTTCATACAAGAACCGCTGTAAATACTGTAAAGTAAAAGAGTGAAAATTCGTGCTAAGGGTACTGAACGTAAAGAAAACTGGAACTTTAACTTATTTGAACGAAAAAATTAGTACCGCATTCGTACACTAGAGGCACTTATTGATTTTTCATACAATAAACGCAGTAAATACTTCAAATACACTGTAAATAAAATACAGAAATATTGTGATAAAGCCTCTATGGGTTTTATTAGTTCGATCCTTCATGTATAGAAAACTTTAGTACCTACATTTATTTTCTACCAATTACTTCTGTCATCTCAAGTCGCATGTTTCCTCCTCGTTCAACTAAGTTAATTATATTTATTAAAGCATTCTTTAAATATACCGAAACGCTCTGAGCCAGCCTTTCTAATGTTCGCACCGACTTTCCTACTTATCTCATATTTTCTATCTAGTAAACTATAGTTATAGTTGTTTAGCAGTACTCATCTCCGCCATATTTTGTGAGAGATCAACGACCAGATGAGAAGTATGGAGATATTTAGGTATTTTACCTGCATACGGATTGCGCAGAACCCTGTGTGAAACAAGACTTGGCTGGATTTGTATGAAAATTAAAATATTGATGAAACTGCACATTTGTGATGTTGTTTTGTTTAGTTTATGATGAGACTGGAGCCCTATTTCTTACTATTATAAGTGCAGAAGTTTTTTTTTTAACGTGGTAAAATGTTCAATGAGCCCTGCATTCCGGGGCGGGACGGGAGTACTGTCAGATTTGTACGGATTATAATCCATGGTCATCCTTCAATAGCCCTTTACGTTCCAGGGTCCCGGTTACCTGATAAAAAAGACCAGCTACGAAATTCTATGTTGGAAATTGAAAGAAACATGCTACTGATCCACGAACATCAGAAGTAGGTCAACCATCAACAATCAGACCGGTTCAAAAACAAATCCTGCTTTGTCATTCAATCCCGATTCACTTTTAACCTCACTTTTAACAGTCTAAGTACAAAAATTATTAACGCTTTCAATTCCAAAATCATTCTCACTTTCAAAGCCCTTTCAAGGATGACGGGATTTGGAAAAAAATGGAGGAAATGCCTAGGAACTGCGGTCGCGAGTCGTCGAATGAAACGGGACAAGACGTAACGGATTGACATCTGGACTTTGTGATCCACTGGTGGCCTAACACAACGTCATAAAGCGTGAGTAATGCCACTGTGAGAAAGAGACAGAAAGTGTGTGTGATTTACCATCATTCCTCGCGACCCCGTATATACACTGTTCACAAGCGAAGGAGGAGGTGGAATGAGTGAGGTAGAGGCACCTCCTCACTTCCCAGTCACCTCGGGAGATGCCTTGGGCTTCCGAGCTCTGTAGGCATGGTTTAGCTTGCGCATGGCGAGAAATAGATAGCTCACCTTTCGATAAGGTTTAAGCTTGAGTGACGCGGTGTGTTCCATACGCGTCTCAAAGAGTCGTATGGAAGGCAAAGGTGGATTGTAGTTTTGGTTTGGATTCCGTTCGGGTACATAAAGAAATAAATGATATACTTAAATTGATGCTGCAATCATTGCAAATCAATTTGGAGATCGGATAAATCAATTAAATATGTTACTCCAACGTACAGTTTCAATTTCAGGCTAATGACAATCAGCAACGTTCTAGAATCTACCTGTATTTTCCCTAACATTAATTCTTGGTGTGTTTTTAGCCATATTGCTCTTACTGATAAAAGTAATCAACCAACAAATCGAACTTGACACAAATAACAGAGCACTTTATCATTTTAATAAAACCTCCGACTAATGTCACCAATAAATGGTTAATTTAAACATAGGAAGCGCTTGCGGCGCGTGCGTTCAATAATTAATTCAGTGGATCGCCGCCAGGTGGCGTGCCAGATGGTGACTGTAGATCATTTACATTTCTAATGCAGATGGTTCCTGATCGATGATAAGAGGCCATAGGGCAGTTTGTGGTCATGTTTTGGGGATGATGCGGTGAAATAGCTGATGGAATCTTTGGCAAAGATCTATAAACTTTTTAGCCCGTGCTTTTTCATTTTTGTGTATTGATGTAACCATCCTCTGGTATTAGGCTGAGCGCAGACTTGAGTCACAACTGTTTTAAGACAGTCTTGTCTCACATAGACAAGTCTGGCTTAAAACATAAACAAAACTGTTTTGTCTACGACACTCCGCTCACCCGAAACAAAACTGTTCAGTGTCAGACTTGCCGCTGTGCAGTTCTTGTGTCTATTAGACAATATTGTCTATGGACGTTTTGTTTTAAGTGTGCGCATCTAGGCCGGACATGGCTTTAGAATCGTATATTATTGATTGCATCCCGGGTTTTATCACGATATTTTCTTCCATCGATGGCAATGATGTTCAAGATAAGCTTGAAGACACAGTTGGCGCAGTAGCTGAGCGATAGACTGCCGCGAAGCGTGTCGCGGGTTCGATCCCCGCCCGGAACAAATACTTGTATGATCTGCAAGTAGTCGTTCCGGGTTTAGGTGTTTGTGTAAGTTTCAATGTTTGTAGACGTAGCCAATAGTGGCAACAACATTGAAAAAAAATTGAGCTTTGTATTTTTTCGTCTATCGAGACGAAAAAATCAGAAGCTCAATTTTTTTTTTCATTTAAATCTGTCTGTTTTTTTTTCTAAAAGAAATAACTCTACAAGTCTGAAAATCACTACTAATGTATACATATTAAGATATCGGTTCTATTTTTGCTCGTGTTGGTAATATTTCCACAAGGGTAGTTCAAGAATAGATTTACTTCACCCCCGTAGAACTACCCTGTTTTATTTTTAGCAGTAGATACCAAAACGACTTCGACTTAAAAATAACCTTTAAGAGAACAACCCCTAATCTAATTTAAGTTCTTTTTTCGGTTCTAATGGCAAAGTACTGGTAATTAATGGCTTAAAAATAATTATTTAATTGAGATAAGCACAATTATAATGACAAGGTCTGTTGGTAAGGGCGGGGGTTACAAATTGGGGTGTAATGTGATTGTCTTGCTGATAACAGTCTCTTGGTAATGACAATTATATTGGAACAAGGAATTTTTGTGGTTGACCGTTGGTATATGGATTTTTGTAGCTAGTTCGTCGCCTCACACTGAGAATTAATTTGATTAATCATAATTATTGGGATTAATATGATATGAATTTTAGGCATTTCTTCTATATCGTGTGTAGAAACTAACAAACTTAAAAAAAATTCAGGAACAACAGCTACAACAGGTCATAAAAACATTTATTCAGAACGGGAATTGAACCCGCGATACGCAGCGCCAACCGAACCGTCAGTTCTTTCTAAAAGCTTAAGAATTTTGACGGAAATTTCAAGATTCTAGGTTATTTTTCGTTTAAAATAATAATGGTGCAGTTTAGAATAACGAAATTGAGTTCTGTCATTGCATTGCTGTAGATTTTTTTGCCTGGAGATGGAACGATCTGTAGAAAATATCTTTAATAATTAATTTCATAATTAAATTCCTTAGCAACCCTATAAGTTACAATTTTACCGCTTTTTTACTCACAAAACCGTTTTATAAGAAAAACCCCTTTTTAAAAGGACGTTATTAAGGCTATAAATAACACTTAACGATGCAACATTGTGCCTTACATCTTGCAAGGTAAGCCACACTCCAGGTGTTGAGTAAATTGGAAAAAAGTAAAGTTTTAACCCTCCACCGCCTTAAGGGCGCGACTGTAATGAAGACGCGACCTTTTGAGTAGAATTAGGAATGTGTAGAGAACGACAAACGGTACTTAGGTAAGTCTAGGAAAGTTGGCACGTTTATAAAGCTATTTTTTATTAATTTCTAAATAATGTGGGATCTGATGTCCTGTTTGTAAATAAATTATTATACGATGGATACATTGGTAGGTATAAGGTATACTTACCTATATCATATTGTATGCTATAGTAGAGATGTCAATAAACTGATTTTGAAGAAAAATCTCCTAGTATAAACAAAATTATTTTCTACCAAAAAAAAAAAAAAATTAAGTATTCCATACATAAACCACATCATAACACGTCAATTTTAAGTTTGAACTTTTCCTTGTATTATGATAAATTATAAATAAAATACCGCAATATATATTTTTTTATATCTTTCGCTTGGCAGCCAATTCACAAACCAATAATCTATGGGTTGTTGTAAGTTGCCCACAATGCCCACAAAGTTAATTTGCCACAGTTTTGTAAAGTCCATACATTGAAAGTAATCAACTCAAGCATTGAACAAGGAAAATCAATAATACTTTTAAAAAAACCATGGTTTTATGTAAGTATTATCAACTTTTTTGGTTTTACCCTATCTAACCCTTCAACGCTCTATATCCAGATGTAAGCGAGGGAGTAAGGGTCACGCCAGGTGCAGCATAGGGTGCGGTAGACCATTGTCTTAGATTCACCTACTGATACAGACGATTACAAGGTTCGTTATAGATCTTGGTAATAATTACATTGAGAACTTTTTTTGCAACTTTTTTTTGGAAAAGGTCTTTGTTTGTAAATATATTGTTGTTGTTGGTGATTTATTGAAAGTTTGTTTGGAAAAAAACTTTTACTAAAAATTATCGTTCCTTAATATATTTGGTTGTGATTCATTAGGAAAAATACCGGCATAATTCGCAGCTGTCATCTGAAAATTGAAGTGTCAAAAAGAAATTTCGCAAGCACTGTTGAGTGGAGTGAAATTACTTCACACATACATTAACTATCTCAAGGGTTTGCCATCAAAAATATATTATTTGCTAAAAGTTGTCATTAAGCGCAGTTTACAGAATTAATCTGACAATAGGTACCTTTTTAGATTAACTTACAGTTGTAAATTGCGAATTCTGAAGAGAAGTGGGCCCATAGTTGACTAATTTCTTCTGTAAATAATTTTCTATCATTTTTCTTATAATTATTATATTTATTACTTCTTGCTTTTCATCACCAGGTGTATTCTTACCAGTAAAGGTCCTACCAGGTGTGGGGCGTGTGGGCATAAGTGCGAGGGTCGAATCGACCACGCATCGACCCGATTGTCTTACAAAACAGATAGCGGCAATTACAGGGTTCGTTATAATGATGTGGTGATTATTGTACAAGGGTTTTTGACGGGTTATGGGAGGTTTATAAAAAGATTTATTGTAGAAACGGTTGTTTACGATTTGAGGTAGATTGCAGCGTTGTCCAATAAATATTTAGGTAAAATGAAATATAATAATATATTTCAATTTACCTACAAGTTGTCAAAATTTCAGTCAATTTATTTCTTTGAGTAATTTAAATCCCAGTGGCCTTTGCCCAGCAGTGGGACATTACACGCTAGGAAAAACAATGTAAGTTTCATTGCTATATTGTGCTTTGCTTATTGAGAGTAGTGGCCACAAACGTTTCTGCTGAGCACGATGTCTTGGGTTCGATTTCGGGTTTAGGAAATTATCATTAGGTTATTAGCGGTAGCGGTCCGCGTTGCCTCTATCATGAAGTAAAATAAAGATAACTACAAAAAATAGTGTTCTCTATAAGATACACTTTTGTGACTAACCCTTCCCTTTCGGTTTTGACACCAATTTGTCCGACATTATGCTGAAATCGGCTTATTTAGCGCAGTACCTACTTGTATGCCTTTATTATTTTTTTGGCTCTAAAAATTGTTTGGTTTTAAGTTATTTTTCTTTGTTTCTTTGCATTACTGTGTGCACTTGTGGTGTGTGTCAGTAAACGTTTTTTCTAAAAGTAGATATTTATTTCTTTGATCAAAGGCGTAATAATTATTATAAAAATACAAAGTTTCCGTCCTAATTCTACTTCAACGAGAAGCCCAGTTCCAATAGGTCGACTTAACACAGCCATTCCCTTATACTATATCCTTACTTCCACAACAATTGACCAAGAAGATCACCATATTCAGCCTCAGTGTTATTTCTACAAAATTACCAAACCGCAAGCCACAACCACTCGTACTGCTTACCCCCTTAGTCTTGAAGCGTTAAATTTATGCAACGATTGTATTTTCAACAAGGGAACGATATTGACTTCCTTGACTTTACGGTGATAAGGAATGCCTAACTATCAGCTGTTTAACTGTAGAAAATTAAGTAACTTTTTTTGTGGTTATATCATCAATGATTTAGGAGAAAGGAGCTCCTTCCTCCTTCTTCCTCCTTCCTCCTCCTTCCTTCCTGCCAGACTCTTACTGACTCGTCCGGAGCTATTGACTGCTGCGCTGCGTGTCGCGGTTTCGATTCCCGCAAGGTATAATATTTATATGATCAACAAGAAGTTGTTCCAGGTCTGCTGGGCGTTTGTGTATGAGAGAATGCTCATAATGTTATACAGGAAAAATCTTAAAATTAAATAGTTACCTATCCATTTTTCTCACATTATGCTGGATTGTAAAGCCTGCATTTTTAGCAAAACTTTTTTTTATTATTATAAATTAAAATTGAATGATCCACTTTAAACAAATGCCTACTTCTATTTGAGATTACCCTCCTAAATTACAATTCTTTGCTATTCAACAATACAATATTCTGCAAAATAATCAACAAAGAGTTTCAAGCAGTGTTAAAAATCCCCGAAAAATGTGTGATCATTGTCATACAAAATCTACCTCTCCAAAACACAATACCACTTGAACAGCTTACCTCCTTGAATTCTTAACCGTAATAATACAAAATATGTTAGTACCTACCGCTAATCTCACCAGGAGATTTTCTCTATATTTCTGCTTACTCCCGTATCTAAATGCGTATTGGAGTGCCCTCCCGTGGTGACAAGCCGAAACAAAGGTCATTGATCCGACAAGTAGCGACATCTGTTGCCGAATAGGGGCACTTGACATATGTCACAATTTTTTATTTGTATTTTTGAGTGTTTCAAAAATAATGATTGAAATGGTTTAATGCGGAGTTTATTTTCGATTGGTCGGTTTTTTTAGGTCCTGCGGAATACTCCGAATCCCGATTAGGCACTTAAAATAAATAAGATTTTTTTCTTGGGAAATCCGTCAACATTTTCGATTTTTGTTTGTCATAAATCTGTTTTGAAGAGATATCTTGAAGGAACTTTATTGTTATGATCAATTTACTTTTAATAATATCATTGGTTATTATAAATTATGTATGAGTAACATAAAACGAAATAAAGAAGCGCGATATTGAAGGTAAATAAGGACCCTTGTTATGTTTACTTTTGAAAAATAAATCTCATAAAAAAAAACTTTGCATCGTCAAAACTCGCTACAAAAAGCAGTGCAGTTCTCTAGTGCAGTAGTAAAACAATATGGTGTGAAGATAAATACCCTCGTTTAACACTAAACAGCAAAACCATTAAAAACATATCAAAATAAATAAACCATAAATCTTTATTACAACAACAAATAGGTACGTTTAAAAACTTCAATAGAGCAAAATGCAGATGCAGCCGAGCTGCCAAGCTGCACAGACAATAGCCAATCAGGGCCCGTGCCCCGCGCATGCGCGGCGCCATCACTCATCCACGCATTCCTAATTCAAAATTTTCATATTATTGTAATAGGAACGCCAGATGTTGTAATTTCGCAGGATTGTCTCGATTTTAATTTAGGGTTACTTTCGTTTTTTTTTTCTTAGCATTATGGCAGGGTGAGCTAAATGAAGGTGAGCTATGGACGAGCTTATATACAGGGTGGAATTTTGTAATGCCACCTGGAGGGAAAGTACCTACTCTTAATACTGCAGATAGAAAATTTTACTCAAAGGAAACATTCCTTTATTTATGAATAGAAAGCAAACTGCATTCAAGGATTTTCGAAAATTTTCTTCTCCCACACCCGGGAATAATCAGCGCACAAGTCGATCTCCGAGGCATCACTCGCCTTACTAGGCGAGTGATGCCTCGGAGATCGACTTTCAACCACTTTTCAACCACTTTTCAACCACTTAAATTAGAACTTTTATGATATCGTTTTGATGACAGATTTTAACGTCTCAACATTATACGCCATCAACTACTGTTTATAGTTAATAATGGTCATAAAAACTGGTTAATAATCCAATTAATACCACTTCATCACTATCGATGAGGAACTCAGATTTGATAGACGATAAAATAAAGGGAATATAAAAATTAAATGAGCTTTCTTTATTAACAATATTTGTTACTATGATAACAATTTACCAATAGCTCCCGTAACTTTAAACAGTAAAAGCTGTGTTTGGGGGATACCGTAACCCGGGAACGTAAAGGGTACCCGTTGTGTGTAGGCACAGGTTGGACTTAGTAAAAGTCTGGCAGTCCAATCTCAATCCCAATACATCGTGAAAACACGATAAGCTTAGAAAACGTTTGCTACTTTTTCTAGACCTGAGATCCTGTTTATCTGATTTTTCCAAAATTTTTCAAAGAACACAATGGTGGAACCATAACTAACTATCTGCACGCGTAGCATGGCGATTCTATCTCTATTCTACCAAGAAAAGACAAAGTTATTTATCGTTATTTCTACAAAAATCGTCTGTTTTTTTCGCACAAATATGACACTATTGAAGAAAAGAACGTTTATTTTTTACATTACCATGCATAAAACGATAAAAATATTTCTACGTTCTGTCATTTTGTCTATTCTTCCGTCGACAAAACCCCTTTCTACGGCACCATGCTACGCCTGCAGCAACTCCTTCGTCATTTTGCATTGAAATGTTAATAAAAAGGGTGTTAAATTGCCTGTTTAAGATGTTTGTTTAAAAATAATAGGGTTAGCACGAGCCCAGTTTTACTTCAGAGGACAATGTATTAAAATGAACTTTTTGATGACAATACAAACTAATGATGATATTATTGTGAAACACCTTTGTGTTTTGAACTAACATAAGATTTTGTGGTCAATTATTCTTAAGTGTTACCAACAACTAGGGATTTTCCATAAAAATAAAAGAAAAGCAAACTGTTCTGGCCACTGTCATTTTATTGTGTTTACTTATTTAGATATACCAACACTCAACAGTACATACATTTTACTTTGGAATAATGAATTAAATACTGGAAAGACGCTGTAAAGTAAAATGGTGAAAACTCGTGATAATACTGCAAGTAGTTTTTTCGAGTCAGGGTGTTTATGTATCTATGTGAACTTCTATGTTATAGGCTCACCCACGATACAGGAGAAATTCCTAGCGCGGGGCAACTTTAAAAAAAAACTGTACAACTTATTAATAATTGGATTATTATTCCGAATAATTAATACCTCTACAGGATAATAAGAAGATAATAAGAGTCCGGTCCTGTATAGGTCATTTACAAAGACCATAACAGAACATTCTTTAGACAATATTATCTTCTTTCACCTATTCAGTGCTTATATTTACATGTCAACAATGAGGAAAGGTCAAAAAGAGTTTAATTAGAAACCTGTTTCTTTGATCGAAGACTCGTGGATTCTGTACCTGGTTTACACAATACCCTTTGTTGATAGTCATTATAGATAATAAAGGGACATTGTTGCTAGCATAAAGACTCCTTGATTGGCCTATTTTTAGACACCCTGTCTAATCAACCCTTTTAAGTTTTTGAGGGTGACAATAACTGGTATCTTGTATTTATTGTTCGTGCTGAACATTGACATTAGACAACTGCTTAAAAAATTGCAGTCCCACAGCACACAACATTTCTGCAGCCTTTTGGCAACCTAAATATCTTAGGTCTATTTTAAAAGAAGCCCCCATGGTAATTTTTATTTTTGTAACCTATTCACCTTTTTAATTACAATGTCAAACTCGAAGAAAGTCCATCAATGTAAACCTGTTAGTTTGGTCGCAGTCTCGTGGCGGGATTGTGGTTCTGTACCTGGCTGACACAATACTCATTGTTGATAGTCATTATAGTTAATAAAGGGACATTGTTGCTAGCATAATATAAAGACTCCTTGATTGGCCTATTTTTAGACACCCTGTCTAATCAACCCTTTAAGTTTTTAAGGGTGACAATAACTGGTATCTTTTTTTAGTTTGGCATGTGCTAAGACAAAACAAACAAGTTCGTTAGTTTTATTAGCTTTTGACGTAAGGAGATTCTTATTACTAAAACATAAAGGGTATGCCTCAAATTGGAATAAAAGTTAGATAACCCAATCCCATACCAATAAAGTTAAAAAATTCTGTGTTTTTTTTTCGTTCAACTAATACAAAATGTTTCTGTTCGTAAATAAAGACCCCTTAGACCTGTTTACGTTCATCAAGTTAGTTACATCAAGGACTTAATTGTATAATATTACAAATTACTAGTAAAGGTGCTAGTAAACTACTGCCGAACTCGAAGACGCCTTACAATTTTATTGTAACTTAAAGGAATACGTCTTGATTGCTAAGTCATTATTACAAGGCGCGACTTATGTAAGTTTTCATTCAATCTTCGCGCTTCTTTATAAGAATATCGTTTAAAGCAGTTATATGTTTATCTTGTTATAAATATATTTGCTAATAAACCTTGTAATATTAAGAATTAATGCTGCTTCGATTTAAGCGGTCTTTATTTCACGAAGTTTGAAAATAATCGCAAGATTGAAGTACTGAAGACGCCTTATGCTTTCTTAGCAGTCAAAGACGTTTGTCTTGATTGCTAGTATATTTTAACAAGGCGCTTGGGTTGTTATTTTTGGTATGGATAGTGGATCTTTTGATCTGGAGCAGTGGTGGCCCAGTGGTATCGGTCCCGACTTATGAGTTGTAGGTCGTGGGTTCGAACCCCGCCAGTCGCATTACTTCGTGTAATTTATTTCATCACCACTGCTCTCAAAACGGTGAAAGAAAACATCGAGAGATAACCGTCTTGTCCTAGAACCAATAATTCGAAGACATGTGACATCTACCAATCCGCACTGGGCCCGCATGGTGGATTATGGCCCACTCCCTCTCACAGAGAGGAGGCCTGTCTCCCAGCAGTGGGAACGATATGACTGGCTGGCTGATGATGATGATGAGTTGATCTTTCTCTGTCATATTTATACTTTTTTCAAACAGATTATATACATAGATATAAATAATGCAATGTTTTTAGTCACGCAGTGGATGAGTGATCACGGGTTCGTCCAGTTCGGGCCAGTCGCGGGTTTGTTTCCACACGGAAGTGATTTGAATGACCAACAATTAATTTTTGTTTGTGTATTTAGTTTAAATGTTTGTAAACGCATCCATGACATAGGAGAATTTCCTATATTTGGGGGGCAACGTTTCATAAAAAAGAAAAGAAAGTCACTGGAATGAAACTGGCTCAGCATACTCGTATTATGCTCAGTTGATAACCCTTGGTGTGGACATGCTTACTAAAATTCGTTTTGGATTTTTAATTTTATGTGTGTCCAATATCAAATTAGTACCTGAATGTTTTTCCATTCTTTTAAATATACGTGTTTATCTAAATAACTATAGAAAAAAATACGTAACTGTTTCAATGCCCAATACCCTTATCACGAGTTTTCACTATTTTACTTTACAGCGTCTTTCCAGCGTTTCTTGTATGAAGAAATGGAAAAGCGCCTCTGGTGTGCAAATAAGGAACTAATTTTTTCTTTAAAATTTGTCAATTTGAAAATGTCAAAGTTTCAGTTTGCTTTACGTCAGAATAACTGAAAACTCATGTGCCTTACCTCAGACAATAAATTAACCAAACAGATAAAAATAATTTCCAAGGAATAGCCACTGCAATCCGATACGGTATAATTCCTGAAACCAGACAGGTTCCAGGAAAGCTGACTCATAATTTCAATAAAAAAGAATTCAAAAATAACCTTCAACATACGATGATTCCCAATAATACTATCTACAAACAAAGTCACCGCAACACCTGCGCGTGCGCTGGATACCAGGAATGAAGTCAATATTATATCATTAGAATAATAACACTTTCACTGTCCGCGCAGCAGACACAATACCTAAATAATAGTCGTGAGTCACATGTGATTCATCGGACAGGGAAGTGGATAATAATATTCCACAACTATCACACAACGCCATCTAGTCCCAAGCTAAGCAGAGCTTGTGTTAGTGGTACTAGACAACTGATAAACGTACTTAGATTGTTTTTAAATACATTATACCTATTATAGTTAAATTACACAAACATTTTGTCCTGAGTGGGAATCGAACCCACGACCTCCGGCATAGCAGTCAGGGTCACTATTAACCACCTAGACCAACAGGCCTGTCGAATTACCTACATAGTTTTTTTTTCACATTGTTACATTTATTTACCTTTAAACCTCTTTCTTTTTTTCTTCTTGTTGGGAGTTTAGCTAATTCATGGCTGCTGAATGGAAGGTAATTGGTTTGATGCTAATGTCGAACAGTGCTGTATAGGTTCTTCCTTTAGAATTTCTGAAGCTTTGTGGTTGGATTTGTGACGTTTTGGTTTGGCAATAGGCTTCCAATTCGGTTGCTGCTATTTGACAAAAATATTGAATAAACTATTATAACCTATTATAACTCAAGTTGGATGCCTGTTTTGGTGTGAATCTGTACTTAAATGATCAAATAGATAGTTTCTCCCACTCGTAGTGGAGAGAAAGGGAGTTTCAGAATCACAATTATGGATTAAAACATCAATAGCCATTTGAGTTCCAGGGTCGCGGTTACTTTCGAACAAACTCACAACCCAGTATTTTAAGCCGTTTACCACAACGTCTACCACTAAAAAATATTATTAAAAATATTTTTAATTCTAGTCATCAGCTAAAAGTATTGTGTATTTAACGGTGCAAATCTAATATCTTTAAACAAGTAATTCTTGTATATTAGGATCTCCGAAACGGCTTCAAGGATTTTCATGAAAGTTACAGATTAGGGATTTTTCGGCTCAAGGAATCGATTTATCAAGGTTCCAGGATCGAGAAAAGCTCGGTTCCCAAGATATAGACTTTTTAAAAACCAGATATTAAGTACCAGAAACAAGATAGCCCAGTTTCTGAAACGAAAGAAAAAGTTATTTCACCAGAATCCAATTAAAATAACTGTCAATTTCGAATGACGGTTTCATAGTTTATTACAACATGACGAATATTATGAAATGCAGTGTTACCTAGCAACGGACCACAGAATAGCCACCACTTATGACTCACGAGTCATTCCCCGAGCATTCCCGTCAATCTGTGACTCACGCGCACCCTCACTGCAACGTTTTTTAATTTACTCTTTTTAGGGGTCCCTGGAACACATCAGTCATTTTTGACGTGGTTCTTCAATGAGTAATACGTGTATTGTGGGTAGGAGAAAGGTAGGAATGTGAATGTGTATAGGTATTGGATTTTTTGTAGAATTTCGGTCTCGAAATTGAATAACTTTGTATGGATAATGATCTAATGGTTGGTTTGCATTTATAGCATTTCTGTTAGCTATTTTAAGGGACTATTGGACTTTTAAAATCTTTGAGTAGGCATCTGTTGCCAGTTGTAAGTAGTTATCAGTTTGAGTTTGAGTCATTTTCCTGCCCAACCACCTAATCCTATCCAGGATTCCTATTAAGCAAACGACAGACGTGTGCACGTGGCTAAGTATTATTGGGACAAACCCACCACACTACTCCCAAACCACTGCAACTCCTGTGCGCCAGAATCAACAGTCACAACCACCAGAAAAGCGTCGAGACAATGAAGCTCGACGTGTCCAGAAAATGAGTTTACATGTCTTGGATCCTGCAACGAAATTAATCAGAAAAGAATAGTGGAGTAGGAACATAATATGTTTCCACTTCTCTTTACGCAAGTAGGAGGTTATAAGGTGGCTAAGTATTGTTATTGTTAATAAACTAGTTACTATTTGAGTCCATCGACACGCAAAGAATTACATATGGAATGTAACAGCCCTTAGAACATGTTTGGTATTGGAGATGACAATTGTAGATCTAATTTCAATCAGTGATCATAATTAGGTTTATGTTTCGGTGTTATAAAGCCTCATTTAGACGATGCAAGAACTCGAACGCGAGTTGCGTTACATTGCGGAATTTATAGGTAAAACAAGTTCAAGTGAAAACAAGTTTAAGTGAAAGAAATGCCGCAATGTATAGTGAAACTCGCATACGAGTTCTTGCTCCGTCTAAATGGCGCTTAAAGCACAAAATCCCATAGCAATCATGCTGCTACCAACAATACTTCTTGATTTTTGAGTTATGGACAATTTGAGTGTTAGCTAAATACCTATGTGTTCTCAAATTGGCAAAGACCCTTGATGTAAGTTAACTGAAAAACATTATTCTTACTTTAATTCTATCTGGCACCGTACCGTTAACTTTCTCAGAAAAATTCATCATCGTGGGCAACGGGAAAAGTAATCATAATACAATATGAATAAAGATAAGTTTCCATATTAGCAACGAAGATGCGGAACCCTTATCGAATGCATAACATATTCCGCTGACATTGCGTGGGAGAGCTCCCAAATCTTGGAACCCATGGTTGTAGGAAGTCGAGGGAGTCAAGAATTTTGGGACACAGGCTTAGATACTTATAAATTCAGGTTTGATTCGATGTAAGTTTAGATTAAAGATTGTGAAAACTCGTACAGAATGTATGTGTGAATGGGTTGTTTGCACGCTACAAAATGAATGAATGAGATGTAAGGAAATAACTCGGCTGGAAAATAATTCGAAGCAATTATTGTCAATCATGAATTTAAAGATCTACCAATTGGCTTTTTTGACTGATATTAGTTAATTTCAGGAAAATGCCTACCTACCTCCAGTTTACCAGGATTAATAGATATTTTTGTTTTTAGAACCTATAAAGGAAGATTGGAAGGCAGATTATGCTTTGTCATTACAATTATTTTAACAAAAATAATAATTATTAAACGTCTCCTAGTTTTCACGTTGGTCTTTTGGTTAAAATCGTATAGAAATAATTTTGGATTTTTTGAATTTGGGTTTAGATATTCAGTTAGAGTACGTGGAGCATTTAGACGTCTTTCTAAATATTTATCGTTAATTTGTCTGTTCAACATGAAATAAATAAAATCATATACTTAGTTACTTACATCTTAATAAAACATCACCTAATTAATACATCTTTCTTACAGGAAGTATAACCATACAATTTCATTGCTCGATTCTCAGTAGGTATTTATTCCGTAGTAAAGAAATACTGTGATCCATATAGTCAAGTCTAGACTCAAACTAGCTACCGGTTTCTGAGACTATGCGTCACTGGTATCTGGTATCGATCGAGACATATTATTACTGTCTACGTGTCTGGCAGTTCCTTTGGGTGAATTTTTTGTACGCAATAAATAAGAAATTCTTTTCTTTTTTTATTAAAACGTTGCCCACACTAGCAATTTCTCCGGAGTCGTGGGTGCGTTTACAAACATAATAATTATTAATACATAAATATACTCACATAAGTACACAAACGCCCAGATCCGGAATAACTAACTGTAGATCATAGAAAAATGTGTAATTTTGTTTAATTTTCAAAATACCTTTTTATTGGACCAATCGCGAATTTGACCAATATTCCGATTTGGGCCAATCGGTTAATCTACTTAAATTTACGGCATTTTCTCTTGGAGATGGGCAGAAACTACGCTATCCTGCCGTCTCCCAGCACTTTATTATTTATCAACTCGCTAGCTGTGCCCGCGACATCGTTCGCGTAGATGTCGGAACTGAGTGGATTTTTATTCAAATGAAGGATATTTTCTAAAATAAGAGAAGTCCTGTCAAGATCGGCCCAGAAATTTTAGAGATTAGCCATTACAAACAAACAGACAGATAGACAAAAATTGTAAAAAAAAAACACATATTTTGGTGATGTATGTACCGTATAACCGTATACGTATTCGTATGCATGTAGTAAAAGGTTATTTCAATATTACAAACAGACACTCCAATTTTATTTATATGTATAGATGTATAGATTCACCTGCTTAATATGCCCAACCCATTGCTTCTCCTGGCCGATTGCCAACCAGCAACCACTGGGTCACCCGGTTCTCTCAGTAAATCGTCATGCTCGACAGATTCCTGCATTTATTCATTACAGCAGCTCACATTAATGTGTAATTATTGTAGTTTGACTTCGTGCAAATCTCATTGCTAAAGTACACTGCGTCGTGCATTGCTGGGTGGTCTCAAAAGATGACTTTAGCAGTATTTGAATTGTGATTACATTCGTGAAATGGAATAGGAGATTTCCAGTGTGGTGGAGTTTTTAAAATACAAAAAGTCGTTTTAAGCCTTTCTTTACACTTTTATCATGCAATCGAGACCGGGTCTTAATAAGCCACTTTTGTAGCATTATAAAATATATAGTAAATAAGGTATCTATTAGGTAATCTACTTCTTTTGCTTGAATTCGAGCAAAAAACTTAAAGGATGATGCAATTTTTGGTCCCACACACTCCAATAGTAACATGTAATATGTCATTGGAAAGGTATTTTTAAGCTAAACAAAAACATCTTCCGGTTTAAGCCGCGCTTTGGTCAGGTAAGGGTTGGTCTGCAGGGGATGGGTGATCTGTCATAACGGGTTTCCCCGGGTGCTTCGGTCAACACGTACCTAAAGCTGTTGGTCCCGGCTGTCATTTGTAGATCTTTCAAAGTCATATAGTATTAGTCAGAAGCTCTTAAAGTCTAACAACCAGTCTAACTGGGGTATCGTATTACCCAGTTACTGGGTTGTGGAGGTCTGATGGATTTTACATGGAGCGACTGCCTATGAGAGCAGTGCATGGTGGTCCAATGGTATCGGTCCCGAGTTACGAGTACGGTCGTGGGTTCGAACCTCGCCAGTCTCTAGTCTCTAGTCCTCTATCACCACTGCTCTTAAAACGGTGAAGGAAAACATCGTGAGGACACCGGCATGTCCTAGAACCAAAAATTCTAACACATGGGACATCCACCAATCCGCACTGGGCCCGCATGGTGGATTATTTTTATTTATTTATTTATTTTATTTTATCCTTTATTTCAGGCAACTAAGGCCCATAAAAACACAATACATATATAAGTATAAAAATAATAACTATAAACTAATACATATTTTAAAACAATAAACTATTGCACACGAAGTGACGGCGTCGTGTTTCGCTGCGAGGTGTCGCGTAGCCGGCCTCGAAAACGCCGATACAGCACACCTTTCGGCCAGAAATCTTCCTTGAGGCAGGTCGCCAAATACTGGGTTGGAACGCGCACCACGAACGACTTGAAATTAGTGTTATGGCGCGCCTCCAACTTCTCCACCCTCAAGGTCCAGTTGGTCTTCATTCGCAGGTACTCCACAATGTCCTCAGCCTTTGTAGCGTGATACAAACGGGACACGTACAGCTGCGTCGTCGGTACTGCAGGACCTATGTTCCAGCAGTGGTGACATTATAGGCTGATGATGATGACTGCCTATTGGACCTCCCAAGCGTTTTCCCTACTATATTGGGGTCAGCTTCCAGTCGAACAGATGCACCTGAATAGATATTCTGCTGGTTCATCTCAAGGCTAGTCAAATTATGACGATGGTCCATGGTTTAAGCTTTTTTCGAGTAAAAAACAAAATTTCCATTTCGTTTATTTATTTGGACACACAAAATACTAACTTTTGTCACTAGTCACTAAATAAAAAACTTTACTAAACTATCTATGTTACACACTTAAAACTAAAGGACAGAATATAGGAAGCGAGTGCCACTGAGCGGCCATAGACAACATTATTGCAGAGATCACAGACTAGATTCTACATGAAAATATACTTAGCTAACACATTTTAGGTTATTTTTACAGAAATTAAGACTTAGCTGCATTTCGAGGGGCGAATTGCAGCTATGTCAAATAAGTAATGTTTCAAGTGAATTTTTGACGATATTGATTCATACGTACAATCACACCACGATAAGAAAACTATGATGGCGCCATGAATGTTTGTCTAGCACCTTAAACAATTTAACTGTATTTTCAAAACGTGTGAATACGTTTAAAATTGACAAATGCAGGTCTTTGATGATTTCATTCTTATCATGGTAGGTAAGTTCTCGGATATTCGGATACAGTGCTGTTTTCTAAATCTAAAAATCTTTATATTATATAACTCAATCTTTAAACATGGTCACTAACACTGTCATTGGAATTTGAAACGAGATATTTTCCATGTTTATAATTATTTATGTTTTGAGCACATTTTTGCAAGCACCACGATCAATCAAAACAAGATAATAAACCATGGGAAATAATGTCGTTTTAAGTTCTAATGATTTGCTAGGTACATTTATTTTAATTTGTTGTTTATAATAAATCGTGTGTGATTGATGAAAATTGAAAAAGAAAAATGCTTACGACTGCCCCTTAAAAGGAACTTACTTAGATTCACTACTTTGATTAACTAAAGAGTGTGTTTCATCACTTCCTGATAAATTATGAGATGGTACACAGGGCTCGAAATAATAATAATAAATTATAATTTTTTTTAAATATCAGTTCTGATTCTTATTTTGAACTTTTTAATTGTTAACACAAAATGATTTTTTAGGTACTTAACCCTATTTTTCCAAACAGGATTTTTTATTTTTTCGGTATTTTCGTAACTATCAATTTGACATAAATGTCTTATCACTGATTTTTATCATTTCAGACCCTGGTTTCCATGTCATAATTTATTTACCTCTGTTATGTTAACTGCTGAACAAAGTTCA
Organism: Agrotis segetum; assembly: GCA_036375495.1. Taxonomy (NCBI): domain Eukaryota; kingdom Metazoa; phylum Arthropoda; class Insecta; order Lepidoptera; family Noctuidae; genus Agrotis; species Agrotis segetum. Next base: position 1,100,384 of record JAQSVV010000065.1, read on the forward strand.
AAGTGCTATCAGTAACAGTATCAGAAAGTGTTGAAAGAGGCCCTTTGGTTTGACATAAAAATATTGGTATTATTAATGAAACAGTCAAGAAATTATTAACTGAGATCTTTAGTCAGTCAGTGAGAAGACTGATTGACAAAAAAAAATCTTAACCTTTGATTAAAAATAAGGGTCAATACATACTATGAAAATGTCAATCAAATCACGTTCTACTTCAGTCTCATAAATGAGTGAGTACAATATTTACGCCACAAACTTTGCCTTTCAGACAAGTAGGTAAATGTCTCTAAAATAAAAGACAGATTATTTAATAGTTTCAAGAACCGCTGTGGAATGTGGCTAAAGATCAAAGCTCTGAAGACATTTCATTTATTCAATTTTCAGTATGTTTTGAGCCATATATTTTTTACAATCTGACAATAAATAGAATTAATTTTAAAATGCGATACATCATTTATTGCTGAGAAGAAAAGCTTTTCGTTATAAACGATTTTTAACTTCATTTGGGTAAGTATAAAAATTACAAATATTTGTCAAAAAAAACAATGAAATGAGAAATCTTTCGGTCTACAAAAGTTACAATTTGTCAATATTTTTTTTTAACTTGTCATCTACGTTTTTACGATTGGCAGGAAATTACTGTAAAAAATAAATATACAGGTTTAAATTACAGTCGTGAAAAAATGCAAAAGAAAACATCGTTATGAGAAAATGAATATTTACAAAACAACTACATTTCTTGGTTATTTTAGCTAAGTTTTCCCTTGGAACCCATACAACATTTAGATACACTTAAAATAATTATTATTTTATATTCCTTTGATAAATAATATTTTTTTCCAAATAATTTTAGCCTCTACTTAATTATCCAAAAGTATTTTACACTTCCAAACCATTACAATTTATTTAATTTTTAATCTTATTTAATTTTGAAAAAAGTCAATGGGCTCTCAAAACTTTAGATAGCTAAATTCAGGAACACTGAGCACCCCAAATTATTGCTAACAAAATTATTTATTTATAAATACAAATAAAATTTATATTTATTTAAATAATTTATAAAAACGCATGCTTTTTACAAAGTGTTGAACTTTTAGTCGATATAACTTACTTTAAAATTAGTTTAAAACTTATTTAACCTAATTTAGTTTATTAGCTAGTTTTCTTTGTCACTAGTGGCGCCATCTGCATGTTTCCTTAATGTCCAGTAATCTGTAAAAGAAGAAAAACATAAATTAGTTAAATGAAACAAAAACACTAACAAAAATCAAGGAAATTGTGTGATTTACTATTTATTTTAAGGGCAAAAATAAAAGATTGTTTCTCAAGTAGGAGTTAATTGTGATATAATTATATTTCATATATTATATATGATTACTATGATAATATATGCTCTGCGTGCGTATACAGAACACCCCGACAGATGGGCATATTACAAAATTACAAATATTCCGTGTCTGCCATCTGGCTACAGGTGGCCTGCCATCATAGGCGAGAATAGTTCCGTTGAGGGAAAGAGAAAGAGCTATACAAGTCGTCTAGCGCCATCTCGTTCCCTCAGCGGAATTACTACGTAATGGCGCCCCCAATAATTAGCCCCCAGAACCCTAAAAACGGCGTGGTAATTCGCAGGTTTACAAAAAAAAAACACAGTAGCAGGTTACAATATCACAAAGCACCGAAGAAGGTGTCGATTTCAAGTGATATTCAAAACGCCTTGTCAGACAATAAGAATGCTTATTTGCGTTGTTCACGATTCTTGTGTTACGCGCATTGTTGCGTTGTTTCTGTTCGCGTTTTGTAGTGTCAGAATTGTGTGTGTTAGGTAAGATGAGAGTTTAACTGTACTATTGTGCAAGTAGTAAAGATATTTTGTAGATGGAAATATGGTGGAATGTATTTTTGTCCCTACTTATATTTTTCCAAGCAGCCCTGAGTTATGACGGGGCTCCCTCTCAGAAGGCCAAAGCCTGCCGGGGTCGCGGGATTTTTTTCCTTACCGTGACCCCCGGAACATAAAGGGCTATTGAAGAACATCGTGGATTTTAGTCAGTACAAGTCTGATAGTCCCTCCCTCCCTGCCCGGGGTGGGAGGACTCATTTGATGATTTTACCACGCCTAAAATTAAAATAAAGCAGCCCTGAGTTTAGAGTCATCATAAGCTTTATCATCATCAGCCTATAATGTTCCTACTGCTGGGACACAGGCCTCCTCTCTGTGAGAGGGAGTGGGCCATAATCCATCACGCGGGCCCAGTGCAAATCGGTGGATGTCACATGTCTTCCAATTTTTGGTTCTAGGACATGTCGGTTTCCCATTGTTAATCTGAACATTAGGGAGTAATCTTCTTTCTAAACTCAATTGTACACACGGCAACACATCAAGTTAGACACCCTACATACCCATAACTACGCTACCAACAAAACAGAGAATTGTAGGAAAGGGACTGGGCATCGTGTCATCGGCCAATCATAGTATTTGTTGCTTTGCGCCTATGCACACAGGTGCACTTTTTTGGCACACATATCCAGAGCCGCCCCGCCCCCGACGCACGCGCCGCCGCCAGCCAGTCCGTTCGCTAAATCGCTCGGGATTTACACGTCACTGTCGTTCGGTCTATTATTTTATTATCTTGTCGTTATTTCTAATAAAATCTTTTGAATTTGTGATCCATATTATGGCACCACAATTAACTCCACAACAGCGGCAGCTAATAGTGGTATTGCGAGATGGCGGTTACACTATAAGTATACATATATATAATTATGTAAATATATACTCGTTATTTGCGAATCATATTTTGATCAAGTTACTATTTGTCACTGATATGCAAATTACAAAAAAACAAGAAAATTTGAATTTCACGGGCTGCTACTACGGGGCCACCTTATGTTGATTGAGCTCAATGACTGTTTTTTTCTAGTCTTATATATAATTTTTTGACTTTTTTACATCTTATATTACTCAAGTGCAGGGTTGTATAAAGTTTTATTTTCAGTTTTATAAACAAACAGTTCAAATTGTTTTGAACATTTTGTGTTTTTTTTTAGTTTTGGACATTATTACATATTAATTCGACGTCTAAACTTATAATATAAGTTATAAGTTTCATATTTTCTAGACTAAATATTTTCAAATTAACTGATCGAAATTATTGGAAATAAACATCGAAAGTTTTTTAAGTATTATTTCATTAAAAATATTACGTAGCATGAGTAGCAATAACATAAACTTAGACTTCTGAATATATATATTATAATATATTTTTTTTTTTTCATTTAAATCCATTCATCAGTCATGAAAAGTAGTTCAACACTTTATTTTCAAACTGTTTTAAAACAACTTGTTTTAATCATGCCAATCCTGCTCAAGTGTGAGGATATTAATTTCTCAACAAAACATAACAAGTTTAATTTGACATCCGCACTATGCTTTGTGATTTGAAGTTTTTTGATATTACATGGTTATTATTTTATAATTATTGATAAAACATGACACTTATCAAAAACAAAGTGTGGGAACCACTACACTTCAACACAAATAAACATTTTTTTTCATTAAATTCTAAAAAAATATTTTTTTTTCAATTTTGATGTCCTTAAATGTTACTCCGTTTTTTAAACTGTTTTTTTTTTAAATTCTTTAACTGTAAATGCCGGTTTCAGACTGGTGTAACGCGTAATGTAATTCACCGTGTAATTTAACGTAAATTCTTACTGTTGACGGCACACGAGCGTTATATGCGCACCTAAATCTCTCATTTTCATTCGATTCATGGCCTTATTAATTTTCATAAAAACCAATGCAGTTTGAGTTTTCGTCAAAATCGGCCTCGAAATAATTTGCAGTATTTTTCGATATTCCTCATACTTACAGATTAACCAACCACGCCCGGTTGGAAAATTCACTCTGTATAATGGTATTTTTATGACATCCAGCGGCTAGCGCGAAACCAGAAAATAAAAAAAATATCCTAAACAGTGCAATACACCTCGTTTTTAGATGTTACCCCTCAAATAACATAAATGGTTTTAGTAATTAAGTTTTATTTGCCATAAATATTTTGTATTTTATTTAAATAAAGATTCGATTTTTATAACGGTGTTTTAATAATAAAACCTTTGCTTTCTACCACTGATTTATTTTCAAATGTCAAAATTGAAATAATCCTGTGGGATCTGTAGTTTTTTTGGTGTGAAAGTGAATCATAAACTAGGCCCACGTTCGCACAGACGATTTTCTCGCACTTGATTTTCAACGCTCTGTTTAGCGCGGAGAGTCGAAAATAAAACAGTGTGTTTTGGACGCACTGGGATGCATACCTACTAAATCTGGTGTTACATCGTGAACAACGTCAGTTTATAGGCAAAGAAAATTAAAATATTTTCAAGGCTTTCGACTAGTCTGTTCGGATCGGTCTGCGCACGTCTATACATTGATTGCCTTAATATAATTATCATATTAACAGGGCAAAGGGTAAAATGTTTGATAAATATAATGATTATATATTATTTTTAGAGGAGATCGGTAGACCGCGAATTTTTTTTTTGGTAATTTGAAAGTCATTGTTTAAGTTGAAATTTTGATTCACGTCTTTAACAATTTCCAATAAGCCACAGAAACCTCCCGAAACATCCATGTCCGGTGAGCACCTGCGTCAGACGAAAGGTGAGGATGCTGTAGCACCTCTCCGTCACTCCTCAAAGAGGGGTTTTACTACCGCAATTGCGGCGTGCTTGGACCTTGGTTGCGACCGTCGTTCCCTCTAGATATACCGCCATGTGATCGCGCCGGAGCTACCTACTCGCAGTGCCTCGACTTGTCGAGAAAGCGGAGATGCTAGAATAATCATTGGTAAAGCTCGCTAAGTAAAAACTATTACAATTAATGAAAATTTGAATTACGCGGGTCTCAATCTACGCATTCACCTCAAAAATTAAGAAATAAGTGTTTCAGTGATTTTATAAAATCAGTTACTACTGGGCTACAAATTGTCTTACTGACTAACATAAGTAATATACTTATAATTATGATAATAAATGTATCAGTGAACATTCAGAAGCGCAGCGCAAACCGAAAAACAAATCGCATAAATTAATACGAGCTTAACTTGTTAACAAAATAATAAAAGATAAGTATCTATAAGCATAGTAAAGTAATGTAAGAATGAAATATTTGAAACCAACAGAGAGGCGCGGGCGGCGCGTGTCACGTGGCATTCGTAATGTGCGTAAGTGAGACGAAATAACAAAAACATGTCGTACCCTCTCGCACGATTCGCAGCGTTCAACTTCTAGTAGTCCAAACAGTATAGCTTGATGTGTCTCCGTGTGTACATTCAATTAAATTCACCTACGGACGAAAATTATCTAATTTATAATAAAGAAACTTTTCAAAAGGTAACGAATAAAATATTAAAGATAGTTCTAGTTTTAATAATTCGGTGCTTTCTGAGTGCATATTAGATAGTGGTATTTTCCATATTGAATATCCTAGAATGCACTACCAATAAAAATATAATAAATAAAAGACACTGTTGCTAACTTGCTACCTCCTAAAAATAATCAGATACAAAGCTCCAATATTTATAATCGCTCCACTCTTTAATTGAAGAAGTGTGAACTGGCCACTCAAAAAACAAAAAAGGATCTAAGACAGAGACGGCACTATTCGCAAATAAAAACCTGTTTGAGACTTTGGTCCCAATGCTGTGGCTGACACCGAGATGTAGAAAAAAAAAACTTAAAAAGAAAAAAGTACTACGGACGTATTTATTGAGCCCAGGCAGACAGCTACCTGGGTTACGCGAACCCAACTTTGTAGGGTGTGCTACACCAATTATCTTTCTTCGATTATTTTTTGGAGTTATTTTTTTTAAGGACTGCATTTTTTCCGGCTTTTAAATAATATACGTAGGTTAGTACAGTGTGTCTATAAAATCATGAAAACGATTGTGACGTTGGGGACTAAAATTATTCAAAGTAACCACTAAATAGAGGTAAATCGTATGTCATCGACTTGTTTTGCGACTCCATATCACCGTAGACTTGAAAAGGAATTAAAATGCCATAAATAACGAGTCGAAAAAGAAGTCGATGACATCCGCAGCACCCTCTTAAATTTTCATGATATCATGCACAGACTGAATCTATAATTTACTTATACTCTATTATAGGTAATTGGCATTCTTTGGCAATGTCGACCATAGAATTTTTCTCAATATACAGGAAACTAACTAATAAAATATCTTCTATTTTTTCTGTGGTTAAAGAGTGTTGTTTTCCTCAATTTACCGTCTGATAACAGGTTATTTTACCGTTTGTTTCATTTTTTTACGCAAACGTTCACATACAATGGCCGCCGTGGTTTACCAGTGTTATTGTTTATATGTTATTTTTATGGTGCCGTCGCAGAATTTACATAAAAGGAAGGATTTCTATACATCATTATGTTTGTTGCATCTTGGGAAAAAGGATCGTCCCATAAAGAGAGTGTTTTGAAGATGGTTGGTACTTTATTTCAAGCAATGCGTTTTGTATGTCGTTTTAATGGCTGGTTCATAGAATTTCTGAAAGGTAAGTGAATGACGTATGTCTCAATTTATGGGTTATTTTTCGATAGAATCGTCATTCCTCGTAGTAAGTAGGTACATTTCTTTATGTAGGTTTGAGTGATTTATATTTCCCTTCATGGGAAAAGAGAAACATTTTATTATATTTTCTTAATAACCTTGTCAGTACCAATAATCCGAAGCTACTCAAGGAGATGTAATCCCAAATCTCAGTAAAAACTCAATAATTAAATTGTTGTAAAAAAAAATACCGTACTAATTAAAGCGGTTCACGTAATTGGTGCAGTTCCCCGTTTCCTGTACTGTAACAGAAAGTTTCGAGATTTTATGTAATTGTTTATTTTTTTTATTATCACGTGAGTGCTTGTGGGGGAAGTGAGGTAGGCAGAGCGCCTGTGATAACGAGTATTGTCAATATTTTATTTACCTGGGTACGACCTATTATCTAAATATAGGTGTTAGTGTGTTAAATAAAGAATAGATAAAAACAATGAAGAAAATACCTGTTTAAAAAATAACTTGTCAAGAGAGAACTGCGATGCTGCATAATTTGAAAAAAAATTAAGTGTAGTTGTCTGTATACGCGACAAAATACGTCGTAATTCAATAAGTATTGTAAGAATAGAAAAAATGCATCATTAAATAAAATAAATAATCAAAATTTAAGTATATGAAGACAGGAATTCTTTGTTATTTGCTGTTGTCGATATTTCCAAGTGGTTTATAAGTGGCAATATCGTAATAAGTCCTCCCCCCAGGGCAGGGCGGGAGGGACTGACAGACTTGTACTGAGTAAAATCCACGGTGTCCTTCAATAGCCCTTTACGTTCCAGTGTCACGGTAATGCGATAAGTCGGTAATGCGGCAGGCTTTGGCTTTTGGTCTAGAGGGCTTTAGTAGTAATAAAGTCCTTCTCAATATCTCTAAGGGCTGATTTTTCAATAGACAGTTAACTCCTATCTGAGGAATAAAAATGGCGGTTCGACATAATATTATCTATACATAATTATAATTATGTATCTGACTATTGAAAAATCAGCCCTAAGTCAAACAGATTCAGTCCTACAAAATATAAACAGTACAGCCAACCTAGTCATAAGTAAATTGATTCCTATTGACTTTTACTGCTCAAAAGTCAAGTTAAAGTCACAGCTTTTAAGTTAGCCAGACGTGTCATTGTTTGTGTAAACACACTTTTGAGTAAATAGTCGTCTAGAGGCTAAAGTTGTGAACTAACAGAGGTAAGGTAAACTAAGTATGTTTTAGCCAAAGTAGCCTTTTGTAGGTAGTAAGTTGAGAATAAAAATTTTGTTAAAAAAGCAGTTTTACTTGCTAACAAGTGAAAGTAGGAAAGCCAATGCAAAGTTTTGAGCTGTGTGAATACTAATTGGTGCTTGAAAACTAAGCAAACTCACAAAGATAATATATTATGTTAGTGAAAATGCTTCGTGTTAGGTTTTTTTTTATTTTTTGACTGAGTTCCTAACAAACCCACATACTTACACATACACACAAATCAAAAAAAGTTTGCCATCACTGAAAATCACGAAATCGAAATCTTTTTAGTACGGTAGATTTTGTGATGTTTTCTTCTTTTTACATTATTTATTTAACAATAGATATAGAGTAGTTTTAGAATTTAGTAGAATAATAAAACAGGATAACTCTTTTTCCAAAAAAAAAAACAAAGTTAATGTAATAATGTCAGCTTATGCTAGTTATCGTAAACTTTTTTTGATGTGTATGTTAGCGATTTTAATTGTATTTTACTAAATATCATTAATTATTTATTTTTAAATGCCACCACGATTCAAAAATGATTCATTTCGGTTAAAGTTGTTTTATTCCACTCTATTTTTTTTTTCAAAATCTTTTAAAATAAGAACCTGATTCTTATAAAATAAATCCCAGTAACCAATGCTAGCATCATTTAAAATAGAACGTAATAAAAAGAAAAAACAATTAATTAACATAATTATTATGCAAGTAAGCTTAATAACCTATTCAAATTCCGTGTGATAATAATACCTAATCTATTAAAAAAAGTCTGAAACCATAACTCACCTAATGTTAAAGAACTCTAAATTAAATTAAGAAACGATAAAACAAGACACGTTATATTAAAATCTCGTGTAAGTCAGTAAGTTTCAGATAAGATAGGGTTAATGTTAGTCGTAAAGTTGCGCAGACGCATGCAAGTGTTGCCAAACGTTTCCTGGAAGGGATACCACTGTGGTATAAAGTTTGAAGTATGTGTAAGGGTATGAACACAAATAAGGAACAATTGTTTAAAAAGAACTAGTATTATCTTTGAAATAATAAAATACGAGTATAATAGCCTTGAAAGCTTTTCTAGTATTTTGATACTTCTCTTTTGTGTAAGTATTATTTAAGTGTTGTGCTCTGTAGCAACGCCACCTTACATTTTTTTATTATGATGTAGCCCATTTTGATGTACGTCTAACGTTCATAACGTACATGCATTGTTTTTGAATGTACGACTTTTAATTTAAAAGAAAAAAGCAAATCAATGTGGCGTTGCTGCGGAAAATTCTCTGTAGCAACGCCACCTGTAACCATCATTTGTAGATACAATTTCAGCTATTTCTCTGAAGATATATAATGTACAAACGCTGTGTATTATGTACACGTGTTAAGTATGAATGATAAACGCACAAATCTGTATATATAAAAGAACAGGGGTTTTTCTTTTGACTCGACTACAGCCGAAACCGCTAAACGCAGAAACTTGAATTTTGGACAGCATTTGCAGTCTACCATGTAGATTGGCAATAAGACGGGATTTTGCGAAAATCCTCCTCTAAGGGGGTGACAAGGAGTGAAAACGTTTGTATGAAAAATCTTATTCCTTGGGTTTATAAACTTGAAACTTACCACGAATGAGAACACAAGTAAATAAATAAGATTAGCACCATTATTTTTTTAAAACTACCCTCCTTTGGTAATCTAGGGGTTGTTAAAGTTTGTATGGAAAAATCATAACGCGTGAGCTGATGAATTTGAAAATCAGTATTTATGTATTAGATAAGAATTAATCAAACACCTGTTTTTGGATTTTTCGAAAATCACCCCACAAGTTAGTGAAAAGGGCTATTCAAGTTTTAAGGGGAGGATATTAAACCACTAAACGTAGAAATCTGAATTTTGGATGATAGTTGCAGTTTATAATGTAAGTAAGCATTAAGAAAGGATTTTGCGAAAATCTACCTCTAAGGGGGTGAAAACCTTTGTATGCAAATCTCATGCTTTGGGTTTATAAACTTGAAACTTGGTACGAATGTGAGTTGTGAGAGAGAGAGAAAAAGGGTTGGTTAAGTTTTAAGGGAAGGATTTAATGCTTGCTTCGATAAATTCTAAACTGGGCATAAATTATCTCTCAATCCAATATAGGATACGTATTTAATATATGTAAAAAATAAACCCCTAGCGTATTTTTGTTTGTTTGTATTGAATAGGCCCTGAAACTACTAGAGATTTTCCAAAACTATCCTATAAGGAGGGTGAGCTGGAATTAAATCTATTGAGTTCGAAGTTAAAAACACGCGCAGACGAAGTCGCTGGCAAAGTGCTAGTTGTCCCATAAAGTAAATTAATTAGACTAAACAGATTGGCAGGAGAATTAAAACAACTAAATAGATTTCATAGTAGTTATTTTTAATATAAATAAGTACAGTACAAATAACTACTATGGTACACGGCCCATTCAAAAAAGTTCAAACCCCTTTGTGAAGTTAGGGTCAGTAGAGTTAGGCCGTGTAGATCTGGATCTACACGGCCTAACTCTACTGACCTCATGAATTGGAGATCTCATGTAAAGCCAAGCTTCTGGAAGCTTGGCTTTACATGAGATCTCCAATTTGTTGTAAAACGCTGCAAATTTGATATACCTTACGAAACGGTAAAAACTAACTTTTTTTGGCAATGTTATTAGCAAAAAACACCTTTTCACCCGTTTTCAACCCTTTCCGTACACCCCAGAACGCTGCAAAATCATCCGGTATGTTATTTTACCTTCTTAAGAACCCCCTAAAATTTCAGGAAGTTACTAATTATTTTCGGGTTTGGGCTTTAATGACTGGACTAAAAAAAGCAGTCATCAAATGAGTCCTCCCACCCCGGGCAGAGCGGAAGGGACTGTCAGACTTGTACTGAATAAAATCCACGGTGTCCTTCAATAGCCCTTTATGTTCCGGGGTCATGACGACGGAATAAGTCCCCCTCTGAGGGGGCCCCGTCATTATGATGATGCTTTTTGAGGCGCGCGACTTCTCAAAGAGGGTTATTACCGCCGCAATTGTGGCGTGCCCAGCCATCGGTAGGGGTTTGAAATTGCCATGTATGTTGGGGTGGAATCTTTGAACTCAATTTTGAAGTAGATATCTTCAACCGATTGAGCTGAAATTCTGTATTTACGTTTAATTTGGATGACAATGCACGATTACTACAAAAAGGGGTATCAAATAAAAGGGCTCGTTGAGAGCAACTCGAAGAATAATGTGACGTCATTCTAAATCCAAGATGGTTAAGGGTAGTTCTTCAGAGACAAAATTTTCGATGTCTGTGGGTATATTTCTGTAACCAACTAACAAAACGGCGTGTAATATTTTTTTCTGTACAGTTTAGCTTTTGCTCTACCTGGGACAAATTCTATTTTTTTAATAATAGCTATCTAGATACAAAATAAAAAATTTTGAAGTCTGTTCTCCTGATTCATATAGGACGTCCGTTTCCCATTTTCCGGAACAAAATGGTCGATGTCGCATTTTCCTTTTGATTCATCAATATAAATTATAGTTATATCGAAAGGTAATTAATTGACCTCTTACAAAAAAAAATACATATTAGATATAACTACGTTAGTGTAATTTTTATTAAGTAAATAAGAAGTGTCCGGCGTAAAATACTGATTCATGTGGAGTAAGCTTTGCTTGACTGTACTTGGTCGAGGAATAATGATGAGAGTCTGGGATCCCACGTGGGGGGAAACCTGTCGTACAACGGACGTGCTAGAAGGCGGACGTGAGGCTGGTTGGCTTAGAACCTGGTGAAACACAGGTAAATGTCTGATTCATCTGTGCTTGGTTTAGGTACCTTGCTGATTACAATGCCTAATTTATTAATTTTATTTTGCTGTTTTAAGACTTTAATCTGAGTTTCGTGTGATGCTTTTGGGTTACAGATTCGTGTAGAAAAATGATAATACTGGAGTCTGTATGAATGATGAGTTAATCATGATTTTAGGCAAAATCATGATTCATCTGTGCCTGATTTATATGTTCAAAAACCCATATGAATCTAAAAATAAATTAGTTTTTCTCTTTTCCAGCCAGAAAGGAGCACTTTTGTTACGTTATTTTACTTTTTCATGTCAGTAGAGTGTGTGTGACATAATTTTGACATTATTCTTCGGTTTTTATTCATTTATAAGTCAAACTCTATCTATTTTATTTTATATTGCTGTTTACAACAATGCCACTATCAATAGTAGAAAAGATGGAACAAAATATATCTATGAGAAAAAGAGACTCACAGAACGTACGAATTTTTCATCCTTCTAAGATGGAAAATAAGAAAAGTTCCAGGCAAGTATGCTGCGTGGAAATATAAAAGGAAAGAATTATATTTGAAAAAATAGAGAGAAAAACAAAAGTAAACAGAGAGAATATTATAACGTATCATTAAAATAACTATCTAGTTCCTATTTATAACAAAATTCTCGCTTTTCTGTAAGTATTTATTTCTATAATTGTTAGTTTAAAAACAAGAATTTTATTGTTGATTTGACCAGATTTTTTCCTTGACAATATGATCACTGTTAATAAATTAATTGTTTTATAAAAAAATAATATTGTTGTTATAATATTATGATTATTTTCTTATTACAAAGCCCATTTTTATTAACATCTGTTAAAAATTCTGATTCATCTGGGCACAAAATTTTTAAACGTCGATATCTTAAAAACTACTTTGTACAAAAAGAAGTCCCTCAAACAAATAAATGTTATTTGGAATATCTATTTTCATATGAACATATGTTACTGAGCTGAAAGTGAAATTAAAATTTGACCATATGAATCAGTCAAAGAAACAAATTTCGAAGAACTACCCTTAAATAGTTATTTTTAATGCACTTCTACAATATAGGTATCAAATGAAAGGGATCAACTTACAAAAAGAACTGAAATCCCAAAAAAAATTTTTTTTTTTCATGTAAAATGTTGCCAAGACGACCAGATAAGGTTTGCTCTGTAAAAAAGATATCAGATCTCATGTAAAGCCAAGCTTCTGAATCTACACGGCCTAACTCTACTGACCCTAACTTCACAAAGGGGTTTGAACTTTTTTGAATGGGCCGTGTACCATAGTAGTTATTTGTACTGTACTTATTTATATTAAAAATAACTACTATGAAATCTATTTAGTTGTTTTAATTCTCCTGCCAATCTGTTTAGTCTAATTAATTTACTTTATAGGACAACTAGAACTTTGCCAGCGACTTCGTCTGCGCGTGTTTTTAACTTCGAACTCAATAAATTTAATTCCAGCTCACCCTCCTTATAGGATAGTTTTGGAAAATCTCTAGTAGTTTCAGGGCTTATTCAATACAAACAAACAAAAATACGCTAGGGGTTTATTTTTTACATATATTAAATACGTATCCTATATTGGATTGAGAGATAATTTATGCCCAGTTTAGAATTTATCGAAGCAAGCATTAAATCCTTCCCTTAAAGTCAAAGTCAAAGTCAAAGTCAAATCATTTATTCCAATTAGGCCATCAAAGAGGCACTTTTGAACGTCGATATTTAAATTTAAGGGGAATAGGAAGGGAAGGGATTGATTCTACACCCATTCGCTAAGGTAGGTTGTATGGAGAAGAATGGGCAAGAAACTCCATACTTACTCTTTTTAAAAAAATGTTTTACAATATTTTTTTTAACAGCATTTGAAATAATTAATGTCAAAGCAATGTACCTTGATAATCTAGACTAAAAATTAAAAAAAAAATAATAAGAAATAAAAAAAGCAAAAAGGTACATGGCGTTCACATTTTAACAAAATATTGAAATTACACAATTTACGAATATAATTTAAGTGTGTGAGCATTAAAATTTCAACCAGCTTGACCTTGTTTAAGCCCTACATTGTACTATGGAGCAGGACCAGCATGTTTCCAAACATTTTTATCTTGAATATAATCTTCTAATTTATAATATGCTTGTTTACTAAGGGTGTTTTTAATGTACCTTTTAAAATTTTTTTCATTTAGATTTAAGATTTCACTCGGTATTTTATTGTAACATTTAACACAGAACCCCATAAAAGATTTTTGTACTTTCGACAATCTAAAATATGGTTGATCAATTTTATCTTTATTTCTCGTATTAAAATTATGTCTGTCGCTTATTTTATTAAAAAGATGAAGATTTTTCCTAACATGCATTATATTTTCATAAATAAATTGACAAGGCACTGTCATTATATTAATTTTTTTGAATAATTCCCTAAGAGATTCGCGACGACGTAGATTGTAAATTGCTCTGACAGCTCTTTTTTGCAAAATAAAAATAGATTCAATGTCAGCTGCCCGGCCCCACAATAGGATGCCATATGACATAATGCTGTGAAAGTAGCTGAAGTAAACCAAACGCGCAGTTTCGACGTCGGTTAACTGCCTTATCTTTCTAACAGCATAAGCGGCTGAGCTTAGTCGCCCTGCTAGAGATGCTATATGGGGGCCCCATTGTAATTTATCGTCTAATGTGATTCCTAGAAAAACTGTCTGATTAATAAATTCCAATTTTTTTCCGTTCAATAAAATTTCACATTCGCTTCTTCTAACATTTGGTAAAGTGAATCTAATACATTTTGTTTTCTTTTCATTAAGAACTAAATTATTAACAGTGAACCAATTTTGAACCTTAAGAATACAGTCATTAACGGTGTCTAAATTTTGTGCACGTCTGTCAATTTTAAAAATTAAAGATGTATCATCAGCAAATAACACCATCTGTGGTTGATTTTTTAATAAATGAGGTAAATCATTAATATAGACTAAGAAGAGGAATGGACCCAAAATAGAACCTTGAGGCACTCCCATAGTCATTTCAACCCCCAATGAGTTTGTACCGTTTATCTGAACTTTAACCTGTCTATTACTTAAAACTTAACCAACCCTTTTTCTCTCTCTCTCACAACTCACATTCGTACCAAGTTTCAAGTTTATAAACCCAAAGCATGAGATTTGCATACAAAGGTTTTCACCCCCTTAGAGGTAGATTTTCGCAAAATCCTTTCTTAATGCTTACTTACATTATAAACTGCAACTATCATCCAAAATTCAGATTTCTACGTTTAGTGGTTTAATATCCTCCCCTTAAAACTTGAATAGCCCTTTTCACTAACTTGGGGGGTGATTTTCGAAAAATCCAAAAACAGGTGTTTGATTAATTCTTATCTAATACATAAATACTGATTTTCAAATTCATCAGCTCACGCGTTATGATTTTTCCATACAAACTTTAACAACCCCTAGATTACCAAAGGAGGGTAGTTTTAAAAAAATAATGGTGCTAATCTTATTTATTTACTTGTGTTCTCATTCGTGGTAAGTTTCAAGTTTATAAACCCAAGGAATAAGATTTTTCATACAAACGTTTTCACTCCTTGTCACCCCCTTAGAGGAGGATTTTCGCAAAATCCCGTCTTATTGCCAATCTACATGGTAGACTGCAAATGCTGTCCAAAATTCAAGTTTCTGCGTTTAGCGGTTTCGGCTGTAGTCGAGTCAAAAGAAAAACCCCTGTTCTTTTATATATACAGATTTGTGCGTTTATCATTCATACTTAACACGTGTACATAATACACAGCGTTTGTACATTATATATCTTCAGAGAAATAGCTGAAATTGTATCTACAAATGATGGTTACAGGTGGCGATGCTACAGAGAATTTTCCGCAGCAACGCCACATTGATTTGCTTTTTTCTTTTAAATTAAAAGTCGTACATTCAAAAACAATGCATGTACGTTATGAACGTTAGACGTACATCAAAATGGGCTACATCATAATAAAAAAATGTAAGGTGGCGTTGCTACAGAGCACAACACTTATTTAAGGCCACGATTCCATGAAGTAGCTGAATATTGGGAATAGAAATTCTATTATTCTCTCAAGTCTTTTTATAATTATTTTAATATTTATAAATAAGTTGAAAGTCTAACTGATGCCAAAGTCATATAAAAAGCATTTTTCCTCTTCCAGGATCATAATTATTGATTGTGTATAGTAGTCTACATTTGTTAGGATGTGGTTTTCCACAAAAATCGGTCACACAATGATTGCTTATCACCACATTATCACATAAATGAATAATTTACTGGCAATGATATTTAAAAAAAAAACTCAATTAAATAACTTTTTGTTTTTTTAATCTCCCGAATTCCAAAAATGCGCATATATGCAGTAGCTGTTTCCTTTAACAGAAATTCGGTACTACTTAATATATAGGTACTTTAACTATTTACATACCGTTTTGAAACATAGTAATATTAGAATCACGTATAATCTAATATCTTCAAACGAGCAATTCTTGTATATTTATATATAATCAGGATCTCGGAAACGGCTCCAAGGATTTTCATGAAAGTTACAGATTAGGGGTTTTTCGGCTCAAGGAATCGATTTATTAAGGTCCCAGGTTCGAGAAAGGCTCGGTTCCCAAGATATAGACATTTTAAAAACCGAGCGAAGCTCGGTCAACCGGATATTTAATAATTATTAAAGATAGTATGACACATAGTTTCTGAGAAACGTGCCCGAACACAGATCCGAAATGTTGTTTGATTTTTAATTTGGGACAATTCGTTGTGTGCGCATTGAGCATGAGATCTTACCGATTAGCCGTTTATAAGATCAGCAGAATTGTAATACGCGTAACAAGAAGCGAGTTAATTATTTTCTCAAGAACATTTGAAATCGATTGCATTTGTACCAAGTCTGTGACCAAATATAGAATCGTCAATTAATTCTTTATGGATTTTGTAAGTTTTGTGCCGAAACTTAGCGAGGCTTATTTTTAAAATAAGAAAAGTTTAAAATATTTATAAAAAACTAAAAAATCTCAATAATAAAATCGACTTGTAACCAATAACAAGAATTTTTAAGTAGGTATTTTATTCGCATTCATGTTCATGTTACATAAATAAAAAGAAAACGCAGAATTTATAAAGCTTTTACAATTTTCCTCGACAGCAAAGCCATTTTCTCAAAGCAAGCTTTTCTCTACAGAAAATGCAGCAATAACTAGGTACTAGTCCCGTGTTATTGCGAACAGTTCCGCACAACTTGCACGAAAGTAGGTCATTTAGCTACTCAAGCGCAGTAGTAACTTGACGTAAGTACTTACAAGCGTAAGTTTTATTAACTTAGACCCGCCATAGTAGTGCTTAACGCCACTCCATTTAAGTTCGCGACTACTAAAACCTAGCCTTATTAGTTGCTTTCAAATAAGACATTCTTTTTTCAAAATTTAAAAGTTCGTTCTTCTTTTAAAAAAAAACACGAAGGAGTTTTTAACCTTTCTTTGGCTAAGGCCACACTAAGGCTAAAACTAGTTTAGTTTAGACAAGGTTTTTGACATCACTAAATCGCATTTACCATACAAACATAGTATACATCTATCAGCATACATTGGTCATTCACCTTAGGTCCCGTTAGGAATAAGATACTCAGTTACGAATGTTAGTAAACAAATACAGTTTAAGAAGGCGATTTATTCGTAAAATTATTTATTTGTCAACAATGTTGAAAGTTGCCTGAAACGAAAGTAGGCTGGTTAAAAACGAGTTTGTGTTTAAAAGTTGAACTCGTTTTTGAGTTTTCAGGGCATTGCAATCGATGACATTGTAGTGGCAGTCGTGCAAAACCAATTACACGCACTTTTTTTTTTCCTTTCATATAATTGGAAATATTTATGTGTTGACGTTTCCTTAAGGCCAGCAACTTGTAAGGTGTTTCTTTGGTAAAATTAAAATACTACTCAAAAATGTTATGAAATTATTTTTGCTAGTACGTCAAAACCCTTACTAAAATAATTTTTGTTCACACATTTAACAAATCGAAAAATAATTATATACTATTTAACTGATTTTTTAAAATGGATCGATGAATGGAATGGTGAATTATTGTTACTATTTCAGGCAAATTCTGCTCTACAGTTTTAATTTTTTTTAACACATATCTGAGGCACTTTTTATTCTAGAACACAATTGATGGAACACGGTGGGTTTTAGTTCGATCAAGCCTGACAGTTCCTTCTCTTAGTTACAGGATGTGAGGATTCGTCTGATGATTTTAACACAAATGAAAAAAAAACCTAACGAAGCCAAAGACAAGATAGTGAAGTAATTTCCCCAAGATGCTATGTATTATGCTCAGTTTTGTATCCAAAATTCTATATAACATACAACAAGACTCAAAAAATAATCGTGACTAAATATATCAGACTAAACGTGACTAACAGGCAGGAAACACACCACTCGGTATTAGTGTCATTAAACTTAATCCGGTTTGATGAAGCTTAGCCAAGTCAACTTTGAAGATAGCATTAAATAATTGGGCATGAAATCGAACTAATTTATTTTGTCATTAGCCAGTCTGATCTTTTTCATTTTGTGAAAGGTTTGTTAGAAATTATGAGAGATTCGAAACAAGATTTAATGCGAAATTAGCGTTCTAGAAATATATGGTATCAAAATAAATATCATGATAATGAAATAAATTAATTATCGCGATTATTTCGAAGTCGAAACTTCCTTATATCACGTTCAAAATTGAAAAAAGAAATGTATCATTTTTGGAGTTCCGTACCCAAATGACATAAGTCAGAATCATAGATTCGTCATGTCATGAGTTACGGTCACTTTATTTCGAAATTATAAGTCCTAAGTATTACACAGTTGAAACTTGGTAAGTACTTTAGTCGGATTCTTCGGACAACGTAAAAGGAGTTGGCAATACGACTTCAATTCAATTATTATTTAGCCTTTAGCTACGCAATCAGAAACTTTCAATCAACCGCATGGAATTAATGCCAAAAATGGGAAAAAAATAAAATCTATAAGTATCGAACCTCCTTTTTTATCACCGTTTTAAAAACCGAGCACTACCGATTTTCTTTTGTTCAAATCGTGGGTTAGAGTCTTTTAATAAACGGTGAAATAGGAATCGAATTATCGTACTTTGTGTGAAGAATGAGTGAGAAAATCACTTCACACCTTTATTGTCGGGGGTGTTATTGAATTTTCGACTTTCAGGCCTCCACTTTCAACTTATTTCACAGTCGATAGTGACAACACATTTCACCTTAAATGGAAGACTATAAACTATTTTAGAAGAAAATGTGAAATATGGACCTTAAATAAGTGTAGAACGATCAATTTGATGTGTGACATTGGCGATAAGTCTAGTGTCATAATTTTTAAGATATTCGAATTTATTTTTTAATATATCCCAATTATCAACGTCAAACCGAAATCTGGTGAAAGATTTTGACGAGACAGTTATTAGAAAAAATGTTTTTTAAAAATTGGTCACATGATATCTTACACATATTGAAGTAAAAATATTGCCCGTTTAGAGTCACCTTTATAGTCACAAAATGTTAATATTAATCTGTGATTTAGAGCCCGTTTCACACAACGTGTGTTAATGAAACACACGTTGTGTGATAATTTCTCCATACATAGTCAAAACTTTCCTCATCGTCATAATTATCCTCACCTCCGCATCACGTGCCTACACAAGTGAGACTGACCACACCATAATCTAAAATATCTTCTATGTAAAGAACCGAAGAGAATCAGTTTAACAAGATGAGGTGGTGTGACTGCCACGGCGAATGGAATGTCAGAATCCATGCCTTTCTTTGGAAGTAAAACGGAATACTATGAAATGTCTAAAGTTTTAACGGAAACCTCAGTGTTATTTCGTGTTTCTGAAAATGAGACGTTTTAGAAGAATACTACTTTTCCTTGGTCGCTTTTCAGGTCATTTTCATTGTTTTTTTATCGAGGCCTAAGTAAATTACATGTGGTCGGAAAGCTTACTTGAAAGTTGTGGATAAATAATAATAAGTATTTAGATTTAGTACATACTAGCTACTAGACCGTGGCTTCACTTTTTAAACAACCGACTTTCCATTTGCTAAAGAGTTTTCGGTAACAAATCACAAGATTCGTAAATAACATCCCAACATCCAACTTACAAACATAGAAACTACCCCTTTTCAATAAAAGAACCTATAGATGCCTCACAAAGTCGAAACGCCCTCCTGACTTGTAGCTTAAATAAACCGACATAGACATTATAGGCATGCGCCTACGCATACATTTATCAGCTAAGTCCAATAAAAGAACATTCAATATTAATTCTACCATTATTCATCCCGAATTGAATGAACAAACATTAGCTCCTCATGTTATGTTTTGTACTAGCTGTGACCTTATTGGCCTTGAGAAATAAGAAACAGGGAAGTATCGGTGGGATAGAATTTTGGGTATCTTTTATCAAAATCAAATCATTTATTTCAAGTAGGCCTGTTACAGGCACTTTTGAATTGTCAAAGACTAATAAAATATAATTAAATTATGGTGCTACACTACCAGTCTCAAAGCATAATAAGTAACCGTGAAAGTACCATAGATGCCCATTCCAAGGAGTAGATCTTTATCGAGAAGAACGTGCAAGAAACTCCACGGACACTCTTTTAGATCGCCAATTATTACAGAACCTTTGTTACATCATTATATTTTTGTTATAATATCCTAATTTTAAGCATCAGTAGGATAGACGTGATCAAAGTGGCAGCTTGTATCGTGCAGTCAGATTTGGAAACGATCTAGTTCCTCGAAACTACCGACTTTTCGGTATTTCTTATGGATTATAATACCGCTTCTCCGATTTTTTTCCACGTTTTTTTTTTTTTAAATTTATGTTTTAAATCGATTTCTGAACGGGCGCCTACTAAAGCTAAGCTGATTTGTTACCACGTATGTGTTTACAATAATGTATAGATGTATTATGTACATTTGTATGTATGTATACAGGGTGTTTTCTCAACGAATGCGGAGTCATTGTATGTTATCGGATAAACGTGAACAAGGAAACCGACAGTTATCAGGGCACGGGCGGGTATTGAACCCCGATACCTTTCACCGCCTGTGTTACATGCACAAGAGGTCACGACGACGCCTTTAAGATATGTTTGTCAATGTACTTATTTTGGTGGGTTACGAATTGGAATAAACGATTTTTTCACTTTTTTTCAGCTTTTTTGGAAGGAAGAGCTTTTTGGAAGCTTTGGTTAATTTTCCTGAAGGTAGCAACGTTTCTATTAATAATTGGTCTCTTGTCGTTAAGTCTATGACTGCATGTAAAAGGGGGCAAGCCTTTTGCCAATTGCCATTAATAAGACACAAACCTGGACTTCAATATGGTTCTGGGAGTGGGAATTTTAGGTGGAAAACCCAATAACACATTGCCCGGTCTAGAAACTGAACCCAGTTACTTACTAGTTCTCATGCTCATCAGAAGCGCGTTTGTAGATATAATATTGCATTGAAAATGTTACAGTGATCTGACGGTACTGATTAGATATACACACAACACAGTTACACACACACTATTATGTACATCTGTCTTAAAAGATCACACAATTTTTTTTCTAAGTCTTAATTACATTTCACCTTCATTCCAATAGTTTATATCACGTTAGAAAAATGTGCCATTAATAAATAGAAACATTTATTCCAAATAAAGCTCAACACAATTTCTTCAAGAATGATTTCCCTTCCTATATATATTTATATGGAGTATTTATATCATCATTCTCATTAATTTAAGTACTAAAAATGTACCCCACGTCTCGACCAGTTACTAGACTATAATCGATGCTATAATAATAACCATTTTGCCTACATTATCGGTATGCAAAAGATTAAAAACTGATACGCTCATTTTAGTAACAACAACTTGTTTTTTGTTTAAAACTTTTTTGTTTATAAATGATGTTCAGTTCAAAATTAGCTTTGAATTTATTCTTGGGAAGTATTTTTTGTTATGAAATGTAGACTATAAAATCGACTTTCCCATACTTATATGCCTTTTAATGAATGTTTTTTTCCTATCAACCTAATGGAGGACATAGGAAAACGAAAGATTTTCCATAAAAAAAGAATGAAAAACCAAGAAAACATTAAAAATTGAAATGTTTTCTATTCCTGACATACAAGCTTTTTTTATCGTTGTAAAATCATGAAATGAGTCCTGAACTCGGGGCAGGGCGGGAGGGACAGTCAGACTTGTACTGACTAAAATCCACGGTGTCCTTCACTTGCCCTTTACGTTCCTGGGTCACGGTAATTCGGTAAGTCCGCGGCCAAATTAATAGTTAGCTTAACCAATGATCAACGTCTTGAGAGACGTTCTGTAACGTCACCCTTCAAATTGAACGCGATTATTTAAACTGCGTTCACGGTTCAAGATTTGTCCAGAATATTGACAAGAACACCTTTTGATCATGGTCACGTTTCGTTCTTATTGATGAAATTCATCCTAAAATATTCTGTCGTGTCGCATGTCTTTAACTACTTAAATTTAAATAAAAAGGTAGGTAGTATCACGCTATGTCCCGTGTGGAGTAATCACATGCAAAAGTGTCAGTCAACGTGAAGTGTTCTACCTTCTTCGTATTCAGAAAATCAGGAGTTCTACTCGATTATAAAGTCTGAATGGGTAACGGGATTTGATTTTGGTGATTCTTTTAAATTATTTATTTATTTATGTGCATATTTGTGGTGATGTTTGGTAGTCAAAAGTGTAATAAAATTAAGATTAAATGGGGATTTTAAGCTCAGAATGTCTTTTCCCTGAAGGCAAGGATTTTTCAAAATATAAAAATCTTTTTGAAAAAAAGGGAACCGATTTCAAAACCAAACAAAACACAAAAAAAAACTATAAACTAACTTTTCTTTCGGAAGTCGGTGGCTTTTTTTTATTTCATTGACATAATGGCCACCGACTTCCGAAAGAAAAGTTATTTTAGACTTTTCAACGGTATTATGTTATTACGGAATAGCACAAAATCTGGTTTGAGAATGCCAGGTGTTTTTACAATAAAAATTACATCTCAGATTATGTCTGAATCGACAGCATGGTGGCGATGTAGTTTAGTCTACTACGAAAGAGTCATCAAAGACCGCTGTGACATGGACAAAGTGCTGTTCCTAGCCTTAAAGATACAATTTTGACCCATGTAAACGAATACATAGTGTACCTAACCTACCAACTCCACATAAACATAAAACTTACGATGACATAATACCCCATAATACCCGATAAACCAGTTCATTGCACTTTTAAATTGGTCACGTGACCTGTCTGTCTTTTTTAATACTGCAATGTATAAATATTACCCACTGAGCTAGGTTTCAAACTTCAATATTTTGCATCGACAAGCCTTTAGAACAATTTTGAACACTGAGTCTTTGAATGTAAGATTCTA
Source organism: Agrotis segetum (assembly GCA_036375495.1). Classification (NCBI taxonomy): domain Eukaryota; kingdom Metazoa; phylum Arthropoda; class Insecta; order Lepidoptera; family Noctuidae; genus Agrotis; species Agrotis segetum. Next base: position 1,123,541 of record JAQSVV010000065.1, read on the forward strand.
ATTCGTTTGGAGAGGATATCTTGTACTACACGGTCTAGACGGATAGATTTTAATGGATTGCTATGCGAATTTAAGATCGTAGTTTTTGATTTATCGGTGATTCAATATACAAAATTGCTCCCACTCCGTAGGTTTTAGTTTCAGAAGAGACTGTAAAATAAACATAAACCTCTAAATACTGTATTTAAAATTGAAATATAGTATTTAGAAGTAACCTATTCATTTCTGAGGAATCTTGTTACCTCAATGATTTATGAAAATAAAGGACAACGAATAAAGGATCAGACAAATCTACTGACGGCAACAGAAATACGTAAAAAACGATTTATCTTTTCCTAATAAAATTGTTTTGGATTTATTTCGTTTTACTATTAGGGACATCTTTTAATGTTTTTACAGAACAGTGTGTATCCGAAATGTGTTATCTATCCAAGGGTGTATTCCATTCTATTGCCATTCCAGTTTATTTGGGATAGAAGTATTATTTTGTTCAACTGATTTTTTTTCGCGGTAACGGTGTTAGTCTCATAGATAAAGTTGATCACTTCGATGATGAGTTCCATCGTCTTAAATATAACACACTTTTGTAAAATACGTAGATGCTGTATGTTTCGCATCCCTTCTATTTTGTGGTAACATTCCATCCTACTAATATTACAAACGTGAAAGTTTATGAGGATTACTCAAAGAATAAGAATAAGAATAATTTATTAAACCATTGTTACAAACATTTTCTTAACCTATGACAAAAGGGATTTGTGTAACAGTTTTGCTTACTTATTAACTAGACAGTGGTCCCCAAACTAGGCTGTGCCTGTATCTTGGGGGCCGGATTTGCTAGTTAGTAATCTGGATGTAGGACAGTTTTTATTCCGATTTTAGATTCCAGTGGGATAATTTTCAATTTGTTACGAGTGAAACCACTAGTAGCAGTAGCTAGTCGAACATAATTCAATCGACTGTTCGGACCACTGACATCCAACGTTCAAAAAATGCGGGTGTATCCAATCCCAGATACTTTGGTTAATAATAGTCCCTAAAGAATAATAGTGCAGTCAAGTGCTCCCATAGGGCACGGTTGGATGCGCAGGGAAACCGTCACGGTATGCTTGTTCTGGTTGAAGTAACCACAGCATTTTAATGCTTCATTCTTATTACTGACTATGAGAAACTTTTTGAAATTTAACGGTCAGGGAAGGCGGGACTGAGCGTCATTGGCTGGTTCAAAAGGCAGTTGTGAATACCGAAAGCTGATTGGCTCTGAAGTTGTTGGAGAAAATTCGTTGGATTTGAAAGTTGGTGATGCTCAAGTGAAGGCTGGCCATGGTCGGTTTCAAATTTGAATTGTCTTGGGAAGTGATTTTTATCTGATTAGAAGCTTAAGATAAACTACAGACATTTTCGTAATGGTCTTTTTCATGCAGCCTTTTGGGGTCTCTTGTTTAGTGATGATTTACGATACAAAGATGGCAGGCCCTACAGCCAAACAGCTGTTGCTTTTTAAATTCATTCTTTTGAAGAAAAATATGCTAATAAAGCCAAAAATATCTCCCTCCACGACAGGTGCCTTTGAAAATTCACAAATCTCAAAATATGGGTCTGCCGGAAAAAAATGGTTCTGCATGTTCGACATATCTTGTTCAAAGACATCGTCTATTCTTTAGTGTATCATTTGTATCGAAAGCCGACATTCGTTTCCTGATATTGTTCTATTATTCCCAGATCAAATATTTCTCAAGTGGTTTTTATATTTTGTGAATTGATAGCATTGAAACTATTTCCTTTTGATTGTAATTATTTACAAGGAAAATACTATCTTGGTATTTTTAGATACCAAATGTGATTGGACCTATTTTTATGAAAGTTTACAAGGAATTCTTTCGTTTTCAAGGGTTTACTGAAATTCTGAAACTTTATTTTTCTCATGTTCAAGTTAATTATATTGAGCTGCTATACTTATAACAGTATCACCCAATAACATTCAGATCTACTCAGGACCAACCCTTTTTAGGGTTCCGTAGTCAACAAGGAACCCTTATAGTTTCGCTATGTCCGTCCGTCCGTCCGTCCGTCCGTCCGTCCGTCCGTCCGTCTGTCCGCAGTTTAGCTCAGAGACGCACAGTACTAGAGAGCTGTAATTTGGTGTGAATATACGGATTTGTTGTGCCGAAAAAGTGGTAAAATAAAATCTCGTAAAATATTTTTTTTTAGGGTACCTCCAGTACTTACACGTAAAGTGACGATTTTTTTTTTCTCGCGTACCCCTTAGTGTGGGGTATCATTAAATAGGTCTTTAAAAAATAATGATAGTTTTCATTAACAATTTTTTGATAAAAAAATTCGTTTGAGAAATATTAAGCTTTAAAGTGCTAAATTTTGCTCGACTCGAGTGTCCCCCCCTCTACCAGCTAAACGGTTATGTTTGGGGGTGTGAAAAAATTCACAATAGTAGTATATATAACGAAATTTAAAAGAAAATTATCACGACTGAGTAGGCTTTACAACTTTACGAGTAATAGTCGACCAACTTATAAAATGTACTTGAATTTCATATTATCTTAAACAAAATGTATCGGAGAATATGCTCTTCAACTGCAAATGTAAGTTTGTCAACTTTATTTTTACGTGTACTATGTTTTTATCGTCAACTATTTTTAACTAACTTCAAATGTATTGTCCCCGATTTCTCAAAGACTCCTGGACCGATTTTGGAAATTCTTCTTTTTAAAAATTAAATTCAGCGAATCAGTTTAGTTAGTTCGCATAAGTATTTTGATGGGCAACTACGGAACCCTACACTGTGCGTGGCCCGACACGCACTTGGCCGGTTTTTTATTTAGTAATCATCAAAGCAAAGAAATTCCTCAAACATTAAATATCGATGACAAAACCGATGATCTAATAAAAGTTACATTTTTACTCATGAGTCAGAGCAGAGGACTGAACATGTTCCAACAGGTGTTTGACCAAATAACTGTGTTGCCAAAGACCTATTAGATAGCGGAGAGTATGATGAAGTTTTTACGACTTCAAACCATAAGAAAGCTCCGATGAAAGCTTAAAAGGTAATAAACACACCAACAATAGTTTTCAAACACTGGAGAGAAAAAGCAGTTCCATATTTTGTACTAACCTGATTCATTACAACTTCTAAGTGACTCTATCTATAATTTTGGATCAGAAGTATTCCAGAGCGATAGGGCTTTCACATAGTAGTTTGGAGTGAAATAACTCCACGTACGCAAAACCGCTAGTTTATACCGTTATGTTACAAAACAACTGGACATCTAGATTCAACAGTTGGGAAGATTTGAGATTTTTTTGTGGCTTTTAGAGAAGATAACACCATTTGTAGAAATTAACTCGGTCCCAAAAAAAATGGTTAGACTAAGAAACTAGTAATTTCTATTTCAAAATTGATGCCATTAAGATTAATCTTATCAAGAAAGGTAACATCAAACAAGACGGCATATGACATTAAAGCCATACATACAAACTTGCAATTGGCAACAAGCGGTCGATTGAGGTCAAGCAGTCACACCCAGAACACGTCATATGTTTATTTGCTTTGACTGTACATACCTGTGTAAGATATGTACTGAAAGGTGACGCAGAAGGTACACTAGGACAAACTGATGGCAGGCTTAAAGCAATAAACGATAAACATAATCTAAGAATGAATTTATAAAAACAGAAGTATAGTAGTGTGTAATAGTAATTCGATTGTACATACAAGAGAACAAATAAGTATAAAACATAAGGAAAACAGTCTGTGGGATTATTGTAGATATAGATTTGTCTTTGAATGGTTAACTTAAAAAAAAAGGTTGCACTCCAGGAGTGCCGGTAGAAGTGAAAACTTTTTTGTTACTATGTTTTATTTTTAATTTGAATGACGTCTTACTCATTTTCGATCAGGGTCACGTGACCCTGACGCGAGTTTTGGTCACGTGACCCTGACGCGAGTTTTAAATTTTTTACCCATTACAGAAAAAGTGTACAACGCCGCTAAAGAAGTTTTCACTTCAAAAAGTAATTGAGATTTAAATTGATAAGTTATTGCTTATTGATAGCACTTTTGTGGTATACGTGTCTACTTTATTTTATGTGCTAAAGCTGTGTTATTTTGCATTATTGTGGTTCCTATCTAGTGAAACTTTTGCTTCACCCTATCCAGTGGTTTAACCTACTATGGTACTTATCAATGGTAAATATTTACTTTTTTCAATAAAACTTGACTTATTGCGTTTTATCTGTCCGGTATTTAGGTTACAGCTCTGTTATTTTCGTGTATATTTGATTTTTGTTGTGTGTGCAGCTTTGCGTTTTTTATTTCTATTTGTTGTTAGATTTTTATTTTAAGGAACTTTGAAATCATTGTGTCGTTTTGGTTTTCTCTGATAACTCCGGTTAATTATAATTTGTCTATCATTTATAACATCAGTAGCATTATCAAGAATCATGTGTTTAGTTTTCGTCTTATGAATAATAAATTGAACTTGGTACAAATTCACACTTGTGTTGTCAATGTTTTAGTGTCTGTCAATGTTTAGTGTCCGGAATCGATCCGCAAATTGAGCTTACTTATTTGACAAAACCATAACTAAACCTTGTTCTAACTATTGCTGTAAATTCTCTTTTGTTTCATAAACCCCACAACAATTCATGCGAAAACAAACACACTCACTTTATGATCATTTTATTACCGCCTAGCTTCATTGATATGGTAAATAAAACTTCAATGTCGAATGATTTAGATGTGAGCGAGTGATAAACATGGCTGTCTAAGAACCTAGACGTTTGCATGTCTCGAGTCTAGACTGAGCGTCTATTGTCGCCTGAAATAGATAGGTAGTAAAGTTTTAAGCAGGCAGGATCTGTAACCGGTTTTGCATTCGCTGCAGTTAAATTATACGATATAATTAGATAGTCAAATAATGGTTCGGAATGTCTGGGAATACTAAACGAAATTTGAGAATACGTATAAGCAGAAGTCAATGAGATGCTGTCTATCAACTACGTAAGAAAGCAATAGGAGTAAATAATGCTGTGATGGGGATGGGAATGCTGGTAGGGGAAAATGTAATAATCAAAAGTATTGCACCCCATATATGTACATATAAAATGAGATAAGGCAGGAAGATGATGATCAATGATGATGACCGACTAGGTATTAATGAATCACTGAACATAATAGTGGAAATACAACGGTTGGCTAGTTAATCCAAGTACAGCAATTCTAATTCTTTCACAGCTATGTGGATGCATGTAAAGAACTCACTAACTGCATTCAGCAGCGGATAAGCTACTGCAACTAGAAAATGATCAAACTTGGGACATTTAACAAAAGTTCTACACGAAGATACTACTGAAATGATAGATGATCTTAAAAGAAGCAACCCACGTGTTTATTTAACCAGCTGCCACTTGAAACTTAAGATCCTTTGAACGAACAAAAAGTTCAATTATCTTTGGTAACTCATAGGACGGTCTACGGGTCATTGACATGGTGTTGTATAAGAAAGTCTATTCAAATTGTTAGGCACTCCTCTTACATTTTTTTTAATAGGCTCTGCTAGTTTGCGGAGATTTTTTTGTTTGTAAGTAATTGAAGTGACTTGTAATTATGTTTTAGTACGATAAACAGACTTTTGTTATTCTCCCTTGGGTTCTGTATCATCTCATGAATCTGTTATATTATGATATTTGTTTTGTTTGTCCAATAACTGCGAAAGAGATAAGTAAGATAATAATTTTTTAAAAGTCAAAATTTAGTTGTGATTTGATCTTAAATTATTATTTGTTATTGCTTCAACATTTGTAATATAAAATTCATAAACGGACATTGGACAGGATTCAAAATCATAATAAGCTTCAAATGATCCCTAATTTGCAATATTTCAAGTACTTACTAAGTTATTATCGACAAAGAACTTAAGCACACTCCAAAAGCTGACACAACCCCCTTATTGGCTTTCAATAAAGACCAAATTAGTGCAACAAAACTTTTATTATAACAAAAAGTAATTTTGTCTGATGATACCACGGGTGAAACAAAAATTGTTGGGCCATAGATGACGTAACGGATCATTGACCTCAGACACCATGGGCTGATCGAATGCCATGACTCGAATTTCTGATCACTGTAGAGAGATAGAAAGAGATATGTTTTTGAACAACATAGAAGTTCGTAGACCTATGGTTTAAAAAAAGTGGTTACGTAACTTTTTGATGTGCCAAAAAAATGGCGAAAGAATGATCTAATGAGAAAGAGGCGTGGGGAGTTGGAGTGGACGTCGTAAAACATTGGGATGACATAATGTGGAAGAGATTTTAGCATACATGTTTGAGCTATTCCCATTACGTACCTATATGCTTTCTGCCTTGGCGTCTGAGCAAAGGACACAACACAAGCTTCATTGTTACCTACTTGATTCATAATGATCTAAAATTGTTTGTGCATGTATATCATTAACTATTATATATCATAGGAAATTCGACGGCATAATGTGATTCACTTCTTTAATCAGTAACTTCTGTATCTTCATCTTAAGTCGCTAACGAAGTTTAACAACTCTCAAAACTTAAAACTGAAGTCAATAAAAAAGCTCGCTTGTGCTTTCCAATTTAAAACTTTGAACCGGAAGGCGCATCGTGATTGCTTCTAATAGAGATAGACCCTTGGAATACCCCGGAAGAAGCGAAGCGTGACGAATTTTTCAAGTAACTTTTATGACTTGAACTTTGATTCAAAGATAGATACGACTGGTAATGGTATTATTAGCTTCGAAGCTTTTTGGACTTAAATCCTTTTACTGCTAAGTAACAATAATTCTGAACCAAAAGACATACGTTAAGTACGCTTTTTAGCCGTCCAATGAATTTCATTTTGTAAGAAAATGTACTTAAAAAATGCTTGATTACGTTTGTGAGTTTTAATACTAACAAACTAACAAGAATGAACATTGACGGAAGCGGAAATGTAAAACCAATTTGGACCAAAGTTGATAACTAATTAAGGAAACCAGAAGCTAAACCGATGCAACATTCAACATTTAATCGACAATCATCAATTGGATTTCAAATCGTCCTTTTCGGAGACAGTTGAAGAGATTTTAATCCTTAATCACGTTTACTTAAAGCTGTTATTTTAACATCACTACCATTTATGGCGATTTTACTAAGTTAATATTCATAGTCATCGTAATGTTCTATAAGACCTAAGACATTGTAGAACGCACATCCAATATCATTCAAAGCCGGTTATGACTTTGAGTCATAACATGATCACGTACTAAAGTCCTTTTTTGTCTGTACTTTTGTCTAACTACTTTTATCTTAATATGGTATGCCATTTTGGACTTTATGATTGCGTCATGTTTCATCAGAGCATGATTGGCAAATCTAAACAGCTTCTGAAATTGTTCGTTTATGTTTTTGTTCATTAATTTTAAGACTACCGGTGTTTCTTTTTCGTCTTGCTTTTAAGGATTCGTTTTTGATTGGATTTTAAGCTATAATTAAAGGAATTGCGTTAGAGCTTTCGTATAAAGCAATTGATAGATTTGTCGCATCTATAAAATTTGCTGACATAGCAAAGTCTTTATTTCTCTTACATTATTTTAAGATTACAAAATTAACTATATTTTTGTCTATAACAGTATTGCAGCTACTGACGATACATATGATTGTGATTATTCTAATGCAATGTGAGTATGGGTCGAGATGGATCTATAACATTGATTAACAGAACAAAACGACCTTTGAAAATCTATACTGTTAATAGCTGTACTAGTTAGGTACTGTTTAAAAATTCTTATTGTGTATGTATTGTAATTTGTGGTTTTCTTTTTTTCCTTATTATGCATACACTTATTTAAATTTTATTCGTTTATGGATGAGTAATGATGGAATATGTTAAGATCCTCACGTGTTGGTTGTTGCCAAAGATAAGTGTTTAGGATGATTTGTTAGTCACGTGTTTCGTGACGTGTTATGCCTAAGGTGATCTGTTTCAACCAGTGCGCTACGTTTTGCATTTTTTATAGCATACTCATTTCCCCCATTATTCAGTTCTTCTTATACTTTCCCTTTATCGTGTTCAGCTTTAATACCTGTTTTATTATTATTACTAAGCTTGTTTGTTTCAGTAGATGAAGCAGTAGCATCAGCAGAACAACACAGGGCATTGACCCCGTTGGAACTAATATAGAGTATCCGTATTGGGTTGAAAGATAAAATTCTGTATATATGAACTTATGTAATGTAGACGTAGATTATTTTCGTTCAAGCAGTAATTTCCTATGGAATGTATATGGACATGTTTGTCATACATAATAAGGGCTACTGAATAATGATACCGGTGTAAAATGCAGTAAAAGGTCAAAGTGACAGAATGTTAATTGTGACATTCAAGTTTGGGCAAGTTACTTTGTGAAAGTGGACATACTGCATTTTATGGTGCTAAATTACTTTCACTGTACAATTAATTCGTACGAAATAAAGTTACTGCAAATGATAAAACAGTAGTTATGAATATTGAGACAATATTAATAGAATCCACAGTATTCAGAAATGCTAAATACACTTAGACTGTAGTTGGAAATGTATTCTGGCGCAAAGCCAGGATTACATTAAAATGTAAAGCAGACCAACAGAATAACTACGGAATTTATTAATATTGCCACAAGCGCAGTGCAGAAGCCAGTAAAATAATCAACAGCTATCAATATTGATTCAAGTTATTTGAACAATTTCTACGATAACACAAACCTGGCCCATATTTCACAATTATGATTCCCTCTGCAAACATGGCCCCATAAAATAAAAATGCAGTGATCAGTCCCTTGGCTGGTGCATTATGCAAGACGATGCCTGAATACGAAATGAGGTGGGCAAGATTGACACGGGATTATAAATAACGAAGTGAAAAATTGCCTCAATTGTTGCCTCTGTACAATGTAAATTTACAGTAGTTTTTAAAACAATAGTGTGTACTGACCTGTCATTTGCAGCTGTCTTCTGGAGGCGGGGGTGCGGGGCGTACGCGGGGTGCGTGCAGCCCGGGGTGTTCTAGGGGTGCGCGGAGTGCGGGGCGAGCTCGTAGAACTACCAGCACTTCTTCTCGATGGAGACCCCAAGACCCTCAAGTCAGTAGTATTCCCAACACACGCCAGCGCTTCCGTAGCTATCCTTACAGGACTTTCCGCATTCTCCTTATCCTCTTCGCAAAATTTGACTGGAGAATCCAATTTTGCGGATTTGTACGTACATTCTGTCTCAATGTCAAAATTAAAGCGTCTGATGAAGCGTTTCCTCTCTCTGGCGTACTGCTCGGCCATTAGCCTTCTCGTCTCGTCCCTGTCCGGCGCGCCAAACAAACACTTGCAGCTCCCGCGCCTTCTTCTTGGTGTATTGGACGTCCTCAACGCCATTCCTGCTGACATCTCGAACCTCCTCTGCTTAGGTGTACGTCCTCCAGCCGCCATAACCGTATCGCGCGTCAGGTGAGTACTGACTGGTTACCGAGAAACATCTGACTAATCTCCCGAGAGAAAACAGCTGTCCACAGGTAGCGTGCGAGAGGGAGGATATGCGTGTCGGTGAGTTAGAGCGGGCGAGGATCGCACCTGGCGGACGGGGACGCGCCAATTCTAACCTAAAAGGCGCGGCGTGGCCGGCGTGTGCGCGCGCGCTCTTCCCGACTACGACTGACGCTCGGTGTTTTCCCGCGCATCGCCGCGTGCGCCGATTTTGGCAGTCACTTGGCGCGCAAACCTTAACAATGGAAGCAAGGACGCTTTTTGTATAGGATACAGGTGGACTCTTAAAGGGGAAGAAAAGAATAACCTACACAAAGTATACAAGCAATTATAAGGATTCGGATTTGAAATATGGTCGTTTTTAGGAATAGATGGTGTTTCCCGCGCGATTTATTTATAGAAGTGCGTGACGTGCTTATCTGTCTTCGTGAGATAAAGTGGACATCAGTACAAATTATTTTTTTCTGATAATTTTGCTCTTGGGATAAGTTTTCAACAGGTCTAAGTTCAAATTCAAGGTCGATTTTTTATGAACTCTTGGTTGCTATATTTGTGGTTGATTTGAATCGACTGGGGCGGGTTGTGCTAAGCTAAAATGCACAGGTAAAATTGATTCTTGTTATGTGCATTTTTATGTTAAAATTTCGTGTCAAATACTGTGGACGTTAATTGGGTATTTTATTGCACTGAAGTATGAGAAAATGGCAATAAAATTAATGGATTTTGGCGCATGTTGCAATGTTTTAAAAAAGTCAGCATGTATTATATTCTTGTAAATCTTATTATTATTCCTGAGCCTGACTGCCTTGTTTGTGTACTGATCGCATGCGCTACTGCTGAGTTAATAGACCTGATTTCGATTCTCAGGTCGAGCAAAATGTTACAGAGATTAGGAATTTCTCAGTAGCAGCTCGGAGTCAGGATTTCTACCAGGTTGACGGTGGAACAGTTGCCATTTAAAAAAAACTTTACTTAAAATACCAATTCTATGGTACAGACGCCTGCACATCCACCTAACTGAATCAGTCAAACTTTAATCGATTTTCAACTTTATCACTAGAAGGTTCATGTTTGATTTTGAAAATTTGACGTGTTTGCCTTCTCTGTTTCATCTGTATAAAGAATTTTGTTTATTTCTGATCCAGTGCCAAAAATTTCTATCTTAAGTTTATCAGATATTCATTATACAAATTGTGAACTTTGAAAAAAATGTTTGCGTATTCCGTATTTTCATTGGTTTGACATTTAGAAATTACTTATGTATTTCAAGGTAATTTACTAGGTATTTAAAATGCTGATGAGTATTAATTATAATTTTCTTTAATCTAAATGACATAATTATTGATATCTGATATTTGCGAAATATTGATATAGATCTTTTTTATTTTAATAACAATATGTATTTAAAAAAAATGAATTAGAATAAGAATGTATATGAAATAAAAAATGTTTAAGTTATGCAAATATTGTATTTTTTTCGACTATGAAATGGTAGACCGACAAAATAACTTTGCCTACTACTTAATGCTACGGAATATAATCCCAAAAAAAAACAGAATAGGTAAAAACTTAAACACCTAAGTAAGAACAGAGACATATCTATAGAATAGACTCTCAAGAGATTAAATTATAGCAAGACAATAGAGCTTTGGCCTTGATACAATAAGGAGCTACAAAGCTAAATTGTAGCAACAAATTTGAAAATAACTGCCGCTCATAAGACAGTATAAACATCTATGAAATCTTTAAAATGCAACCGTAAAGCAACTCCTGAAATTTCCACCAATACTGGAAGAACTTCAGAAGAGACCGAACCTACTGAAGTAAACAATTTCATTTATCACCCATTGTATACAGTAGAATATGTTGTCGGACATAAAACTCCAAATAACACGCTTGTGGTAATACAAGTAGTGATTTTCGTCAGTCATGGGTGTCTGAAAAGGTAGCTTTAATATATTATGGTGAATGTATTGAGAAAAGCCTTGAAGAAGCCGGTGCAACAAATTGCTACAGAGAAGTACAAGATGAAGTAACATCAGTGGCTATACTTATCTGTGTAGCAATGAAAACGGTCTGTAGTCTGTAATAGAAATCAATTTTATAATCTAGGGCATAAAGTTGATAATGATAATCTACTGAAGATTACTTAGTGTTTTCGTTTATCGTTTGCTTGTTGTCTAGGACTTTTTCTAGATCATTTCTAGACTGTATGTTTAACGGAGCCTTGAGATAGTATCGCGACACGTCGCTGTCAATAGCTTAGTGATTATCAAACGGTAGTTTCCGGCCGGACAGCCTTGCACACTAAGCTGCATCCTCGGAGAATTGTACTGTTGCACTTTGTGTAATTACACCTGCATATTAAGTGACCTGAGAGGAACCACTATGAACACCGTTAATAGGGCTGAATTCTGGCCGAGTCTAAATAAACAATATATTAAAGGAAGTCAAAGAAACGACGTAGAAGAAGTGGCAACAAACTATTACACAAATACACAAACAGGTACTAAATATTTAAGAATATGAAGAAAAGATAGTGAGACCATGAACGATGATGAAGCTAGAGAGCTGAAAGACGAAGGTTACTGTGATGATGAATACGTAATAGAGAATATAAGATCCAGAAGGCATGCTGCGCAGATGCCAAATATTTGGATTATGGTAGGATAATGCATTTAATAGAAATCTAGAGGAGATACAAATAGTTTCACAATAGATACGCGTGGTGCAGTCTTTCAAAAGGTGAGTTAATTGGTAAAAAACAAGTTTTACAGTGGTCACATGTAGGTATGCCAATTTCAAGTTAATCAATCTTTGAATCTAAATATTCAATCCAAATTCCAAATAAAGAAACTTCGATCTTAATTAAACCAAACATTGATATTATGGCCTTGCAATTCTCGCGCCAAATCAAGACTGTTTCCCGCCTACCTCAAATTCTAACGAACTTTATTATGAGTCAGCTTCTATACAAGGCTTCAGTCAACAACAAGCCTTCTAACGAACATTTTTGTACAAATACAGACTTGAATCTACATACGAATAAAGATACAACATGGCTTTGTAAATTGGCAGCATTTATCATAGCCGTCAATGAGAAATGTATGTTCAATGGCAGTAATGTTTTTAAAGATAAAGTCATCGATAATTTATCAAAGAAGCAACAATTTATTTTAAGTTATTAAGCCACTATTAGTAAGTGTACGTAGTGCAATAAGGACAATTCCATCACATAGAGAGGAAACCTGTTAACCAGCAGTGGAAAAGCCATCAGCTGTTTATGAATAATTTTATCAACCTTTCGGTATTTTTTTATCTATTGGGTATTAATTGCAATACCTACCGAAATCTTTCTAAGTAATGAGAAAGCTTATAATACCCAGTATACATTTAGTTTCATCTAAGTATAAAAAAGATGCATTATGTGTAGTACTTATGTTATATTGACATTATCATAATATCTACATTTGACACGGTCTATTTAAAAACGAAACCTTTGAAATCCTTTTCATGTACCTATTAATGTTTTATTATTTTAGTTTTTTTGTACAAAACAACTCTTAAAACATATTATCGGCTTCTAGTCTTACGCCAAAGAACCGGTTTCGTCTACTGACATTGACTGAGTGCCTACCTACGAGTAAGTTTTTTTTTTTATATCTATTTATCTTGTCACTGACACTTTAGTAAGTAAACCAGTGTCGAGAGGTAAGCTAAGGCTGTGGCTCAAGTAAAAAGTAAATGGAACTTCGAAAATTGGATATATCTTTGGGGTTTCCCAGGGTAGTATATTGGGTCTACAATTGTTTTTCTTTAGTTTTCCAATTTAATGGGAAAAATATGTACTGACATAAATTTTTGCTTAACTATTAGCCCAATCTGGGTGATCAGAAGACATCCTAATTTTGTTTTCAGGTTTTTTTCATTTTATTTTGTGGTACCGACCATGAATTGTTCTTAAATGATATCCCACCCACTAGACGAGGTACTTCATCATCACATTTTAATGACTCTTTTCACCCAGGGTGGGACGGGAGGGACTGTCAGACTTGTACTGACTAAAATCCACGGTGATTCTTCAATAGCCCTTTACGTTCTGAGTTACGGTTACCTGATAAAAAAACAATCCCGCTACCCCGGCATCTATGACTATCTTTACGTCTTAATCCCATTAGGGTTGGCAGAAACTATAAGAATGCCACCTACTACGATAATGGTCGCGGGACTTATTTCAATACCGTGACCCCGGAACATAAAGGGCTATTGAAGCACACCGTGGATTTTAGTCAGTACAAGTCTGATAGTAAGCGGTGGGAGGACTCATTTGATGACTTTACCACGCTAAAAAAAACCTACTACGATTCTACCATAATAACATTCTTTTTGCCTCGCCAATGAACTTTGACTTGACGAAATACAATTATTTTAAACATAAGTATATTATTCAATGTTAAAATTATTTTCGCAATTCATATTAAGATTCAGTATTCGGTGTGATGATTTATGAACCTTTCCGACTACGCCCCTGACATCAATCAATAAAACATTGAACTATAAACGGTCAAACAAAATTACCAGCCAATGTTACTGACGATATATCGGTGTTGTAATAACAGGGCACCAATCAAACGACCTCTAATTATTACAGACAGTTGTGACGTCATCAATGGTGGTAAAGTCAATTGTTTGAGTTTTATTAGTCGAGCTATTGTTTACTGTAGTTTTATTACCTTTGCATCCGTATTTGTATGTAGGTGATATTGATAAAGAAATTCAAAGCAGCGGACATCTTTTAGAAAATACTTTTATATTCATGTTCAAGTGGGAAAACACTGACTACACTTGTATATGCGTATTGGTATTCCTTTACCCAAATTAAACTTTGGTAATCAGTCGTTTCCAAAGACAGAAAAAACTTAGAGGGGTTAAGGAAATATGAAGGGTATTAACTTTTCCTTATCTAGTATTTAGCAGTTTTGGCAAGGTTTTTCCAAAAACTGCCTGCAGCTTCTAAGACATCCGAATTTTTGAATATTTTTATTTAAATTCTTATATTATTGCTTGACGATACCTGGTACTACAAAAATTAACGATACCTAGGTGAACTGAATGAGATACAGTTTTTGTATTTACTGTCTCCAAAACAAATATAAAACGTGGGAAAATGTATACAGCGTGTTACACCAACTGCACAAAACCTCTCGTGGGGTAACTCAGTCCATGTCATGGAAATAAAAAAAAAAAATGAATATTCATGCATAATAAGAAATTGATCGGGCCCATCTGTACGAAAAATCTTTTTTTTTGCGAATTTTCAAAAGCATTAGATAAAAATTGTTCAGTAACATAGGCTGAGTTACCTCACGAGAGGTTTGGCACATTTGGTGTTACACGTTGTAATAAATAGGAAGGTATACCGAATAGCATTAACAATATCTGAAGATGTTTCAAAAGGCCATGTATGATAAATATCTCATCGTGTCAAATATACAAACTTAAGGACCAAAACATTTTTTATACCAATTTATTGAAGCGGGAGATGATGTCACGAGACGACCCTAGCGTAATTTGGGTACAAATTGCCCGATTATGGTGATTTGAGGAAAAAAGATAAAGTTTGTACCTACACCTACGGTTTGTTTGGGTACGTAAATAAGATTAACAGCACCAATTTAACACTTTATTACAAAAGCAGAAAGTTCATACTGGATTAGAAAAAAAATCACAACTTGGGGTAGACTGACGCGTGGCGTCTGTATATCAAGAGTGACTTGACCTGACATCGACCCAGGGCTTCTGTTATACGGGGTTTTATTATTTAACTAACAAAATAGGAATAACCAACATAATCGAAAACAACATAATGGAAATTGATTTGAAACGTTATGAGAAAAAGAACTTCATTCACAATGAAGGCGAAATATAAACCTCATTGGTTGGTATGATATTACCATCTTAAAACAAAGGCTTAATAACCTGTAGTATATTTTAATAATTATCCGTAAGTTACCTCCTTGCCGGGTTGCTGACCTGGGATCTGGTAGCGGGAGTTATCTTATTACCGTGACCCTGGAACGTAAAGTGCTTTTGAAGGACACCGTAGATTTTAGTCAGTACAAGTCTGACAGTCCCTGCCGCCCTGCCCTGGGTGGGAGCACATTTGATGATTTTACCACGATAAAAAAAATAGTCTACAGTAAGTTTAACTAGATTACGGCGATTTTGATCACTAACTTATGCTTTTCATTGTGGACGAGCAGTTTCTATTGATATGACCAAACAGCAATCGACCTCACATACATAAAAATGACTACCAAACAAAACAAATCAATTTACAATAACCAATCGCGTGCCATAACCCACGAAAACAATACACAAACAACAGGAAACATCGTCATTACTCTCTATCATTAATAAAATATCATACTGAACCATTTATTAAACAGATTGGCTGCCTCATGTCACCATTGGCCCCTAATTTCACGGTATTCGACTAGAATTATTAGGTTCTAATTAATTTCGCTGTGTAATGATTTCCGATTTAAATTAGTTGATAGAAAATTATTGTTTATTAATTTTCGAGTTGTGACACGTGCATCGTGCATGTTGGTGGCATGTGTTGAGGGGTGGACAGAATTGTAGGTGGTTTTTAAGGGTAGTGGTGAAATTGCAGGTTTGATTCTTATTAGGTGCATTATTGATTGATATTGTATAGTATACAAACTGGTGTAATATTGTCAGGGACGGATTATTATTTTTTTAACGCTGTTTTTAATAAATCTAGATTACACTCAGAATTAAACCTTAGTTTTAATTCTTGAATCTATTTTTATTCATATTAATACTTATACCAAATTAAATATTAAAAAAAAATCTGGCCTTTTTACCTCGACATTGACAAATAAAAATTGTTGCAGGAAAGTCATCATCATCAACAACATGGATTCGATCAACAACAGAAACATTTTTTTTTGTACAATCGCCTCGTAGTTCCAGTATTACGTCGTAATGCCTCTGGGCTCATCCTCATCATCATCAGCCTATTAATGTTCCCACTGCTGGGACACAGGCCTCCTCTCTGTGATAGTGAGTGGGCCATAATCCAACACGCGGGCCCAGTGCGGATTGGTGGAGGTCACATGTCTTCAAATTTTTGGTTCTAGGACATGCCGGTTTCCTCACGATGTTTTCCTTCACCGTTTTGAGAGCAGTGGTGATGAAATAAATTACACAAAGTAATGCGCCTGGCTGGATTCGAAACCACGACCTACAATTCGTAAGTCGGGGCCGCTACCACACTGGGCCACCACTGCTCTGGGCTCAAATACATGAAAATATTATAATAGCGAAATTAAATCATTGAACAGCACACTCGATACCTGTATGATTGTCCACTCCTTATATCACAAGTAGGTACCCATCATGGTATTTTGGAAACAATCATGAAAGTTCAATGGACTCGACAAAAAGAATGGAAACATAAAAACAAACGGTGACAGACACTTGCCTTTTCATTCATAAATCTTCAAATGAAATCTAAACAAGTAAAGCAATAAAACTTAAGTGTTATTGCCTCTAGTTACCACCACATTTTATTTACTTAACAGCCTTCGAAAAGCTACACAGAATGATTTACAACATCTGAAATATTCTGAAAGTTGGCAACGTCGCTTAAAGCTGTCAAATATTTACAAGGTTTAATAATTAATTTGGCAAATTTTCTGTATGAAAACAAGAAATATCGCTCTGTAGTGCACTAAAAAAATTATATAGGAATGCAATTAAAATACTGAATTTGATGTTGTAACCGTTTCAGGTGTGTAAAAGGCATTTGGAAAGCTTACAAATGCTTTTTTTACATCTAAAACTATAAATTCGTTGTGACGATATTAATTATTGCATTCCCTTATCATTTTTTTAGTGCACTACAGAGCCAATGTTAAATTAATTAAAACTTGTTAATATTTGACAACCATTTGCGACGTTGCCAGCTTTCGGATTATACGCTCTTAACAATAATATTGTCCGAAATAGATGGCCATTTCTTCTGTGAAAAAAAAAAGGTTCGCATCATGTATAATTATACTTCCCGTATTGCATTTATCTGTAACATTGGAAGATAACCTACATGGTTATTTTGGCTTGTGGTCATTGTCGGAGCTAATGCCACCATGTTTTTTTCCATACAATATCCATAGAAACATTCACAAATTAAAACTATACCTAGATCGGAATAAGTAGAGCTATTTAGGTTCATTGACCGCAAACATTGATGTTATTATAGATATTCCACGGGACACCGACCACGGGATACCACGAGTTTTTATTAAATTTCATTTGTTTTGTCAACTTCGATTAAAATTTGTCTTTGCTTTTGTCAATAGTGACGCACCTGTGTTTGTCTCTTTCTGCGAATACTAGAATTCAATTCTTTACTAACTTGTGTCATCATTCCAAATCCCGGAACTCGGGGAATATCTATATTATAATAATCTATGGCAAGTACCGACATAACAGCTCTTCCTATTGCCTTCCTAAGAAATGTTACTCAAGCGCCAAAAGATCCATGCTGTCCTGTATTGCGTATTTTTTCTAGTTCATTCATCTCGCAAAGAGGGGGCGCTGCGGATGGCGGAAACGGACACAATGAGTACTTTACACCGCACCGACTTCCGATACAGTCGCGTGGACAAGCGTTTGCTTTAACACACCTGCTGCGAATATTTTTTTTTTGTATTTGGCAGTTTAGAGTGCTGAGTTCACGATAGATTCGGTGACTGGCAGTCATTGGTTAGGTGCACGAAAAATTGGACTGGTTGACATATCGACTTGATATGTTTGAAGCGCCGCCGTTTAAAAAAATTAAACTTAAACTTTTAAATTGTTGTGTTTTCGAAAATCTTTCAGATTCACAGTTTGAGTGCTAAAGTTTATATTAGTAAATGTTTGTTACTTAACTGCGTCAGATCGGCTTAATGGATCTTGATGAAATTTCGCTCACAAATAGATCACAAGAATAACACATGGGTATGGTATTTAAGTTACCGTGACGATAACTTTCCAGTTACACTCTTGTAAAACCGCTGGCTGGTAACAACTAGTATTTTTTTTTAAATATTGAGTACCTAGCATATATCAACCTAGAGGTTGGCTCAATGTAGGTTGTGAACTACATAAGATGACTTTTCTGTTGGATGCCTTAGATGACTCTGGCTGGAGGGCGAGGAGCTCACAACTAAAATACTACAAACTAGGGCGGGTTTTTCTGTCACGCTGACCGCACGCGGATGGTCAGAGCTGATGGGTCAATATGCTATGTCGTAAGTGACCATCAGCACTGACTATCCGCGGACGCTCAGCGTGACAGGAAAACCCGCCTAACTGAAATCACGCTTAGGGCACCCCTCACTGACCTCTGTCAGTGACGCCCCAAGCCGAGGTTCAGGACAACAAGGGGCAGACTGGATCTGAATGATATCAAACTACTGGGTCAGCGTAGCGAGCGCGAGCTGCAAGGGTCCGAGGCACTGATTAGGTCTTCGCGACGTGCCTCAACAACTATAGTATCAGAAATCCTTACGATTATACACCAACACTTTTGCACCCGACAGTACACAAAGTTTTACCTGCAAACATTGTCAGAATCGGAAGTGGTGGCGTATTGTCTCACGCCCCACGCCACGCTGTGCACTTTAATGCTGAATTTTATGGGATTTTTTGTACCCATTGTCTCTCATTTCGCAATTTAAAGAGAATTGGCGGGAGTGAATGAATCAGGAGGTTCCGGGATGTTGCAATTAGATCTTTTGCGCTTTGTTTTAGTGTTTGAGCTGTTATTAATTGTGTCGTTCATACGAATAATGTCACTTGCAAGTCTATACATGTATATTAAATGGTTGGAAAGTCAAAACTGTCCGTTGAATAATTTTTAAAAGATACTCGGGGTACGAGTGTGATCTACAATCGAAAAAAAAAATAGTTTTTTGTCTATGCAGGACCAGGTATGTCCGAGACAAACTCAAAAACTACCGCATGGATTTACCTCAAAGCCACGAATATTATTGAGAAGTCGGGTGAACTTATAAGCTACAATATCTGGTTGACCGAGCTTCGCTCGGTTTTTAAATGTCTATATCTTGGGAACCGAGCTTTTCTCGCACCTGGAACCTTAATAGATCGATTCTTTAAGCCGAAAAACCCCTAATCTGTAACTTTCATGAAAATCCTTGGAACCGTTTCCGAGATCCTGATTATATATAAATAAATATACAAGAATTGCTCGTTTAAAGATATTATTATATATAGATAGATATTATGACGCTATCACCGAACGAACGGGTTATCACGGGAACGAGCAATGAACCTTTATTTCTGCAACGCATTCACGCAGACGACGTCGCGGATAGCAGCTAGTCTGTAATAGATAAATAATTATGTAAAATGGTACTCCTTGATTCGTAGACGATTTATATGCAATGAATATCATCAAAGATAAAACGCTTTAAAATTCGGGGGTTAGTGACATCATAACGCCTGTAAAATTATACAGACCAAGTGACGTAGTCTTGTGATTCATAGAGGGGATTTTGGTCAATTTTGGTTTACGTAATAAAAGAAAAATACGGATCAAATATTTATTCTTAGTAAATTAGCCTATTGTATTGGTAATTACTTGATGATTCAGTTTGATTGTATCAGCTATACTTGGTAGATTAATCAGAGAATTGATCGTAACCATGATCAGCTATAAACTAGGCCTGTAACCAGTCATCATTCGCACAATAAGTTATTTTTAGCTCATTATAATCGTTGGTACTCAGGTATAACAATTATAACTTGCTCCATATAGTTACTTACTTACATCCTGCACTGTCTTCTATAAAAGGATGTGGGCAGATGTCCAGGCTCGGTTTCCTTTACAACCGGTTTGGATAATTAAGTTATTAAATTGTCAATAAGCTCATTATATCTAAGTGATCGTAAGTATTGAGATTGAGTGTTGATTTGTAGTGAATAATATAATTAATAATACCCTGTAGATTTAAAATTTTGTAATTATCACAGGGCTCGTTGGTTTTATCAGTTGCGAACACGACTGCTAAGCATGAGGTCTCAAGTTCGATTCGATCGGGAACACTTGATAGGTACTTTTAGCAAACGAGTTGATTTGGTTTGTCAGTAAAGATTATAATATGTACTATATTATTACTAAAGCAGAATATATTGCAAGTTATGGTAGGTAACTATAAAACTCTAGAGAAAACAGTCAAGAAAATTCTTAATTTGAAAAAAAAGGTATTTTTTAATGCAATTTGTTCCGTGCGGAAATAGAACCCGCGATGGGCAGCCCTCTCATCAACCACTGCGCCAAACATGCGTCAATAGTCAGAAGTCTCACAGATTACTTAGGTACCTAGAATCAGCCTAGAATGCTAAAATTGCTAATCAATTGTTTTCAAGAGTAACAGTTCACGCCTATGCATAAAACATCGTAAATACGTTAAGATATGGTATAAAACAGCTGACCCCTAGATCGCGTCCCTGGCAGGGATACGCTACGATTTTTTGTTTACGATAAAATGTAACAGCTGATGTTTCTGGACCCCAAATTCTCAGAGAAAAAAATACGACGTTGTAAAATCGCCCCGATAGACGCATTATGCCTCTGTCAGAATATCCAGGAAATGAGGATCTGTTGTCAGTGACCTCGCCACTGATGCCGTAATGTTTTTAACTGACTAACCTATATTTCTAAACTTGTCATCAAAGACATTGCCATTCATTAGAATTTCTCCCGTATCCTGGATGTGTTTAGGCCATGCCCGGGTCGACGGCGCGTTGTGTTCCACGCGCGCCTCAAGGAGTGTCAGCATTATGACGGGATCCCTTTAGAGGGCCAAAGCTTGCCGGAATCCTGGGGTGGGACTCACGAATTACCGTGACCTCGGAGCGTAAAGGGCTATTGAAGGACACCGTGAATTTATGTCAGTGCTAGTCTGACAGTTCCTCCCGCACTGCCCTGGGTGGGAGGACTCATTTGATGATTTTAGCACCTGAATAAAAAATGATGGATGTGTTTAGGTACAATAATTATTTTCATAAACAAACACCCAAATCTGGAACAACTAGATAGGTACTTTTAGTTGTAGATCGTACACGTACCTGGTCCTACGTTCCGTGTGGGGGGATCGAACCTGCACCACGCAGAGCAGTAAACAGGTAAACGTATATGTATTTAAATATCAATTCAAACTACATAGAACCTACCTCTGAGCCAAATTGCATCATGATCCGATCAGCCGTTCTGACGTGATTTTGTATCAAACATCCAAACTCATATTAATAACATTAAAATATGATGTTACCAGCAAAACAATATAACAATCGCACATTCAGTTTCTGATGTAATTTTCAATATTATTATGTAATAGGTTACGGTTAAACAAGAAAGTAAGCAGCTGACATAATGGATTATGATGTAACTTCCGAAAACGTGCTTCCCATACATATCCCATACAATTTCGGCAAATCAATCACTATTCGATATTCCAATGATTCATTCAACTTTAACCATTACACATCTGGCCAAAAAAATTCACCCACTAAATGAATAAGAGGTACTTTGCCAACATTTCCTTCCTTCCCAATTCCTAAGTACCTATTTTTATAAAAGATGCCATGATTTATGGCAATAGGGCATAGTATGCGGGCTCTTCAAAGTTTAACGGATTATTCACAGATGTTTGAGAACACCTTTGGCTAAGGTGTTGAATCTGAGTGGCTGCGGGATATCTGTTTTGAATTTAACCGACTTTTTGGGCAAATTTGTATTTTCAAGGGCTTAATAGTCTTTTGTGTATAGGAGATGACAATGTGGGTAGTGCAGTTGGATTGTAGTAAAGAGGGTCCTGATGTTCAAAATAAATGTATCGAATAGGATTGGTAAAATATTGCAATCAGAATCATACAAGTCTGACATTGACTATATGAAGTATTGTTGTGAGAACTCGTACAGTTATCAGGTCTCAGACCAGTGGCAGTCAAATAGGCAGACACAATATGAACAGTTCTGGTACCTACTCAGCTTTTTAATCTACTGAAAGCCTTCTACAAAATAAGCAGATGTTATGATTGCCAAACTCAGCCATGCCTGGATTGCTTATATTTCCTTTGAACACTTTTTAACTTGCTACATAAATTTCTCTCATAACAGATAATAATCATCACAGTTATTAAGTCTTGTGAATGGGACTGTAGCACCATAACTATTTTTCAACTATTTTTTTTTATCTTTTGGCAATTCAAAAGTGCCTGGCTGAAACTGGCTTATTGTGTAAAATAAATGTTATGATTTGATTTTATTACCCTGCTATGTATTTATAGCTATAGGCAGAAACGTTTGGCAAAAGGATTAATGTTACTTTTTAAGCTGCCTCAGTAACACTGTTGATAAGACTTTTTCAGAGGATCCTGTTGTCATTTTTCTGCTCGGCATTTTACGAGTGTGCTATCACTACATTGACAGGCGCAAGTGAAACGGAACCTCCTAATTACGAATGCACGACCTGAAGCTTCCTGCACGGCCCATAGGCAATGTTGCCAAATATGGCACAAAATTCAAACAATACATTGTGACACTGGCGTTACTAAAAATAGTGTTTTAATTTATGTGTGACTTGGTATTGTTGTTTGAAAGTTGTGTTCCTATGTTCCCTTTTTGTAGTTTGTTGTGTTTTTAAATGTTGAGTAATGTTTAGGAGCGAAAGTGTTAGGTAGATCTTCTATTTATTATGACTGCATAGTTCGCGCTATGGTTAATCGTATGGCTGTGTGGAGGGTTCGATTTCCGCACACTGAACAAATATTTGTAGGGTCAATCAGGGTAATTGTAAACTGGGGTGATTGGAAACAACTCCCATTAAACTTTTAATAATGTATTTAGGTTGATGGTCATGAAACAGAACGTTATTTTAATCTGTTGTCCATCACTACAAAGACCAATTTATTCATTTTTCAGAAAATTAATCTCAATTTCAGTGTTACGAAAAGTTGTCTGCAGAAAAATTGTTTTCTAGTTTTTGCACGAAGTTGATAGTAAAATATTTTGTTAGAAAAGTTGATAGATAAGTTGTTGATTGTTTTTTTCGCTTTGATTTAATGGTTTGGCTTTGACTTGCATTTTTCAAGCTTTCCATCAATAACATCAATATAACAAGCAGCAAAGTACTGTTTACATTTTCCCATAAGATATACTGGGTGGAGGTAATTGTAAACAGGTTAGGGGGTGATTGTAAACAGTGGGGTAATTGTAAACCCTTATCAGTTCTGCTACTAACATAGTGATGGGTAAACGTAAACATTTCTTTTCAAGTACTTTTTCAAAATGCCACGCGTTTACATCCAAAAAAGAGACAAAATATAGGTACCTTAAAGGACTTAAAAAACGCTGTTAGGATGTAAAGGGAAACAAGAAGATTTTTGCCATATTGCAAGCGTCGCTATTGTCGCGTGGAAGAACACATAGCTGCTTGCCTTAAAACTCGGGCAGAAATGGGCCTTCCGGCCTTTCCATTATAAAAGAAGAACTAAAAAACCTCATTAAGGAGTATTTTGACACTATACCAGCTACTATGATTGTGAAAAACGTAAATTTGTTTACTTTGAATATATCTACAAGTGGAATTTGTTATTATTGTTATTGGTCGTTAATATGTGAGATTAAAATGTTTGTAAACGTACCCAGGACACAGGAGAAAAAACTAGTGTGGGGCAACGCTTTGTTTAAGGAAATAAAAAGAATTGAATTCCTTTTTGGTTTGAAAGATGTTACGGTAGCACGCCACTGGTCTTCAGGGTCGCGGGACTGTCTCATCAGATAACCGCGACCCTGGAACATAAAGGGCTATTAAAGGATCACCGTGGATTTTAGTCAGTACAAGTATGACAGTCCCTCCCGCCCCACCTTAGTTAGGAAGACTCAAATAATGATTTTAAAAAGAAAAAAAAAGGTCACTGGTCTTCGATTATACATAAATGATTGCTATGTTAATAATTTAGTGTCGCACTTGATCCCCAACAAAGTTACAACAGTTGTCAAGAACATTACCATTATTACCTACCTTAAATAAACAAAGGGTGCCATATCAATTTCCAAAATACATTAAAACACGTGTCACTGGTAATCATTAGAAAAATCATTGAACCATGAAATTTTAAGCTTATAAAAATAGGTGCCATGGGAAAGTTTTCCTTGGGATTAAGAAGGTAAAGGTGAAAATGAATTGGCATGCTATTTTTCAACAAAATAATTAAGTAGAAAAGAACCAATCATCGTGATTACATATTATTTTGATTATTAATGACAAAATGGAACATGGCACGCGACCATTAATATTTTGAATTTTACGTGGTTTTATTAACTTAAGTCACTATTAGGTAATTTGTTATTTTATAATAGTTAACAGTTTTATTGCAGAATACAAATTGTTCGATCTTTGCTCATAAAACATAGGGTAGTTTAATTTAGTTTGTCCATTCGTCTGATCGTCCTACCCGCATTGGAGATCGGTGGATGGCTCGGCGGCGTGACATCTGCCCTGCCCCGCGCGCGCGCCCGTTCCTCTCCACTCCTGTCTGAAGCCTCGACCTATTCGCGCCGGACAGCCATCAAATGTGGTCAAATTCGTATCATAAATTCAAAAACTGAATACTTTTCTGAAACCTACACAAATTGCCGTGCAATTAGTTAAACGTTTTTCTCACGCGTGTGCTGAAATATTGGGCTACTTCCTGAAGCTGTGATCCGGTGCTGTGGCTGGGATAATTCAGGTTGGTGGTCAAGCTTTTTTATCTACCCTGTGTATTGAGCAAGATCTTTTACTTCTACAAGGGGTTTTAGGTACAGCACTTTCCAATAATAATTTACGGTCCTTCGCTTTAAAATTAAATTTACCAAGCGTCCTTATTCAGACTCCACATTTTGGTCCTTCGAGCCGGATTAGCATTTTTTAAATTGATTTTCGTAAAATCATTCCCTATACATATTTTGTCTTCCTCGTTATAACCACGTTGGTAATTTTCTTGTAAGACGCCATTTTGAACAAAGTTGTTACGTACCGTGTACCATACGATTTGTTAAATTCTTACAAGCCGTGCTTGTTTTCTAATAAGTTCTTAAAAACATCTTAAATATATATTCCATTCATTTTTTCCCATCGATAAGTTCCCCATTTGCAAAATGTCTACCGAATCAGACAAGGCTCCACCGACTAAGAAGGATCTAGAAGCTATTAGGAACTTAAACAGGTATATCGCTAAGAAACAACGTATATTTTCACAAATGCAGCAGGTTTATGATTTATCGAGAAAAATTGATACTCATCCCAGCATAAAAGATATGTTCCTTTTGCGTGCCTCAGAGGTGCAATCATTGCGCGAATCATTTGAAGCCTTATGCTATGATATTTATGAAATGCAACTAACGATGAATCCTGAAACGCAATTCTCTGAAAACGAGTTAAAAAGCTTTGATGACTTGTTCTTTAATGTAAAATTGCGTGCGGAGCAACACAATACGGCGGACGTTTCGTCATGTGCAAAGAGTAAAAATACTAACGTAGAAATTCGTCCACGTTTACCTAAGCTAGAATTATTCACATTTGATGGAAATATTGAGAGTTTCACTACATTTTATGAAACATTTTGCTCGTTGGTGCACAATCAGACAGGCATTTCAGACATAGATAAGTTTCATTACCTGTTATCGTGCACAAAGGGTTCGGCGCTTAGTATTGTAAAAAGTGTACCTATAACTGCTAGTAACTACAAGGTAGTCTGGCAATCCTTGTTAGACAAATATCAGGATAATAGGATGCTTGTAGGTAAATACCTAGATAAAATGCTCAATTTTTCGACGCTAAAAAATGAATCTCCTGCAAACCTGAATAATTTCATTGAAATATTTGATCATTCATACCGAGCCATTAATGCTTTAAATATTGAGCACTTGTCTAGCTATGTGCTATGCCATATAGCTTTGAGAGGTTTAGATTCGAGCACAAGAAAATCATTTGAACAAAGTTTCGATCAAAAGACCATACCTACCTATGATCAGCTGATGTCTCATGTGCGTAATCAAATAAAAATATTGGAGCATTCGCAGGCTTATTCCGTTTCGAATACCACACAAAATAAGAATTTCTCACCTAGCAATCAAAATAAAAGATCGAGTGATAACAATAGAAAGGCATTTGCTTCGCAGACGCAATCGAGAGATAAGAAATTTGCTTGTGCCCATTGTGACAATAATCACATGATCTTTCGCTGTATGCAATTCCGTGAATTGCCTCCCCCGCAAAGAATCAAGCGTGCTGACGAATTGAAGCTTTGTCATAACTGCCTCAAGCAAGATCATTCGATTGCTGACTGCAAAAGTGAATACAAATGCTTTACATGTAATCAACGTCATCATTCATTACTGCACATTGATTCGGAATTCAAACCTGCTACCGCGCGAACCGTGTCCGCCAACGGTAGCGGAGCTGAGCCGATAAATGCTTGCACAGCGAATGCGGCTAACTATCACTCATCCGACGTAAACAAAGGCTATATGGTATTGCTAGGTACAGCCGTAGTTAACGTCAGTGACTCATTCGGGATTCCGCACGCCTGCCGCGTTCTTATCGACTCTGGCGCTCAATCGAACTTTATAACATTAAATTGTTTAGAGCGGCTAGGGCTGTCGCGTCAAAAATGCCCTTTCAATATCATGGGCCTAGGCGGAAATTCTGTAAAAAACTTTGGCATGACTTCTTGCACTATAACGCCTCGGCATTCTGACAAACCTACCTTAAAAATTGATGCTATTATTTTACAAAAAATTACATCTGATTTACCTACGGTAAAAATTTCTGAGGAGATATCCCTACAGTTTAAAAACCTTTTGTTAGCGGATCCCAACTTTCATAAAAAGTCACCTATCGACATAATACTCGCAGGTGACGTATTTCCTCACATATATGATGGAAATAAAATAATATTAGGTCCCACACTACCCACTGCTCTAAGTAGTATTTTCGGGTTCGTATTGTGTGGCAAAATTGAAGTACCGTGTACTTCTGATGAGGTCGCTAATATTGCAACATCTTGCAATCTAGTGTCGTACACTAATGATAGTGACCCTATCAACAACCAACTTAAAGCATTTTGGGAAATAGAGGAGTCGCCGTGTGACGGCCCTCTCAGCCCCCTTGATAAACTCGCTGACGATATTTATTCAGAGCACCACTACAGGGATGAGACTGGTAGGTACGTTTCACCTATCCTACTGAACCCTAATGGAACTCCTCTGGGCGAATCTTATAACCACGCCGTGCGTCGGTTACAGCACCTAGAAAGACGATTCGTTCGTTCACCTGAGTTTCGTGAACCCTATATAGAATTTATGCGCGAATATGAGCGGATGGGGCACATGCAAGAATATACCGGCGCAGAGCCAAGTAGGTACTTTATCCCGCACCACTGTGTGGTAAAAAGCTCTAGTACCACTACCCCCAGTGCGAGTGGTATTTGATGGCTCAGCGGCAACATCCAATGGGGTGTCATTAAATGATAACTTGCTTACAGGCAGAAAACTACACCATGATATTTTAAAAATAATTTTTAAATTTCGTTTGTATCCCGTTTGCTTCACCGCTGATATAGCAAAATTCTACAGAATGATACTTATCAACCCATCTGAACGCTGTTATCAGCATATTCTTTGGAGAGAGACACCTTGTGAGAAAATAAAAACTTATGAGCTAGTGACAAATACTTACGGATTACGCTCGTCTGGTTATGTCGCTGTACGCTCGTTGCAGCAACTCGCTACTGATGAAGGTGCGCGATATCCTCGCGCGGCTGACATACTTATGCATGGTTTTTTTGTAGACGACCTGCTATGGTCCGCTGAAGACCTAGACGAAGCCTGTACTTTACAGGACGAGCTCGTAGCTCTGTTGAAACTGGGTGGTTTTGACCTTCGCAAGTGGGCAAGCAACACCCCCGATTTACTGTCAAGGATTAACGCAGATCAAGCAGTAGCAATAAATTTCAGCGATGACGCCGTGTGTTCGTCTCTGAAGGTATTAGGCCTAAAATGGCTGCCCATCGATGATTGTTTTTCATTCGATTACAACATGACCGATAATACCTACACGAAGCGGTCAGTGCTGAAATTACTAGCTAGCATTTTTGATCCTGTGGGATTCCTATCGCCATGTACCTTTTTAGCAAAATGCATTATGCAAGACTTGTGGAAATTAAGTCTAGGTTGGGATGACGCACTTCCTTCCGATTTGCGCGATAAGTGGTCTTTGTTTATCTCTTCGCTGTCTTATCTCTCATCACTTAAAATTGAGCGACACATGCTCATTCCTAAATTTTGTGATGTACATTTAATTGCCTTTTGTGACGCATCTACCCGCGGTTATGCTTCTGTAATTTACGTACGCAGTGTCAATCAAAACAATGAAGTAAAGACCCGTTTAATTATCAGTAAAAGCAAGGTTGCCCCAATTAAACCTCTTTCAATCCCGAGGCTCGAATTAATGTCCGCTGTGTTGTTATCTAAAATACTTTTGTTTGTTAAGCAAAACATTCCAAACATCACATTTAAAATCACCGCCTTAACGGACTCTAGTGTAGCACTAGCCTGGTTGCAAACGCCTCCCTACAAATTAAAAACATTTGTTTCGAGTCGTGTCGCTCAAGTAGTGGATGTAGTCCCGTCGAACTGCTGGTTTCATGTACGAAGCGAAAATAATGCCGCTGACCTGTGCTCGCGTGGCGCTTTCCCTACTCAAATTATAACTGAGTACGAGCGTTGGTTCCGCGGCCCTGAGTGGCTCACAGATGACGTTCATTTGTGGCCGATCAGTACCTTTTACGTCAATGACAAAACAGAAATTTTAGAACTTAAAACTAGTACTGATTCGTTCGGTTTTGCTTCACAAAATATTAAAGGCGATATTCCAGAATCAATTTTGAAAGTTTCTCGTCATTTAATAAACTGCAACGTGTATTTGCCTGGTGTTTGCGGTTTATAAAAAACTGCAAGACATCTCAACGTTCCTTCGGACCTTTATCGACTCACGAGTTGATTGCGTCTCATGATCGTATAATAAAAATGACACAGCAGAAATATTTTTCTGACGAAATAAATAACATTAAAAATAATAAATTTGTTCCATCACTAAGGAAACTTTCACCCTTTGTGGATGCGCATGATTTCCTCAGGGTGGGGGGTAGGATCAGTGAAGCTGACCTACCCTACAATAGTAAGCATCCCTTGCTATTGCCTAAAAAATGTCACATAACAATATTAATTATTGAACATTTTCATAAATCATACCTTCACGTAGGACCTCGTTCCTTACAAGGAATTTTGTGCAAACGATATTGGATCTTATCTGCACGCAGTATGATTCGGAGTGTATTGTCTAAATGCATCACTTGTTTTAAATGCAAACCCACGTCAATACAGCCAGCAATGAGTCAGTTACCCGGCGAAAGATTAAAAATCAACAAAGTATTTAACGATGTCGGTTGTGACCTAGGTGGTCCGTTTTTTATAAAAGCAAGTTTAAATCGCAATGCAAAAATCCATAAAGCGTACATGTGTCTTTTTGTGTGTTTTTCCACAAAGGCAGTTCATATAGAAGTACTTAGCAATCTATCAGCTGATTGTTTTCTTGCCTCGCTCGATAGGTTCGTGGCGCGACGCGGCCTTTGCTCATGTTTACATTCGGACAATGGCACTAATTTTATTGCCGCTGCAAAACACCTAAAGGAAGTTTGCAAATTTTTTAATGAAAATGACAGTGTTATTGCTGATGGTTGTTCAAAGCGCTCGATTGAATGGAAAAACATCCCACCAACAGCAGCATCAATGGGCGGATTGTGGGAAGCTGGCATCAAATCGGCAAAATACCACCTACTCCGTGCAGTGGGTGAAACGTCACTTACCTTTGAAGAACTCACAACCGTTTTCTGTAAAATTGAAGCGGTCATGAATTCGCGGCCCCTTTGTCCTTTATCTGACAATCCTAACGAGTTTGACGTTTTAACACCGGGTCACTTTTTGATAGGACAAAGTCTCCTCGCTATACCCGAATATGATTTAAATGATGTAGTTACGAACCGATTGTCACGTTGGCAGTGCATACAAAAAATCTCCCAAACGTTTTGGAAGAAATGGTCTGATGACTATTTGCATACTTTGCAACAACGAGCAAAGTGGTTCAATTCCCCTCCAAACATAAAGGTCGGTGACTTGGTCCTTATCAAATCCGATTTAACTCGTCCACTGAACTGGGTTCGTGCTAAAGTGGAGCAGCTCCACGAAGGTCCAAATAAAATAGTTCGGGTTGTTACTTTGAGGACACAAAAGGGACTCATAAAGAGGCCAGTAAACAAACTGAGTCCTCTCCCTTATTCAAATTAAATTTATAAATTTCACTTCATAAACCTGTTTAGTATCTCTGTTATCTAAGTAGGTTACCATATCCTAGTACATAAGTAAACGTATTCTTCTTAAGGTGTTTAAAATTTTAGTGGTTAGAACTGTTTTTACCCCTTTTGTGGGCGACATCCCTTCTGAAACTTAAAATGCTGTACCTACTCATCATTATGTACAATTTGAAATTATCATGATAATTTCGGTGGGGGGTATGTTCGATCTTTGCTCATAAAACATAGGGTAGTTTAATTTAGTTTGTCCATTCGTCTGATCGTCCTACCCGCATTGGAGATCGGTGGATGGCTCGGCGGCGTGACATCTGCCCTGCCCCGCGCGCGCGCCCGTTCTTCTCCACTCCTGTCTGAAGCCTCGACCTATTCGCGCCGGACAGCCATCAAATGTGGTCAAATTCGTATCATAAATTCAAAAACTGAATACTTTTCTGAAACCTACACAAATTGCCGTGCAATTAGTTAAACGTTTTTCTCACGCGTGTGCTGAAATATTGGGCTACTTCCTGAAGCTGTGATCCGGTGCTGTGGCTGGGATAATTCAGGTTGGTGGTCAAGCTTTTTTATCTACCCTGTGTATTGAGCAAGATCTTTTACTTCTACAAGGGGTTTTAGGTACAGCACTTTCCAATAATAATTTACGGTCCTTCGCTTTAAAATTAAATTTACCAAGCGTCCTTATTCAGACTCCACACAAATTATTAGATACCTATATTCACAGTGTTCATTTAAGAATCTCTAATTAAAAGAAAATGCGAATGTGACAAGCATAGGTATTATGTAGTGTAGATAATATATCATTATTTTGAAAATAGGTAAGTAATTTATTCTGATTAATCACACCTCGTATCGCTGCGATAACGCAGCGAGGATTATTCTCTGATGATTATCTGAACTTATGTTCAAATAATCCGAGAATAATCCTCCGGGACATGAGGTCTCGGGGCAGTGGCGGATTAACGTATAAGCACTACAAGCACGTGCTTGGGGCCCTTGTTCTCCAGGGGCCTCCATCCTCTGCTGGCGTTTCATTTTTACCTTCATTTTATCAAAATTAATTTACATTTACGAAATCACAAGGCGAAAGCGGTCCGGGAGTGACACTTCATACACCCCCGCAGGGCCCTGCGGCTGCCCCCTGAGCTTTTGCTCTGAATAAGGCAAGGAAAAAATGTTTTAAGTTATAATTAAACTATACCTACTACACTTTCTATTTTGATGAAACTTTCATTTTATATTTTCTACCTTCCCAATTTCAGCAATAGAGAGCCTACACAGGCTCAGTGCTTAGGGCCTCGGAAACTCTTTATCCGCCACTGACTCGAGGTCGCGGGATCTTCTCGTCAGGTAACCATGACCTTGGAACGTAAAGGACTATTGGAGGAACACCGTGGATTTTAGTTAATACAAGTCTGACAGTCCCTCCCGTTCCGCCCCGGGTAGCACTGCAGGAGTCATTTGATGATTTTACCACGTGAAAAAAATATAGTTTCATAATTATCATAAAAGTACTATTTAGATTTATGGAGAACGTGGTTCCAGTTGACTATTTTCAAATCAGAAAACTTAGAATTACACAGTCTTTAAAAAAAATAGTATCCATCCCTGACAATATTACACCATTTTGTACACTATGCAATACCAATCAATAATGCACCTAATAAGAATTAAACCTGCTATTTCACCACCACCATAAGTACCACCTACAATTCTGTTCACCCCTCAAACACATGCCACCAACATGCAATTGTCACAAGTCACAACTCGAAAATTAATAAACAATAATTTTCTATCAACTAATTATCGGAAAGACGTACTTGTATAGCTCGGTTTCTTTGCCACAATGGAACTGCTCTCGTTTGATATTATGGTAGCCCCTGGCGGTATTACAGTCTCAAAACCAGACTTGTTCCAGTGAGTGAACGGGATAGCGCTAGACGACTTGAATAGCTCTGTCACTTTCACTCGTCGGAACAAGCCTGGTTTTAAGACGTTGTACCCCCTCTGGTCTCAGTTTCGAAGTGCACAAATTGTCCCCCACCCCTCAAAATAGGTACATAATTATAGTACCTATAGGTATGTTTATAATTATTAATATTCCTAGTTGGAGATACACCTTTCCTTAGGTACTCGTGCTTTACAAGTCCAACAAAGGACATAACCTTCACCACGTCTATATGTGCCATCAATCAAACACATGTCATGGTCTTAATATTTGGCAAAACGGCGTAAAGTGAGCATAATTTAAACCCTTGCGTCCTTTGTTATGTCCGTGAAGGGACAGATGTGCTCCGAAGCTCGGAGTAAAATCTACCCGTTGTTTGGCGAGTTTTTGTTAACGATTGAAAGTTGTGGACATGACTTGGACATTGAAGGGTTAAAACGTAAAATTTAAATGTTGTGGGCGATTTTAATAGGTGTAGAAGTACCTACTATCGTGGATAAATGGAGTGGGGGCACGAATGTGATGATGATGATGACGTACGATTTAGGTATAACGCTGAGGTATAACGAATGTAGTTTGTTTTGAGCGAGATAAAAATAAATTCTGTATGAAAAACAGACGATCCAAAGCAACGACGATATAATACTAGACACCGCATGCTCGATCTAAAGAACACAAACTATTCTGCCAAGTTGCTGAGGTACTACGTAAGCGAGGGGGACGGGGTACTGCGTTGTGATTGGCTAACTCAAGGTCTGTGCTGTCTCAACGTATGTTTACGGCTCACAGGATTGGTCGAAATGAGACGAATATAAGACTTTTTTGCCTAATGTGTTGGCAGACATCGGTCGCCTGTTATTACGAGTCTAGTATTATATCGTCGTTGATCCAAAGCTTCGACCACATTCAGTTTTCAACTCACGAATATAATACGAGTAGTTTCACGCCTGTTCTTCCACAGAAAATAATTTTATTTAGAATTAATTTATTTTATGTTACCTATTTCATTTGACAATTTTGTTCACTTTAAACTGCCGTTCGCTAAGGAACAGTTTTTTTATTTAAAAACATAGTGTCCTTTATTATTTTTGCAAATCCACTTAAATCCGTTATCACCTGAAAGGCGTATCCACACTAAGCCATCATCCGTTAGAAGCGCAGGCGCAACAGGTGTCGGCACAATGGCCGATATTCGCGCCAATAGCCATGATCCACCATTACCGAGATGTTAATATTATTATTGAGTGAATTATTTTCTTTTCGCATGTGTATTTTCAAAATTGTGTTATTATTTACTCCACAATGTTTTTTTTAGGGTGGTAAAATCATCAAATGAGTCGTCCCGCCCTGGGTGGGGCGGAGGCAATGGGCGGAAGGGACTGTCAGACTCTTACTGACTAAAATCCACGGTGTCCTTCAATAGCCCTTTATGTTCCGGGGTCACGGTAATGAAATAAGTCCCGCGACCCCGGCAGGCTTTGGCCCTCTGAGACCCGGGCCCCGTCATTATGATGACGCTCTTTTACGCGCCGTCGACCCGGGCATGGCCCATGGTCGGGCAGCGAGTTGCCCTTTACTCGCTGCCCGCATGCCCGCGCCACGGTGGCCGGAGATTGTCTGCTAACGTCCGACGCCGCGGACGCCTACCACTGCGGTTGGGGCGGAGGGAGGACGCTGTCCTCTCTCTCTCTCGCGGCCCGCCTCCTTCACAATGCTTGGGGTTATTTTGGTTATATAACAGTTTTGTGTTTTTGCACACACCTAAAAAAAACAACGCGCTTTATTTGTCATCACATAAGATTTATATAGGATGGTAGGTTCTTTTCACACCATCATTTGCAGCCGAAACAATATTTTCCCAAGCATGTTGGTGCCCGGGCGGCGAGTTAATGGGCGACTCGCTGTCTGATCATGGACCATGCCCGGGTCGACGGCGCGTTGTTTTCCAAACGCGCCTCAATATAATTGTCCGCACAACGACGAGGCCTTATTGAGGGCCAAAGCCTGCCTGTGTCGCTGGGCTAACGAATTACTGAGACCCCAGAACGTAAAGAGCTTTGGAAGGACACCGTGTCAGTACAAGTCTGACAGTCTTTCCTGCCCTGGGTTGGGTGGGAGGACGCATTTGATGATCGCCGGCTTTCATCCTAACTGGATGCTTTGTGTACATTTTATGTTTTTTTCTCTGTTCTGGTTTTTATAGATGAGGAACAGGTTTTCACTGTTCTCAAAACGGTGAAGGAAACTATCGTGAGGAAACCGACAATTCGAAGATTCAATTCAATTCATAGGTATGTCTTAGAACGAAAAACTCGAAGATATGTGACATCCACTAATCCGGCACTGGGCCAGAGTCGTGGATTATGGTATGCAAGGATTAAATAAAATAAAACAACTGCATATTTCAATAAAAAAACTTTGACTATTAAATGCATAATATAATATATTAGACATATTCACAAATATTTAAAGTTTCATAGATTATGTTTTCGAGATAATCGCCCACATTTCATTAGAGATAATATATTAAGATTTATTTTAGTGATATAGTATTATTCCATGATTTAGTTTTTTAGACCCAAGTTTTGAACCATTACAATAATGTAAAATATCAACTAAGCAGGTTATGTAACCAATTATGTGTCGTACAATCTATGGCTTTTTGTAAGTACCTATGTTATTTATTAAATACCATCAACTGCCTGCCGGGGTCGCGGGACTTATCTCATTACCGTGACCCCGGAACATAAAGGGCTATTGAAGGACACCGTGGATTTTAGTCAGTACGAGTCTGACAGTCATTGCCTCATGGGTAAAATCCCTAACAACGGGGTGAAAAGTACCACATACTTCGAAAGATCATAAAAAGGGAGTATTCCCCGAAATAATCGCAGTTTTATGTAGTAAATTGAAAATTTATAAACAAATCTTAAACATTATGATCCTATTCCTGTGTAGTTCAGTTTTGGAATAAAGAAGTCAGCAGCAGTCTCTAAAAGAAGAGTACCGCGAGATTTGTGTCAGGTTAAGTTCGTATGTAACGGTGTAGATGGCGCCACAGGGTGCTTGTCCCATGTTTTTACACGAATGTCCAAAAAGTAGTGTTATGTTGTAAATTTTGCCCTACACTAGGATTTTTCTAATGACTGTGGGTGCGTTTACAAATAATAACTCATATACACAATCAACCAATTTCGAAACAACTACGTGTATACCACATATTTATTTTCTCAGTATGGTAATCTAAGAGTTCTCCATCACCGCGAGCTTTCATCATCATCAGCCTATAATTTTCCCACTGCTGGGACACAGGCCTCCTCTCTGTGAGAGGGAGCTGGCCATAATTCACAACGCGGGCCCAGTGCGGGTCGGTAGCATGCCGGTTTCCTCACGATGTTTTTCTTCATCGTTTTGAGAGCAGTGGTGATGAAATAAATTACACAAAGCAATACGCCTGGCGGTGTTCGACCCACAACCTACAACTCGTAAGTAGGGACCGATACCACTGGGCCACCACTGCTCTCTCTCTCTTAAAGGTGAATGCTAGCGGTGAGGGAGCGCCTTAATACGCTGCATGAAACCATAGATCTATGGTTTGCGTCATGGAAGACACTAGAGCGATATGCATATACGATAAGTACATATAAAATTATGGACATAAATTGGTTACAAAACCGCTTCTAAAACTTTCAAACATTGACGAATAAAATTTGAACCGTACAGATTAGTAACAACATTTTAACATACAATATCACAATATGTAAAGAATTTAGGATAATAATTGTTATTTAAACAGCGCCTATTTGTAGTATAGGTAGCGCCAGTTGGAACGCGTTTTGGATGTACGTAGAACTGTTGCCAGCCTGAAAAAAAAATTAAAATTAAAATCATCTACAAAACAATAATTTCCGAACGACTGTAATAATTTGATAATTATTTTTTGTTACTATTGTCAGTGAACAGGTTTGTATGACAGAAAGTTTTTAGCTGCTAGTATGTTATGATAAGTTTATTAAAAAGATTTATGAAAATATTTCACTTCGTTACCGTTACTTGTGTAATTAACTGATTACTAAGTGTGATCCTAATCCATAATAAAATTAACTTTTTAGTAACACTAAAATGAAACAAAATATATTAAACAAAATTAAATTAAATATAGTTCAATCAGTTTGCGCAGTTTAAATGCCCCAAATAAGGGTCGTTTATAGCACTTTTATTCTAGTTCTTGACATTCTTTATTTACGATCATCTTAATGTTTTTTTGTTAACAGGTAAGTAGGTATATTTGACGAAACAAAATACCTACATTGCTGGTTTGCAAAAAGTCAATTATAGCCCAGCATAGTGTCCCACTGCTGCGCAAAGGCTTTACTCCTGTTCGTCTACTCCTGGCGGCTATCTGCGACCCTGGTCCTTTAATAAGTGGCCTAACTCATCTCGCCATGTTTACTTGCTTGCTTGAACCTGGCACGAAGTCGAGTTTTATTTGGGCATAAATTATGATACAGTAGCAAAAAGTCTTACCTCTAAAAATATGTTCGTGATATAAGTGTTGACTTGTTCTGGATTGTCCGAAGGTAGCGCGTTCAGTTTTTCTGTGAACAGCGTTGCCAGCTCGCTGATGTGTTTTGTTAGCACCACTGTCATCCTGTAACACAAAAATTATGTCTATTAAATTCTGCATTTAACATAATGTAACCATAGGGTCAGGTCAGACCGAGACGTGAAACGTTACATTTCAATAGAGCTACAGCTTGGCAAAAAACAGTAGAAAACCGGAACTCGCCACTGTGCTCTCGCCACCAGCACTTTGAATGATTTAATTTTATTATTACGTTAGTTTTATGACACAATAATAAATCTAACAAACCTGCGTCCTTTGTTTACATCAAATATCAAAGATTTTAAACGTTATCAACAAACAAAAAGATTAGTTCCGTTTCAATCCGTTCTGGCCAAGCTGTACTCAAAATTAACTCTATATTCTTACCGAAAAGATACACCTTTTGCAACGCCGCGCTGCATTTTAATAGCGACTCAAAATCTGACTTTATTTAATACACAAAAAGATACACATTTGCAGTATTGTTGTGTCACGTCGCGCCGCGTCGCGTCGCCCACTGCTGGGACACAGGCCTCATCTCTGTGAGAGGGAGTGGGCCATAACCCACCACGCGGACCCAGTTGGTGGATGTCACATGTCACAGTTGGTAATGAAATAAATTACACAAAGTTATGCGCTTGGCTGGGATCGAACCCACGACCTACAACTCATAAGTCGGGGCCCATACCACTCAATACCCAAAATCTATAATGTCGAGCAATACTACTACAGCAACACTATTGAGATCTTGCCCAAAATTTAACAACGAGGTTACATTCATCGATATCTTGGTTTCACTACTTACTGTGTGAGAGCATCAGCCTCATCAGCGGTAGATCTACGCGCCTTTACCAGCAACATTTCCGCAGCCTTGTGGTACTGTTCCACTGACAGCGCTGTGCTTTGTGCCAGAGTGGACACTCCTCGCTTGTACACCGCTTTTACTGGAGCCTCGGCGTCTAGGGTAGATATGTAGTCTAATGTTTCTTTGTATTGTCTGAAATGAGAGGTAAGTTGTCTTAACTACTAATATTTTTAAAGCTGAAGAGGGCTAGGGTATTTTGTCGTTACAATCATGTTCCATTGCAGTGCAGCAGCAGTGGTGGCCCAGTGGTATCGGTCCCGACTTACAAATTGTAGGTCGTGGGTTCGAACCCCGCCAGGCGCATTACTTTGTGTAATTTATTTCATCACCACTGCTCTCAAAACGGTGAAGGAAAACATCGTGAGGAAACCGGCATGTCCTAGAACCAAAAATTCGAAGACATGTGACATCTGCCAATCCGCACTGGGCCCGCGTGGTGGATTATGGCCCATTCCCTCTCACAGAGAGGAGGCCTGTGTCCCAGCAGTGGGAACATTTAAGGCTGATGATGATGATGATGAATCATGTTCCTTTTATTGCAGAGGCCTGCACCTACAGGATAAGAACACGTGAGCCTGTAGCCAAACGGCAAGCGACAATCGTTAACGTTCAGCAGTCGCTAATACATTTTCAACTTTATACCCCATCGCATAAAGTTGAAAATCTAGTAAAGACTGTTGAGCGATAGCGAATGAAACAAACAAAAATGATCTGTTATCTTTGATAGATTTTTAACTTTATGCGATGGGGTATAAAGTTGAAAATGTATTAGCGACTGCTGAACGTTTACGATTGTCGCTTGCTGTTTGGCTACAGGCTCTGCCCCTGCATTCTCGACATGAGACAGCGATAGAAATCGGTCGCTAAATCGTATCGTTATCAAATTCCTTTAATAGATTTTCAACTTTATTTCGAAAATATATCGGTTGACAATCTATTAAAGAAATTTGACATCAATTAGACTTAACGACCGACATTTGTCGTTATATTTGCCGAGACTGCAGGGTTGGACGGTATTCGAGTACAGCATATATGGGTAATGCAAAATGGAACAGGGGGGGTATTAGGCTTATTCCAAGGAGTGAACGAGATGGCGCTAGACGACTTGTATAGCTCTGTCACACTCGCCGGAATAAGCCTGGTTTTAAGACGTTGTAATACCCCCCCAGGTTGCAGTAAGCTGATTGAGTCTTTGTGCAAATTAACATTTCTTGGAGTCGAGACCGTGTACCGGCAAGCGTTGGGTGGGACGCTACCCAGCTAGGTGGAGTGATGGACTGACGACCTTAAAGCTGGCCATTGACGATCAGTCCAAACATAAAACTGCGGCATAAAACTAGGGCGTCACTCCAAAATTTGACCGTCAATGGCGAATCGTCACTCCAGAGTTTTAACTGACGACTCGCCACGGAAATTTTCCGTGACTACCATAAATCCAAGCGGCGCGTCGCGCCAAACTGACCGTCAATGCGCGATCGTCTTTCCAAGGCTTCAGTTCGCTCGAATCGCTCGCTGCGATCGTGGTAACTGAAGCTAAAAAACGAAGAGTGGCTTTCAATCTCTCATGAGGGCTAATAGCTTCTCTCATATTAGTATCCTGTTTAGCAATATATGGAGTTACAAGTTTCAAAAGCTTGAAATATGTAGTTTCGTCCATCCTTAAGTAGTTTCTCCAGTCACTTGGTTCTAATGATAACTCATTCAACAAATTGACGTGAGTGAATTGATTCCTTTTTCTAAGCCATTCCTTCATCCATTGCTTTCTTTCACGTTTCTCGGTTATTATATGGCAACAAATAGTAGCCACAGTTAAAATTAATGTTTCTTCTTCAGAACCAGAATTCATTTTCTACACAAATATAAGTACCTAGTTCACTTTTCGTCAGCTTTGCCCCGCGGCCGATCGAAAAATGAAGAGCCGGAGTGACGCCAGTGAATGGGCAAATCTAAATGGAGTAAAACCATTTGGAGTGACGCCCTAGTTTTATGCCGCAGTTTTATGTTTGGACTGATCGTCAATGGCCAGCTTAATAAAGTGGCTGGCATGGACAGGATGCGGAAGGCAGAGGAAAGGGTTATGTGGCGCAGCCTGGTGGAGGCCTATGTCCAACAGTGGACTGCGATAGGCTCAATTCATTAATTGATTGATCAAAACTTTTTCAAAAAAAATGTAACCGCCTTCAAAAATAACCTCAAAAAAGTTTTAAATAATCTACAAAATACCTTTTCTTTCGGAAGTCGGTGGTTTTTTCTTTTCATTGTCTTTTTAGCCACCTAACATTACATAAAACCTCCTCCTTTTTTTGAAGTCGGTTAAAAATTTAACGTTATAAATAATAAGACTTACTTGACAAGCGGCTGGAACTGCAGTTTTAGACCAAGGTCTTGTGTAGCAGTCTGCAGCCTTTCGAGGAACACTTCAGATTTAGAGAGGTCTTCGCTTGGAGATTCTTCGTCTTCCTCATCTTCTTCGGGCATTTCACATAGTTCTGTCGAAGACATTTAGAAATATTGGGTAAAACTGCAAACTACAAATCTAGCTTCAACATTACAAAGAGAGAAAAGTAACTGATTTAGGTTTGGTATCAGACCGCTGCATTGTAAGAGACGACATTTTTTTTGTGCTAAGGTAAACGACTGTGGGCGACGCGCTGTCCGATCCCCATGCCCGGGTCAACGGCTCTGGAGGCGACTGCCCTCCAGCGCGTCTATGAGTGGCGCGTGGAGGCGCAGCGCCGGGGTGTGACCCCGCTGCCTCGAGACCGGAGGACACGGTGGAGCATACGGTGCAGTACTGCCCAGCTTGGGCGGCGCACCGACGTGTCCTCACGGCTGCGATAGGCGGAGACCTCTCGCGCCCGGCATTGGTTGCGGCCATGCTGCGGGGCGAGACGGAGTGGGAAGCCGTCGCCACCTTCTGCGAAGCAGTAATGCTCGCGAAGGAGGAGGCGCGCCGCGAGCGAGAGAGGCGGAGTCCTCCCTCCGCCCCAACCGCGGTGTAGGACGCCCACGGCGACGGACGTCGCGCGACGATCTCCGGCCACCGTAGGCGCGGGCATGCGGGCAGCGAGTAAAGGGCAACTCGCTGCCCGACCAAGGACCATGCCCGGGTCGACGGCGCGTTGTGTCCCACGCGCGCCTCAAAGAGCGTCAGCATAATGACGGGGCCCTCTCAGAGGGCCAAAGCCTGCCGGGGTCGCGGGATTATTCCCTTACCGTAACCCCGGAACTTAACAGGCTATGAAGGACACCGTGGATTTTAGTCAGTAGAAGTCTGACAGTCCCTCCCGCCCTGCCCGGGGTTGGAGGACTCATTTGATGATTTTACCACGATAAAAAAAAAAAAAATGCCCGGGTCAACGGCGCGTCGTGTTCTACGCGGGCTGGAAAGAGCTGTCAGCAACATGTAGTGTCCCTCTTAGAGGGCCAAGGCCTACAGGAGTCGCGGGACTATTAGGCAACCGTGGCTCCGGAACATAAAGGGCTATTGAAGGACACCGTGAACTTTAGTCAGTATAAGTCTGACAGTCCCTCTCGTCTCTTCCTGCCCTGATTCCGGACTCTTTCGATGATTTAATCACGATTAAAAAAGAAGGTAAAGAATAAAACATGTTTTTTTTTTGCTTAGGATGAAAATATTTCTACCTTCTATATTTTGTCGATCCTTCCGTTTCTATAGTGTCATGCAATGCGTGTAGGAAAGCATAGGACAAAAGGACCTATACTTAGCTGTGGATAAAATTGCAGCCACATTTTCAAAAGAAGACATGTCACGCTCCACATTTCCCTTGTTCACATTGGCCAGTTTCTACTAGAAACTTACGACAAATTAACCGAACAGGTTGCGGGAAAAATGTCCCCTAGTAAAAAAATCAGCTTTAATAAAGCTGTTAATGATGTCAATTTTGTTCAGGATATCTAAAAAGTACTACACGTAGCGACGTGTCCCGTAAGTTGCAGCAAATATGAACTGTATTTACTGTTGATAGATTTCAATGTCTCTTTTATCTGCAATCCTAGTCATCTAAAGGTCTGATGGTGAATCTTACCAGCTACTTGCTGTAGCGTTTCCTTGATGTCTTGTCTCTTGTCGGCGTCCACGCTGCGTATACGCTCCTCTATGCGCATGCTCACTTGTTTCGATAACATTTCTAATGCTTCTAAGTGTACTAGGCCTGAAATACATTATAATTGTTCTTACTAACATTATCAATGATAAAGTTTGGAATTGATGGATATTTGTTACTCTCTGCAGAACGCATTTTAATGAAATTTGGCAAACATCAAAATGCGTTAGTCTGGAATAAGAATAACACATAGGATACCGTTTATCCCGGTATTATGTTCCCGTAGGAAGTGTGAAGTGTTTCGAGAGACGCGTGCCGCCTTACAGCTAGTTGGAAATAAAAA
Organism: Agrotis segetum; assembly: GCA_036375495.1. Lineage (NCBI taxonomy): Eukaryota > Metazoa > Arthropoda > Insecta > Lepidoptera > Noctuidae > Agrotis > Agrotis segetum. The sequence continues at coordinate 1,166,422 of JAQSVV010000065.1, forward strand.
TGTGTAAAAAAGAAGTGTCAGATCCCGTAGTAGTCGGCACCTTACACTTGCAGTATTTGTAAGAAGGTTTAAGTTGAAGTTGCGGTAGAGATGACGTAAATACGCACAGATTTTGTAGCACTAAAGTTTATTAGATATACCGATTACAACTAAGTTTGAGTTGGATGCTAATCCGCGGTGTTCGTAGTAGGTAATTAATTGTCAACTAACTAAAATTTTATTGAGCAAGGTTTAAATACGATGCAAAAGTAGGTTGCTGCATGTGCAGTCTGGCAGTATGTACGTAAACCGTACAAGAAGCTTTAACAAGAGATCCATTGTTATTTGCTGGTATTCTCAAAAAAAAAAAAAAAAATTAAGAAACAAAACAAACGCTACCTTCAAAATCATCAAACAGATTCTCATAATGCACCTCCTTGGCTTCTCTTTTCTCTTCCCTCACCCTATCATCTTCTTCTGCCTTCGCTTTAGCTTCTCGCAGAACTTGGGACAGGACTGGCTTGTCCCCAGAACCTAGGCCAAGTAAGGCCCGTTTTTTGGCCAACCCTGGGTCATCGGTTTGAAGAACTTCCATGGTTTTCTTTCCTATGGTTTCCAGGGTATCTAGACCACCGTGTATTACTTTAGTGCCTGAAATTTTATAAAATTGAGTTAGTAAGAGAGTATGTTTAAAGACTATCTGATGGATGGATGTCTTTTAAAATATAGGTTAGGAGTACAGATTGTGTCATTAAACTCAGTCTATCGTAGTCCACTGCTGGGCATAGGCCTGATGCTGGTCAAGCTGAATTACAACATACCATCATAGATCTGCCCTGTCATAAAGAGTAAAGCCCCGATATTTCATTGATGTGCTACCAATGATAAGTGGGGCGTGTTTTAACTTTGTTGGTAGATCAATTCAATCAATGGAGATATACCTACAATAGATAGAGAAACAAGCTTGACAGACATATCATAATTCACACCAGATCCTTAAGAAGTTCAGTCTTAAAAGTTACTTGAAGCAAATAAAATGTTCTGCAAAGAAAATTTTAAAATGGCAACACTCAAATATAAATATTTCTTACCAGTACTCTCAACAAACTTAGTAACACCAGAGAGGAGACTGCCGAACTGGAAAGCATCACCAGTGTTGGCCCCAGCATTGGCACCAGCATTGGGCCCATCTCCCTCACTGCTGACCACAGTTATTTTATCACCAGTTGGTGTATTATCAGGTCTGGTGACTCTAGGTTCTTGTTCTCTAGATGTTCTTCTGGCTAATTCTTCAGGGTCTGGAGCACCTATACCAGTTTCTAGGACTGTTGATATGCCCTGAAAAATGTTTGAAATTGCATTAGAGAGACTCGACGACTCTATAGCTAATTCCTCGTCGGGGTCTTGGTTTTTGTGTTTTCTATGTTTCTAAACATTAACGTAAAAAAATAATCAAATAAGACTTTATTTCTATGAAATAGAAGTCAATAGTCCTTGCCGCATCCTCCAAAATAATTTACATTTACTAGCTTTTGAGCAACGGTCACCTAGTTTTGACTACAGTTGCCTTACCTAGGATGCCTTAAAAGTGACAAATGAAAACATAATTAAGAAAAATTCAGGCATGGCACAGTGGCAGAGTTTTTTTTTTCATCATCATCTGCCTAGCCTTTTCCCAACTATGTCGGGGTCGGCTTCCAGTCAAACCAGATTCAGCTGGATATCAGTATTTTACATGGAGCGACTGCCTGTCGGACCTCCACAACCCAGTAACTGGGTAATACGATACCCATTGGTAAGACTGGTTGTCAGACTTTAGAGCTTCTGACTAACAGTAACGACTGTCAAAGATCTACAAATGACAGCCGGGACCAACGGCTTTACGTGCTTTCCGAGGCACGGAGAAAACTCGCTATGATAGATGGTCACCCATCCACAGACCAACCTCGTCAAGCGCGGCTTAACCCGGAAGATCGGCCTGTGCGGCTGTGATTTTTTTTTTTTCATAATATGAAAAAAAAAACTTTATGATATAATGACTCTTAGAAGTCTGAATAAATATGTGTGATAAAACCAGCTTTAAAAAGAACCATAATTATAATTTTAAATAAAAACAACAGACCTGTGACACTTGACTAGTGATATTACTAATCCCAGCGGTTGCAGAACTGATTCCAGCTGTTGCAGAACTCAGTAGAGAGTCCACACTCCAGCCCCATCCCCAACTGCTGCCACCACCAGCAGATGCTGCTGCTAATCTGTCTGTGACCTCTTGGATGTTTGGCTCCGGTTGTGTGGTTATCGGTTTTGCTGGAACGGGTCGTGCTTTTGGTGGTTCAGCCTATAATTTAAGTATTATGGTTTTAATAGCAAGTGTGGGTGTATTTAATTGTTACAGTCTCATAACATTGTATGAATTCTTGTTTGATATTCAACAATAACAGTTTGGACAAAGATAGATAAGAATATTTCCGTTCGCAATACAGTTGAGTTAAAAAATATAATATTATTGTTTGTATGCTCTTGATAATATTTGTGAATATTGTGGAAGTCAAATTAATATGAGTCCAGTGGGGTATTACAGCCGATGGATGCAAATGACGAATTGTCGTTCTGCGTGGCGATCTAAGGGGGAGGCCTATGTTTAGCAGTGGACATCCTCCGGCTGATGATGGGGTATTACAATGTCTCAAAATCAGGCTTGTTCCAGTGAGTGAACGAGATGGCGCTATACAACTTGTGTAGCTCTGTCACTTAAGGAGTAAGCCATTTTATATTGCATTTATCACAATGAGTAGTGACTACTGTTTTATGCCCAACATAAATTATGAAATGTCAATCTTAATCCCATTCCCGGCTGCTTCTGAATGGACATCTTAAAGACTCGGAATTCAGTTGTTGATCGGTTACAGAGATCCAACTGAATATAGCAACCAAGATCCAGCGGTCATTGGCTTTTATATTTTTAAATACCTTTGTAACATCAGCAGACACTTCTTCCGTTCCCCAGTCATCAAACTCATCCCAGCCTGTGTCCTCAGATTTTTGACTTTCCTTCGCAACACTGGGCTTATCATCTGGTTTTGTTTTAGCTTTTTTTGGTCCCTTACTCTTGGCTGCTGGTTGTGGTACCACTGGTTCAGCATCATCTATGTCGAAGTCATCCCAACCATCTGCTACTTTCTGAAAAAGGAATTTTATTTAGCATGGAATTTAAAAGAGGATGCTTGCTCTAAATGAACCCTAACTTTTACTGCATGTGATTTCTTACTGCAGTAAAGGCATCCCTTTGGAGCAAACCAGTCAAGTGTTTTTTCTTTTCTACCCTGCTTTTTCACGCTTCTGGGCAAAGCCCTGCCTTCACTCCTTCCACCTTTTGCGAAACTAAGCATCCTCCTTCAAGTCAAATACTTGCTTTTTCTTTAAATATTTTTTATTTTATTTTGTGGGTGGTGATCTTTCTCTAGTTTATATCAGAGGTGAGATAAAGTTTATTAAGGAGTGGGCTTACCCAGAAGAAGCCTGCTCATTCTAACTGTGAAAAGATTTGGATTGTTTGCATTTGGGAATACAGGTAGATAGCTCTATACTTTTGCCATTTGATTATGAAGGATGGGAATACAGAAGCAGGTAGTGAGTTCCCCACTTTTGCCATTTGATTATGAAGGATCATTTGGACAACTTACTGCAAAGTTAATCTTGATGAACTTATGCAAACTAATCCCTGGTTGCTTTTCAAATATAATTAATTATCTTATGATGAGGCAGTGAGGTTAGCATAGGGAGGGAAGGACAGACAGGTTTATCAAATAAGGCCAGGTACGTATGTTAGGGAAAAATAATTCAAAACAAATGATAGAATAAACTTAAAATAGCTTGTTAAATCATCACTGAATAGCAATCTATCCTTATTATATCTTATGTTAATTACGCTAACTTATACTTGAGCAGATGTTCAAACTGAAGTAATTAGCAAATCAAATGTGTCATAAAAGGTCATGGCTGCCTTAGCTAATTATTATTCACTTTATATCCAAAGTATTTGTTCAATTTGATATATTATAAAAGTATTATTAAAGATGTAATTGTAAATAAAACTCGGTAAGGAATGAGATCTACTTAATTTATTTTGTATTATAAATTATATTATGGCGCATTACACAATATATTGGCGTATGTTGTGAGTTAGTTGACCAACTCGGGAAATAATGTAATAAATCCAGGATTAGACTGGTTGGGAAGAAATGGTAAAATATTTTATATGGCTCTAGTTTTATATTTTTCAGTAATACTTACCACTTTTTCAACGACCTTTTGAACGTTACTAGAACTTGTGTTGGTATTCGATGCCTTTTGTTCAGTTTCTAAAGCATTGTCGCTGTAATTTGAAGAAGACAAACGTTTCTTCCTTTCCTTCTTGTCTGGGCTGCCATGGCCCTCATCAGCACTTTCAAAGTCCTCACTGTCACTCGTAGGCATTGTTATTTTTTAGTTTCCTAAATAGGCCAGCTGTTTTAGTTTATAAACGAGTTAATTACAAGGAAAATTGAAATCTTGCGAGCGTATTACGTGTTGACAAAAGTGCCAACAACACGTCATGACATTGACAGTTGGAGCACGATCGCGTTTCGTATCCTAAAAGTTAAGCCTAAAAGCATCCTAAAAGTATCATTTTGTGTCTCACTCTGTAACGGTTAGTTAAAACAGTAAAACATAGTACCACCCATTTTAAGCATGCCAAGTAAATAAATGAGACTTCATTTTTACGTGGAACAAAAATCAAAGAACGGTGTTCGATTCAAAAAAAAACATTTTTTCTAACGTATAGTAAGAATTCAATAACTCCAATGATTTTTATTTCCATAAAAATCTGATAAAATATCTGGTCAATTTTAAAGTCAGGCTGAATAAAGAAAACAATTGCCTTCTTCTAAGAAGAAAAAAATAAGAACGGAAAGAAAAATATTCAAAACCATAAAAAATCGTTCGTGCTTTTTACGTGATAAAAAAATAGTATTTCTGCAATTTATTAATGTTCTTGGCATGTTTACTCTTTTTAAAGTCTTTTGATTAGCTTGCGTGCTTATTATTTTGCTGAAATTAATCAAGTAAACAGATTGACGCTTGAAATTGCCTTATGTTTTTGAGAATCACTCGAAGTTAACGTTGATGTTTATTTGTTTTAATTTTATTTTGCATGTTCATGTTATCTATTGTGTTTTATTAAGGTTCATTAACAAAACAGCGATGTTTTTTATAACCAGTGTGAACCAACATCGTGAATTTAAGCGGGTGAGTACCTATACCTACAGCTACACACACACTCGTAGGTACTCTTGATTTCTACTAGGTATTTTAGTTTTGTCTTTTTGGTTGATATTTTGTGACACCACATGAATGAGGATATCGCTTTTTTATTAACCTGTATTGTCCCACTGCTGGGCAGAGGTCTCCGCCATAACCTTCCACTCTTTCCTTTGCGCGGCCTTCTCCGGCCAATCTCTCATAAATGCGTCTAGATCATCACGTCAGCGTTTTCTAGGCCTCCCTCGGCTATCGTCTTTTTTTGGAACCAATCTTTAATCGTTATCCTAACAATAATTTCAACATTGTAGGTATCGTAGGTTAAAAAAAACTTCGTAGCTAGGTACATAATTAATAAACCTAACTGTTTATTCCGTGTTCCTAACCATAATAACTAAGTACCTTCTTGAAATTACAAAACAACTCTTTTATCTCTAGATATTGTATTGATATTTTTTTGACTATTATTTTGCGTAGGTACCTACATAAAAAATACCTAGTACTTTATTACAACGAGAACTACTAATATGTACCTACTACTAGTGCAATTCGTATAAAATTTACCGATTATTTTTTCTTATGTAGGTAACCTACCTACTAACTACGAGAACTTCCAGTGTCGCGGTGCCGAAAGCAAATGCAAAATACAAAACTCCATCAAAGTTATGGCGGGAAACTTGAACTTGCTGTTGCGTCAAAAGAAGAGGACAAAAGAAGATAAGTAATGTTGGTAGGTAAGTGAACTTCTATAATCAATTTTCTGTCACTAGCTTTACCTACCTATAAATGACAACCATAAATGTTGCCGATGCCGCGATGGTCCGTATACTACATACTATACAGTAAGGGTTGAACCACATCTGGCAGCACGGAATCGCCATTTTTCCGTCGCCCTTTCTCTTTCTGTCGCTTAGAACTGCCATTTGCTAGACCGAGACAGAAAGCATAATGCGATAGCACGCGGCGGAATCTTCGAGGCGGCCGCGTGCTATCGCATTGTCTCGGTCTGCCATGGCCCTCATCAGTGCTGGTCGTGCTGCCAGATGTAGTTCAACCCTAAAAGCACATAATTGCCTTTTAATGTGATGTTTTTGACGTGATAACGTCTTGTAATTCGATGGCCGGCTGTACGCACGAAAAAAGTTGACGTCATGCGGCGTTACCTCACTCTGTAGCGTTCGATAGATCGTTTCATCGATTCCCACCCAGGACAAATGTTTGTGTGATGAGCACGATCATTTGTTTTGTGTCTGGGTGTACTTTATGTAAAATATGTATGTATTAAGAAATATATAAGTACTTAAGTAAATCAGTCGTCTAGTACCCATAACACAAGCACTGCTTAACTTGGGACTAGATGGCGTTGTGTGATAGTTATGGAATATTGGTTATTATTACGTTCAACTATCATCAGTAAACCGACATTACAGACAACCGATTTTTTTTGCCTGCTCTTTACGTGACAATGTAGTTTTCCCCTGGGAGTTAACATGGCCTTTTACTTTGGTGAATACCTACCTTAAGTAAACATTTACTTACTACCTTACCTATGTACTTGCTTACCTTCTGCCTTTTTTACATATTATCTTTTAAAAGACCCTATCAATTTTGCGGTCCAAAAGTAGAGAATTCAATTGTTTCAGTGCAAATGTCTCATTAACCTTAAGATATTATCTTTTTTAATATACCTATATCTAATCTATCTAATATCTTTAAACGAGCAATTCTTGTATATTTATTTATATATAATCAGAATTTCGGGAACGGCTCCAAGGATTTTCGTGAAAGTTACAGATTAGGGGTTTTTCGGCTCAAGGAATCTATTTATCAGGTCCCAGGTTCTAGAAAAGCTCGGTTCCCAAGATATAGACATTTTAAAAACCGAGCGAAGCTCAGTCAACCAGATATTAAAATGTAACACTACCTAATCTGGGGCCTATGAAAATAGGTTCTCTATGTACTCGTAAATATCGGGAGGTACCTGTGTCTAATGCGGAAGGAGGAAACGTCTGGGTGTCACCACTGCGAAGATCGCCCGGAGGACACGGTGCAGCATACGGTGCAGGATTGCCCAGCTTGGGCAGTGCACCGACGTGTCCTCACGGCTGCGATAGGCGGAGACCTCTCGCGCCCGGCATTGGTTTCGGCCATGCTGCGGGGCGAGACGGAGTGGGAAACGGTCGCCTCCTTCTGCGAAGCAGTAATGCTCGCGAAGGAGGAGGCGCGCCGCGAGCGAGAGAGGACAGAGTCCTCCCTCCGCCCCAACCGCGGTGTAGGACGCCCACGGCGACGGACGTCGCGAGACGATCTCCGGCCACCGTAGGCGCGGGCATGCGGGCAGCGAGTAAAGGGCAACTCGCTGCCCGACCAAGGACCATGCCCGAGTCGACGGCGCGTTGTGTCCCACGCGCGCCTCAAAGAGCGTCAGCATAATGACGGGGCCCCCGTCTCAGAGGGCCAAAGCCTGCCGGGGTCGCGGGATTATTCCCTTACCGTAACCCCGGAACATAACAGGCTATGAAGGACACCGTGGATTTTAGTCAGTAAAAGTCTGACAGTCCCTCCCGCCCTGCCCGGGGTTGGAGGACTTATTGATGATTTTACCACGCTAAAAAAAAAAAAATGTAGGGGAAGGGGGGGCATGACGGGGACGCGAGGTAAGATGGGGTCACGTACACATACAAGAAACTAGACTCTTGCGTACAGAAAACAATAAGCCAGTATGAAGCCATACTCGATCAACCGTCAGCGCGACAAAAACAGTGATGGGAGTGCAGCCGTTTATTATTTACAAACGAAAATCAGGTTGAGTGTCTCGTCGATCTAATTTTATGCAGTTAAAAACGTCTTTACTGTAAGGCAAATATGACTACCCAATTTATGTGTTTTCTGGTAATGGTTGTTAGTGTTGTTTACTTTGTTGTGGTATAGTTGGACAAAAGTTCAGATAATACATTTTTTTTTTGAGAAATTATTTTTCTCTAAATCAGCCTTTGGGGCAAGACGGGGTATTGGGTATGGGGTAAGATGGGGTATAGGGGATCCTTGATCCTCGGCTCAAAAAAAATGCTACGAAGAAACAAAAGACCAGTTGTACCCAAAACGAAAAATGATGATGATGAAGATACAATTTCGTCGGCCTAATTCGTTAACCTGCTAAGTGCATTTTTGCAAAGTTTACAGGACGAAGAAAAAACTGAATAATTTCTTTATTAGTTTAGCTATCAAAATTTTGAAAGTCCCGTTGGTTTCTATATTTTTTCTTGATATTTTAAAAACATTATATCTAACAAAACCTAAATAGATTTTTCAAAAATGAGGAAAACATTTATTTAGCAGTTATTCGAGGTGAAATTTCAATTTGCTTGAGGACTTAGCAGTTTTATCTTTTTGGTATGGTTTATAGAAAATTTAATAGTGCAGTTAAATGAATTCAATCACTAATCAAAATAAATATTTATTATTAAAAAAATAACAATCAGTCCTCTATAACACGAAACAGGGTTAAAATATCTAAACTAAACTCTTCATCGCATCGGTGTGAGGGGTTCGCGTCGGCGGCGAGTCGGGAGAACGATGAAGTACTTGAGACTCGTCCTCGACAGCCGGTGGAACTTCAGGGACTTCCAGCACCTCCTGCGTTTGGCCCCAATGCTAAACAGGGCAGCAACCCCCCTCAGGCGACTCCTGCTCAGTCTCAGCCGCCTCCTACCAGAAGCTATACGGATGATCCGAGGATACCGCACGATCGCCGGTGAATCGGCCAACCTCCTTGCCGGATGCTGCCTTGGGATCTGGAGAACATTGCTCTCCAGCGCGTCTATGAGTGGCACGTGGAGGCGCAGCGCCGCCTATCGCTGGGGCGAATCCCCTTTCCTCGACGTCTCGAGGCGCGGCGGGAAGAGCTCCGGCGCGATCTCAGGGCAGTATGGAGGGAGCGCCTGTCGCAACCGGGGCCCGGGCACGCCGCAATCGCGGCGGAGACCCGACCCTCTTTGAGGAGTGGCTGGATAGGCGTCACGGCGTCTTGACCTACCAGCTGACGCAGGTCCTTATCGGACATGGAAGTTTAAGGAGGTACCTGTGTGATAGAGAAGGAAAAAGGCCTGGGTGTCACCATTGCGAGGATCGCCCGGAGGATACGGTTCATACGGTGGAGCATTTACGGTGAAGGACTACCCCGCTTGGGCTGAGCACCACCGCGCCGTGTCCTCACGACGGCGATGGGATATTATGCGACCTCTCACACCCGGCATTGTTCGAGGCCATGCTGCGGAGCGAGACGGAGTGGGAAGCGGTCGGTTCCTTCTGCGAAGCAGTTATGCTAGCGAAAGAGGAGGCTGGACGCGTAAAGGTGAGGACTTGCTGCGTCCACCTCACAGCCCAGCCGCAGTGGTAGACGACCACGGCGTTGGATGTTGAAAGACGAGTTCCAGCCACCATAGGTGCACCCATGCGGGCTCTGAGTTATGGAGGACTCGTTGTTTGACCGTTAACAATGTCTGGGTCGATGGCGCGTTGTGTTCCACGTACCTCAAAGAGTGTCAGCACAATGACGGCCACCTTAGAGGGCCAAAGCCTGCCGGGGTCGGGACTTACGTATACCGTGAACCCGGAACGTAAAGGCTATTGAAGGATAGCTTGGATTTTAGTCAGTATAAGTCTGACAGGCCCTTCTGCCCTGTCTTGGGTGGGAGGACTCATTTGATGATAAAAAAATGGTAAACTCTTCATAAACACACAGTAATAGTTATAATATACGTTATTATAATGTGTTGTCTGTCTTGTAGTACGCGTTGTACTCCTAACTATTTTATTATTATTAATGAAAGATATTAAATATTGTTTTACTACTGCTACTGTATCACAATCAGTTAAATATTATAACAATAAAATAAAATAAACAATTTTCACAAACGTCGCGTGAGTTTGGGAACGTTGTCAGTGAAAAACTGAGGCGCCAACAGAATTTAGCAGGTTTGCGTTGTGGAGATTGGCTAGTGTTAAGAAAGCAGTTTTTCGGGCACATCGTTTTACACCTTTTTAAGCTGATATCGCTACTATTTCTTAAATGCTACGGTAGATATTAGGCTGAATTTTCTAACTGCATCAAAAAGTCAATTTTGCCAAAAATGGACTTAGCAGGTTAACGAATTAGGCCGACGATTTGTCTCTATTGTAATGATGAAATCATAGTTTTCTGAAATAATCCGAAGGTTGGGTAGGCTGCCAGCTTTGTGGACGTTGTGCTCACAATTAATGGTTATGCTGGTATGGATGATGACAACACCCAAGAAATTCATATTTGTATTTATTGTGATAATAATTAGCTTACCCTATCTCTCCCAATTTTCACTACCCCATCTTACCCCATGGTAAGGGGCAAGACGGTTTTCCGAAAGTTCCTATTAAAGAATTTATTTAAAAAAATTGCTATAAGTTGATCTCCCAAAGACTATGCCAAATTGTAGTTAGGTTAATAAGACATTGTGCCATAAATAAATAAGCATAATAAACGTAATAATTATACTGTATTTTTTGTATTTTCCTTAGATACCCCATCATGCCCCCCCTTCCCTCGTAAATATCGCGTACGTTTCGTAGTTTGGCTCCGTGTTTTCTGAGTTGGTACATACTGGCAGGTACAGAATTATATTGTTCTATGTTACTTACGTGACCGTAGTCCATGTATTTACATGAATGTTCTTACAGCAGCTTATCTAGCCTAGCCTAGCTTTTCCAAAGCGGCAATTTCAAACAAGCGTACCTATTTTCTTTGAAGACTAAGGTAGCTTTTCCACCAGAGATGTAGGTACGTACTATGCAACGTTGTTATGGATGCGTTTGGTATCCGCCGGTTAATCATATTCATTGGTGCACATAGCCACATAGCTGCATAGGACTGGTGGAAACGGATTCAAATAAGATGTGCTTTTTATATGGAAGGATGAGTGCTATGGTGCTTGCTATGGATGGGTGCTATGGATGCCCTGTTATGGTGCGTCTTCCCTATAACTATCGATACACCGGATAGGTCGAGCTGCGCATCTTCCTCGCGCAGCTACTTTGCGGCGACACATCTTCATAGCACATCTTACTCGCACCGCTACATAGCGTAGCGTAAGTGGAATCGGTGACATAATTTCGTAGCTCAACTTTTACATTCTCACTGTAGTTTTGCTTAGCACATCTCTTTTTTCGATCTGATTAGGCTGTTTTTCAACCTGTTATGCATTATACTACGTTGCTGCGGATGCGTTTGATATCCACCAAATATAATTATTGGTTTACATAGCACAGCACCGGTGGAAACGTATTTCCAATGAGCTACCACTATTCAACATTTAAGGGCTCACAATACATGATTTACATCATGTAATTAACGTTTGACGTAAAATGTATAACTAAAGGAAAATAAGTAGATAGAGAGAGAAGTATAATAGGTATTGTCGGTACTTGTGAGTTATTTATGTGCGTCATTAAGACAAATGGATACTTACCCTATTTGTCGGTCTAGAAACTAAATAGGTACCTAAAGAGCTTTACGTCAGGTTTAAGTTAGGCACTAATGGGTGTATCCGCAAGGCGTTCCTTATTGACTAATAAAAAGAATCCCAAATGGTGAAATTAATGTTAACGAGTAGGTCGACTTATACCGATTGTTTTAATTTTTTTGTTGCCTTTATTCTCAATGTGTTGTCAATATAATTAACCTAATGTTTTAATACTATTTAACAATCTTGATTTTTTGTAGTATGGATTCCAATTGTTTTGAATCACCGAATTTATTGAAGGGTTTTGAAAGAAAAGGCTAATACACAATATTGTACGTATACTCGAGAACGTAAATAAACGTAAATTTTCCTATTCTGAAATCGAATAGCTTTCTGACTGTGAGAGTCACATACTTACCTATTACATATCCGCGTATTAATATTTCACACTTTCAATCACTATACCGTTATTCAGTAATCATTACCTTTTCGGTTTTCGATGAGGACATATTATTTCTGCCAGGGTTGTAGGCTAACCGAAGCCCTGGATTTGGATGGGTACGGTTTTGTCACTGCGATTCTAACAGTCTCTTTCGCGCCACCCAGACCAAAGCGCGAGGAGTCAGTTAATTTTTCACCTAAAGAGTTTCCACTGTCCAGCCATGTTTCCTATCATGTTGTTTCTTCTAAACGTGTCGATGGCAAAAATTCATGTTTTATTTATTTACCATGTTACGTGGATGAGTACCTAACAGAGTAGCAGGAGGATTTGTTTTGTGCACTTAGATAGAAACTAAGAGAAAACAGATCTGATGAAGATGGGATGCCTTAAAGAAGGAGTGAATACAGAAAATGGCTGAATGTCGAATAGATTATGGAAAAACTAGACACACGTTCTGCCCGTCGATGCTATTCTCTAAAGTCGTCGTCGAAGTGCTCGAGCGATTCGCTCCAGCAGAAGACGCAGCTACAGTTTGTCTTTTGAGGACGGCTGCGTTTACGCAAGATTGTATCCATCGAATCGCACCCCTGATTCTTGATAGGCTGCAGAAAGATAATCAATGATTAGAGGATTCAGGGAAGTTGAGCTGTCCACTCACATATCCATAAGAGAGTGAGATCATAGCAGCTAACCACTAATGGGAATACTGTTTTATTCACTATTAAGTGACTCATGCTAGGAATCGAAACACACCTACGGAACGGAAGGACAACATCGTTGATATACCTTAATGGATTCACCGTATAGTCCGTATATTAGTAAGCGGAAATGTATCTTTTGTTTTTGTAGAATCTGCAAAATTAAAGGAAAATCTTATATTTGGTTAACATTTTTGTTATAATATTCATCAGAACTTTCCTCGTGTTTCTGAGCCTGTCGTCAGTTTTAGCATAAACTGCTTGTAGATTGTTCATTTGTCTATTATACCATAGGGCTAGGCTGGCCGCGAGCGAGAGAGGACAGCGTCCTCCCTCCGCCCCACCCGCGGTGGTGGACGCCCACGGCGACGGACGTCGCGCGACGATCTCCGGCCACCGTAGGCGCGGGCATGCGGGCAGCGAGTAAAGGGCAACTCGCTGCCCGACCATGGACCATGCCCGGGTCGACGACGCGTTGTGTCCCACGCGCGCCTCAAAGAGCGTCAGCATAATGACGGGGCCCCCTCTCAGAGGGCCAAAGCCTGCCGGGGTCGCGGGATTATTTCCTTACCGTGACCCCGGTACATAAAGGGCTATTGAAGGACACCGTGGATTTTAGTCAGTACAAGTCTGACAGTCCCTCCCGCCCTGCCCGGGGTGGGAGGACTCATTTGATGATTTTACCACGTTAAAAAAAATAAATAAAAAAAAAAACCATAGGGCTCCGTGGATGGTGCTGCTGGCAGGTCCTCTCGTTTTGATACTCTCTCGGGGATTTTTTTTTCACTGATGAAAATTTCGGCGGGCATGCATTTCCTGCAAGTTTTTGAGGGTAGTGGTAATTACATAAACTCCGAAAAGTCTTCCACCTGGGTACTTTTAAGTATTCTGTGACCTGGGTTTGATACCAGGATCTGTCAACTTGTAAGTCGGAGATGCCACCACAGCTCATTATGTCAGTCTTATTTATAGTAAAGTCGCACCTTTCTGTGATTGCACCGAAAACTACTATTGTGTAACCAAATAAAAAAAAAACTAAAAATCACCTCAGTAATAATGTCACTAAAACTTGTTCATTAGATAATTACCAAACCGTTGTTTTATTTGATTCTGATGAGCAAAGCAAATTAGGTAATTACAAATGCATTTAAACATCAGAAGTATGGGAATTTGGAAAATATTTACCACATGAATGTTAGTGGTAATGTTTTTTCTTAAATATTATATCATGGACGAATTATTGTAACCGTTAGGTAGTAAATATTATTTTTATATAGACAGTACTTATTGCAATAATAATAGAAAGGTAACTAGATTATAAAATAAAAAAATGTCATAAGTTAGTAAATTGAATGACGGTTCATAACTTTCTGGAATTGAGAACTAGCTTAAAATATTTGGCTGAGTAATTATGTCTGGCGATTTACCTAGAAATTTCATATTAAAATAGGAAAAAATAAGGTTATTAATTGCGTTATGAAAGTGTTTAAGATTGAAACAAATGGAGGCGAACGTTAATAGCACAAAATTAATTTTACATGAATTCAGTTTTATGTTTCTTCAAACTTTTATCGATTGTCTCAACTAATAAAAATACACATAATTAAGTATGCTATGAAAGAAGAAGAACGTAGTAGATTAATTTGTTAAAAATAAACAATACCAAGTATTTTTGTAAGCCCTGATAAGATCAAAATGCTTTTGTATTCGAAGAAAATACCTAGGTAGGGAGTTGTTTTTGTTTGGACGATTAACTCATTTGGGCTTTGTTTTGCCAAACAAAAGAAGACTTAAAACAAACGAATTATTATGTTTTACTTAAAGTATTCGGAGAACGTTGAAAAGTTTTAAACAAAAAAATAAAATAGCCTTTTTAATTTGCTGCTAAAATATTAAAGCGGTCGTAAGAATGCCAGTAGTAACCTTGTTTCTACGTTTTTATGTTAAATCTAAATTAGTAGGTCACATAAAACTACTAGATAATCATAACACAACACAGTAAGTTGTATTAATATGGCAACAATATTATTATAGCGACAGATAAACATACTAACTTATGAAGGTAGGTACATAACAGTAATTTGTATGTATGCCCGTATATACGTACATACGCTGTGGAATGCGATCTATACGTATACACGGCCGTCTATACATATTTATACAGCGGAATCGTAAATAGATTGAATGGGTATGTACCTACCTACTTTTTGCTTACATTGCCAGTTCGTTTCACAGTCTCCGCACCGAACATAGCATCAGTCAGTCGGCACTAGTAGACCATGTAATGTAAACATTAGATGGTCGAGGAATGCATTTAGACAGTAGGTGCTGGTAGTGAATATTATCATGTGCGGTGATAACGTGGCTGCGAGTCGGCGGGGTTTAGTCGGCGACGCGGGGTCGCGTGGTGCGGTCGCGTGTATCGTTCCTATCGCTCGAGTGACGTACGGAACCGCTTCGTGTGTTCGCGCTCGCGTACGCGCCGCATTCCATCGTGGGGGCCCTTCGCCGCTATTGGCCGAACCCGCGTGACGTCACACCTCGTAATGAGGTATTCAACATGGCCGTGTAGCTAGTTCGCGAGTGTGCTTCGTTACTCGTTTGAATGGATTTAATCAGTGAAATATGCCAAGGAGACGAAACGGTGAGATACCCTTGCCCGACGGATGGGATTACGCGAGGGACTTTGACGGAAAACTGTATTTCATCGACCACAACAGTAGAAAAACGACGTGGATCGACCCGCGAGACAGGTAAGTTTTCCAAAGAGAAGTGTTAACCCGTAAGAGCCCCATGTCAAAACTTTACATTCCAATGCGATTTCTAACGTTTTCTGATTGAATTTAAGTGTTGTGGTTATAAATATCGGGAGTGCAGGTGATATAGTTGGTTCTGTTGAAGTTACAAGTGTTAAATGCAACTTTAAAATAGAATAAATCGTGAAAAACAAACTGTTCCGTCGCCGCGACGCTGCTGCTCTCTAGTGGTAAGAATGCGCGTCAACCTCGATTTCACACGACATTCCACTATTTAGTGACAACAAATGAGCTAAACACAAATTATGGTTATCATTTGTTATCCTTTGGAATGTGTAGTGTGGTCTTGTTTTCGTATGGATTTGTATTCGTTGAGCTGAGCACTCGGTGCGAGACTAATGAGGCCACGGAACTGGTTCATAGCAATGTTAGTGGCTGAACTGGCGCAGAAATAATTCGATGAAGCGTTTATGTGTTAAGAATGAATGTGGCATGTTGGCTAGATGGTGGTGCGGTTGGTGGTTTCGTAAGGTGCGCGTGTGTGTATGGTGCCGATGCGTGGAGAACGCGGTGGGAGATGGAATGCAATGCATAGGCAAGTTGCGCGGTGTGAATGACAGGCCGTAGAATGCGGCCCGGGCCTGCGGCGATGGTCGCGCCTTTCTAAAGCGGCGCACTCCCCCTCCTCGCCGCCCCGCCGTCTCCCCACACCCCCCTTCACCACCTCAGCAAGCTGCAGGTGCTGCACAACACATCCCTATTAAATACCGATCATGTCTCTAGCCGTATCTATTTACCATAGTTAAACCGACACCTGCACCATTGTTTTAAAGTTAACCTTAAAAACTGTACATCTGCACTTGAAAATGTATGGTTACAGTTAAAACCGGTCAATTATCACATTGGTGATGCTAAACGGCGTAACAATTAGCAGTAGTGATGCCCGTTCCATTAGGAAAATGAGACATCCTAAACTAGTCAACAAACTGTGTCTAATGTTGTTGTATAACGGGCTATAGAGATTCACAGTCAAATTGTACATTTATAAAACAACCGCTAAATGTTTGCAGAAATTTAACATAAAATGCTGTTTTAATCGCACTGAACATACGACGCAAAGTTGCAAATGGACAATCAACGTAAACTTCTCAAGTTAATGATTGATACAATACAAACTCAAGTAAATGTCATTTTGTGTTTCATTTCAGACTTATGATCACTCACACAGGGGAATCTCGGTAACATTCAATATTAAAGACCGACTTAAGTATAGATTAGAAACAAAATAATATTGCTTAAAATGCGATTGTGGATGAAATTGATTCAACTTAGAAGGCATAATATGAGAATCTGGTCCCGGTACATTGACACCACAATAAAATTCGCCGCTGACACAGGAAACATAAAGTGGTATTTTTATTGAACCTTTTGGCAAACTGCATTCCATACAGTCGACTTTACAGTATGATATTTGAGACGTGGTCACCAACTTGGCACTCCAAAACATGCGAAGATGTGGCTTTTCTGCTTGTGGTTCGACATTAACAGGTTTGAATGATAATCCTCTGGAAGCGAAGAAAACGATGTACAAATAGTGCGACCCAAAAATGGAATATATTTGCTGGAAAATTTGGAGTTAATTGGGGTCATAGAGCAGCTACTATCGCAAAATTGCTCACTAAGAACATTGTTTTGAGTGAACTAAATGGATAGTAAAAGAGCAACGGCAGTCAAAATTGACCTAGAATTTGGTGTGTGGAGCGGAGGTACCACGGATGTCACTCCAACGTCGACATCTACTTGTGCGAAACGCGCACACAATAAACCGAGCCACTAAGCCAATTTATTAATGCTAAAAATAACCCGGACCACGTCTCGGGCGCATACGACGCTATTAACCTTATACGGAACCTAAACGTTGTACTATGAAAAATGTGCACTCTGTCACTGCCTTTGGCAGAATGCAATTATTTACCTACCATATGAATGTTGTCTGTTTAGTAGACCTGCTTTTTTACATGCAGATGTAATGGTCTCATTTTGACGACGAGAGATCGCCGTTTATAACGAAATATTTGCCCTTGAATTTCGATATATATGGCAGTTTTAACAAGATACAGATCTTTATGGTGTCGTTGGGTGCTGAGACTATACATTTACGGTAATAAGTGTCTTCTCAAATGCTTCTGTAACGAGACGTTGCGTGCGAATGAGCATTTTGCGGTTTTCGCAGATCTCAAAGGCAAGTGTGATACGTAACTAGATAAGCAGCGGCGTAAATAGTTATGGAAAAAAACTAAACTACATAGAAGTGTTCGACAGCTACGCATTGTGAACTGAGGAAAAACTACTTACTGTGACTTTAAGCAAGGAAGCGGTGAAGACAATGATAGCGTCGATTAACAAGCGAATGGGAACTTATACCTGTGTTCGCCGGTGTTTCTTACTTTAATTGTATCGGTTGAATGCAGTTTCACTAAGCCAGTACATTGTTCTGTTGCATACCAGAGTGTTGCGTTCAGTCAGTTGATCGTTAATGCATAATTCTATGTTGTGAGTGAAATCTGCGTTAGGTGTCTATGCGAAGTTGCGTTCTTGCTTAGACGCAGGCAAATTGTATGAGGGAAATACAAGGATGGTCGCGTTGGAATGTTTCAATGCGATCTGCGTGTCTGTGGTTGAGTAGCTGGTGGTGTGATGGCTAATTTTATATATATATATGTAATTGTTCCATATACGCTCAACTCAGTAGAAGTAACTTTAGTATTACAGGTTATTTAGGTGCACTATTTCTTCGATTACAATAGGTTCTACAAGATTTCTAATATAATAATGGTTATCCAATACAAATCTCTACCTTTTATAAGTAAGCAAGGTTATTTTAAATGTATAAAATCAATCGTGTTTAACGAAGGTATCTTCACAAGATTGTGTAACCCAAGTATGTGCTTCCCACGCACTGCACAAGTTCTGAGCTCCCTCATGCGTAACGTTGAAGGGGCTGGGCATTTTACAACGTTTCTTGACTTTAATCGAATGCGTTTTAAGTAGGTTTATTTGTTCATTTTAGACCTATTCAATTTGATTAGGTGCAAGAATTGTATGCATGTTTTGCAGAGATGATTTACAAAACATTGGTGGGAGTGTGTAGTGTGCGGTGCAGGGTGCGGCGCGTGGCGGCGAACGGACGCGAAATAGCGTACAACATTGTTTATTCTACGCATTCCACTCAGATAAATATGTCCTTGGCGATTTTATACACCCAGACGCGCGTCGACACCGCTGCCGCCGGCACCGGCTACACTGCAGATTTATTTTGATTCCAACAACTAATAAGACGAATGGTCGTTTAAAAAGTCTAGACATGGTAAACCAATGTAGAGTCTTCTATTTAACAAACACTTTTACAGCTAAAGAAATATTAAATTATGGATACCTCTACTATGCAATTGCCGAATAAAAGTAAAGCATTTTAAAAACCGTTTAGTTAACAATCGTTATTATATTAAATATGTGTTTAAAATCACGCATGTTTTAAAGTTATCTATGTGAGTATGCGATAAAAGCTGTTCTGCTCTCGTTTCTAATCAAAATTGGCATTCCTCTCTTATCTATGTGTATGCCGCTGCCGTCACAAAGCAGTTGTTTACCTACTTGTAACGACTTTTTCATTGTTGTGCTCATCAATTTAGATTTTCCTAGCTTTACGACGTTACACTCATAATTTAGTTCTGCAATTGGGACCTCTATAAATGGTCTAACTTGTATTTGTAGTGGACCCGCCCCATAACTTCATGAAGTTAGCATAAGCAATGATAAACTTGCAAAATATGGTGTGTCGACATAGCGGGCCTCGGAATGGTTGGATGGAATTTCTGCGTGTTTGTCCCCCCATATAGGGAGTGATAAATTGACGATACTCGTCGCTCATAAAATTGTATAACTATTTGCTTGATTTGCATAAGAGTGTTTGATTAGCCATCGGAGGACGCCCAGACGGAGTTGACTTAGGAATGTTGCCTATTTAATATTTCCTCTATAAACGTTTGGGACGATTTAATGTCCACGGTAAAATGTACGATTTCAATCTGTCGAGTGATGGAATGAAACCAATACTTTACCGCTATTCGACTTAAAAACGTCTAATAAAAATTAATATCGTTATTTACGGGCGTAGGCACTCATTAAAGAAAGCTCTTTTTATGGGAAAGTAATTAACGACGTACATACATAATAAGGTGAACATAAGAAATATTTTGTTGATGATGGTATTTTCTTATAGTAATCCTGACAACATGAAATGCAAGACTGTGGCGATTGTAAAGTTCTTATCCATTCGCTGTTCAATTATTTGAAGAGAAATACATCAAGGTTTTAACTTTTAATAAAATATATGATTGAATATGTATGATCTTAAAATTATGCAGATCCGAGCAGGTGTTCTTTAGTTTTATGGATTCCTATTTATTCGCTCAAAATTTGATTGACTTATAACTGTACACATATATCTCAGATTAAAGAAGTTTCGTATATCCTATTGCCAATGTTAATACCGTGAATGGTTAGAATTTTTAGGTGTCCATAAATAGAGGCACACTGAGGCGAACTGGCACAAATCCTTGATTTTGAATAAATTGTTGACGACCCGCCATTTGGGTGTGGGCGAAATATGCGACAACAGACTATAATAAACAATTTTCTCATTCCAATATGTACCTTGTTCCTTAGCATTACCAAGCTGTTTGGGCTTGCGAATTTGCAAATGATAGTAAACGGTATGGTATGCGAAAACACCTGTATTTAATAGCGATTAGGTGATAGTGTTCTGTTTGCTTCGATGGATTGTGTTAACAGTTTATTCTTTGGGCGACAGGTACTTCTAAATTTTGTAAATGAATCAGCCATAAAACAACATAGGTTAATTAAGCATAATTATACTGTTATTTTTTTTTTATATATAGTGTTAAAAATATGTGTCTGCATATTGTGAACGATTTCACTGCTTGTCAAAGCTTCATTTTCGCTGTACTTACAATTCCAAAGGATGCATCTATGCGTGTTAATGCATTTACAGTACTGAAAACATTTTCCTGCTCAGTGATTGTGGCAATATCTACCAGAGAAATTGGCAACAGTGAGTAGCAGTAAAACTGGCAAATATTTCCCCGACCCCATTCCACGTGGTCGATCATTCACGAAACAATGGAGCGTGGAATTTTGTTCCTCAACAAACATTCGCAGAAGCCCGGCGCCTCCCATTCATTGGCGATGCGTTCGTGCACATTGATATCTGCTTGTTTGGCCTCTGTTTAATCCATACTTTCCGGTCTTGACACCGCTCTAATAACAACGATATGTGAATGGAGCCGCTTTGGTGCCATTCCTACCTAATGTTTGACTTTCTACCGCTGGGAAAGTATCATTTGTGCAGTCGTGAAGTTGCCGGCAAACATCGTTACAAGCCATTAGCAGCATTTCTGCCATACTTCGAGGGCGGTATTCGTAGTTGCAACGAGCGACTGCTTGTGATTGCTTTTCTACATTCTGTAACTATTGCATATTTACATAATGAGAGGATTTGAATGCCACAGATATAGTTAAATTGGTGTGTGTGTGTTTTCTCAATATTAGACGTAGGTACCTATATTGTGTGTAAATCTCAGAACCGGTCAGTCAAGCCAATGAATGGACAGTTTTTATAACATTCGCTTAATTAATTAGCATTCATCGTTAAAAATACAATAATAAATTACGACGATCATAAAGTTTTATTCCTGCGAATAAGAGTACTAGCTGATTTACTACGACAATTTTTACAACGTCGTGTCTGACTTGCGCTGAGATTTATAGCGTTTAATCTCCTCCATCAGATTGTAGGTACTTATTACTCAAACTAGCAGCAGAATGGGAGTGACCACAATGCAATATCAATTAGAAATTCCTGAGTCTCGGCGATATTATAAGCGGGGCGGCCGACAATTCGTCATTCTGTATAGACATTATTTAGACTAGGTATCGTATTATCGAATGTTTGTGAGCGGAGTCGTGATACTCATGATATTGTGTCGCACGCGCCGCCTGCCGGCGTGACGAAGGCGGCTGGTATGCGGCGTGATTCAAACGGAAACCCTATATATTCAGTGTTTATGCAACCCGCTGTCCGTCCGTCCGTCACTTCTACAGACAGCATGCAACATTGAATTGTATAAATTATGTTCGATGTGTGGGTTTATTTTGACTATATTTCAAAAACCTAGCAGATAAAAAGTAAATAATGGAAAATAGCCTCATAATGACCAAATACCAACTTCATTTGAGATATTGTTAATGATGCTCGTAATTATTCATTAAAATAAGAAGACGGATTTCGAGATTTTGAAGGCAGTTAGTGTCAAGAGATCTTTATTATTCAGATCGGGGCACTTAATGTGTGTAAATTCTCAAGTCTCTCAAGACGAGCATGAGACCTTGGTGGGAATGACGTGACGTGCGTTTCAACAACACAGTTCACACTAGGCGTTGGAATGTCGTTTGTCAATGATCGAATAACGTGTGACGTCATAGCGTCACATTAGCTGCTGCGTTTACCGTCAATACATAATTACCACTTTCGAACGATCGCCGAGGCAATTTGGTGGTTAAATTTGGTGATTGCTTGTGACGTAAGACGCAAACAATGTTTATATGACTGTTTGGTTACTTTTATGCATGGTTCGGTTCAGAATTTCAGATATAAATTTTATATTCATGCATTGGATCATCCGGTCGACATGCTTCGACGAATCCATTGCAAGTTGTATTTAATTCGATTATAACGTTGTACGAATGTGTCAGCCGAACGGAATGCGAGAGGAAATCACGTTGACCCCTAACACACGACGCCTTTTTTGGCCATCGGAAGGTTTGTAATCTTCCTGTCCGTGAGGATATTTTAACAACACATGAGGATTTATTTAAATAAGCATATAGGATACGTGACATCACGCCATCGGAATTTACTTATAACTTTGTAAGGAACAGGTTATTCACCTAACATTATTATCCTTAGCCGTGTCTACTGACACAGTTTCATATGACAGATTATCTTACGGACTAAAATCTAAGTGGGGCAATGCCCTCTTGGAGTAAAGGAGTAAAAAAATCGAGATTGTTCCGAAGCCCAAGGAATGTGCATTAAACGGGCCATCCGGATTAAAATATTTCCCTGGCGGTATTTATAGAGCATTAGTAGGTGTGCGTGTTCGTCTGTCGGTCGGTCGATATGTGTGAGACAGCATGGCACCGCCTCCCACCAGACGTGCTCCAAGTTTGTCGTAATCCAGGATTTGGTCATTGGACTTTCGAAATGATACTTGGATAACGCATGACTAATAGTCTAATCATTTAGATTTACGGTGAGCCTCTTGATTCTTTGGCGTGTTGGGTGGACATTAACGAGACTTGGCTGATATATTGTTTTGAAATAACGTTTGAATTTTAAGAATATGGGATTATTGAGAGGTTTTACACCTGCAGTGGCGTTGAAATCTGCAGGGGCATGTAACTAAGTAGTCCAAAGCGGGCAGCAACCTTCGTGTTTCTATTTGCGGCTGCTGAACGGCGGTACATTGGCCTTCTCCCGCGCTATTTTCCAATGAGACTGTGATGCACTGGCATATCGCACGGCATAGCTCGCGGATTTATTCGCATCGATTACGCGATACAGCTGTGTGTGAACTCAATTCTGTTGCGAACTGTATTATTTATGTGAAAACTTGTACGGAGAGGAGGTAAAGTAGAACAAATTATATAATTGTGAGTCGGACGTGATTGTAAAAAAGAGGACAATGTTTTTTATTCATGTTTATTATCTACAGTTGTTTATGTTTTATATATACAATGGTACCACTGTCCTACCATTGTAATTCTTACAATAATATGTCTAATAACTCTTATAAAATTGTAAATTAATGGGCTCTAATTGTAACAGCAATTTAAAATCAAAACACCACATTCAGAATTTTAATAGCTACCTAGTATATTTGTCTGTAGGTATGTGCACTAATTGTTATGAAGTTCACTGTAGCGGTTAATGCATTTCTTAATTCTCACACTCACTACATTAACTAAAGTGCTTCAAATTCATATAAAATGTAGTTTATATGCATATCTTAATTGAAATAAACACAACGGAAGAGAACTAGAGCATTAATGTTCGGCCGTTCAGAGAATGCGTTCCTGACACCTTTCAGTTAGTACATGTATTTGTCATAAAATTATAACATTCATTGATTATTGATATAATAATGTTGTTTTAATGCTCATCAATTGTTAAAACGGTAAACAACCAGCAAAAATATTTTTATCGTAACTGCAACGCCATTACAAAGTTACGTCGTCAGTTCAAAATCGCGACCTGTCAGGAACGCATTCTCTGAACGGCCGAACTTTAGATCTTCAGTAGTCTTAATTAACTCATTTATTTTTATTAAAAATACTGGTAATGATTCATATCGACTTCTGTTTGTCGGATGAAACTCTAGCACAGTGACACAGATGGCGTTGTTTTAAAATTTCATTTAAATCGAGTCTAGTGTTTTGTTACATTCGAATAGCCTTTGTTTTCCAAACAAGTGCTTCCGACATTCTTGAAATTCCATTTCAAGATAATGCAGTGTTAAGTTGTTATCTACCAAAGATTGCGTTAACACTTCCATTTATTAGAACCACTGAACGCAAAAAAACCTTATCAATGATAAGTTTCTTTTCCAATGCTATCTAAAGAATGCGACCTTATGCTGTAAAAATGAGTTACATATTTACTAAGCAATTACAATTATTTGCGTAAAGGTCTTGGCGGGTTTTCTTGTAGGTTAGGTACAGAACCAGAAACAATTAAATGTTTATCTAGTATTATAGCACTAATAATTATGTCGCAGTGATATTTGATAGGAGTCAGTGTTTCGTTTACGTGGGCGCGTGTGAGTGTGTGTGAAAGTGTGCCTGTGTGTGCAGCTAGGGATTCCGTGACACGGGTCACCGTTTCCGAGAACTCGACTCGTCTTGACGTCCCGCTGACAGGACTGGTTTTGCCGTTCTCCCATAACGCAGCAACATTGTTTCTCTACTTGTCTCGCTCACTTTTACAACTCTTGTATCTCCTTCTTGCTCCCACACGAATGCATTGGATGCGCACACGCACGCGCCCTCTATCCCCCTCACCTCGATAAGAGTGATCGTGTTTTGAAATGGACGCCGCATTCGGTAGCTGTGCGGAAGGAGTAACGAATTCCCATTGAAGATTTACCCCTCTCGACTTTGTCTCAATAAATTGTTTGAACAAAAAAGAAAGGATTACATTTAAGATTTTTGTAATGATTGTCTTATAACAACTATTTTTTTAATGTTTAATGCTTGTTGAAGGAATCCATGAATCTATGTATGTACCATGTATTAAAATAGTTGTTAAATTGAGCAGTTAAGTGTTTATTATAATTGCATGTGAGCATAACCTTACACGAAGTTGTACGCACTCATTAAACAGCCTTTACTTCATTGCTTACTGTAAAAGAACCAGCAAACGGTAAAACAGAATCACGCGAACATCGAAAACGTCGATTTCAAAAGTTGCACGTACACCGAACTGGACATAAACGTGGCCAATTAACCGAAGAATCTTATTTAATAACCGACTACCGTATAAACGCCATATTAAAAGTCACGAAATCCGTTAAGTGGGATGCGTATGAGACGCGGTGTTCGGTTGATTTCGTCACCATCGGAAATGCGAGTGTGTCCGCTTTTTGTTGGTGAACTGGTTGTACGTGAATCATGATCGAAATTGTAGCAGCAGTGGAGCAGGTCGGCGGCGCCAGCACACCACGCCCTACGCGCGCCAGCTCCCGGGCACCCGCATCGCCCATCATTAATTATTCTCATGCCACAACCTGCCTGCATTATCTGCACGCCTAGGCACAACTTGAATCTAGAAACTTGCACCTGTTTTTTGTTCGATACTATGTTTTATCTATAATTCCATCGCGCTCGTAACATTGCATTTTGAATCAGAAAATCTTTAATGTAAAATTATGTTCTCGCTTGTAATACTCGAAGCGATTTCTTCGTCCTAAATAATGCATCAATTCGTAACCTAATTGCCTCTATTTTGAACGATGTGATTGACAAACGAGGTGCTATTTCGACTGGTATAAATCCAATGATATTGACCGCGTCCTCTTGATCCCGTAACTTCTAAATTGATTGAAGGCTAAACGATTTGAACGGTCTGGTGATTAATCTATTTTCGAACTGGTAACTCTTAAAGACATAGGATATCGGTGTCGAATTTTTGTGAGACGTCTAAAACAAAATTGGTTGGTTTAAAGGAGGTCAGTTGCATGTTTACACACAGAGTAAATACGGAATTATTCCAACCAGTCCACGTTACCGAATGGCCAGTGAAATTATCCAGTCGAAAGATTCGAAATAATAACTGGAGCTTATTATTATTTTGCCTTAATGATAGTTATAGAAGCGCAGTAATAGGCTCGCCCCTGTTCGTGGGAAGAACGCTGGGTTGATGTAAGACCTTCTATGGGAAGCTTTTTTTTTCGTTTTGTATTTGCTCGACTTTTCTGATGCGTGTTTGAAAATTAAGTTCTGTTCTTAATAAGAGACTTATTCAATAAGTATTTTAATCGACGAGAGTTCTTAAATGACCATGTCCATTAAAGATTGTTTAAAAATTTGATACATACTTACTAATTAATGTTTAAAGACTTTATTCAGCAGAAGTCATCAGAACAAACTTAAAACATACCCGATATGAAAATAATCTTCACCACAAACACCACTTAACAATCTTTATTCCAATTTTCGCAAGAAAACATTCCCAACTAGCCTCAATTCCAGGATCGTAGAACACAAGCGTTTCCTAGACTCAACAAAAAACATTTATTGTTCCAGATATACTAAGCCACAGACATTCGCGGACTGCATTGGCAATGAGCTGCCTCTTGGATGGGAGGAGGCCTACGATCCACAGATCGGACGTTATTACATCAATCATGTCAATCGTGAGTAACACCTGTTGTTTATTTGGCAGTTTTTCCAACAACACAGATCCCTAATCGGTTCTTCGTATTTTGTGCAGTAGCGTGTGTTGAATATTGAGATTAATTGCCTTTGAAAATGTGACGTTAGGTATAAGCGCATAATATATAATAATTTATGGAACAAAACCTATTTAGATCTATATTATAAACAATTCTGTCATTTGGGAGAGTTCAATGCATGGTATTATGAAAGTATTTTTAGACACTGACAAGACAATATCTTGGTAAACCAGTTGTATTGGTAGCAAGTCGATCGAATTTTCGTCTGAGAAATTTACCTATATCAAGATTAGCATACTGAGTAGCGAAATAGTGGTCCTGAATTAACAATGCAATAATTCATTTTAGCACAATGAATTGTTTGTACCGGTTACAACAGGCTAACTCTTATTTATTATCCCCTGGATTATTCAGTATGTCGGGTGAAAAATGTACTACGCGGGGGGCTTATGAAGTACCACGGTGCTTTAGTTATTCCCTATGAATTATTGAACAGGTTGATTCATGTCTAGCCTATAGAATGTTGCGACTGTAGCGGCCACCATCTTGAATTCGATATTTGAAATCGAAATGCGCAAGAGTTTTAACGTCACACCACGAAAAATAGATGGCGTTGCGCGTATGTTCGGATGCACGTCTGTGGAGTCGTGACTGGTTGATATAATATGTTTTTATGTGAATCCTAAGATTATTCTATGGCGGAGCACTAAATAAGTCGTGTTATGAATGGAATGCTTACGTATCGTTTATTTACGCAAATGCATCTTCGTGAGTCGTATTGAATTGATTAGTCGTTGCATAGATATTGCTTTTGCTACCGTGTAATCTCACATGCAGATAAAATAAACGTGTTGTTTTGAATTTTAATACATTTCTATAAAACGTAATGCACGGTATAAATATTATGAGAATATTAAGAGTTTCTATGCAGAAAATCCATAAAAGTAGGTATAAATACATTTACCTACATTACATACCAGCAGTATAACTGTGCAGCTTATATTAACAAACAATTCAAAAGTCATGGCCTGAAAACAAGTTGCCAAGGCTCTCTAAAATTATGGCAAAAGTAATATTTCTGCAGATATAACAGCTCACGACGATACCGCACATATTTTGTGCCGCCTTTTAAAGCAACGCTAAGAACATACTATAACTAGGCTCGGCAATGTCAAACAAATAAGATAACAACATTTACAACAATAAATTATACCAAAAGAAGCAACTTAAATCCAGTTTATAAAATGACTTCTAACGAGCTTTATGGTGAGTGTCAAAAACTTTCAACACGACAATATAGTTACCTATCTACACAACGCTATAAAAGGTAAAAAGGCAATAATGACCGCGCTATAAGATGGAAAACGCGTGATATCTGACGACCCGCGAACACCCGATAACGGTGTGCGCGAACGCACGGCGTACATTTTCGCACGACGCTCACGCATTCTTATGCATTATTTATGAAGACCGTAGAACTTTTCCGCCATTTTCTTACTTTTTTTCGAGACCACCCATCAACTCTTGCTGATCGGATCGGCTTTTGATCGTAGCTTGTTAGTTTTTATGTTTTTTCGGTGTTAATTTCTGAGGAGTCGCTTGCCTCGATGCAATTTTCTACAGTAATGGTGCTAGTGTTGAGAATTTACGATTCGACGGAGAGAGACCGTTTTATTCGCATGAAAAACTCTGAAATGTTATGTCATCCAATTTTCCACAGACGTCAATACTATTTCTTACTACGTTAGTAAGTACGTCGTGTGATAAAAATCAATGTTATTGTGAATTAATAGGTATGAATGCAGCAATTATTATTTAAGTACAATTTGCGACGTAACTTATCATCTATGTTTATTCTGATAAGATTAAAATTTTGATAACATTCTCCGAATTTTCGTGACTATACCTTACCGGTTTTGAAGTAAGTAATGTCTAGAAATTTTTATTTTTATAGACTTGTTGCCGCGACTGGATGTTGAAAGAATTCCTGAGAGATCTTGGTATAATGATTGCCTGACGTGCCTAATTAAACTCAACGTAGGCAAATTATCTGATAAAGATCCTTTCTTCTTATTTTATAGCTGAACGGTAATTAATTTTCATGCCCATTGAAATAAAACAAAGGCATTTTGTCTTCCCATTAAACAATGTTCACTTTTGGACGAAAACACCACAGTAGATACTTGCTTAAGAAACTGGATTTTCCCTTATTTCCACTACTGAAATGTTCTAAAACATCTGTTGAATTAATCTGAAACATTTGTACAGTAGCAACTTCTAAAGGAGTGCTGCCATCTATGTCGTGGACTGCAAAACATATGTATATTCAAGCACATAAATTCTCTGAGCTCATTAAAAGTATTTGCTAGGCAATGTTACACTAACTGGAATATTTGTCTTTAGCTAATTTATACATAGGCATCCAGAACAAATTATGCAAAAGGATTCAAATAGGTTTCATTACCGTTTATTTTATTAGATACTATCACAAAAGATAAACTGGCTAGAGCACTTTTTAAATTAACCACGATTTAAATAACTTAAGTTACTTTTGTCATTAGTTTAACTGATTACAGTTTAGTTATTTTAATTTAATTTAAACGTGTTAGAAGGAAATTGGATGTTTATTTATTGTGTTGTCGAGTTGGGTGCTATTCTCATAGGTTGTTCACTACATGCGTTGGCGCAGCTATGCGTCACATTTACTATTCTGTCGTGTTGTGTAGGGTTGCTATGGTAACGAATGTTTTGTTCTCATGATATTGGTCGACCTCTTCATGCAGGATGAAAAATTGCGATGTGTAATAAATAACAGTTCAAGCGAAATACCATCACCCCTTTTAATAATACCGTGTTTATAATATTTATTTTATTTCTATTTTCCTACAACAATTCAATGAAAAGTGTAATGAAATTCACAGAACCAGCACTGTTTTTACTTGACTAAACAGTACAGTCATAGTTTTTACTTCACCAAGCAAAAATAAAACCACAACAACCGAGTCTTGTGCAAAAATAACTCAAAAACTCTTTGTATATTCATAAATTCCTGCACAGTAGCCCTACAGTGTCCATTTGCAATATTCAATACAATATGCAAATGACTTCCAACTCGTTTATGGTACCTCTATGGTGTTTTACGCATGTAGATCCGTCGATAGCTTACCCTTAGCTCCAACGCCATCGCATAAATTCTCCACAATGTTAATTGATAATTAAAACTATTTATTTGATTGTTTTTTATTAGGTATTTACTCGTTTTAAGATTCTATTCTATTACTGTTTAATGGTGGGTTTCAGTTATGGTGCTGTTGATTGTTCATGTTATTTCAATAATATCATAAGATTTAGTATTGGATATTTTGATAAAGGATAACTACTGTTCTTGATAGGGCTTTTCTGCGATATCTTTGGATTTACTACCATCTAAGAGAAAGGTTTTAATGGCATGGCAGTGATTATCAAGCCTCTTAGAATTTTCAATTCAATAAGCTGGATAAATTATTTAAACCGTTCTTTCAAGATTAGTCATTAGCATACCTAAAGGAATTTACTGTATCACGATTTTCCTTAAAATATATGCCACTCGTAAAGAAATTCCAGATGAAGCACTAACACGTACAAAATTATATCTTCTGGGTAGTTAAGCACGTCGCTATAATAGCAAATTACATTCGAAGTGGCGTAGTAAAACGGCTAAATAATGCGGTCAAATTAGATATGAAAATGCAGGACGTTACAAATGTTTCGCCCATCATTTAAAAGCTCATTTCTTCAAGAATGCCTTGAGGATAACATTATTCATCACTAACGTGGCCAGTCGTTAGCGTAATAATGAAAATAAAAGCCAATCTACGTCGAAGCTCCTCTAGCTATGCATTTTTCGCATTAAATGTTGCTATAGCGTTTAATGTACCTATAGCTAGGTTTATGCTGGCTTCAAGTTTCCCAGTATTCAGATGGGATCTTGATAGCTTTCATTTAAATACTACGTCTCCTTTAGTTACAACAAGCTTAGGTAAGCTTAGCTTGGCTTTTGGACATGCCTTGTCTTAAACATTTCTCCTTTCAATTCCTACACAAAGCTTTAAGGATTCTGCTTTATAATACTAGAACCATATATATTTTGCGCTGGTGCTGTTAGATACTGCATGCGAGTCAATATAAATTCACTGGAATGTTAGAACTTGCAAGAGAAAATTTAAATTCTACATCGAATTTATTTCCTACACGGATACTGTGTAACTAAAATAATCCTGCTAAAGGTATAATGTGAATACTGACTACAGATATTCAAATTTTCCAGGTTTAAACAAAGTAATTTTAATTTACAGTAAGTAAAGCATTGATTGCAAATGAAAGAGCAGAGCAATGAGAAATAACTGACATTTAAGCAACATTCATAACTGAGACCGACCAAGATTATCACATGGAGCTTATAGCAAAAATAAAATAAATATCAACATGCCAATTCACAGACAAATTGCCAATGAAATAATCTTACAAGATCAACAAAACATTGACACACTCATTAACGATCGTATCACAGTCTTCAATAGAAAAGGACAAGCAGTAATGAAGGTGGAACTCGTTTAAAATGAGCGGTGCAATTAATTTTAATATTTTTCTAGTGTTTAAGTCTGTGAACCTGGTAGTTTGCATACCTGCGTAAATATGCATATATGTTACTTAGTTAATGCCTCCTCCACTTAACATATTTAGTTTACAGCATCCATGTTCTTTATCAAGGTATGCGATCTCCCCCATACCTATTTTCTGCATAAGCCCGCAATATTTATACGCTTCATACCAGCTTTTATTTTACACCGCGCTGTGTTGAGAATTTCATTTGATACTTTGAGTTCGCTTTCTTGTTTAATTGGAACTGAGTAGGTAGTGGGTATTCCGCTTTGTTGCATATTATACATAATATTACATTTGTTTCCATTTTCATTAAGACTATTTTGTATTTATGATTTCGTTTAGTGCTTACTAATTATTCAACAATGGTGGCATCGCTTGCATTTACATGTCTTTTTAGAGGTGTTACTTCATTCACACAGATTTATAGATTTGTCGACTGCGTGTCGTTGAATATCAATAATTTTGGCTGCGTGTGGTCAAATCCTACCGTCAAAAGAATCAAAGTCACGTGCATCGTTTGTTTATGGTCCTTCGGGTTTGATTTAACTTTGATATTGTTTATTATCGGTTTTCGAAAGCAGCTCGTTGAATAATTAAATGCGACGTGACTCTGGCTTCTTTGTGCACCTTACATGTGTGTTATGATAAAGTTTCAGGACACGTTTTGACTATGTTTTTTCTCGCCAGACAGAAGAGTCGATTCCATAAGTGACAAGCAATCCTTAAAAAACCTTTCTATTTTTTACGCTGGCAATTTCTAAACAACCATTATTATCTCGCCAACAGTTTTAAATACTTCAATCCTTCTGGTTTAATCACTAACCATGAGTTACTCATTTGTTACCCGTTTTATTAACCACTATCACTTTACCTTCATCGCGAACAGTAGCCAAATTACATAGCAATTTCGACGGCATTGTTTCTTTAATCTGATATAAAGTGAGTAACAATCTGTCCGTAGAATCGTTCCGGCCTTGTCGGGTTCAGAATTGAGAATAATAATTGAAAGATCGTCGCATGCGTACTTTGGATGTCACGCGGGCTGCGAATGATGGCGGAATGCAGCTGCTCGATGATGACTGCCTCTATGATTGGTTCCTGTCGCTATGTGCTTTATGACTAAATGTGGATCATTTGCTTAGTGTAGGTCACTTTATTTGATACAACTTGTAGCAGTAGTTATATTTATTAAGATAATTTGAAACACAAAAGCAGATGAGTCAAGTTTTGAAGTAGTCTATGTTTGATCTCTGGCTTTTGGTTTAAAGTCATCACAGAAACAAAATGGCAATATTAAGAGTCAAACTGAAATTGACTTTCTAAATACCCACCTCGCAGCCAACTTTTCAGATAAACGACCGTGAATTACAATCACGGCAAGCTTCGTCCCAAATGTCACTATCGTCCGTAAAACCGATCGCTATCAGTGTTTATTGAATGCCACCATTATCAAACACTACCTCGGTCTCGTCATTAATCGGTGGGCAATCGGCAACCGTATCGCATAGTTCGACGATGAGTAAGAGGGCCTTAATCTGGTTCATATATTGGCTTGCGGTTGCTGCTTATTTGTCTCAAGTAATTGAGCACGGGGAAAACGAATTTATTAAAATTCCATTATGTTTGAGTAATTTCGTGTCAATAGGTCGAAATAATAGTATGACTATGCATAAGACTAAGAAAAACAATATTGGGTAAGCCTAATTTGTGACTGATGTTAGTATGGAAACTATTGAAAGACATGACAAAGCGTTGTACCTACTATCCATAGTCATAAGGCGGAGTTCTATTTAAAATATCGAAAGTTATTAAAAGGAAGCGTTCTAAATACCAAATTATTGTTTCAGAGGTGACGCAGTTGGAAGACCCGAGGTTAGAATGGCTCAGCATTCAGGAAGCGATGCTGAGGGAGTACCTCCACACAGCTCAGGAGGCTCTCGAGGTTAGTACTTACATTTAATACCAACATGATAGTAATGACAGTCATCGGATGAGCATCAATTACAATTGATTATAATCTTGTTGATTAAAAGTTTAAAACCCAGAAAATTTAGAAGAATTACAAATTAGCTACCAAAATTAAAAATTAGTTTGATAATGACCCTCTCTCCTACCTTCGTATTATATTCTAGGCAAGTTCTTGTAAAAGCAACATGAAAACCATGTTTTGAATGTCCTTTGGTTTGCTTTAACATATTTTAGCGTAATCATACCTCGATGTACTATAAAATAATGTAACATTACCATCATGCAGATGCATTTTCCACGACAATTTGCCGTCCATGTCTTAAAGCACTTACTCTGCATCGATTAATGATTTATCTTGGTTCATCAATCGATCAGCTTCATTTTAATGTGCTGATACGAAGGCAATGTTGTCGATAATTTCAACTTGACTCCATCGTCTATCGAGTGCAGCTGGTTTACTTATCGGACATCCATCGATAAACGCTTTAGCTTGTATCAGTGGAGCAATGTCATTGGATTTAATTTTAACTTCGTTAAATTGTGACGTTTAGTCTAGATGACTAGACGGCTCGCCTTTTTTGCTTTTAGTATATTCCTATGGTTTGCGATCAGTATATGATCAAGCTTGCATAACTGTTTATAAGATATTATCATCATCATCATCAGAATAAAGCAGTCTACAGCTGTTTATAGGCCACTCCAATTGCACGTCATCTAATCAGTAAACAAATGTTTAATCAAAGTTCAATAAATGATTTTGTCGCTCATGTTCTTGGTTATCGTTTTGACCTAAATCTTTTAAGAGTATTTAGTATGAGAGACAGTTGAGTACCATATAGTTCTACCCACTCGCGGGGGAGGAGCATCTGTACATGAATACAATATATTGACAACGATGGGAATAGAAAACAGAATTAGCCTCGTTTTGCGTGTCATTTGGACTTTCTTTAGCGGTACACGACCATCAAGTTCATGGATTTAAATGTCATTTGCCATTACCGTGACCCTTTTTATTTATTACCGTAGCAGATTTTCATCCCGCTTAAATTTTTGCCACTTATTCGAAAACGTGGTCTTTTTCAATGAAACCATTCAAGTGTACTTTAGTTCGAGTGCTTCCTGTAATGAGAGGTTGATGAATATATAATTATTCAAGTGCCGTATTCATTTGAAATTGTTATCTAGAGTGGAAACGTGATAATATCGCTCCACTGTCTATTATGCAAGTTTATAGTTAACAATACATACAATGTATATTGCCATTGTCAAAGGTTGAAGTCTTATCTCCGTGGAGAGACGTATACGAATGTGCATACGATGATGTACATAGTTGTTATACAGATGAGATAAACTAATATGGATGTGAACGAAAATCAAATCGAAAATGACGTTTTTGTGCAGATATCGATGATGATGATGAAACAACTGAAGATATAGAGCAAATCTCAATCAAAGGTTAACCCACTAACCAAAATGTGATGAAATTAAATGAAACTCGGCTATCTATAATTAATGTGCTCACAGGCACATTAAACACTCGTTTAGTGGCTTCTCCGACAGATAACGATGGAATGCGATCGTGCCCTGATACAGAGATAAGAGATAAGTGGTTGCGGTATTGTTTCGAATTGAGCACGCAATGAGATGGGACTGATGGATCAAAGTTCACTCAGGAAGTGAAGTTGAACACAGTTCAATTTTAATTTCTTAGCGTTTGAAGATACTTGTATCTTTAACCCCAAGTTTTCTTTTCATTAAAACTCTAGTCACTTTAGTCAATTTAGGAAGATATAAATTCTTATGAAAGATAATGCCTGTTCCATGTTAGTTCATACCTATGCAAAGTTGAAAACGGTTTGCATCAAATTCAAGAACTAAGAGTATGACACGTGAAGAGGAATATTATATTTTTATTAAAGATAGTGTGCAGATGTCAAAACCTAATTTGAATACTGTAGAAGCTTTGCTTGAATATCTGTCCATCAACCAAAGAAAAACATAAATAAAGTAGGTAATACAGCTGACATGCTGATGAAGGTCAAACTCATTTGTAGACGTAAGATCATAAGGCTTAAATAAATATCAATAATTAAAGGGCTTTACATACAATTGTTAGCTAGCACAATATTTATCGCGATTATAATGACAAGCTAAGGTTACAACATACTTCCTTACTGGCTGATTTTAATTTCGATTATAACAACAAAATATCTTTAGTGCTAAGATCAGGGTTAATTAATTTAGCGTGGTTTAATTTCTGTGTCATTGCAACTGCGTTTAACATTCTTCGGTTTGTGCTTGAATTAATTACCAAATTATTGTGTGGGTATATCCAAAATTATCTTGATATTTATCTGGCATTAAAACTTAAGAATTTTTGCATTAAACATTCTCGGGTTTGCCGTGAAATCAGAGAAAATGATAAAAGCATATAGGAGGCCATTTGGAATAGTTTCCTGTTGCCTACGAATACTAGGTTATGGACTTCAAGCATCTCACGTCCACATTCGCACTCCGAATACCGTTATCACGACGAATCTGCATTCGTTTAGCGAGAACATACGTGATTTTACCTTCGCATTTGGTTTTTTGAGATTTTTATTTAGAACCAGAATCGTGAAGTCTTGAAAAAGACTTTATCTACGCTTTAATAACTTGATCACTGCTGCTTTTGCGTCTAGAGTTAGAAGGCGAAATATATTACGATTCGTTTAGGCTAACTTAGATTTAAGAATTTGTTTTACGAGCCTCGATAAAATAAAGGCTTTGGTTAATAATAAATTAACTTAATCCAACTTACTAATAATACTCTAGACCAAGTAATGCAACATGGAGAAAATTACATTTATATGAACAAAATTTCAACGAATGAACCTTGATATTTGGCTCCAACTCCAATTAGTTTGCTCTCAACTGTCAAAATTCTGAGGCTGTTATGTCCGAGACATTTCGGAATTTACAACAACGTAGATATTACTTTAAA
Organism: Agrotis segetum; assembly: GCA_036375495.1. Lineage (NCBI taxonomy): Eukaryota > Metazoa > Arthropoda > Insecta > Lepidoptera > Noctuidae > Agrotis > Agrotis segetum. Next base: position 1,202,783 of record JAQSVV010000065.1, read on the forward strand.
TGGTGCCGAAAGCTTTGCTTTAGCTTTAACATTGAATGTATCCGAACTGTATTAATTTAGGTACTGTAAAAATTTAAATGTATAATATACATTCTCAAAAAGCTAGACCATAATCAACAGCATTCATAATATCTACCCACATTTCAAATACCTACCAATCAGCACAGTAAGTTCTAACAGGAATGCGACAGACGTCACAGACGATAGATAGACAACCCGTAGTCATCAGCGATAACCTTCACTTCTGCCAATTGACGTCAATTGATTGATAACTGCGGTGCAAGTAAACAAAAAGATACATTAGAGTGATCAATTACCGTAACCCAAGACCTTAGACCTGTGCGCAAACGCAAGCGCAAATTGATGTGGATCTGTTCTTAGTACGAAGATTATAATGCACTCTGTCATTATTTTCTTGTCTGTTTGCGTCTGTCAAAATGTCGTACGGGTCATATAATATCAGACTACCAGAGAAACTATTAATTCGCTGGTAGTTTTATATAGTGAATGGAATTTTTGGTCTACTTTTTTTAGGCTATGTTTATTTAAATTGGAGAAAAAATGTTGCAACTTAACTTTGGGAATTGCATTTGGGAATCTAGATAGTTTGATGTTCTACATTCTAATTCTAATAAAAATATTGGGAAAAATATGAATATATTTCCGACTAGTTTGGGCGGCGCCCGATTTAATTTTTAGAGCGATATTTGGTTACATTCTATCATCCCCTTTCAGTTTCAATTCTACAAAGTCCTCACATTACCTAGAAAAGATGACATTTGAGCTTATTTATAACATGACTCAATGTTTTCTGACAATAAAACTATGTTTTAAAATAGTTTGTAGATATTCTATCTCACTATAAAGCTCGCATAACACGTTTGCTTAGTCATAATACCAAGAAAATGGCATTCTAGCATCATTTATGTAATCCCCACGTGTTTTGGTGCCTCAAAATATGTAAACAGAGGTGTCGTAAGTTGGGTTGGGGCCGGAAAAGATATGCATACCGGTGTTAACGCAGAATTTCATTCGCAATTTGGGACTTACCCAACTTGTTTTAATTGAGAAATTTTGATAACTACGAAGGATGTTGTTGTTTGTTACTTTGTGACATGATTTTCTAACTAATGAAAAATGCAGTGGTAACTTAGCCAACAAAAATATTAGGAATTTTATATGAATGCACTTGTAATGTATTTCTTTGCCTAGCATCTTTATCTCCAGTCATCATCTGCCAAGCCTTTTCCCAACTATACATATTGGGGTCGGCTTCCAGTCGGAACAGATGCAGCTGAATATTAGTATTTTACATTGAGCGACTGCCTGTCGGACCTCCACAACCCGGTAGCTAGGTAATACGATACCCCATGGTAAGACTGGTTGTCAGACTTCATCTTCTCTAGTCTTCCCGTTAAAAATCTCGTCCTTACAAGTGTATCCTTAGTTATTTATGATACATATTCTTTCGTACTTCTGTAATAGTTATCATCTCAAAAATCTCTCCCTGTCAAATCACATAACACTCAATTCACCGTTTCTTCACTTCATTCCTATTTCCTTTATAAGTCTTAAACATACTTGTAAGCACAGAAAATGTCTGCCCAGGAAATTGTAACACACAACGGTATCTTTTCTCATAACTCTTTAAGCTATTAGGTTAAACAACCTGCATGAATCAGATGCTCAAACACGCTGTAAAAGCGAGCAACATCAGGATATAGTGGTCAAGGATTTATGATATGGCCGTCTTGGTCAACATTTGCTTTTCGATTAAGTTATTCAATGTATATAGCTTTGGATGTAGTTGGGGACGTTTTGAATGAACTAGAGATTTTAGCACTTTTTGAATATCTCGATCTGCTTTCGTTTTGTATACATATAGGAATATTCTAGGTTGATCTTTCTCTTTCTGTGTGTCCACAATCAATCTCACTTATTTACCATTTTTTAACAAGTACCTTTATTTCTTTTAAATAATACACCTTAGGTTTTTGTTTTGGAAATTGTATATAGGCCAAAGATATAAATGATGGTTCCGACCTCCCAAACATCTTCTGCAATGGTCAAATACCTTTGTAACACGTTAACCCAAAAATTGTAATACACGTTGCGTGCAAACACATTTAACTGATCGGATATTGCGTTCCGATGCGTGAGTCAATCTTTCGATAGTCGCTCCAATTCTGCGTAGCGAGTTGTTCCGCGAATAGACGCGTGCGCAGGTTTTCGCGTCTGCTTTAATTTTGGTATAAAACAAGAGTTTTCTTTTTGGGAATTCTGGGGAAGAATCAAGGTTAATTTAGTCTCTGTTAGTGGTGGATATAAGCAAGACTGAAGGAGAATTGAAGGAATCTAAACACACTAATAAAAATACAATGTAGAGTAGAGCAACAAGCAAAAAATGAAACTGCATTAAAAACATGTTTATTTTAAAAAAATATTAAAAGAAAGCAAAAATATGTAGCTACACAAATAACAGAGAGCCTCTTTTATTACCTCATAAACGATCGACACATCGTAAATCGGTATCGACACTTGATGCCCCATTTCATACTTTTAAGATAACAAAGACATAAGCAGTAAAGTTGTGCATATTGTACGTTTTACGATAGTTTTATCATAGCAGATAGCTGAACAGGCCATCAAAGTCACTTAGCTGGAGATAGCAGTCTAGTCAAGTTGCAAATCGTCTTGGAGCTTTGAACCGATAATGCTAGTTGACTATAGCCTTTAGATATTATGGGTTTTGTTCCATCTGTACGTGTCTTCGATTTAGATTTAGTCATGAAATTCTTGCTACAAATCTTTCATTATACAAAAGGTGACTTAGGTTCTTAATTCACCATCTATCAAGTCCCCTTTCATAATACAACACGCATTTCAAATACAACGTTCAACTTTATAAACAAAGTAATTCAATTCTAACATCGCAGTCGGACGGACTTCACGGACTTATCTCGAGTATAATAGTACAGAAGCCTCGCCACTATGGGGACGTGCAAGCATGTGCACACAATTAAAACAAAACATTTTACCACCAGACGAAACAAACTCCAAGCAAAAACAACCTCTACTGCCTTCAGAATAAACCAACTTTAAAATTTTCCAAGCAGAAAATTTAAAGTTGTCCAATCGTATACATGCCTAGCCTGGTATGGACGCGTTTGCGCAAGGAAGATGTGACTAGCACTACCCAAAGAGTTTAGCAATATGAATAAAATCGTGCTTACTAATTAGCAAATAAGCTTTCGTATAGAATTTTAATTGGGACGTCGCCTACGTAACCTAGAAACTGGCTGTGATAATTGTTCTCGTTATAGGTGATAAATAAAGTAACGGATTAATCTTTGTTATAAGCTTGATCGAGGATTGCATTTTGTGCTCGGTAAAAGGCCTTAATGAGAGCTAAGTGATGAAATCTACTTAATCGTCTTCTGAGAAAGAGAACAGGGATTAGGGCGAAGTATGTTGCAAGATCTATGTTCAAAATCTGGTAGCATTAATAAATACAAAATCTGGAAACTTCTACAAAACCCCAACCCAAGTTTACCTTATTAAACCCAATTACGATAATGTAGAGACTCTCCTGATCTCCTCTACCTAGTTCTGCACTCACATTATTTTTGCATACACTCCAGGTATTTCCGTCGTATCGTGCGATTACAGAATTAGATTTGGTCTATAAGACATCAGTCCTTCGCAGAAGCATAAAATTTCTCGTGCCGCTTCCTAGAATCCTTCTCGCGCCACTAATTTTGTAACGTGGAATGCGGTTGCGTGTGCCTCAAGAAAAATGTATCAGTCTTTTGGGAATTAATGCTCTTGATGAATTAAGTACAGGTAGAATTATGTATATTTTTGCATGTTATGAATCAATTATGTCTATTTTGAGGTCTTACTGCGAATATTATGCGGATATGCGATTAATATCTGCTGTTCCACATACAAGCCTATTTTGTGAGTCTTTTATTACTTTAACATTTGATTTAACCCCCAACTCTCCCTTACTAGGTTAACACCTCTTGAACATGCCAGTCACATACATTTTTATTCCTTCCACAAAGTTAATAATCTTGTTCCACCTAATCCTTTGAGAGATAATATTAGGTAGTCGAAAATATTTCCGGGAAGGCTTCTGGCAGATTTGGCATTTTCCTCGAATCATGCGCGTGCGCCACAGGTCGTGTGCCACTACGCTATCGGATTACAAAGGACGTTAATGCTTGAAGTTATTTGCAAGCAGGTGCTTAGAACACTCCAAAAGAAGACTATGTTTTTTTTCATTGTTTCTTGTCTGTTCTGTTTTAACAATCAATGCGAAGTAGATTTCGATCCTTATAATAGAATCCATATTTACGACTGCTTAAAAGTATTATTGCAAGAAACTGCATTTCTAAAAGCCAGTTCTGATAAAGCCACATATAAAGTGCTTCATCAAGATTTCTCAAAGTGAATACTAAAACACGTTTCCATATTAGGAGCTAAAACATTCCTGTCTATTACAGCATTCCGGCTTAAACCGTAACAGGCCTATTGTTTTCATATCTCCACTTCAGTAATTCGATCATCCAGCGTCACTTTCGGTACCACCATGATGTCACCTTTGTTTAGTATTACACTAACAATAGAGCCCATATTTATTTTTTTATCTTTGTTATTGTGGTCATTGTAATATATTTTTCTTTTAACCTATAACAGTATCATTAACTGTTGTCCGTTATCTTTTTTAGATGGAATGCCTTGGCTATGTTAATACAACATTGTTTAATTTAATCTTGGTGTAGAATGATGTGTAGATGGATGATAGGAATTCCATTCTTTCATGTTTGATTGTGTTCAGAAACTTAACTGTTTATTGCATTGTGCATTAGTGGTACTTCGTTTATATTTAAAATCTGGATTTCATGATCCTAATCATTATAATCTTAGTGTACAGCATTTCTTTAAACTTCCTGTACTTTAAAATATTTATCAGCAAAATCAACAGTACGAGTGGGTAGCAAAGGAACTTACTATTCAAAGCCCTTCTAATTGCCTAATTGAATAAAGATTTAGAGCCGAGCACAACGTGAAGATTTGTCTAATTAATACAATTACATTCTCAAATGCAACTCCACGGATCTTTGTTCCCTATATTTACAAACTTTGCCATTCAACGAAGACTTCTCCTGGCTTCATTGTCAGCAGGCAACTGCAAATTCTGTTTAGCATTGCATTTATTCAAATGCTGAGCAGTAACATACGCTAATACATATTTAATTGAGCACGCCCTGTACATTTTATATGCGCTGTAACAACTGGTTATGGAACTAACAATTTTGAAATCGAATTTTCGAAAAAGGTCTTATGCCCGTTTATCTTGAGGGACCCGTGTAGGTTTTAGGGGAAAAAATGCCATGAATTCTTGATGAATTTCGAAAATAATAATACGCTTTCAATGTCGGTAATTTTTTCTTGGTGCGATTACTTGCGTTGCATTGCAGCACCATCAGCTATAGCACTGGAAGAGACCTTATTTCTCAAACGAACACACCTCATCCGTTCTATACGGAACCCCGAAAAGGGATACATATAATTTAAATTATTTTGATTGTGATGGTAGAAAATTGATGGTTGCTGCGAACGGTTATTATTTTTGACCCGGGTCGTTCCTGGAACCAAGGTCGACGTGAACCACAGCCTCAGGCAGCACAGATGAGGGGGAGTGGCACAGCTTCCAGATCGTTTTTTTAACCATAGACAAGGTTATTTTGAAGTTTCGGATGTTGGGAATACGGGTTTATGGTAGCTTTGTTTAATGAACTATAATGATACGTTTCGGGTTAGAAGGCATGTTTGGGTACAGGCTAATGTCGATGGCAGTGTACCAAAACCTGTTTTTCTATGAAATTATTGTGAGTGAAGCTAACTTAAAAGAAAAAATACTTGAATATAAATTAACTTGTCTACTGTTGTCTATGTTTCTCAAGGCGTTCCACTTAAATTCAATACTTGCAAAGTTCTCGAACCTGCCTCAACGTTTTGACGAAAAAAACAAATATTACATAAAAGATGTCCGCTTTGCATTCTGTTTAAGGCTCTTTCCTGTGTGAGGCACCTCTGTCCACATTCTCGGAAACGCCCGATTACGGTCATTATCATTACAAACTGACAAATGTCAACATACGAGGTTGCTCTTGAAAGCAAGGCCCTAAAACAATGTCGGTGTCCTATTTTTCCGCCTTTAAGTGTGTCATATATTCTTCAGAAACTATACGCCACTAATTCCTAAAAGCTTTTCGTTGACTTGTCTGTAAGGAATTCGGCTTTCATTGGGATTGAAGAATCAGTGTCTTAGCCAGATGGTACCTCCTACGCCAGATTCCTTAAAAAGGAACGTTTCTAGACCATATTGTCTGTAATTTAAAGGATGAGCAACAATATGAAAAGATAAAACATTATGCAAACAGAATTCCATTTAACTGCGTAGCCACAGAAATATAAAATAACAGGAAACACAGACATTCCATAGTCTCATCTTTGTCCAATGAGACAGAGTGGCTGTACATGAACTTTGATAAATTCTCTATTTATAACTTTTCTATTACAAGTCGACATTTGTAATTGCAGTGGCAGTGGTGGCCCAGTGGTATCGGCCCCGACTTACGAGTTGTAGGTCGTGGGTTCGAATCCCGGCAGGCGCATTACTTTGTGTAATTTATTTCATCACCACTGCTCTCAAAACGGTGAAGGAAAACATCATGAGGAAACCGGCATATCCTAGAACCAAAAATTCGAAGACATGTGACATCCACCAATCCGCACTGGGCCCGCGTGGTGGATTATGGCCCACCCCCTCTCACAGAGAGGAGGCCTGTGTCCCAGCAGTGGGAACATTAATAGGCTGATGATGATGATGATGATTTGTAATTGTGAATGTCTGTAGCGCTTGATAGCATTAGCAATTATGTTATACATGAAAGCTTTGCTGCATTTGTGCAAGCAAATAATCGACATATCTGTGATAGGTACTAAAGCAGTTTCTTCAGATATTGCCTTGTATTCTTTTGCTATAACTTTATATCTTTTGGGCTATCAAGGGTTTGAATTTGATTTCATAAGAAAGAAATCAAGAACTTGTGACTTTTTTAAAATAATGACCTTAGGAAGTAACTTATCAAAACCAAAGTCGGAAAAGAAGTGGTATAAATATGCAAACATACGGAATAAGTCAGTTAAGGAAGACTTACAATGTTGTTTTAACAGTCTCATCGACCAGGGTTGGAGTAAAGGGTCTGAATATTCAATATAATTGAAGCAAAACTGTGCAAGAAAATGTATCAGATGACAACGAATAGTGTAATGAAACTGAATTTTTCCAAAGTACCTATTGTCTTTCAGAGTCCTTCCTTTAGAGTTTGCACCAACTTCAACTTCAGTAAACCGACGAAATTCCTCATCTCACTCCGTACCTGCATACCCGAGACGGGCAACGATTAAACTGAAGTGTGCGGCAGTAGCCAAGACTCATCATCACACTAAATTTAAAACGAAACAAACCGACCATAAATAATAGTTATGATACAGCCACCAGGTTACGCTGCAAGCAAAAAGTTTGAGAGTTCTTGATGTAGGGTCGTGCGTGAGGAACACGGCTCGGTGTGGCATGCACTTTATTTTATCAGGCAAATGCGAGAATGAACAACGTTTTGATTTGTGAGAATGATTCTGTTGAATAAGGAGTGTGAAAGAGATAGGCTATTCGAAGAAAATTAAAGAATTGAAAACACACCTAAATGCAATGGAAAAGTTGTGAGAGACTTTACAAAGGATTCGAAAATGTTGAATTTCGGGAAGATGACTTTAGAAATTGGGGAATATAATAGTCGTGATGATTAAAGCTGAGTTTAAATTGGTATTACGATAAAAAATATATTGCAATAATATTCCGCAAAATAAATTAACTATTAATGGAAGCCAGTGATGAACTTTTGTTACCTTTCACCGAGTTGTTCATATCGCAATCACTAAAATAAATAATTTAGTCGTTGCGTGCAAGTAAATCACAACACAAAATCCTTTGTTTAAAACCAGAACTTTCGCATTACCTCATATTTCGAACGCACCAGCAGCAGATACACATCTTTGCTCCGACAGTTTTTTATTACCTCTACAATGTTGCCAGTGATAAACGACGCAGTCGATAATTTATCAGAAGTATTGCTTTCAACCGAGGAATCCCATCCCGCATTCGATTTTGGGTCTCGAAATATTTTAATTGAAAAAACAATAATGTTCGAAGTGTCGAGTAACCATGTATGGAACTTATGCTTTTGACGCAATTAAAATTTTGTTCAGGACATTTTTGTAGACAAGTTTGTCTACATTACTGTATTGCTGCGTGACTGGGTTTAAGATTGTTGATTCCACTGTCGAAATGAAATTCCGTACATCCTTTTCATATTTTCCGGGTCGTTACTTTGCCATGTCTCATAAGAAAACGTTGGTTCGTAATTTACACTCGTCGAACAGCAAACATTCACCTAGCTTGACATTTGATAAAGTTCGCCCATCCTGTGAAGAACACAAGCAGCAAGACAACATAATACATTAATATGACACATAGGATACTTAATTTACAGAGGGGTAATCAGAGTCCCATGTAGTAACGGTTAGAACATGCGATCAACCGGTTATAGGACTCACTTCATAGGTACTAATTGCAGAGGTCTATTGCTAGCACAGGCAATTTTAGAGGTTTAAAAATATTATTAGCATCTCTACAAGCAATTATTTCAGCCTTTTTATGAAAGAAGGTGTTATTAGATGTTGACAAATGAGGCTGTATTTTAAAGACACGTAATGTCTGTGGTTGGAGACGAGAACTAAGATAATTGTAAGGTTTTAGAATATCTACGAGTATTTAATAAAAATTCTTAGATTCATTCCTGCACTGACAGAACCCACTGGTTAAAACCTATGATTTTGAAACGCTTATGCACAACATTTTCTTGTTTAGAATTCAATTTTTTGAGCAAATCTTATTAAATACTCGTAAAACATGTCTATTAAAGCGGGAAATCCTTAGAAAATCCCCGTCTGTCGTAAGACAATTACTGGAATTCCAATGGTTGGAAATACGACAAATTCTTGTTAGTCCAGTTTTAATTTTATTCTTAAGTAGCTTAATAGGTACTTTTTTATGTCGACGAAGAATACTTCGTCGACATAAAAAAGTTTGTTTGTTACAACAATTTCTTCGTCTGTTTCATTTAGGATTATCCTATTATTCTATTTTAAATCCTGATGATATTATGATGAAATGATTGGCCGATAGATAATGTCACCTTTCTTGTGGGATATGGTAACTTACCTACGTCGCGGTAAATGCCAACTACTTACATATCACACATTAAAATTTGATTAAGCACTTACTTCCTTGTATGATGAAGGACATAGCTGCAATAATCCATCCTCCATCCATCCTTCAACACTATTAGAAACTGTATCCTGATTTTTTTTGGCGTGGTAAAGTCATCAAATGAGCCGGGAGCCCGGAGTTTGACGGGTGGGACTGTCAGACTTGTACTGACTAAAATCCATGGTGATCCTTCAATAGCCCTTTACGTACCAGGGTAACGGTTACCAGGTGAGACAGTCCCGCGACCCCGGCAGGCTTTGGCCCTCTTAGGGGGCTCCGTCAGAGAAATTGTATCCTTAGATGAATTTATTAGCATCACGTTATTTACGTTCAGCTCACAGCCTTTTGTCCACATTCCTCCGCTGCCTATCATCACACTATCATTGACTCTTTTCTTCTTTCTTAATATTCTTCAGCATCTATTTTCCTTTTTAGTTTTTGGCTTCTCCCGCTCCAACCATCAAAAGTAATGTGCATCTTAATGTGATTTTCTTACTACTTTGTTTAAGTGTCTTTCTGTTTCTGTGAACAGGTGTTTAATTATCAAAGTTACTTACCTATAGCAAATGATAAGGCGTTAATTGTAGTATTAGAATTAGAAACATGTTTGAGATCTGCAATGACGTTCTTCACAGCTCCACGTCAAGCTTTTGTGGAACAATACAAACAAGGGCATGATGCGGTGATGACTAAATGTTGGTGCATCATTGTTTTTAGTTATTACTCATGTCGTAATCCTATTCATTAATCTCATTCAATGCTGCGACAGTAATTTGCTTTATTTGCAGAAAATTGTCGCTAACTGCCTTAGATATAGGTGTATAGTTATCGAAATTATCTGCGGTATGAGGTTTTATCTTTGAGCTTGTAATTTAACAGCGAAAAAAAAATTACCAAGCAGTTGGTAATAATTTTTTGACATGAAGTTCAGAAAAAATATGTACCTATTATTCTTACTACAGTACCTAAGCATTGTCAATGTAAGCACTTGGAACAGTGTCTACAGTGTAATATATAATATAATATTTAATTATATATCATGGCTTCCGTGTAAAACAACTTCGCCTATTGTTCCATTCATGCTCATCACAGGTCGTAAGTCCAACATCTTTGTGCCTGATCAAACAATTTCTCCCAATGACTCATACACAGTTAAAAAACGTAAATCTAAAGCCACGTCAATTGAAAACGCTTAGAACAAAGAAATTTTCACTTCAACATTACTATTTATCGTAACGCATTACTAGTAGCGATAAGCTGTTTTTAGAACGCGTCAATCCTCATAAAATTTGTTTATGCAATCAGTATTAGGTAATAAAGTAACACATGCGTGGAAAGCTCGTACGGTTCGCGTAAAATGTATGACGCCATGACCTGATGTGGGTTCGACTAGATTTTTGGAAATCTAGCAATGTCTTTGACTCTATGGGTCCCTGTCTTTTTTCCTTGTAATGGGCCATGCACAGTATGTCTTATTCGTTCATAGTTCTCTGCGTACTGGGCACCACATCAGCTACCTCCTCAATGGCATATCGATCCAACAAAGTCTAAAAAACATGGTCAAGGGTAACTAGAGAATTCATCTCAGTTTTGTCAACCATACAATTAAATTCACTATTGTAAATTGTAACATCGCATAGGTTTTATATTTATTGTCTGACACCACATCTGCGGGCAACGAAAATCCTGTTATTTTTATGACATAACATAGCATCCGGCAACCAACGGCCAATCTATCTAACCAATAAAATTTCATACCATTTAAATTGTCTCGTTTAAATCAGACATTACAGTAATTAGTAATAAATTGAATAATTTTTTCCTTGTGCCTCTTAAATCGATTCTTTCTAACGAGATGTTAGATAAGCTAGTTGGTTGTGTTGGTGAACGTCATTCTTAAATGAATATTCAAAAAGTTGGTAGGGATGGGCAATTACATAAGGTTTTCATTGTTGACTTACATTACAATATACCTCATCAAAACAGTACTGTGTGTGAAATCATGAAATAGAATATCATGCTGCGCCTAACTATATTAAAAATATAAACAATAATGATATTTTTGCTGTATCAATAAAATATAAGATAAACAGCCTGCAGTACAATTAGTATTTAATAACCATCGATAATGAAACCAAACTTCAGGGCAAACGGACTTGTACGAAGCCGATCTATATCCCGACTTGCTCTAAAAAGTCGATCTGTATGCGGTCCCGCGGCGTAGGTATCGCCCATCCCTAATTGGCAGTAATAACCATGACACAGAAATTGATGTACCTGCTAATTGGATACAGCCGATCTTGGTCTTGTCCATCGGAAATCGTAAAGAAGAGCGCTGTCGTAAAGTTGTCAGCTTGACAGGCTGGTCGGTGGTACACATATGTCTGTTGCAGCATCATGCATAAACCTTCCTGGGCTCTATTCCTTACCATGGACCAATGTTTCTTTATACGTATAACTCACGTACGGATTAGCATTCGAGATTCAAGAAGCTGTGGACATGGAAACCTGTTTGTTGTTATAACTATCGCCATAAATACAAAAATAAGCTAACATTGAAATTAATAATCTAGAAATAAACGACAGCACAGGCAAAACGATGACCAGACACTAGCTGACCATAAAACAGGTCAACACGTAATTACAGTGGATGTACAATATCGCATAATATTATAATAAAAGGCCGCTGAGTTAGAAACGGGTCGTTTGTTAATGTAATGCAACGTTGGGCTACCGTTCGACTGGCTACCGCCCAGATAATATATTGATTCTAGATGCTGGCTTGATTATGATATATCTGCCGCTCGTATTACACGCCGCCTCGCCCTATACAGCCTTCGGGCTGTAAATTTACGAGGATGCGTGGGTTATTACGCCAATTTCATGGTCCATGGCCAGAGAAAATTTTAGTTAACAAATTGCACTGGTCACCCGATAGCTACGGAATTATACGATATATCATTCACAGATATCACGTAGAAAGTTTAAAAGCATTATTTCAATACGTCTCATAATTAATGGACGTTCTCTGTGGCGGTTGGAAACGATACATCTAGATAATATGCAAAGCGATTCTTCCATTTTTCATCGTAAACGCACCAGTGCACTAGGGGAATTGATTAAATCCATTAAAATACCGTCGATATAAATCGTCTGGCCCTACGCATTTGTCATAAGAATCCAATGACATGTATTTTAATCTCCATGCAAGCGTAACTTGGCTTCAATGTAGACAGATTTGAATATTTGATTATAATCTGTGCTATGAAAATATGTAACCTAAACTTCTCTAATCATTAACGTGGCAGACTAATTCATTTATCTGATGGACTAATAATCAATATGACTTATTTTTTACTTCATCTCTTGTTTGGGTGTTGCGAGAGTTCCTAACTTTTTAACTAATGTAATATCTCAACCTTCATAGTTCTAATTCCTGTTACCTACTTCACAGTTATCCATGTCATCTTTCTAAGTTTCTACACTGAGCTGCCAGTCTCACAAAAGACCAACGAACAAATCCCCCTTCATATTCAAATACCATTTCGAATCCTTTGCAGCCATTAAAACACGTGCATCATACAGTCATACCCTTGGAATGCTCAGAATGGGGATCAGTCGTACAATAAAAAGCTCGAAAGTACTAAACGATGACAGAGCATACAGCGGTAACATTTTTCTTTGGTATTTTTATTGTAACATTTTAGTCTTCAAAGGTTTATTACGTCAAATTAAAATTTCATGTTTGTTGTCTCTCTGAAGTGGCAACACGATTGCTACGTTTTTGTTTATCTACGTATCCTTTTAAATTTTTATTGGATTGTTATATTTTCTTATTTGGTTTTTAAATCTCTTCCATAAATTTCAGAAAAGATGTTTTGTATTGTATGTCGCTTTGCTTTACAGTGAATAACGTTGTGTACCTTCTTCCAAGTCGTCAAGCGTTTAAAACTGCTTTTAAAAGTTTCTTCCTTCCCAATTATGCCAGTTTTCAACACTATAACTTATTAAACTTATTTAAACCTTCGTCCCATAATTTTTCCTGCGAACTTAAGTGTCTTGTGCAATCAAATATAAAAGGCTTTTGTTTAAAATCCACAGTGTTATCGTTGGCTCGTATAAAACATGTAACGGCTATAACATTAACGAGTAAAGCCATCGTTATCATGAGAATGTTGGAATTTTAAGAAGTACCTTTCGATACAGTCGCGTGGACCATGATGTTTCTCCCGGTAGCGTTTTAAAATTCACCTTGTAATCGTGAATGAATATTTTCGAGCCCAAAGTTGTGGTAATGGCTTACAAGAGAAATGTGATCGATGCATTCGAGATAAATGAATTATGGGAATCGTATGTTTTACTTTACGAGCTGATTGCCAGTGGTCGATGGCAAAATTAATCAGAAATTTGCCTTTAATTAAGCTGTTCTTGTTAGTCCCTATTTGAAAATGAGGACAATAAAAATAAAACGTGTTTTGATCAGTGTACACTGATATATCGATAAGAATGTTAGCTCGTCGATTTAAAATGCCATTGACACTTAAGCTTGGCATTAAAATCCGATTGTCATAAAACGTCTCGTATAAATCTATAAAAATGTTGACAGCACCCAGGTCGTTGGGTCATGAGTATATCGCATTCCTCTCGACAATACTTGTAACATACTGTATAATTATAAATTATCTTGGAAGAGATCTACTTCGGAGTTTTATGGGAAAATTCCAACATGTTGATATGTTACGTTTATTGACTGCTGACGTAACTTGGATTGAGGTTTAAAATTATCTCTTAGATATAATTATAGTGACTACTGCTTACGGAAAAATATTTGAATCATCTTTTATGGTATTAGATATTTAACCGGTTTTCGTGTTATTTATTTCTTTTGCATAAAATGTTCTTAGTAAAATACCTCAGTTTTTGTGCATTATTCTAGTCCGTTTATTATTAAATCAATAACTTTTCTATGGAAAATGAACAGTGTTAGGGTAACTCACCCTTGGATACTTTTGGTTGCTCGCTCTGCCATAAAATTTGGATACAAAGTTAGTATAACAACGAAAATATTTGACTAAGTATTCTACATAATGATACGAACACATGTGTTAAATATTGCGCACTTTTAAACTTATTCAAGGACTATATCATGAGTAATACACTAAAGCATGCAAGAACAAAGTAAAATAACTTAAATGACATTGAATTCTTTAACGCCAATACTTAGGATGCGTACAATTTAAAAGGCTTCATGAGTGGTTCTTACACTCCAATTTACATTGGCCTGTATTTTTAAATATTTTAAAAATAATTATTACATACGTGCAGGCTACTGTAGATAAATTACGGGTTGTTCTTTTCCCAATAATTGTAGGTTGGGGTATGAACTGAAATGTTGCGCTAATATTATACCTGTTTGGCGCATCTGGTTCGTCTCGTCGAAGATTTAAGAGTCGATCGGAATTTTCTGGGAGTGTGTTAGTTTTTTTTTAATAACGTAGCGGCGGTTTCTGCTAATTATTTTAGTGTCAGGTAACTTTTTAGGGTTCCGTAGTCAACAAGGAACCCTTATAGTTTCGCCATGTCCGTCCGTCCGTCCGTCCGTCCGTCCGTCCGTCCGTCCGTCCGTCCGTCCGTCCGTCCGTCTGTCCGCAGTTTAGCTCAGAGACGCACAGTACTAGAGAGCTGTAATTTGGTGTAAATATACGGAATTGTTGTGCCGAAAAAGTGGTAAAATAAAATCTCGTAAAATATTTTTTTTTAGGGTACCTCCAGTACTTACACGTAAAGTGAGGATTTTTTTTTTCTCGCGTACCCCTTATTGTGGGGTATCATTAAATAGGCCTTTAAAAAATAATTATAGTTTCCATTAACAATGTTTTGATAAAAAAATTCGTTTGTGAAATATTAAGCATTAAAGTGCTAAATTTTGCTCGATTCGAGTGTCCCCCCCCTCTACCAGCTAAACGGTTATGTTTGGGGTTGTGAAAAAATTCACAATAGTAGTACATATAACGAAGTTTAAAAGAAAATTATCATGGCTAAGTAGGCTTTACAACTTTACGAGTAATAGTCGACCAACTTATAAAATGTACTTGATATCATATTTTCTTAAACAAAATGTATCGGAGACAACTGCAAATGTAAGTTTGTCAACTTTATTTTTACAGCTTTTATAGGTATGTTTTTTGGGGATAGGTAGGTTGTTATCGTCAACTATTTTTAACTAAATTCAAAAAAAGGAGAAGGTTCTAAATTCGTTGTAATCTTTTTTTTATGTATTTTCCTCGATTTCTCAAAGACTCCTGGACCGATTTTGAAAAATTCAGCGAATCAGTTTAGTTAGTTCGCATAAGTATTTTGATGGGCAACTACGGAACCCTACACTGTGCGTGGCCCGACACGCACTTGGCCGGTTTTTGTATCTACAAATTGAATAATATTATAATGTATTAAACTTGTTCTTTATTTCTGAAATAGATGAGAAAACTCTTAATGATGTAAAAATACTTAAGCTACCCTAAACGCAGCATTCAAGTCCAACCCCAGTCGTAAACTAAAGAATTCTCTTGATAAACATTCCATACGTTTTATTTTAAACCAGTGACATTACCACACTCTTTTGACCCGATGCGTTCATGCTTCATTATAATTATAGACGCGTTCCTAACTTTTTAAATGTTTTTTTTTTCACCGTCCGCATAGGCCGGTGCAGTTAATGACACCATCTGTCAAAGCCAAAGCCGTACGCCGTTAAAGGTCACGCTGGTCCATACGATTATTTTGATATTTCTTTGGTTGGCATGAATTTAAATGAAGAAAATGTTCATTGAAATATGAATAGTATCGTAGAATTTGTTTCTAACTAAGCTTACTTTCATGCTATGCTATGTATTTGTTTGGCCCGAGGCCTTTGATGATCTGCTATTATTGTATAAAGTGAAAGTAAGACTTTTATCATTTCCTATTTGAACAAAATAAGAAATGGTAATTAATTATGTAATGTAACTATGTATCTCTTAAATTTGGTAATTACGTTGCTTATTAAATATAGATTACTCGAGACGAACCAGGCAGCGGTGGCGCCAGCCATGCTAAGAATAATGAATGGGTTGTAAACCTCATTTTAAATATTGCATTCCTTTTGTATATTAAGTTGAAGAAGACATTCAAGATATCTACTAGTTAAAATCATAAAATATAAATGTTTATTTCATATTTCCAAACAGACCTTTAAACAATTTAATCCCAAAATTCCTAATAAGATTACACAGCAAACATCATAACTTATTGATAGCAACTTAAAAGCTATGGTCGTAAAGAATAAAATTTAGGAGCTAGTAGTTTACACAAAGGATCATTTAATATTATCTTATCTCGGCGTAAGTCAGTAGTCGAAACACATTGTCCTTTTAAATCTCTGTCATAAAATAAAACAAGTTTGACGTGGTATGTAGAGCCAGGCCCTCCGGTGATGTAAATGAACCAGCAGTAGAAACTATAGAAATTATGGGAGGTATACATGTAGCATGTAGCAATATTGAGATTTGGGAACCCAGACATGGAACGATACATTTATGAGTTGCTGCATATGTTTACGACTCTAATTAGTGTAAAAACAAACCAGAAACCTCGCTCAATTTTATACAAACCTTCGGTTTTGTTGATGGACATAATGAGCATTCTATAATTTGTGACAAGAATTTCAATCTTGAAAATGTTTCAATTCAAAAAGCCATTTAAGACCAACGTGACAAAAATAATAGTGAAATTTCAAATTCAATTTAATACACTTCTACAAAACATTAAGCCCAACATAAAATTGAACAAATACAAAAAGAAACTCATGTTCTATCTTATTTGTATTACCCATAAGACATGTCGGCCGTGCATCAACGAAGGAATGCGTCCTCCCAATCATAAGCAGATGACATGAGTCCCCGGGCATCGCATTTTTAACTAACACTCTAAAATGTTTCAACACGAATTGAATTATGGACATTATTCTGTTACGTGACTGTCTTTTGAGTCACAATTTCATTTTGGAATTTGAATTACAGTGCTTCTTATGGGTTTATAATTTCCATTGGAATTTGAATTACAATTTCTCTGTAAGTATTGGAAGGTCCCTGAAATTCTTGAATCATACTAAGATTTGGTTCTCCATTTGGATGAGTAGTTTAGATGATCAATTGATTTTGAAATGGTTCATAATACCTACTCTTCAATTGACTTTTAAAGTTTCAACGGAGTTGTTTCTAGTTGAAGGCTTAAAACATAAATCCGGCTTGAGCCTAAATATTGAGCTTATGGCTATAGGTCCGTAGCAACAAGTACAATAAAGCGGGCAGGGCTGAAGGACGGGGAAGGCTGTCCCGGCCCGTCCTCGACCCGGCGAGCGACCTCAGCGCGTGCGCCCATTGTTTCACCGCCCGGCTAATGTTACACCCGTCGTAAACTTGCGTGCGCGCACCGTGACCAACGCTCCCAGCCAACGTGGACACATTTTCATATTTTACGAATTTGCATGCCTGTTTTTCCAGTACTCTGGGATTATTACACTTGGTTGTCTATCCCATTTGCTGGGTCGACAACACGATGCCGTCTTGAACATACAAGAATCTTTCAAAAACATTCCGTTCGTCGAGTAAGTTCCCACCAACTAGACATAACTATTAAAACAATTTCAACGTTGTTTACAGAATACTAATGCATTATCAGTAATCACATACTTGATAGATCAGATTTGCTTTACGTGTCGACGGTCATGAATACAGCACACGTTTCTGAAAATTTTTTCACGAACGAAATTTCTCCTTCGGATTTTCGGACATACATTTTTTGCACAAGCGTATCAATCTGGATGTTAATCGGGCGAGTTCGTGTTGTCCCGGCGTACTTCGTGCCCACACGAGCTGGCTGCTCGTAACCCGAGATTGTTTTCGAAGCGGGAGACGCGTGCGCACAGGACGACCTCCGCGCTGGACCTTGGAGTAGGGTTACCAGAGAATTTGTTTCCAAAAATTGAAATTTTCGAGAGTTTATTTCTACTTTTACTCCTGAATCATTAATTACCAACTATGAAGACAAAATGCTGCCATTTTGTCTTCATAGCTGGTAATTTGGATTTGGTAATAGGACTTCCATAAATCTAAGACAAGACTTGCAATTTTGGAATCACGTCGTTGATCAGGAAATCTCAGAGAGATACAAAAAGAGAATGATTTAAAATTTCATTGCGTTTCAGAAACTGCCTTTACTTTCAGGCCGTCTTTTGTCTGGTAACCCTACATTGGAGACTCACGCACTCGCAATTATGTGTATTCATGCCTTTAACCGCGTTTGCGTTACGCGAGCTATGCGCATGTGGGCAGTATTTAGTACAGCAGTATGAATAAGTATAAACTTGAAACGTAACACAAATAATGCCATGAAGAATGTCCTTAATTCTGGCTTTACTTGCAGCCTTTTGTAGGTCTTTGCCTCCTACACTGGCGTTTGTAATGTTTGTATTAAGGTTACCTGCCTTAAAAATGCCTTATGAATAATGTTTTTCACAAGCCTTAGAAAACATTGGTTTCATTTTGCTAGTCATTGAGGCGTTAATTTTAACGCTTATCGTTTTGTTTTTTTCCAGTCTCAGTTACATGCGCGTGTGTACTTTTGTTCTGATCCTCTCTAAATTCGAAACATTTCCTCCTTTCACGTATTGATTCACAGTCTATGTAAGACTGACCCGGATCAATCTTAGATCTATCAACATCGCAAGTGGGCTGTAACAACGGCCTCATAAAGGGATGCTTAACGCATTGCCTGGGGGTACAGCATTTGTTCGTCTTCGTGCTTGCCTACTATAGCCACACGCGTGATTTACGAGCTTGTTACCCATAGTGTAATTTACCTGTTCCAAGTAAATTGTAATTTGTTGATTTTCTATTTTCGTTGAGCAAAATTGATGATCGTGGAAACAGCCTAGTGTTCCAGGAGATCAATCTTTCGAGCACACATACAATTATGAATGCTCGCAAAAGATTGAAGATAATGTAGTGCCCGATTCTTAGAAAGCATTCTTCTAGAGTTTTTTTTAACAATGATAAGGAAACCCGACAAAGCGAAACAAAAACAAACCTAGGAATGTTCATCATCTAATTGAAACTCCAGCGGTTTTTTCCTAACATCTACGGCTGCAGCAGTCATTGGTGCGTTCCTCCGCACAACGGCGGTGCCTGTGCTATGAACAAACGTATTTATTGTATGGATGGCACGCGAATTCCTGGAACTCACGATTCCCATCCACGACAAAGGATCTCTGTTTTTTTTTCAACCATTTCTCACGAGGGTGTTCGCTCGTTTGTTGTTTTTTCAACAAATTCCAGAAATGTTTACGTTATGAAGGTCGTAGGTAGATCTGCATCCTGGCTGTGTATTTCTGTTTGGTGTGTTTCCCTTTTTACTTTTTTTCTTTGTTAAATAAGTGCTAGGTTATTTGTGTTATTATTGTACCGTTTGCTACTCTTACTTCTTACAACTTACGAGTACAATACTTGAAAACTGTTGCTGGGGAAATTCCCATTGCCTTTTTTGTACTTGAGCAACCGCACATGATTTATTGATTTGTAGTCATGTTGATCAAACACCACGGCCCAGGTGTTTAAAAATCTAAACGTTAATAAGTTTAAAAAAAATATCATGAACGTGTTTAGTTGTTAAAATGTCTCCCAACCTTTGTAAGGGCAGTGATGAATGTCATTTCATAAAGTTTAGTGCGTGCAATTATCTAGTAATAGCCACTTTGCCGGCGGACTGGCGTTCCAACCTGATAGGTTGATTACTATAAAAATATTTATGGAATTGATAATAGGCGTATACTATGAAATGAATTTTGTAATAGGGTGCACTGAACTTCGGGTGTGAAGGGTTAAGCAATAAGCAGCTTGATTGGTTCCTTTAAAATTATTCCTTAAATTGATTCGTATACTTGCACTCTCTGGCACCCACATGGCTTCACATAAAGCTATACAAAACCAGTTTATCGTGGTCTAGCTTTGTATGATTTTTTCGAACATTCAACGATCAACTTATACCAGTTAGGCATAGTCCTCTGCACTAAATTTTTAAGTCAGTACTAACAACACAATATTTGAATACAGAATCATAATCATACGAATCCAGAAATTAGACATCATGTGTTCAAATTGCTGTGCTATTTAGTTTACTCGAATTTCTCATAACTCTTGTTTAGTCTGTAGTTTCATTCATTTTAATTATCTACTTAATAAGTGACGTCAATCATCACATCATACACCTCCTTAAAATCAAAAAAACCTTCAGTAAACTTTCATGGTAAATAAAATGATGCCGCGTCTGCGCTTGAGTTGAATCTATGGCGCATTCCACGCCCGTAACACCGGGAGCGGTTGGACCCAATAATAAGAATATGAGCGTAAAAAACGAATACGTCAAACCGCGTGTTTCGTGCGCCCGCGCACCTCGCCTCCCCCTCCGCCGCCTTCTGTCATATTATTTTTTTACCATCGTTTTTTCTTTTCCCCCTGGAAGGATAATCGTGTATAACGCTAGACCGCATTCGACTCGAGTTTATTAATATGAATATTCGGTACATTCTTCTCTTTGTCCGTACGTCTGTATGTATGATGGATGAGATTAAACTCGTGTGAATGCGTGTCCTTGATTTTTTGTTATATTGATAGTAACATGACTTTTTGTACCACGCTCTTACGTCCGTTTTGTATCTTTATTTTCCTCGTGAATTTAATGGTGTCCATTTTGTGTTTCATGTTATTAACTTTTACTGGGAATTGCTAAATAAAACATCGTAATAATAAGTGTTTGATACTAGATCGATCCATACATAGTACTTTTTAGTACATTTATTTCTTATATACCTTTTTAAATATTTAAAAAAGTCAATTTATTTTCATTAATTGAATTATATGAACAACAATGTGTTAAATGTATAGGCAATTTTCAACAAGTTAGATACCGCGCAGATAGCTAAGTTGTATAAGCCATGACCGCGCGTTCTGTTGGTCGTGAGTTCGATACCGGCATGGTTCCACAGTCTGTGTGCTATATGAAGCCTCAGTCTTCTAAAGACATGCTAGAGTAATATTTGTGCCTTCTATATTAAGGTTTCTTCTTCCATAGAAGATTTCTTAGCGGGGCACATATGACATTTTTTGATTTTCTATCATTTATAAAACTTTTTGGGTATGAAAAACTCTTTTTGTAATTTAATAGGTATGAAAAACTCTTTTTGTTATTTTTTAGTTATGATAATCTCTTTTTGTAATTTTTTAGTTATTATAGTTTCTTTTTGTAATTTTAGTAGTTTTTAGAACATGTTTTTATTTTATTTTGATGTGTTTATATAAAAAAGTATGATTTACTTTCTTTATTTAAATATTAAGTAAACACAATAAGGAAAATTACGTTTTTTTAAATAATCTATTGCATTACATATTTTTTTTTATAATTTTATAGTTATTCACGTCGTTATCATTTCGATAGGGGTACATATTTGAATATCGAAGATTAAAATATCTACGCTTAAGATATCGATGTTCAGAATATCGAAAATTAAAATATCGATTGTAACAAAATATCGAAAAATGTCACATCTACGCTTAAAACGTCGAAGATTAAAATGTCGACTGATTTAAATGTCGAATGATTCAAAATATCGAAAGACGTTATGTCGAAATTCAAAATATCAACGTTGAATACATCGCAGTTCATAGTATCTAATTTAATAATATCTACGTTAAAAATACCTACTAGTTGAAATATCCACCTACCAAAGTAAGTCGACGGAGCCCCGCTTCACGGGGCTCCTATTTCTGTTTGCAAGGTTTAAAGTAACCTAACAAGAAGAGGATGGCGGGGTCTTTCAGACCCCGCCACCCTCTTCGAACCTAACCTGTCCGAGTCGGGGTGCCCCAAGTTCCGAGCTCGCTTCGCTCGCTCTTGCGTCCTTAGTCAAATTACTGATTACTACCCAACAAGGTACCTGGACGGACTTCGGATGCAAGAGCGAGCGAAGCGAGCTCGGAACTTGGGGCACCCCGACTCGGACAGTTTAGGTTCGAAGAGGGTGGCGGGGTCTGAAAGACCCCGCCATCCTCTTCTTGTTAGGTTACTTTAAACCTTGCAAACAGAAATAGGAGCCCCGCGAAGCGGGGCTCCGTCAACTTACCATGTTAGGTTCGATATTTCGGACATTCGATAATCTGTATTTCGATATTTAGATCTTTCGATGTAACTTTTGTAGATATTTAGATTTTAGATATATTGGACGTAGATCATTTAATCATTCGATATTTTAAACTTTCGATATTTTAATTTTCGATTTTATGGTCATTCGATATTTTCATTTTCGATATTTTGAACATCGATATTTTAAGCGTAGATATTTTAATCTTCGATATTCAAATATGTACCCTTTCGATAGACATTATTTCCTCTATTTACACCACAAACTTAACACTAAATAGACGTATGTTTTAATTATTAATTTTATAATCATCTTTGAAATATTAACAATCAGTTTTCGTAGTCTTGTCAGACGCGTCGCTCCACAGCGTCGTATTATGTTGTAATGGTAATAATTTCTGTAATATGGTAATGCCAGTGCCAGCCCGTGGGCTTGCTTCTTACAGGAGATTGCTCTCAGAGGCGCCCGTGGTGTATCTCGCCTTTATAATGTTGAGACAAGACAACGCTTTATTTATTAAACTTATTTATTTCTACATCTACTTTAACTATAACAATAGTCCTTTCATCGAGTGCAACTTACTGCATTTACGTTTATTTTATAAACATTTATAAAAAAGATTTATAGGTTCTTGAATAAAACTGTCTGCTTTATAAACTAAAATAACTACACTGAAGCGTGGCTACAGACACCTGGTTTCCTACCTTGTTTTATAAAAAGGTACATTTTTATCAGAAAATCAGCAATTTGTTAGTACCGAGCAACAATAGCGTAGGAAAGTTACACGGCTTGTCCGGTCTATGGTCATCGCAACGCCCAAGGAAAGGCAGGCGTGAGGTATCTCAGGAATTTTAATCGCATCCAGGCCCCCGGCCGCTGGCCGCCATCCGAAAGTAATAAAAACAAAACTTGGAACCACGGACCAACTTGAATTTTGGATATGAACAGACATTATCTAGCAAGACCTTCGGCTTTTGTTTCAAACTTTTGAATTATGACTCTCATAATGTGCTTCGTGAACAATGATTTTTGTTTAGCGTTAAGCCAGAAAAAAAAGGTTCCGTGTGCTAATTTTTAAATGTTTTGTATAAAGTTGAATCTAGAAATAACTTTAATAATATAAACATTGCATTAAAAATGAGGAAATTTGATTTCAACCGCTGGTTTTTTTTTAATTTTTGGTATTCATAGGTAAACAATAATTAATTTTTAAATTATTCTTAAATTATATTTTTGAGCGGGAAAGAAAACTCGAATGTGTCGGTCGTTTACAGCAGATAGCCAGCGAGAAGAAAAAGACGTAAAATTAGTTCCGTTGACTGCAGGTGTGATAAGGACAGCTCTATAAGTAAACTCGTACAAGAAGGAAAGAGATGCAAGCATGGTAGAGTGAGTCGAAAAGTAACCGGTCCAAGGGAGGCAGATGCTCTCACTAGAAACCCCTACGGCAAACTTACAGATTCCAACAATAAGAAAATAATTATTAAAAAACAATTCCAGTAAAGCCTTTATCTAGATTCTGGGTTCGCATGGGAAATGAAATTACCTCGCACGAAGGTTTCATCATCGCCTCGGTAATCCCTGAAGAGTTAGGCAGTGGTGTACCCTGTGGTACTCCAACATCTATAATAGCCAGTTATGTTGAAGTGGATTCTAGTGAGGGGCCTATCGATATGTATTGAGCGATGTTGATACTTAAAGTATTTATGTAGGATGTTAAATTAGAATGCATCTTAATTTTATTAAAAAAATAACTTGAACGCAGCGACGAGTAAAAGAGAGAGTGTGTGTGTGAAAGAGACGGAAGCAAGATGGCGAATGAGCTAAGAAATGGTGAAGACGTATCCATTTTGTAAGAAGTAAAAAAATATTAAAGAAAAGAAGTTTCAAGAAGTAAAAGTTTTATTTCGGTCATCCATACCCCCCTACAGCCTCGTCCGGGATCGACCGTAATAATAAAGGTGTATAATACGACGGAAGAAGAAAAATTAAAACACCGGTACAGCGGCGACGGCCATTACGAAAACCGCTTGCTCGCGCCCCGGTGAAAAAACAAATGAAAAAATTGTATTTTACCTTACGAAATATCATGGAAAAAGCCGATGCCATGGAAATTAAAAACCCACTCTTGCAATATGGTATGCTGGATACCATCATGAGATTCAACGGTGAAGACATGACCTACTCGTCTTCGAAGTGGGCACAAGACATTGAAGACAATGCCGACATCTTCGGTTGGACGGCTCAGCAAAAACTTATTATAGCCAGAAGATCGCTTACAGGAACCGCTGAGTTATGGTTACGTACGGAAAAAACATTCAGATCGTACGAAGAATTGAAGAATGCCCTGATTAAGGAATTTCCAGATTCCGTAAATACTAAGCAGATGCATGAAATCATGGCGGCTCGGAAAAAACGAAGCAATGAGACCTACTACCAATATATGCTCGTCATGAAGGAGCTCGGCAAGAGAGCAAAGTTCGCCGATTACGTTTCAATTCAATATATTATTGACGGGATTGCCGATTACGAGCAGAACAAAATTGGTCTGTATGGTGTTACAACGTATGCAGTTCTCAAAGAAAAGTTGGCGCAATACGAAGTCATGAAGCAGAAAATGTTGAAACAACGAGGAAGTTCAAGCGGTACAGGCAAGCAGCGTGAGTGTCGCGAATCCACAAAGCAAGCTAAAGCAGATGACATGAACGCCAAGGAAAACTCTAGTGACAGAGTTTATCGTTGTTTTAAGTGCGGAGAAAGAGGTCATTTAGCGAATTCATGCACAAAAGGCACCAAGTGCTTCAAATGTAACCAATACGGCCATATTGGTACCGAATGTCAAGTTGGTAACAATGACGAAAGCGGAAAGGGGAAAGGCGAACCATCGACAAGTCGGAAGGTTGGCAATACGCGAGGCGATGGCGGAAGCAGCGGAGGCGGAGCATTGGCACGTTCCATGTTCACTCACCATCAACAATCGAATGACGGAACGGAGATTGAACGAGATAGCACGCTAGTGTCAAACGGGAAAATAATAAATCAGTGTCAAAGTTGTCAATTTCAAAGTAGCGTACTTAATGTAAACAATAATATTGCGGTGAATAGATCTGTTAAAAATGTAATTATAGGTGGTATTACAGTGAAGTGCTTAGTGGATACGGGTAGCGATCTAAATTTAATATCTCACGATGTGTTTAAGATGTTGTCAATCGAATATGAATCCGAAAATATGTTGTTAACCGGCCTTGGTTCGAGTAAGGTGTATTCAATGGGTAAGTTTAACATCAATTTGATAATAGATCGTCATTGTTATGAGGTTTGTTTTCATGTAGTGCCTAACGGTGTAATTCCGTATGCAGTTATTCTCGGGCAAACTTTCCTAGCTAATACTATTATGATGATTAACAAGGGTATCATTGAGATAAGGCCTCAGAGTTATGACAGTTCGTATTTACAGTGTGTACTTTCTAACTTCACTGATGAAAGTGAAATACCAATTCGAGTTAAAACTTTAGTAGATAATTATAAACCATTAAAGATAAAAGAAGCACCAGTAAAGTTGAGAATAATATTAAAAGATGACATACCAATAGCACAGCGTCCACGGCGTATAGCTTTGCAAGAGGAAGAGACTGTGAAGCAGCAAATAGGAAATTGGTTGGCTAATGGAATTATACGTCCTAGCTATTCTGAATATGCCAGTCCCCTTGTTTTGGTGAAGAAGAAAGATGGAAGTACCAGAACCTGTGTGGATTACAGAAAGATAAACCAGAAGATGGTGAAAGATGAATATCCCTTGCCCGTAATCAACGATCACATAGACAAATTGTGTACAGCTCGAGTTTTTAGCACTTTAGATTTAAAAAATGGATTTTTCCATTTACCAGTAGAAGAAGACGAAGGCCTGAAGGCAATAAAAGAAGAAGTTCTCAAGGACAATGAGTATGAAGACTATGTGCTTGAAAATGACGTTATTTATAAAGGGGAAGATAAGAAATTGGTTGTTCCTGAATTAATGGATCTTGAGATTATTAGAAGAGCTCACGGTATAGGACATTTTGTAAAAAAGAAAATTAAGGATATAATAGAACAAGATTATTACATTTCCAAGTCAGATAATAGATCCATCCAGACGTCACCTTTTGAATTACTAACTGGGACTAAAATGAAGCATAAAGAAGACATGAAGATTTTAGAGCTGTTAGAAGAACAAAATAGAAGAGAGTTCATGGACAAAAGAGATGAATTGAGGAAGGAAGCAAAAGTTCAGATATTAAAGATTCAAGAAGAAAACAAAAGAAGTTTTAACAGTAAAAGGAAGGGAGGACAGAAATACAAAATAGGAGATATAGTAGCAATACAAAGAACTCAATTTGGAAATGCATTAAAATTAAAACAAAAATTCTTTGGACCTTATAAAGTAGTAAAAGATTTAGGAAAAGACAGGTATGAAGTTAGGAAACTAGATAATAGTAAGGAGGGACCTAAACATACAACTACAGGAGTAGATTATATGAAAAGATGGCCTTAATTCAATGATGTCTTGTAAACATTTAAGTTTATCTTAAATTAGAAAATATTATTTAATTTTCATACTTACCGTTGAACACAGCTAACTTACCATTGTAAGATGTAATTGAGTACTAATAAACTGCATAAGTCTGTTATTTTGTTTAAAGTTAAAGAGTTTAATATTTGCCTAGTTGGTGTAACTTAATATGTCTAGCTATCAGTAATGTAATAAAGAAGTGAAACCCCTACCTTGTAATTAACCATGATAGTAATTCTGTGTAACAAAATAATGTACCTAAACATTTAAAAAAGTAAGAGTTTACCTAGATAATACTCAGGTGTATTGTTAAGGAGTGAATGGTTGTGTGAGTGTATTTTAAGCAGTGATATAAGGTTTAGTTTATTATTTTAACATTGTAATTTTAGTTGTGAACCTTAAAGATTGTTAAAGAAACTTAGTGTAACATATACTGTAAACTTTATTCAGCTTAGTTTATCTTATTGTACTAGAGTCAGTCTGAGGACAGACTGAGAGCAGAATGGCCGAGTTGTAGGATGTTAAATTAGAATGCATCTTAATTTTATTAAAAAAATAACTTGAACGCAGCGACGAGTAAAAGAGAGAGTGTGTGTGTGAAAGAGACGGAAGCAAGATGGCGAATGAGCTAAGAAATGGTGAAGACGTATCCATTTTGTAAGAAGTAAAAAAATATTAAAGAAAAGAAGTTTCAAGAAGTAAAAGTTTTATTTCGGTCATCCATACCCCCCCCCCTACATTTATATAGGTACCCAGTCGTAGTATTTTAATCCTTTAGTATCACTATTGTAGGAGTATTGTCATTGACTGACTGAATGTAAGTTGATGGGTTGATAAGATGAAGATGTTACACAAAAAATTCAAGGAGCTCAAGCTTTCTCCTACACGAGTTCTACTTTTCAGAATTGTATTATTAAATTATAACAAAATTTAATTCGTTTCTACCATAATTGCATCTAATTTGTTGACTCATAGAAATTCTGTGCAGCGCTCTTGAATCTTCGTGCTAAACATCGAAATTCCTACGAATTTCAACATCAACATCGAAACTAGTAATCGTAGATACATTATCTGTGTTATTTTCGTCATTACCTGAAATTTTACCGGTATTTTTTAGCAAAAAACACATGGTGCTATTAGTCGTACATACCGCACGATGGAATGTAGGCACCGTGCCAAATTACCTGCCTGTACACCATCATCTCGTTAACGTTGAGTTTTATGAATTAAATTGCCTATTTTGTAGCCCATGCTGACAGAGCGTTATACTTAACTGCGGTTTAAACCGCACAACATTGAATTTTAATAGCGTCGAAACAAAAGAGCATCACAAGAATACTCTCTAGCAAGTTATGGTCTTATGGATGAACATTTTTCAAATATTTGCATTGTATTAAATTCATTGTATGATATTCATAATGTATTTTACATAAAATCACATTGTAGAACAACGTGCCCGCGTGTCTATTGAAAAATCAAACATGCGCGCACATGTGTTGCTTCAGAATTATGCGGTTAGTTAGCTAGAAAAAATGCGAGCTATTCCATCGAACCAGCGTGAGAATAGCAACAGGCTGCATTGATCGATTGAAAAACACTTTACGTGAATTCACTTGCCTTTAATTTTTTTCTTACTTCCGAACTTCGGATCAATACGAAGGCTCGGAGTCGGGACGGGATTGCAAATGCGTGTAAAGGAATTCCGGAACAAAAATGTGCGCTTCTACCTGCAGCCGGCAGATGCGCCCTGCGCCCCTGCCGCGCACCCCCCTCGCATACCGCCATTAAACCATGTAAATTGATTACGTGGAAAATCTGAGAAAATCGCGCGCTAAGTACTGTGGGCGCGTGACCGCTACATGGCCAGTGTCACATGTGAAATTGCTCGGCTTTTTTGCATTCCGCAGCGCTGTTGTCGCCGCGGTCATCCGACGATTGCTGCGATTACGATTGTTTATCGCCGCCTAGTTAACGAGCCTAAGCTGATTCTGAATAATTAAACAGTTGTAACGTTTAGGGTTGCCAGTTTATTGCTATTACTAAGAACATTAAGTTTTAGTAGGTTTAAATAGGGAATTAAGTAAGGAGGTGTTGTTACACGTCGTTTTATTATTTCTGAGATTTTCAGTTGCAATAACTGAAAATCTCAGAAAACGCTTCAAACGCTCATAATAGGTATTGAAATTCGTCCCTGTGTGTGTCTTTGAAAATGATCAAATTTTGAGGTAGGCATCCTAAAATCAAATGGAAAAGATTAAAATTAAGAATCTAAAATTACCTAATGTGTGAATGATTTTGCGGGGGATGAGGTCAGTGATGGTCCGTTAGTGCATCGCCGTGCACCAACACCTCGGCGGGCCGTGCATTTCGATTCGACGAACTTATTACGACAGATGGCCGCGGCCCGGGAGGCGGGAGCGCCCGCGGACCCCGGCCCTTCGGAGAGATCGACCTCCGAAATGCGCCCGAGATTGCATTCTTTCGGCGGCGCGGGCGCATTCCACTGCGCGCCATCCGAGCTCCGCGCGCCCGCGCCAGTCGACGCGCGCCCTTTTGGGGGTTAAGATGTGTCCGTTGCGGCGAGCGCTCACTATGTGGTCCCAGCCGCCTCCCCCTGAGCCCGAAACGCAAACGGTCCGCGAGCGCGCGCACACCTGGTGCCGCGGCTGTTTCGGCAACCGCCAACTCGCGCGCATGGTCCGTCAGCCTCCCGAATACGGCGTCCGTGTCGACCCTTCGTCCGTCCGCCCCGCTGGCTTGCGCGTGCGCGACGAACCCCAGTATCAGAACATAGACGAGATGCGCAAGCGACCCGAGTACGCTAACCTCGACGAGATCAGTCGCGAGTTCGGTTACCGGCTCTGCCCCGAAGGTCAGAACCTAGAGGACGAAGCTATTTACGAAAACATACTGTCAGTGCGTCAAATACGTTCCGCGGAAGTGCGTTTAGTGCCTGTTTCCGAAGTGGCTTACTACGAAGGTCAAGGTTACGTGGCTACGCAGGTGCTCAGCAGGAATGGAACCTTCCCGCAGTGTCCACCGCACACCTGGAGTCGGCTGCAGCAAGCATGCAGGCTCAATGGATCGCTGCGACTTTTCACCGTAAATGTCACTTGTTTTTCCACTCAAAATATGCTCACATTACGCCTAGTATTTGACGTCACTGCCGTGAATACAATGCTATAACTTATTTATTTGTGATTTTTTACAGAACAGGATATAACAGTACGATGATTCGAAGGTGTTTTTACACGGATTCCAAACTAAAAAAGTCATTGCCCATTATAATACCGTATTTAACGCTGCCTAGGAGCAAAAAATGCGTGTTTCGATATTTTGATCTAATGACTCGTTAATTTTGTATATGACTTGAAAAATTTTGTATGGACTTGCGACTGTAACTTTATCTTTAAGTATTCTCAGTTATATAAGTTCCATTCTTTTTATAATCATTGTATACTTAGACTCAGCTGATGTTTAATGTAAATATTTTAAGACAAATATTAAAGTGGACTGGAAGATTTTGCACTATGCGAAAAGATGTTAGGTTAGCGTTTCCAACACGTAGGCAGCTAACAGCTTAACTAAATTTATTCTAGCTGGTTACATTACAACTTACGATTAAACATTTATCGAGATGTCGAAAGACAACTATAAATAAAATACTTTTAAGAAGTATTCAGGTTTTACCGTGAAAACTCGATCAAACGTTATATGGTAATATAAACTCTGAAGTGAAACATCGTTCAGCACCAGTAGCAAAATAATTAAGTTTTTATGTACAACTTTGTCTTTAACAACATCAATTTTTATGTTACCAACAAAAACTTCACTGATCAACAACTCATCAAAGTAATTATGTACCCTTTTTAAATGAAATGAGCTCAGATTTTTTTCCTAAAAAAATATTTATGAAATTAAATTGTTTAGGCACTTGATTACAGCCGTCAAAATTGATTTTCGGCAATAGAACGCACCTTTAACATTCTGTTTGGAATTTTGCGACTGCATTTCCAGCTGGCTGAAGTCAAAGTCTACATCTTTGGTTTCCTTCATGAAAATCTTGCAAGTTGATCTGATTTGCAATAATTATTAATAATGTACGGCACTTTGACATCGTTACATTACTTTTGTCAATTTGTCTTTCAAATCTCATTGATAGATTGATGGATTGGCCAATATTGCGTTGGTATTCGGTCAGCAGGATTTATTCTGTTAGTGGGTGTGATTTAAACTAGGATATTGTTTGTAGGT
Organism: Agrotis segetum; assembly: GCA_036375495.1. Classification (NCBI taxonomy): domain Eukaryota; kingdom Metazoa; phylum Arthropoda; class Insecta; order Lepidoptera; family Noctuidae; genus Agrotis; species Agrotis segetum. Next base: position 1,234,220 of record JAQSVV010000065.1, read on the forward strand.
TTACAGACCAGCATTTTATATTTATTTCTCGTTACTTTCTGGCTAAACTTTAGTCAGTATCTCAACCTCCTGAAATAAAAAAAAAAAAACGGAAATGATGCGGGTAAAAAAAATGCATTCGGTCTCAGATCTTAGACCTGTACAAAAACTTAAAGCATAAGTTATATAGAAAAAAAAAATGTTAAAGGGCACAAGAATTTCAAGTTCAATATAGTCATTCTCATTATTTATATTATCATACCATACGAACATGTTCTCCAGTTATTATATGGTAATCATATAGTACACTTAAACCGCCCGTATACTTATAAAATTGAAAACCAACTAAAAGGCTTTGAACTCAAAATTGAAAATTCCCTAAATTGGGGTGATTTCAACATCTCCTTTATTGCAACTTGTTATATTTATGTCTGTCTCTTTTTGTCCTCAGGCAAAGAAGGAGATGTACGATGTAAAGAAGCAGAGGTTGTGTTTAGCCCAGGATGAGTACAAGCATTTGAACAATGCGCTCTCCACGCTCGCAGCCTCTAGGACTAGTCGTAAGTATACTTATATTATACTAAACACCACTGCAGCTTTATAATTAGCTCCTGGTGTTAATTATATAGCTCAAGCTTGTATTAGTGCCCGGTTAACGGCAATAAACTCGTCCCTATTCCAGTGGACTGAAACCTAACTGGCGAAATATAGGTGTACCGAACCTCGGGGACTCGTGATTTTATGATTAATAGCAGTAGTGGATCATTAACCTATAATTCATTATCTTAGATAGGCGCTCGTAAACATAGAGACGATCTCATTGATATTAGAAGATAGGTACCTAATTTTTCATTTCATACAGTTCAATCTTAATAGTTCCATGATAAAAGTAGGTGGAACTTTAAAAGCCTGAGGTATTGAAACTTATCATTATGGAAAACACTTTCCGAGAACCTAAGCCACTTAATAGTCAGGCATATCGACCGAAGCTTTTATAAATTAATATTAAGTAGAGCTTAAAAAGCTTAGCGTCGTCGTCGCCTGATCCAGATAGTAAATTGTAATCAATATAGAAGTACTTAATACGTTTGCATATGTCCAAGATGGGTATAAATTGTGAATAATTTTTGTCCCGTTCTGCCAATTGAGATTCTCTTATTTTTTATCCTTTGGTATGTAAGAAAAATGAATCTTTTGACTGAGATGCAAATGCTCTCTACTGCGGCAGCAAATTGAAATAAACAAGAAATGTAGTTTTCTGCATCCAAGTCCAACCTAGTATCTTACAAAATGAATATACGGATCGCATCGAATTAATCAATCGGTTAGGTATTTTTATTTTTTCATCCATACGACTGTGGTACTAATATTTCTGTCAAATACAATGTTTTCGATGTACACACGGCTACACATCATGCTATACAAAACCAGTATAGGCTGATCGTTGTTTGAGCGGAAGCATCCCATGATAAATTGGTTTTGTATAGCTTGATGTGTAGCCGTGTGTACGTGTACAGGGCTTTCAATTTGAAATAATTTTTTCCCTATAAAACTTAAGTGTAGGTATGAGGTTTTATTTTTATCAGATTCCATAGATATAGTGTCCACATTGCATCGCAAAAACTTGCCACTTAATGTTTATACTCCGTGACCGTTTATTGAATGTATTTCTTTATTTCATTATAGTCCAGTCGACTTTAATTATTTTTGTAGCTTGGTTTTGTTGTTCTGTTTTGATGACAAAAATTCGTTTATCTGTTCTTTAACGCTCAAAAGTTATGTATTTTCTACAACTTAAAACAAATCTATAGCAAGCATCACTGTATTTTAGGGAATCATCTAGAATTTGATCCTGCGCATTGAAATCCAAACTCTGCTACCATATCCTAAAGGTTATTGTCCTTCTTCATCGCAGTGTGTTCATCAACGACGTCGATGACAACGACGTCGACCACTTCGCGGCACGACCCGGATCTTCTGAGGTCGGAGGTGACGCAAGCACGCGGCCGGGTGGCCCAGCTACGCAAGGAGCTAAGGCAAGCCCGGGCGGAGGTCGCCAGTGCACGACGCGGAGTTGATACGCTTGCAGAGTTAGTATGCTTGTGTGAGAATGATTTAGGTTTTCGGTGGCGAAGACTGGTGAGGACAGCAGCCAAGAGAGGCTAATGGAATCATTGGACCTAGACTAGATAGTAGTAAGAATTAAATTAGTTTGATCAAGAGAACTGGAGACGAATCGACTTGTCGGTAAGTATGATGAAGAACAACTTCTGTTTTCCAGAAGTTCTACCATTTATCCATGGTTTGTAAAAACAAATCACAAAAACGTTGGTTTGGATTTCAATCTTAGCTTGTCTTATGGTTGGGTGTTATGTTTACTGACTGGAAATTACTCTTTTCAGAGTGGAGCAAAAGATCAGCGCCCAACAGGGTTGCTACAACATCACTGAAGCCCAAGCAATCATGACTGAATTGAAAAACATTCAGAAATCTCTCACCTCCGGGGAAAAGGAAAGGGCAGACCTAATGCAGTCGCTAGCCAAACTGAAAGACGATTTGACGAGATTGCAACTTGGGGATGCATCACCAGATCTGTCAACCCTATCTCTCCCTCAGGAGAAACTAAGTACTGCTTCTCAAACTGACCTTTGTGCCGATTTAGTTCCTATCGGCACGAGACTAGCTGAAATGGCTCGCGTTCGTCTTCAATATGATGAAGCGAGAAAGAGAATACAACAAATACAGCAGCAACTTGCCGACCTAGAAGACAAAGTTCAACCGGGACAGGCAGAATCCGACAAGGATAGACTGCTGCTATTCCAAGAGAAAGAACAGCTGCTCAGAGAGCTGAGGAGTATAACTCCAAGAACAAGATCTAAACAAGAGATGACGGAAATCCAAACAGAGTGCATGAGATTAGAGCAGGACCTGAAAAATGCCTTTGAAATGTCGAACAAGTGCATTGCTGACCGACTGAGGTTACATGAAGAAAAACAACTACTACTGCAACAGTTAAAAGACGCGTTAACATCAATGACGACCTTAGAAGGACAGCTGAAGACACTGTCAGCAAGTACGCTTTCAGTATCAAGTAGTTCGAGCTTAGGATCTCTTTCTACTGCAAGTAGTAAAGGCTCACTAAGTTCCGGCATCAGCTTTACCGATATTTACGGTGGACCACAAATCGCGACATCGTTCTCAGCTGACAAACCCATCGACATGGTCGATTTGCACCGAAGAGTTGAAAGGTGAGTACAAAATACTTTTCCCTATTCAAACGTCAAAGTAAATTATTATGAACACGTTTGGCGATACATCAAGTGTATTTATGCGTCATCCGGATAGGTTTATGCTAATTTCTCGATTTAGGACCTTTATAAAGTAGGATTATGATATAAATTTTAACTCGGACTATGGTTTGAACTTTCTTGGATCGATTCTACTTTCTCACTCCAAATATCCAAATGTAACCTTAAAAGGATTGTTTAGTGCAACGTTACTTTCTCCTAGGATTACCAAATCATTACATTGCATATCTTTGTTTGTCCTATGTATGGATAACTGATACAAGTAGTGACATACTTATTGCCTTTTGTTTTTATGCATTCTCATACTTTCAAAGTTTAGTAGGACAGTTTTTGGTTATGACTTAAATGGTATCTTTAAGATTATTGTTCTGAAGCCAATTTCATTCAACTTTACAGAACATCTTAGTTTATTACTAGTATAATAATACTATCGTGTGTGTCTTTATCTTTTAAATTGTTCTTTTTTTTCTCTTATGAATCTTTCAAATTCTTAATTTCCATAGCTGGTCATCTCTTAGCTGCCACGGTTTCTATTTTTTAATTATTTCTGAATTGTCTTTTTTTATTTTACTGTGGACACTTTTAACTTGCTAAAGGTCTTCGCACATTATAACAACTCCACGCCAACGCGGCAGCAACTCTACTCACACTCTCGATGAGTAGTCAACTAGTTGATCCACCCAATGGTCACTAGTGGACAATGCGGTGTCAAGGAGTGGCCAACGCGGTGCCAACGAGTGGGTTATTCAACAGACAACTCGTCTAACCTCAGTTTTCCCGTCACGCGTCAGTCGCAAACGCATAGTCGTTACGTGGACAACGTGTGGTCGTTGCGTGGACGACGTATGGTCATTGCGTGACAAACGTGTCGGGGTTGACCTCTAGTGTACGATGCGTAGGCCACTCGTTGTACACTACTTTATAATCATTTTTTGAAATTGAACCTTGAACATATGATACAGGGCTTAAATTTCAATGTCTAGCATAGAGTCGAGTCGCCGGTGAGTTGTTATAATGTGCGAAGACCTTTAATCGTTCTCATATAGTGCAAAAAGGATTTGTAATATTTTGGCGATCTAAAAAGAGTGTCCATGGAGTTTCTTGCCCGTTCTTCTCCATAGAGATCTACTTCTTGGAACGGGCATCTACGGTACTTTCACAGTTTTTATGTCTTGTGACTGGGACTGTAGCACCATAACTTTGTAGTGTTTAATTATATTTTTTATGTCTTTGACAATTCAAAAGTGCCTGTAAATGGTCTAATTGAATTAAATGCTTTTGATTTGATTAGATTTGTCCTCTCGAATATTATTTGAAACTTGTATGTTTTCATCAGGTTACTGCGCGGCACCAGCTACAACGCGGAGAGCGCCACTCCTGGTGCTAGCAGTTCTCCCTCTCAACCATCCTTATCTCCAAGAAGTAGCCTCTCATCAGCCAGTCCACCTCCGCCACCACCTTCTTATAATCAGGTAAGATGACAAGAATGCATTTTATCATCAATATTGCCTTTAACTGTAAAGAATGATTTTTTGCTAGTATTAGTAATGGCTCTCCGAAAGACGGTTGTGTTTCTCTACTATGAATGTTTTAGGCTGGTTAGCTCTTGCTGGCAAATAATATACTAGATGTGTCTTTAATGGGGATGACAACTGGGGAACTAATGGCTCTAGTATAGCTTGTTCCAAGCATCGGCATTGGTTCAAATCTTATAGGTACTTCAAAATAGTACTCCCTCATTGGTCTGTTTAGGACTTAGCTATGGTGGCGCCTTGTAATACCTTTGAGTTGCCAACCCCATTGAAGGAAATCTTACCGTAGGAAACTGAAAAGAGGAGATTCTGATGAACTTATGATATACTTTTAAAAAATGATTTTTTGAGGAAAGAAAAATTATATTGCAAGTGGGATTCGAACCCGCGTCTTCTGGATAGGTACTCCAGACGCCATAACCTAACCTTAATTTTTCTTTCCTCCAAAAATCATCTTTACGATGCGCGTCGCATGCGTTAATGCGTTTAAAAATAATTAATACTTTTTAAAAATTCGTAGGAATTGAAACAGGAATCGGATAGGACAATCATAGAAGAGTTAATGCACAAAATGAGAAGGGACAAGACGGCAATGTAACAACAAAACCATTACCAACTCACCTTAAAAGACACAAAAAGCCCGTTTTACCCTTTCAAGTTATTTATGATTATTAGCATTTCTGTTAAATTCCACACCTCACTAAAAATACCCAAAACAAACATGATCTTTTTTTACATAAACAACCTTTTCCTAACCTCAAAGATGAAAGCGTATGTGATTGTAATTGACACACGATCGTGCGCATTTATCGGTGTTCATCGTATTCGGCCAATCACGGCTGTGCCGCAGTGTGACGAATGTGTTTTAAGGTGTACACACGGGTGACGAATGTGTCTTGTAGGTGTACGCACGGCGTGTGCACATGTTATGTGACGTTTTTTATTCTGTGACGTGGGGTGACTGCAGCATAATGGTTTGTTTGAAGACGTTCAGTAGTTACCAACAGTCTTTTCAAGCATTTTTTGTGTGTGTATAATGTATATTCCTGTTCAAATAAAATAATACATTAGTAAAGTGATCTTTATTGGCTTAACAACTAGGATGCTGGTTGCTGTTTACATAATTATAAGAACTTCTAACAGAATTGAATGTGGGGTTAAGAACACATAATAACTTTCTATTATTTTTATATCCAATGCTTGTTAGCTTTGACATTAATGTGGCAAAGTTTAAATAAAAAGTACCTATAACATATACAACATGTAACGCCAAAAGCGCAAAACCTCTCGTGAGGTAACTCAGCCCATGTTACTGAACAATTTTTGTTTTAAAAATTTTGGAAATTCGCAAAAAAAAAAAGAATTTTCATGCAAAATGAGTAAATTGGTTGCCACATCTTTATGAAAAACCATTTTTTTACCCCACGAGAGGTTTTGCGCTTTTGGCGTTACACGTATAATTATCGTGACCATAATTTTAGACGTAACACATAATGCCGACTTCCAAAAATGCCACATGTCACTAAACTTACATTGGTCTACCAATAAGATTATGATGTTTAAATAAAAATAAGTAATGATGACAATCACAACTGTAGTTCTTATTTTGGCAAACATTAAGATGCAATATGTCAAATTATAACATACATTATCAGATTATTTTCTGCTAAATCATATAAAACGCCCCGGGCTCGCCTGTCACTTGCTTTCACTTTATGAACGGTAAATAGACGAGATTAGTGTTTATTTGTTGTCATTCTAATGTTGTGCGTTTGTATGAGAAAGTACACTTGTATGACATAACTGAAGAGTTTATAAATAGATAGACAGGTTCTACAGAATTCGTCATCGTTATTATGATGCATGGTGTTTCCATTATTCATGGTGTAGAAAGAAAGAAAAGGTATTTATTGGACTCACACAGGATAGAACGAATACAACGTGTAACGTTAATAACGCAAAACCTTTCGTGGGGTCACTCGGTCCATGTTACTGAACAGTGTTTGTTCCCAGACTTGGAAATTCGCAAAAGAAAATATTGCTTTTCATACAAAATGAGAAATTGATCGGGCCCATCAGTATGAAAAATCATTTCTTTTTGCGAAATTCCAAAAGTCTTAGACCAAACATTGTTCAGTAACATGGGCTGAGTTACCCCACGAGAGGTTTTGCGCTATTAACGTTACACGTTGTTTAAAAAAAATGTCAAAATAAAATTATGCGTAAAACTACCTCGGTCCTGGTGGTCTACCATGACGTTTTAAAGCAAGAGTTCCACTGTGGGAACGAGAAGATGCTAGACGACTTGTATAGCTGTCTGTAAAGCTGTCTCTTTCACACAGTGGAACTTCTCTCGCTTTATTATATTATTATTTTATAACTATCGGATTTGTCGGTTTCCCCATTATACTTAATTCCTATGCTACATTTTCACTCGTACCCAGCCAAGTAATAAACTTCTGGCATAAAGGGAGTTTGATTGGCCTGTTGGTTTAGTGGTTAGTGACCCTGACTGCTATGCCGGAGATCGTGGGTTCGATTCCCACCCAGGACAAATGTTTGTGTGATGAGCATGATCATTTTGCTCTGTGTCTGGGTGAAAATTATCTATAATCTTTATGTATTTAGAAATATAATTATATAATTATGTTTATCAGTTGTCTAGTACCCATACCACAAGCTCTGCTTAGCTTGGGACTAGGTGGCGTTGTGTGATAGTTGTGGAAAAAAAAAACTAGTCTACTTACTAATACGTCTACTCAGAAAAATAGATTTAGAATGCACTTTACCTAATTAAGGTTTATATTAATCGTTTCTTCTTTTTTAGGTGGAGAGGCAGAGGCGGCAACAGAGAGAGTTGGAAGAGAAGTTAGCAGAAATGAGAATAGGTGTCGCCACTGGACTGAATGAAGTCACGGGACTTGCTACGAGTAAGTTTTTTAGCTCTATAGGCGTATTAACATGACTGGCACCTAACATTATAGCCACAACATAACACAGGATTGTCCGGTAGCAAAATACTCCTCTACGAGGTTTATTTTTTACGGGGTAAATTCATCAAATGAGTTCTCCCACCCAGGTATACAACGGTAGGGCTATTACAACGTCTTAAAACCAGGCTTGTTCCAGTGAGTGATCGAGATGGCGCTAGACGACTTGTATAGCTCTGTCACTTTCATTCGCCGGAATAAGCCTAGTTTTAAGACGTTGTAATACCCCCCGAGGGCAGGGCAGGAGGCACTGTCAGAGTCAGACTTGAAAATGAAATCCACAGTTCCCTTCAATTTAGTTTAGTTAGTTCGGTGAACAAGGCTTTGGCCTTCCAAGGGGATCCCGTCATTTTGCTGATGAAATACGACGCGCCGTCGACCCGGGCATTGTCCATAATCGGACAACGAGTCGCCCATTACTCGCCGTCAAAATGCCCACAGAACCTTCTCTAGGTTTGTGATACGAGATGCCATAGACAAAAAAAAAAAAAAACAAAAGGGGCAAAGTTGTTTTTTTGCAAAAAGGTAGCGCTTTTAGTTCCGATTATTAACACGTGCCGAAAATCACGCATCTTTATATGCTCATATCCGAATTGCATTGTTTATTCATTATGTCAGGATTTAATTTTATCCTAGATAAAATTGTATCGTATCAATGATCAACAATGATTCATTACATTTTAATCAATGTACTTATCAATAAAAAATTACAATTATTCATTTCCAATATGTATTTCTGAGACTTGTTACCAAAACAAATACTTTAGTTTGATTTTCTGAATTCGGAAAGTAAAGGGCTACTGAAGGACACCGTGGAATTTAGTCAGCACAGAGAGCGGGCGCGGGTCGGGCGCGTTTCGGGGCGAGAGTACGGCGGGTCTAGTTCTTTGTATTTAAATGGAAGACATCACACTGAAAGCGTACAAATTCCGGTTAAGCAGCACACAACCTCTTATAGGTTGACCTGCGAGATGAACGTATCAAAAAAAAAAACTGAAAGCGTGCGCGGGTCGGGCGCGGGGCGGGTCGTGCGCACGCTTTCAGTGTGATGTCTTCCATTTATCCCCGAAACGCGCCCGACCCGCGCCCGCTCTCTGTGTGAAATGCGCTTTACTGTCTCTCCCGCTCTGCCCTGGGTGGGAGGACTCATTTGATGATTTTATCACTATAAAAAAGGTTACGTACAGATTACAGCACATCAACCCACCTCAATCTGTCAAACTTTAATTGATTTTCAACCTTATCACAAGAGTGGAAGGTTAATGTTCGATTGATAGGTAGGTTGACCTGTTGGCGTATGTACAGTCACGAGCAATAGTATGTATACACTAAGCAGTATTCAAAAGCGATGTTCTGCTACCATATCGATTAAACGTTTGTCTTTTAACTAGACTTCTATTTCGGAAGCCAAACTATTACAAACTAGGTCTTATTTCAAAGTGGAAATCAGTATTTCACGAGCAATTTGCGTTTGAATTTTGTTAAGTGTTTACATGTTATTGCTCGTGACTGTACAAACTAAGCAACACAACTTCTTAATACTATAAATACTTACATAGGTAAGTATGTAATATTATGGGACCTTCCTCATGCCGTGATTCGTGCGATTTGCAATCTGTACTAGGTATCTAAAAATGAAAATTTGCCGCGCCACTACGATATTATGATGCATCGATTGACTTGTCGTCGTGGCGATCGTGTATCGTTTTTCGACAACCCTACGTTTTATGTCATATGTCGTAGTTGTAAGACTCATTTTCACTTGTAGTTGTAATTGGTCGATTTGTCATCGGTTAGCAGAGGCGTCTCTAGCCCGTGTGGCGCCCGTGTGCAACCAGTACCCTGGCGCTCTCTAGTCTAGTAGGAGCGAAGACGAAATGGAATACTAAGGATCTTTACTCATGGCGCGATGCGACGTGACGCGATTCGTGCGATATCGATTCGATTGCCAATATAAGTCGCACTTTTTTACTAATGGAGCGATGCGATGTAATTCGACCGTGCACTTCAAAAATGCACCTTACTTCTACTACATACTACATAAAGGCGCTGCCAACCAAAGACGAAAGAAGTCGTGACGAGTAGTTGCGCAATCGAATTTCGAACGCAGAATCATGTGCATAATCATTAGCACGTAAGTACATGCAATTCGATATCGAGGACATCTGTGAGCGATATCGTCATTCAGTGCGACTCCATTGGGCGTTTTTCCATTAGACGGCACGGCACCGGCGACCCCGACGGCTCCGTGCCATACATTTATTTTTTGCTTCCCCGCACAGGCACGATAGCGATTGTCTATACATTTTCTTCGGCCGGACGCTTGTGTGATATCTGATCGATAGGGCATTTTTCCATTAGCCGGCCCGGCATGGTCGTGCACCGGCACCGTCTCCGCCGGGGCTTCGTTTTTCCGCTGCGCCGGCCGGTTCCACGCCGGTCGCCCGGTGAGTGATACAGCCGTAGTCTTATGGACTTCAGCATGACCACAAGTAGAGTCTTTTACATCTACGACGCCAATACCAACGCAGAGACAACGAATTTTGGATTCATCCAAACAAACCACAAACCAAATTCATCGAGTCTCTCTCCCTCTGTTCCGCATCCTCCTACCCCGTCCCGCGTCCTCCTACCGTGTAAGAGGGCGCTCGGCGCCCCCTTAGACCCGGCGCCCGCGTGCACCGCACACCCTGCACTATAGGTAAAGACGCCTCTGTCGGTTAGCTCGCTAACAGTACCTATTGTATGCTTAGTTCCAGTACAGTTGCAAGGCCCTGGCCGGCCGAGCGAGCCGTTATCACCCATATCAGAGACGCCGCCGCCACCATCGCCTAGAACTCCCTCGTCTAGTGGTCAGTATTCTTACTTAATTTTTTGGTGAAAATAATTTATAATGCCCCGTCATTCTGCTGACGCTCTTTGAGGCGCGCGTGGAACACGACGCGCCGGCGAACCGGGCATGGTCCATGTTCGGACAGCGAATTGCCCTTTACTCGCCACCCGCATGCCCGCGCCTCCAGTGGCCGGAGATCGTCTTGCGACGTCCGTCCTTAATAGGGTAGTTTCCAGGGTCAAAATAATTACATTCTATTTAGTCCGTATTTTAGATTATAAAAAAATATTGGACACGTATTTTTTTCTTTTTTCGATTAAACAAAAAAGAACAAAGATAATAGCCTATTTAAGTTACCTGTGACGTCACTCTGCGCGAAAAATGCCACGCATCGTGACGTCACACGTAACTTTAATAGGCTATATCTTTGTAATTTTTGGTCTAATTTACAAATAAAAAAATACGTGTCCCTTATTTTTGAATAATCTAAAAGACGGACTAAATACATTTTTTTAGGCAACTAGCCTATTATAAGAATTTCTATTTTTTTTTACTCTTGTGTCTTGTCTGTCTGTATCTCTTATTAGAGAGAGAGGTATCAAAAATACAAAAAATAAAATCTTTATCCATTGTTCAAATAGAGGAAAGTTAATAAAATTTTAAAGATTTTTTTGGAAAAATATATTCAAAAAGTTCTGTGCGTTATTCTTTGGAGATTATGGTTGTGTGAAATTATATCCTGAATTAATAACATTTTCAATACCTTTCAGGAACAAACACTAGATCAGTATCAGCGGCAGTGAGCGATGAATCAGTGGCGGGCGACTCTGGTGTGTTTGAAGCGGCGCAGGCGGCTAACGATCCATCTAACGCTGGTAAGTTATTTACTTTGTACCTTACTGTGATATGAATAGAGGTGATTTTGTATTGTACGGTAGAGATGTGTAAAGTTGAGTTTACCTTGACTGTAGTGGCAGGTTTTTTACTGGAAAATTGTATTGTCTCTTGGTAGATAGGTTTCGTGACGATAGATATATGCCGTAGATGGCTCTATATTTTGATGGGGTCTATATTTTGGAACGTACAGACGCCAGCACAACAACTTACCTTAATCTGTCAAAATGTCTTTAATAGATTCTGAACCTTATCACAATAGTGGAAGGTAAATGACCTCCCGTCTGTACCATAAATGCTTTGAGTTTCATATCAAACATTAGAGTATACAAGATAGCACTTTTAATAACTTTGTACTTTTATGTCAAAACGTAAAAATACGAATATTTCTCGTGGTTTTTTAAATCTAATAAATCATTTTATTTTACAGTGAACAGTGCCCAAATTGAGATCAAATTGCGCTACTGTGTAGAAGAAAGCGCGTTGGAGATAGGAATCCTGCGCGCGCGCAACCTGCACGCGCTGTTCATCGATATCGGCACTCAAGTGTGAGTATCACTTCACTACTATGTAACTAAACACATGTTTTAGGAAAAACCACTTTAAAACCCACATATTAAGGTTCAAGAACTGCTTCGTCGAATTAGTCGTCGCAAGCGCAGCTGCCGAACAAGAAATCCAGGGGGGGTATTACAATGTCTCAAAACCTGGCTTGTTCCAGTGAGTGAACGAGATGGCGCTATACGACTTGTATAGCTTTGTCACTTTCACTCGCCGGAACAAGGCTGATTTTAAGGCGTTGTAATATGGTAGCCTACCAATCTATATATATAAAAGAACAGGGGTTTTTCTTTTGACACGACTACAGCCGAAACCGCTAAGCGCAGAAACTTGAATTTTGGACAGCATTTGCAGTCTACCATGTAGATTGGCAATAAGACGGGATTTTGCGAAAATCCTCCTCTAAGGGGGTGAAAAGGGGTGAAAACGTTTGTATGAAAAATCTTATTCCTTGGGTTTATAAACTTGAAACTTAGTACAAATATGAGTATAAGTATATAAAAAAGATGAGCATTATTAGTTTCTTAAAACTACCCTCCGTTGGTAATCTAGGGGTTGTTAAAGTTTGTATGGGAAAATCATAACGCGTGAGTTGATTAATGTGAAAATCAGTATTTATACAATAAATAAGAATTAATCAAACACGTGTTTTTGGATTTTTCGAAAATCACCCTCCAAGTTGGTGAAAAGGGGTATTCAAGTTTTAAGGGGAGGAAATTAAACCACTAAACGTAGAAACCTGAATTTTGGATGGTAGTTACAATTTATAATGTCATCTACATTATAAATTGTACAGTATAAATTGTATAAATTGTAGCATTATGAAAGCATTTTGCGAAAATCTACCTCCAGGGGGTGAAAAGGGGTGAAAACCTTTGTATGTAAAATCTTATTTCTTGGGTTTATAAACTTGAAACTTGGTACGAATATGAGTATAAGTAAATAAAAAAGATGGGCATTATTACTTTTTTTTAAACTTCCCTTGATTTTTAGGTTTTCCGAAAATCACTCCCTAAATTGGTGAAAAGGGATGATAAAGTTTTAAGGGAAGGATTTTACTGCTTGCTTCGAGAAACTCAAAACTTGACATATTAATTATCTCTCAATCGAATAAAGGATGCGTATTTTTATTTATATTTCACAAATCAACCCCTAACGGGGTGAAAATCGAAAAATCAGTTTGTCTAATACGATTGATTGTTTGTTTGTATTGAGTTTTTAGATTTTCTTATAAGGAGGGTGAGCGGGAATTAAATTCACTGAGTTCGAAATTAGAAACACGCGCAGACGAAGTCGCGGGCAAAGTGCTAGTAACGTATAAAGCGACTTAATCCATTGTGTTGGAAAAAAAGGGGAACTTTTGTATCTTTTCAAATTCAAACTCAAAATTTTCCACCCGATGTTTTCTGACTCAATCTGAAATCAACTCAATTTACACCTACAAACAGTTGATATTTGTTTACCAGCAACTAGAAATAATGACAATGCAAGAAACTTTATAATTATCTTTACTATCTACATATATAATGAGAAAAACACACCATTCAAGACAAGCAATGAATGGTGTGATACAGATAAGTCTAAGCCCCTTATGAAGGTGCGGTCTTTCGATGTCTACGGGTAGATTCTGATTGTTTTAACAAATCAGCGGTCATTGTGATTGTAGATGTTGTTAATTGATTGTTATCTAGGCGCCTTATTTGTTATTAAGTATATGACACGAGTAAAATTTCAGCCAGTGATCATCTGATTAAGCATATCGGAATTTTTGTGCAATCGAGTCGACCCATACAGTTTAAACATAATATATAGTAGCCAAATACTCTATGACACATAATAATAAATACTCGTATCTGGTTGACAGCTTCGCTCGGTTTTTGTTTAAATGTCTATATCTTGGGAACTGAGCTTTTCTCGAACCTAGGACCTTGATAAATCGATTCCTTGAGCCGAAAAACCCCTAATCTGTAACTTTCATGAAAATTCTTGGAGCCGTTTCAGAGATTTCTACTGGTGAAAGTATTTTTCCTAACTCAAAATTGATTCACTAATTCCAGAGATTTCTTCCTACATACAAATTCATAAACTCACAAACTACCTCTTTGTTATATACACTTACCTTTTTTACGTGGTAAAATCATCCAATAAGTCTTCCCACCCAGAGCAGAACGGGAGGGGACTGTTAGATTTGTACTGACAAAAATCTACAGTGTCCTTCAATAGCCCTTTACGTTCCGGGGCCACGGTTACCTGACTACGACGTAGCTAGACGTTACTGCATTTACACATAAATTCATCACACAAAGATCGCAATTTTATCTTCATAAACCTAGCAATAACCGGTCTTCCCTCTCCACAGTGGCGTGCGCTGTGCCTTAGTAGTAGGCGGCGGTTGTGGCGTGGCGTGGGGCGCGTGCGGCGCGGCGTGGCGCGGCACTACGCTGGCGTGGCGCCACACGCACAAGGCGCAGCTGGCCGGCACCCGGGCACTGCGCGCCGCCACGCTGCAGGTCAACCTCACTGCTGGGACTGAGTGCCTTGTGAGTACACATTGATGTTGATTTATTTAATACTTTGGTGTTTCTGTTTATTTCTGTACTTCTTTATAAATGGGTTAAATTGTTGGCTTGCCTAACTTTGCCATGCTATGCAAAAAACTGAGTATAAATAAATTGATGATGATTTCTTTAATACTTTTATGTTTCTATTTATTTCTGTACTTCTTTGTGAATGGATAAAGTTTTAGGCAACCATGCCATGCAAAAAATTATTAATTAAAATTTTATCCATGAAAGCAATCAAAGTTTGGCGACGATTGCAACTTTTACCAAGTTATATTTTGTAAATATTTTCAAATGTGACTTATGCCTAAGTATAATTAAAATCAAATCATTTACTGCAAGTAGGCCAGTTATAGGCACGTTTGAATTTTCAAAAGAAGAACATTAAATTCTATAAAAATACATGCATGTATGGTAAGCTGCAGAGAAAACTCACCCTCTATGTTAGCAACATCACTGCTAAAGGAGTTAAGACTTCTCCGAAACTGACTGTAATTACAGAGCTAGTCACAAGACAATAACTATGAAAGTAAGGGCTGTAGGCTGTAGGTGCCCATTACAAAACTTTTGAAATACTTTCTTTACCCCCATTGTTTTGAAATAAAACGAATTTAAATTATAGTGATGACAACTAGCCAAATTTGAGTATTCGGCTTTTAAGCCTTGAGTGCCATGTGAATACCCCACAAGGCGAGAGCGATTTCCTTCTGACTTTACTTACCTTCAACCCATTTACTTATTACTTACTCTTTGCCCACATTAATACTTACCTTTTACCCTACAGGGCTGCGCTCAAGTGAGCCTAGCAGACTTTGAGCCGGATTCAGTGTCTCAGAAGTGGTACAACGTGCTCAGCTTCAGATGTATGAGAAGAGATGAGAGCTCTGATGAGTCTACTGTTATTTCGTCGCAGACTTCTACGTTGACTAGGAATAGAGGTAAGATTTTTTTTTTATTAATGGTAGGTTCGCGTTTGACCACTATCTCGACTGATGGTAAGCGAAGATGTGGTCGACGGTGAAGCACGCTTGCCTAGAAGTAACAGGATAGGTAGGATATTTTAACCGACTTCTAAAAAAGAGGTTCTCATCAATTCGGATGTTTGTATTTTTTAGTATAAGTTGTCTTTATTTAGGGTTTTTTTTTGGGATATTTTGATGCTGCGATCTTCATTCACATTCATTTTTCGAATTATTTTGTGCGATGATAATTTTAGATTTACCATTGCAGGGCAGATTTTCTCAAATTTTAGCAAAACTATCCGCCATTTCCTTTTGAAAGAAGATGGCGGATTTTGTTCTTATTTCGACTAAAGTCTGATCGGATGCAATGGCCGCCATCTGTCTAAGCGAGACTCATTATATTTACGCGGGAGTGACAGAGACAGGTAATAATAGGTCAATGCACGAAATTCCTCCTTTACGACCGGACTTTAGGCGATTTAAGATCCATTTAAATTATCTAATTGAGCATCTTTTTTTTTGTGATAGTAAATATAACAGCGTAAAAGTAAAATTTGGCTATTTTTGAAGAGTATTATAAAATTCTGTAAATTTCTCAGGACCAGAAAGTATGACGGGCGCGGAATGCAACGTGGATTGTGGTGACAATTCAGCATCGGAGGACGAAGAGTCTAGAGAGCCACTTAATCAGGTATGTGAATATTGTGAACATCCTCTTAATAAAAATTATGACTCTCCATAAAAGCACCTGGCAAAATTTACCGTAAAGGGCAAATTAAAGAACATCGTGAATTTTAGTCTGTACGAGCCTGAGGCCTATAACAGTGCGTCTCGCGTTACTTAGAACTAGTTTAAACCAATCAAATGGCTTTTTTTTTCTACACTGCCATTTGTCGCCACATGGGACATTTATCAGTGGATTGGTTGGGATGATCACTGGCATGCTCGGTATGCGACCTGTGTCGCATCCTACTTCACTTCACTGTTGCATTTTAAGTATGTCTCGGGGCATTTTCCGTTTTAGTCTGCGAGTTGTGGTGTTGAAACTCGATCAAGACATTGGCCAAGCTGTTCGGATGCTCTTTAATTCTTTCCTTGTACTTTTTTGTATGGTAGAGAAAGGAGGAATCAAATGGCTTGAATCTAGTTTTATGTGATGCTTGAGTAATAAGCGAAGTTCTGTAATACGGAACTGGCAGTCCCTTCTACTCTACCTAGGGCTAAAAAAGGGGATGCATTTCAACTAAATATCTCTTTACAGATAGTGGAAGAGGATTCATTCGAGGACTACATTCCGGAAGAAGACATTGCTTTAGAGGAGGAGTACCTCCACCCCACCACGGCAGAGAAGGAGACCAACACTGAGTGTAACTTCTGTCCTGAAGGAGCGAGGCAGTTGCATAGACGGTATGTTATTTACGCCTTTGTACAAGTTACTGTCTCGGGCCTTTTTTTTTGTACTTTCAGGGTGAAGGAGGATTTAATTATTTTTGGTAGAGGTGTTGGTTATTTTTATTGGTGGTAGAGTGTTACTTTTGTCCCGAAGGAGCGAAGCAGTTGAATAGATGAAACTTTGTTTAAGCTTTGGTGGAAGTAATTTTAGGGTGTGCCTTTTTTAGAGTAACTATCTGGGGTGGATTTTTGTTGGGTTATAGGGTATCCAATGAATCGTATTTTTTTCATGCAATTAAGGTATTTGTTTTAGCTGTAAATTGCCTTATTTGTAATGTTTGTTGAATTACTTTCAATAAGTCACTTTGTATCAGCATTTAAAAATAATTATCGGACTTGCTTATTGAGACGTTAGTGTATGTTAATACGTATGGCACCGTCAGTGTCTCATTGGAAACTGTTTAGTGTTTTATAAAAAAATTGTAGATCAAAAGAAAAACCAAGATATTTAAAGAACCTTGTGACTAACTAAACTTAAACTGTAGATCCTATTGTATAGGGTTATATACTATATTACAATATACATAAGAATCAAATCAGTATTCTACAAACATAGTTTCGGCTTACTAACCCTGGTGTCGGGCTACAATGTTCCGTTTTCCTCTCAGATATATGAAGTTGCGACGCGCGGCAGGCGACGGCCGGCCGACGCGTGCGCCGCTAGAGAAATAATATATAGACCCAAGTGTACATAGTTGTATATAGGTATGTTTACATTGTGTCGGGTGCTTTATACACTGGGTGGTTTTTTCCTTCATTAATACGGGTGATATGCTCAATATTTTTGTTGATAGAATTCTCAATGGCCACTTAATCTTTGGTGTTGCTGGACGATCGAAGGACCAAACTCAACTGCCATTAATTACACTGATCGTTTGATGAACGTAATTCAGTTGCCATACACTGCACTGAATCAATTTGAATGGTCGATCAACCACGATACGACATTTTTAAAATTAACAATACGTCACAAGCAAGTACAGTTTTGACTTGATTCTGACGTTTCTGGTATTTTGATGCGAACAAAAGAAGAAATACGTATTCATTGTTTTTCAAAACTCTTATTGACAGACTAAATAAATTATCAATTTTTGCTGTCCACGTGCTTCTACAATGGCATCATTTTTAAATCTTTGACGTCAGTTTTAAGTTTTAGTGCTATAAATTCCGTTTTCAGTATTTAAAACTAAACAAAATATGAATTAAATGCGCTGTGTTAGATGTTAAGCAATCGGTAGAGCGCCGTGAGTTGAAATTATAACAACTTTAATTTTGGTGTTGCAAACATGCAAAACTTTTTTTAAATGACCCGAAATGAAGTGGCGTTTGAGAATTCTAGTGGGAAAGTAGAAAAAATATTGAACTGTGATGAAGTACAGACGCCAGCAGGTCAACCTACCCTTATCTGTCAAATTTTTCCAATCGAGCGTTAACCTTCCACTATTGTGATAAGGTTGATAATCTATTAAAGAAATTTGACAGATTGAGGTAGGTTGATATGCCTAGTGTCTGTACAAACTTTTTGTTTGGTTTTTGAAACCCATATAAACTTACTGTTTTTGTGTGAAAATTATATTGATATGTAACATATTGGGTATGTCACTCCGCATGTTATAAACAATTATATACAAGTGTTATGTGCATGAATTAGCATGAAACGTGGCACAATGTGAATGTATCTGTGTTTTTTGTAACATTATTTTAGTCAATTTCATCTAGTTTCCTTACATTGAAATGGTACCCAAACTATGCAATTTAGATAAGTTATGGAAATCAGAAGTAGATACCTACTAACCACTTTAAAAGTTACAAAAATAAATCTAGGAATTTATCCTTTACCGTGGGTGTATTTACAAACATTAAAACTCACATACACAAACACCTATTATTGTAACTTCCTACAACTATACATAGTTGCGTAGACTGTTAGAATGCTTTCTTTTTTTATTACTGTATTAACTTCATAACTACGTTAAAATATAATATCGAATTTGCTATCCTCCATTTTTCTACATTGACTATGAAATTGACTAAAAGCAATGCCCTGCACATACTAACAAACACTGAAATAAGTTATATTTCTACAATATATTAAAATTTGGTTATAGAAAAAGCCAACAAGTGAACGCCAGCCTCTCCGAGCCCCTCGCTACCATCAAGAGGTCACAAACGTTCTCGCCACAACCACAGAGCATCGCCAAAGCACAGTACATTTGCAGGTTGGTAATACCATCATAGTTTTCCTATCCTCAAGTATCCCATTAGAGGGCCAGCCTGCCGGGGTCGCGGGACTAACGAGCTACAGTGACCCCAGAACGTAAAGAGCTATTAAAGGACATTGTGGATTAAAGTCTGACAGTTTCTACTGTCCTGCCTTGGATGGGAGGACTCGTTAGATATTTGTAGCATGCTGAAAAACTCATAAGTATCTCAATTTATTATAATACAAAACTGTTACACTGGCAGCATTGTCACGTTGTTGACCAATTATAATTTGGCAGATTATAAATAAAAAATCAGCATATCCCGCTCGGTATCCGGCTCGAAGGACCATATGTTCGCTTTTTTTTTTAGTGTGGTAAAATCATCAAATGAGTCCTCCGGCCCCGGGCAGGGTGGGAGGGACTGTCAGACTTCTACTGACTAAAATCCACGGTGTCCTTCAATAGCCTGTTACGTTCCGGGGTCACGGTAGGGAAATAATCCCGCGACCCCGGCAGGCTTTGGCCCTCTGAGAGGGGGGCCCCGTCAGTTACTGACGCTCTTTGAGGCGCGCGTGGGACACAACGCGCTGTCGACCCGGGCATGGTCCTTGGTCGGGCAGCAACATAATTATAGTACCTACATATCTTAATTATACTATCTATGGACTTTTAAATAAAAGCAGTGGTCTCTAAAAAGTGAATATAAACAAGTCTCCAGTAAGTACAATGTCAAAGATTGACGGGTGGCTGGAGATGTCCGAATACTTCCTCGTTTATTTGGGGTTGCCGTATCATTCTATGATTTGGTGGTCTTTTCTAGGCACCGTTTCAGTCTTCTTCTTCCATAATTATTGTCTTCGAATATTAGAAATTTCTTACCTATATTTATATTTTGCCTTCTTACCTAATTGTAATTTCGTTTGTTCTCAGACTGAACCGTTCGGAGTCGGATTCCTCGATGGCAGCGTACGCGCGTCGTGTGACGTCACATCCGCCGCCTCCCTCTGGCATCCCCTTCGATCGCAGTGTGCGCGAGCGACGCTCACTTAGGTATGCGTCTTTTTATTATAATTAATTTTCTGTGCGCGCGCACAATAGGGTAATTTCCAGGGTCAAAATAATTACATTCTATTTAGTCCGTATTTTAGATTATAAAAAAATATTGGACACGTATTTTTTCTTTTTTCGATTAAACAAAAAATAACAAAGATAATAGCCTATTTAAGTTACCTGTGACGTCACTCTGCGCGAAAAATGCCACGCATCGTGACGTCACACATAACTTTAATAGGCTATATCTTTGTCATTTTTGGTCTAATTTACAAATAAAAAAAAAACGTGTCCCTTATTTTTGAATAATCTAAAAGACGGACTAATTACATTTTTTAGGGCAACTAGCCTATTGTGGTGAAGCTTGTGCTTGTGGTAGGCCGCCCCTTAGGACGCGCGGCAGACGTATAATCGACAAAGTTGAAATATGGCCCACCACAAGCTTATTTTCTTACAGACATTCTAATACAATTAGTTCCACATTCGCGTAAACATTCATATCCATGGTAACAACTTTGACGTTTGTTATTTTAACTGATGCAGACGATTTATTATCAAAATGGGTTATGATTCAATTGTGTCGATTGTACAATCGAAAAAGTTGAATCATGACCCATTTTGATAGTAAATCGTTTGAATCCGTCAAATTGACAAAGATCAAGTCGCTACCATGGATATGTATGTTTACGCGAATGTGGACCTAATTGTATTTGAATGTCTGTAAGAAAATAAGCTTGTGGTGGGCCATAATTCCACTTTGTCGATTGTACGTAACCAACATCACAAACTTCACGACACCAGTGTATGAAGAATTCATGTGTTAATGTAACGTCCTTCTACAGATGGGGTCGCTCAGGCTCGTGCGCACGCGGCCGCGCCCGCCCTCCCGCCGCGCGCACGTCGCTGGACCTGGCGCTGGACCTGCGCGCGCAGCACTCGCGGCTGCACCATCTGAGGACCGACATCGCCAACCTTACCGCGCTCAAGAAGAGGTAACATTATTCATTCTTTTTGGAACGAAGTTCCTTATCGCGCATTGCGAAAGGGTGCTAGAGCTCAAAAAGTGGAGTGGAGCGGAGCGGAGCTTAGCTGAGCGGAACGGAGCTGAGTGGAGCGGAGTGGAGTGGAGTGGAGTCGCGACGATTATTTTTGTTGAATGTATCCAGTAACTTCGTTCCAGCCGGGTGTCCCTTGACACCCCTCAAGTTTTTTTTGTAATTAGACTGTATAGCTTTCAGTTTCGTTCAGTAGTTTTGTTTTGTGAGAAAATTTCGATACTTTTCGGTACTTTTTTGAGGATGTTATTACTGGTACTACGTCTAATTACGTATGAGTTGAATATTTGAACTAAAAAGGGTAAAATAAAAAAACTTTTTATTCGTATCGAGTTTACTCGAGAGGTTTACAATATTACTTATTAAAAAAAAACCGGCCAAGTGCGTGGCGGGCCACGCACAGTGTAGGGTTCCGTAGTTGCCCATCAAAATACTTATGCGAACTAACTAAACTGATTCGCTGAATTTAATTTTAAAAAGAAGAATTTTCAAAATCGGTCCAGGAGTCTGAGAAATCGGGGATAATACATAAAAAAAAGATTACGACGAATTTAGAACCTCCTCCTTTTTTTGAAGTTAGTTAAAAATAGTTGACGATTAAAACCTAACTATCCCCAAAAAACATACCTATAAAAGCTGTAAAAATAAAGTTGACAAACTTACATTTGCAGTTGTCTCCGATACCTTTTGTTTAAGAAAATAATTATGATATCCAAGTACATTTTATAAGTTGGTCGACTATCACTCGTAAAGTTGTAAAGCCTACTTAGTCATGATAATTTTCTTTTAAATTTCGTTATATATACTACTATTGTGAATTTTTTCACACCCCCAAACATAACCGTTTAGCTGGTAGAGGGGAGGGGACACTCGAGTCGAGCAAAATTTAGCACTTTAAAGCTTAATATTTCACAAACGAATTTTTTATCAAAAAAATGTTAATGGAAACTCACATTATTTTTTAAAGACCTATTTAATGATACCCCATACTAAGGGGTACGCGAGAAACAAAAAAAACATTCCCACTTTACGTGTACAGGAGGTACCCTAAAAAAAAATATTTTACGAGATTTTATTTTACCACTTTTTCGGCACAACAAATCCGTATATTTACACCAAATTACAGCTCTCTATAGTTGGTGCCAGTTCAGATGGCAATAGCGGACATTGACCCCTACCTAATAAGTCCTCGTATAATGACATAAGCTCAGAATTAGCATTTTTATAAAATACCGATTAAATTAGTAAGTGTATTGTAAGGATATAAGTACTTTATTATTCATAAAATATCAAAATGGTAAAAATATTTCATCTATACCTAAGATTTAATATTATTTTTATATTTAAGACTCACAAGTAAACACTACCAATTCACAAAAAAATGCTAATTCTTATCTTATGTCATTATACGAGGACTTATTAGGTAAAGGTCAATGACCGTTATTGCCATCTTAACTGGCACCAACTATAGTACTGTGCGTCTCTGAGCTAAACTGCGGACAGACGGACGGACGTACATGGCGAAACTATAAGGGTTCCTTGTTGACTACGGAACCCTAAAAACCGACACAGAGACCTGAAATATAGTTTATAAATTATGACTACCAGAATAAAAACTTATTACATTATTTTATTTGTAGTTTATTCACTACCAATTTAATTTGCGCTAGAAGGAATTATACCTAGCACACTAGTCCCAAAACACTCTTTCATCTACATATATAGACACGACATAATTATGTAGGTATTTTAGAAAAAAAAATAAAGAGAGAACTAGAGCAGATTATAGACAATGACGCGCCACGCGGTAGCTTCAACGTGGCCTACTACATCGGCAAACGCAGTAGATAAAATCCTCTCGATTCCTCTGATCGCTGTAACGTAGCCGATGGCTTATTCTCAGCATCTAACAATTCCTTTTCACCACAGATTAGAAGAAGCCTGGACGCGTGGCGACCCGGCCGTAGCGGCGTGGGTGGCCGAAGACGAGACTCTACGTCGTCTGGTAGCACCGGGCGACCCGCCGGCCGCTCGCGCCGCGCGCCTCCTCAACAGAACGTGCCGCGAGATCTACCGCCTGCGCAGGTCCAGGCAGGGGGGACGGAAACCAGACCTCGTCACCTTCAAGTGAGTACTTTCATTCGGCTAGAGAGAAGGAAAGAAGCATCATAGGCTTCCCATGAGGTGGACCGAGGATATCGTGAAAGTCACGGGCAACCATGCGATGCAAGAAGATTTTTTTTCCCCTTGACAGTCTATCGCCGGGTTAAGACCGGTGTACCATGTAATGTTTTCCACAGTGTAATGTAACGCGAATTCTAAGTTTGGACGGCACACGAGCGTTACATGTAATGCTCGTAATGCCATCCACACCTGGGTTACACTAGTCTGGACCCCGGCGGCATTGGGTGGACGCCGATTTTCAGCAGTTTTTAGCAGAACTTTATCATGTCTGCAATAATTAACAAAAAAAATCCTTCTTTACAGAGAAAAGATGGCCTTTTTCACACGCACCAAAACCACAATCCCTCTCCTACCCGGAGAAGATGGCGACGAAATACTATCAGAGGATGACTGGGAAGAAGATCTAGAGGAACGACGAACTCCGGACGGACGGTCTTCTAAGACCTCGTACGAGCTACGTAGAGATCTCCCGGCGACCACGACGGAGGTGCCGGAGGTTGTGGAGTGCAAGAACCCCTGCTTGAACCTCGAGGGGCCCACAGAGGCGAAGGATGATACTAAGACTGATGAGGTGAGGTATGACTTTGTGGTTGACAGAGTGCTGGGTGTACAGGTTTGAAAGGTGCGCCGTTTTCATACGGTTGGTTGGGTTGCTGCGCAGGAGTTGCGATGCAGAAGTTAGAGATATTCTGTTGATTTGAGCAGATATTTTTAACTCCATAAAACATTGCCAAATTCTTTCATGTCAGTTTTGAAAAGACGTAACTTAATTTGCACCGCAAATCTTAATTGTGCAGTACTTTTTACTCGCAAATTTTCTGGACCTAACAGGTTCAATATCAATTTGTTAAAACCAACCGATGCAAAACAGCTCTAGTATGGCCTATGGCAAAATATGGCACCATCAAAAATTTGCAAATAAACAATATTTAAATATTACTGTGATCATTATTGCCTATTGAGATTTTCTGGATCGAAGACTGAGCGAGAACTTATATATGTGTTATATTGGTTATATTATATATATCCGGACTCTAATACATGTACGTATGTGTGCAAATAGAGTGCCATAAAACTAAGATTACAATATTGAATCTTATTCATTTTTATACCACTATATTGTATCGTATTGTATGTACAAAGTAAAGAACAAAATTTTGAATGTTAAAAACTCCTGAAAACAAGTATGATTTGATGAAATCCCGTCCATATATAGGTAAAATATGTATTTTAAAGTTGTATATAATAAACTAGTAATACAAAAATAATTACAACACATTTTCATATTGATATTACAAATGTAGCCAAGTCAAAAAATATGTTACTTGTAGTTCAGGGAAAAAATTGTGCCTTTTAATAATTGGTGCCTGATATTAAAGCCTGCGATTGTGCCATATATGGCATGCCAGACGGGGGTAAATAGGTACAAAGTAGTTGTATTATGAGTCACAAAATGTATGCCAAACATATTTTTTTATTGTAATTAGAACATAATGTGGGGTTACGGTCACTTTGTAAATAAAAATACGTAAATTTGCGGACCCACCGACTAAGTTCATCTGTAGATAAAAAAAACACAAATAATTTTTGCAAAAACTTTAAAATTGCTCCCAAAATTTAATCTTTCATAAATTCTAAAAACAACAGTAATAAAATTGCAAATTACCTAACTTTGCAATTATATTTTTAATTTTTGCAAAAGTTATATTTATTAGGGTTCTCTCCACCGAATAAATAGGATTTGAAAGGCCAAAAAGAAAGCTTTGTACATAAGGCTTTAAGATATGTGGAGTAATTGCCCTACAACACTGTTTCAAACTGACCTAGAAATTATATGAAATTATAAACAATATTATATTATAAATTCAGTAATAATGATTGTGTTCACAAATATTCATCATTTATATAAGAAGTTGTATTAAATATACGAGCCTTATATACATATAAATAACTTATAATTCTCTAGGTCTCCAACGAACGTACCCGGGCACATTGTCGTTTTAAACGTGCAATATACAACGTAATATCAATAGTTTAGAATTCCATGTGTGTAACAGATCTGAGTTTGTACTGAACATTATTTGTCTCACTCATTATCATTCTTATGTTTAAACCTAGCCATCTTTAATTATAAACGTTGAATCTTTAGGGAAGCTACCTAAATATATCCTTTCTATTTATTTGTTTGTCAAATTCATCAGCAAAGGACGCCATCAACGCTTATAAATAAAGAATTTATTTTTAGTTAGTTGTGAACAAAAATATATCAACTTATTTAACAAATTACATTTTTATGATCACACATTCAAAATTACAAAAAATTGTTCGGTTTATTAAAAAAGTTGATATATTCTTGTACTCAATATTTTATGTTTAAGCACTACTTGTACATTTTGTACATATCATATTTAATATTATTATTCTAGTTTAAGAAATCTGTGTAAATAATCTGAATAAAAAAATACGTTTTATAAAAGAATTTGCATATCTGAATTTTGACTTTATGACTATTATTATTTCTAATTAATTATTTAGCAATATTAGTCGATGTTAAGTATTTTTATAACAAGAATACAATAGTCTCGTAGTTGTAATCTTTACGTAATGTTACATTTTTGTAAAAAATGTATATTTTTATTATAATTATTTACTTGGAGTTTTTATACATAGTGTAATTGTTACTGAGGTGAATTTGGATTTGCCAAATTAATATAAGCCTTGTTTTAATTCTTCCATTAAAATAAAGGGGTCATTATATTTTGTAAAAATGCCAATACAATTCATACAAATGAAAATAAAAATTATAAATTAATATTTCATTGTTTGATTTTAAATGACTTTCCTGATCACAAATTAGGTATATACCAAAGAAAGATTACTAAGAATTTTGAACTACCATAGTAATACCCAAATCACCATCGGCATCGTTCTTGCTATTGTTCAAGATATAGCCAGAAACATCACGTTTTTCCTGAAGAATTATGCAGACGTTAACCCAAAAGTATAGCCAATGTTGTTAAAACCGAGCTTTTTACCATCAACCATTCACAAATCTAGACTCTTACCATAATAAAAACAAAAAAAAAACAATTTAACCTGTAAAGAAGTAGGTGCCTAACCCTAATCCAAATTACATCACGATAAAATCCCCAATTCCACACGGAGACCTGTTACAAAACAACAAAACATTATTCGAAGCAATCGCAACACAAAACACAATCTAAAGTCTTACCTAAGCTCACTTGGAGATCAATCAGAGATACGACGACATAATGTACTACACAAACATTAGCCACGTTTGCATACAACAATGTGTGCCAGGAGATTGCTGTTGGTAACTTCAACAGGCTATTTTACGGAGATGGTGATAGAAAGATTACAGTTGCAAATGATTAAGCTAGTGTTTTTTGAAGTGAAAACTTCTTTAGCGGCGTTGTACACTTTTTCTGTAATGGGTAAAAAATTTAAAACTCGCGTCAGGGTCACGTGACCAAAACTCGCGTCAGGGTCACGTGACCCTGATCGAAAATGAGTAAGACGTCATTCAAATTAAAAATAAAACATAGTAACAAAAAAGTTTTCACTTCTACCGGCACTCCTGGAGTGCAACCTTTTTTTTTTTTTTTTGGCTTGATGATCTCCGGCCACCGTAGGCGCGGGCATGCGGGCAGCGAGCAAGGGCGGATCCAGCTTTTATATCAGGGGGGGGTCATCATGTCTCAGACAGCTTATCTCCGTAGTTTAGTTCAGATAGATTTGAAAGAAAGACATCCCGAATACCGTGACCCTGGAACGTAAAGGGCTATTGAAGGACACCGTGGATTTTAGTCAGTACAAGTCTGACAGTTCCTTCTGCCCTGCCCTGGGAGGACTTATTTGAAGATTTTACCACGTTAAAAAAAGAAAATAAAGGGGTGGCCAACGGGTCGATCACGACTTAGTCCAGTCTTCGTGTCAAGGAAAAACATTTATAAATAATAGTATATGACCTATACCAAACCTATACAGGATTTTTCTTTTAAATAGGTTAAAAGGGAGAAATCTGCTTCCATAAGAGATACGGGAAAACTTTCTTAGGAAGTTTTAGCTATTTTTTGATGTTGATAATGTTGGCGTTTTTGTTTTTTTTGTTCAAGTGTGAGTGGTTTACAAAAATGAGTGACGTTGGGCAATTTTTTTAGTGCCATTCGACTTTGTTTCATGGAAAAAAATTGGGACAAAAGAACTTGGTCTTTGCCTTTTTTTTTAGCGTGGTAAAATCATCAAATGAGTCCTTCAACCCCGCGCAGGGCGGGAGGGACTGTCAGACTTCTACTGACTAAAATCCACGGTGTCCTTCATAGCCTGTTAAGTTCCGGGGTTACGGTAACGGTAAGGGAACAACGCGCCGTCGACCCGGGCATGGTCCATGGTCGGGCAGCGAGTTGCCCTTTACTCGCTGCCCGCATGCCCGCGCCTGTGGTGGCCGGAGATCATCAAGCGACGTCCGTCGCCGTGGGCGTCTCACTGAAAAGAACTTGGTCCAATGGAAAATGTTCCTTCTAACAGAGTAAAGTAGTACTTACTTAGTATTTCATTAGTTTTGACCACAGATTTGACCCATTTCTGTTTCCCAGATGGTTTCCTTCCGATACAATGAAATGGTCCTTAAATAACACTACATCAAATCATAAAAAAATGGGTAACTTTTCGTTTCCCTATACAATTTTAATGAAAAAATATTTTGCTCAGGACCAATTCCGCCGTCCCGATTTTTTTCTTCGAATAAAAAAATGCCAAAATTCACTCATTTTCATGGGAAACTCACACTTGACCAAAAATATAAAACCGGCCAAGTGCGTGTCGGGCCACTCACAGTGTAGGGTTCCGTAGTTGCCCTTAGTTGTACTTATGAGATCTAACTAAACTGATTCGCTGAATTTAATTATAAAAAGAAGGATTTTCAAAATCGGTCCAGGAGTCTTTGAGAAATCAGGGAAAATATAAAAGAAAAAAGATTACGACGAATTTAGAACCTCCTCCTTTTTTTTAAGTTAGTTAAATAGTTGACGATAAAAACCTACCTATCCCCAAAAAAACATACCGTAAAAACATACCTATTAAAGCTGTAAAAATAAAAGTTGACAAACTTAAATTTGCAGTTGATTTATTGTTTTTCCGATACATTTTGTTTAAGAAACCATATTACCCAAGTACATTTTATAAGTTGGTCGACTATTACTCGTAAAGTTGTAAAGCCTACTTAGTCATGATAATTTTCTTTTAAACTTCGTTATATATACTACTATTGTGATTTTTTTCACCTCCCCAGACATAACCGTTTAGCTGGTAGAGGGGGGGGGACACTCGAATCGAGCAAAATTTAGCACTTTAAAGCTTAATATTTCACAAACGAATTTTTTTATCAAAAAATTGTTAATGGAAACTAACATTATTTTTTAAAGGCCTATTTAATGATACCCCACACTAAGGGGTACGCGAGAAAAAAAAATCTTCACTTTACGTGTAAGTACAGGAGGTACCCTAAAAAAAAATATTTTATGAGATTTTATTTTACCACTTTTTCGGCACAACAAATCCGTATATTCACACCAAATTTCAGCTCTCTAGTACTGTGCGTCTCTGAGCTAAACTGCGGACAGACGGACGGACGGACGGACATGGCGAAACTATAAGGGTTCCTTGTTGACTACGGAACCCTAAAAACGCCAAAATTGTAAACTCCAAAAAAGAGCTAATGTTCCTAAGAAACTTTTTCCGTATCTCTTATTCAGATTTCTCCCTTTTGGCCAATCCCTGTACCTATACGAGTATGTTGATTAAACATCACCAGCTCAGACTTCCAATCCAAAGTATTTAGGTAAATCTAAGGAAACAATCTCACATGTGATATGAATAAATAAACTTAGATAATATGCAGTGGCCACCTATGACCCAGCCTGTCGCCCAGGGGGGGGTCATGACCCCCATGACCCCCCCCTTGTATCCGCCGTTGGCAGCGAGTAAAGGGCAACTCGCTGCCCGACCAAGGACCATGCCCGGGTCGACGGCGCGTTGTGTCCCACGCGCGCCTCAAAGAGCGTCAGCATAATGACGGGGCCCCCCTCTCAGAGGGCCAAAGCCTGCCGTGGTCGCGGGATTATTCCCTTACCGTAACCCCGGAACATAACAGGCTATGAAGGACACCGTGGATTTTAGTCAGTAGAAGTCTGACAGTCCCTCCCGCCCTGCCCGGGGTTGGAGGACTCATTTGATGATTTTACCACGCTAAAAAAAAGTGTTTTTTTGGCCTTGAAGGTTGTAATTTGGATTTCCTGATCAAGCTAGCTGACTTTTCATCGTCATATCTATTGACACCTTTTTTCGGGGTGTTAGTATCATTAATTGCAAGGTGTTCGGCACTATGGGAATCCCGTCAATTTGCCAAAAAACTTGAGGTACGCGTGGAATACAACGTGCCTTCGTCTTGGGCCTGGTTCTTGTTCGGACGGCAAGCTACCTATTTCTCGCCGACCGCAAGACAACTAGTCGTGCGTAAGCACTATACGGTACTCCTTGGTATTATTTCGTTTTAACCAGTGCGAAGTGGGTTGTGGAGGTCAGACAAGCAGTTGGTCTATGTAAAATACTTATATTCACCCCCTATTGATCAACTTCGGCAAACATGACTGTCATTGGAGTGGCAAGGAGTCGTTGAAAATGATGTCCAGTTAATGGCTACAGGCTAATATCACCAGTTTAGTAGCAATACTACCTAGCTTAGATTGAGAAGTTTATCTCGATAACGCCATTTTCCAATCTCATAAGTCAGGATTAAAATAGAAAGATCGATCATCAGTCATATCAGACCCGCAAGCAACACAACACTAAAAGTCAACATAGAAATTAACGATAAAACCGAAATTTTAGAATCACGACTTATAATAAAAAAGAAATTAATTATACCAAAATAGCGGCAACACTTATGTTTAGCTATCTAGGGAAGAAATTATAGGTTATTTCACCTTTAATTCTGAAGCAGTAAGGGTCATTTTTCTAGTTGAAGTGTGGTTGATCGTACAGGTCACCGCTGCACGCAAAGGGCCAATCGTACAATCTTTGCTTACGATCTTTTAGATTACACTTGAAATTAACGACATGTTAGCTGTGCGACTGACTATGGTGCACTGACTTAGTTTTCCATTAATTTAATTATTTTGGAAACTTGCGACGGTGAAATAAAACGTATTGTTGAGCAAAACAGAAGTCAAAAGAAGACTTTTCGATTTTGACAATGAATGAATGAAATGCCGGATGGAATGCCGGATGGCTTATAACGCAACGTGTTAGCCAAATGTAATTATTAGGTATAATAATATTGTCATCAAAATCGCGAGGAATATGGAGATGGATGAGACACGCGAGGAACTAAGAAATCTGACAGAAAAAAGGGGGCAGAGCCATATTTAGCAGATGATGATATCTGGGATGAAACGAGGATGTCAAATCCGGGCAAGCACAATGCGTAATGTAGGTATTTTCTAAGTGAATATTGGAGACACCTGACATCGGTGAAGGAAAACATCGAGGGGAAACTTGGACTTATATGTATAATTAATACACGTCCAGAGCCTAATGGAGGACTGGAATTCCCACAGGCACCTTCATTAATTTTGACACCGGAGGATGGCCACATCCTCAAACGCAAAGGAAAGAGACATGCCTTCCTATATTTAAAAGCACGCAGAATGACAGGCCTTCATGTAAGTAATTTTCCCTTTTAAGAAAAAAAATCTTACTGCTGCGGCTTGATTTGCTGGTATTCGGGAGAGTTGGCACCCAGCTAGGTCTAAGTTTAATGCCAGGTCTAGCAAAGTCAGATCTTTCAGCCATGATGTTCCTGAACGAAGTGAATATGCCACAAGCTAAGACGAAAATCTCCCACAAACTTATTAAAACAATTTTATTCCTTTTCGTATCTGCGGTGAAAACTACCATTCCGACCCCGTACAACAATAATTCGTTAGAATCACAATATAATGAACTACCCACTACAAAACAGAAATAGAATTTGCGGTGACATTTACAGTAAGAAAATTACCCATTTAACGTAGCTGTTACGCAATAAAACGTAACCACATCTTATTAGTGTTATTTAAAATAATATGACAGTTGGAATTATGACTAACTGGCGTCTACTAGTTGTAATGGATGGTAATTTTTTAAGGATGGCTATTACGAGTATTTCATGTTTGTAAAGGCTCCTTCACAACAAAACCGCCGACCCACAGCCTTGCCGTTCGTGGACTTTGCAGACCGAAGATCGGGACTTGGCTGGGGGCAGGTATGTTCAACATTATTTTAGTTGTCGACGGCTTTACTGTATGAGATGCTACCGCAAACCATCGAAATGTGGCTTTAGATGAAAACATTGCGCAGCAGATAAAAGTGATCATTGCAATGCAACTGCAGCTTTTAAACATTGCAATGAAAAAAATATCGACGATAAAGTCATGGATATTTTTCAAGATTTCTGTGTAAAAGAAAAATTCGAGTGCGCAGGATTTGAACCTGAGCTGCGTTTTACGAAGCATACAGGTCGTTGTAGCGTTCAAGTTATTTTTTTAAGGATTCGCGGCTCAGGTGTTTAAAAAAAGACTGAACATTTATTGACTCTTGTTGAAAAATGTTGGTGAGTCGGCGATTTTGGTGTAAAGAGCCCTTTATGTTTCATGGTTGTGCAGCTGTGTCGTAAATCTAGTAAGTGAGGATCTCCGGTGTTCAACAAGGCAACTATTGCGGTGCATGCGGATTTGACTTAGCGGTAAGTAAATAAAACATTTTAAACAAAGGTTTAAGTTGGTAGGGTGTGATCAGTGATCGCTTGAGATGTACTTTGAGTAGAAAAGTTTGAAAGAGAAGCCAGGGAGCCTACCATGAGTCCATGACGTCTTAAAGCCCGAGTCGTCCCACTGTGGGAAAGAGACAGAGCTATACAAGTCGTCCAGCGCCATCTTGTTCTCACAGTGGTACCACTCGCTTAAGACATCATGGTTTAAATATAGGCCTTAAAAACAGAGAAAACCACAGCACACATTTTTCTTTAAATCTTGGAATACTGGTGGCCTACAATGAACTCTTACCGCGACCCAGTTTAGGCTGTGGGAAAGAGATGGCGCTAGACGACTTGTATAGCTCTGTCTCTTTCCCGCAGCCTAAAGTGGATTGCGTTAAGAGCTCGTGGTAGGCTCCTGGTACCTATTCACGATTGTAATGCGATTCAATAATATGATGTAATCTAGACATTCTCAAAACTCGCACTATAATCCACCGTACAAGTAATATCGAGCGGTCGAACGCACGCACGCCAAGTACAGGATACGGTTCATATAACCCAGATTGTAATATAACTTCAAGCTAAAAGAATTTATATTTTTTACCACCAGCGTCTTGGGGTTTGGGGTGAAACTAATTAGGAATTTTCGTCCACTGTAAGCCACGTTTTATGCGTAAGGGAACACCATTAATCATAACTAAGGGTTCTGCTGTACTATATTTTGGTTTCCTTAATAGTCTTGGAAGAAAATAATAAAGCCCCCTTCTTGGGGTTTTAAAACCTAGTTTCATTCACGTAATTCTGGCATAAAGTGGTATAAAATCGGGGTAAATGAGTTTGATTCCTCACCAAAGTACTTTGGTGCATTCTTCTTCATACCCAGATGATTCTCGACTCCATAGAAAATTTCTAAATTACCTTCAGGATCTAGAAATGTACCTATACAAAAAGAACTGTCTTTATAAAGGACGAAAAATAAGGGTGGTAGAAAAGAAAAAAAAATAAGGGTGAGTACTGAGCACATGCACTTACCCATGTAACCTTTCACAAGGACATTTCATAAGGTCAGGTTTTGTCCTTTTTTGGCCTCCCCCTGTCAGGGTGCGTAGGTAAATGTTAGTTGCCTACTCATTTAATTTTATCCTTTTCCCTACAAGTACAATTTTAATTCATTAATTGGAAATTAACAACTAACTGAAGGAATATACTTAGTCAATAAGTTTGCCAAATACTTTTCAGCAGTTTATATCCATTTATAGGGACAAAAATTTCATCAAAATCCATCTGTCCAAATTGTCAATCTGTCTTAAAAATTGAGTTTAGCATAAAACACTTTTAAGTCAATATAATTATCAATAAGAGTTGCTATAATTATCTTGTACCTACTTTAGGATTACCCGCACAAGATTCTGTCTACACGCCAAAAGATCCTTGTACAACTTTGATGTCAGATCCCGGGCTTTGTCAGTCTCTTTTACTAACATTCCTTGGTAACAACTGTATCAAGTGAGAATCCTGCGCATTTCTCAAGAAGATAGCGTGAAATAAAGAAATAAAAGATATGGAAAAGGGCGTCTAACAAAGGACGAGTTACGTATTATCGCTGCGTGTAAGTTACAAGAGACTGCTAATGGTATAAAGATAGTCTAAATGAGTTTCCTAGACTAAACTAACTAGCCTGTATTGTCTCACTTCTGGGCAAAGTCTTCCAATCCTACTACTAATATACAACGTGTAACGCCAAAAGCGCAAAACCTCTCGTGGGGTAACTCAGCCCAGGTTACTGAACAATTTTATTCTAAGACCTTTTCTAGGGTGCGTCTCATTTCATATAAAGTTATTTGATATATTTTCATTTCAATAACGTTCACATGATATAATCAACGTGAGATATACCAACGGTTGATATAATTTCTCCACACATAATGTTTGTGTTACTCTAAAACTCATTTTATATAATTTTATTTGATATAACGTTTAATAAAGCGAAAATCATTAAATATAACGTTTGAAACGTATAACTTTTCAGTTATTTGACCTAGGATGCAAGAGCGAGCGAAGCGAGGTCGGGACTTGGGGCACCCCGACACGGACAGGGTAGGTTCGAAGGGGATGGCGGGGTCTGAAAGACCCCGCCATCCCCTTCGTGTTAGGTTACTTTAAACCCTGTACGCAGAAATAGGAGCCCCGCGAAGCGGGGCTCCGTCGAAGATTCACGGCAGGTGGTACTATTACTAGGTACATCAGTGTTAGATTACTTGCCAGGAAGAAAAAAAAATTAGACCAAATAAGTTTTATGTCTTTTGAGCGGTATACAAAACGATTTTATATTCATTGATTGTTATGCTTAAAGAAATTAGTCATTATAAACATTATAAAATTATGTCAATCGTTTATTATATTAACAGATCGTTATATCAAATAAAATTATATGTCCAGTTGTTATCTCTTGTAAGTTTTAGAGATTTTGTAGTTATATCATATATTACTTACCCCCTTTTCTAAATTCGCAAAATAAAAAAATTGGTATATCATGCAAAATGAGAAATTGGTCGGGCACATCTGTAAAGAAAGTTTATAATCTGGATTGACACATAGGATAGATTTTATCCCGTGTTTTCAGTGTGATAAGTTTTGAGTTATAGCTGGTGAAACCGCTGGCAACAGCTATAAGTTACACATTTTTTAACTTTCCTCCATTAGGAATTACCCCTTTATCGCGACTACGTCAAACATTTTTATTAAACTCATATTCACAAACAGTCGGATCCGAAACAACTAGTTGTAGAACATAGTACCTAACCCTTGTTTAGCGCAAAAATTAAACAAACTGCCAACAGAGTACAACAACCGATCGCTCAACCTCTGCCAATGACAACCACGCAGTTGCTACTGCAAATGCATTCGGATTCAAGCTTGGCCCGCCATCTTTATTCAGGTTGAATGACTCTTCCCTACGACCCTATTCTTTGTGGACTCATAGTTCTGTCGAGTCTATAATTCTAAACATCGCTTTAATGAGTATTTGCCCGTGTTACAGAAGCACTGGGGTACGACGGCAAAGAGGACCGAGTGGACAGGTGGCTGCCAGGACCCCTTCCGTGTTCGGTCACCTGCTACACCAGGCAACGTGTGTTCACTGATGTGTAACAAACCTTAGAGGTAAAGTCTTTTGTAGTGTCTGTCTCATTTAACTTAAAGAATATTGTATTGCACCAGAAATAAGTGGGCTACTTATTTAGAAATACCCTAATGTCGATTTACAAATCCATAAGTAAGTAGAAACCACGTGTGACTGTGTACTTAGGTACTTACCACTTACTTATGAATGTGTATGATCTGGAAATATTATTCCGGGTCTAGGTGTTTATGTATGTGAGCTCCGATTTTTGTAAACGCACCTACGGACACAGAAGAATTTCCTAGTGTCCCCACAAAAGGAAATTCTTCTGTGTCCGTGGGTGCGTTTTTGTTTTTAAAGAAAAACTCAATTCTTAGGTTTTCCAATGAACATGGTCAGCAACGTGCGAGAATTTGATAAAATTCGATGATCAGGACTCATTTTGCTGATTTTACTACGCTAAAAAAGGCTAAATACTAATGTCACACCTTTTTCAAGTAACATAGATCTTTCTAGCTTTCCGCCATCTCTTCCACCTTGTACCCCACAAGTGCGTGACCACCACGTCACGCGCCGCTTCGCCCGGAAGTGGCAGGGGGGTAGGCAGCTCCAGAAGGCGGGGGGAGAGGCACAACTTATACCGAATTATGGAAATTTCGTAACATTACTGCCCTGACCGCTTATGGCTTCCAGAAATGGCTACTGATTAATGTGGCTAGATATTGTTTTGATTCGTTGTATTATGTTTTTGGTAGAAATAAATGTGAACCGTATGTAATGGTACCTGCGGCTGTCTGTAGGGTCAGAAAAGATAAGCTAATATATCGTGGTTAAAATATAATCAATGTATCGGCTTTTCTTAAATACTTCATAATGGTTTAATAATTCAGCATTCAGCAGAATTCGGGTTGGATCGTAACAGGAGTTTCTAATTCTAAAAGACAATAAAATAGACTAAAGTAACCATAATTTTACGGACGACAAGAAGAAGAAAGGAGTACTCGTATGTAAGGATGCAGCAGGTGGCGTTCTCGGTTCGGATGCGTTCTTTCCCCTACGGCAAAGGCGTGAGTTTAACCAAATTTTATCATCAGTCTATTAATGTTCCCACTGTTGGGACAAGGCCTCTTCTCTGTCAGAGTTCACCATAATCCACCACGCTTGCCCAGTGCGGATTGGGTGGATGTCACATGTCTTCGAATTTTTGGTTCTAGGACATGCTGGTTTCCTCCCAATGTTTTCCTTCACCGTTTTGAGAGCAGTGGTGATGAAATACATTACACAAAGAAATGCGCCTGGCTTAATCTTTAGTCGGGGCCACCGCTGCTCAATCAACTTTAACCATTTTTATGTTAATCCAACCACTTATTTTTATGCCCTATTCCTAATTCCAGAAACCACAAGACAGGAACATGCAATAACTCCCGATGGTGTAACGGTCGTAAAGCATGGTGTATGCTGGACAATGGCCTAGTCACACAATGGCTTGTGTCATGTGGCCTCTGTGTGTGGAATGACAATGTTGACGGCGCGGATTGTCGGCGCCTAAGGATGGGGGCACACTTGTGGCGGATTATCATCATTATCCTGCCTTTTATGGCAACTTTTAATATAAGGTCGGCAGTCTGTATCCTCGATCATATTTTTAATTTGCACAGTTACTGATGCGACTAGGAAGGAGATGACCACTGTCATTAACTTTCTAGTCTTCTTCTTATCGTGTCGATGACAATCTAAATTGACTCGGCCCAAAATTGAGCCACGAGTTTGGCGCTCTCCGAACAATCCATCAGCTCCTGTAACGAACAGTCGACAGGGCTCGCAGGGCACGATAATAAGTGCCTCATCGTTTGTGGAACAGTACCACACTTACACTCCAGAGCTGAGTTATCAATGAAATTCCAACTGAGCAGGTTTTCTTTGCTTCGGCCTACCTGGGTTCGAAGTCTATTTATAGATTTCCAGGTCAGCCAAGGCAGCTCCTTTCCAGGAGGAAGAACTTAAGCAGGCGTCACAAATGGATCTGGTAATGACCTTTCTAGTGATAACATTATTCAAACTAGCATTTTTTTGGGTGGGTTCATCATCTAATGAGTCTTCCCGCTCTGGAAAGAGACTGTGTAGACTCTTACTTATTTAAAGTCTGCTCTGTTCGTTTAGTTTTCCATTGCGTTTCAGGTCCATGGTCCTCTGCTTAGACCCTTAAATAAAATCATTCCTCCGTCTTTAACGAGTTATTCTCAATGATACTCAGAAAATAATGTTTTTATCCAGTCAAACACAATCCCGTGACCCAAACACAGTCCCGAGTACTGAGGCCTTACCATGACTTTCCAGTTATTATGACGTAAAGTAAACTGGAACCTTCTTCGCACATCAGAGACGCTGTTCCATTTTTTCATACAAGAAATGCTGTAAATACTGGAAAGACGCTGTAAAGTAAAATAGTGAAAACTCGTGATAAGGGTACTGTTCCTTTGGTTTTCCATTAGTTTTCATGCAGGTCCATGGTCCTCGGCTTAGACCCGCAAACATGATCATTCCTCCGTCTTTAACGAGTTATCCTCAATGATACTCAGAAAATAATGTTTTATCCAGTCAAACACAGTCCCTTGACCCAAACACAGTCCCGAGTACTGAGGCCATACCATGACTTTCCAGTTATTATGACGTAAAGTAAACTGGAACCTTCTTCGCACATCAGAGACGCTGTTCCATTTTTTCATACAAGAAATGCTGTAAATACTGGAAAGACGCTGTAAAGTAAAATAGTGAAAACTCCTGATAAGAGTACTGTTCCGTTGGTTTTCCATTAGTTTTCAGGTCCATGGTTCTCCGCTTAGACCCGCAAACAAGATCATTCCTCCGTCTTTACAGAGTTATCCCTAATGAGACTCAGAAAATAATGTTTTTATCCAGTCAAACATAGTCCCGTGACCCAAACACAGTCCCGAGTACTGAGGCCTTACCAAAGTAAACTTGAACTTAGACATTGTCAAATTGACAACAAGGCAGAAATAAGTTCTTTCTTCGCACACCAGAGGCGCTGTTAACTCGTGATAAGGGTACTGTTTTTAAGGTACAGATACACATGCTTTAAACTAGCATGCTAAAGCACGAGAGCATGCTACTTTTATGCAAATGCTACTTAGTAGCATGTGTATCGAAACCATTTGCTAATAATGAGCATTCTAATTTAAATGTAAACTATAAGCATGCTCTTTTAGCATGCTAGTATAAAGCATGTGTATCAGTACCTGTATTTTCCCACCAGCTGTCAAACTCACCCCACACTCCCGCAATAGGAAATCTCACGCGCATCTCATTTTCATTCGCTTCACCGTCTGGAGGCGGCTGTTATCAATAATGCCAGCTATTGTATGGTTATTGGGCATTATGTTTAATTTCGAATTAAATGGAGCTTAAAGGATATATAAATATTTAAAAAACTCTGATTACGTCTATACCTAA
Source organism: Agrotis segetum (assembly GCA_036375495.1). Classification (NCBI taxonomy): domain Eukaryota; kingdom Metazoa; phylum Arthropoda; class Insecta; order Lepidoptera; family Noctuidae; genus Agrotis; species Agrotis segetum. The sequence continues at coordinate 1,273,192 of JAQSVV010000065.1, forward strand.
TCAGAGTTTTTTAAATATTTAAATACCTGTACCTATGTACAGCTTGGGCAAAAATATAGACAAAACAAAACAGAGCAACAGTATCTAAATAGACATTTTAAAAAAAATGGACTGTTGTAATTGTTAATGGATCAATTTAGGAGTTAGTATTTACTGCAAATAGCCAAAACTATGACGCCAAAACTGTTACGTTTGATCCACAATTTTTTTTCGTACGTCGTGAATTTTACAAAAGGTATCATATAAGATCCCAAAAAGTTTTTCATTTAGCTGAAAAGTCATTAAAATTAAAAGCACTTAGTAAGTACTTTCCATTATTTCGCATTAGTTATTTTAAGGAAATTCCATAACTAGATTTCAAAAATCATTTATTCGGTCCAACTTTTTAATGTTTTTTTGACTGACAAAAATCGTTAGTGTGGTAATGGTATAAAGCTAAATGTACCGTGAAGAAATGAGAAACAAATCCTCTATTTTTAATTCAACACCGCTACTATTATAGAAACATTTCACTCAACGCTTTTGTTAAAGTTTTTGTTGATAAATCGTGAAACTGTTTCAGTTTTTCTTGTATTTTGCTGTTATTACAGATTACGGCTTGTAGGAACAAGTGGGTCAGTAAGAACATTCGTTCGTGATAGAATTGCAAAGAAAATAGAGTAAATTGTTATTGTATACCTAACAATGGTGATTTATTTATAAAGAGGTTCTGACATTAAACTTTAAAGATATTGCCAGGCGTTTAGTCGACTCTTCAGGTGACCAGAGGGCTGGCTTATTCCTAGGCCAACGAATCAGCATTGCCATACAACGTGGCAATGCTGCCAGCGTTCTGGGCACCGTTCCCGTTGACAGAGATGTGGATGAATTCTTTGACGCCCTTTGAATATTTCTATTGTTATTATTTGTACATATATTATATTATTATTGTATACTATACTGTTATGTAGCTTAGCTAAAATGATAGAACTTGTTACTTGAAGATTTTTTTTAATTGAATTGTTTATTTGAAACTCTTAACCAATAATCCCAAAATACAATTTCCTTTAATTTAGGCCTTAAAATCTAATTAATTACTATTAAAAAACTATTACACTAGATTTTTAATATCACTGAATTCATTAAAAAAAAATTGAGCAGTGATGGCTAAGTGGTATCGGTTCCGACTTACAAATTGCAGGTCGTGGGTTCGAACCCAGACAGGCGCATTACTTTGTGTAATTTATTTCATCACCACTGCTTTCAAAACGGTGAAGTAAAACATCGTGAGGAAATCGGCATGTCCTAGAACCAAAAATTCGAAGACATGTGACATCCACCAACCCGCAGTGGGCCCTCGAGGTGGATTATGGCCCACTCACTCTCACAGAGAGGAGGCCTGTGTCCCAGCAGTGGGAATGTAGGCTGATGATGATTGAAAAAATAGTAATCATCGTTGGATTAACTTTTTTGTGACGTCACAATTTGCTTACTGCTTTTTACAGCTCATAAAAAGTACTAATTAAGTAATTGGTGATTCAAATACTCTATTGTTTTTATTTCGTACTTATTTTTTATGAAATAGGGTGATCTATTTACGACTACAGCTACATGTAGATTTCTTTAGCATTAGCTCGAACGCGGTATCCGTTAACAATTCAATGGCATTGTCCTTCGGGCATGCGGACGGCGAGTAAATGGGTGACTCGCCGTCCGATCATGCATCGATCGACCTGACAGGATCTGGGGCTCAAAACCTGCTAAGGTCGCGGGAGTGTCTTTCCAGGTAACCCTTGAACGTTAAGGGCTATTGAATGAACTCGGTGGATTTTTAGTCAGTACGAGTTTGACAGTCCCTCGATCCCGACCAGATTTCACCAACTAAAAATAGAGGGTGTTGTCCTTGATTCCTCCTAACTCGTTCTATATTCACAGAATAATGCTCACATTACTGACTTTACGCCTATTTTGGTAAGTAATAACAAAAGCTGTTAGTCCGGTTACATTTGCAGCATGAGGCTAATAAAGTACTCAGTTTTTCTACTGCGTACTCGTACATGTTACCAGCTATTATTATTTTGTTTAGAATTTTAATTCTTTGAGCATCTATTTCTGGCAACTTGAATTTTTATGTAATATTTAACTTAGTAGCTACTAGGTCCGACCCAAAAAGAGGTGGCAGGACGATTAGATGCGTACCTCGATGGCTGGTCCGAAGTAACACTAGAAAAGAGCACTTGGAAGGATATGGGGGAGGCCTTTGCCCAGCAGTGGGACATAAATGGCTAATGAAAAAAAAGCTACTAGGTATCCATTTGTACAAAAGCATGTAGACCTTATCATGTGTTGTAGAAATTACATGAAGTATATATTTGTCTTAGGTTTTTACTGTTTTCTTTTTTGTAATTCTTTTTGTGTCTAAGGAAATTAAATAATTTCTATGGGACTCATTGAATTAAATCGATTTTAAATGTTGCCAAATTTTACTTTGATTTCTTGGATAATGATATCTTCAACATGGAATGGAAGAATCCCTAACCGTCGCTTAAAACTTCGTCTATCTTAACATAACGTCTCCACTCTCTTTTTTGTAGGATGTGGAAATCATCAAATGGGTCATTTCACGCAGGCTCAATTTGTACTAATTTCGGTGTATTTTTTTATTTGTAGGTTTTTGGATGAAAAAATAAACTTGTTTTATTCTGGAACACATTAGTATTCTTAGTATGAAATAATCAACTGCAGTTGTTTTGAAAATAAGACAGTCACCGAAATTGCCATCCCACCGAAATTAGTAAAGGAAATGCCTGCGTGAAATGACCCAAATGAATTCTCCTACCCTGAGTGGAGCAGAAGTCACTCAGGCCAGACTCTTTATCATCATCATCATATCAGCTGTAAGACGTCCACTGCTGAATATAGGCCTCCCCTTTAGACTTCCAGTAGGACCGGTTGTAAGCGCCTGGCTTACAGCCAGACTCTTATTGACTTATAATCACCTCGTTCCTTCACATGACCTTGGCGTATCCTACTTAGATAACCCATGACCCAATGCCTTCACTATTATATAATTTTCCCATTTCCCTCTAAGAATGTTTTTCTATTTTAAAATGCTTTCCATTTCGTACTCTAGAAAATTACTTTAATTATACGTGTATACTTCTATCCATATAATCCATTAGAAACCCAACAAATGTATAGAAATACCATCAAATCAAGGTGCCAGTTCACCCATAGAACGACTTCACAATAGCTATTATTATTGACCGAATCGAATGTTGGTATAATTAATCAATGTTTGACAAAGAAAATCCTTGTAATGGCGTCGGGAAGCAATCTTTTTAATAATATAGTTCCTATAGTTATTTTGTACGTCGTGTATTTTACAAAAGGTATCATTTATTATCACAAAGTTTTTCATTTGGCTGAAAAGTCATCAATGTTAAAAGCACTTAGTACTTTCGTGGCTACTGTTAAAAAACAGCTTCATTTTACTTGAAATTTCGTCGTGTATGTAAGCCAATATACTGTTATAATTAACCTTAATCTACCATGGCTTCATCTATTGCAAAGAAATGGAAAGCAAGTGTGGTGATGAATGCTTCACAAATTGCAATAGTTTACAAACTAAGAGAAATACTAAGTAATATTGATGAAGCAAATGTGTAAGAGTGGAGACCGCATATTGGCAAACGTAACGCGACCTTTTGCAGAGGTTATAAAATGGATTGAAGAATACGACGCAGTAGCTAAGAACACCTCGATAACTCGATTGGAATAAGCGTCGGATGTGCTGCATCCGAAGGTCGCAGGTTCAAATGATGCACGCAGTTCGAATTTTTCTTCCAATACTACAACTGGCTGATTATGAAAGTTCTTTCTGTTAAAATGTGACGTAATCAAAGTCCGTTGTGTTAATTTCGTTGCCATGGTTACAATATTAGGCAGCAGAGTGGAAGCCAGGCCAAGACTACGACAAAGAGCAGAAACTTATTACTTACTTACTGTTGGGAACAAATAGATGATGTTTATCACCTATGTAAGACAAAATGGGTCGTATACGCGAGCCGATAAAGGCCATGTCATCCATGCTAATTTCCTTGAAAACTTTTTCCTTTACTGTTTACAGAGCAGTATTTATGAAATATTAGTACTATATATTATGTATTTGAATTGTTTGATGTTTGTTACACATTCATGCAAAACAGTTTGGATAAAATTTGTGATAAAACGATACTTTATTTTAACAGTAGTGACTATCAAAGATTTACCTACAAATGGCAGCCATCCTTACCTACTACTTTCTGAGGCACAGAAGAGATTTAAGACCATTTAGAGCTAGCCTAGTTAAACTGAAATAAAATCATTCACAATCCCTGAATTGTTATTTTCTAAAACAATCTAAACCACATGATCAATCAGAGAAGTAAAGCACCATATCGTCCGGTCACGGTCCGGTGCCGGACAACCGGACAGGCGGATAGACGGACCGTGTAATGATCGTGTGTGATTAGTGTCAGGCTACACTGGGCACAGTGTTATCATTGCTATGTTGATTTTATTACTTAAATGTGTTAGAACAAGTGATGTGGTGTACCGACGTTCTATCATAAAATTCTTGCCCTGATAAGCACAGGAACGTCGTTGTAAAAACACGTAACGTAACACGTTAATGTTATAATTATATCACTTAATCGAAAATACTTAGCATGAAATATGTGTTTTTATATGGTAAAATAATGAAATTAATGAGTCCTTCCAGTTTCAGGAGGAGCGGAATTTAGAGGACTATCATCAGTCTCGGCCTGACTAAAATCACTCCCACTGTTTCTTCAGTTGCCCTTTACGTTCCAGGGTTACGGTTAATCGTTTGGATAGTTTTACGACCCCTAGGCAAAACATTTCGGTTTAAAGAAATTTTATTCTCATAAGAACTTACAGTCCACTTATAATGAGATACAGAGTAATAAGTATGAAATAAGCATTTTGTAGGCTTTCCGTACATTTGTCAGAGTATGATTTTTTTTTGTTTTTCTTTTGTCAAATTCAAGTTTGTGGGGTCATAATTAACCCCATCTACCAGCCGCCATCTTGGAAAATGGGGTACAAAATACAGATGGCATTTATTTAGCAAACTAGTGGTCGCTCAGAAAAATACTTTTATTGCAAAATAAGTTTGTACGTTATGTAGGATGTTTGTTACTTAGTCACATCAGAACGGCTGCTTTTTTATGAATAATTAATATTCTAACGATAAAGATTTATAAAAAAAAAAATTACCCCACACTAGGAAAGTCTCCTGTGTTTACAAACATATAAAACACACCCAGACTCGAAACAACTATTTGTGGGTCATACAAATATTTTTCGTTCCGTGCAGGAATTGAATCCACTACATAATTATGTACTGACACTAGGCGATCACTCAACAACTGCAAACCGTACCATCTTTTGGTATACCTAGCTGGGGCACATAGCATACTGTTTATCCCGATATTATGTTCTCGTGGGATAATTTTGAAGTTACAGTTGCGCTGGCAAATGTTATATTAAGTACTTTAGTTTATATAGATCTCTCTAAAGATTATTCAACAAAAACTAAACAGTTCTTAAAAATAATTAGCGCGTTAAACTCGTTTGTTTCCGTTAATTAATTAGAAGAACGGAAGCGTATAAAAACGTTATCGAATGTATATTTCTCACCGAGATGTGGCTGGAGTGTAGGTACCATCAATTATATCAGACCGGACAACATAATGCGGTATTCGATGTGAACACTTTCATTCTCGATTGAAAACTTGGCTTATCTTGCATTTTTTTGTTTTTCGTAATGTGACCTCGACGTATTCCAGATTGGTTTTTGACATAGCAACCACTAAATGGCACCTGAGGTATTCCATAATACGGCACCTACCAATATTTTCTCTTAGTAGTGGGGATTCGCGGGTTCTGGCGCACGATCCAGAGCCCCGCGCCAGAGCCCCACGATCTGATCCACCCATCCTAAAAAAAAAAAAAAAAAAAAAAAAAAAAAAAAAGGTTTTGCCATGCTCTGATCACGTTTCTGCAGTCCGTTTTAGCGTAGGATGCGTGGTTCTGGAGCTATACAAATCAATTAACTGTTATCTCATTGATTTCCGGTGGTCCTGCACCCTCATTAGCGCACCATTGTTCGCCTAATCCTCTTATCTATTGTACTTCGAACACCCTAATTACGGTTGGTTTGGTGTTCTTATCTATTACTCATTGTTAACCCTCATTATGTCTGCATTTCTATGTCATCAATAAAGCACGTTCCTTCATTTTTACTTCGACATTTTATTACT